>CM067629.1:960501-2195501 GCA_034336685.1 Luscinia luscinia | reverse complement strand
TCTGCATCCCAGCAGTGCTGGCACACTCAGGGCAGGACACTTGGTGGCACAGTTTTCGTGTGCCATGGATGGGGCATGCTGGGGACAGCTCAGCACCCTGTCCCCCTGCCAGCTGGCTTACCCAGAGCATCAGGGCTGGGTTTGAACAGCAGCTCTCTGGGGTGCTGAGCAGCAAGGGGCCACAGGCAGGTCTCCATCTGCTCAGAGGGATCCACAGCAGCCTGCAGCTCGGGATCCATGCGAGCCCCCAGTCCGTGGTGGCCCCACAGAGCCAGGGATGGGCAGGGAGGTGCAGGTAGGAGGTGCCAGGGGGACATGGGGCACTGTGCTCCCACAGAGCAGGGCTGCAGCTTTGGGAAGCTTCTTTTGGGAAGCATCTCTTCCCAGAGAGGTGGTGGAATCACCATCTCTGGGTGTGTTTAAGAAAAGGCTGGACATGGCACTTGGTGCTATAGTCCAGACTCTGAGTTGAGGCGTTAGGACATAGGTTGGACTCGATGATCTTAGAGGTCTCTTCCAACCTCATTATTCTGTGATTCTGTGTGCTTATCCCTGCTCAGGACCAGGGCTCGGGCTGTCCCCTGCTGTCACACCACAGCAAGGCAGAGAATCACAGAGGGGTTTGGGTTGGAAGGGAGCTTAGAGCCCATCTAGTGCCACCCCCTGCCACGGCAGGGACACCAGCCACTGTCCCAGGCTGCTCCCAGCCCTGCCCAGCCTGGCCTGGGGCACTGCCAGGGATCCAGGAGCAGCCACAGCTGCTCTGGGCCCCATCACCCTCACAGGGAAGGATTTCTTCATCTCATCTAACCCTGGCCTCATTCTATTCCCTGGGTTTATCATCCTCTGGGCTAAACAATCTGGGGGCACGGGGGGATGCTGCCCTGGCACTGAGATGGGGATGAGGGATGTGAATCCTGAGCTCACACAGGTCCCGTTCTGGTGACCAGGCTCCCGATCCCTGCGTGGTTCAGGCAGGGGCTTAGAGAGAGCCAGCCTGTGCCACCATCATCCCCTGCTCTGCAGCATCGTGCCTTTTGCCTCCTGCCAGCCTCAGGGCTGCCAGCGCCCCTCGGGAAGCCATGCCAGCACCCAAAGGTGCGTTTCCCTGGGTCCTCCCAAGGTGTGAGCGCAGCTTTGCTCCCTCTGATGAATAACTTACAGGATCCATCACAACCTCTTACAAACTGAGACTGATGCTGGCTCCCAGCTATGATTAATCATATAAACTTGCCTAATTTTATTCTATCAGCCATCTTGTTGCTACATGCCAGATGCTTGCCCTAAATGAATAGTGTTGGAACAGCCAAGCATCAAGTTAACAGAATACCAGCAAACATTCCCGACAGCATGAGCAGTCTATAAAACCTGGCACTAAACTGTATTAGAGGAAGAGATAAGCTCTCAGAGAGGAGCTGGGAAGACTGTAGGCTTGTTTTTTTTCCAAATGGCTCCATGCAGCATGTGGTGCAGGTGTCGTAGGAGAAATCCATCCAGCTCTGGAAGTATCTCTCTATCTGAAGCTGGCTATGCTATGAATCTTCTAATGGGATTAAGGCTTAATGCCCTAAATAGAATATGAAATAGTGCTTCCTCTAACAGAGCTGCCAGCTGTCTTGCAAACAGGGCACAGAAACTTCCACTTTTTGCAGATCAAATCAGTCACTCTCTGAATTGATGGCAAGAGCCTCATCAACAAGATATAATGTTTTAATGATGTTGTGACATGACCTGACACGCAGTGTCATTTGATGGATTCTCTCGTGTCACGGCATATTTCTGACACAGAAAAATGTAACCTCTTTCCCCTTCCAAAAAAAAAAAAAAAAGAAGAAGAAGAAGAAAGGAAGGGGATGAAAAAAAAATGTTCATTTCTCCAGTGCTCAGATCTCTGCTGGCTCATGGTGCTCAGCAGTGCCCCAGCTCAGCCCTGCAATTGCCTCGTGCTGGAGGAGATGAATTTCCACCCTGCATTTCTGTATCTGCTTTTCACCTCTGCACGGCACGTTAGCACCTGCTAATAGCATGGAACAAATAGCACGGCATTAATAACCAGCAGAAACCACTGCAGCCCTGGTTTCAGCTCTGAATCCTCCTCGAGCCACTTTGGACATTTTGAGTTTTTTCTCTGCCATGATGCCCTGGCAGCCTCCCTGAATGCTCCAGGTCTGTGGCTGCTTCTCTCCTAAACCAGTGCAAGGCCTCAGCATCAGGAGTTTGCACAGGATGGGCTCTGCACAGGGACCATTTCCTGGGAGATCACAGAATCCCAGAATGGTTCGGGTTGGAAGGCGATATATTACTATTATTATTATTAATTATTTTATATATTTTAAAATTAATTTTTGTTTTATTTTATATATGTATATTTACATATTTTTATTTTTACAATGATGATGATGATTTTTTGTTTGGTTAGGGTTTTTTATTTTTTTTTATTTAGGGGATACCCTATTTTTGTTTTATTTTTATACATGTATATTTATATATTTTTACTTTTATTATTATGATTACAATTATGATGATTTTAAATTTTTTTTATTTTTTATTTAGGGGATACCCTATTTTTTATTTTTATATATGTATACTTATATTTTTTAACTTTTATTATTATGATTACGATGATTTTTTTAATTTTTTTATTTTTTATTTAGGGGATATCCTATTTTTTATTTTTATATATCTATATTTATATTTTTTACTTTTATTATTATTATTATGATTTTTAAATTTTTTTTTATTTAGGGGATACCCTATTTTTTATTTTTATATATGTATATTTATATTTTTTACTTTTATTATTATTATTATTACGATTATGATGATTTTTAATTTTTTTTTTATTTAGGGGATATCCTATTTTTTCTATATGTATATGTATATGTATATGTATATGTATATGTATATGTATATGTATATGTATATGTATATGTATGTATTATTATTATTAATTATACTAATAATATATAATATATAAATATAAATATTATAAAATAGTGTTAATATTAATAATATACATTAAAATTAATATTATAAAGTACTATTAATTATATAAAATATATAAAATATATAATAATAATAGTAATAATAATAATAGTAATAATAATAATAATAGTAGTAATAATAATAATAATAATAATAATAATAATAATAATAACAATAATAATAATAATAGTAATAATAATAATAATAATTTTTTATTTAGGGGATAAAAGCTCATCCAGTTCCAACCCCTTGGGCATGAGATGCAGCTCTCCTTGTCCAGCAGCAACACCAGCACGGTCTGGGGGGGCATCTGCTCTGTGTGCCCCAAAAGGGAGTGGGGACCCCGCCCAGCAGCCGGGTGGGGTAAAGAGAGCAGCGATCTGGGAGGGTGCTGAGCCGGCAGGATTCCTGCACGCCCCCGGTGCCAGGGCTGGGTGCTCTGCAGGTGCTCCCTGGCAGAGCAGAGGTGCTGATGGACACCTGGGAGCAGCAGAGTGGAGCTGCCAGGGCACAGAAAGTCAGAGTGCAACAGAGAGAGCCTTGGCTCCCCTTGGTGACCCAGCCTGGCAGCAGCTCCCTCAGGCTGTCTGGGGCTGGCATGGCCAATGCCCCCCGAGACACCTGCAGGAAAGGGCTTGGGAGTCCTCTGGGGTGAGGGGTGTTTTGGGCTGCTCTGGTTTGGAGGACAGGTGTCTGCCAATAAAGGCAGGAGCTTCTCTTTGAAATGGAGAACATAAACCCCCCCTCCCTCCAAATTATTATAAGTTTGAAATTAAGGGGCTCTCAGGCAAAGATATGGGAATTAGGAATAACAGTTCTTTACTAGGAAAATTAAGATAGCAATGCAGTATTACACAGAACAATCCCAAAGCACTGCCAGAGTCAGAATCCAAGCTGACACCCGTCAGTCAGTCAGGGTGTTGGCAGCAGTCCCATTCAATGGTGGCTGCATCCTCCTGCAGTGGCAGATGTGGTTCAGCTGCAGCAGTGCTCCTGTAGAAGGTGCAGTTTTCCTCTGAAGGTGCAGGGATGATGTGGACAGATCCAGTGTTTGGGGGTGCCCTGACCTGTCAGCCAAAGCTCTGCTGCACGTTTGAGCCTCAGAGTCCTGTGGGACCCCTGTGCAGTGTGCAGCAGGGACAGGGGGGCTGCATGGACACCCCTGTCCCAGCCAGAACCTGGGGGGATGGATTTGGGCAAAGGGAGCTGCATGCTCCCCTGTACCCAGCAGACTCCATCCCAGGGTCCAGGCAGACCCCACGGCTCCCCAGGGCAGCTGCTGCACCCCCCGGAGCTGGGGAGGGATCTCAGCATCACACACAGCCCCTGATGCCTGGGGAAGCAGCATGGGCTGCAAAGGGGACGAGGTGCAGGGGACACTGTCCCCAGGGCCATGTGGGTGGGTGTCCTCCACCCATCCAGGCTCCCCAGCAGGCTCTGGGATGCCCCTCTGCTCTCCCTTCCCAGTCCCCAGAGCTGCTGATTGCAGTTTGGGCAGTAAATCTGAATCATCCAATCCTGTTAAATTATTTTCCAAATGACGTGATTTCCCTGGTGCACACAAATGATCAATTTCATGTTTTATTCCTAGAGCTATTTTAGTAAGGGGAAAAAAAAAATCTCATTAAACTATCTTGATTAGAGAAAAGGGGCTTGTCATCACGGGGTGGACAAATGGTGTGAGGGCACTCAGCTATTTCCCCAAACGCTCTGACACCTGCAGAAGAGGCCTTCAACGACCTGAAAGTTATTTGCCCATATTACAAACGAGGTGAAGGTTAAAAAAGGTGATTAAAAGCATCTGGAAACCCAAATGTGACAGAGCCTTGCAGTAACCTCCGAGCAGGTTGATTTATGACAGGCCGGTCCCACCCGTAACAAGATTATAGCTTCTCCCCATCAGCCATTGTGATAAATACCAATTACCTACTTGAGGATTGCCATTCAAATTTGCCTAAGTAAGGAGCAGAATCATACATCTGTGTTGATTACATATCAATGATGCTGTGGAAGCCTTTGCAACTTTTAGATCTGCTTAAGATATGCCGCCCTGATTTAGACAGCGATTTGCATACAATTTACCCATAAAGCTTTACTTTGAAAAGTATAATTACTTTTTTAATATTCTTCCTTCTGATTTGAATGTTAGAGAGGCCATATAATGAATTACTGCACTAATGAAGACAAACATGCTCTCGGGGTGTACAATGGGAGCATTGTTAAATAAACTTCCTGCATTCAACACATTTGTTGTGGTTAATCTTTAAATGGAGGCTCCGATTAATACCACACTTTTCTCCCCATAATTATTTTCTGAGGGGTGTAAATCCCTGCCGAGGCTGCATCCCCAGCAGGTGCTGCAGGAGGGCTCTGGGCACACGGTGACAGAGCCTGCCAGGCTTTCCCTGGGAGCCAGGGTGGCTCCATCACACAGTGACACCTGCACAGGAGCTGCACCAGCACAGCTCTGTAACTCTGTCACCTCCAGTGCAGAGCAGCAGCTCATCCTCTCTTGGCTTGCTTCTTGTTCCCCCTTCCCTCAAATGTGAGGATCCTCCCCAAAAGCCTCTGCTCATATCCAGCATTCCTGGCGTTTCAGATGGCTGAAACATTCCGGGATGGGCAGGGGGAGTCTAGGAAGACAAAGCAGCCAGGTTTGGACAAAATGTCCATCGTGTCCTGGGCTGCATCAAATTCAACTTGACCAACAGGGCAGGGGAGGTGATTCTGCCCCTCTGCCCTGCCCAGGTGAGACCCCATCTGCAGAGCTGCTCCAGGGCTGGGAATTCCAACACCAGCAGCACCTGGAGCTGCTGGAGAGAGCCCAGAGGAATCCAGGGAGCTGCTGCAGGGCTGGAGCCCCTCTGGAGCCAGGCTGGGAGAGCTGGGGGTGACACCTGGAGAGGAGAAGCTCCAGGCAGAGCTCAGAGCCCCTGGCAGGGCCTGAAGGGGCTGATGAAAAAGATGGGGACAAACATTTTCGTAGGGTCTGTTGTTACAGGACAATGAGATGTTTTTAAAATAAAAGGGGGTGGATTTAGACTAGATTAGGAATAAATATTTTACTCAGAGGGTGTTGGGACACTGGTACAGGGTGTCCAGAGAAGCTGTGGCTGCCCCAGCCCTGGGAGTGTCCATGGCCAGGTTGGATGGGCCCTGAAAAATCCTGGTTTAGTGGAAGGTGTCCCTGCCCTTGCAGGGGGGGAATGAGATGGAACTGGGCGACCTATAAAGGTCCCTTGCAATGCAAACCATTCTAGGATTGTGTGATTCTGTGATGGAAGATCTTGGAGTTTTCTGTTTCTTGGAAAGGAGCAGCCTGTGAGCTCTGGGGATACAGCTGCTGGCAGCTTGTGGGGATGTGGTGATGGGAATAGAGATCCACCAGACCCAAGAAAGGATTCCTTGCACTGAGACCAGTATCCTGATTCAGTGACGTGCTCTGGGGTTTTGTTTCTAAAAGAAAACCCATTTCCCTTGCCATTCACACGCCTGTGGTGATGCTGAGCAAACCTACTGGGCTGGCTGCAGGCTGTGGGGTGGGGACAGCAGGGCAGGGGGTCCAGCATGGGGACTTTGACATCCCTGTCCTGAGCCTGACCTGGTACTCCTGGAGACCTTTTCCAGTTGTTTCACCCCTGCTTTGGTGCTGTCCTCACCAAAGGGCTGAGCACTAGGAGCTCCAAATTGTTTAGAGAAAGGTTTTTCCTGCCTGCAGAGTAAGGAGGGAGAAGGATTTGGGATTCCCATGCAGGGCTGGTGCATGAGACAGACACCCCAGGCTCAGTGGTCTCTCATGCTTGAGGGGTTCTTTGGTCCCAGCACCCCCCCAGGGAGGAGTTGATGCCTTAAGATTTTAGCTTTTATATTTTTTATATATTAGTGTAGAACTCTGGAGTCCATATAGAATTTTAGTGAGCTCTCTTCACATGTTGGTCAGACAAAACAATCCTTCCAGGCCTGAGAACCAAGAACACCCTCTGCCTCAGGCCCCAAAAAGTGTAAACAAAAGCGACTTCATTAACTGAAGCTCTAATTGGACAATTAACCCCTGATATGCAATTAGACCAAACTCATATCTGTCTGAAAAACTCATGACCAGTGTCCACCTTGGGTGCAGCCTCTGGGAGGCTTTGGCAGTGCTCAAGGTGTATCTGTTGCAAGCCTTTAATAAATACCTGCCTTATTCTCCTGACTCTGGTTCCAGGTGGCAATTCCAGGCTCTGCCCATCCCAGGAGGTGACTCCCACCTTTCCCACCTCCAGAGCCTCCCAAGGGCCCTCCCATCCTGTCAGCCCAGCCCCAGCCCTGCTCTGCTTTGCATCTGAGCTATCAAAACCGATTTTTTGGGAGCAGGCCCAGCGAGGGAAGCGCTCCAGCTCCGTGTGACAGCCTCATTATTCACCACTCTGCCAATCTCTGTGTCATCGACAAACTCCTATCTGGAGAGATTTGGTATTGACTGCCAACTTATTGATGGGCTGGTGAGCAGCATCTGGCCCCAGGCTGGCTGCCCCAGTGCTCAGATGGGGAGGCCAGCCTGGGGTGGTTTCCTGGCTCACAGTCCTGCTGCTCTCCTCCCTGACCTTCAGGATGTCCCTCAGCTCCCTGCCTGCAGCAGTGACAGTGAGAGCTCAGCCCTGCTGCTCTGTGTGCCCTGGGAGCTGCACTGGGCTTTCCACAGGAGCAGCTTAAGAGCTGTCAAATCTCATTTTTCTTCTCCCAGGTGAGGCGCAGACCTCTCTGGATGCAAGTTTCTGTCCTTGGGAGGAAGAAAGGGGCTGGTTCCTGCCTCAGGGGAGCTTCCAGGAGAGCCCTGAGAAGGGGGCAAGGTGGGGCCAGGGGGACCTGCAGCATCACCCAGCAGGGTGGAGGGACACAGGGGAGCACTGGCACTGTGTGAGCACCCAGCCAGCCCTGCACAGGGCCAGAGCATTCCCTGAACACAGGTCCCCTGAGGATTCACCTTTGCCCAGCTCACTCAGCCTGGGGTTCTCCCCAGGTGCCTCCAGAGGCAGCAGGAGCTCCCGGGGAGTTCCCTGCCCACTGCAGGGCCACGCTGACCCTCGCCCTGGTCACTCTGCACTCTCACATGCCCAGCAGGATCTTCCCCCAGCACTGCAGCACTGCCAGGTCCCCACCAGCAGCTCCCGTGCCCTCTGCCTGTCCTGGCAGGGTCAGGGGCTCAGGCTGGGTGTGGGGGTCCCTGGCACGGCAGCTCCTGCCTGCAGGGGCTGGTTGATGAGGGATGGGAAGCGCTGGGGTTGCACTGCCCTTCCCAGTCCCATCAGGGCAGAGGAGGGGCAGGGAGGAGCAGCTCAGATAATGACCTTGCCCAGCTTGTTAACCGCCAGCTCTCCCTGTGACCTACTCGACTCTTTTTTAATTAAAGCCCGGTGCTGTTTAACAATTAACAGGGCAGAAGGAGGAGCTTTCCAGCACAGGCTGACCGGGAGCTGCAGGAGCTGTCCAAGGCTTGTTGAAGCGAGAGCTGCCCTTGAGAAGGTGAGGCAGGTCATGCCCCCTGCACTCCCTGCCAGATCCTCCTGCATCACCAGGGCTGTGGGCGCCTGCCTGGAGAGGCTGAGGCTGGAGGGCAGCAGGAAACCCAGTAGAATGTCCCTGCTGCTGGTGCCTGAGCTGCAGCATGAGGGTCTGGTGTGAGTGGAGCAGCTCTGGGCTGCCAGGGAGGGACACACTGAGATGGAGATGGCTGCAGCCTTCTCTCAAGGGAGCCAAAACCACGCACACTCCACCAGGAGAAAGGTCCAAATATTTCGTGGTGTGGGGATGGAGCAGCTGAGACACTGCCCTGGCAGCACCCCATCCCCATCCCCACCCCACCTGAGAGAGCCTGGGGATCTTGGGGAGCTGCCTGGGCCAGCCCTGGCTCAGGGGGTCACACCTGACACTCCCAGGGTCACTCCTGGCCCTGTGCTCGGTGCTCCTGAGCACAGATCCCTGCAGATCTGCAGCCCCAGGCTGGTGCTGCTGGATGTGTCACCTCCTGGGCTATTCATGGCAGGAGAGCCCTGGCCATGGGCTGTGTCTGACCAAGCAGGGGGTGTCTGCAGCTTGAATCCCCTCTGGGGCTTGCAGAGCCCACGAGCCCTGAGCCTGTTGCATCTGCCCTGGGCTGGTGGGTTCAGATGGCATCTGCATCCCTGGGGTGGTGGAGCCTGCTGGGGGGACTGGGAGGGTGACCCTGGTGGAGATGCCAATGGACAGGTGCCCCCTCAGCCGGGCAGAGCCCTCCTGCACACCTGGGCTGTTCCAGCTGGGGCTCTTGAGCAGGGGAAATGCACAGGAGCCAGCTTTGCACCGTGTCTGAAAGGGCTGGGGAATGCTCTCTGCTTAGAGAGCCTCTGGCTCCTGGAGGGCACAGATTGATGCCAGTGATCCAGCAGGGCTCCTGCCTCGCTGGCCAGCAGCAGTTCTGGGATGTCTGTGGTTTGTGACATGGGGGCAGCCCCTTGAGGGTTAACCTGGGAATCAGCCAGGCAGCTGCCAAGGCACTATAGATTTTGGAGCAGTAACTCTTCAGCTGGAGAGTGAAAAGAGGACAGCTAATGAGGCTCATGAGATCTGTTAATACTTAACCCAATGCAACACCTACCAGCCCTGCCAATAAATCAGCAGTGAGCACCAGCACCTCGCTCTGGGGCTCCAGCACAGCCCCAGCACCCACAGGGATCCCCCCTCTCCCCAGCACAGGGCCTGAGCTGCCCTCTCCCCCTCTGATCTCACACCAGTGTAGGGATCAAAGCCCTGTGAGTAGGACAAAACACTTTGGAGGTGTCTGGAGGCCAACCACAGCCTCCCTCTCAGAGAAATCAGGAGCTCAGCCCTAGAGAGCCAAGGAGCTGGTGAGGGTTCAGCCTCATGAGGGTGGGGGGCATGGGGGAATGCAGCCTGGAATTCAGGTTTTTAGAGCCCCCTCTAGGAAAATCCAGCCTTGGTTTAATCAGCACTGATTAACCTGTGCTGCAGTGAGGAGAGGTGGCTGCCTGCAGCCCTGCACACCCAGGGCTTGATTTCCAGCACTTGCTCTGATTCCTGAGATGCTCAGAGACATCTGTGCCCCTGCACAGCACCAGGATTTGTTTCTCATGAAGAAATCATGAGCAGAGAACAGTGGCAAGGCGCAGTCAGTGGGACCCTGTTAGAAGAGTACAGTTAGAGATCTCCCATGAGAAATAATGAGTGCTCCTCCCTGGGAGGTGTAAGACATTTCAGTGCAGAGTTACCCCTGCCCAAACTTTTCCACTGTCCCTCTAACAGCAGAACACACATTTGGCTTGTTAAACCACACTGGAGAACCTTCAGTGCAAAGGAAAGGAGGACAGTCAGCTGCCACCCTGCTGTGGGCACGTTTCTGGCCTCATGGTGTGATGGAGACTTGGAGAGATCTGTCCTTGTTTCCTGCTCCTGCTGCCACCACAGCCATCACAGAGCCCAGGAAATGCCAGAGCTGGGTGAGGATGGCACAGCTGATTCCTGCTCAGAGGATGCAGCCCCACCTTGGCAGGATGTGGGTGGTTCCTGCTTAGTCTGGCTGTGTCTGCCCCTTGTTGTGTGTCTGCATCGGGCACCTCTGTTCATTTTCCCACTCATGGAACAAGTTTGGATCAGCTGGTGGGACCCAAAATACTCACAGGCTCTGGGATCTGGTCTGGACACATCCAGGTAGCAGAGCTGTCTCCAGTGGGGCTCTCTGAAATGTGTTGTGGTCAGAGATGAGTGAAACATTACAACATTGGATCAGCAAAGATGATACTAAACTCCTGTCTTTTAAAAGAAGTGTTTTAGAATAATCTCAGTTTTAATGACCTAAAAATTTTCATCAGTTTTATTTCCTCCTTCTCCAAAAAGGAAAGAGATAAGACTGGAAAGGAGAGGAGAAAAGAAAAGAAAAAAATAAATGGAAGAGATAAAGCCCCAAGTCTGAAAACTGCTGAGTTTTGGGACAAGCACGAGGAGACCTGGAATTAACTAGAAGAAAATATTTCAGAGAACAGTCCATGACTGGCCTATTTCTGCTGGTCCTGCAAAGTCACTGCAGTGTGGATTTGTCACACAGCAGGGCATGGGGTGGGATGAGATCCAGGCACGGGGTGCAGGGGGGCCCTGTGGGCAGCTGAGGGTTGGGGTTTTACTGGGATCTGGCACTTTCCTTCTGTCCCACTGGAGGGTTCCTCAGCTGTGTGTGAGCTCAAGCTGATACTCCAGGAAGGAATTACTGAGCTGAGCACCAAAATCATGGATCTGCTGTCCTCAGCACCTCTAGAAACCCAGTGAGGAAACTGCAAGAGGGAATTGCATTTCTGCTCCGTGTGCCAGTCCCCACCATTCCATGGAATCTGCCACATTCCTCTAACAAGAACCAACTTTTTTTGGTGAAGTCCAGCAGGTCTGGGCTGAGCTAGGGCCAAAGATGCTCTGAGAGTCTGTGGGTTTCCCTGGGGTTTCTGTGCTCTGTCCCTGGCTGTGAGTGCAGAGGTGCACCTGTGCTGTCACTGATCTCCTCTGGCCAGGTGGGACAGCAGAGCTGACCTCAGGTAGTGCACACACGTCTGGGTCACCACCAAAACGTGCTTTGAAGAGAGTTTTGAATTCCTTTCACTCGGTGCATTTGCATGATCTTCTGTGCTTGGTCCTTGCTGACCTTGGGGGATGTTTTGCAGAGAGAATTTTTTTTTCAAAATGATGACATTTTCTTTTGGCATGTTGTCATGACACGTACCCCAAACATCTCTGTCTGCTGTTCCACTTTTTCAGCCTCTTCAGGAACTCTTGAAAGCCAGTGATGGAGCAGCTCCCCAACAGCCACTATTTCACATTCATCCAGTGCTTTTTTTCCTTATCAGGACTGTTGGATGCTGCCTCTCAAGTGCTCTGGACCTGTTTGTAAGAGGGAATGCAAATTGGCCTTGCCCAGAATTGTAAGTCAAGCTCAAAAATCAGATTTCAACACAACTGATGTAGTACATCCTGCCTTCTTGGGCTGCTTCTATCCATTGTGGCTACACAGAGCAGCTGTGGCTGCCCCTGGATCCCTGGCAGTGCCCAAGGCCAGGCTGGATGGGGCTTGGAGCAGCCTGGGACAGTGGGAGGTGTCCCTGCCCATGGCTGGGGTGGAACTGGACTCACTGATGTGAGTCTATGATTCCATGATGTCTTGGTTTGAAGGACAGGTGTCTGCCAATAAAGGCAGAAGCTTCTCTTTGAAATGGAGAATCTAAACCCCCTCCTCCTAAATTATTGTAATTTTGAAATGAAGGGACTCTCAGGCAAGGATATGGGAATTAGGAATAACAGTTCTTTTCTAGGAAAATTAAAATAGAAATGCAGTATTACAAAGAACAATCCCAAACCACTGCCAGAGTCAGAATCCAAGCTGACACCCGTCAGTCAGTCAGGGTGTTGGCAGCAGTCCAATTAAATGGTGGCTACAGTTTTTTTGCAGTGGCAGATGTGGTTCAGTTGAAGCAGTCCTGTAGAAGGGTGCAGGGTTTTGGTTTTTTTTAAGGTTTAGGGATGATGTGGAAAGAAGGTGCTTTCCTGTTCAAAATCTCAGTTTTTATCTGGGTAGGAAATGTTTGGCTCCTCCCCCTGGGTGGAGCATCTCCCAGTGGGATGATGTAATTTTATCAGCCATGCCCTGGGACTCACTGGCCATGAACAGGAGATATCTCCTGGAGGGAGGATGGGCTGTGGGAAAGATAAAGATGATTGCCCCAGCTGGTTTTTAACAATGGCCCATTAACAGGAGATATTCCCACAGAGATAAGGATCACTGCCACACCCAGTTTTTAACAATGGCCCATTAACAGGAGATATCTCCTGGAGGGAGGATGGGCTGTGGCAAAGATAAAGATGATTGCCTAGCTGGTTTAAAGATGGCCCATTAGCAGATAATATGTGCCAGGAGATCAGGGTCACTGCTCCAGCTGGTTTAACAGATGGGGATAGAATCCACATTTCTGGTCACATCCTGTATTGCAGCCCAAGACACACAATCATCCCATTCCAGTCAGTCCCCAAACCCTGTGCCTTGGAAACTGGCACAGCTGGAGGAGCACCAGGGCTCACGGGCTCTGGACCAGGGGCTGTGTGAGTAAAAAACATCACAAGCTGCACACTGAGATCATGAGATCTGGTCACTCTGCAGGGACTGAGGGCTTGTCTCTGTCCTGCCCAGCCTCCAGCAGGGCACCCCCACGGGATGGGCTCTGGGGCTCCATCTCTCCTGGAGGGGTGGCACTGGCTCGGAGCCACCAGGGACGGGTGATCCTTTCCTCATCAGCCAGGCACGAGGTGACACAAGTTTCATTTCACACTTGTCAGGTGCTGACCCTTCTCCTGGGGCTGCAGTGGCCTCCTGTCCTGGCAGGGAGGCAGAGCTAACCAGGCTCAGGGGAGATGGCCTGGAGGAGCGAGGGACCGTGACCGAGGGCCTGCCAGAATATTTCCCTGGTGGCTTTCTAACTGTGACAAGTTAAAAAACAAAACAAAAAGAAGGCAAGCAGTCAGCCAACCCACTTAACTGCAGTTTTCCTCCATCAGGATCTATTTAGTTTTATTCAACCTGACATCTCTCAGAGAGAAGAAGAAATTCTGGGAGCCTAAAGCCAGAGGGAGACCACACAGTGTGTGCTGGCTGTGCTGGGGGAGCTCATCTCCCTTATTGCATCTGACACCAGGCAGAACGAGCCAGGGTCTGCAGCTGTGGGTGTGAGGAGGCTTTCCAGGGCTGCAGGCAGCCTCCCCCCGTGTGCTGCCTGTGCTCACAGCAGCATCCTCATTTCCCTGGCCTGCAGCTGCAGCTCCCCAGAGCCTGCTGCACCCTGCACTGCCCCAGACCTGCGTGCCTGGGTCTCCAGCGTGCAAGAGGAGTGGCTTTGGGCACAGCCCTGCTCCAAGATGCTCCAGCTGTCAGCTGGCAAGGGTGAGGTTAAGCTGATGGCACTGGAGTCCGCAGCTGGATGTTGTGAGCAGAGGCATCTCTGTATTGCTGCTTTCCAGGAAACCCCTTTTTCAGCCCAAGTGGACAGGATTTGGCAGTCTGGAGCACAGAGAAGGGGAAGGAGCAGAGCCACTGGGACCCACAGATTTGTCACCCACCAGAGCATGGGGCACGTGCTGACACAGGGCAGGGGGAAGCACTGAAGGCTGCCAGGCTGTGGGAAGAAGACAGTCCCCAGCCTGTGGGCAGCCTACACAGGCTGCAATGTTCCCATCAGATTCCAGAATTTTGGGTGCAGCTCCTGCCAGGGCTGACCCCAAGAACACAGTGCTGATCCAGGAGAAGGTGCCCCAAAACTGGGGGAGGAGTGATGGCTCTGCCAAGGTGATGCTGTGGAGGGCACGTGTCTGTTTGGCACCCCATGATGATGCCATGGCATCAGCACATCCTGCCCACTCCCAGCCAGGTCTGACCACCCTGCAGGGCTGGAGCAGGCCCTTGAAGGATCACTCATCACCCAAGGGCCTCCCTCGCTCTGCCTTGGAAGGAAGCTCAGCCTGTGCTTGTCAGCACGACTGCAGGACAAGCAGCTGGCTGGAGAGACATCTGCACTGCTGGTGCCAAATTGTCCCAGACAGGACAGTCCTGGGGGAGCTCATCACACCTCTGGCAGCAGCACAGACCCACAATACAGGAGATTTCCCAGCTCAGCTTCTCCAGGTGTTCCCATCCTCACTCAGGTGAAGTCTCCACCGTTTCCCAGGCTGCACCTTCTGGGAAGGGCACAGATGACCCTGAACCTGAGCTGACCCTCTCTGAGAGCTGCCAGAGCCCCCAGACCTGTCCATATGGGTCATTCTGAGCTCCTTCCCTGCTGCCTGCACAGATGCACTTGCCCAGCTCTCCTTGCTGAGCAATTTTGGTGCAGCAGCATCACCCCCAGCTGACCTTGCACTGTGATGCTGCAGGTCCTGCCCCCAAAACTCTGCTGCACTCACCCCTGCCCAGCTGATGTTCTCTCTGCATCATGCCTCTCTCTCCTGGTTTCACTCTTACCAGCACATCCATCCTCAGATTCTGGGGTCAGTTTTGTGCTCCCCATGATAAGAAAGACGTTGAAATGCTGGAGCATGTCCAGAGAAGGGAATGGAGCTGGGAAGGGGCTGGAATGGCTGAGGGAGCTGGGAAGGGGCTCAGCCTGGAGAAAAGGAGGCTCAGAGGCCTTTGTGGCTCTGCACAACTCCCTGCCAGGAGGGGACAGCCAAGGGGTCAGAATCTGCTCCAGGGAACAAGTGGACAAGAGGAACAGCCTCAAGTGGCACCTCAGCAGAGTCAGGCTGGATATCATTAAAGGTTTATTTACTGAGGGGTGGTCAAGCATTGGGAGGGGCTGCTCAGGGCAGTGGTGGAGTCACCATCCCTGGAGTGTTCCAAATCCCAGCAGCTGTGGCACCTCATGATGTGGTTCAGTGGGCACGGTGGGATTCAGTTGAAGTTCAGATGTTCCTGGAGGTCTTTTCCAACCCAAATGATTCCATAAATCCTAACTGCTTCCCTCCATTCCTGTCCCCCTCTGTATTCCCTGAGTGATCTCCTCTGTGCTGGCAGCACCCCGAGCTCAGAGTGCATCCTCCCCACACCAACCCCTCGTGCAGCAGCACCTCCCTGGTCCTCTGCCACACGTCACAGCCCACCACACCCTCACCTGCCCTGGTCCAGGATTTTGGCCCAGGAAGGGCTCCAGGGAAGAGCAGGAAAGGTGGAGGTGTGCACTGACTGGGAGAGATGGAGTGCCTCAGCCTATTTGTCAAGGGGAGGTAAAGAGGCAACTTGATCATAGTCTATAAATACTTATGGAGGGAGGAGATTTCTGATAATGGAGGGGTTTTTAATCTAGCAGATAAAAAATGTAATGAGATTCATTGGCTGGAAGCTGAAGCTAGAAAAACCTAAATTGGAAATAAGATGCATCTTTTAAGCAAGGAGTATAATTAACTATTGGAGCAATTTGCTAAGAGATGTGGCGGATTCTCCATCATTTAAATCAGAACTCTCTGAAAGAGATGCTCTCCCTCAGCCAGGTGCACTGGTGGGGGACAGCAGTGTCCTGCCTGCAGAGGTCACAGAGGGTGCCCTCAGTGCCCTGTGGTGACACCCAAAATCCCTGCTGCCCTCCAGCTGGGCTCTCCATCACTCATCCCACGTGCAAAGGGCAGCAAATTCCTGCCTGGGAATGAGAGGGGGTCCCCTCTGGGAGCTGGGGGACAGACAGAGTGACGAGCCAGACCTTGTGCCTCCCTGCACATCTCCTGCTTGCCCAGCCCCTGGATCCAGGCCGTGGGTGAGAGCAGGAGAGCTCAAGGCACACTGGAGAAGATCCAGAGCAGTGTCCATCCCGGGGAGGAGGGCAGGTTCCTGCTCATCCCGTGCACCCACCCACCCTCCTCGTCCCCAGCCTCACTCCAGACCCACAAACACCCCCTGAGCTCCCCAGCCACAGCCCCCAGTCCTGCCCTTGATCCTGGTGCTCAGGGTGGCTTTCCCAGAAGCCTGGCAGCCTCACACACTCCCTCAATGCTGCTGTGACTTCCCTGCCTCTTTTTTCCCCTTGGTTTCTTTCTTGATATTTTTTCCTTGCTGCCCTAATTTTTTTTCCCCTATAATTTTCTCCATTGACTTTAATTAAGCTCTCCCCAGGCTCGCTCTGTAGGCAGGCTTCCCCGGGTCTAATTAGACTCTCATCATAAGTAATCTACATGGAAAGCAAACATGTGTGTGTGTGAGAGAGCCAGTGAGATTTATAGAGAGCATGCAGGGAGCAGATGGGTGCATAAAACACTACAAATAATTCTGGTACAGATGCAGAAAAGGCAGGCGCTGTGGTGAGGACTGGAGCCTTCCCCACACGCTCACATAAGTCAAATCTCTGTCTCACTCTCTCTCTAGGTATCACCACATTTCCCACCATAAAATCAATAGTGCAGATCAGAGTAAATCATCTTTGACTGGGGAAGCAGGGCTCGGTGATAGCAGCGATTCCCAGATGAGGCTTAAGGAGATGTCTCACACTGATCTGTTTCTAACCATGTACTTAAGACCCAAGGTGTGTGCTGAGGTAATTACCAGGGGTAGGCTGCCCGTGGTGGGAGCTCTGAGCTGTTTGCTCAGGGATGGAGGATGGTTTATGGTGTGGGGCCAGGAGCTGCTGCCCTCACACCTCCCTGACACGGCGCTGCCAGGAGAGGAAAGTGCCCTGAGGGGAAAGAGCAGGGAAACAGGCAGGCTGGAGAAAGATAAAAATACCCAACCCTGCTCCCTGCCCTGATCCTGCCCTGGGCTGCTTGCTGCTCTGAGCCAGCTCTGCCCTGGAACAGGGCTGTGCTCGGGGGCAGGAGGGGTTTTGGGATCCCCTGGGCACTTTGTGGGAGTGGGAAAACAAGGTCCAGCTCCATCTCTGACCCTCCAGCTCTCCCTGCACTGCTGAGGGCCCTGACCCAGGTGGGGAGGGGACTCAGCACCCACCAGGGCTCCCTGAGCCCCCACTGGGCTCCTGGTGCTCAGCCAGCAGAAGGGCTCTGTCCCCTGCCCATTCCACAGGCTCAGGGATTTGTGCCCCATCCCCTCAGGGCAGCCCTGTGGTGCAGAGAGGAAGCCACAGAGCCTGAGATGCTCCTGTGCCAGCTGAGTTTGCCAGGCACTGCCCTGGCATGTGTTCTGTGCTCCATGGACTCACCCTTTCCCCCTCTCACTGTGACCCTCACTTCTTCCCTGGCATCTCAGTAGCTCATCACTCCTGCAGCTCACAAACCTCACCTGGCCTCTTGTGATGCTGGTGGGGTCTGAGCTCTAGACCTGCCCAATATGGTACACCTCATTTCTCTGGTCATAAAACCATTTAGCACTAACTGTGTGGGGCTGCAGAAACCCTCAGCCAGCTCTTTTCAGGCTTGACATGTGAAATTAGACTGATTATTGAGATTACTATTATTTTTAGGGTGATTTGAAAATGTTTGTCCCACGTAGATGTTGTTTGACATTCTCCTTAGGTACCAAGAGGCTGAAGAGCACTTCATTGTGTTGGAAGTGCTTCCACCCAAACACACAGAGCAGAACAGAAATGCTCCCTGGTCACGTCTGCCTCTCCTGCCTCGTTATGAGCAATTTTACCCTCTCTGTGTAGCAGCACCCTTTGCCATTGCTGGGCTTTCTGTTATTCCTAATAGATTTCTAAAACCTCTTCACTTTGCCAGCCCAGGGACTTGTCCCAGTCCTTTTGCCACTTGTGATTTGAGGACTGTCACACTCTGGAGAGGTGTGAGAGGATGGGGATGAATCCAGGAGGGTCTGGGAAGGATCAGAGTTGTGACCACAGGTTCTGGAGGGCAGCTGGAGCCTGCTGGGGTGAGGCTGTCACAAACCCCACAGCTGGCCCACAGCTGGTGGCAGTGACTGAACACAGAGGAGCACAAGGCTGGGGAGTGACAGTCTGGGGAAATGGAGCTGTGCTGGGTGGTCACACCCCACTTTGTGCTGAGGGTGTCTCAGAACAGCAGAGTGCAGCAGGGCAGGGCACAGCTGGAGCATCCCCACATCACAGCCCCAGTCACCCTTCTCTCTCACCTGCAGGCTGGAGATTCACAGCTGACTGCCAGGGTGGAGGGCAGGGAGACATCACCCCTCTCCAGCACACACTTTGCCCCTTCTTCGGGGTAAATGCAAACACACGAAATACAAAAATAATCACCCTTTACAAACAGCCTCTAGTCTGGGGCACAGAGACAGCTGGGGTTGAGAGAATTGGGATTGTGCAGCCTGGAGAATGTTCTGGGTTGGGCTTATTGTGACCTTGCAGTGGATCCATAGAACCATAGAAACGTCTGGGCTGGAAAGGAGCTTTAAATATCATCTCATCCTTGCTGCCATGGCAGGGACACCTTCCACTGTCCCAGGCTGCCCCAAACCCCATCCAGCCTGGCCTTGGGCACTGCCAGGGATCCAGGGGCAGCCACAGCTCAGGGCCTCCCCACCTCACTGTAGAAAACTTCTTCCTTATATCTAATCCAAACTGACCTCTCTGCAGTTTAAACCCATTCCCCACTGCCCTGTCACAACAGGCCCTGATAAAAAGTAAAGAAGTTTCTCATTCGATTTAGGATTAATAATTTACCTTCAGTTTTACCTTTAATCCCCAAATGAAAAGTCACAGGTGCTCTACCTGGCCCTGTGATGACTTTCTTCAGGAGCCTGAGAACTCCCAAATTTCTGGCATTGCCCAGAGACACCTGTGAGAGGAGGAACATTCCCATTTGCATCCTCTCTGGGCTCTCAGCTGTGCTGCCTGCAGTGCCTGGGGTGGGACAGCCCCTGCCTGGACACAGAGGGATGGGAAGGGCACAGAGGGGAGGGCACAATCCCAAGGCAGGGTGCTGCTGCTCCCCTCGCCCTGCTGCAGGTTCCTCCATCCCATCCAGCCCCCTCCTCCTCGGTCTGACAAACCCCTCGCTGAGTATTTGTTTCAGATATTTAAATACATCTCAGGGTTCAGATCGCAGATTCTCAACAGCAGTTAAATAAGTAACACATTCATATTTTGTAAACTGTTTCTCACAGCTTGTTTATTTAGGGTTATAACTCGATTTGGGCTCCTTATGGAAGTGTGACTCATTGTTTAATGTGTCAGCTCATTAGCAATACTTGTTTTTGCCTTATATTTCTGTGCTACCACTAATTGCTGAGCCCACTGTGAGCTTCAGCTTCCAATGACACTGTGGAAAATGCAAGAAAATAGATCAGTTACTAGATAAAAGGCAGCAGAAATAAACAAACTCATGAACCTGCAGAGGAAGCTTTTTAGCTGCTGTGATTTTACTTCACAAGGAGATCTCCCTCATTTGGGAAATTGATACCGCCAGCTCCTGGGATCTTGTGTCAGGAAGATTTGAGCAAGACCAAGGTAAGGAAAACCACAGGCAAGGCAAATATGTCAGGGTCACTCCTTCACATCAGCACAGGTGGGTGGAGCAGCTCAAAAGCCACCAGCCTGCCCTCTCTGAGGAGCTGGTGCCCTGGCAGAGGAGGAATTGGCTGGACCTGAGATTCTTTGTAGTGCAACCTGTTTCTCTGATGCACAGTCCCTGAGGGCCTCTGGTGAGAAGGCTCATCCCAAGCAATGTCTGTCAAGGACTTGCAGATGAGCAAACCCGACCAAAGCATCCTCACTGGAGAAAGGCAGGTTAGGCAAATCCCTGGACAACAGGGCCACCAGTGACTGCCACAGGACCTGCTGGACTGACCCAAATGCTGAGTGCAGCTCCTGCATCGCTCCTGAAGCCGGGGGAAATACTGTGGGAAAGGATGCAGGTGAGGCTGGGAGCAGCTTCAGCCTTCTGCCACCCAGCTGCTGCAAAAGGCACCGTGGCAGGAGGGTGGCTGCAGGTCTGGGTCAGCACCTCCTCCTCCATCCTGATCCCTCAGCCTGAAGCAGTTGGCAGAAGTGTCCTGGCCACAGCAGAAGTGTCCTGGCCACAGCAGAAGTGGTCTCTACCTTTCATTTTTCTGCTCAGAGCATCTGACATCTCTAGGAATTGACAGCTGGAGATGGAAGAGCCCATTTTTGTCATTTAGATTTCATGGGCTCTCTGGAACAAGCCTTGAAAATGCTGGTGTTCATGGTCACAGTCTTTGGCAAAGCAATTGTTCTGGACATGTGAAAATCAAACTTTCTTGCTTGTGTCCCTGCTTGCTTCCTGGCTTCCTTTATTCCTTCCTTTACTCTGCATCACTCAAACAGGTTTTTTTTTTTCTGCTTTGCTGGCATAAGCTTCTTTCTGAGAAGAAAACGGCTGCTTGTTTCCACATAGTTTTATGAGTTTTCAGATGTATTTAAAGGAACAACAGCCACCTTCAAATTAAAAAGCATTTTAAGGCAGAGAGAATGAACAAAAAACCCACAGAACTGCAGGGGCTGGTGATGATGATGAAGAAAGGGGAAAAGAGCCAGACTGCCTGATTAATGTGTTTAACTTTTTCCTCCTTGCAGAGCCCCCAGGGAGCACTACTGGGAAGGGGTTGCTGGAAGAGGCTGCCAGGGTCTGTGAAGGAGCAAGGCTTTCTGTTCCATCCTCCCACTCCATCCTCTGGCCCCAGCACCTCTGCTCCCTGGCAGGAGGATGGAGCCCCTGCAGGCAGCTCCTTCCCCCTGCCCACAGCACAGAAATGCCAACCCTGCTGGTCCCTTCCCTGGCTGTGACACTGGGACATGTCATTGCCCTGGATCCCTGTAATGTGGGAGCAGCAGAGGAGGCTCAATGTGACTGGCCTCAAGAGCAACATTTCAATTAGGAACAGGAAGGCCAGGGAAGGCTAAGCAAACTCAGGCTGTCCAAAGGAGGCTGCAGGAGCCAAAACTCCAGCATTGCCTTTCTGGCCAGAAGTGCTACAGATTTGGAAAACATCTCCACTGGAGCAGGGGAACATCCAGCCTGGATATGAAACTATTTAGAGTGTCCAAAGGAAGGACAAGGAGATGCTGAAGGGTCAGGAGAGGCCACAGGAGGAGCAGCTGAGGGCAGTCAGTGTGTGCAGCTGGAGCAGAGCACACGGAGGGCAGAGCTCAGGGGTCTGCAGCTCTGATCTCTGCTCCCTGGGACAGGGACAGAGCCAGGGAAGGGCTGGAGCTGGGCCAGGGCAGCTCAGGCTGGAGCTCAGGGAAAGGTTCTTCCCTGTATTGGTTCTGAAAGCAAAAACAGTGAGAGACTCTAAGTCAGAAATACAATTTAATAGGAAAAAAGAGCAAAATAAATACATGCAATAGTACGAAAGAAAAACCACTGCCAGAGTCAGAATCCCAGCTGACACCGTCAGTCAGTCAGGGTGTTGGCAGCAGTCCCATTCCATGGTGGCTGCATCCTCCTGCAGTGGCAGATGTGGTTCAGCTGGAGCAGTGCTCCTGGAGAAGGTGCAGTTTTCCTCTGAAGCTCCAGGGATGATGTGGGAAGGTCTGGTTTTCCTCTGGAATCTGGGTAAGGGCTACTTTGGTGTTCCAAATCTCAGTTTTTATCTGGGTAGGAAATGTTTGGCTCCTCCCCTGGCTGGAGCATCTCCCAGTGGGATGATGTAATTTTATCAGCCAAGCACCGGGACTCAATGGCCATGAACAGGAGATATCTCCTGGAGGGAGGATGGGCTGTGGAAAGATAAAGATGATTGCCCCAGCGGGTTTAAAGATGGCCCATTAGCAGAGGATATCTCCCACAGAGATAAGGGTCACTGCCCCACCCAGCTTCAGCAGATGGTGATAGAATACAGACTTTTGGGCACATCTTTACATTGTAACCTGGGACATTCCCTCCCCAGAGGTGCTGGCACTGCCCAGGCTCCCCAGGGAATGGTCACGGCCCCGAGGCTGCCAGAGCTCCAGGGGTGCACAGGGGGATTGCTGGGGTTGCACTGGATGATCCTGGGGCTCCTTCCAGCCCTGGGTGTTCTGTGATTCCATGACTGATAAGAAGTGCTCTGGTGGGATCAGATAAAACAGATCCTGTCCTCCCCACGAGCTGTGCCCACATATGGGGATCACTCCCCAGCATTCCTCACCTGCTCAGCTTTCCAAGGCAGGCTTTGGGATTGGCCAGAGCTGCGTGGGATTTCTCAACACTGCTGAAAAAATGGACTTTAAAATACAGTGTTAAAGCTCTCTGTTACCCTTCCACAGTGAGATCCAGCACAGGGAGATCCCTCACACTGGATGCCTGTCCTAAAACCTGGCTGTCCCTCTGTGGGGAGCCACTGCAGCAGGTCCAGTGTCCTCTGCAGGAGGGACCCTCACCCCACCTACCCCAGCCCAAGACACTCTAGCTCCATCCCTGCTCAACATTGCAGAGAGAAAGCAAAATTCCTTCTCTGGGAGATGTAGCAGGGCAGAATTGCATTTTCCAGCACTGAGGAGGGCTCTGCAAACAATGGAGATTAAAAAATAAATAAAAGCTATAAAAACTGCTCAGCAATGTCCTTTTAAATTATATTTTTTTTCTGAAAATATGCAATAAATCCCAAGCAAGAGCCATAAAAGTACCTGAAATGCTCCTAGAAAGATTTATGGGCACCTTACCACTATTCTCAATAAAGTGAATATGCTGGTTCCAAAATAATTTCTCATCACCCATACTTCAAATTCCTGAACTCCTTTCAGTGAGCCTATCCCAAGAATTACTGTAACGTCAGGATGGCTGTATTACATCCCCTCAGAAATAACCCTCCTGTGTGATTTATACACGCTGGGATCTTTCTCCTTTGTCCACGTTGCTGAATCCAGAGATTCTCAGCTTTGACCCTGTGCCAGAGAACTGTCCCTGTAACTTTTCCAGGGAGCCTTGTCATCCCGAAATAATCTCATCATTGCCTCGAAGTAGTTTGGAAACTTGGCTTGTGAGATGAACATTCCTGACAGGAAGAAGGAGGGGAGTCCTGACACCTGCAAATGAGATGATGTTGGTCGAGGGAGGTGCCCTGGAGAAGAGGGGGAAACCTCCCTGACAGGATGGAGACAAAGCTCTGGATTTGTACTGGATGGGTACAAAGAGGTACAAAAAGGGATCTTGTTCTCACCTTGTCAGATCCCCTGGAGCTGTGCAGCCTCTGTGGAGGACAGGGAAGGGCCTGCATGTGGGAGTCCAGAGTGTTCCTCTGGCTTCCTTGGGGGTCTCAAAATCCCCCTGGTGAGGGTCCCAAAGACCCCTGAGTGAGACCCTGGTGTCTCAGGCACTGAATTCAAACCCCTGGGGGAAATTACCAACACAGAGGGAATGGAAACAAGCCACCAAAATTAGTAAAGTGTAAATTAGGTTGTTAGAACGTAGATAAATAGACTTTTGGGGATGTTTGTGATAAGGGACACGTGGCCAAGATGGAGAATTTGGGGTGTGGATCCTCTTCCTCCTTCTGCTCCGTGCCATCCATGCTGGGTGACATGCTGGCACTGCCAGATTGGATGGGTCAGAGCTGGACTGTTTAACAAGACTGTATTGTGTTGGAAAATTGTTATAAACATTTAGCAGGTAATTCAGACTGTGTGAGATCAGCCCTGCCCTCAGCAGGCAGATTCCATCCTGGGTGCCCGGCTGGGCAGAGCTGTGAGCCGGGCAGAGAGTTCCTGAGACAAGGAACAATCAACAATCCTTGGAGCCTCTGAAACCGTCTGCTGCAATCTCTTATCAGCAGCTTTGGGAAAGAACAGGATTTATAGCACTGCATGTCCTCCTGAGGGGATCTCAGTCTAAGGAGAAACCTGGGGCAGTGACACCTGCATGGCTGGATTTTGTGTTTGCCACAGCCACCACTGCTCTTCCTCCTGCATGTGAGTGTGTGCCTGGCTTTGCCAGGCCTGGGCTCCACCTGATGCTTGGAGTGGCTGCCTGGAACAGAGGCTAGACCAGAATAAGAGAATAAAAGTGTGTATTTATTAAAGCATTTCAATTAGGAACAGAATTAGAACTGGAATTAGAATTGGAATTAGAATTGGAATTAGAATTAGAATTGGAATTGGAATTGGAATTAGAATTCAATTACTATTGAATTGTATCTATTCAATGGGTACACCTTGGGCAGCCAAAGCCTCCCAGAGGCTACACCCATCATGGATGGTGGAACGAGTTATTCAGACATTTATAAGTTTGGTTCATTTACATTTCAGGGGTTAATCCTCCAATTACAGCTTCAGGTAATGAAGTTATTTACCCCCAGTGTGCTCCCCCCAAAATAATTTTTGTTTATAGTTTTTGGGCCTGAGGCAGTAGTATGTTCTTGAGTTTCAGTATGTCCAGAGTGGAATTGTGTTGTCTTAATAAAATGGGAGAACAGTAGCTGACAGGATAGAGTTTTAGAGTAGTTCCCTAAAGCAGTGCAGAATTTTAAAAATACAAAAGCTAAAATCCTAAGGCATGGCACCAGCCAATGATTTCCTGGCTTTGCATCAGTCTCAGGACTATCCCTAGCTGGTGCTGTGGGGCTGTGGCTTTGCCCCAAACCCTTCCCCACTGCTGTCAGCACAGGCACAGGCTGTGGGCTGGCTTTGTGCCCTCCTGACCCCTCTGTGCCCTGGAGAACCACAGACCAGCTTGGCTTGGAAGGGCCTTGAAAGGTCAGCTGGCCCAGCCCTCGTTCTTGTCCGTGCCTTGCAGCTTTCCTCCCCAAATCACCGCCCTGGGCAGGGCAGTGCAGCCTCTGGGACGTTCAGAGACAGCTGCCAGAACCTGGCAGCACTGAGCTCACTCAGGGGTGAAATTTATTGAGGAGAAAGCAATAGCATTGGGGAAGAAATGCCCCAAATGTCTGTGGTTTATGTTCTTTCCCCAGCAGGAAGAATGTCTTTTAATTATTTGATTAAACCAGCCATGACATGGAAGAGATTTGGGCTGTTCATCCTCCTTCCCACCTTCCCAATTTCTTTCCTTTCACCACTGGTAACCCCAAAACTGTGATGCCCAGATTTACCAAGGACTTTGAGTTTATTTTAGCTTTTCATCTTCATCCTGTGCAGTCCTTTTTGCCACTTTCCTGATGTGGGGAAGTTTGCAAAATTGGACATTAGCAAAGGGAAAATTACAAAAAAACCCCCAAGGACCAAGGCTGATGCCCTTCATCCTGTGGTAACCAGGGTCTGACAAAAGGATGTGGAAAATAGCAATCTGCTAAAACACCCTGAAAATGGGGAAAGAAAAAAGGAAAAATATCATTTCAACAACAACAGCAAATGGAAAATTAAAGAAAATCGCGTCCAAGGGGGGTTTTGGTGAAATGATGGATTTTTGATAGGAGGGAATTGTTGGAAATTTCTTGGGATAAAAGTGTTGTTCTCAGAGGCACCTGGGGAAAGTGGTACCACAGTCTCCTGGGTGGACAGTGCTGGGAAAACAGCAAAGCCTTTTTGGGAAGCTCCTCCCTCGGAGTCTCCATCCCCACCAGGACTGTGAGAATGTCACTGCTGCCTTTGTTGTGTGGTTTGCTGCTGACAGGCAGTGGTGACACAACTCAAGGGTGGCAACACAGAGCAGGGAGGGACCCTCAGCAGGGCAGCAAATCCATCACTCACCATTCAGCAGGTTCTTCACTGGATGGTGAACAACCTTCCTGCTTTGTAAAGTGCTGCTCTCTTACCTCGAGTGCTGGGGGCAGTTTGGGTGCCACAATATGAGTTCAGAGCTATTAAAGAGTGTCCAAAAGAGAGACACAGAGCTGCTGAGTGCAAATCAGCACCCACCAACAGGATGGATTTCTGTGAAATTAAAAAAAACAACTACCAAACACCAAAACAGAGCAACACTAAAAACCCCATTGCACTTTCAGATGTATCAGTGCTTTTCTTTTATTTTTAAATGGTAACTGTAAAGTTGGAAACTTTGATCTAGAGCCAGGGAAGGATCTGAGGCCTGGGGAAGGGAGAAGGTCCCAGCTGGGACAGAATCTGAACTGTGTCACAGCAGGGGTGAGGGGCACTTGGGACACAGGGCTGAGTGCCACAAGATCCATCACCCAGCTGCCAAAGGCACAAAGATCCTCCTTGCCCCAAAAAGCTGCTGACAACCTCAGACATCAGCCTTTTGAGCCCTAACCAAATATCTGCGTGTTGTGAGCACCGAGAGATGCAGCATTCAATTTGGGGCCGTTCTCAGATGTCCAGCCATGCATTTCAGTGGTCACATTTGGGCGTTTGCTTTTGTGCACTGGCAAATAAATCCTTCCCTGCAAGCACATTTATTCACCCCCTCTCTGGTGCCTCTGTGAGAGCCCAGCTCTGTCCCTAGGTGCTGCAGGAGTGTCCTGGGCTGTGCAGCCCTGCCCTGCTCTGCTCCAGTGTTTGATCCAGTCCGTGCTGTGCTGCCAGACGTGTCCTGGGGGATGCAGCCAGCCCAGAGCCCAGCCTGGCGTGGACAGGGCTGCCTTGACCTTGAAGCACTGGTGCCTGGCCCAGGGAGTGATTTTCCAGCTGGTTGCCCTTGGCTGCTCCAGTCAGAGCTGGAGTTGACTGCCCTGCTGCAGGAGGTGCCAGGATCATGCCTGGCTGCTGCTGGGAGAGCATAAACACAGAAATAATCAGGGAGGGAAAATGCAGCGTGGAGATGAGAGGAAGGGCAGCAGCACACGGCCTCTGTTCTGGAGAGATGGAGAGAAAACCCAGCACTCAAACACTTCAGCAATTAATTGGGAGTGTGACAGGAAACATGCACTGACTGTAAAGTGTTCCTGCACTGGATGGTGTCTGCAAGCACAGATATGAGAGGGAGGGCACAGCACTGGGGATGTGATGTTTCCTGGGATTCCTTTACACTTTTTTTCCTTTTCTTTTTTTTTTTTTTTTTCCCTGCAGCAATGACCTGCCTGAAGGGAGCTCAGCTGCCCTCCTCGAACTCCCAGCCCTGGGGACTGGCACTGCTGGCCTCACACCCCACCCTCTGATGCCTTTTTGGGACTACCCAAAAACAGAGCCCAGGCAAAATTAAAGGAATAAAAAGGGGTTATATTTACTGAAGGGCCTTCAGGTACATTTTGGTTACACAAAGACTGCCAGGGGCTGCACCCAAAATGGACAATGGGTCATGGGTTTTCACACTTTTATAAATTTGGTTCATTTACACATTGAGGGTTAATCTTCCAGCTTCAGGTAATGAAGTCATTCACCCCAAGTTTGCTCCCCCAACTCACTTTTGTTTCCATCTCTCAGGGCCTGAGGCAGTGAGGTGTCCTTGATTCCCAGCCTGGAGAGGAATTGTTGTGTCTGCCCAAAATGGGAGAGCAGCAGCTCACACTGGATATGGAGTTTGGAGTTATGCACTAGAGAATTGCAGGGGTACAAATAGATGGAAAATATAAAAGCTAAAATCCTAAGGCATCACCTCCCGAGGGCAAGTTCTGTCCTTCAGGGTGGAGGCACAAAGAACAAATAAATTATTGGGGGTGTTTGAGGGTGAGGTGCCCCCTTTCCCTGCATCCCTGCCTCGCTCCTGCAGCGAGGGGGCTGCCAGGACAGGGAGGATGTGAGTGCTGAGAGAGGCTCCTGTGTCTGCCCAGCTCCCTGTGGGACCCATGTCTCTAAGAATAAGTGTCTGTGTCTCCATGGCCTCCGGAAAGCCAATCAACAGCACTCGTTAGCTGCCATTTGGGCTCCCAGTGTCTCCAGCCTGTAATTCAGTGGCTTGCACGCATTAATTGTCAAGCTTGGAGTGCTACAAAGAAGCCCAGCCTGGCTTTCTTGTGGTTTGCACTGGCGCCTCGCAGCACAGCTCTCCGTCCTTGGGCTCAGGGGCTTGGCACAGCAGCCCGGGCCCAGGGCTCTGCTCTCCGAGCTCATCCCGACAGCTGCGCTGCCCCTGGGCTGCCTGGGGCTCCTCCTGCCCTCCTCACCCCTCCTCACCCCTCCCAGCACACTGCAGGGGTTCGTCCCTGAGCAGCCCCCCACCCAGGCCCCTTGGAGAGCCCCCAGAGCTTGGCCCTTCCAGTGTCCCCAGGGCTGGGCTCTGCCCTGGGGACATGGGCTGTGCTCAGCCAGGTGTCGTCTCTGGGGCTTGTACTGAAAGTTGCACCATTTTCCTATAGAAACACGGAGTTGTGCAATTGTTTAGGTTGGAAGACACATCTAAGATACCAAATCAAAGATTTCCCTAACACTGACAACTGCACCACTAACCCATGTCTCCATCTCCACACCTTCCAAAATCCTCCAGGGATGGGCACTTCACCACTGCCTTGGGCAGCTGTGCCAGGGCCTGACAGCTCCTTCAGTGAAGAAATTTCTTCCTAATGTCTAACCTAAACCTCCCCTGGCAAAACTTGAGGCTGTTGCCTCTTGTCCTGTCCCTGTTCCCTGGGAGCAGAGCCCCACATGCCCTGTCTAGACCCTCTTCTTATTGTAGAGAACAAGAAGTTCTCCCTGAGACTCCTCCTCTCCAGGTTTTTCTCTTCTGGTGGCCAGAGCTAGGGAGGTCAGGATTGAGGAGGGCAGGGCTTGCAGGGCTGAGCACAAGCAGAGCCCCGTGCTGGCTCCAAACCCAGCAGAGTTCCCAGAGCACAGCCCATGCCTGAGGAACTCCCCACCTAAGGGACTGCGTGGCTGCTGTTGGGACAGCACAGATGGGTCACAAACCCACCCCCAGCACTCCCAGAGCACAGGGCTCTGCTCGGGCTGCACCCAAGCTCTTGGGGCAGGGCTTCAATGTCTCAGTGCCCTTTGAAAAGGCTGAAGAACAAAGAACTCAAGTGGTTTGTTAATTGTCTCATTAGTCTCTGTGCCTGGCCAATGTGACAGGAGATTCTGGACATCCCCCCTCAGCTGCAACCCTCACTGTGGGCAGATGTTTGATCTCTGCTTGGCCTGAGCTGTGACCTGCAAAAACAGCCCTGGGTGGGTGCCTGGCAAAGGAACTGGGCTGTGCAGACAGAACCTTTGCTGTTGTGCTCTTGGAGCAGCAGCTTCTGCACTTTCTGAGAAAGTCACACCTGGGCCTCCCTGTGGTATGGACACATGGACACATCCCCACTGCAGTGGTGAAGGCTGAGGTCCATTGGGCTGCACCAGCAGCAGCAAAGACAGGAGGGCTGGGGTCAGGTTGGGGTTGGGGTGAGGTTGGGGTCAGGTTGGGGTGAGGTTGGGGTTGGGGTTGAAGTTGGGGGTTGGGGCTGAGTTTGGGGTGTGGTTGGGGCTGGGGTTGAGGTGAGGTTGGGGTGAGGTTGGGGTGAGGGTTGGGGTTGGGGTTGGGGTGAAGTTGGGGTTGGGGTTGTGGTTGAGTTTGGGATGAGGTTGTGGTTGGGTTTGGGGTGAGGTTGTGGTTGGGTTTGGGGTGAGGTTGTGGTTGGGTTTGGGGTGAGGTTGGGGTTGGGGTTGGGGTTGTGGTTGAGTTTGGGGTGAGGTTGGGGTGAGGTTGGGGTTGGGGTTTGGGGTGAGGTTGTGGTTGGGTTTGGGTGAGGTTGGGGTGAGTTTGGGGTGAGGTTGGGGTAATGGTTGGGTTTGGGGGTGAGGTTGTGGTTGGGTTTGGGGTGAGGTTGTGGTTGAGTTTGGGGTGAGGTTGGGGTTGGAGTTGGGGTTGGGGTTGGGGTGAGATTGGGGTGAGGTTGGGGTGAGGTTGGGGTTGTGGTTGAGTTTGGGGTGAGGTTGTGGTTGGGTTTGGGTGAGGTTGGGGTGAGGTTGTGGTTGGGTTGGGGTGAGGTTGGGGTCGGGGTAAGGTCCTGCTCCCCTGCCTGGCCCTGGGGGTGACATTTCTGTGTTGGACCCTGAGTGCAGGAGAGGTGGAGAGAGCGATCAGGATGCTCAGGGGGCTTCAGAGCACACCCAGGATGGGGGAAGCAGCTGGCAGAGGACAGAACTCGACAGGAGTGCCCCATGTTCCACCCCTGGCCAGGGCCACTTCAGAGAAGGTGGGGCCAGGCACCTGTGGTGTGCAGGGACAGTGCAGGTGCAAAGGGACACGCTCTGCAAAAGGGAAACCCCAGGGGGATGTGAGGAGGGTGTTCCTCACCACCAGGGCAGCTCAGAGCTGCAAGGGTGCCCCAGGCAACGGTGTCTCCACTACAGAGATTTTTAAAAACTGAGTGGGACAGGCCCCAACCACCCTTCTGTAGCTCTGCAGCTGCCACTGGAGACTGGGGACCAGAGACCTCCAGATATCCCTTCCAGCTGAAATCTGCCCATGTTTCTCTGGTTCCTATCACCAGTCTGAGCCCACAGACCATTTTCAATGCCATGAATCACACGGGGTGGTTACAGGTGGGTTGGTTTGGCCCCATCTGTCCATGGGGCAATCTAAGCTTCTGCAGTGTGAGAAATACCAGTGCTCCCCTCTTGGGAGGGGTTTACAGCTGCTGGCAAACCTCTGGTTCACACCTTCCTCAGCCACAGGAAATTTAATTTCTTTCCAGCTGGGTGCAGGTCATCCATCCTCTAACCCCCAGCTCTGCATCTTGGTGCCCTCCCCATTTTTGTTCCCTTTCTGAGGGGGGGCTCACTGTGTGTATCACTTGCAGGAAGATGTGTTGGGTTCTGTCCTCTGGTCCTTTCCTTCACTTTGCTCTCTGAGCCATGGCTGGGTTTTGTTGCACTCTCTGCCTGCTTCCCTCAGAAGTAGGAGGCAATTTAGATCATCACAGAATCGTGGGATGATTTGGGTTGGAAGGGACCTTAAAGTTCCTGTTGTTGCACCCCCTGCCATGGGCAAGGACACCTCCCACTATCCCAAAGTGCTCCAAACCCTGTCCAGCCTGGCCTAGGACACTTCCAGGGATCCAGGGGCAGCCACAGCTTCTCCATCCTTGCATGCCATTGTACCCTTGTTCCCTCCCATGTGCATTCCTTGTATTCATTGCTGCTGAATTTTACCTGCAGTTTAATTTCCCAGCAGCTCATGGCTGGATTCACCCTACAAACCCCAGCAGCTCTGTGCTCTGTGGCCATCCAGGTTTGCCCACGGGGAGTGGGAGAGCAGCACATCCAAGGCACAGCTCACCTTGTTGGGGGAAGCACCTCAGCAGGGCAGCTGTGCCACCCCAGGGGCTGAAGGGTCATGGCCAGCTTGGGCAGAGGCTGCTGTGGCTGAGGGACTGGGCTGGCATCACCTCCTCCTCCTCCTCCTCTGTGAGCAGGGCACGAGGCTCAGGATGGGTGTGACAGGAGCTGCAGTGCTGAGAGCAGATTTCCAGCTTTGTGTGCTGCAAACCGACTCTAATAAACTGGTCCTGCCAACCCCCAACCCTGCAGTGCCCATCAGCACAGGCCAGGCCCTGCTCTGCCTGCCTTGTCACCCCTGGCCATTCCCAGGCAGTGCCCCCTCTGCCCTCCCCCCTCCTGAGGAGCCACAGGCAGTCACAGCTCAGTAGTTCAGAGGTTTCACCACTGGGTTCCTCAGACCTCCAGAGCTAAACCCACCTGGTTGTGGTGACTCTCTCCTGCTTCTGATGGATGTTTCAGTTTGAAAAGCTTCCCAGATCCCCATCCCCAAAGAGCTGCTCTGGCACTGGGACCTCCTGCAGCTCTCCCTGTGAACGATGATGCAGATAATTCATCTGTGTGACCTTTTCCTCACCGAATGTTTCTCTTACATCTTCACCATCTCTTGGCCCTGCAGACTTTTTGGCAGGCTCTTTGCCTCTGATGTATTTGAAAAAGCTTTTATTACCAGCTTTTACACCATTAGCAAGCTGCTCCTCCAAGTCGTTCCTGGCAGGATCTGCCAGGCTTTAATTTTTAGCTCACTTGCCTTTGTGCCATCCCATTATGTGCACACTGAGGTGGGGCTGTTCCCAGCTAAGCTGCCTCCTAGGTCTGCTCTCTCCCCACATCCCTGAGCCACTGGTGCTCCTGGAGTGAAAAAACATGGATGAAACCTTTTTATTCTGTTGCAACATTTGGTGCCTTTCTTAAAGATTCCATTTCTGGAATCAGGTAACTCCCTGGAAAATTCAGCTTTTGTTGTCACTTTTTCCCAGTCCAGAAACAAGGGGACAGGGAGAGCTGAAAGGTGAGTGTAACAAGAGCTGCCTGGAAGCTGGTGTGGGGATAGGGATGCTCATGAGTGCTGGGCTGGGGATCAGAGATCAGCAGGGTTCAGCAGTGGAGATCTCTGATGGGGGAGCTGGGATGTGGGATGGGGTCACAGGTGTTGTGGGACCAGCTGCAGCTTCACTGTCGTGGGTAAAATCCAACTGCAGCAGGTGCTCCCTGCTCTGTGCGTGGCTGAGCATTTTCCATGACAAATCCCCTATTCTGTGCAGCTTTCCTTGGTGCAGACCTGGTCACAGGCCCAGGGTGGAGTCCTGCTAGATTTGGCCCTGCACACATGGCTTTGGGGAGCAGCTCATTTCCCTTCCCTGGCAGTGGTGACAATCCCAGCGTGCCTGCAGCACATCACAGCACATCACCCCAAGCCTGGGTGGAGCCCTGCAATATTTCAGCCCTGAGGGCTGAGCCAGTGGCCGTGGCTCCACAATCAGCAGGGAGGGACTGTTGTTGGGTGCTGCTGGGAACCAGGGGAAAAGCAGCCTTGAAGCCTTGCCTTTCTCAGCCTGCACAAAGATAAGAAATTATACCAATGATTGTGCACCTGCAGGGTGTGAGAGCCGTGTGAGTGTCTGGTGATATTTTGCAGAAAGCATGTTTTCAAAGAGGTGTTGCCTTCTTGACCAATGAGTCTTTTCTATTTTGTTTTTCACAAACTACCCTATATAAGAGTAGTAAATAAAGCTCCATCTCTCTTTTGCTTCTCTATTGCACGGAGAACTATGTTGCATTGTCATTCTCACCACTCTCCTACAGCCTAAAATGCAACAAGGGACCTCTTCATGTCCCACGAGCTGGGACTCACTGCCAGTGACATCCTCAGCGCTCTGCATCCCCAGCACAATCCCGTGGAGGGAGGAGGAGGGCTGGGGAGGGAGGGGGGCAGGGTTTTGGGTGGAAGGCAGTGGGATGCAGATGGCTGGTGACAGGATGCTGGAGGCAGGCGCTGGCAGGAGCTGCCACCGGCGTTTGGCAGCGCCCGTGTGACACTGCACGGAGCCACCGACTGCCTGAGTCCTGGGGGGCACCTTGCAGTCCATGAGCAGCTCTGGATATTATTTAAGAAGTCAGCAGCAGCAGTTTTGGGAGTTCAGGACCCTGTGATCAGGTAGCTGGTGGCTGGGAGAAGTGCAGATAGCAGCGGGGACAAGCAGGTGACAAGGCTGCCAGCAGCACAGCCCTGTGTTATCTGCTGAGCTGCTAGCAGCTATCACTGTCAGTGCTTGGAGACTTTAATGACACAGCTTGTGAATTAAAATAACCCCTCCAACCCAAAACTTGCTGCCCTTTCCAGTCTTAGAATTGAACTTTCCGGTATTGGCGAGGCACCAATCAATTTTTCACACAAATGTAGAAATCTGGACTGGCTTGTGCTGGGCTGTGGCTGAGCACTGGGGCCTGCCAGGGTCTTTATTTAACACCCAGCAGAAGAGATGCCTTGGAGACAGCTGGCATTGGAGCCACTGGACATGGTGGGAGCTTCTGCCAGGATGCTGCTGCCCCATGGAGCACACAAACCCTGGAGCAGGGCAGAGCCCAGGTGCTGGCTGAGCTGCTGGCAGGGCATGGTGCTGTGGGATTGTTCCTCTGAACCTGTCCAGAGCTGGGGTGCTGGAACCCAAAAACCTGGGAGTTTTGGGGGTTTTGGGAGTTTTGAGCTTTCTGTGCTTTCTGGCACTGACCCCCAGCAGAACACTGCTTTTGATTTGAGGCCTTGGAGAAGCTTCCAAATGTGAGTGATGGAGTTAAAATCATGGGTGTGTAGTTAAATAGAACTGTGTGATTTCACAGGGTGAAATTTTAAATTTGAGGTTTTTAGAATATAGTAATAGGTGTGGGACAAGATGGAGGATTTTGGGTGGTGTCTCCTTTTGGTCTTCTTCCTTTTTCTTCATGATTTCAGGTAGTTTTTGGTTGGACAGTTGGTGCTGCACTGTGGTCACAGGAGTTTGGTTATTGGGTGCAAAGTATAAATAATATAGGTGTTAATTCTTTATTGGACTGTTTAGCTTTAAAAGACCTTGTACCCAGCTGGATTCAGCTCCATTTTGCTCACTTTTAGCTGGTAGCTGGAAGTGTTGCAGAACTCTTTAGATAAGATTTAATAAATAACCAAGTCCGAATACGAGAAAATTCGTCTCCTTTGTGATTTTAATCCTGATTCTGAGTGAAGACAGAACAAAATGAAGCCAAGCCACTAATTAGGTGGTGCAGCTAAACCATTTACAAGTGTTGCCCTGTGTGAGGACACCTGCCAGTCAAAAAAAGAAGATTTTGATTGGGCATTGGAAAAATCAGAGGACTGGGGCAGCCCTGGTTTGCTCACAGATGCCAGGCAAGTGCTGAGAGAGCAGGTGGGAGCCTCAAAAGCATCTCAGACTGAGCTCCTCCACCCAGTCCTTGCCTTTGCTCTGTCCTCTTTGCCATTCTTTTGCATCCCTGTCTGTGCCTCTGCCTTTCTCATCTCCCCTCCTCGTCCCAAACCCTGCATGGAGGGTGATTTGATAGGGCAGTTTTGATGCCTTATCCAGGCTACCTAAAAACAGAGGCCAGGCAAAATTAAGGGAATAAAAAGGGGTTATATTTACTGAAGGGCTTTCAGGTACATTTTGGGCAGACAAACCTCCCCAGAGGCTGCACCCAAAAATGATGATGGGTCACAGGTTTTCACACCTTCATAAGTTTGGTCCATTTGCATATTGGGGGTTAATCTTCCAATTCCAGCTCCAGGTAATGAAGTCATTCACCCCAAGTTTGCTCCCCCAACTCACTTTTGTTGCCATCTCTCAGGGCCTGAGGCAGTGAGGTGTCCTTGATTCCCAGCCTGGAGAGGAATTGTTGTGTCTGACCAAAATGGGAGAGCAGCAGCTCACACTGGGTATGGAGTTTGGAGTTATGCACTAAAGAATTGCAGGGGTACAAATAGATGGAAAATATAAAAGCTGAAATCCTCAGGCATCAGTTTTGGGATGGAAACCCATGCTCAGAGCCACCTGCTCCTGACCAGCTGTGCCATCTCCAGTGACAACCTCCTGTGCTGGGTTGGGGCTCCCTGGGGTTGGAAACCCAGCACTGCTGGCAGCTTCTCCTGGTGCTTGTGGTAAATTCAGTGCTCATAAATCCCTGGGGCTGTGCTTAAACCTCCATGGTGTTATTTAGATGCACGTCAGGGGCTCACAGGGACTTACCCAGGAAGATGAAGACTTCACCTCAGTGCTCTCCGAAGGAAGCTGCTGATTTTGGGCAGTGCTGTGAGCATTCTTCATCTGGACAATTGAAATAAGGGATGTTAAATTCCAGAGCTCCTGATCCATGTGAGGTTAAGTGATCAATGACACACATGTGTAATTTTTTCCTTCTTGGACCATCTTAGAACAATTTCCTCCAGAAAACACCAAATTTTTTCCCCTAACTGATGCAGACTCTGAAGCCACCTGCTTTGTAATCTCTGGTGGACTTTAAACTGTGTCCCTGTTCCTGAAGAAGGTGTGAATCCCCACCCACTTTGTCCATCCCAATCACCCTTCCAGCCTGTTTCCTCCCTCGTACCCTCCTCTGTCTGCAGCTCTCTCAGCTTCCAGGGTTGAGGTGACCACACCTGGAGCTGCTCCACGGTGGTCTGTGCTCTTTGATACTGAACATTCTGCTCCAGCTTTGGCTGTCAGGTCTCAGAGAGCAGTAAATGAATGGATGAACAGGATATTCCCAGGAGGAGGAGGAGGAGATGAGCCTTCAGCACTGCCTGTCTTCTCCCAGCTTGCTTCCCCACCTCCTGCTGCTCAGCAGCTTTGGGTGAGATCCCAGAGCCCGAATCCCTTCCCACCAGCTGTCCCCTCCCTGGCTCAGGGGAACCAGCAGGACTGGGAGAGGAGGGGGTGGGATGGGGGCATTTGAGACAGGACAGCACAGCAGGAGCCCCACCTTGGGTCCATCCAGGCTGAGCCCTGCTTGGCCCAGGGAGAGCCATGATCTGCAGGGCTGGAGGTGTCCAGGGAAGGGCTTGGGATGGGGTTGGAAAACTGGGAATTGTGGTGGGAGATGGAAAATTGGGAATGGCTGGCTCCAAGAGCCCTCCAAGGAAGGACCAGGGGAGCTGTGCAGCCCCCAGTGCCCAGCAGCAGGAAAGGTCAGGGCTCATCCCCATCGCTGAGAACAGCCCCAAATCTGCAGTTCAGATCTCGCTGGGACAGAACACGACCTTGAACATCTTGGTTTGATCTGGGGAAGGAGGAAGGTACGAAACAGAAACAGCATCTGAGCCAGCAGCAGGGCGAGCCTCCCCTGGGAAGGCAGGTGTGGAATTAACTCTCACCTTGCTGCCATTCCCCTGCCAGGTGTTCCTGCCTGCTTGAGCTCTGGGGGGGTCACACAGCCCTCAGTTCAGACAGGAGAACAATCAACAAAAAATAAAATACCAGCGAGCCCTGAAAATCACCTGCAAGATAATAAAGAGAAAACAAATCTACCCCTTTTCATTGAGAGCTCTTCTTAGCTCAGCAGATTTATTGTTGCCTTTTTAAATTTTAACAGCTTGCAAGGCCACTGCACTGGCTTCCATTACATTAAAACTTTTGCTTTTTATTCCCTAATTCGGAGCAGAAGGGAAGCTAAATCAGCAGGCAGTGAAAGGTTTGCAGTTGACAGGTGCTGCTGTGAGAGGAAATAGGTTTCTCTTTCAAGGTGTCCCACTGGGCAGCAGGCAATGGGAGGGGGCTGCCTGGCTCTGCTCCTCGTGGGGAGTGGGGGGAGCACGTTCCTGCAGTCCTTGGAGTGAGACTTTGCTCTGAGGATCAGCTCCAGCATTCCCACACAGACAATGTGCATTTCCCAGGGCACACGCTGCTCGTGGAGGTGCAGCTGCTGAGTGCCTGTGGCTCAGTTTTTGGGCAGTTGAGTGTTTTCTGTGTGTGGTGAGACATGAGCACTGCTCTGTGCTCCCACAGCTGTGGGTTCTGATCCCTCCCAGCGGTGATGAGGCCTCGCTCCAGCAAACACAAAGTGATGGAAGATGTGCTTGGCCACTCACCTGCCACAAGACACTTCTGCCAAGCTTCATCTACAAGATGGGCCAGCAAAAATCCTTTGCTTTGAGCGTCTTGCAAGCTTTGCTCACTGCCACTGTTTGGGAAGTGTAACGTGGACAGTGCTGGGTCTGAGACAGAGACAGAGCACACCGTGATCCATGTGACAAAAAGCACTTTATTGTTCTCAACTGCACCTTAAATACCCTTCTTAATGTTCCTCGACAAGCACTTATGATTCGTTCAAAGTTCAGGCTGCCCAGCTCTCTGGCCATGTCCTGGTTTGGAGAACAGGCATCTGCCAATAAAGGCAGGAGCTTCTCTTTGAAATGGAGAAGGTAAAGCCCCTCCCACCAAATTATTATAATTTTGAAATTAAGGGCCTCTCAGGCAAAGATATGGGAATTAGGAATAACAGTTCTTTACTAGGAAAATTAAAATAGAAATACAGTATTATAAAGGAAAATCCCAAAGCACTGCCAGAGTCAGAATCCAAGCTGACACCCGTCAGTCAGTCAGGGTGTTGGCAGCAGTCCCATTCAATGGTGGCTGCATCCTCCTGCAGTGGCAGATGTGGTTCAGCTGGAGCAGTGCTCCTGGAGAAGGTGCAGTTTCCTCTGAAGCTCCAGGGATGATGTGGAAAGGTCTGGTTTTCCTCTGGAATCCAGTGGAAAGAAGGTACTTTGTTGTTTAAAATCTCAGTTTTTATCTGGGTAGGAAATATTGGCTCCTCCCACTGGGTGGAGCATCTCCCAGTGGGATGATGTAATTTTATCAGTCATGCACTGGGACTCAATGGCCATGAACAGGAGATATCTCCTGGAGGGAGGATGGGCTGTGGAAAGATAAAGATGATTGCCCCAGCTGGTTTAAAGATGGCCCATTAGCAGGAGATATGTGCCAGGAGATCAGGGTCACTGCCCCACCCGGCTGCAGCAGATGGGACAGAATCCACATTTCTGGCCACACCAACCCAACACAGACCAAGAACTTGTGCAGCCCAGGCAGGAACCCATTGGGTCAAGTCCCTGTCTGGTTCTGGATCTGTCCTATCCCTGTTCCCTGGTCTATCAGGCCAGGCTGCTTCTCCCATGTGTGGTGGAATCAATTTCCCAGTACAAGCCAGCTTGTACTGTTTGGGAAGGACCTGGGCAGCCTCAGGAAGGATGCTCGTGGTAGCTCCCACACCCTGCAGCAAGCACAGGGACACCACACTGCATCCCCCTGTGTGACACTGCAATCACCCTGGCTGTCCCTTACACACTCAGTGCTGGCCCAGGGCCCCATGGGCAGGTGCAGCATCTTCCATGGCCTTCAGGAGACCTGCACCATGGCAGTGCAAAGAGATATGTGGGCTGCTGGAGCAGGATGGGCTTCAAGGTTCCTTCTCAGCCAATCCACGTTTCAGTGCTCCAAGGGGCACAGCCATGCTCACACTGGAGCTGTGAGCCCTGTGCCTCGTGTTGCACTGTCTTCCTGTGGGTAATTCATGCAATTTGCTGATCCTGGTGGCATCACAGTGACTTCTTCATTAATGAGGGATGAGGACCTGTCAGTCTGTGCCAGTCTTACAAGCAGGAGGCATCAGATCAGCAGCCTGGGGCTGGCAGATGTCCCTGCACGCAGCCAGGGGCTGGCAGGGTTGTGCCCCCCAGCCTGTCCTTGGGGCTGCCTCTCCCCACTGCCCCATCTGACCAGGACCCTTGCTGCTGCCAGGTCTTTGCTTTGCAGGCCAGTCAGAGGTGTCCCAAACCCACAGAGATGTTCTCACTCTGGCACCAATGAGGCTAATTCCTGTGAGATTATACTTGGCAGGACTCAGGGGAAACTCCCAACAGGGCAGGTTCTCCATCCTCCTACACCCCCCACACTTTTTCCATGTGCCAGACAGCAATGTGCATCCTGACACTGCCTCGTCCTCCTCCAGGCTGTCCTGCCCTTCCCCATAACCAACCAAACAGCTCTCGGGCTCAGCTGTGGGCTCTGCTGAGGACTGCTCAGAACAGAACCTCTTTCTGTAAAAAGCAAGGATATTTCACCTGGGAAACGGGTTCTCCTGACCTGGCAAACCTGGTGGCCGCAGTCCTGCAGTGTCTGGCATTGCCCACACACCGTGGGGACCAGCGAGGTGATGCCGGGCTGCGGGTTTCGTCAGGGTGGAAAGGGAAGGCACAGGCAGGGGTTGTGCAACCACGTGGAGTTACTCATGGTCAGATGCAGCATCGAGAACCTGCTTTTCACGAGGAACTTGACTTGCTAATGAGGCCTGAATCTGGGTCAGGCATTTCCCACACTGGGGTGGGTGGACGCGGGCACTGGCAGAGAGGCAGAGCGCTGGGATCGTCCCGGTGCCACAGCCACGGGTGGATTGCTGCAAGGAGCCTCTGGGCTGCTGCCTCCTGCCAGTTTCAGCAGGCTGGGGTGTGTGTCTGCTGCTGCTGTGAATCTGGCCCTGAGATCATCACAGAAACTTGGCTTTCAGCTGGAGGTGTCTGATGGGGACAAGTCCCTTCAGGCCCTGGATCCTCCTGGCCGCCTTTCTCCTGGGAGCAAAGCAAGGCTGCTTTGGAGATGACACACTATTTTCTGTAACACAGATCAGCCAGGCTGGGTGCTGCCCTTCCCGAGGTCATCCTGGGGTGGGGAAGAGGTTGACACCTGCCAGACCATGGTCTGCCAAGAGCAGGGCCTGCCCCAGGAGAATGAGCTGACACCTCTGAGGTGGCTGCCTGGGTCACCCAGCACCTGCCCAATGCTGCCAGGGTGAGAAATGTTTCCCTCACACCTACACATGCTCCAGAGGATCCTGCCATCCTGGGGAGATGCTCAGCAGATTTGCTGAGTCCCCAGTGCTGCACCATGGGGCAAACACCCTGGAGCAGGCGCCTGTGTGGGACATGGTTTGGGTGTTTTATTCCGGTGTCGCTCTGCTCTTTGACCAAAATTTCCAAGATTGGGCCCAGCAGCCTGTTTCATTTGTATGCATGCCTGGGCCCTGGATGTAAATATGAAAATGGTGCAGCAAACAGAGGTTAAAGCCCAGGCAAGTGGTAATCAGATCTTACATCCCGTGTGCCGACTGGGATGCCCTCACCTGATTTGCAGGTTACCCTCGCCTTGTAGTCCTTTAATTCCTTGATCCAAGCAGCACATTCCATGAAAATCAATGTAAATAAGACTCCTGTGGTTCTGCCTCTCGCCATCAGAGCCCGACACTTGAGTCAGATGGTCCAAAAACTGCTCTCAGCCACTTATTTATTTTTTAAAACGAATCCAGCCTAGAGCAGGATTACATGGATTAGCAGCTGAGCACTCCCCTGCCTGCAGAACATGCCCAGCCAGACGGAGCCACACTGATGGGAATCCTGTCCTGCAAATATGACACGGATTTCCATGGCCTCTTGGCTGCTGGCATCTGAGCCCATCTGCCTGGCTGCTCCAGGCTCTGCCTGCTTGGCCTGTGGCCCTGGGCAGGGGTGCCAGGCTGGGGCAGGGGGTGCTCCAAGCCTCTGCCTGCAGGGAGCTTGTCCTTGCTGATGGTGTGGATGCTGATGGGGGCCATGGAGCAGAGAGGGAAACCTCCTTGGAGCAGGGGGTGCAGGGAGCTGAGGGCTCTGGCCAGCAGCCCGTGCATTTACTGCTCAAGCAGGAGACGTTTTTAGCAGGGGGCCCTCCCTGCTGAAAGCCCTGCAGGTTTGGGGTGGGGATGAAGCAGGAACCCCTCAGGGCAGGAGTCGTGGACTGGGCTACAAAATCTGGGTACAAAATTGGGCTACAAAATTGGGCTACAAAATTGGGCTGCCAAAACTACGCTGGTGTTTTCCCAGGCCTGAGAAGACACCTGAGCACCTCGTGTGGGAGCATCCCCAGGACATGGTGTCCAGATGAGGGACTGTGGAATTGGGTAGGAGACCCCCCTACCCCACAGAAAAGCCCAGTGGGTCCTGCAGGGAGGGAGACCCCTCAGCTGCTGTCGGTGCATCCCAGTGACAGTCAAGAGAAGATTCTCAATCCTGAGCAGCCTGAAGGGCTGGGCTGGCTCTGAGCCCCCCTGAACAGAACAGAAAAGGAGCTGGAGCTCATGCTGAGCCCATGCTGGGTGACCCCCGGGTTCAGAGCCTTGCACCCTGGAAAGCATCTGACATCCAACCAGGTTTTGGGGGCCCAGCAGAGTGCTCTGGCTCCTGGTGGTGCTGGGAGCCCCTCTCTGAGCTCGGCAGGTGGGCAGGGTGTGCTGGGCACACAGGGCACTGCAGGGAGGACAGGGAGGGAGAAGCTTTAGGGAAGGGCCTTCCCCTTTGTCCCCCTTTGATGCCAGGGTGATGCTGAGCACTGGGAAACACCTGCACTTAAAAATAATATAAATACAATAATATCATATTTATAATAATATATATTAATAATAGTATATATTTATAATTATATATTGTATAATATAATGATATATATTATATATAATGTTATAATATTATATATAATAATAATATTATATATATATATATATATATATACATAATAATATTATATGCACTTAAAAATAAATAAAAATCAATGAGTGACAGAGCAGGCTGTCCTGTGCTCCTCTGTCCCTGTCCCTGCTGTAGGGAGCCTGGCCTGGGCTGTGGATCCCAGAGCTCTGCCAGGGCCAGCTCCCTCTGTGCCTGCCTGGCACGGGCTGAGCACCATGGCAAAGTGGGGATGTGCCCAGCCCCAGCCTCGTGCCAGGGAAGCCCGTTTGGCTAAACAAGTTTTCACTGACACCTTTTGGTTTTTTTTTTCACTTCAGTGGAAGCCTTGCAGCGATTTTTGAGTTGCTCTGCAGCCAGTGGAGCGTGGCCAGCCCCCTGCCCGTGCTGGCACTGCCCTGAGCTGGCACTACCCATACTGGCACTGCCCTGAGCTGGCTCTGCCCGTGCTGGCACTGCCCTGAGCTGGCTCTGCCCATGCTGGCACTGCCCTGAGCTGCCTCTGCCCATGCTGGCACTGCCCATGCTGCCTCTGTCCATGCTGCCTCTGTCCATGCTGGCTCTGCCCATGCTGGCACTGCCCTGAGCTGCCACTGCCCTGAGCTGCCTCTGCCCTGAGCTGGCTCTGCCCATGCTGGCACTGCCCATGCTGCCTCTGTCCATGCTGGCTCTGCCCATGCTGCCTCTGCCCGTGCTGCCTCTGCCCTGAGCTGACACTGCCCGTGCTGCCTCTGCCCGTGCTGCCTCTGCCCTGAGCTGGCACTGCCCATGCTGGCACTGCCCATGCTGGCACTGCCCATGCTGCCTCTGTCCATGCTGGCTCTGCCCATGCTGCCTCTGCCCGTGCTGCCTCTGCCCTGAGCTGACACTGCCCGTGCTGCCTCTGCCCGTGCTGCCTCTGCCCTGAGCTGCCTCTGCCCATGCTGACACTGCCCTGAGCTGACACTGCCCATGCTGGCACTGCCCATGCTGGCACTGCCCTGAGCTGGCACTGCCCATGCTGGCTCTGCCCATGCTGGCACTGCCCATGCTGCCTCTGCCCTGAGCTGGCACTGCCCATGCTGCCTCTGCCCGTGCTGACACTGCCCTGAGCTGCCTCTGCCCATGCTGACACTGCCCTGAGCTGGCACTGCCTATGCTGCCTCTGCCCATGCTGCCTCTGCCCATGCTGACACTGCCCTGAGCTGCCTCTGCCCATGCCGGCTCTGCCCTGAGCTGGCACTGCCCTGAGCTGGCTCTGCCCATGCTGGCACTGCCCATGCTGCCTCTGCCCGTGCTGCCTCTGCCCGTGCTGCCTCTACCCGTGCTGCCTCTCCCCATGCTGCCTCTGCCCATGCTGACACTGCCCTGAGCTGCCTCTGCCCATGCTGACACTGCCCTGAGCTGGCACTGCCCATGCTGCCTCTGCCCATGCTGGCTCTGCCCTGAGCTGGCTGCCAGGCCGTGCCAGCGGGCAGGACGTGTCCCACGCATGGCCCGCGGGTGCCAGGCGGCCGCACAGCCCTGGCACTGCTGCCAGCCCAGCCCAGCCCGGACAGGCTGTGCCCACGCCCTGTGAGCTGCCCTGTGCCCCTGTGAGCCCAGAGGCCGAGGAGATCCCTGTGCCAGGCTCTGCTCAGCTCCCTGCATCCCTCTGCCCCGCAGCCCTGTCCCTCTGCAAAGCAGCTTCCTGTAACTTGGCCTTAAATTAACTCCTTTTTAGCTGAATTACTCTGAGAGAGTTAATTAGGAGTTACAGGTAAGATAAACTAAGGATACAAAAGAGGCTCTTTGTCTTTATCTTCTCAGGGTAGCTTTATTTTATCGTGGTTTTAGGGAACAAAGAGGACAAAGGATCTCAGCTAACGGTTTTTCTAGGAAAAGGTTAGGGAGGGGTTTTTGGCTCTCTGCCAATAAGATGTGGACACGAAGTTTGGGTACACATGAGAGATAAGGGAGGAAGAGGCCCCTATGGGCTTCTACTAATGAGACAGAAATTTGGGAAAGGTTAAAACATTCCTTTTACCCTTGGTATTGGGTCACAACAGCTTGCCAGGACCCTTCCCTGGGACCAAAGACTCGTTTTCTAGAGGAAGATGGGTGGCTGCAGCAGAGGTGCTGCAGTGGAGGAGGCAGAAATACCTCTGACACATCAGTGGTTTCCCGTGTAGCACAGGGCTGGGGGCTCCTGTCTGGCTCAGGCCAAGAGTGACACAGGATCCTTCTGGCTCAGCACATGGGTGGAATAGAATTGGGCAGCAGGAATGGAACACCCTGAGTGGAAGGGATCCAAAAGGAACATCCAGCCCAGCCCTGTCCCTGCCCAGCCCCCAGCAATCCCCCTGCCCATCCCTGGAGCTCTGGCAGTGCCAGCACCTCTGGGGAGGGAAGAACCTTTCCCTGAGCTCCAGCCTGAGCCTGGGCAGTGCCAGCACCTCTGGGGAGTGAAGAACCTTTCCCTGAGCTCCACCTGAGCCTGGGCAGTGCCAGCACCTCTGGGGAGGGAAGAACCTTTCCCTGAGCTCCAGCCTGAGCCTGGGCAGTGCCAGCACCTCTGGGGAGGGAAGAACCTTTCCCTGAGCTCCCTGAGCTGCCCTGGCCCAGCTCCAGCTCGGGTCCTGTCAAGGTTTGGACGTGCAGGATCCTGTGATTCACTGAAGGAGCACCAAGGAAAAGAAAGTGTTGAGCAGCTTTGTCATTCCAGACACATCATTCCTCCTCCACCGAACCAGGCAGGAGCGTTGCTGATAATCTGGGATCTCGTAATTAAATACCCTGCAGCCTGAATATGGATAAGAAGGCACAGTTATGGTTTTGTGGGCTGTGTCACTTGTGGCATTTCTGTGGGTTGGAGTTGCTTTGCTTTGCAACTTAAGTGCTCGTGTAGCTGCTGCATGTGGCACACTATCAATCATGGGTGTGAAAAATCCCCCAAGCCACCAGAAAATGGAAACAATCTTGAATGCTCCTGAAGTGAAAGCACAAAGCCATTCCCAAGACATTCCTTCAACAGTGAAATGGCTTTTTAAGGAATTCAGACAGAAGATATAATAAGAGGAAAACTACAGAGAGAGAGAAAACCACCCCACCTGCAGCAGCAGAGCACGACAGGAAAATTGAGGGTGAAAGGACTCTGAAAGTCTCTTGCTCAACCTTCTGCTCCAAGCAGGATCAGACCAGGCTGCTCAGGGATTTTCCATGATCAGTCAGGTCCTGAAGGCCTCCAAGGACAGGGGCTGCACAGCCTCTCTGGGCAACTTGCTGCCAGGTTTGACCTTCCCCATGGTGATATGTCCCCCCACATCCAGTCCAAGGTTGTTCTGGTTCATGTCTGCTGCCTTCATACTCCTGCAGTACACAGCTGTGGAGATCCTGGCTCTGCCTTCTTGAGATTCCCCCTTGATGTTTTCTCATCCCCTCATTGCCTCAGCTTCTGCACACACTCCAGCCCATGGACCACCTCAGTGGCCTCCTCTGGATTCCCTCTGCTCTGCTGAAAGACCCAGACCCACGAGGAATGCAGCTGCAGTCAATGAGTGTGAGCAGAGGGAGGTTTGAGCTCTCCTGAGCACCTCCAGCCCCGTGGTCTCCTCTCCAGGAACGCCCTCTCACCGTGTGCAGCTGGGGACGTGGCCACAGAGAGCCAAACGGGAGATCCTGAGGACAGCTGAGGAAAATCCTGCTAGGATGGACCTAAAAGCACCATCCCAGAGGCTGGATGAGCAGAGCAGCAACCAAAGGTTTCAAGGTCACTTCCAGAGGAGGTGACAGCTTTCTTGGACACTGCTCCAGGGATGGACAGAGTGGATTGTTGGGGGTCTGGGCAGGGACAGGGGCTGGAATCCATCATCCTGTGGATCCCTTCCATATCAGGGTGTTCTGTGATTCTCTGACAGTCCAGGGAGATCATTTGTCCTCTCTGGGACAGCACCAAAACCCCAGCACCTGCCACCCCCCTGACAAAACGCCCTGGGGAAGTAGGAGGAGGCAACACCATGCAGGGTGGAGATGCTCAGCGTGGGGAAATCAGCTTGGCTGAGCTGCTCTGTGGCAGAGAAAGTGCAGCACCACCCTCCCATCCCAGCACATCCCACACCAACAGGGCTGGGGCACTGCTGAAGGCACCTGGGGAGCTCCCCAGCCCTTTCACACCTCCTCAGAGGTGTCTGCCCCGCCTTGCAGCTGCCGAGGGCCCCTGAGGCAGGTCAGCTTCTCAGCTAGCCAGGAATGAAATCCCAGGAGTTGCTGTAGAAGTTCTGAAAGTGGCTTTATTTCTTCAAAGGGTTCAGCAAAATCCAGGCACATAGCACAGCAAGGGGTTTTTATAGGGTTTAGGGTGATTGAAATTCTAACCAGTAAAATGATAAGTTGAAAACTATCCAATTAATTTAAGATTTTAGCTGAGAAAAGACCAATCGTCTAGTAAAGTTAAAGACCAATAGAAATCCTAAATTGTAGAGATCCAAAAGAAGTTTTCCCAGCTAAGAATTGTAACCCCTGTTCTCTTCCCTAAGCCCTCTCACTGTCTGTTAATCCTTAGGTCACTCCCACCCTAATTCCCTGTTGGTCTTTTACTCTAGCCCACCCCTGTGTAATTTAGTAATTGGTCCCTGGGGCTTTCCCCGCCCTGTTTATCCCATGTGCTTCAGCCTGGACCCTCCGAGCTCCGGGGCCTTTGTTCCCTGAATCCCAAACCTTGCGTGGCTGAAATAAACATCTTAAAACCCTGCAAAGGCCTTTCTGCTCCTTCACCCCAAGCAACATCATAAAAGCAACACTAAATGATAACAGGGGTTTCAGTAGGGGGGTGAACATTTCTCGTGAAAAGTTCCATTGTCTCAGGGTGTGAGATCCCAGGGGCCCCTTTCAGGGCCAGCTGTACCATCCCCACCCACTGACACTGCACCCAAGGGACCCTGCCCACGGTGGTGGCCGGGGACTCAAACCCCAGTGACAGTGCCTTGGGCAGTGCCTGCTCCACGGCCCACGGGCACTGCCACCGCTACACCTGCAGCAGCTGCAAGGGAAGCTCAGGGGGCAAGGGCAGCCTTTAAACCATTCAGAGCTAATTTAGAGCTGCTGCTGAGGTTTCAGGCTGTAGGGGGTGCAGTGCTTGTCCCCCTCCTCCCTGTGCCATCCCCATCCCTGTTACAGCCCCGGTGACAGTGTCCCCCTGAACCAGCACACACTGGGCTCCTGTAGCTCTGCTGAGTCTGTGAGCAGGTCTGGGAGTCTGAAGGCAGCTGTGCTGCAGCCAGGGGGTATGTGCAGAGCTCTGCAGGGTGGAACACGGTACAGCACTGCTCCTCTCCCTGCCTGGGCTTTGGATGCCACCTGCAGCAGGTACAGCCCCTTGGTGTCTTCCTCTGCTCCTCTACACCTGCTGAAGGCCTGCAGAGATTCCCACTGCCCTCCTTCAGAGCCCTCTGTGCCTCTGGGCTCCCTGTAACCCTCACATGATGCAGATGATCTGCAGGACTGCTTGTGCCCAGTGCTCGCCATTCAACCCATCAACTGGTTCTGGCCACGTGCTGGGATCTCCTGGGAGTGGGGCAGGTCCTGCTGTGTAGGGACATCCCATGGGTGTGAAACAGATTGCAAGGGAAGAGGACAGTACCTGTGGTGTGGGTTCCTCCTCAGCTGTGCCAGGAACCCTAAACAAGGCTGCACTGGCTCTGTCAGATCCATCCTATAGTGAGAAACAGGGAAATGGGTGGGTTTTTGCTCTGCCTTTTGTGAGAGAAGTGTGGCAGTTCTCAGATTGTGCCAGAGGATGTTCAGGCTGGAGACTAGGAAAAGTTTCTCCACTGAAAGAGTGGTCAGGAACTGGCACAGGATGACCAGGGTGGAGTCACCGTCTCAGGAAGAGTTCAAAAACTCTTCAAAAAACCAGCAGATGTGGCACTTTGTTACATGGTTCAGTGGGCATGGTGGGATTTGTTGAGGGATGGACCTGATGGTCTTGGAAGTAATTTCCAACCTTAATGATTCAGTGCTTCTCCCCTGGCAGGATGGGTGAGCTCTTGGCACCAGCTGGGAGCTGCCCATGCCTGAGCCCTGTTTGCCCTGAGAGAGGACACAGTTCACAGCAGCCCTGCTCACAGAGAGGGATTTCCCTGGGGGTTCCCTTCCCGAAGCTGCCTGACACAAATGAGGGAGCATGTGGGTGTTGGGGTGGAGGCACAGGAGGTGCAGGAGTGCTTCAGCCTGTTTGCTGTTGAGAGTAGGAGTGGGATGTTGGACCTGCTTGGTCCAGGGGCTCAGTGCAGCTGGCCCAGGTTCTGGAGAGGGCAGGAAAGGCTCAGGGGGTGCTGGGGTCCTGTGCCCTCCCTGCAGCTTTCCATCTCAACTGTGAACCAGTTTGTCCACAGCAGTCCAGTTCCTCCCTCTATCCTGGGGCAGTGATGCTGCAGTGTTTAAATCCAGATTTACCTGGCATGGAAGCAGTTCACCCCACACTCCCTGGTGCTTAAAGAGTCCATGAAATCACAGAATCTCAGACTGGTTTTGGTTGGAAGGGACCTCCAACCCCCTGCCATGGGCAGGGACACCTTCCACTCTCCCAGGTTGTTCCAAGCCCTGTCCAGCCTTCCAGCGATCCAGGGGCAGACACAGCTGCTCTGGGCACCCTGTGCCAGGGTCTTACCACCCTCACAATAAAGATTTTCTTCCCAATATCCCAGTTAAGTTGGAAGCCATTCCCCTCTGTCCTGTCACTCCAGGATGATCACGAGCACCCCAGCAGGACAGTGCCTCCATCACCCTTCCACACCAGGAAGGGTTTCCCCATGGCTACACCCCTGGAAAGAGCCCAGGCAGGGCAGGAAACGGTGACCATGGCACCCACATTTCCCGGCCCTTGGCCGGAGCCAAGAACCCCAGAAACACCTGGCCAGGAGCCCTCTGCGTGGGAGGAGGGCGGTGCGGAGAGGAACACGGGCTCACGGCCAGCGAGGATTCCACCCGAGCCTGGCTGGGGGCGGCGCTTCCCGGAGCGGGGTCGGGAGTCCTGGGTCCTGCTGACCCTTCCCTGGCTGTGACATCTCCGTGTGCCTGGCTGCTGGGGACACCAGGGGCTGGCACGGGCTGGGGCAGGGCTGAGGTCAGGAGGGGATCAGGGGTTCTGCACCAGGGGCTCTCCTGTCACCCCTCTGCTGCAGCAGAGCCCACCCCACCTCACCACGGCCCCCTGCGCTCTCAGACTACAGCAGGCTTAGGGGAAACTGAGGCAGGCAGGAGAGGAGGGGCTGGGGGTGGCAGAAGGGCTTAGGGAAGCAGGAGAGGAGAGGCTGGGGGTGGCAGAAGGGCTTAGGGGACACTGAGGCAGGCAGGAGAGGAGGGCTGGGGGGTGGCAGAAGGGCTTAGGGGACACTGAGGCAGGCAGGAGAGGAGAGGCTGGGGGTGGCAGAAGGGCTCAGGGGACACTGAGGCAGGCAGGAGAGGAGGGGCTGGGGATGGCAGAAGGGCTTAGGGGACACTGAGGCAGGCAGGAGAGAAGAGACTGGGGGTGGTAGAAACGCTCAGGGGACACTGAGGCAGGCAGGAGAGAGGCTGCGGGGGTGGCAGAAGGGCTTAGGGGACACTGAGGCAGGCAGGAGAGGAGGGGCTGGGGGTGGTAGAAGGGCTTAGGGGACACTGAGGCAGGCAGGAGAGGCTGGGGGTGGCAGAAGGGCTTAGGGAAGCAGGAGAGGAGAGGCTGGGGGTGGCAGAAGGGCTTAGGGGACACTGAGGCAGGCAGGAGAGGCTGGGGGTGGCAGAATGGCTTAGGGAAACTGAGGCAGGCAGGAAAGAGAGGCTGGGGGTGGCAGAAGGGCTTAGGGGACACTGAGGCAGGCAGGAGAGGAGGGGCTGGGGGTGGCAGAAGGGCTCAGGGGACACTGAGGCAGGCAGGAGAGGCTGCGGGTGGCAGAAGGGCTGAACCGCTGCGGGCTGAAGCACACAGCGAGCAGCAGCAGCTGCCCCGGCTGTCCCCTGCCCTCAGGCTGTCGCGGGCAGGTGACACGTCCCCGTGTCCTGCCGGGCCGGGCTGCTGGCAGAGCAGGGTCCGGCGGGACTGCGGCGTTTCGGGAGCGGGAGCAGGGGGGCGGAGGATGCTGCTGGGAGCGAGCTGAGCTGGCTCCAGCCCTCCTGGCCAGCTCCCTGCTCCCCGCGGGCAGCGGCCGGAGCGGCGCGTCCCGGCTGCGAGCTCCGGCCGGGTCAGCTCCGAGCGCCCGAGCGCTGCGGCACAGCCCGCCCGCAGCCCTTCGAAAACATCCTCTGACAAGGACCTGCAAAACAAGGGGAAAAAACAAACCCACCTCACACTTGTGATGGTTGACAAATGATTCGTGTTAATCATAGAAAGTTTGGAGTTTTATAAATCAGAATACTTAAAATAAGAAAAGAACATGGACCTAGATAAAGGGAAATATATGATTAAACCCGCTCTGTTTAAATCCCCCTGTTATGAATATTGTGTGTACCAGTTTGTAAAAGAAAAAAAAAGGGGTTTTCATAGTCTGAAAGGTTTTTTTGCAGAATCAGATTTCCTGCCTTCGTGTAATCAATCCCAAACTATCTGCTAAAGATCAGGCTTCCCACTTCTTCTATTTTTTATCTCCCAAGAGCAGATGGTTACATGACCAATTGTCCCAAGAGCTGTCCCACGGAAGTTTGGAAGTTTCTTTGACCACCACTGCTTACCTTGCAGAATTACTGCAACAAAACAATAACAATTATTGATTACTACAAGGAAAACGATACTATAAAAAGGAGCTGCAAACCAAGTTGGGTGGAGCATGGAGTGGGCAGTGACCCCTCACGTTTTTCTGTCTACGGAAAATAAAGCAATCTGAATTTTGCTGAATATCGAGACTTTGTTTCTCATTTACAACACAATTATTAAAAAGAAAAAAAAATTCAGCCCACTCCCTCCCACCCGGCGCAAAAACCACGCGGATCCCTGGGAAAGGTGGGCTCCCTGCAGGGAGGGCGTCCCTGAGCCCAGGCTGGTGAGTCCAGTTCCTCCCTCTTTATCCTGGGGCAGTGTTTAAATCCAGATTTACCTGGCATGGAAACAGTTCATCCCACACTTGCTGGTGATTAAAGAGTCCATGGAATCACAGAATCTCAGATTGGTTTGGGTTGTCCCTCCATGGCAGGGACACCTCCCACTGTCCCAGCCCCAGTGTCCAGCCTGGCCTGGGGCACTGCCAGGGATCCAGGGGCAGCCACAGCAGCTCTGGGCACCTGTGCCAGGGCCTCCCCACCCTCACAGTAAAGAATTTCTTCCCAATTTCTTCTCCTCACTCGGGGCTGCTCGGCGGGGTCCCCCCCCCCTCCCACTCGGGGCAGAAACCACCTGGGAAGGTGGGCTCCCTGCCGGAGGGCGGCCCTGAGCCCAGGCTGGGCTCTGGCGGGTGGGGGAGGCTCCCCAGCTGCAGCCTGAAGGCAGGTGTGTGGTGTGGAAGCAATAATGCCGCCCAGCGCTGCTGCTGCCTGCTAAAGCTCGGGCAGGTACTGAGGAGGAACTCCCAAAGCATCCCACAGGGAAAAGGAGGTGAAGGAGTGACTCAGCACAGGGATGGGGAGGAGCCCAGGGCTGGGCCTGCCATGGAGTGTCCCTGCCATGAGCCTGTCCCTGCCAGGAGTGTCCCTGCCATGGAGTGTCCCTGCCATGGAGTGTCACTGCCATGGAGTGTCCCTGCCATGGAGTGTCCCTGCCATGGAGTGTGTCCCTGCCATGGAATGTCCCTGCCATGGAGTGTCCCTGCCAGGAGTGTCCCTTCCATGGAGTGTCCCTGTCATGGAGTGTCCCTGCCATGGAGTGTCACTGCCATGGAGTGTCCCTTCCATGGAGTGTCCCTGCCATGGAGTGTCCCTGCCATGGAGTGTGTCCCTGTCATGGAGTGTCCCTTCCATGGAGTGTCCCTGCCATGGAGTGTCCCTGCCATGGAGTGTCCCTTCCATGGAGTGTCCCTGCCATGGAGTGTCACTGCCAGGAGTGTCCCTGCCATGGAGAGTGTCCCTGCCATGGAACCTGTCCCTGCCATGGAGTGTCCCTGCCATGGAGTGTCCCTGCCATGGAACCTGTCCTTCATGGAGTGTCCCTGCCATGGAGTGTCCCTGTCATGGAGTGTCCCTGCCATGGAGTGTCCCTGCCAGGAGTGTCCCTGCCATGGAACCTGTCCCTTCCATGGAGTGTCCCTGCCATGGAGTGTCCCTGCCATGGAGTGTCCCTGCCAGGAGTGTCCCTGCCATGGAGAGTGTCCCTGCCATGGAATGTCCCTGCCATGGAGAGTGTCCCTTCCATGGAGTGTCCCTGCCATGGAATGTCCCTGCCATGGAGAGTGTCCCTTCCATGGAGTGTCCCTGCCATGGAGTGTCCCTGCCATGGAGTGTGTCCCTGCCATGGAGCCTGTCCCTGCCATGGAGTGTCCCTGCCATGAACCTGTCCCTGCCATGGAGTGTCCCTGCCATGGAACCTGTCCCTGCCATGGAATGTCCCTGCCATGGAGAGTGTCCCTGCCATGAGCCTGTCCCATCCATGGAGTGTCCCTTCCATGGAGTGTCCCTGCCAGGAGTGTCCCTGCCATGGAGTGTCCCTGCCATGGAGTGTCCCTGCCATGGAGAGTGTCCCTGCCATGGAGTGTCCCTGACATGGAACCTGTCCCTGCCATGGAATGTCCCTGCCATGGAGTGTCCCTGCCATGGAGTGTCCCTACCATGGAGAGTGTCCCTGTCAGGAGTGTCCCTGTCAGGAGTGTCCCTGCCATGGAGTGTCCCTGCCATGAACCTGTCCCTGCCATGGAATGTCCCTGCCATGGGAGTGTCCCTGCCATGGAGTGTCCCTGTCATCCATGGAGTGTCCCTGCCATGGATTGTCCCTTCCATGGAGTGTCCCTGCCATGGAGTGTCCCTGCCATGGAGTGTCCCTGCCATGAGCCTGTCTCTGCCATGGAACCTGTCCCTGCCATGGAGTGTCCCTGCCATGGAGAATGTCCCTGCCATGGAGTGTGTCCCTGCCATGAACCTGTCCCTGCCATGGGGAGTGTCCCTGCCATGAGCCTGTCTCTGCCATGGAACCTGTCCCTGCCATGGAGTGTCCCTGCCATGGAACCTGTCCCTGCCATGGAGTGTCCCTGCCATGAGTGTCCCTGCCATGGAGTGTCCCTGCCATGAGCCTGTCCCTGCCATGGAATCCTCTCAGAGGGGTCCTGAGGCACTGTGAAGCCCCCAGCCCTCCCACAGCCCTCTGTGCCCCAGCTCAGGCCCAGCCCTGCTGCAGGCTTTCCTGGGGCTGTGGCCTCACTGACTGCATCTTTGCCTCTGGAAGGACTCCCCCATCCAGGCCCTGTCCTGCCAGGAGCTCCTGCTTTCCCAGCAGGGCTGCCCAGGGAAGGCTCAGCACCTCCTGGGGGTGGGCATGGGCACAAACCCATTGCAGGATGCCAGGGGGGCACAGACCCTGGCCAGCCTCCCCTCTGGTGTTCTGGGTCTGTGCAGTGCTGGTACAGGGATGCTCTCAGCTGGTACCTGGGGGTGTCAGACCCACCTGGGTCTGTGCAGTGCTGGTACAGGGATGCTCTCAGCTGGTACCTGGGGCTGTCAGACCCACCTGGGATCTGTGCAGTGCTGGTACAGGGATGCTCTCAGCTGGTACCTGGGGGTGTCAGACCCACCTGGGTCTGTGCAGTGCTGGTACAGGGATGCTCTCAGCTGGTACCTGGGGGTGTCAGACCCACCTGGGTCTGTGCAGTGCTGGTATAGGGATGCTCTCAGCTGGTACCCGGGGGGTGTCAGACCCACCTGGGTCTGTGCAGTGCTGGTACAGGGATGCTCTCAGCTGGTACACAGGGGTGTCAGACCCACCTGGGTCTGTGCAGTGCTGGTACAGGGATGCTCTCAGCTGGTACCTGGGGGTGTCAGACCCACCTGGGGTCTGTGCAGTGCTGGTACAGGGATGCTCTCAGCTGGTACCTGGGGGTGTCAGACCCACCTGGGTCTGTGCAGTGCTGGTACAGGGATGCTCTCAGCTGGTACCTGGGGGTGTCAGACCCACCTGGGTCTGTGCAGTGCTGGTACAGGGATGCTCTCAGCTGGTACCTGGGGGTGTCAGACCCACCTGGGATCTGTGCAGTGCTGGTACAGGGATGCTCTCAGCTGGTACCTGGGGGTGTCAGACCCACCTGGGGTCTGTGCAGTGCTGGTACAGGGATGCTCTCAGCTGGTACCCAGGGGGTGTCAGACCCACCTGGGTCTGTGCAGTGCTGGTACAGGGATGCTCTCAGCTGGTACCTGGGGGGTGTCAGACCCACCTGGGGCTGTGCAGTGCTGGTACAGGGATGCTCTCAGCTGGTACCTGGGGGTGTCAGACCCACCTGGGATCTGTGCAGTGCTGGTACAGGGATGCTCTCAGCTGGTACCTGGGGGTGTCAGACCCACCTGGGATCTGTGCAGTGCTGGTACAGGGATGCTCTCAGCTGGTACCTGGGGGGTGTCAGACCCACCTGGGGCTGTGCAGTGCTGGTACAGGGATGCTCTCAGCTGGTACCCAGGGGTGTCAGACCCACCTGGGGTCTGTGCAGTGCTGGTACAGGGATGCTCTCAGCTGGTACCTGGGGGTGTCAGACCCACCTGTGGTCTGTGCAGTGCTGGTACAGGGATGCTCTCAGCTGGTACCTGGGGGTGTCAGACCCACCTGTGGTCTGTGCAGTGCTGGTACAGGGATGCTCTCAGCTGGTACCCAGGGGTGTCAGACCCACCTGGGGTCTGTGCAGTGCTGGTACAGGGATGCTCTCAGCTGGTACCTGGGGGTGTCAGACTCACCTGGGGTCTGTGCAGTGCTGGTACAGGGATGCTCTCAGCTGGTACCCAGGGGTGTCAGACCCCACCTGGATCTGTGCAGTGCTGGTACAGGGATGCTCTCAGCTGGTACCCAGGGGGTGTCAGACCCACCTGGGATCTGTGCAGTGCTGGTACAGGGATGCTCTCAGCTGGTACCCGGGGGGTGTCAGACCCACCTGGGGCTGTGCAGTGCTGGTACAGGGATGCTCTCAGCTGGTACCCAGGGGTGTCAGACTCACCTGGGGTCTGTGCTATGCTGGTACAGGGATGCTCTCAGCTGGTACCCAGGGGTGTCAGACTCACCTGGGATCTGTGCAGTGCTGGTACAGGGATGCTCTCAGCTGGTACCCAGGGGGTGTCAGACCCACCTGGATCTGTGCAGTGCTGGTACAGGGATGCTCTCAGCTGGTACCTGGGGGGTGTCAGACCCACCTGGGTCTGTGCTGTGGTTGGATCACTCCCTTGGTCACTGCAGGAGCCAGGTTCGAGCCTTTGTTGGCAGTGACCTGCCCCTTGCAGCAAAGTGTCACCTGGTCACACCAGAAAATGCCCCAAAATGGCCAGACTGACCATGCTCATGCTGTCCCCGCATCCTCCCCACCCCTCACCCCACACTGAGGGGCACCACGTTCCCCCACCACAGAAAGTGCCAGTGCTGCCTTCTCAGCTGCTTCATTCCTGCCCAGAGCCTGTCTCTCCAGGGGGCACAGGGACATGGCTGGGCTGTGGCTGGCACCATGTGGCACCTGGCCAGGGCTGAGCAGCAGAGACAGCCCAGTGCACTCCTCCAGAGAGACAACAGGAAGCCTTTGGTCCTGTCTGAGTGCCTCAGGGCTGGCTGTCCCCATGGCTGGGAGAAGGTGCTGAGCACTGCAGCTAGGTGAACTCTGCTTGGGCAGAGCTGGACAAGGCTGGATGGCTGGGGAAAGGCATGGCAAGACCTGAAGTGAGGGTTCTTTGGGGGTCTTGCAGGATTTGGGACATTGCTGCCCTGCTGTGGAGCACAGGGTGCTCTCTTGGAGCGCATGGACAGGAGGGCTGTGCTTCCTGAGGGGCCTGACTCTGCTTCCAGAGGGGGTCCAGCTCTGTTTTCAGAGCAGAGGTGCCTGGGGTGGACAAGCAGGACATCCTGGCTGGGGAGAGGAGCCTGTCCCAGCTGGGAGAGCTCTGCCCTCGGTGCAGGGATGTGTGAGGACTTGCTTGGAGCATGGTGTGCACGGGCAGGTACGTGTGGGCACACCCGACCCATGGATGTGTGAGCCAGCAAGTGTCTGTGTGTGCTACACTGGTGTCTGTGTGCGCTACACCGGTGTCTGTGTGCTACACCGGTGTCTGTGTGTGCTACACCGGTGTCTGTGTGCGCTACACCGGTGTCTGTGTGCGCTACACCGGTGTCTGTGTGTGTTATACTGGTGTCTGTGTGCGCTACACCGGTGTCTGTGTGCCCTACACTGGTGTCTGTGTGTTACACTGGTGTCTGTGTGCTACACCGGTGTCTGTGTGCCACACCGGTGTCTGTGTGTGCTACACGGTGTCTGTGTGCTACACCGGTGTCTGTGTGCGCTAGCCAGCAAGTGTCTGTGTGTGCTACACTGGTGTCTGTATGTGCTACACTGGTGTCTGTGTGTGTTACACTGGTGTCTGTGTGCGCTACACTGGTGTCTGTGTGCGCTACACTGGTGTCTGTGTGTGCTACACCGGTGTCTGTGTGTGCTACACCGGTGTCTGTGTGCGCTACACTGGTGTCTGTGTGTGCTACACTGGTGTCTGTGTGTGCTACACTGGTGTCTGTGTGCGCTACACTGGTGTCTGTGTGTGTTACACTGGTGTCTGTGTGTGCTACACTGGTGTCTGTGTGCGCTACACCGGTGTCTGTGTGTGCTACACTGGTGTCTGTGTGCGCTACACTGGTGTCTGTGTGTGCTACACCGGTGTCTGTGTGCGCTACACTGGTGTCTGTGTGCGCTACACCGGTGTCTGTGTGAGTTACACCGGTGTCTGTGTGCGTTACACCGGTGTCTGTGTGCGCTACACTGGTGTCTGTGTGTGCTACACCGGTGTCTGTGTGCGCTACACCGGTGTCTGTGTGTGTTACACCGGTGTCTGTGTGCGCTACACCGGTGTCTGTGTGTGTTACACCGGTGTCTGTGTGTGCTACACTGGTGTCTGTGTGTGTTACACTGGTGTCTGTGTGTGCTACACTAGGTGTCTGTGTGCGCTACACTGGTGTCTGTGTGTGCTACACTGGTGTCTGTGCGCTACACCGGTGTCTGTGTGCGCTACACCGGTGTCTGTGTGTGCTACACTGGTGTCTGTGTGTGCTACACCGGTGTCTGTGTGTGCTACACCGGTGTCTGTGTGTGTTACACTGGTGTCTGTGTGTGTTACACTGGTGTCTGTATGTGCTACACTGGTGTCTGTGTGTGTTACACCGGTGTCTGTGTGTGCTACACCGGTGTCTGTGTGTGTTACACTGGTGTCTGTGTGCTACACTGGTGTCTGTGTGCGCTACACCGGTGTCTGTGTGTGCTACACTGGTGTCTGTGTGCGCTACACCGGTGTCTGTGTGTGCTACACTGGTGTCTGTGTGACTACACGGTGTCTGTGTGTGCTACACCGGTGTCTGTGTGCTACACCGGTGTCTGTGTGCGCTACACCGGTGTCTGTGTGCGCTACACCGGTGTCTGTGTGCGCTACACTGGTGTCTGTGTGTGCTACACTGGTGTCTGTGTGCGCTACACTGGTGTCTGTGTGCGCTACACTGGTGTCTGTGTGTGCTACACTGGTGTCTGTGTGTGCTACACTGGTGTCTGTGTGCGCTACACCGGTGTCTGTGTGCGCTACACCGGTGTCTGTGTGTGTTACACTGGTGTCTGTGTGTGTTACACCGGTGTCTGTGTGTGTTACACCAGTCTCTGTGTGCGCTACACCGGTGTCTGTGTGCGCTACACTGGTGTCTGTGTGTGCTACACTGGTGTCTGTGTGTGCTACACTGGTGTCTGTGTGCGCTACACCGGTGTCTGTGCTACACCGGTGTCTGTGTGTGCTACACCGGTGTCTGTGTGTGTTACACCGGTGTCTGTGTGTGCTACACTGGTGTCTGTGTGTGCTACACCGGTGTCTGTGTGCTACACCGGTGTCTGTGTGCGCTACACCGGTGTCTGTGTGCGCTACACCGGTGTCTGTGTGCGCTACACTGGTGTCTGTGTGTGCTACACTGGTGTCTGTGTGTGCTACACTGGTGTCTGTGTGCTACACTGGTGTCTGTGTGTGCTACACCGGTGTCTGTGTGTGCTACACTGGTGTCTGTGTGTGCTACACCGGTGTCTGTGTGTGTTACACCGGTGTCTGTGTGTGCTACACCGGTGTCTGTGTGCGCTACACTGGTGTCTGTGTGTGCTACACTGGTGTCTGTGTGTTACACTGGTGTCTGTGTGCGCTACACTGGTGTCTGTGTGCGCTACACTGGTGTCTGTGTGTGCTACACCGGTGTCTGTGTGCTACACTGGTGTCTGTGTGCGCTACATTGGTGTCTGTGTGTGTTACACTGGTGTCTGTGTGTGTTACACTGGTGTCTGTGTGCTGCTACACTGGTGTCTGTGTGTGCTACACCGGTGTCTGTGTGCGCTACACTGGTGTCTGTGTGTGCTACACTGGTGTCTGTGTGCGTTACACCGGTGTCTGTGTGTGCTACACCGGTGTCTGTGTGAGCTACACTGGTGTCTGTGTGTGCTACACTGGTGTCTGTGTGCGCTACACTGGTGTCTGTGTGTGCTACACTGGTGTCTGTGTGCGCTACACTGGTGTCTGTGTGTGCTACACCGGTGTCTGTGTGCGCTACACTGGTGTCTGTGTTCTACACTGGTGTCTGTGTGCGTTACACTGGTGTCTGTGTGTGCTACACTGGTGTCTGTGTGCTACACTGGTGTCTGTGTGCGCTACACTGGTGTCTGTGTGCGCTACACTGGTGTCTGTGTGTGCTACACTGGTGTCTGTGTGCGCTACACTGGTGTCTGTGTGTGCTACACCGGTGTCTGTGTGCGCTACACTGGTGTCTGTGTGCGTTACACTGGTGTCTGTGTGTGCTACACTGGTGTCTGTGTGCGTTACACTGGTGTCTGTGTGTGTTACACTGGTGTCTGTGTGTGCTACACTGGTGTCTGTGTGCGCTTACACTGGTGTCTGTGTGTGTTACACTGGTGTCTGTGTGTGCTACACTGGTGTCTGTGTGCTACACCGGTGTCTGTGTGCGTTACACTGGTGTCTGTGTGTGCTACACTGGTGTCTGTGTGTGCTACACCGGTGTCTGTGTGCGCTACACTGGTGTCTGTGTGTGTTACACTGGTGTCTGTGTGCGCTACACTGGTGTCTGTGTGCTACACTGGTGTCTGTGTGTGTTACACTAGTGTCTGTGTGTGTTACACTAGTGTCTGTGTGTGTTACACTGGTGTCTGTGTGCGCTACACTGTTGTCTGTGCGCTACACTGGTGTCTGTGCCCCTGCCTGTGCTCCTGTGCTCTGCTCCCCTCCGGGCAGGGAGGGTGGGATTAACCTCCAGATCCTTCCTACCGGCACGAGCTCCTGCTCTCTCCCTTGGAAATGTGGCTATTTATATGAGAAAATATGGAAGTGCCTCCAGTCCCTGTTCTGTGTCCTTCAAAACCAGGCAGCAAATTTGGCTTGGCCGCCGAGCCGGCCAGATGGCCCCTTTCGAAGGCGCTGCCGTGCTCACGGGCGGCACTCGGCTGCGGGAAAGGAGCCCCGAGCCCGGGCCAGGAGGAGGCGCTGGGCCGGGCTGGGCTGGGCAGGGCTGGGCTGGGCTGGGCTGGGCTGGGCTGGGCTGGGCTGGGCCGGGCTGGGCTGGGCAGGGCTGGGCTGGGCTGGGCTGGGCTGGGCAGGGCTGGGCTGGGCTGGGCTGGGCTGGGTTGGGCTGGGCCGGGCTGGGCCGGGCTGGGCTCTGGGCAGGGCTGGGCTGGGCTGGGCCGGGCTGGGCTGGGCGGGCCGGGCTAGGCTAGGCAGGGCTAGGCTGGGCAGGGCCGGGCTGGGCAGGGCTGGGCTGCGCTGGGCTGGGCTGGGCAGGGCAGGACTGGGCTGGGCTGGGAAGGGCAGGGCAGGACTGGGCTGGGCTGGGCCGGGCTGGGCTGGGCTGGGAAGGGCTGGGCTGGGCTGGGCTGGGCTGGGCCGGGCTGGGCTGGGCTGGGCTGGGCTGGGCTGGGCCGGGCTGGGCAGGGTTGGGTTGGGCCGGGCTGGGCTGGGCTGGGCTGGGCCGGGCTTGCCTGGGATGGGCCGGGCTGGGCAGGGCTGGGCTGGGCTGGGCTGGGCCGGGCCGGGCTTGCCTGGGATGGGCCGGGCTGGGCAGGGCTGGGCTGGGCTGGGCTGGGCAGGGATGAGCTGGGCTGGGTTGGGCAGGGCTGGGCCAGGCTGGGCTGGGCCGGGCTGGGTGGGACAGCGCTGGCAGCCCGGAGTATGGGGCTGGTCATTGGTTTGTGAGGAGTTAGAGTGAAGTGAGGGGGTTCCATAGTGGAGGAAGAGATATCAGGATGTTTCAGCCTTTACTAGACCTCACCCTGCTGCTCTGGCATTTGAAACCTTTCACTTACTGAAAGCATTAGAACTCATCCTAAAACTACCAACTTACTTCTACTTTATGCTTAAATGTCTATTCTATGTGTGAGCGGCTTAATACACTTCAATTCACTTTAATTCAATCCCTGCACTCTGATTTCTCCCTGAAGAATTCAGAGAGACCCCTGACTCACTGACTCCAGCATTGTGGATGTGGGCACTGCCAGAGCTGTGTCCCACTGGGATGGAGTGGAGCTGGAGGGCGCTGGGAGACACCTCTGGTGCTGCTGGAGTGATGGGATGGCAGGGAATGGGCCAGGCCAGCAGGGACTCCTGAAGGCCAGGAGAGGAAAAAGGAAAACCAAAATACACTGGGAAGGGAAGGGAAGGGAAGGGAAGGGAAGGGAAGGGAAGGGAAGGGAAGGGAAGGGAAGGGAAGGGAAGGGAAGGGAAAGGGAAGGGAAAGGGAAGGGAAGGGTTAAAAGTCCTGTCAGAGCTGAGCCTCTCTGGAAACAAGGGAGACAGCTGGAAAAGATTTAAATATATCTCTTTGCTGTGTGTCTGGGAGCTGTGGGTGCCAGAGAAAGGTAGTCTTATTTCTGATAATATCGGGTCTGACACACTCAATGTGTTTAACAGTTCTCAGTTCACTCAGGCAGACGAGCCTAACTAGGAAGCGACCACGCAGGGATTCCAGGATGCTTCATTAGCATGCAATCTGAGGAGGAGTGCTCTGCCTCTGCATGCAAAGGGAGGCTGGAGCTGTGACTGAGGGACCCATCTCCCCAATCCAGGGCTGACCAAGCCTCTGGCACCGATGCCATCCTGCAGGGGTGTTGGGGACCCTGGGGCAGTGCCTGGAGGGGTGCTGGGGCTGAGAGCCCTTTGTCACACCCCCACACTGGTGACCAACAGCCTCCCCAATGTCACCAGAGCACCAGCCTCCCCCAGCCACTCCTGCTCTCTCCCCTTGTGTGTTCTTGGTCACCACAGAGGTGCTGGGGGAGATGGATGTGCTGGTGGGTGTCCCCAGGTCAGCAGCACCAGCAGCACAGGGCAACTCTTCCATACAGACCTGGGAAGTGGAGGGGGGTCCTGAAGGAGCTCAGCTGGCAGTAAATGCTTCCCGATGGGATTGACATGGCCCTGCTGCTGACCTGAGCCTTGGCAAGGGTTTCCTGCCCTCACCTGTGGGTCAGCAGTGCCAGGAAACAACATCCCTAAGGTCTCTTGCCCAGGAGTTCCTCCCTTGGGACGCTGGGGACTGTGCCAAGTGCCTGAGGGCTGCCCGGGTGATGCTGAGCCCAGAGCAGCTGCTGCAGCCTGTTGGTGTGGAGCAGGGAATGGTGTGCTGGGCTGCAATTTCCCTGCCCTCATGCTTGGCCATGGTGGCTGTGCCAGGAGGGGAGATTAGAGGGTGAATGAACTTGTTGCACGACATGCACCATTTTCTATGCAGCAAAGGTGTGTTTAATCACATGGAATTGCTGCCAAGAATTAGCATTGAAAACTATTATTAGGCATTGCTATTATTAAAAAACATATTTTCCCCTAAATGCTGTTCTGGAGCAAAATCCAATACCTGGAGTGTGCACCAAAGGTTGGTCAGAAATTTTCTGCCAAAGGTTGGTCAGCAATTTCCCACCCAAAGGGTATCACATGAAAAATGAAGCCATCAGCTACATGAGACTATTCCTAAAGTTATCTGTTTGCTTTTCAGCAAAACTCCAGCCCTTTGAAATGCAACAATTTGGGTTTCAACTAAAAAAAAACCCCAAAAACAACTCTTGAAATTTTCCCAAATGAAAGTATGAAAATTTAATCCCACTGTCGTGCCCTTGGTTTGACACGGTGTGACCTTGGGCATGTCCATGAAGAGGGGACAAACCCAGCTGGTGTTGGACACCTGTGCCTCATACATGGACTGAGGGTTCAGCATCAGCCCGTGTGTGATGGTGCAGAATCCAGCCTGAGGTGCATCCCATTATCCCATCCCATTATCCCATCCCATTATCCCATCCCATTATCCCATCCCATTATCCCATCCCATCCCATTATCCCATCCCATTATCCCATCCCATTATCCCATCCCATTATCCCATCCCATCCCGTTATCCCATCCCATTATCCCATCCCGTTATCCCATCCCATTATCCCATCCCATTATCCCATCCCATTATCCCATCCCATTATCCCATCCCATCCCATCCCATTATCCCATCCCATCCCCCTTTCCCCACAGGATAAAGGCAGACTGCCATCCCTGTTACTGTTCTGGGGATCCAATCAGGTTCTGGTCCCACCTGGAAACCTGTTCTCTGCACAGGGCTGAAGGACTCCCTGGAATGGTTTTCCATCAGAAAACAGGGATTTATTGGAATCAAATCTTTCTCAGGGAACTTGTCGATCTCGCTGCCATTTTCCTGGGAAGAAGCCTCGCAGAATCACTTTGACTTTCTTGTTTCAGCAGTGTCAAAATGTTTATTCCAATAATGTCAAAACATGAAGTTCATTTCAGGAAAGTAAAAATATTTCATTTTGACTTTATCATTTCCTTCACTTAGCTTCCACTTTATGTTCTGTGAAAGTACTTTTTTAATAGGACGCTGCCTGAGATCTCCTCACGCCACGACATCCTGGGGAGGAAGCGGACGTGGGAACGTCACACGTGGCCTGAATTAGCATTTGGGGGAATTTTCATTGCACGTGACATGCTGCACGTGTGGCTCTGCCTCCCAAAGCAGAGCAGGGCCTCGCACGCTGCTGGCTCCTTCTCATTGAGCAAAACTCTCCCTTTAAGTAGGGGGGTATGATCCCCCAGCTCTGCCCAAACCCTGCTCTTCCAGCTCCTCCTGCCCTCCTGTCCTGGTTTGGAGGACAGGTGTCTGCCAATAAAGGCAGGAGCTTCTCTTTGAAATGGAGAATGTAAAGCCCTCCCTCCAAATTATTTTTATAATTCTGAAATTAAGGGGTTCTCAGGCAAAGAGATGGGAATTAGGAATAACAGTTCTTTACTAGGAAAATTAAAATAGAAATGCAGTATTGAAAAGAACAATCCCAAAACACTGCCAGAGTCAGAATCCAAGCTGACACCCGTCAGTCAGTCAGGGTGTTGGCAGCAGTCCCATTCAATGGTGGCTGCATCCTCCTGCAGGGGCAGATGTGGTTCAGCTGGAGCAGTGCTCCTGGAGAAGGTGCAGTTTGCCTCTGAAGCTCCAGGGATGATGTGCAAAGGTCTGGTTTTCCTCTGGAATCCAGTGGAAAGAAGGTGCCTTGGTGTCCAAAATCTCAGTTTTTATCTGGGTAGGAAATGTTTGTCTCCTCCCCTGGCTGGAGCATCTCCCAGTGGGATGATGTAATTTTATCAGTCATGCACTGGGACTCAATGGCCATGAACAGGAGATATCTCCTGGAGGGAGGATGGGCTGTGGGAAAGATAAAGATGATTGCCCCAGCTGGTTTAAAGATGGCCCATTAGCAGATAATATGTGCCAGGAGATCAGGGTCACTGCCCCACCCGACTGCAGCAGATGGGGACAGAATTCACATTTCTGGCCACATCAACCCAACACACCTCCTAACCCTGACCCTGACCCTGACCCTGACCCTGACCCTGACCCTAACACTGGCTGGCAGATGCTGAGGAGCTGCAAGTCCTCCTGTTCACACCATTCTGATTCCGTTCAGACCAGTTTTGCAGCAGGCAAGGTACTGAAGCATCCACCAGCCCACAGCATTGGAGCATTGGAGCACCCAAGGGTTCATGCATCCCCTGGGGGTGGACACAGCTCCAGTCTGGTGCTGTCTGGGGTAGAGACAGGGCAGGTCTGTCCCCCCTTGCTGCCACACCCACTGGCAAGGAGCAGTTCACAAGTGTGCCAGGATGTGTTGGATCTGCCCACTTCATCCCCCCTGAGCTCCCCTTTTCCCTTTCAGCATCATTCTTCCCACCATGCAGGTGCTGGGCATCTTACCAAGGCTGGGGACACCCATGTCACCCCTTCCCTCCCTCTCCTGAATTGTGAGCTTCACGCAATAAACCAAAGTGATGAATGGTTCATCGTCATCAGGAACAAACTGGTTTGTGCCCCAGAGCTGGGGAGACAGAGGAGCCCCATTTACTGGTCAGATGGACAGAGAGGGGGAAGCACAGCACCCCAGTGGACCTTTGTCCAAGTGCTGCTGGAAACCACCAGGGAAAGGACAGAGCAGGGAGTTTCATCTGGCAAGGGCTGTGCTGGCATGGATCATAGAATCCCAGAATATCCTGAGTTATGGACAGGCAACCTACAAGGATCATTGAGTCCAACTCCTGGCCCTGCTCAGGATGCTCAACAATCCCACCCTGTGCCTGAGAGCATTGTTCAAATCATGTTTGAGCTCTGTCAGGCCTGGGCTGTGACCATTCCCAAGGATGTAGGGATTTGTGTGCCCAGACCCTGCAGCATCAACTGCCCACCAGCTCCTTCAGTGCTGCTGCTGCTGCCCAGCCAGCTCTGCTCTGCTCTTTCTCCCCTCGCCCTCTGTGCCCATGCTCATGCCAGCCCCTGGAAAAGCAGGGCTGGAGCAGCAGGTGGTATTGACTCAGAAGGATCCCTGAAATTCCAGGTCTTACCCCACAGAGCCCCAGCTTCCCCAGGGATCAGGCAGCTGCACCAGGGGGACCCTGGGCTCTGGGGACAGAGGTGGCAGCTTGGTGCCCCCAGCCCTGCCTGTCCCCATGGGTGGCTGAGCAGCAGGGCTGCAGCTCCGAGTACTCCATGGCTGATGCTCCTGCCTGATGTCAGCAGGTTCAGTGACAATTAATTATTCAGGGGCTTGGGAAGGGGTGGCTGAGCCAGCCCCGTGTTTCTGCTGGGGGCAGAGGATTCACCATCCCCCTCTGGGCATCCCAGACCAGTGCATGCCTTGCACACAGGAATGGGGCCACCTGCACCAGGAATGTGCTGCTCCACATCTTGGGGATGAGGGAGGAGGTCAGGGATGAGCCTTGGGCAAGCCTGGGATGGGAGCACCGTGGGATGGGAGCAGCTCTGGTTGTGAGGAGCCACAAAACTGCCCAACCTGCCACTTTCCCCACCTGCAGCCGTGCCTGCCTGGAGGGGCTGGCCCTGCGGTACAGGTGGGGAAACTGAGGCAGCAGGTGAGCGAGACCTGCGTGTTGCTGAAGCATTGGGAGCTGCTAAAGCTCCAGGGCTGACGTGGCAGTGTGGGCAGGAAGGTCTGAGTGCCATCCCCCAGGGGTGAGGTGGCTGAGGGTGAGGGCAGGGAGAGGCACCTGCTGCAGCAGGGAAGAAAAGTGCAGCAGGGAGGAAGGGAGCAGCGCCAGGAGGGAGCAGGATGGGAAGGGCTGTGCAGGCTGGGACCCTCTGCTTGGCTCAGCCCCGGGGAGCTGGGCTGGGAAAACAAGGCTGGGAGAGAGGGTGAGAAATGTGGGAGGGTTTTGACTAAGAAAGGCAAGACTGAGGGAAAAAACATCGCTGGGCTCCAAGTGGGCAAAAGGCTGCGAGAGAGGAGGGAACATCGGGCAGAGGAAATAGGTCATGGGTGTAAACCACAGTGAGGAAAATTTGGGATAGATCCCTGGAGAAATGCTCTGGAGAGGAGGGAGGCACAGGGATATGGGGGTGGCACCACTCGGGTCAGGGGATTGTGGGGTCAGGTCTGGCCCTGAGGGTGCCAGGCTGGCTGAGCTCCCCGGGGCAGTGACACCAGACGTGGGGCTTGGCCAGCAGGTCCCCAGCTGCCTGGCAGGGGGACAGGGAGCACACCCCCTGCTGCTGGGATGTGCCTCCAGGGACAGCTGGAGCCTCTGCAGCCATCATTGTCACCGTGGGTTGTGAAACAGAGCACTTGTCAAGGCCCGCCTGTATATTGTATTATATTTATTATATTATATTGTATCTATTAGATTATATTATACTTTATTATATTATTAGAGCTGTCAGGCCGAGCACTTCCAGGCTGGAACCATCAGCTCCTCAGTTGCTTGGGTAACCTCAGGCCGTCCCTTTGGGCCAGGAATGGGGCTGCAGGAACCGGATTGCACGTGACTGTGGCATGAAAGACGCTGTTACAGGAACAACCGGTGGCACCAAGGGTGACACAGAGCAGAAGGATGCAGGGAACTCATCCTGGGTGGCAGCGCTGGTGGGTGGGCAGGGACAGGGGAGCAGTGGGGACGGGCAGAGCGGGCAGTGCGAGGCAGGACGGACCCTGGGGCGGTGGGGAAGGGACGCAGTGCTGCTGCGGACGCTCTGTCCCAGCGCGGGCAGTGCCAGGGCTGTGTCCCAGGGGTGCCCGAGGAGGAGGATGCTGGGGTGCAGGCAGTGAGGAGGATGCAGGGCAGGGATCAGGCGAGCGTCCCCGTGCAGCTGGGTCACGATGAGGGGTTGGCACGCTCGCGGGTGCCGGGCTGTGCGTGGCTGGGGCAGCCGGAGGAAACAGCGCTGGGCTGCGTGGTGTCCCACCCCGGCGGGGACATCACCGGGGAGGCAACGGGCGGTGGGGCCGGCGGGCAGGACAGGGCCGAGGGGACTGGGATCGGGATCGGGAATGGCACCGGCGTGGGGATCAGGATCAGGATCGGCATCGGGATGGGGACCGGGACCGGGGTGGGGATCAGGATCAGGATCGGCATCGGGATGGGGACCGGGACCAGGGTGGGGATCAGGATCGAGATAGGGGTAGGGATTGGGACTGGCACCGGGTGGGGATCAGGATCGGGATAGGGATAGGGATTGGGACTGGCACCGGGTGGGGATCAGGATCGGGATAGGGATAGGGATTGGGACTGGCACCGGGGTGGGGATCAGGATCGAGATAGGGATTGGAATTGGGACTGGCACCGGGTGGGGATCGGGATCGGCATCGGGATGGGGATCCGGACCGGGGTGGGATCAGGATCAGGGTCGGGATTGGGAATGACACCGGGGTGAGGATCAGCATCTGGTTCGGGATCGGGACCGGGGTGGGGATCAGGATCGGGATCGGCATCGGGGTCGGGATCGCCCCCAACGTGGGCGGGGGGCGTGTCCGCGCCAGGGGGCGTGTCCTCCCACGGGGGCGGGGCCCGCGCGGGGTCTCCCCGGCCGCGCTGCGGGGGCGGGGCCGCGGCGGGGGCGTGGCCCGTAGTAAAGGGGCGTGTCCCGGCGCGCGGCCGCGTTGCCCCGGGTGACGCGCGGATGCAGCCGGCCGGCCGGCACCCGTGACGTCACCCGCGGGGCCGCTCCCCCGTTCATCCCCCCCGCGCGCGGAGCGTCCCGCCGGCGCCCGTCCAATCAGCGCAACGGGGGCGGGCGTGGCCAGCGGGCCCCTCCAGCCAATGAGGCGGCGGCGGCGGCCCGGGGCAACAATGGGGGGCGCCCGGGGCGCACGTGGGGCTCGGCGGGGCCGGGCGGGGGTCGCGGCCCGGGCCGGGCGGGGGCAGCGCGGTGCCGGAGCGCGGGGCCGGAGCTTTCCGCTGCGCTCCGTCCCGCCCCGCCGCTGCCCGCCAGGAGCGGGGGCACTCCCCTCCCCCGCCCTCCCCCCGCCCCTCCGGGCCCTCCCCCTGTGTCACGGCGGCGCCCGCATTCGGGAACGGGCACGGCGGAGGGAGGGAAGGAGGGAGCGAACGGACGAGCGGCAGAGCGAGCGAGCCGCGGCCGCCCCAGCATGTGGCCCGCCCGCGCCGTGGCGGCAGCGCGGCGGCGGCGGCGGCGGCGGGCAGGTGCGCGGCCGCTGAAGCGGAGCGGGGGGGCGTAGGGGCGGGAGCCGCCCGCCGCCGCCCTCGCCGGCGCTGTCAGGTGCGTGCCGCCCGCCAGCATGGCTCCGCCGCGCCGCCCGACCTAGCGCCGGGCCGCCCGCGGGAGGCTGCGCCCGCCGCGCCGAGGGCTCCCCGCGATATCCGTCCCGCTTCTCCCCGCTTAGGTGCCCCGCCGGCCGGCCCCGGAGCCCGCCGCTCTCCCCGGCCGAGGATGCCGCCCGCCGCCGCTCGCTCCGGTTCATCTGTTGCTGCGTGACCGCGCCGCCAGTCCGATGGATGCGGCCGCCCCCGCGCCCTGCCCGCCCGCAGCCGCCCCGCTGGCTACCGAGCCGGGAACCGCTCCGGAGCTCCGCGGCTGGTAAAAACCAAACCAAAACCAAATCCGAACCAAAAAACACCCCCCCGCTTCGGGCCGGACTGGAGAGGCGGCCGAGGACCATGCAGCGTGTGCCCCGGCTCGGCGCTCCCGGCGCGGCGCCCGGCACAGCCGCCTCCTAGAGCCGCCGGACCCGGGGCTCCCCCGGACTCGGGGCTCCCCCTGCCAGGACCGCGCACCGAGCGCCTCCTCCTTCTCTTCTCCTCTCCAGCCGGGCAGGGAGCCCGCCTTCGCACTCCTCTCCCTCTCGAGATTTTGGGTTTTTTGTTGTGTGTTTGGGTTTTTTTTTTTGGGCGGCAACCGCCCGTAACTCCGGGGGGGGGCTGTGGGGTGGCAGCGGGGAGGCGACCATGGAAGAAAAGCTCCAGGCGCATCAGGTGGAGATCGACCCGGATTTCGAGCCGCAGAGCCGTCCCCGCTCCTGCACTTGGCCTCTCCCCCATCCCGACTTGGCGGCGGAGGAGGAAGATGGGGGCGCGGGGGGAACCCCGGCGCTGGCGGCCGGCGGGGACGGGGCGGAGAACGCGGTGGCCCCGGTGGAGCGCAGAGTCGCCGCCGCTCCCCCGCCGCCGCCCGGCGCGGATGTGGGGCAGCTCCGCAAGGCCAAGACCTCCCGGCGCAACGCCTGGGGCAACCTCTCCTACGCCGACCTCATCACCAAAGCCATCGAGAGCTCGCCGGAGAAGCGCCTCACCCTCTCCCAGATCTACGACTGGATGGTGCGATACGTCCCGTACTTTAAGGATAAAGGAGACAGCAACAGCTCCGCCGGCTGGAAGGTACCTGACCCCCTGACCCCAACCCCAGCGCAACTTTGCCCCCTCTCCCGAAGGTGTGCCGGAACGTGGAGGTTTCTCCCGGGGCAGCCGGAGCTTGGTGCTGGCGGGGAGGTTTGGAGGATCCCCGCCGTCCTCACAGTTGGGGAGACAAGGTCTCGGTCAAGTTTTGGGTAGAGCACCTCGTGGTGCTGTGTTTTGGAACCGGGGTGAGCTTGTCCCTGTGTCACCCGCCGGCTGCGGGCTGAGGGTCGGAGCGGTGCCGCCGTCCCCCGGGAGGTCGGGGCGAGGGATGGCGGCAAGCAGCGGGGTCGCGGGCGGCTGTCCCCGGCGAGCCAGTGAGTGCCAGCCCCGAGTACGGGTACCGTGAATGGTAACCCCGCCGCTGCAGCTCTCCTGGCCCTGCCGTGCGGACCCCGGCCGTGGCAGGTGCCTGTGTGGCCGGCAGGACAGCCGGAGGCAGGGCTGTCCCCGACAGCTGGCTCCGGACTGGCTTTTACCCGGTGCGTCCCCGCCGGCTCAGCCCCCGCCTTCCCGGGGCCGCGTCCCCCTCCCGGGGGCCGGGCAGGCAGCGACGGTCCCTGCGGCTCCGAGCCGGCATTCCCCGGCTCTGGGCTTGGCTGGCACTGTGGGCTCGTTAGGATTCCCTGGCGCGGGCGGTATTCGCCTCTCTGCGAGAGAGGGGATCCATAGCAGCGGCGATCCCGGCCCCCGCGAGGGCACGGGGGGTGCTGGGTCTGGGGTCACCGCAGCCCCTGCCCCTCTGGCTGGGCTCTGCACTGACAAGGGGGAAGAGATCGGCTGTGTCCAGATGGTGTCAGTAAAAAGGAGCCGGTTTCTCTTAAGTCCTCCCCTAAGCCCTGTCACCTCCAGTGTGATTAGTGTGTTACCAGCTCTGGGGGCTCCCACACCAGCCAGTGGCCCTGGCACGCATATCCTTGCTCTGTTGGTGGCAACCAGATCCGGCCCACCCAGAGGATCCTTTTTGGGTGCAAACGGGGCTCTTTTGGGGCAGGAAGGCTGGACTGTGTGGCACCTGTGCCGGGGCTGTGGGAGCTGCTGCTGGTGTGGAGGCTGGGCACCTGCTCCGGGTGGGCTGGAGTGGGCTGGGGGCAGCCGGTGTCCCCCCGTGCGGGAAGGGCAGCAGGGCTGTGGAGGTGGCAGGAGGTGGTGCCTGTGTGGGGCCTCTCAAACCTCCAGCTGGGCTGAGACCTGCACAGCCCAGGCACGTGCTGGGGAAAGGGTCTCTCAATGCTTGCACTACTGGGGACAGCAGGGGACATACACTGATGGGTACAGAGACGTGCCAGGGCTCTGGACCGGGGCTGGGAGGGCTGGGATGAGGAGGGAAGGGATTCCCAGGCAGTCACACGTGTCACTGGTGGCTTCACATTGCGTGGTGTGCAAGGGGGGAGGACAGGCTCAGAGTCCAGCAGGGCCATTTTCAGGGGCTGCTTGCTCAGGGGGCTCTCCTGTGTCAGTCTGTCGTGGGATGCTCTTCCCTTCCCTGGCCCATCCCTGGCTTGGAGCGCCTCTGCCTGGGCTGTGGGCAGGTGGCTCTGCTGCCTGGGGCTCGTCCCTCCTGACATGTGAGCCCCCCAGCTGGGCTGAGGACTGCCCCGTGCAGTCTGGGCTGGGCAGAGCAGGGTGCCCTGGGGCCTCTCCTGGTGCTGCAAGTGCCCAGTGCCCTGCTGCTGCTGGTGCTGCGGGGGCAGGCAGCATGTCAGGGGTTAAACAGCTTCCCCACAGCCCGTGGTCCCTCCTGGCTGTCCCCTGCCCAAACCCCCTCGGTGTCCCCTCCCCCAGGGGGACTGGCAGTGGCTTTCCCTCTGGCCCCAGGCCTGGCAGAAGCATGGCAGGGCTGCAGCTTTTCATTGCCCAGCACAGCAGGGTCGCAGGGAGGTCTTGCTGCTTCTTTGGTTCTTTCACAGGCTCTTGGTGCTGGACAGAGCAGGATGGGGGGTCTGGGGGGGTCTGGCTGAGGGCCCAGGGTCCCCACGGGCATTGGCTGTGCTGCTGCTCTTTGTGGGATCACGGAATGCTTTGGGTTGGAAGGGACTTTAAAGACCTTTTCATCCCACCCTGTGCCTTGGGCAGAGACACCTTCCACTAGACCAGGTTGCCCAGAGCCATGTTCAGCCTGGTGCTGAACACTTCAAATCCCACTCTTGACTTCTCCAAAGCCTCTCTGCCTTGCTCTGGCCCTGGAGGAACCTTCACAGCCAGACCCCTTCCTGAATCCAGCTGGCAGTGGGATGCTGAATGTGCACCTGGCTGTGGTGTCTGATGTGTCTGTCAGGAATGTGTGCCCTAGGCTGGTGGCTGTCTCTTGAAAGGGAAGGCTGTTGGCAGGGGTTACATTTTGGGGTCAGGCCTCTCCTTCTCCAGCAGGCTGTGCATTGCATTACATGCTTTCATAAAATCATACTCTTGGAATGGTTTGGGTTAGAAAGGACCCTAAAGCTCATCTCACTCCACCCCCTGCCACGGCCAGGGACACCTTCCACTACCCCAAGCCCTGTCCAACTTGCCCGTGGTCCCTTCCAGGGCTGGGGCAGCCACATCATTGATGTAGACTGAGGGGCAGAACCCAAACACCTCGGCCATGGGACCAGGACTGGGACCTGTCGGGGTCTGATGGGGAGCAGTGGGGGTGCTCTGGCTGCTGATCCTCGGGAAGTGCATCCCCCGCAGGCTGAGCTGGCTCGTTGGGCTTGTGCACCAGGAGCTGCTGCTGCTTCCCGATGCAGGGCAGCGGGCGCCTGCTGACTGACAGTTCTGCTTAATTAGGGAGTTGTTATTTTATCAATTCCAAAGCGCTTGAAGTTTTCTGCTCCAGCTCACGCTTTCCTCTTGTTAATGGGAAACCAACACCCTCCGTCAGAAAGGCAGCGGCACTGATGCATTCTAAAGGGCTGTGCTTGCTCCGGTTTGACATCCAAAATATAACAATCAAGCCATCAGCTGGTGGATGCCTGTTTGATGCGGCTCTGACAGCGCTGAAAACCTTAATTTCCCAGCCCTCCCTCCTCCTCCTCCTTTCCATTGCCGGGTGGGTGGCGTGGGGGCTGGGGCTGCCCTGCAGAGACACCCCCCTGCCCAGTGCCAGCGTCCTCCTGCAGGGCACAACGGAAAGGAATTAGGGGGAAAAGGTGTGGGAATGGTGTGTGAGTGGGAGCCTGGTCAGAGTTCTCATTGCTGCTTGAGGATTTGGGGTACCAGGAGGAAAAGGTGTGGAAATGGTGTGTGAGTGGGAGCCTGGTCAGAGTTCTCATTGCTGCTTGAGGATTTGGGGTACCAGGGGAAAAGGTGTGGAAATGGTGCGTGAGTGGGAGCCTGGTCAGAGTTCTCATTGCTGCTTGAGGATTTGGGGTACCAGGGGAAAAGATGTGGAAATGGCGTGTGAGTGGGAGCCTGGTCAGAGTTCTCATTGCTGCCTGGGGTTTGGGGTTTGGGGTACCAGGGGGAAAAGATGTGGAAATGGTGTGTGAGTGGGGGCCTGGTCAGAGTTCTCATTGCTGCCTGGGGGTTTGGGGTACCAGGCTGCTTCCCCTCCCTGCTGCTCTGTGGACCCCTGAGCTATGGCCAAGAGGGAGGGTCCGGCTGGGCACCCCAGAGGATCCTTCCAGGGAGCAGCTCCTGCCTCTGTGGCTCTCTCACTGCTGCCTCCCCCTGCCCTTCCCCTCTGGGATGGGGACGGTGCCTCTGGAGCCCTGCCCAGTGTGGCTGGAGAGGCTCCAGCCCAGCCCCGGGAGCCGTGGGGGTGACTCTCCCCTCTGGGAAGGGAGCACCACGGGGCTGTGGGTGCTGCCGTGGGGTGGCACAGCAGTGAAGGGTGCAGTCTCAGGGAGGATGGGGTGGCCTGGCTCGCTCCTGTTTGTGCTGGGCTCAGCAGTGTGGCTAGCAGCTGGCTCAGGGGGCTTGGCAGGGCACAGCCAGGACCTGGCTGAGTGCAGCCTGGCCGCTCGGGGCTCCCCTTGGGCCAGCTCAGCTCGGTCACGGATCCCATCCTCTCCATATATGGAGATTTTTCCAGCAGCAGGGAGAGCCTGGTGCTCCCCGGAGTGCTGCCCTGGGCTGGGACAGAGGGGCTGCTGCACTCGGGGAGCTCCTGCACTCGGGGAGCCCTCTGCATCAACCACCCTGCCTCTCCTGTTCCCACAGGGGCAGCACCCCTGGCATCCCCTCACCCTTTCCCACAGCACAGCAGGGTCTCTCTGGGTGCTGCCATGGGGGCTCTGTCCCCACCTGCCCCAGCTTTGCCCAGGGATGGAAGACCCCACTCACACCCCCTGATGTGCTGCAGTGCTACTGCTGTGGCTGGGAGGAATCCCCTTTCCTCCTCCCCCCCTCATTTTGCTCTCTCCTTTTGGAGGTTTTCATCTTCTGATTTTTTTCCCCCCTCTCTCCCTTTTTCTGGAATCGCTTCTCATGCAGCGCTAACTGCTGAAGTAACACAAACCTGCTAAATGGTCCAGCTTTATGATAGCATAAAAATGATACTACAGAAGCGAGTGGGGCTTTATTAAACCCCAGGGAAAGGCTCCAAATGAACAGCTTGCTCTGCTCTTAGCTTCCTCCCCCCACTTCCCCCTTTATTTTTAATAACCACTGGAATATAAACTACAGTTAAGATCCTGTGGACTAGAAGAGCACTTGCAGCCTGGCATTCTCACCATCCTTGCCCCCGTGGATCCCTGTGTGCATCCCTCCCTCTGTTTCCTGGTGCTGGGATGGGAGGAGACCACCATCCTGGGCTAGGAAATGGATCTGGTAATTAAAAAACCTCGAAAATATTTTTTAGGGAGGCTTGGATCGGGCCAGGTGTGTTTTGGGAGTGAGCTGGGGCTCCTTGGCCAGGCTTCCCATCCCAGTGGGGCCCTCACTGGGGTGCTGCTGGCACTGGGAAGCCCTTGGGGCTTAAGGAGTGAGGTTGGACTCCTGTCCCCTCTGGGTCCTTGCACGGAATTTGCAGGAAGAGGATGAATGTCCCCTCCCCGTGCATCAAAAGGGTCTGGGCATGGTTGGAGCCCCCTCCCCAGGCTGTCCCCTCCATCCCTGCAGTTCATCCCAGGCCTCACAGCCACTGTGAGAGTCAGCCCTGGGGAGGCTCTGGAGCTGGATCTGGGTGTCCCCTTGCCCTGACACCCCACTGCACCCCGACCCTGCCTGTGGGGAGGCAGCTGCACCCAGCACAGCGGGCTCCCAGCTCACATTACCTCTGATTCTCCTGCCCCTTCCCCCGGCCCCAGCACGGGTGCCGAGGAGTGCCGAGGTGAGAGGCACTTTGGGTTACGGAAGGACACGCGGAGGCTCGCCTGTCTGCTGCTGAGGCTCATTTTGGACAGCATCTGTTCATTATTATGTGCTGCCTTGGCCGGGTGCCAGCCAGGGGAACTGAAAGCCCCGGCACAAAGCTCGCTTTCACCCGCGCCGGGGAGGAGGAGGAGGAGGAGGAGGCGGCAGCCGGCGCTGGGCGGGGAGTCCGGGCACCCCCGAGGGAGGCTGGTGCCTTCCCTCCCGGCAGGGATGCTCCAGCATCCCCGGGCATCCCGAGCTGCTGCCTCCCGGGAGCTGTCACAGAATCATAATCAGATGCTTTGGGCTTGAGGATCATCTTGTTCCAACCCCCTGCCACGGGCAGGGACAAATTCCACTAGGAGATGTCCACCCCTGGGACTGCTGGTGTCCTGTGGGGTGGGGGTCAGCAGCAGAGTGGGGTCTGTGTGGCTGGTGGGCACTTTGTCAGCAAGGGGCTCATTCTTCCCCTCCCCAGGACCCCCGTGCCGCTCCCTGCATCCCTCCATGCCCAGCAGCCTTGGAGCAGGGTGGCTCTTGGGCTTTTCCACTGGGTTGGGGGCACTTTGTACACACTGAGCAGTGATGCAGCAGTGATGCAGCAGTGATGCAGCAGTGATGCAGCAGTGATGCAGCAGTGATGCAGCCCAGCTCCTGCTCCCTGGGGCCTGTGGGGCTGAGGAGCTTTCCCAGACAGCCCAGGACTCTGGCGGGGGGCTGGCTCCACCCGGATCCCCTGGTGCTGACAGACACCTGCCTGTGGGGCTGGGCAGATCCCAGGGGTGCAGGCAGCGATGCTGCCAGGCACCTGCAGTCTCTAGGGGCACGTTTTCCCTCACCATTCCCCTGTGTGTTCCCTCTTGTGCTCCCTCGTGTGTTCCCGGGGCTCCCCACGTATCTCAACCCACGCCTTGCAGGAGGATGCACGTTGGGTGTGCTAGAGCAGCATGAGGACGACCCTGAAACATTTAGGTTGGCTCCTACAGACTGCTGCACCTCCCTCCTGAGAGCATGGGCTGGTGACAGTGTCCCCCTGTCCTTGGGGACCTCGGGGGGACAGTTTATCCTTGGGGACACACGTGACTGTGCTTTTGAAGGCTGTGGCTGCGTGGGAAGGGGTAACCCACACTGGGGCACTGAGTGCCTTTGATTTACTTGGGATGGGGAAAGAAAAGGGCCCAGCAGTTGAAAGAGCCCAGCAAAGGCGGGAGCAGTGGCACGGGGAGAGCAGGGGCTGGAGGCGCCTGGCGCGGCGCCAGCGCGGGGACGCTGCGGAGCAGACACGCCAGCCTGTAATTGCAGACAGGCTCGTTTCCAGAGAGAGACGGTTATTTTTAACTCGTGTTAAGGTAATGCACTGATCTCCTGCCTCTGGGTTCAAAAGTTCACCCCTCTTCCCTAAAATCCCCTTTGCTCGCCCACCCCGTGGGGTTCCTCTGCTCAGGCTGGCACTGCACCCCTGGCACTGCCCACTCCTTCTCCTGGGAGTCCAGCTCGTCTCCTGCAGCCAGGCAGGCCCTGGGCTGTGGAGGAGACGGGCATTCGTGGTGCTGTGCCAGCTCCATGCCCAGCCCTGGCGCTGCTGAGATCCCCAGGAGTGTGCAGGGGATGGGTGCTGCGTGCCAGGTCCTGCTGGGAGCCTGGTGGGAAAGCCCTGCTCTGCTCTCAGTGGTGGCACTGTCCACTTTCCAGGTCCCCAAACAATTTCCAGCCCTGGCCACGTGCACGGGTGGCTGTGCTGCCCCAGAGATCGCTGGCATCTCCTCCAGACTTGCAGGAGTGCCAGGGCAATGTGGGGGTGGCAGGGTGTGGGTTCCCCCTCCTGGGCCTCACTGGGTGCTCCTCAGGAGCACTGAGCCTGCAGCCACCCCACGAGCTCGGTGCTCAGTGCCATTCACTGGGCTAGGCTGAGGATATGTGACCACCTCACCCCTTTTTCTTTTTCCTTAAAATGCATTTCACAGTGCCACGAGGGCACTGGAGGCAGCTTTCCTACCCTGGCGCAGGGTGCCACTGGCACCCACGCAGTGCCAGGCTGGGGAGCCTGGGGACGAGCCTGGCACCTGCTCCCAACCCTCTGCCCAAACCGAATGAAGGGAACGCGGAGCAGAAACGCCCCAAAACGTGTCAGCTTTGGAGCTGTAATTGCTGTGCTGGATCCTTTCCTGCCCAGCCTCTCTCAGCAGTGCAACGCTGCCCTTGGTGCTGCCGAGCAGCAGCAGCGTGTCCGGCCCTGTCCCCAGACGCCCTCTCCCTGCTCGCGGCGTCAGCGCCTTGCGGACGGCCGGGAGTCCCCGCGATGCCTTTTGTCCCCGCTGTCGCATGGCCGGGCCGCCGGCTGCAGGTGCGGCGCCGCGCTCGGCTCGGCGCTGCTCTGCTCGGCGGCAGCGCTGGGGGAACCGGGGCGGCCGGGCTCGCCGAGCGCGCTCCGCGGCGTTCCGCCCGTCCCGGCTCGCTGCGGCCGGAGCCGCTCACGGGCAGCGGAGCCGGGGCATGGCGGTGCCGTTATCCGCGATGGGTGCGGCGGGGAGGGCACGGCGGGGGCGGGGAGCCTGGCACAGCCTGAGCCCCGGAGCCTGGCACAGCCTGGCACAGCCTGAGCCCGGGCAGCCTGGCACAGTCCGAGCCTGGCACAGCCCGAGCCCGGGCAGCCTGGCACAGCCTGGCACAGCCCGAGCCTGGGGAGCCTGGCACAGCCTGAGCCTGGCACAGCCCGAGGCCTGGCACAGCCCGAGCCCGGGCAGCCTGGCACAGCCTGAGCCCGGGGAGCCTGGCACAGCCTGAGCCCCAGGAGCCTGGCACAGCCCGAGCCTGGGGAGCCTGGCACAATCTGAACCTGGGCAGCCTGGCACAGCCCGAGCCCGGGCAGCCTGGCCAGGTCATCCCCGGGCTGTAACCCTGGCAGAGCCGGGGGCATCTCCAGGCACAGGGCCAGGCGCTTTCTGTGCAGTGCCAGGAGATGGGAAGGGCTGCCCAGGCTGCACAGGGGCGGGCATGGGGCTGTGGGGACACCACTGGCTCCAGGCTGGCATCTGTGAACTGGGACAGTGGGCACCACACCATGGCATGGTGAGGTTTGGGGCATCCCCAAAGCCTGGCTCTTGGATGTGTTTGATAGTGCAGGGTTGGAAACATCCAGTGAGGACGGAGAGCCTGACTGGCACTGCCACCATGCCTGGAACCCTGCTTGGTTTCTACTTTAGCACTCCTTTAGCAGTGGCTGCTTCCTGCTGTGCTTGCAGGGCACTGGGATCCATCCCATTATCCCCATCCCATTATCCCATCCCATTATCCCATCCCATCCCATCCCATCCCATCCCATCCCATGCCAGGCTGCTGGAGTGGGTTCCAGCAGGATGAAGGTGGCCAAGTGCCCGTCTCAGCCCAGCCACAGCACCAGGTTTGGGCAGACAGGGCACCAGCCATCACCTCCTCCTCCTCCTGGCCCTGCAATGTGTGTGCAGGATGCAGGGAGGGATTCACAACCTTGTGGAGCGACAGACTTATAAATTTTGGCTTTTGTTTCGAGGCTGTCAAACCTATGCCTGTCCCAGGGATGTAAGACAGCATTTTATTGCTGCCTGCTTGATGGTTGTTCCCTTCTCCTCCGTGGCTGTGATTTATCTCTGCACTTTGTGCTGATTGGATTAGAAGTTTAAATGCTAAGGGTGCATAACAATATATTTTTCTTATTAATATTAAAAAATCATTATTGGATTTTTTATAGTTCTGTTTTGAATTGAATCCCCTTGCTTGATTTATTCTCTCTCCCAGAGTAGAATTTAATGCTAATAGGAACAATCATTGCTTTGTTTTGAATCTTTGACTGTTTGGAAAACTTTCCGTGCAAAGGGAAATTACAGCATTATTAAGAGTCCATTAAAAGAGGGTTTGCCCATTCCTGGCTATTACCTGTAAGCTGGAGGGAAAAGAAAAAAGCCAAGACAAGGAGTCTCTTTTTCAGGGTTTCTGCTCACACCCTTGCCGAGGTGTAGCACAGCGACGGCGCTGTTGTTAAAATGGGCTCTGCTCTGTCTCAGGGGTTAATTTGGGTTGCTGCTGCTTGGTGAAGGTGTGTGTGGCAGAGGAGCTCTCAGGTGAAAGGCAGGAGCTGGCTGTGGGACTGGGGGTGGCTCCACTTCCCAGCAGAGTTCAGGTTTTTAAGGGAAATCGGAGGAGCGGGAGCGGCTCCCGGCTGACGCAGCACTGCGGGTACCCGCGGTGGGGGATGCCAGCTCCTCCCTGTGCTGCCCTGTGCCTGGGGATGCCAAACCCTCTGCCCTTGCATGGGGACCACCCAGTGCCCACCAGGCTCTGGGACCCACCACGTCCTTGTGGTTGTGCCCACTGTGCCTCACATTCCGGCAGCAGCGCTGGGCAGAGCCCCGCGGGCAGCCCTGGGGAGCAGGGGCTGGGCAGCTGGGATGGGGCAGGGGCTGGGCAGGTGGGATGGGGCAGGGGCTGGGCAGCTGGGATGGGGCAGGTGGGATGGGGCAGGTGGGATGGGGCAGGGACACAGGGCCAGGCAGCTGGGATGGGGCAGGGGCTGGGCAGGTGGGATGGGGCAGCTGGGATAGGGCAGGGATGGGGCAGCTGGGATGGGGCAGGTGGGATGGGGCAGGTGGGATGGGGCAGCTGGGATGGGGCAGGTGGGATGGGGCAGGTGGGATGGGGCAGCTGGGATGGGGCAGGTGGGATGGGGCAGGTGGGATGGGGCAGCTGGGATGGGGCAGGTGGGATGGGGCAGGTGGGATGGGGCAGCTGGGATGGGGCAGGGGATGGGGCAGGTGGGATGGGGCAGCTGGGATGGGGCAGGGGCTGGGCAGGTGGGATGGGGCAGCTGGGATGGGGCAGCTGGGATGGGCAGGTGGGATGGGGCAGGTGGGATGGGGCAGCTGGGATGGGGCAGGGGCTGGGCAGGTGGGATGGGGCAGCTGGGATGGGGCAGGTGGGATGGGGCAGGTGGGATGGGGCCAGGCAGCTGGGATGGGGCAGGTGGGATGGGGCAGGTGGGATGGGGCAGCTGGGATGGGCAGGTGGGATGGGGCAGCTGGGATGGGGCAGCTGGGGATGGGCAGCTGGGATGGGGCAGGTGGGATGGGGCAGGGGCAGGACACAGTGCCAGGCAGGTGGGATGGGGCAGGGGCTGGGCAGTAGGATGGGGCAGGGGCAGGGCACACGGTGCCAGGCAGGTGGGATCGGGCAGGGGCTGGGCACACGGTGCCAGGCAGGTGGGATTGGGCAGGTGGGATGGGGCAGGGGCTGGGCACACGGTGCCAGGCAGCTGGGATGGGGCAGGGGGCACAGTGCCAGGCAGGTGGGATGGGGCAGGGGCTGGGCACACGGTGCCAGGCAGCTGGAGACATGCCTGGGGCAGGCACAGCAGCAGCAGGGAGCTGTGCCAGGCTTGGCAGGCAGCAGCAGGGCTGGCAGGGCAGCACAGCCTGCCTGGGCATGGCGGGGCAGGCCTGGGCACCCACGGCCCTGCAGCAGGAGGGTGGGATGTGGGGTGTGGGGTGTGGGGTGTGGGGTGTGAGGTGTGGGGTGTGGGGTGTGGGGGGCACAGCTGGGAGCAGCAGGAATGTTGGCCCCAGGCATGCAGGGGCTGTGTTGTTGGCATGAACTTCCCTGCAGGGCTGTGCTGTGCCAGGCCACCACCCTGCACCCCAAAAACTGCACCTGGCACCCCTGACTCTGCTCCTCAAAGCCTGCACCCTCTGTCCTGCACCCCACACTCTGCCCCCAAAGCCTGCCCTGTGCACCCCAGAACTGCCCTCTCCTCCTTCAGCAGGCATTGTGCTCCCTGCTCCCCAAACCTACCCACTCTCCCTGATCCTGCTCCCCAAACCTGCCCACTCTCCCTGATCCTGCCCCCCAAATCCTGCCCACTCTCCCTGATCCTGCTCCCCAAAACCTGCCCACTCTCCCTGATCCTGCCCCCAAAACCTGCCCTCTCTCCCTGATCCTGCCCCCCAAAACCTGCCCACTCTCCCCTGATCCTGCTCCCCCAAACCCTGCCCACTCTCCCTGATCCTGCCCCCCAAACCCTGCAGCCTGTGCCCCCTGCCTGGACTCCCTCCCACATGCACCTCCTGCCATCCTGCACCTGCCCCCAGACCCTGAACCCACTCACACACCTGTGCTTGCTGCAGACCCCACAGCCACTGCCCCTGCTCGTGGGAGAGCTCCAGACTGGGGCCCTGCTCCCTGCCCGGGGGCATTCCCAGTCAGCCCAGTGCACTGTGAGCACTGGGACACTCTCCTTTGCTGGGGCTGTGCCAATGCCCACAAGTCCTGATGTGCGTGGCTCAGCTGTGCTCTGTGGGCTGTGGGGTGTCACTGGGGGGACCCCCTGACCCATGGCACACCAGCAGCAGTGGTTGGGGTGGATCCCAGAGGCTCTGGGGGTGCAGTGCTGGTCCTTGCTGTGATGGGGTGAGGATTCCCAGACTCCCAGCAAACATGTTCTCAGGTGTCCTCCCACCTGCCAGGGCTTCCTGGCTGACATTTCTTGCTGCCCATTCCAGGCCAGGCAGTTCTGGGATCCCAGCAGGAGCCACTCACCCCCGAGCAGATTTTTTGGCTGACTCTGTCTTGTTTTCCCTCTGTGCTGGAGTCTGAGTGCACCAGCCAAGGAGCAGGAGGCTCCTGCCAGGCCCCCGTGCCAGGGGTGAGGCTGTCACTGGCTGGGGGGCTTTGAGGTGGGGACCCAATGTGGGGGGACATGGGGTTACCCCAGGCACCTCTGTGCCTGCCCCCCAGGTCAGGGACACCTCTGTGGGTCTCAGGGAGTGACCCCACAGCTGGGGATGGGCAGTGAGGGGGATGGTGCAGGGCTGGGGTGCAGGGCTGGGAGATTTGGGGTATGGACTGTGCAGGGTGGGGTGCAGGGCTGGGAGATTTGGGGTATGGACTGTGCAGGGTGGGGTGCAGGGCTGGGAGATTTGGGGTATGGACTGTGCAGGGTGGGGTGCAGGGCTGGGAATGGCTGCTGGCAGGGAGGCTGCTCTGGCTCCCAGTTTAACCAGCAAGGTCCCAGCAAGGTAGCCAGTTGCCAGTGTGCTGGGGTGGTTCCTCAGCAGGGGACAGATGCCTGGAGTCCTGTCCTGCCTCACTGGGGCACCCCCATGGTGACACAGCTCTGGGGAAACAGGGCCAGCAGTGGTCCCTGGGACCCCCTCCCTGTCTCCAGCCCTCCCCACAGCCCAAATCTTGCTCCTGCATGTGGAGAGTGAAGCGAGGACTCCATCAATTATCCTCGTGTCCTGAATAATTGATGGCAGCAGAATCCAGCAGAGCCTCTCCCTGTCCTGCTGCCCCAGCTGCCCCCCCAGCATTGCCTGGCTTTGGGTGAGGGCACAGGCTGGCTGGGGCAGTGGGGTGGGACACAGGGGGCTTTGTCACCTGCAATCTGCTGCCAGGGGCTGGGGATGGAGGGGCAGGCACCCCCAGACCACTGCCCTGCTGCTCCCCAGCCCTGTGCCTCAGTGTCCCCCTTGTCGCTGTGCCAGGGATGGGGGACTGAGTTGGTTTTGCTGCCTGGCTCAGGACACCCCATCTTTGAGGGGTTCTCTGCACAAATGCAGCTCTTCCTGCAGGGCTGGGTTGCTCCAGGGCGGGTCAAGCCCCTCCATCCAGCCAGGATTTGCTGCGGGGTCGGGAGCAGCGAGGGGTTAAATGCTCTAAAGCCGGTGTGAAACTTTTGGCTGGGGAGCTGCAGGCAGAAAGTGCATTTGTAGCCGCAAGTGGCTGCCTTGAAGACGATCCAGATTTGTCTGGGAGCCGTCTGCTGCTAAAACCCTTTGATCCACTTACTTTTCCCCGGGGAGCTCCCGGCAGCTCTGGTGCTAATGCCCCCGCGGCGACAGGGGCTGAGCTGCCAGACGGGTGCAGGGGAGACCCCCTCCCACTGCCGGGAGGAGAGCAGCTGCAGAGCAGTGAGGGGGAAAGGTGGAGGGGCTGGGGGACACAGGAGTGATGCCACCAGGCTTAATTAATGGGGTGCAGGGACTGGGAGAGGGTTCAGGGATCTCAGGCTGTGGCAGGGATGGAGGGAGCAGTGCCAGGGGATTCCCAAGCTGCCAGGGCTGGGGTGGATGGTGGTGGTGTGGGGAGGGTTTGCGTGGTTGGTGTAGCCCCAGGATTGCTGATCTGGGGGTCCCAGCCCCAGGGCCGACTGCCCCAGTGCTCAGATCCTGCTTGGCAGCCAGACCTGCTGGCTCAGGGGACTCAGGTGGTGGAGTGGCTGTAAGGGCAAGGAGGCAAATCCAGTGGGTTAAATGGGATACTGGCAGCTTGGGATCAAAGGAACTCTTTTGCTTTTACCATAGGAAATGTTTAGAGATTGGGGAGCTGAAATCAGCTTGTGTACTGGACCTCAAGTCACAGAATGCCAGGCTGGTTTGGGTTGAAAGGAACCTTAAAGCTCATCCAGTGCCGCCTCCTGCCACGGGCAGGGACACCTTTCACTGCCCCAGGGTGCCCCAAACCCCATCCAGCCTGGCCTGGGACACTGCCAGGGCTCCAGGGGCAGCCACAGCCGCTCTGGGCACCTGTGCCAGGGCTGCCCACCCTCCTAGGGAGGAATTTCTTCCCAATATGCCATCTGTCCCTGCCCTCATGCAGTTAAGTGGAAAATTCCCATTTTCCAGTGGGTGTCAGGACTGAAGGTTGTGCTCAGCTCTCCCGTGTGAGCAGCTCCATCTCCCACCCTGCCCAGATCCCCCGTGTGGATGGCTGGGGGTCTCTGTGGGTCTCTGTGGGTCCTGGCAGGGCAGCAGGGGGGGGGACAGCATCAGTGGTGGGGCTGGCACGTGGGGGGACCCCATAACAGCCAGGGGTGAGTTATGCAGAGCATCACCACAGGCTGCCAGCCCGTGCCCAGAGCAGGAGGGGGCTGTGGGCAGGGTGAGGGGAGGCGCTGTGACCTCCTCCCTGCTGGGCTTGGCATCTGGGAGCTGCTCAGGAGGCGCTGCCAGCACCCTGCCCACGCTCGTGGGAGGGGGAAAATCCCATCGAGGCGCTGGGGGAGCTGCAGGAGAGGCCGGGGGACGGCCAGGGCTGGGGAACAGCTGGGGGCTGGGGACAGCGGGGATGGGGACAGTGGGGCTGGGGACAGCGGGGCTGGGGACAGTGGGGCTGGGGACAGTGGGGCTGGGGACAGCTGGGGATGGGGACAGTGGGGCTGGGGACAGTGGGGATGGGGACAGCCGGGGATGGGGACAGTGGGGCTGGGGACAGCCGGGGCTGGGGACAGTGGGGCTGGGGACAGCGGGGCTGGGGACAGCCGGGGATGGGGACAGTGGGGCTGGGAACAGCGGGGCTGGGGACAGCCGGGGATGGGGACAGTGGGGATGGGGACAGTGGGGGATGGGGACAGTGGGGCTGGGGACAGCCGGGGATGGGGACAGTGGGGCTGGGGACAGTGGGGATGGGGACAGCGGGGCTGGGGACAGCGGGGATGGGGACAGTGGGGCTGGGGACAGTGGGGATGGGGACAGCCGGGGATGGGGACAGCCGGGGATGGGGACAGTGGGGCTGGGGACAGTGGGGCTGGGGACATGGGGGCTGGGGACGGCCAGGGATGGGGACAGTGGGGCTGGGGACGCAGGGCCGGGGACCAGGGCTGGGGACAGCCGGGGATGGGGACGGCCGGGGATGGGGACAGGGGCTGGGGACAGTGGGGCTGGGGACAGCGGGGCCGGGAACACCAGGGCCGGGGACAGCAGGGCCGGGGACAGCAGGGCCGGGGAGGTCCCAGCGGGGTCCCGAGGGCTCTCGCGGGGGGCTGCAGGGCTGGGACGGAGGTGTGAAGGGAGGCGGGCGAGGAGCGAACAAAAGCTGCATTGAGTGACAGAGCGCGGCCGCCAGCGGAGCAGGAGCCCCGCCAGGAAAAACAGGGCCCGGAGCGGGGAGCAGCGAGCACATCGTGTCCCTGGCCCGGCCCCGAGAGCTCGGGACGTTCTGCAGCGGGGGAAGCTGGCGCAGCACGGGCTGGCTCGGGCTGCGCTGACCCGGGCACGGGCGCGGGGCGGGGGTCCCTCGCCCCAGACAGGACACGGGGGCTCCTTGTACCCCCAGACACAGGACACGGGGGCTCCCTGCACCCCCAGACACAGACACGGGGGCTCCTTGCACCCCCAGACACAGAGCACAGACACGGGGGCTCCCTGCACCCCCAGACACAGACACGGGGGCTCCTGCACCCCCAGACACGAGGCGCACCAGACACGGGGGCTCCTTGCACCCCCAGACAGGACATGGGGGCTCCCTGCACCCCCCCAGACACAGAACACGGGGGCTCCTGCACCCCAGACACAGACACGGGGGCTCCCTGCACCCCCAGACACAGACACGGGGGCTCCCTGCACCCCCACACAGACACGGGGGCTCCTGCGGGGCTCCCTGCACCCCCAGACAGGACACGGGGGCTCCCTGCACCCCCAGCGGGTCCGGCCGGAGCCTTGGTGCCGGGTCAGCGCTGGGGGCGCTGGGGCCGGGATGCAGAGCGCTCTTGGGCGCCGTGCCCAGGAATTCGAGGATGGTTTGCAGGGCGGCGCTGCCCGGGCAGCAGCGGCTAATTCAGCCTAATTCAATTACAGCGCCGTGGCACGAAGCCCGGCGCTGCGTGGGGAAGCCCCCGGGCAGGGGTGGGCTGGGGTGGAGGGAGACCCTCAGGCAGGGTGTTGGGGAGCCCCAGCTGGGGGCTGAGGTGTGACCCCGAGTGCTCAGACCCTCGGGAGCGGCTTCCAGAGGGAAAGAGTGGCGAGAAGCTGCTTTCCTGCAGGAATGTGTGACCTCCCGTGGTTTCCACACCTCTCCTGTGCCTTGCCATCCTCCGTCCCCAGTCCTGCCATCTGCTCCAGCCCTGCTGCCACCCCCACCCCCAGGAACACCCTAAAATTAACATCCAGGGGGGCTGAGGATGGGTCCAGGGCACTGTCACTGCAGTCCAGAGCTGGCTTGTCCTGGTGCTCTGAGCACCTACTGCACATTTTGGGCATTTTGTGACACCCTCCCATCCAGACACCTCTTTTTGATAGTTTTATTTCCCCGTGTCCGATTCAGTGGCAGTGTGGGCCTGGGCAGAGCTCCTGCCGCGGTGAGGCTGATCCCACAGCCCAAGGCAGTCTGCAGGGCACAGGTCACCGGGGCTCTTGCTGCACAGAAACCCTCAGCAATAAAGACAGTCCTGAGGGTGCTGCAGGGCCTGGCCCAGAGCATCTCCCCCCTGCTCTCTGCCAGAGGGCTCTGGTCCCGCTGCTCGGGATCCAGACCCTCCCTTGGGCGGGAGCAGCACCGGCTGCCTCGGCAGCTCTGGCTGATGTAATTTTTGCCGTTACAGCTAAAACTGCTCTGCCTCGGGTGGCAAACTCCCCCAAGGCAGGCAGGAGGGGGTTGTTGTGTTCCTGTTGCTTCGCAGCAGCCTGCAGGGACCCCGCTGCCTCCCCAGGGTGGCCCCAGCCTGCTCCTCCTCCTCCTCCTCCTCCTCCTCCTCGGGCTGCCTGTGCTGGCTGAGTCCTTCCCAGAGCCGTGCTTGGGGGCACAGGCTGCACCAGGAATCGCCCCTGGGCTGTAGTTCCCCTGGTCCTGCTGGGTCTGTGCCTGGTCTGGCAGCATCCCTGCGCCCCGCTGCCTCGGCCCGTGCAGGGGCAGCCCAGGGACCCCGGCACAGGCTGTGGCTTTCCTGTCAGCCTGTGTGATCACACGGGGCTCAGAGGGGGGACACCCTGCCCATGATGGTGCATCCCTGCTGGTAGAGTTTGGGGCACTGGGAAAAGCTTGAGGCGTTCCTGGTGCTTGTGAGGGCCTGGAGGGAAAAGCAGAGGCTGTGGTTGAGCTGGGCTGGCACGGGGTGCAGAGCTCCCCCTCCGTGGGGGGCTCGCTGTCCACATGTGGAGATGCAGGATGGGGGCAGGGAGCAGAGTGCTCAGAGCTGGGGCTCAGGGCTTCTCTGCCGCTGCCCCCCAGCCCAGCAGAGCGGCCCCAGGTGGGATGGCAGTGTCCCCAAGGTGACAGTCCCCTGCCCGTCGCTGCCTCAGCAGTGCCGGGGGATGGCAGTGGCAGAGCCATGTGCCACAGGGGCGAACCCCGCAGAGCCAGCCGGGGCTGCGGGCAGGTGAGGCTGGGCTGCGCTGCCCGGCCCCAGCACCGAGCTCACCTGCAGGATGGCGCTGCTGTTTCCCTGGCAACGCGGCGGCATCCCGCGCACCTCGGCAGAGTCCCTGCATCCCCTGCCGTGCCGGCCCGTTTCCCGGGAAACCCAGCATCGGCAGCGCCGGCAGGCAGGCGCTGGTCCCGGCTGCCTCGGGCCGTGCCCAGCCGTGCCCCGGCAGCACCGGGGGGCCGGGGTGCTGGGGACAAGCTGCCCGTGCCGTGCCCCGGCAGCACCGGGGGGCCGGGGGTGCTGGGGACAAGCTGCCCGTGCCGTGCCCAGCCGTGCCCCGGCAGCACCGGGGGCCGTGGGTGCGGGTCCCAGCCGCCCCTGCCGTGCCCAGCCGTGCCCCGGCAGCACCGGGGGCCGGGGGTGCTGGGGACAAGCTGGCAGGTCGCAGAGCTGCTCTTTCTAAGAAAGGATGAGCTGGGCAGATCTGGCGAGCAGGCAGCCGTGCCACGGCAGAGCTCAGCCCACTCTGCTCACTGCAGGTGCCTCTGGCGCTGCTGAGTGTGGGGAGCCGTGGGCAGCTGGGGGTGACGGGAAAGCAGGGCCTGGGGACCCTGTGCTGGCGTGTCCCCCTCCCAGTGACGTGTCCTCACTCCCAGTGACATGTCCCCACTCCCAGTGCCGTGTCCCCACTCCCAGTGCCGTGTCCTCACTCCCAGTGGCGTGTCCCCTCTCCCAGTGACATGTCCCCTCTCCCAGTGACATGTCCCCTCTCCCAGTGGCGTGTCCCTCTCCCAGTGCCGTGTCCCCCTCTCCCAGTGGCGTGTCCCCACTCCCAGTGACATGTCCCCACTCCCAGTGACATGTCCCCTCTCCCAGTGGCGTGTCCTCACTCCCAGTGGCGTGTCCCCCTCCCAGTGACATGTCCCCACTCCCAGTGACATGTCCCCACTCCCAGTGGCGTGTCCTCACTCCCAGTGGCGTGTCCCCACTCCCAGTGACATGTCCCCTCTCCCAGTGACATGTCCCTCTCCCAGTGCGTGTCCTCCTCCCAGTGGCGTGTCCCCTCTCCCAGTGACATGTCCCCACTCCCAGTGACATGTCCCCCTCCCAGTGGCGTGTCCCTCTCCCAGTGGCGTGTCCCCCACTCCCAGTGCCGTGTCCCCCACTCCCAGTGGCGTGTCCCCTCTCCCAGTGCCGTGTCCCCCACTCCCAGTGGCGTGTCCCTCTCCCAGTGCCGTGTCCCCTCTTCCAGTGGCGTGTCCCCACTCCCAGTGCTGTGTCCCCCTCTCCCAGTGCCGTGTCTCCTCTCCCCACTGGCGTGTCCCCCTCTCCCAGTGACGTGTCCCCCTCTCCCAGTGCCGTGTCCCCTCTCCCAGTGACATGTCCCTCTCCCAGTGACATGTCCCCTCTCCCAGTGGCGTGTCCCCTCTCCCAGTGACATGTCCCCTCTCCCAGTGACATGTCCCCTCTTCCAGTGACATGTCCCCTCTCCCAGTGACATGTCCCTCTCCCAGTGCCGTGTCCCCTCTCCCAGTGACATGTCCCCTCTCCCAGTGGCATGTCCCCCCTCTCCCAGTGCATGTCTAGGGGGTACCAGCCCCCCAGCCCCGCGGGTCAGGGCTCAGGTCCCAGGAGCCTCCCGGCTCCAAGTGCTCTCCCCAGCCGTGGATGCAGCGCCAGGAAATTCCCCGCTGAGGCGGCAGCGCCGGGCCCTGCCCGGGGTGTGTTTGGGTGAAACTGGAGCCTGCAGTGAAGCCCCGGCCGGGGATCCTGCGCTGTGCCCCGAGTGCTGGGCTGGAGCTCCTCTGGGGGTTTTTGGGAGGCACAGCCCTGCTGGCAGCCAGTCCCTGTGCCCCCAGTGCTGGGCTGGAGCTCCTCTGGGGGTTTTGGGAGGCACAGCCCTGCTGGCAGCCAGTCCCTGTGTCCCTAGTGCTGGGCTGGGAGCTCTCTGGGGGTTTTGGGAGGCACAGCCCTGCTGGCAGCCAGTCCCTGTGCCCCCAGTGCTGGGCTGGAGCTCCTCTGGGGGTTTTGGGAGGCACAGCCCTGCTGGCAGCCAGTCCTGTGCCCCCAGTGCTGGGCTGGGAGCTCTGGGGGTTTTGGGAGGCACAGCCCTGCTGGCAGCCAGTCCCTGTGCCCCCAGTGCTGGGCTGGAGCTCCTCTGGGGGTTTTTGGGAGGCACAGCCCTGCTGGCAGCCAGTCCCTGTGCCCCCAGTGCTGGGCTGGAGCTCCTCTGGGGGTTTTTGGGAGGCACAGCCCTGCTGGCAGCCAGTCCCTGTGCCCCGAGGGCTGGGCTGGAGCTCCTCTGGGGGTTTTTGGGAGGCACAGCCCTGCTGGCAGCCAGTCCCTGTGCCCCCAGTGCTGGGCTGGAGCTCCTCTGGGGGTTTTGGGAGGCACAGCCCTGCTGGCAGCCAGTCCCTGTGCCCCGAGTGCTGGGCTGGAGCTCTGGGGGTTTTGGGAGGCACAGCCCTGCTGGCCAGCCAGTCCCTGTGCCCCCAGTGCTGGGCTGGAGCTCCTCTGGGGGTTTTGGGAGGCACAGCCCTGCTGGCAGCCAGTCCCTGTGCCCCCAGTGCTGGGCTGGGAGCTCTGGGGGTTTTTGGGAGGCACAGCCCTGTGTGCCAGCACCGAGGGGATCCAGCCAGCCCGTCCTGCCAAACCCCCCTTCCCACCCCTCAGCGGGGCTGTGCTCGCCCCACGAGCACCAGTGGGTTCGTGGGGGGTACCAGGGGTCTGTGGGGCCAGGTGACAGCAGGGATCCGTGGGGTGACACCAAAGATCCATGAGGTGACACCAGGCGTCCTGGGCTCAGCCTCAGCATGGGCAGAGCTGTGGGTGCCTGGAGATTCCTGGGGGGCACTGGGGGGTGTGACTGTCCTGCCCGGGGGGCTTTGTCCCTGGCACAAGGACACCCCTGGCACAAGGACATCCCTGGCACAATGACACCCCTGGTACAAGGACATCCCTGGCACAATGACACCCCTGGCACAAGGACACCCCTGGCACAATGACATTCCCTGGCACAAGGACACCCCTGGCACAAGGACACCCCTGGTACAAGGACACCCTGGTACAAGGACACCCCTGGTACAAGGACACCCCTGGTACAAGGACATCCCCTGGCACAAGCACACCCCTGGCACAATGACACACCTGGCACAAGGACATCCTGGCACAAGGACACCCCTGGCACAAGGACATCCCTGGCACAAAGCACACCCCTGGCACAATGACACCCTGGCACAAGGACATCCTGGCACAATGACACCCCTGGCACAAGGCCCTGCACATTCTGGGGCACAGCAGGGGGGCTTCAGGCCCACCCTTGGGCAGCTGCTGAGCAGGGGAAGGTGCCCTCCTGTGACCCCCGTGTGTCCCTGTCACCTCCCTGTGTCCCTGTGACCCCCGTGTGTCCCTGTCACCTCCCTGTGTCCCTGTCACCTCCTGTGTCCCTGTGACCCCCGTGTGTCCCTGTCACCCCTGTGTCCCTGTCACCTCCCTGTGTCCCTGTCACCCCCTGTGTCCCTGTGACCCCCGTGTGTCCCTGTCACCCCCCTGTGTCCCTGTCACCTCCCTGTGTCCCTGTCACCCCCTGTGTCCCTGTGACCCCCGTGTGTCCCTGTCACCTCCCTGTGTCCCTGTCACCTCCCTGTGTCCCTGTCACCCCCGTGTGTCCCTGTGACCCCCGTGTGTCCCTGTCACCTCCCTGTGTCCCTGTCACCCCGTGTGTCCCTGTCACCTCCCTGTGTCCCTGTCACCCCCTGTGTCCCTGTGACCCCCGTGTGTCCCTGTCACCCCCTGTGTCCCTGTGACCTCCCTGTGTCCCTGTCACCCTCGTGTGTCCCTGTGACCTCCCTGTGTCCCTGTGACCCCCTGTGTCCCTGTGACCTCCCTGTGTCCCTGTCACCCCCGTGTGTCCCTGTCACCCCTGTGTCCCTGTGACCTCCCTGTGTCCCTGTCACCCCCGGTGTGTCCCTGTGACCTCCCTGTGTCCCTGTCACCTCCCTGTGTCCCTGTGACCCCCGTGTGTCCCTGTCACCCCCGTGTGTCCCTGTGACCCCCGTGTGTCCCTGTCACCTCCTGTGTCCCTGTGACCCCCGTGTGTCCCTGTCACCCCGTGTGTCCCTGTCACCTCCCTGTGTCCCTGTCACCCCCTGTGTCCCTGTGACCCCCGTGTGTCCCTGTCACCTCCTGTGTCCCTGTCACCTCCCTGTGTCCCTGTCACCCCCGTGTGTCCCTGTGACCTCCCGTGTGTCCCTGTCACCCCGGTGTGTCCCTGTCACCCCCTGTGTCCCTGTGACCCCCGTGTGTCCCTGTCACCTCCTGTGTCCCTGTCACCCCGTGTGTCCCTGTCACCTCCCTGTGTCCCTGTCACCCCCGTGTGTCCCTGTGACCCCTGTGTGTCCCTGTCACCTCCTGTGTCCCTGTGACCCCCGTGTGTCCCTGTGACCTCCCTGTGTCCCTGTCACCTCCCTGTGTCCCTGTCACCCCGGTGTGTCCCTGTCACCTCCCTGTGTCCCTGTCACCTCCCGTGTGTCCCTGTCACCCTCGTGTGTCCCTGTGACCTCCCTGTGTCCCTGTGACCCCCGTGTGTCCCTGTGACCCCCGTGTGTCCCTGTCACCCCCGTGTGTCCCTGTCACCCCTGTGTGTCCCTGTGACCCCCGTGTGTCCCTGTGACCCCCGTGTGTCCCTGTGACCTCCCTGTGTCCCTGTGTCCCTGTGACCCCCGTGTGTCCCTGTGACCCCCGTGTGTCCCTGTGACCCCCGTGTGTCCCTGTGACCCCCGTGTGTCCCCAGCAGGTCTGGGCACAGAGCAGCACACACAGGCAGGTCCCAGCCCCGGGCTGTGGGTGAGGCTGGCGGGGAGCTGCTCTGGGCTGTGCTGGCCCCATGCTGTGGCACAGCTGCTGCCCTCGGGGACATCTCGGCTGTGACAGCACCTGCAGGAGGCTGGGACAGTGTCGGGACAGTCGTGACAGACAGAGAGATCTCCATGAGCCAGGTCTGGAAACTTGTGGTTTATTGCACAGGGGCAGACAGAGAGTGGGGGTAGTGAGAGTTCTGAGAGATAAGAGAGGGAAGGAAGAGAGTGATTTTCCCATTTACAATACAATAAATCTTCTGTGTTGAATATTCTGATTTCCACTCACCAATCTAACACAAGATACAAATCCTGTAGCATTTACATACAGCCTGTAGGAATCATTGCACGACCATCATGTGTTATACTTTAAACCCTAAAAACTTCTCTTTGGGCCCCTTGTGCCAAGCCAGCAGGGTCTTCTCTGGCCTTTGGACCATTGTTCTATCCAGAGGGGATTACTTTTGGCCGGCCATCCTATTGTCTCCTCGTTATTTAGTAACTAAGCTTTGGTATCTCAAAGGTGGCTTTCATTTCTATCTCACCTGTGGTTCCCATATTCTCAAAATCTTTTGCTGGGCAATCATATTTATAAGGTTTTCCTGATTCATCCCTCCCAACAGGCGCCTCCAGCTGGCAGCCCCTGTGGCACAGGGGTCAGGAGCTTTGGGCCACTGCCCCCCGTGTTTGTGGCCATGGTGACACCAGTGACAGCTCTGCCGCTGCCTCCTTGTCACCATCCCTGTCACCAGGTGGGGTGTTTGTCCCTCTGCCAGGGTGCCCACACAGCCAGATCCTGCCTGCCCCAGGTGGGCTGTGCTGGACACAGGGGCTCCTCCCTTCTCTCCTGTGCACGAGTGCAAGCAGTTAATGTGAAAAGGAAAAAAAGGAGTTAAGTGGGGGTTTCACAGCATGGTTTGGGTTTGAAGGGACCTCAAAGCCCCTCCAGTGCCACCCCTGCCATGGCAGGGACACCTTCCACCCAGCCAGGGAGTTCCCAGCCCTGGGGCCCTGCCAGGGATGCTCTGCAGGGCTTTGGAGGGTTTCATGTGTGCTGGCACGGGGCTCTGGCTCCAGGGCTGCCTGGGGCATGTGCAGCCCCTCGAGGCTGAGTGAGGAGGGGGCTGGGCCAGCCCCTGGTGGGTGGCACTGAGCAGCAGCTCGGGGACAGCAGGGGCAGCCCAGAGCCTGCTGGGTGCCGTGGGCTTCACCAGATGGACTCGACCCCACCGTTGGCTGGAAACTGCTCCTTATTTTCAGAGATGTTGTTTAAATAATGCTTCTTGGCACATTTCTGCACAGCAGGTCCCCTGGTGAGGATTTTCTCCCTTAGAGGCATCACTGAACCCTCCCCTGCTCCACCCTCTGGGCCTGAAACCTGCAAACTGGTACAAACATTTGTTTGCTTGAGCAACTGGGATTTTTTTTTAAATAAAGCTGTTCCATGAAGAATCTCTCAGCCAAGGGCATTTGGGGGCAGGGATGTCCCTGCTGTCCTGGCCACCCCTCTTGTCCCCATCCCCTGAGTTCTCCCAAGCTTTTGCCATCTGTGCTTGCTGGTGGTGGGATGAAATCTCTTGCAGGAAGAAATTCTTCCCTGGGAGGGAGGGCAGGCCCTGGCACAGCTGCAATTCCCCGAGGCCAGGCTGGGCAGGGCTGGGAGCACCTGGGGCAGTGGGAGGGGATGGAAAGGGGTGTGCTTTAAGGTCCCTTCCAACCCCAAACCATCCTGGGATTCTCCATCTGAGAAAAGGCCTTTCCAAGCACAGCCAAAGCAGCTGCTCATCTCCAGAGCTGCCCCGAGGGCACGGGCAGCCTGTCCCTCTGCACAGGTGGGACCCGGTGCTGCAGAGGGCTGGGCTGTGCCCCACGGCCCCTGGAAAGCTCTGTGGTACACAGGGGCTCGGGGCACCCTGGGGGGCTGCTCCAGGGCTGAGGTGAGGGTGTGGGGCAGGCAGGCTGCCCCTGGAGCAGAGTGAGTCCTGGGGAATGCCCCGAGCATGGCTGCTGGCCAGCCCTGCCTGCTCTGCTGGGAGCAGCCTGGCCTGGGGCAGCTGCCAGGCTGGGAGCCAGGAACAGGCAGGGAAAGGGGCTGGGAGCCAGGAACGGGCAGGGAAAGGGGGGCTGGGAGCCAGGAACAGGCAGGGAAAGGGGGCTGGGGGCCAGGAACGGGCAGGGAGGGGGGATGGGAACCAGGAACAGGCAGGGAAAGGGGGCTGGGAGCCAGGAACAGGCAGGGAAAGGGGGGCTGGGAGCCAGGAACAGGCAGGGAAAGGGGGCTGGGAGCCAGGAACAGGCAGGAAAGGGGGCTGGGAGCCAGGAACAGGCAGGAGGGGGCTGGGAGCCAGGAACAGGCAAGGAGGGGCTGGGAGCCAGGAACGGGCAGGGAAAGGGGGCTGGGAGCCAGGAACAGGCAGGGAAAGGGGGCTGGGAGCCAGGAACAGGCAGGAAAGGGGGCTGGGAGCCAGGAACAGGCAGGGAAAGGGGGCTGGGAGCCAGGAACAGGCAGGGAAAGGGGGGCTGGGAACCAGGAACAGGCAGGGAAAGGGGGCTGGGAGCCAGGAACAGGCAGGGAAAGGGGGCTGGGAGCCAGGAACAGGCAGGGAAAGGGGGCTGGGAGCCAGGAACAGGCAGGGAAAGGGGGCTGGGAGCCAGGAACAGGCAGGGAAAGGGGGCTGGGAGCCAGGAACAGGCAGGGAAAGGGGGGGCTGGGAGCCAGGAACAGGCAGGGAAGGGGGCTGGGAGCCAGGAACAGGCAGGGGAGGGGGGCTGGGAGCCAGGAACAGGCAGGGAGGGGGCTGGGAGCCAGGAACAGGCAGGGAAAGGGGGCTGGGAGCCAGGAACAGGCAGGGAGAAGGGGGGCTGGGAGCCAGGAACAGGCAGGAAAGGGGGCTGGGAGCCAGGAACAGGCAGGGAAAGGGGCTGGGAGCCAGGAACAGGCAGGGAAGGGGGCTGGGAGCCAGGAACAGGCAGGGAGGGGGGGATGGGAGCCAGGAACAGGCAGGGAAAGGGGGGCTGGGGGCCAGGAACAGGCAGGGAAGGGGCTGGGAGCCAGGAACAGGCAGGGAGGGGGCTGGGAGCCAGGAACAGGCAGGGAGGGGGCTGGGGGCCAGGAACAGGCAGGGAGGGGGCTGGGGGCCAGGAACAGGCAGGGAGGGGGGCTGGGAGCCAGGAACGGGCAGGGAGGGGGCTGGGGGCCAGGAACAGGCAGGGAGGGGGGCTGGGAGCCAGGAACAGGCAGGGAGGGGGCTGGGGGCAGGAACAGGCAGGGAAGGGGGGCTGGGAGCCAGGAACAGGCAGGGAGGGGGATGGGAGCCAGGAACAGGCAGGGAGGGGGGATGGGAGCCAGGAACAGGCAGGGAAAGGGGCTGGGAGCCAGGAACGGGCAGGGGAGGGGGGGCTGGGAGCCAGGAACAGGCAGGGAAAGGGGGCTGGGAGCCAGGAACAGGCAGGGAGGGGGGCTGGGAGCCAGGGACAGGCAGGAGGGGGCTGGGAGCCAGGAACAGGCAGGGAAAGGGGGCTGGGAGCCAGGAACGGGCAGGGAAAGGGGGCTGGGAGCCAGGAACGGGCAGGGAGGGGCTGGGAACCAGGAACAGGCAGGGAGAGGGGGCTGGGAGCCAGGAACAGGCAGGGAAAGGGGGCTGGGAGCCAGGAACAGGCAAGGAGGGGCTGGGAGCCAGGAACAGGCAGGGAAAGGGGGCTGGGAACCAGGAACAGGCAGGAGGGGCTGGGAGCCAGGAACGGGCAGGGAAAGGGGGCTGGGAGCCAGGAACAGGCAGGGAAAGGGGGCTGGGAACCAGCACAGCCCCATGGAACAGGCAAGGAGGGGGATGGGAGCCAGGAACGGGCAGGGAGGGGGCTGGGAGCCAGGAACAGGCAGGGAGGGGGCTGGGAGCCAGGAACGGGCAGGGAAAGGGGGCTGGGAGCCAGGAACGGGCAGGAAAGGGGGCTGGGAGCCAGGAACGGGCAGGGAGGGGCTGGGAACCAGGAACAGGCAGGGAGAGGGGCTAGGAGCCAGGAACAGGCAGGGAAAGGGGGCTGGGAGCCAGGAACAGGCAGGAAAGGGGGCTGGGAGCCAGGAACAGGCAGGGAGGGGGGCTGGGGGCCAGGAACAGGCAGGGAGGGGGCTGGGAGCCAGGACACCCCATGGAACAGGCAGGGAGGGGGGCTGGGCCTCCCCGGGCTCGCTCAGCAGGATTTGTGTGCCTTGCCAGGAGTGGGGAGCAGCTCTGGGCTCCCTCAGTGCCTGGGACTCTGGGGCAGCCCGTCCCCAGCCAGCCCCAGTGGCAGCAGGGAGATAAAGTACCCCAGGAGAAGGGAGTGCAGCTGCCTTAATGATTTGCCTGCATTGTGAACCTGGTGTGGAGGAAATTGAACTCAGGGGAAAAAATCCTGTAATTTCATGCAAAAATTACATAGCAGCTCTGGGTGATTCAGTGCAGCTGTTTTGGTGGCCGGCTCTGGGGGTGTCATTAGAGCATTTTGGGGTGATGGCTGCTGCTGGAGAGGGTCTTCCCAAGGCATCTCACCTGTTGGAGGGGTCTGGGTGGGCAGGGAGTGCTGAGGGTGGGTTTTGTCCCCAAAGGTGGGGGGCTGATGTGGGCGCCTTGTGAGCAGCCCTGGCTGTGGTGGCACCTCGGGGCTGGAGCTCCTGCTGTGAACAGAGGGGCAGAGTCTGACCCTGTGCTGCCCCCTGCTCAGCACCCCACTGCCCCCAGCGCCTCCGTGGGGCTGGCTGAGAGTGGGCAGGCAGTGGGAGCTGGCACAAATCCCCAGGGCTCTGCTGTGCTGGTGGCACTGCAGGTCCCCCTGGCAGCTCTTCCAGCTCTGAGTGGGTGCCCATGGCAGGCCCACAGAGCTGGGATGGGGCACAACAGCTCAAGCTGGGCCCTGGCCCCTCCCTCTGGCAGCGTTCCAGGGCAGGGGACAGGACCCCAGGGGGCAGACAGGAGGTGGGACCCCATAGCCAGGGAGGCAGATGTGCTGCAGCTGTGCCCTGTGTGCCCACAGCCCCGTGGGGCTCCTGCCCCCTGCAGGGGAGTGGGAAAGGCTCTCCTGACACATCCCCAGTCCCACGGGGGTCCCCAGCCCTGCCCTCCCCAGAGGGAGGCGTGTGCCTGCTCGTTATGCACAGCCCTGCTCTGAGCTAATGAGCCCCTTTGGGGAGTGCCTGGGGCAGGGGGTGCTGGGCATTGGCAGGGGGGCTCTGCCTGCAGGGTGCACGGGATCCCTGCTTCCTCATCACCCCGGGCTCCTCTTCTGCCCCTTCAGGTCCCTGATTGAGGGGTGGGCAGCACACACCCTCGGTGGTGGGGCAGAGCTCTGTGGGGTGATGGGACCTCTCCAGCTGTGCTGCACCCTGCTGTCCTGAAGCAGCCTGGGAGCTGCTGTGGCTGGAGGAGAGTGTCACACAGAGCCCAGCACAGCCAGGGCAGGCAGGCTGTTCTGGCCCCATCAGGAGAAGCCCAAGGCAAGGGGGATCTTTGTGCAGGCTGTGGTGGCTGGGCTGACAGTGCAGGTGTTCTCCCAATACCAATCCAGGTAATTCCTGTCTCCATCCATCCATCCACCCATCCATCCACCCATCCATCCACCCATCCATCCACCATCCATCACCCATCCATCCACCCATCCATCCACCCATCCATCCACCCATCCATCCACCCATCCATCCACCCATCCACCCATCCACCCATCCATCCATCCATCCATCCATCCATCCATCCATCCATCCATCCATCCATCCATCCATCCATCCATCCATCCATCCATCCTCTTCCCCCGGGCTGCATTTGGACAGCTCTCTTGGGCACAGGTTGGGATTGTTGGGGTGTCTGTGCAGGGCCAGGAGCTGGACTCGATGGTTTTAGTGGGTCCCTCCCAGCCTGGGGGGACTCTGTGGTTGTCTGACACCTGAGGCACCTCACTGGGACCTGGTGGCCAAACTGGTGTGAGCCCGGCTGAGCACAGAGAAGGTGCTGGCGCTGTGTCTGTCCCCTCTGGGCAAAGCCATTCCACAGGGATGGGCCCTGCAGGTGTCCCTGGGCTGTCCCCAGGGCAGAGAGGATGCTCCTGGTTTTGAAGGGGACACGGAGTGATGGCAGCTGCTAAAACAAAGCAGCTGCCATGGCAACAGCAGCAGTCCCAGGGCTGGGAGAGGATTCTGGGCTGCGTGTGCCACCGCTGCACCCCCTCTGCACCACACACACCGGCACTCTGGTGCCAGCCTGGGCATGAGGAGTGTCCCCATGTGGCCTCTGCCAGCTCCCTCCTGCCTGGGGAGCAGGGGTCGCACCCCTGGTGCATGGGGACAGCCTGGGGGACAGGGAGGCTGCAGTCTGGGGTGCCCTGGTGTCCCTGGGCAAGGGCTGTGAGTGCTGGGCAAGGGCAGCCGTGGGTGTTTGATGGTGTCAGTCGTGTCTCTGGTGAGTTTGGGAACTGCTTGTGCTCAGCAGGGGAAGGGAGGCACTGGGGCAACTGTGGAACAGCCTCAGGTGCACGGGGGGGTGAGGGGCAGCTCCGTGCCAGGGGTGCGGGGGGGCTGCACGGGGGTGCACTGGGGTCAGACCCGCTGAGAAGCAGCACGATGTGTGCTAGTGATGGGCCAGGAGCAGGCAGGGAATGGGCACCGCCCCAGGGCCCCCCCAGCTGTGAAACAGCCCGGAGCCCGCGCAGCCGCCGGCGCTGTCTGGATTTGGGGTGGGGACTCGCTGGCGGAGGGTCGGGGTGGTGCTTTCCCACCTGCGCCTTCCCCTCCAGGAGAGGCTGGTCTGGGGACATCCCCAGCCCGGGGGTGGCAGAGGGACGCGGGGGGGCGGCGCAGCCTGGCCGTGGTGCGGGACCCCAGCCCCGCTCCCGCACCCCCGATACAGCGCTCGTCGGGCCCGTGTGCGCCCCCGAGGGATGCGGGGGGTCCAGGCTGAGCAGGGGAGCCCGGCAGCCCAGCCGCAGCTGTCGCAGGCTCTGGCACACCCCGGGGGTGATGAGCGCTCCCTAATGAGCGCGGGGGAGGCGGCGATGCTCGGGCCGTGCTGGGGGCGCGGGGAGGCGGCGATGCTCGGGCCGTGCCGCCCGGGCTCCTCGCGTGTCACACACCTGCGGCCGCGGCCCTCAGCGCCGCTAATGGGCATTTGGTTCAATTAGCGGCACGTCAGCCCCGCTCTGCTCAGCCGGGCGCTGACCCCGAAGGCGCTGCCTGCGCTCTCTGCCGCCGGGCGAGACCCCGCGGCGGGGGCGGCTGCGTCCCCTGCCCCTGACTGCGCCCCTGCCCCTGATTGTGCCCCGGCTTCCATCCCTGCCCGACTGTGCCCCTGCCTCTGAATGTGCCCCTGCCCTGACTGTGTCCCTGACTGTGCCCCTGCCCCTGCTTCCATCCCTGCCCCTGACTGTGCCCCTGCCCCTGCTCCTGCTGTTCCCCTGCCCCTGCTTCTATCCCTGCCCCTGCCCTGCTGTGCCCTGCCCCTGATTGTGCCCTTGACTGTGCCCTGCCCCTGCTTCCATCCCTGCCCCTGCTCCTGCTGTGCCCCTGCCCCTGATTGTGCCCCTGACTGTGCCCCTGCCCCTGATTGTGCCCTTGACTGTGCCCCTGCCCCTGCTTCCATCCCTGCCCCTGCCCCTGCCTCCCCTGCCCCTGCTTCTATCCCTGCCCCTGATTGTGCCCCTGACTGTGCCCCTGCCCCTGCTTCTATCCCTGCCCCTGCCCCTGCTTCCATCCCTGCCCCTGCTTCCATCCCTGCCCTGCCTCCCCCTGCCCCTGCTTCCATCCCTGGCCCTGCTCCTGCTGTGCTCCTGCCTCCCCCTGCCCCTGCCGTGCCCCTGCCCCGGGCAAGGACCTGCCGGGGAGGGGTCACAGCCCCGGCTGCCGAGGGGGACGTGGCACACAGGACCTGGGCATCGGCTGCCGCTGGGGTGTGGGTCAGGGTGGTGTGGGGCTGGTCTGGATCAGGGTGGTGTAGATCAGGATGGTGTGGGGCTGGTGTGGGTCAGGATGGTGTGGGTCAGGATGGTGTGGGTCAGGATGGTGTGGGGCTGGTGTGGGTCAGGATGGTGTGGGTCAGGATGGTGTGGGGCTGGTGTGGATCAGGATGGTGTGGGTCAGGATGGTGTGGGGCTGGTGTGGGTCAGGATGGTGTGGGTCAGGATGGTGTGGGTCAGGATGTGGGTCAGGATGGTGTGGATCAGGGTGGTGTAGGTCAGGATGGTGTAGATCAGGATAGTGTGGGGCTGGTGTGGGTCAGGATGGTGTGGGGCTGCTCTGGGTCAGGATGTGAGGACTGGGCTGCTCTGGGTGGGCTGGTGTCCCTGCAGGCACGGTGGGCCCCGTGCTGCTGCCTGTGGCACTCCTGTCCCCACGAGCAGGTGCCATCCCCAGCGGGTGGGCAGCGCTGCCACACGGGCCAGGCCCGGGATGGGGACACCAGTGCAGGCAGCAGGGCTGCCCGTGCCCAGGGCATGGTGCCAGGGGTGGCTGGTGCCCGCAGGCAGAGCCTTTTTGGGTGAGTACAATGTTTTTGGTGGTGTCACCACTGACTGTCCCTGTACATCCTCCCAGGGATGAAGCCCCATTGAGGCATTGCTGGCAGCCTCTGCCCTCTGGAATATTTCCTCCAGGAGTTGCAATTTTTATGTACAAGAAATGAATAAGCATCAATTAACCCCTGGAGCTGTCCTTGTGCTGCTGGCAGAGCTCTCGTTGCCTTGTCCCTGTCCCTGCTTCCTCCTGCCAACGGTGTGAGAATCCCCACCGGGTAACCCACAGGAGCCTCTGCTGGACAGCCCAGCAGCCTGCACACAGACAGACAGACAGACAGACACGCCCTGACCACGGGGGTCTCTGAGAGCAGGGCTGTCAGGTGTGGGGAGTTGGTTGGCAAACCCTTGGTGCTGGACAGACAGCAGGGGCGGTGCCAGTGGTGGGACAGCAGAGGGGTGCAGGGATGTGGCAGGCACGGGGAGGCCCCACGGGCTGGGATCCCCCAGCTCCGGCCAGAGGCTGCTCCTGCTGGAATTGCAGCCTCACACCTGCCCTCCTCAGGGGCACGCAGAGCTCAGCCCCTCCTGCACCCGCCCCCGTGCACCCCAAGGCTGGGGACCCCGGAGCTGCGGCGGGGGGCTGGGCGGCGCTGCCTGTCCGGCGGCTCCTTCAGGGTCGAGCTGCGTCTCGGGGTCGCTGCTCATTTAGGGAGTCCGGCCTGGGGCGGCACCCACGCATCATCATCCTCAATCATCATCCTCATCGTCCTCATCGTCCTCATCCTCATCCTCATCCTCATCCTCATCCTCATCATCTCTGCCAGATGCCCATTGACAGTCAAGTCACTCTCCCCAACAATGGGTCCGGCTAATCCTTTTACAATGGGACTAATTGCTAATCAGACCGATTTCACACTGCCTGCTCCCCTGACAATGAGGCTGCCGGGAGGAGGCTCCGGGGGGTGAGGGCTCCGTGGGTGCCCGCAGCCCCCGCAACCCCGCAGCAGGACCAGCCCCCGGCAGACGGGCACCGGCGCCGCGCTGGGCTCTTCCAGCTTGCCGAAGGTCCGGCAGCTGCTGGCCGGGGCTGGCACGGGCTCAGCCTCGCCCTGCCCTGCTGCCAGCCAGGGCTGAGCAGGGCTCCGGGCCACCTGCAGCGGCTCCTGCTCCCAGAGCATCCCCATCCCCTCGGCAGAGCTGCGGGGCGTGCCGGGGTCAGCCTGGCACGGGCCGGGGTCAGCCTAGCACGGGCGGGGTCAGCCTGGCACGGGCTGGGGTCACCTTGGCACGGGCTGGGGTCGCATTGACACAGGATGGGGTCACCTTGGCACGGGCTGGGATCACCTTGGCACGGGCTGGGGTCTCCCTGACACGGGCTGGGGTCACACGGGATGGGGCCACCTTGGCACGGGCCGGGATCACCTTGGCACGGGCTGGGATCACCTTGGCACGGGCCGGGATCAGCCTGGCACGGGCTGAGATCACCTTAGCACGGGCTGGGATCACCTTGGCACGGGCTGGGGTCGCACTGGGACGGGCTGGGGTCTCCCTGGCACGGGCTGGGGTCGCACTGGCACGGGCCGGGGTCTCCCTGGCACGGGCTGGCTGTGAGCTGGGGACCGATGCCCTTGCCCGCTGCAGTTCGGGGTTCGGGTCCCGGGGGTGCCCGGCCGTGTGGGGCTGAGCCGCCGGAGCTGGGCTGGGCTGGCAGGGGTGACACGGGGACAGAGGGCACGGGGAGGCGGCACGGGCAGCCCTGCAGCGCTGCGGGTCGTGTAAGAAGTGCTGCAGGGCACGGGCTGGCACTGGCACTGGCACTGGCACCATCCATTCCTGACCACTGCTGCAGCCCTGCTGTCACTGTGCGTCCCTGCCAGCGGTGTGCCCGGGGTGCCGAGTGCCCGGGGTGAGGCAGGTGAGGCAGGTCCGTGCCCAGGTGCCCGTGGGTGAGGCAGGTCCGTGCCCGGGTGCCCGGGCTGAGGCAGATGAGGCAGGTCCGTGCCCGGGTGCCCGGGGCTGGCGCAGCTGAGGCAGGTCCGTGCCCGGTGCCCGGGCTGACGCAGGTCCGTGCCCAGGTGCCCGTGGGTGAGGCAGGTCCGTGCCCCGGTGCCCGGGCTGAGGCAGGTCCGTGCCCAGGTGCCCGGGGTGAGGCAGGTCCGTGCCCCGGTGCCCGGGATGAGGCAGGTCCGTGCCCAGGTGCCCGGGCTGAGGCAGGTCCGTGCCCCGGTGCCCGGGCTGAGGCAGGTCCGTGCCCCGGTGCCCGTGGGTGAGGCAGGTCCGTGCCCCGGTGCCCGGGCTGAGGCAGGTCCGTGCCCAGGTGCCCGGGCTGAGGCAGGTCCGTGCCCCGGTGCCCGTGGATGAGGCAGGTCCCTGCCTGGCTGCTGCCGTTCATCAGCTCCCGCCCGCCCGGCGCAGCCCCCGCCCGCTCCGTGCGCCCCCGCCGCGGCCAGCCGAGCGTGTCGGGGTGCTAATGAGGAGAGAGCCGGGCGCGCTGCACCTTGCACTTAATTGCTGCTGTCTTGTGGCTCTTAATGAAGCTGGGCTGCAGGAGAAGCAGCAGCTCCCCTTCTCTCCTCTGCCTCGGGCAGCTGACCCCGCCAGCCCCGTCCCCTCCCGCGGGGGTGCAGGCTGCCCTGTGCTCCCTCTGGGGTGGGAGGGGGCTGCAGCAGAGGATGCTGAATGTCACCCCCATCCAGCTGTGACATCCCCGTGCTCTGCATGGCAGCTCCATCCCTGCTGCACGGGCTGCAGCAGCTCCTGCCTCCTGTGCTGAGCAGACCTGGAGGGACTGTGGCCTGGGGGTGCCACTAGCCCAGCAGAGCCCAGCTTTGGCATCCCCAGTCCCCGCTGCCTGTGGGGCTGTGCTGGCTGGTGACAGCCACGTGCTGTGCTTCTGTCCCTGCTGCTTGGACGGTGGCTGGCTCGTGGATGGCAGTTTGGATCACCCCGTGGCTTAAGGAGAGGTGCTGGAAGGGTCAGGGGACTCTCCCTGCCGGGAAGGCTGGCCAGGGCTTGACTTGCTCTGCTTGAACGTGGTGAGCATTGTTTGGGCAGCTGTGCCCCAACTGCCCCCTGGGCCCCCTCCCCAGCCGTGCAGGAAGGGGTTAATGGCTGGCCCATACCTGCAGTTGCATTTTAAAGATGTGAAATTAAAGCCCGTAATTTATTCTCCCCACACACGAAGGAGCAATTAGTTCTAAACACGGCTTAATCAGTCAGTGCGAGATTGATTTCTGTAGACTTGGATTTGGTGGCTGCTGGCGAGGAGCCAGCCTGGGAGCAATCTCCAAATAAATGAAGTGCAGAGAAGTAAGCCATTACATAATATGATAGATGAGGCTGGAGCTCACTTGCCTCTTCATTAGTATTCCACTGTACACCACAACAGCACCAAACTTTCTCCCCTGTACCGTGGGTTCCTCCCCCGCCTCGTCCTTCTGCCCCTCCTGCAGGAAGGGCTGGGGAGGTGCCTCCCCCGTCCAGCAGCCCCCGGGCAGCCCCGAGCCTTGGGGCAGGGCTGAGGGAAGAGCCACAGTGCTGTGTACCCGAGCCTCCTGGGCAGGGGATGTGTCCCTGTCACCAGAGCCAGACGTGCAGGGAGCCACACGCCCCCTGTGGGACCCCAGTCCTGCTCACAGGGGTGACAGACCTTTGGGGACAGGGTCACACATGGTGCCAGCAGGTTGTTTTGGGCTGCACAGGGTGGAGCACAGCACATCCTGAATGATGCCAGGCAAGGGAAGAGGCTTGGGGTCCACTCCAAAGGGTTGGTGCCCAAGGGATTCCCTCTGCCTGTGGAGCTGCTGGGCTGGGATCTCCACAGGGGTGCTGGCTGTGCTGGGTGTGCTGGGTACGTGGTGGGGTCGGACTGGGAGGGATGGAGAAACCCTGGACCCGTGTGTGGTCCTCGTCACTGCATTTGTTGTCTCTTCACCTTGTCCCTCTGCAGGCTCCTGGCAGGGAAGGAAGGTCCCTGGGAGCTGCAGGTCCCTGGGACATGTGCTAAAGGGGCTCCCTGTCCCTGCCGTGGCAGAGCTGGGAGGTGCAGCAGAGGGCTGTGACCCACGGGCTGTGGGAGTGACCTGCCCCAAACCCTCCGGGGGATGGAGCCCAGGTGTCCCACGGTGCCCCGTGACCCCCAGCCCCGTGGGCATCCCTTTCCGTGGGGGTGCCATCCTGCTGCTGACCCTGCCCCTGTCCTTGCTGTCCCCGCAGAACTCCATCCGGCACAACCTGTCGCTGCACACCCGCTTCATCCGCGTGCAGAACGAGGGCACGGGCAAGAGCTCCTGGTGGATGCTGAACCCCGAGGGCGGCAAGACGGGCAAGACGCCGCGGCGGCGGGCGGTGTCCATGGACAACAACAGCAAGTTCCTGCGCATCAAGGGCAAGGCCAGCAAGAAGAAGCAGCTGCAGGTGACGCAGGAGCGCGGGGAGGACAGCCCGTCCTCGCAGCAGGCCAAGTGGTCGGGGAGCCCCGTGTCCCACGGCGGCGACGAGTACGACGCCTGGGCGGAATTCCGGACGCGGGCCAGCTCCACGGCCAGCACGCTGAGCGGGCGCCTCTCGCCCATCATGGCCAACCACGAGCCCGACGAGCTGGAGGAGGATGATGGCACCCCCTCCTCCCCGCTGATGTACCCCAGCCCCTCCAGCACCATGTCTCCTTCCCTCAGCACCCGCTGCTCCGTGGAGCTGCCCCGGCTGACCGACCTGACCGGCACCATCAGCCTGAACGAGAGCCTGGGGGAGAGCATGCTGGAGGACCTGCAGGACGGCTACAGCATGAGCCCCTCCCAGCAGCTGCCCCCGGCCGCGCTGCGGCAGCGCAGCTCCAGCTTCACCTTCAACTCCAAGTGCTCCAGCATGGGGGCCGCCTCCAACACCTACTGCGGGACCATCTACAGCCAGCCGGCCATGAGCCTCATGCGCCGCCTGCCCATGCAGACCATCCAGGAGAACAAGCAGGCCACCTTCTCGCCCGTCAGCTCCTACAGGAGCGCCTCGCTGCAGGAGCTGCTCTCCTCCATGTCCTACGCGCACAAGGAGAGCATGGTGCCGGGCGGGGAGCTGCCCCTGCCGCAGGCCGGCCCCGTGGCGCCGGCCCGTGGCCACAGACACAACCCGCTGCTGTGCGGGGCCGGGGAGCAGGGCCTGTCCTCCTACCCGCCCCACCCGGGCTCTCTGATGAAGAGCAACGCGCTGTACCACCCGTCACCAGCCGGTCACCACCCCGCGCTCAGCGCCAGTGCCTTAGCCAACCCCGTGAGCCTTATGAGCCTGCCCGAGGCGTGCGGCGTGACGGCCGTGCCGCACCACGGGCACCCGCATTCCTACGCCAACAACCAGGGCGCGCACATGAGCTTGCTGGATTCGCTGCAGGGCCCCTACCCGGGGGCCGGCCACCCCCCGCTCTTGGGCCCAGACAGGTTCCCAGCAGACCTGGACCTGGACATGTTCAACGGGAGCCTGGAGTGCGACGTGGAGTCCATCATCCTGAACGACTTCATGGACAGCGACGAGATGGATTTCAACTTCGACTCGGCGCTGCCGCCGCAGAGCGGGCTGAGCGTGCCCGGCGCGCCGCAGCCCACGAACCAGAGCTGGGTGCCCGGCTGAGCCTGCCCGGCACGGGCTCGCCGCTGGGAAGCCACGAGGGCAACACTGAGACTAACTTTTTTTTTTCCTTTCTCTTCTGCCTTTGTTTGTTGAGATGGGCGAGAGCCATCGGTCTGAGCTTGAGGTCGAACACGGAACACAAACCGGAGGGTCAAACATTGAGATGGGGGAGGACCCCCAGCCCCACGTGTGCCCGGTCTGCAGGTCCTGCCAGCGTCCTCTGGAGGATACGGGGCAGGTGGGTGGGAGAGGCAGCCAGAGCCAGGCAGATCCAGGGGGGAGCAGGCAGGGAGAGCCTTTTCAGACAGTCCCAGTGCCCCCTGGCAATGGTGCCAGTTTGATTTGCCCTTGGGCTGGGTGACAGAGTGGTGATGGCTGGTGGTGTGGTGGTGTGGGACCCTCCCTGCATGGGCATCCCCCTGGGAAGGGGCTCTTCTCTGAGCCACCTTGGGAAATGAGTCCTGGGTAGAAGTGTCAGGAGTGGGGGCCCTGCCCCAGGGCAAGGGGGGGCTCAGGACCCCTCAGTCCTGGTGGAGAGCAGAGCTCTCCTTCCCTGCAGGGTCCTGGTGTGGCTGCAGGCAGGTGTTGTTACCGAGCAGAGACGAGGGGGTGGTGATGATTGCAGCCCTGGGAGCAGCATCTCAGCAGCCTCAGGGCCTGAGGGTGCCAGGGGAAGGCTGCAGCCCCTGCCTGGGACGGGGGGCACTCCAGGGGGGTCCTGCTGGGAGTGAGGGTCCCCTGAGCTGGAGGCTCAGGGGCAGCTTGCAGGGGTGGGGAGGGGGGCATATTTATTTGATTTCACGCACTCTTTTGCCATTGAGTTTTTGCATTGGAAGGAAGAAAGGGTCGAGCTTAGGGAGAGGAGGGAGAGGCCATGGCTTGGCATGGCAGGGTGCTGGGTGATGGGGTGAAGGCTGGGGGCTGTGATGTGGGCCATCCTCGAGGAGGGGCTGTGTGTGTGTGTGTGTGAGGAGGGGAGGGATGTGGTGGCCAGGCCTCTGGATGCACTGTGGGGTCCCTCCTGCTCCAATGTGACCCACATTGCTAAGGGAGGTGCCACAGGGCCCCAGCCAGGGCTGTGGGGCTCCTGGGGGGTCCGTGCCTGTCCCAGTGCCTCACTGCCCCCTGACATGCCAGGAGCTGAGCAAGAGGGGTGCACCCACCTGCCAGAGCTGGAGCTCTGGGGATGGGGACCACGATCCACACATGGTCCTGCTGTGAGCCAGGAGCTCAAAGTGAGCACAGCTCCCTGGGGCAGGAGTGGGCCAGGGATGTCCTGGCCATCCTGCACTGCTGCCAGGAGCAGCAGGGTTTTGGGGGGGGTCAGGCAGGGCCCAGCAGAGCAGCTGGAGATGATGGAGGGGCTGGGAGCTGCTGCTCTGTCCCGTGGCTCTGCTCCCTTCTCCCTCCTGGGCACCACAGGCTCTCTCTGACCCCCAGCCCCTGGCTTGCAGCAGGCTCCGTGCACTGAACCAGCACATTTTCCCAGCCCAGCTCTTCCCTTCTTGCCCCAGCACCAGCACAGAGCAGGTGCTGGGTCCAGCCAGCCACAGGGACAGCGTGGGACCCAGGGTGGCACCTCCTGCTCCTCCCCTGCCCCACGTGGCTGTGGCAGAGCGTGGCAGAGGAGCCCCGTGTGCCAGCGCTCACCTTCACCCTCTGTGTGAGGGCACACAGCAGGCACGGTGTCTAAAGACATTCTTACAAGTTAATTAATTATGTTTACATTATTTGATCATGTACAGAATTTAATATATTCTATTATATATAATCTTTCTTGAATGCTTTTTTAAAAAGGATTATTCTTTGGTCAGGATCATTACCGCATTCCTTTTATACACCACCTCTCGTTTCAGGCATCTTTCAAATCCTTGGAAACTGATTGCAAATGGCTATTTAATCCCCGACCCCCCAGTTGGGACCCAGGAGGAGACAGGGGCCCCTGCCCGCCCGGAACGGGAGGAAGGGAAGGGGGTCCCGGCTCTCCCAGGCACAGCTCCAGCAGCACACCAGCGTGCCGGGCAGCAGTTTGGGGGTGGGATAGTCCCAGGCGGGGGTCCCTGAGCCCCTTCGGTGCCACCGTGCCGGGGAGCAGGAGGGAGGCGTCCCCTGCGCCGTGCCCGCCCTGTGCCCCCCGCCCCGCCCCGCTGCGTGGGCACGGCCCCTCGCCAAGCTGTCGTCGTGGTTCGTGACCGTGGGCTTGTCGTGTGTGCGGTGCAGTCGTGTTGGTGACGTCGTGTGTTCTGTCGTCGTGCGGGGCGAGGGCCGGCGGGGCAGGCACGGGCACCCCCGGAGCCCCCGGCTGGGGCACCCCCGGAGCGGCTGGGAGACCCCCAGAGCCCCCATTTGGGGCACCCCTGGAGCTGCTGGGGCACCCCCGGAGCCCCCGGCTGGGGCACCCCCAGAGCCCCCGGCTGGGGCACCCCCAGAACCCCCGGCTGGGCCACCCCCGGAGCGGCTGGGAGACCCCCGGAGCCCCCATTTGGGGCACCCCCGGAGCGGCTGGGAAACCCCCAGAGTCCCCATTGGGGGCACCCTCAGAGCGGCTGGGAGACCCCCAGAGCCCCCATTTGGGGCACCCCCGGAGCCCCCATTTGGGGCACCCTCAGAGCGGCTGGGAGACCCCCGGAGCCCCCATTTGGGGCGCCCCAGGGCGGCTGGGAGCCGGGGAGGGGGCTGCAGGGCGGGGGGCACAGGCTGGCCCCACCGCGGCACCGAAGGACGCGGGGCTGTGGGTCCAGGTGGGCGGAGGTGATGGACGGGGCAGTTGGGGCTGTGCCTGTGGGGTCCTGCGGCTGCGAGTGTGGGGAAGGGGACACCAGGGCTTTGTGTCACTGTCCGGGCTGGCTGAGGCTCTCTGGAATCAGCGAGCTCACCTCCTGTCCCAGCTCAGCTCCATCCTCCCCTCTGCATCACCCCTCCCTCCATTCCCCCACCCTGCCCTGCCCTGCCCGGAGCCGGTGCGGGGGGACACCGAGGGCCCCCAGCTTTGCTTCCCCGAGGTTTTGGGTCTGTCCTTTCCCTCTATTTATAACTGTACAGACGGGGGGGAGGGTCTCGGAGGCGTCATCTCTCACACGCATCTATCGTAGGCAGTGGTAACTTTCTTGGTTGTGCTATTAGAGTTTGTGTATGTGGCAATGTAAAGAACTGTGTATAGTGCATTGTACAGCATATTTTCATGAATAAAATTGTTTTAAATATTACAAGGTGGGGCTGCTGCTGCCAGTGCTTGTGTGTCTGGGCTGAGAAAGGGGGGATGGTGCCCCCAGGGAACCTGGGGAGAGGAGAGATGTGATGTTTGGTGAAACTGAGCTTGCACCCAGCATGGGGGTGGTTGAGCTGTGGAGGCCACAGAACCACAGAACCATAGAATCATGAAGGAAAGTCCTCTGAGACCAGCGAGTCCAACCATTCCCACAGCACTTCCAAACTCAACGTGAACTCACATCCCCAAGTGCTACATCCTCACGTCCTTTAAACCCCTCCAGTGACAGCCTGCAGCTTCCCACCCTTTCCATGAAGAGATTTTCCCTAAAATCCACCCTGAGCCTCCCTGGCCCAGCCTGAGCCGTTCCCTCTGCTCCTGTCCCTGTTCCTGGAGCAGACCCCGACCCCTGCTGTCCCCTCCCGTCAGGGAGTTGTGCAGAGTGAGCAGTTCTGGTCTCACCTGGACACAGACATCTGGACATCGTCCTGGGAAGGCTATAAATAAATGAATAAATGTATTTACTGACTTCTGCCAGTACACACGTCCTGCCTCAGATCACTGCTGCCCGGTGCAGGGGCAGAGAACAGTGCCCAGCTCGTGTGGGTGCTCGAGCCCTGCACCCAGTGCCCCAAGCCCCCTCACTTCCTGCAAGAATCCCTGGACATGGCCCTGACCACTGGAAATAATCTGGAAATCCCCTTCATCTGGTTAAATTTATTTCCTGCCCAACCTCCTTCCATCCATCCTGCCGTGGGCAGGGACACTTTCCACTGTCCCAGCTGCTCCCAGCCCTGTCCAGCCTGGCCTTGGACATTTCCAGGGGTCCAGAGGCACCCACAGCTTCTCTGGGCACCCGTGCCAGGGCCTCCCCACCCTCCCAGGGTTTTCCTGCCCAGGATCCCCCCAGCCCTGCCCTCTGGCAGTGGGAGCCATTCCCTGTGTCCTGTCCCTCCTGCCCTGTCCCCAGTCCCTCTGCAGCTCTCCTGGAGCCCCCAGGCCCTGCCAGGGGCTCTGAGCACCCCCAGCTCTCCAGCCTGGCTCCAGAGCAGAGTGGCTCAAACCCTTGGAGCAGCTCCAAGTCCCTCTGGACTCTCTCCACCAGCATCACCAGCCCTTTCCGTGGTGAGCTGGTGTCTGCTGCTGCCCTCTCTGCAAAGCACGTCTCCTCCAGCAGCACCAGTGACGTCCCAGCAGAGCCTCCCAGTGAGTGAGAGCCTCTTCCACACAGCCCCCTGTGTCTCCCCAGCACTGAGGGACTGGCCAGGGCAGGACCCCCTGCAGGGTCAGTCTGTGCCCACCCATGGGCTCCTAAATGTGCTCCTAAAGCACCCACACCACATGGCTGGTTGGGTTTTCCTCTATTTTTTTATAAGAAAACACACAGCATCGAGGTGATCTGCTGCTCTTTCCACGTCCTCAGCAAACCTCACCTTGCTGAAGAAACTTGTAATCCTGTTTTTAAACAAAAAAAAAGAGAAAAAAGGAAAAAAAAACAACAGGAAGATAGCTGTCAAGTTGGTTTAACAGGATCTGTTTTCCATAAATCCCTGTTGATTGGCATTAATTATATCACCCTTTTGGATTCTTTATCCCTTGTGCTCAGGATCAGCTGTTCCACTATTTTCCCCAGGATCAATGTCAGCCTGACAGATGTGGAATTACCCACGTCGCCCTGTTTCCCCCCTGAAATATTGGGCCAAGCTGCACTTGTCTGGCAGGGCCCCAGAAGTTCCCGTGCACCCTGCAGCAGAGCTGAGCTCGGGGGCAGCACTGCAGGGTGAGCTGGTTCTGCTCCCTGCACTGCAGCACCTCCAGGAGCTGCTGAGCAGGGCTGACCCTGCGTCCGTGGCTGAGGCTCAGCAGGGCTGAGTGCTGACAGCTCGGCTGCTCTGCACGCTCTGACCTTCTCCCAGAGCCATCTCTGAATGCCACCCTGTCCCCAGGAGCCCCAGCTGTGCCCGGGTGGGGTTTGATTTGTGCCAGGGTTGGGCAGGAGAGCTCAGAGGCTGTTCTGCTCTGAGCCGTGCTGGGAATGCAGCCTGGCTCAGGGACACCCCTGCAAAGAGGGGCTTGCAGCAGTCTGGGTTAGAGGATGTCCCTGCCCGGGGCAGGATAACTGGCTTGTCTCTAGGGCCCTTCCAGCCCAAACCATTCTGTGATTTGCATCCCAGCCACGGATGAACAGCTTACAGCCAGCCTGTGATGCAAATGGAGTCGTGGCTGGCGAAGCCCTGGTGTCCTGCCCTTTGGAAATGCCTTCCCAGGCACGAGCCCAAAGCCACCCTGCAAGTGGCCAAGCCAGGGGCACACCGTCCCCAGAGGGGCTCCCAGGCCATGCTGGTCTCCACGTGCTACAAGGGTGTCCTGCTCTGCACGTGTCCCACCCTGAGCCCTGGGCTGTGGCAGGAAATGGGGGAGCAGCTGCCAGGCCCTGAGCCAGGAACAGCTGCACACAGGTGCTGGCAGTGCCCCATGGCCACAGAGGTGCTGGTGACTGCCACTCTGCCAGCTCTGCTCTGTCCCACTCTGCCAGGATGAGCTGGGGAGGTGCTCAGGGGATGGACACCAGCTGGGGGGCAGAGCTGGGCAGAGCTGGGCTCCAGGTCAGCTCAGGTCCTCAAGAGGAATGATCTGGAGGTGCAGAGAGAGGCTGAGACACCAGGAGCTGATCCAGCTGTTCTGTCCAGGTCTCTTACACTGCCCTGACTGCTCAGTGAACCCCTCAAGAGGCTGCACAAAGCCCATGAGGGACTCCCCTCCCCATCCCAGCTGCCCAAGGGAGCTGGATGAAGCCAGCAGGGCTGAGCAGGGAGCTGCCTCAGTCCAGCCCCTCCATGGCACTGGAAGGAGGTGCCCAGGACCTCCACAGGATGTCCTAAACATCCCACCAAGAAGCCTCCCCAAAGAGCAGGAGGTGCCTGCTGTGGACCTCAGAGCGTCCTCACAGAGCTGAGGGATGTGGGGAGTGCTGTGAGGCAGCAGGAGAGGGACTGGAGCAGGTGGGGGCAGGAGGAGTTTGGGGAGTTCCTGGTGACCTCCTCAGAAGAGAAATTCCCTGACACTGGGAGCTCTGGGGTGTGAGGAGCTGGGGATGGGGCAGCCCAGACACGGAGCCCCTGGTTCCTGCTGGCCTGGAGCCTTGGCCCTGCTCAGGACCAGCCTTCACTGGGCTGCACGGGGTATGCAGGGGAAGGGAGGGAGTCCAAGCAGCCCCATGTTCACACCCCACTGCAAGGCACCGTTACCCATCCCATCCCCGCAGGCAGAGCTGGCCCAGGGCAGCAGCCCAGGGCAGGAGGATGTGCGGGCTGAGGGAGGCTGAGGACACTCGAGCAGAGCCCCAGGAGGGTTCTGCCTGTTGGTGGCAGCGGGCAGTGCCTCAGGGAGCAGTGCCTGGCGGGCAGGAGGAGGGACACTCGCCCCACAGCAAAGCTGAGCCCCCAGGCACTGCCCGTGTCTGTCCCACCCCAGCAGGAGGACAGAGAGCTCAGCATCTCCAGCAGGACCCAGGGAATGGGGCGGGGCAGAGCTCAGCATCTCCAGCAGGACCCAGGGAACGGGGAGGGGCAGAGCTCAGCATCTCCAGCAGGACCCAGGGAACGGGGAGGGGCAGAGCTCAGCATCTCCAGCAGGACCCAGGGAATGGGGAGGGGCAGAGATCAGCATCTCCTCTGCTGTGCCTGCTCTCTGCTGTGTCTGCTCTGTGCTGTGCCAGCTCCACTCTGCCCGTGCAGGGGGAGCATCCCTGAGGGCCAGGGGACACATCTGGAGCTGCAGAGATTTGTCTTCACTGGCAGCTTTGCTGGGTGAGCAGGAGGGTCTCTGGCAGGGGGGCTGTGCTGCTGACCCTTCCTCACACCCCATCCACGGAGACACATCTGGAGCTGCAGAGATTTGTCTTCACTGGCAGCTTTGCTGGGTGAGCAGGAGGGTCTCTGGCAGCGGGGCTGTGCTGCTGACCCTTCCTCACACCCCATCCACGGGGACACATCTGGAGCTGCAGAGATTTGTCTTCACTGGCAGCTTTGCTGGGTGAGCAGGAGGGTCTCTGGCAGCGGGGCTGTGCTGCTGACCCTTCCTCACGCCCCATCCACGGGGACACAGCTGGCTCGCTCTGGGCACTGCCTGTGTGCCTGTCCCGAGAGCGTGCTCTGACACATTTCCCTGTTGTGCCAGAGAACTCGTGAGAGGCTGAGCTGGAGAGCAGTGTGCAGCTTTCTGCCCCTCCGAAGGCAGCAGTCCCTGCGTGGCCACCAATGCTCCCTCTGCCCTCTCCACCCCCCTTTGTTCATTGACTCAGCTCTGGGACGAGCTGAGGGCTCCAGCCCGCAGGCACTGTGTCACCCACAGGTCCCGAGTGGGACAGGAGCTCCCAAGCCGGTGCACATCCCCCTCCCGGCAATCCCACGGGCAGATGTCCCCACAGCTGCCCCTGCAGCGTGTGGAAGAGGACAGGGACAGAAGGGTGCAGACAAATACGGAGGAAAGCCTTCAGGAGCATGTGTCTGTCACAAGACACTCCCGTGCAGAAATCTTGGAAACCTTAGAAAGAGTTTTTGCTCAATGTTATTAATTAAGGCAAAAGAATCCCCATATGGAAAGAGAAACAGTCAAGTTATATTTTTGCTAAATACGCGGCACCATATGGTAACATACAGAAAATTGGCCACATAGGCAGCCCAGAATATATGTTACCATATGTTCATATGTACTTTGTAATTTCTTTGTTTTTGAAAAAGGGCATTGTCTTACGGGGCAAAAATGAGCAGCCCACCCCAGGGAGGAGAAGGAACAGCACAAGCTGCTTGTGCTGAACGGAGCCCAAGGAAGCAACGCAGCCACCTGGGAGCAGCACAGGGGCGGCAGAGCCGGGGCTGCTCCTCATGCCCCGTGCGCCCCAAAAACGGGGTACAGGGCTGCACACCGAGCAGGGGGACAGCCCCAGGGGAGGGCAGGAGCTGTGCCCGGGGAACCCTCACAGGCTGCAGCGAACAGAGAGAGGGAAGGGTCTGCGGGGGAGGCGAAAGACCCTGCACGCCCAGAGGGGAGAGCAGCAAAGCACCGGGGTGTGTGAGGGGTGTGAGGGGGTGTGAGGGGGTGTGAGGGGGTGTGAGGGGTGTGTGAGGGGTGTGAGGGGTGTGTGAGGGGGTGTGAGGGGTGTGAGGGGTGTGAGGGGTGTGAGGGGTGTGCGAGGGGTGTGAGGGGTGTGGGGGTGTGTGAGGGTGTGAGGGGTGTAGAGGTGTGTGAGGGGTGTGTGTGAGGGGTGTGTGTGAGGGGTGTGAGGGGTGTGAGGGTGTGTGAGGGTGTGTGAGGGGTGTGTGAGGGGTGTGAGGGGTGTGTGAGGGGTGTGAGGGGGTGTGTGAGGGGGTGTGAGGGGTGTGAGGGGTGTGAGGGGTGTGTGAGAGGTGTGAGGGGTGAGGGTGTGTGAGGAGTGTGAGGGGTGTGAGGGTGTGAGGGGTGTGTGAGAGGGTGTGAGGTGTGTGAGGGGTGTGTGAGGGTGTGAGGGTGTGTAGGGGTGTGTGAGGGTGTGTTTAAGGGGTGTGAGGGGTGTGAGGGGTGTGTGTAGGGGGTGTGAGGGGTGTGTGAGGGGTGTGTGTGTAGAGGGGTGTGAGGGGTGTGAGGGGCTGTGAGGGGGTGTGAGGGTGTGAGGGTGTGAGGAGTGTGTGAGGGGTGTGTGACGGGGTGTGAGGGGTTTGTGAGGGGTGTGAGGGGTGTAGAGGGTGTGTGAGCGGTGTGTGAGGTGTGTGAGGGGTGTGTGTGAGAGGTGTGAGAGGTGTGTTTAAGGGGTGTGAGGGGTGTGAGGGGGTGTGAGGGGTGTGAGGGTGTAAGGGGTGTGTGAGCGGTGTGTGAGGTGTGTGAGGGGTGTGTTTAAGGGTTTAAGGCTGTGAGGGGGTGTGAGCACCACCAGCACCCAGCCGCACCCTCAGCAATCGTTCCTCGGCAGGGCCTGGGCTCCGGCAGGGTCACAGCCCGGCGGGCCACGGCAACCACGGCGAGCCTTGGCCCGTGTCCGTCCCGTGGTGACATCCCAGGCCGGGCTGAGCTGCAGACACACCCTCTGCCTGCCTGTCCCTGCCCTGGGCACGGAAAGGGCAGCGGTGGCGAACACGTCTGTGCTCAGGGAGGGTGAAGGCTGCGGGGAATTCTGTGTGCAGCAGGAACAAGCGCTGCCCTGTCACAGTGTGAGCTGCGGGGGTGACACGCAGTGTCCCCATCCCGCCAGGGCTGTCCCCACCCGCACTGCGGGGAATTCTGTGTGCAGCAGGAACAGGACTGCCCTGTCACAGTGTGAGCTGCAGGAGTGACACGCAGTGTCCCCATCCCGCCAGGGCTGTCCCCTCCGCGCTGCCGGGGCAGTTCCGTGTGCAGCAGGAACGAGGCGCTGACCTGTCACAGTGTGAGAGTGACACGCAGTATCCCCGCCGCAGTGTCCCCTCCGCGCTGCCGGGGCAGTTCTGTGTGCAGCAGGAACAGGAGTGCCCTGTCACAGTGTGAGCTGCGGGAGTGACACGCAGTGTCCCTCCGCCAGCTGTCCCATCGCCCTGCCAGGGCTGTTCCGTGTGCAGCAGGAACAAGCGCTGCCCTGTCACAGTGTGAGAGTGACACGCAGTGTCCCATCCCGCCAGCGTGTCCCCTCCGCGCTGCCGGGCTGTTCCGCAGCCATGTGCCGGGACTGCCTGTGTCAGGAGCATCTCTGGCGCCGGGGGCTGCAGCTCAGGGGTGCAGGGGGCTGCGGGAACTCTGCCCAGCCCTGGAGCCCTTCAGGGGTTCCGGCACCTCGGGGCTGTGCCGGTGTCCCCGGCCGGCTCCGCGCGCCGTTCTGCGGGAGGTGCTGGGCTGGCGGTGCATCCAACCCGCTGCGGGATGAGCGCGGAGATTCCCGCCCCACACCCACACGGGATGTGTTTTAACCTCGCTGCTTTCCCAGAAGGAGGAGGGTGGGCTGTGCCTGGGGCAGGGGAGCACCGGGAGCCTGACTCAGCTCCGAAGCTGCAGCGCTGCCTTGATGTGGGTCCCTCCGGGGGTCCCTCCAGCACCAGGGAGGCGGGAGGGACCCTGGGCAGGAGGAATTGGGAGCGCCCACCTGCCCGAGAGAAGAACCCTTTGGAGGGGGCAAAGCCGGGCGGGGACACAGCCAGGGCTGAGCAGAGCCCGGCCAGACCATCCCAGTGCCCGGCGGACCATCCCAGTGCCCGGCCAGCCCATCCCAGTGCCCGGCCAGCCCATCCCAGTGCCCGGCCAGACCATCCCAGTGCCGGCCGGACCATCCAGCCATCCCAGTGCCCGGCCAGACCATCCCAGTGCCCAGCCAGCCCATCCCAGTGCCGGCCAGCCCATCCCAGTACCTGGCCAGCCCATCCCAGTGCCGGCCAGACCACCCATCCCAGTGCCCGGCCACCCCATCCCAGTGCCCAGCCAGCCCATCCCAGTGCCCGGCCAGCCCGGCCAGACCATCCCAGTGCCCGGCCAGCTCATCCCAGTGCCCGGCCAGCCCATCCCAGTGCCCGGCGGACCATCCCAGTGCCCAGCCAGCCCAGCCAGCCCATCCCAGTGCCCGGCCAGACCATCCCAGTGCCCAGCCAGCCCAGCCAGCCCATCCCAGTGCCCGGCCAGCCCATCCCAGTGCCCGGCCAGCCCATCCCAGTGCCCGGCCGGACCATCCCAGTGCCCAGCCAGCCCATCCCAGTGCCCGGCCGGACCATCCCAGCCCATCCCAGTGTCGGCCGGACCGCCAGTGCCAGCCAGCCCATCCCAGTGCCCGGCGGACCGCCCCAGTGCCCAGCCAGACCATCCCAGTGCCGGCCGGACCATCCCAGCCATCCAGTGTCCGGCGGACCATCCCAGTGCCCAGCCAGCCCATCCCAGTGCCCGGCCAGACCATCCCAGTGCCTGGCCGGACCATCCAGCCCATCCAGTGCCCGGCCAGCCCATCCCAGTGCCCGGCCAGCCCATCCCAGTGTCCGGCCGGACCATCCCAGTGCCCGGCCAGACCATCCCAGTGCCCGGCCAGCCCATCCCAGTGCCCGGCCAGACCATCCCAGTGCCGGCGGACCATCCCAGACCATCCCAGTGCCCGGCGGACCATCCCAGTGCCCAGCCAGCCCATCCCAGTGCCCGGCCGGACCATCCCAGTGCCCAGCCAGCCCATCCAGTGTCCGGCGGACCATCCCAGTGTCCGGCCAGACCACCCCATCCAGTGCCGGCCAGACCATCCCAGCCCATCCCAGTGTCCGGCCGGACCGCCCAGTGCCCGGCCAGACCATCCCAGTGCCCGGCCAGCCCATCCCAGTGCCCGGCCGGACCACCCCAGTGCCCGGCCGGACCATTCCAGTGCCCGGCCAGACCATCCCAGTGCCCGGCCGGACCATCCCAGTGCCCGGCGGACCATCCCAGTGCCCAGCCAGACCATCCCAGTGTCCGGCCAGCCCATCCCAGTGCCGGCGGACCATCCAGTGCCCGGCCGGACCATCCCAGTGCCCAGCCAGACCATCCCAGTGTCCGGCCAGCCCATCCCAGTGCCCGGCCGGACCATCCCAGTGCCCGGCGGACCATCTAGACCATCCCAGTGCCCGGCCGGACCATCCCAGTGCCCGGCCAGACCATCCCAGTGCCCAGCCAGCTCATCCCATTGCCCAGCCAGCCCATCCCAGTGCCCGGCCAGACCATCCCAGTGCCCAGTCAGACCATCCCAGTGCCCGGCCAGCCCATCCCAGTGCCCGGCCGGACCATCCCAGTGCCCGGCCAGCCCATCCCAGTGCCCAGCCAGCCCATCCCAGTGCCCGGCCGGACCATCCCAGTGCCCGGCCAGCCCATCCAGTGCCGGCCAGCCCATCCCAGTGCCCGGCCAGACCATCCCAGTGCCCAGCCAGCCCATCCCAGTGCCCGGCCAGCCCATCCCAGTGCCCAGCCAGCCCATCCCAGTGCCCGGCCAGCCCATCCCAGTGCCCGGCCAGACCATCCCAGTGCCCAGCCAGCCCATCCCAGTGATCAGCCAGCCCATCCCAGTGCCCAGCCAGCCCATCCCAGTGCCCGGCCAGCCCATCCCAGTGCCCGGCCAGCCCAGCCAGCCCATCCCAGTGCCCAGCCCGCCCTCCCAGCCCTCCCCACGTCCCTCCCAGCCCACCCAGCCCTCCCCAGCGCCCGCAGGCAGCCGGACTGCACACGCAGAAAGGCAGGCTTTGCTTCCAGCCCCACTTCTGAGCTCCCCCTCGGCTTTGGAGCAGCTTCATTAGAAGGAAACACAAACCAGAAGCAGAAGGAAGCACTTTTAAGTTGCTGGCAGCTTTGCCTGTCTGTGAGTTATGAGGTCTTGCTTTATTCATGGGGCAGGGAAAAATGCTTATCTCCTCGGAGTCCATTATGTTTCATTTGGAGCCCGGTGCTTTGGCAGGAATATCCCTCTGCCCCGCTCACCCTCCCCAAACTTTATCTCCTATTTCATTACTGCCAGTTGCACTCACCCTGCTTTATCAGTGGTGATGGAGTGGATTGCTGACTTCTCTGCTGTCCTAGCAAAAATGAGGATGGAGACATTCTGCTCCAGGTTCCTGCTATTTTCAGAGACCTTGGCTGCATGATTTATTCATAAAAAAGCCATTATTTATGCCAAAGAAAGAAGACAGAATGGGTTAGCTTTTTAAGTGCTTATAATGCATTATATGGTACCTTAGCCTGCCAGACATCATTTATAATTGTAGAATCCCTTAACCTCCTTTTTCTGTTTTCCCTACCCTTCACATCAGTGCAGAGGGTGATAGCAAACTCGGTAATTAGCAGAAGTTGACAGATGTGGCAAGGAGAGGTAAGGTGAAATATCATCGAAGGAGACGTTTCTCCAGCACCTCAAAGTGAAGAAAGACCCTCCCTCCTCCCAGCCTTGATCTCCCAGCACAGGCACAGCCACGAGTGGGGCACCAGCAGGGAGCTGGGCCTGACTCTGGGGTCCACCCGAGGCTCTGCAGAGCTCCCAGCTGGCTCCTGTCCCGAGAAGCCCATCCCAGGCAGAGCCTTGGGGTGCTCCAGGTGCTGCTGATGTGCTCTGGCCCCTCTCAGGGCAGGACTTGCTGTGTCACAGGCATTGGGAGCTCCCTGCTCCCCCCCATTCAGGCCCCAAGCCCCTGTTCCCTCTGTTCTCCTGCACAATGAGAACAAATCTCAGGATAGCATCACTCAAAAAAAACCCCAAAAAAACAAAACCACACCTGCAAGTATGATGGAGGTGAAGAGCAGAGAGGATGGTTGAGGCAGAGCTGAGGGCTGGAGCTCTGCTGCCACCACCACAGGGCCAAGGCCACCTTTTGTCACCAAGCAGGGCTGTGGCTGTCCCTCTCTGGGCTGTGCTGTGCCTCTCCAGGGGAGAGCCACGCTGAGCTCAGCTGGGCAGCTGCACGGCACCCAAAGTGCTCCTGGCTCCCCACCCCGGGGTGGGAACTGCCTGCACCCCCTCCTGCCTCCAGGGAAACAGGGCACTGAGGGGGACCTCAGACTCTCACACCATCATTAAGGGTGGAAAACCCTCCAAGATCACCGAGCCCAACATTTAACCTCTTTCCTGGGCCTGCTGCTGCCACATCCGTGTCCTCTCATCACGGCTGAAAGCAATGGAAAGGGATTTATATCCTGGAGCAGAGCACACCATTCCCAGTGTAACCCATTCTGGAGTGGGTGCAGATATGGTTTGAAAAGCAAATTTCAATCCCAGCTGTCGAATCTGAGTGCCTGGGACAGGCTGGAACACCTGCCCTGTGCCTGTGTCTATCCTGGCTGGATGGGAGCAGGGGAGGGGCTGCTCTCCACGTGTGGGGGGCCAGGGTGTTCCCCATGGGCTGCACTGGGATGGCCACGGGGCCAGAGCCCCCCTCCAGGTCACCCCAAATCCGGGGGGGTCATGCTGTGTTTGTTGCCACCTGGAATGAGACGCCCATGCTCTGGACTGTGAGACAAACCACGAGAAAAACAATTAGTGGTTGGAGGTGAGAGGCACCTTCCCCTCCGGGCTGCATTCAAGTGGGAGAAAATCCCCATTAAAAGGCAGTGCCATTTCCAAGCTTCTCGAGTTCAAAAGCAGAGACAGAAATCTCAGCTCTGATTTTGCTTTTTAAGCCTAAGATAAATAAAAATGTAAGAGACGGGAAATAATGTAATGTAATCATCAAGGAGAAGAGAAACCAAAGGCTCGGCTCTCACACACACAGGCAAATATAAACACACACGCAGAACACATTTTAAAACCAATTAAATTCCCTTTGCAGAGAAAGCTCTTTCACCCACTCTCCAGGATACAGGCTATCTGCTTCCTTGGCGTGCTGCATATGAATAATTAAAAGCTAAACATATGTTAAAAAATGCAAACAGTACATGATCCTGGAAACTTCCTCTCCTTATTATTATTTCCACAAGAAAGCTGTTAAATGGTTATAAAACTCGTGAAATGAGCCAACCTTGGCATCTCATGTGATTCCTTGCTCTGTCTAGGAAGGAGTTAAAACCATTTGGCAGAGACTAACCCATTAGGCCTAATAATTATGAAATTATAGAGGTACTCAGGTGACTGTTAATTTCACACATACTGTTCAGCTCGGTGGCTAATGAGAGCCTGAAGAACTCAAGTGCCTCATCTTTCTTGTTGAATGGTGACCTGCAATTAATGAGCTTCTGCAAGAAAAGGCAGCATTTTGCACTTGGGGCTAATAAGATGGCTTTTGTGCAGCAGCATTGTGATACCAGGAGCTTTCCAATGAAGATTAAGAACTTTTCTCCTGATTTATTTATGAGCTCTATGCAGTCCAAGAGACCACACATGCAGAGAAGCGGCCCTGGTGTGAGTCTTGGAAGAAACTTAAGAGCACAGTTGCTCCGAGGCAATGGCAAAAAAATGCTCCTTCTCCTGCAAATGAGAGGGAGCTGCAGAGCCCCATCCCTGAAGTGCTCAGGGCCAGGCTGGATGAAAGCAGCCTGGGAGGGTGGAAGGTGTCCTTGCCTGTGGAAGGGGGTGGAATGAGATGAGCTTTAAGGTCCCTTCCCACCCAAACCAGTTTGGGATTCCAGGATTCTCTGAGCTAAGAGGGAAACAACTGCAGAGTGATCACCTGTGGTGGGGAGCATGGAGCAGAGCCAAGACCCCCTGTTCCACCATGGGCTCCCACACCCTCACCCATCCCTGCCACAAGGACCCAGAATAACTCCCTCTGGGACTGAGCACAGCTCCTGCCTTCGTGACAATGTCCTCTTCAGAGCCTGAAATCAATCCCAGAGCTTCCCAGAGGCACCAGTGCATTTTCTGGCTGTTTCCAGAGTTGTTTAAGTGCTGTGAAAAGTGCCTGGCTGGGATCTGTGAGCAGGAGCCAGGGCTGCAGAGCCCAGGCCCAGGCAGACCCAGCCCAAAGAGAATCACAGAATCCCTGAGGCTGGAAAAATCCAACCTGTGACCAGCCCCAGCTTGGCAGCAGCCCAGAGCACTGAGAGCCACCTGCAGTCATTTCTTCTCCAGGGATGGTGATTCCACCTCTGCCCTGGGCAGCCCCTTCCAGTGGCTGAGCACTCTCTCCATGTAGAAATTCTGCCCAATATCCTCAACCCCTGCCCAGCCTGAGCTGTTCCCTCTGCTCCTGTCCCTGTTCCTGTTCCCAGAGCCCCACCTGGGGCTGTCCCCTCCTGGCAGGGAGTTGTGCAGAGCCACAAGGGCCCTGAGCCTCCTTTTCTCCAGCTGAGCCCCTTCCCAGCTCCCAAACTCAAACTGGCTGCACAGACATTTGTCAGAACCCAGGACATCCCTGCCCTCGCTCTGCCGTGTTTGCACAGTTATTCTCGGTGACAGAATTACCATAATCATTATTATTATCACCAATTTTATCTTTAAATGCCTGCTTGCATTGACATTTGCTCTATGCTCACACACAGAGCACTGCACCCCCCAGCTGAAGCCCCTCAGGGTGTTCCACCATCCCGTGTTAGAGCAGCTCACAGGCACCTCCCACAGCCCTGGCCATTCCTGCTCCTGGAGCTGACCCTCTGCTCCTGCCTCACTCCAAGCTCAGGCATTCCCAGAGAGAGGAGAAGCTGCACACAGAGCACCCCGCTGGGATCCAGCAGGCAGGGACGCTTTTCCAGGGTTGGGAGCCCATCCTGAGGAGGTCTGGTGCTGCCTGGCTCTGTTTGTGCTCCTGTCACCAACACCTGCAGCCCCTCCAGCCCCCTGGAGGCTCCAGCTGATCTGCAGAGTTCCCCAGACAAAAGTTTCATGGAGGAGATTTCTGGACACCCCAGCAGGGTCTGTCTGTCCCCCTTGCCAGGTGGATCCTGGTTCTTGTGAGAGCTAAAGATGGTGGGTCCCACGTGTCTCCCATTGTCAATGCACAAAGAAGTTTGAGTTTGAAGAGACTTTAAGGTCACTGACAGAAGCTGCTGACCCTGCTCCAGCACATCCAGGTTCTCTGAAACCACGGAGAGCAGCCCCAGCTCTCCCTTGAGGCTGCAGACAGAGCACTCGGGTCCTGGCAGGTGCCCCCTCACAGTAATTCTCTGCCATTATTTCCACAGTTTATTCTGCAAGGGTTCCATACAAGAACAAACCTCTGCCCATGGCACAGAGGAGCCCATGGAGCCCCACACTGGCCAAGGATGATCATCCAAAGAACCTGCAGCCACAGCAAGGCTCTCTGCAGAAAGCAGAGCAGGTCCTGGAACCACAGAGCAGGTGGAGGTGTCAGTGTCACACCCGAGGGACACTCCTGAGGGCTCCCTGGGGGCCTCTCCTGTCACTGTGAGTGTGACTCAGCCTGCAGACACCCAGCACACAACCATGGCTGTGCCACCTCAGCTGAGGTCACCCATGGGTGGGAAGGAAATTATTTCCCTTTCCAGGAGCAGCAGATTCCACTCTGTACATCCTGACCTCTCACTGCTTTCCTGCTGCCCCTGTGCCTCCATCTCCAGCTTCACTGGACCAGAGAGTCACCCACTGGGCTGGGCTGGAAGGGACACTAAAGATGGTCCAATCCCCCCAAGGCAGGGACAAATCCCACTGCCCCCGGTGCTCCCAGTGCCAGCCTGGCCGTGGCACTGCCAGGGATGGAGCAGCCACAGCTGTGCCAGGGCCTGCCCACCCTCCCAGGGAACAATTCCTTCCTGATGCTTCATCTAAATCCACTCTTTCATCTTGAAGCCACTCCCCCTTGTCCTGTCACTGCTTTGCCTTGCAAAACCCCAAAAATTCCTCTAAGATCCCCTGGCAGCACCTCGTGTTCCTTCCTGGCAGTGCCTGGCATGCCCATTCATGGGATAACCCCAGTCCCTCTCCTGCCATCCGCTGTCCCTCCCTGTGTGACAGCAGCCACCCTCAGGTGCCTGTCAGAGGAGACTCACCCCCATCCAGGTGTGCTGGGGCACGGGAAAGGCTGGGATGTGGAAAATCAGGAAAGGCTGGGATGTGAAAATTCGGGAATGGTTGGGATGTGGAAAATCAGGAATAGGTGGGATGTGGAAAATCAGAAATGGTGGGAAATTTGGAATGGTTGGGATGTGGAAATTTGGAAATGGTGGGAAATTGGGAATGGCTGGGATGTGGAAATTTGGGAGTGGTTGGGATGTGGAAAATCAGGAATGGCTGGGATGTGGAAAATGAGGGATGGTTGGGATGTGAAAATTCGGGAATTGTTGGGATGTGGAAATTCGGGAATGGTTGGGATGTGGAAAATCAGGAATGGCTGGGATGTGGAAAATTTGGGAATGGTTAGGATGTGGAAAATCAGGAATGGTTGGGATGTGGAAATTTGGGAGTGGTTGGGATGTGGAAAATCAGAAATGGTTGGGATGTGGAAAATCAAGAATGGTTGGGATGTGGAAAATCAGGAATGGCTGGGATGTGAAAATTCGGGAATGGTTGGGATGTGGAAATTCGGGAATGGTTGGGATGTGGAAAATCAGAAATAGGTAAGATGTGGAAATTGGGAATGGTTGGGATGTGGAAAACTGGAAATGGTGGGAAATTGGGAATGGTTGGGATGTGAAAATTCGGGAATGGTTGGGATGTGGAAATCAGGAATGGTTGGGATGTGGAAAATTGGAAATGGTTGGGGAATGTGGGAATGGTTGGGATGTGGAAAACTGGAATGGTGGAAATTGGGAATGGCTGGGATGTGGAAATTTGGGAGTGGTTGGGATGTGGAAAATCAGGAATGGCTGGGATGTGAAAATTCGGGAATGGTTGGGATGTGGAAAATCAGGAATAGGTAGGATGTGGAAAATCAGAAATGGTGGGAAATTGGGAATGGTTGGGATGTGGAAATTTGGAAATGGTGGGAAATTGGGAATGGCTGGGATGTGGAAATTTGGGAATGGTTGGGATGTGGAAAATCAGGAATGGCTGGGATGTGAAAATTTGGGAGTGGTTGGGATGTGGAAATTGGGAATGGTTGGGATGTGGAAAATCAGGAATGGCTGGGATGTGAAAATTCGGGAATGGTTGGGATGTGGAAAATCAGGAATGGCTGGGGTGTGAAAATTCGGGAATGGCTGGGATGTGGAAAATCAGGAATAGGTAGGATGTGGAAATTTGAGAATGGTTGGGATGTGGAAAATCAGGAATGGTTGGGATGTGGAAAATCAGGAATGGCTGGGATGTGAAAATTCGGGAATGGTTGGGATGTGGAAATTCGGGAATGGTTGGGATGTGAAAATTCGGGAATGGTTGGGATGTGGAAATTGGGAATGGTTGGGATGTGGAAAATCAGGAATGGCTGGGATGTGAAATTCGGGAATGGTTGGGATGTGGAAAACTGGAATGGTGGATGGGAAATTGAGAATGGTTGGGATGTGGAAATTTGGGAATGGTTGGGATGTGGAAAATCAGGAATGGCTGGGATGTGGAAATTTGGGAATGGTTGGGATGTGGAAAATCAGGAATGGGTGGGATGTGGAAATTCGGGAATGGTTGGGATGTGGAAATTCAGGAATGGTTGGGATGTGGAAAATTGGAAATGGTGGGAAATTGGGAATGGTTGGGATGTGGAAAATTGGAAATGGTGGGAAATTGGGAATGGTTGGGATGTGGAAAATCAGGAATGGTTGGGATGTGGGAAAACTGGAAATGGTGGGAAATTGGGAATGACTGGGATATGGGAGGGGCTTGGGATGGGGTTGGAGAGTCGGGAATTGCGAGGGAGAAGAGGAAGCTCAGGCTGAGATGCTCCTGCAGAGGAGGCACAGCTCGGCTGCAGCCTGTCCCCTCCCGGGGGGGGCTCCTGCCAGAGACAGAGACAGAGAAGTGTCACATCGGGGGCAGCTGTGCCGTGCTGACAGCTGGGGGGGATGGCAGCTGTAAAGAGCTGGCACTCAGCTCGCCATGGGTGGCCTTTGGTTGTTCCTTCCTCTGCTGAGAGTCACTCGTGCAGCCAGGAGCGAGACCCTGCACGGAGCAGGAGAGGCACTGGAGTGGATCTGGGGCAGCCAGGGAGGGGAGGAGCAGCTGGGAGCAGCTGGGAGCAGCTGGGAGCAGTGGAGCAGTGGGAGCAGTGGGAGCAGTGGGAGCAGCTGGGAGCAGTGGGAGCAGTGGGAGCAGCTGGGAGCAGTGGGAGCAGTGGGAGCAGCTGGGAGCAGTGGGAGCAGTGGGAGCAGCTGGGAGCAGTGGGGAGCAGTGGGGAGCAGTGGGAGCAGTGGGAGCAGCTGGGAGCAGTGGGAGCAGTGGGAGCAGCTGGGAGCAGTGGGAGCAGCTGGGAGCAGTGGGAGCAGCTGGGAGCAGTGGGAGCAGTGGGAGCAGTGGGAGCAGTGGGAGCGAAGTGGGAGCAGTGGGAGCAGCTGGGAGCAGTGGGAGCAGTGGGAGCAGTGGGAGCAGTGGGAGCAGTGGGAGCAGTGGGAGCAGCTGGGAGCAGTGGGAGCAGTGGGAGCAGTGGGAGCTGGGAGCAGTGGGAGCAGTGGGAGCAGTGGGAGCAGCTGGGAGCAGTGGGAGCAGTGGGAGCAGTGGGAGCAGCTGGGAGCAGTGGGAGCAGTGGGAGCAGCTGGGAGCAGCTGGGGCAGGGAGCAGTGGGAGCAGCTGGGAGCAGTGGGAGCAGCTGGGAGCAGGAGCAGTGGGAGCAGTGGGAGCAGTGGGGAGCAGTGGGAGCAGCTGGGAGCAGTGGGAGCAGCGTGGGAGCAGTGGGAGCAGTGGGAGCAGCTGGGAGCAGTGGGAGCAGCTGGGAGCAGTGGGAGCAGTGGGAGCAGTGGGAGCAGTGGGAGCAGTGGGAGCAGTGGGAGCAGTGGGAGCAGTGGGAGCAGCTGGGAGCAGTGGGAGCAGTGGGAGCAGTGGGAGCAGTGGGAGCAGTGGGAACAGTGGGAGCAGTGGGAGCAGTGGGAGCAGCTGGGAGCAGTGGGAGCAGCTGGGAGCAGTGGGAGCAGTGGGAGCAGTGGGAGCAGCTGGGAGCAGTGGGAGCAGCTGGGAGCAGTGGGAGCAGTGGGAGCAGTGGGAGCAGCTGGGAGCAGTGGGAGCAGTGGGAGCAGTGGGAGCAGCTGGGAGCAATGGGAGCAGCTGGGAGCAGTGAGCAGCTGGGAGCAGTGGGAGCAGTGGGAGCAGTGGGAGCAGTGAGAGCAGCTGGGAGCAGTGGGAGCAGTGGGAGCAGTGGGAGCAGTGGGAGCAGTGGGAGCAGTGGGAGCAGTGGGAGCAGCTGGGGCAGTGGGAGCAGTGGGAGCAGTGGGAGCAGTGGGAGCAGTGGGAGCAGCTGGGAGCAGTGGGAGCAGTGGGAGCAGTGGGAGCAGTGGGAGTGCAGTGGGAGCAGTGGGAGCAGTGGGAGCAGTGGGAGCAGCTGGGAGCAGTGGGAGCAGTGGGAGCAGTGGGAGCAGCTGGGAGCAGTGGGAGCAGTGGGGCAGTGGGAGCAGTGGGTGCAGTGGGAGCAGTGGGAGCAGTGGGAGCAGTGGGAGCAGCTGGGAGCAGTGGGAGCAGTGGGAGCAGTGGGAGCAGCTGGGAGCAGTGGGAGCAGTGGGAGCAGTGGGAGCAGCTGGGAGCAGTGGGAGCAGTGGGAGCAGTGGGAGCATCTTGTGTTGGAAGCCCAACATTCTCAACGCTTTGGTGGGGTAGGGACAGGCTCCTTTCCACATCAAGCACCCACTGCCTAAAAATGGAGGTGCTCTGGTGGAAAATATGTTATTTTAGGAGTGTCTGGAGGGCCATGGGAGCCCTGTGTAAGTGCCTGCTCTCCTGCTGTTGTGCAGGGCTGAGTCTGGGCTCCCTTGGCTGGAGAAGGAAGAGCTGCCAGTGTCCAGGCTCAGCTGTCCAGCAGGACTGGGGGCAGCTCTGGAGGCTGATCCTGGCTGCAGAGTGACCAGAGATGGTCCCTGAAGTGCTGCTTGAGCCTCTCAGGAGGGATAATGAGGCTGGGCTGAGCTCCCCTCATCCTTGGGGCCTGCTGCCCCATCCCCATCTTCCCCTTCTTCTTTGGGCTCAGCCTATTTTGGACAGGGTTTTTTTTAGCCTGTGGTACCCAAAGCCCACAGCTCCCCCAGCAGAGCCTGGGCTGGTGCTTCCCCAGGCTGCACATCCCAGGAAATGCTGGGCCATGCTGTCCTGTAGGATTGCTCCAGCTCCCCGTGGGGTTATCTCCGTGTGCCCCTTCCCTCTCACATTCCCAGACTGCTCATGGAGAAAAAGGGGCACTGGAGGTAAAGAGCCAGTGCTGAGCTTCCCAAAACCCTCACACTGCCCCTCACCTGACTTCTCTCCCATCCATTTTTCCATGACTTGCCTGGGAGAATATCTGGAGTGACCCTGTCAAGATCCTTGTGCATATCTGGGTGTGAGACTCAGCCTCTGCCAGGCTGCTGCTCCTGGTGGGGAAATGGCTGTGTGACACGCTCTGTTCCTGACAAACCCAGGCTGGATGTTGCTCATTTCCTCGCTATCTGCTACAGACATGCAGGAGCTTGTTTGATTAACTCTTCCAGAGCTTTTTGGGCAATCAGAGTTGAGCTGACACGTAGGGAAGTCCTGGCTGTCCTTTGCTGAAGCTGTCCTTCCCCAGCCCAAGAACTCTGGATCACCTGCTGCAGCCCCAGGATGGCCCTGTCCCAGCTCTGATCCCCTGACCCCCTGCTGCTCCTGTGCCAGCCTGAGAGCTTTCCCCACTGGCACCCAGCGTGGGGGATGGAGACACTGCAAACATCTCCTCCTCCTCCTCCTGCACCCAGCCCTGCCTCGCAGAGGGACTCTCAGACATCCCAAGGTGCAGGATCTCTGAATGGCTCCTGTCCTGCTGTGCTCTCTCCCGTCTTCTGGAACCCTCAGCACATCCATTCTGCTTTTCCACCATCATGGGGAGCTCCGTGCTCCCCTTGGAATTCCCAAAGGCTCTGGGCCGTGTGTGGCACCACTGAAGCCACACATCTCTGCCAGGAGATCTGCTTCTGGGCAAGAGAGAGGAAGGCTGGACCTGTCCTGTGTCCACCAGCAAACCTGTCCCTTCTCAGCAACGGTGGCACATCTGTGCAGAGCAGAGAGCGTGTGCAGCACTGGGGCTGAGCTGCTGCACGATGAGCTGGCAGGGTGGGGCCATGGCCCTCATCATCCTCAGCCAGGAGCAGAGGCCAGGGACAGCTGCAGAGAGTGAGGTGGTGATGCCTGAGGATTTTAGCTTTTATATTTTCCATCTATGTGTAACCCTGCAGTTCTTTAGTGTATAACTCTAAACTCCATACCCGGTGTGAGCTGCTGCTCTCCCATTTTGGTCAGACACAACAATTCCTCTCCAGGCTGGGAATCAAGGACACCTCACTGCCTCAGGCCCTGAGAAATGGGAAAAAAGTGAGTTGGGTGGGGGAGCAAACTTGGGTAAATGACTTCATTGCCTGAAGCTGGAATTGGAAGATTAACCCCCAATATGCAAATGGACCAAACTGATAAAAGTGTGAAAACCTGTGACCCATTGTCCATTCTGGGTGCAGCCCCTGGGGGGGCTTGTCTGCCCAAAATGTACCTGAAGGCCCTTCAGTAAATATAACCTCTTTTTATTCCCTTAATTTTGTCTGGCCTCTGTTTTTGGGTAACCCAAAAAGGGATTATTCTCCCAGCAGGGGTGGGGAGGGCTCTGGGGCTCAGCAGAGCACTCGGTGGGGCTGGGCCCAGCTGGGGCTCAGCTCTCTGTGCTCCTGTCCCGTGCTGGGGAGGCAGACCTGGGGTGGCCGTGCCTGGGCTGTCCCCTGCACCCCCGGAGCACAGGGGGGCAGCTGGGGCATCTGCCACGGGCCCTGATGTCCTTCCCTGAGAAGGCCAGAACACAAACCCCGGTGTGTGAGTGCTGTGGATCCTTCTGCCTCCTCGTTCCTGTCCCTGAGGGATCCTTGTTGGCCACCTGGGCTGTCCTGTGTCACTGCCAGGGGCCACTGCAGCCCCTGTGCTCAGAGCTCCTGCCAGCACCTCCTGGGGGCTTTACCTGAGTGCACGACCCCCCTCCACCCTGCAGGCTCTGAAGATGTGGGGAGCAGCTTGCCCCGGCCCTGTGAAGGAGCTGGGGCACCTGGGGCTCTTTCAGAACCAAAAACCTCCTGGCTGCCCTTTGCCTCAGCTTCCCATCCACACAACGTGGGCGTGGAGCTGTCTCAAGGGAACGGAGAGAGGAGCTTTACCTGTGAAGCCCTTGCACCAGGCACGGCTGAAAGATGCATTTTTGTGTGGCCAAGGAACGCTGAAAAAATCAGAGATGGGACAGGGAGGCCCCTGAGCTGCACAGAGCTGTGTCCAGGGCACGGGCACTTCCCTGGGGTGAAGGGAGCCTGAGAGGAGCCCCCGGTGCAGGGCAGGGCAGCACAAAGCCCTGCAGAGCTGCAGTGCCTGGGCTGCTCAGTTGCTCCCAGGGAGGCTGAGAAGTGTTTTGATTGCAGCGTGAAAGTGCCTGCATGGGGATAAAATCCCAGTACTAAAGGGCCCTTTAATCCGGCTGTGAGAGGCAGAGCAAGGAGCGGCAGCCGGAGGCAGGTCGGCGGGAGGGGAGCGGGAAATGAGGCAGAGAGAGGGGAGCGGATGGCCGGGGATGGCTCGGAGACCCGGGACCCCCCGGCCCGAGGCAGGGGAGCAGCTGGGGAGCCTGAGGGCACACCCAGAACGGCTGCACAGAAAGCACAGGGGCACACCCAGAACGGGTGCACAGAAAGCACAGGTGCACAGAAAGCACAGGGGCACACCCAGCACGGGTGCACACCCAGCACGGGTGCACACCCAGCACAGGTGCACACCCAGCACTGGTGCACACTCAGCACAGGGGCACACTCAGCATGGGTGCACACCCAGCACAGGTGCACAGAAAGCACAGGTGCACACCCAGCACTGGTGCACACTCAGCACGGGTGCACACTCAGCACGGTGCACACCCAGCACAGGTGCACACTCAGCACGGTGCACACTCAGCACAGTGCACACCCAGCACAGGTGCACACCCAGCACAGGTGCACTCAGCACGGGTGCACACCCAGCACAGGTGCACACCCAGCACAGGGGCACACCCAGTACAGGCGCACACTCAGCACGGGTGCACACTCAGCACAGGTGCACACCCAGCACAGGTGCACACTCAGCACAGGTGCACACTCAGCACAGGTGCACAGTCAGCACGCACAGGTGCACACTCAGCACAGGTGCACACTCAGCACAGGCGCACACCCAGCACAGGTGCACACTCAGCACAGGTGCACACCCAGCACAGGGCACACTCAGCACAGGTGCACACTCAGCACAGGTGCACACTCAGCACAGGGGCACACCCAGCACAGGTGCACACTCAGCACAGGTGCACACCCAGCACAGGGCACACCCAGCACAGGTGCACACTCAGCACAGGTGCACACTCAGCACAGGGGCACACCCAGCACAGGTGCACACTCAGCACAGGTGCACACCCAGCACAGGGGCACACCCAGCACAGGTGCACACTCAGCACAGGTGCACACCCAGCACAGGTGCACACCCAGCACAGGTGCACACACAGCACAGGTGCACACCCAGCACAGGTGCACACCCAGCACGGGTGCACACCCAGCACAGGTGCACACTCAGCACAGGTGCACACCCAGCACAGGGTGCACACTCAGCACAGGGGCACACCCAGCACAGGTGCACACCCAGCACAGGTGCACACCCAGCACAGGTGCACACTCAGCACAGGTGCACACTCAGCACAGGTGCACAGAAAGCACAGGTGCACACCCAGCACAGGTGCACACACAGCACAGGTGCACACTCAGCACAGGTGCACACTCAGCACAGGTGCACAGAAAGCACAGGTGCACACTCCAGCACAGGTGCACACTCAGCACAGGTGCACACCCAGCACAGGTGCACACTCAGCACGGGTGCACAGAAAGCACAGGTGCACACCCAGCACAGGTGCACACTCAGCACGGGTGCACACTCAGCACAGGGGCACACTCAGCACGGGTGCACACTCAGCACAGGTGCACACCCAGCACAGGTGCACACCCAGCACAGGTGCACACTCAGCACGGGTGCACACTCAGCACAGGAGCACACCCAGCACAGGTGCACACCCAGCACAGGGGCACACCCAGCACAGGTGCACACTCAGCACAGGTGCACACCCAGCACAGGGTGCACACTCAGCACAGGGTGCACACCCAGCACAGGTGCACACCCAGCACGGGTGCACACCCAGCACAGGTGCACACCCAGCACAGGTGCACACTCAGCACAGGTGCACACCCAGCACAGGGGCACACTCAGAACGGGTGCCCACCCAGCACAGGTGCACACTCAGCACAGGTGCACACTCAGCACAGGTGCACACCCAGCACAGTGCACAGGTGCACACCCAGCACAGGTGCACACTCAGCACGGGTGCACACCCAGCAGCACAGGTGCACACTCAGCACAGGTGCACACCCAGCACAGGTGCACACCCAGCACAGGTGCACACTCAGCACAGGTGCACACCCAGCACAGGTGCACACTCAGCACAGGTGCACACTCAACACGGGTGCACACCCAGCACAGGTGCACACTCAGCACAGGTGCACACTCAGCACGGGTGCACACTCAGCACAGGTGCACACTCAGCACAGGTGCACACCAGAGCACAGGTGCACACTCAGCACGCAGGTGCACACCCAGCACAGGTGCACACTCAGCACAGGTGCACACACAGCACAGGTGCACACCAAGCACAGGTGCACACCCAGCACAGGTGCACACTCAGCACAGGTGCACACACAGCACAGGTGCACACCCAGCACAGGTGCACAGAAAGCACAGGTGCACACCCAGCACAGGTGCACACTCAGCACAGGTGCACACTCAGCACAGGTGCACACCCAGCAGCACAGGGGCACACCCAGCACAGGTGCACACTCAGCACGGGTGCACACCCAGCACAGGTGCACACTCAGCACAGGTGCACACTCAGCACAGGTGCACACTCAGCACAGGTGCACACTCAGCACAGGTGCACACTCAGCACGGGTGCACACCCAGCACAGGTGCACACTCAGCACAGGTGCACACTCAGCACAGGTGCACACCCAGCACAGGTGCACACCCAGCACGGGTGCACACCCAGCACAGGGGTGCACACCAGCACAGGTGCACACCCAGCACAGGTGCACACTCAGCACAGGGTGCACACCCAGCACGGCTGTGCCGGTGACACGGCCGTGTGTCCCCAGGACACCGATGGGGACACCAAGGCAGGAGGGGCAGATGTGACAAGGCACCCCGTGGGGTGTTTGCACACTCAGATCGGGTGTCTGTGTTCAGGTGTGTCCCCTGCTGACCCAGTGCCACCTGAGGCCCCCGGGCTCGCCCACCTGGCCGCCATCTGCCACGGCAGAAGGGCACAGGTGTCCCACGGATCCTGTGTCACATCCCAGCCCTGTGGAGATGTCTCCGGTCCCCCAGAGCCTCTTGAATTGCAGCAGGCTCCTCTGCCAGGGGCCTGGGCTGCGCCCCTCCCCTGCAAACCCCACCCTGGGCACAGTAATTATTGTGCACACTCTGAGGAGAGAGGCTGTTTCATGTGCCTCTCCCCAGGCACTTCATTACAACAGCCTGACACGAGCTCTGCTCTGATCCCAGGCCCCTGGCAGGCTCCCTCCCGCCTCTGGAGAGCTGCTGCTGCACCTGTGGCCGCTTCCCACGGCGGCACAGATGTTCAGGCAGGACACCTGATACAGGAGGATTAGCTCGGTGTGTAATGAGGTGCTTAAGCACTCAGGTAGCCCCGGCCCCTGTCAGGTGCTTGGGGCTCTGAGCCCTGCAGGGACCCTGCAGGGAAATGGGGTTGGTGGGGTGAAAGTCAACATAAAATCGTCACAGAGATGTGGAACGGTTTGGATGGGCAGGAATCTTACAGATCATCTCGTTCCACCCCTGCCATGGGCAGGGACACCTCCCACTAGGCCAGGTCACCCAACCCTGTCCAGCCTGGCCTTGGGCACTTCCAGGCTGGGGCATCTGTGGGGCCTGGCTGCTCCTGTGGAGGTGAAGGCAGGAGCGGGGTGCTGCTGAGGCAGCTGTGCTGTGAGCTCTGTGAGCTTCAGGAGCCAGAACAAGGTGCCAGTCCCCCTGCCAGGGGCTGCCACAGCTCCAGAAGTGTTTGGACAATGGTCTGAGGCTTAGGGAGGGATTGTTGGGGTGTCTGTGCAGGGCCAGGAGCTGGACTGGATGATCCCTGTGGGTCCAGCCAAGGACAGTCTGTGATTCTCTGCTTCATGCCTCTGGAATCCCAGCGGACACAGAGGGCTGGTGAGAATGGTGGGACTGCTCTCTGTATGCTTTGAGTTTCTCCTACGGGAAGATCTGCGGGCATAGAGCCAGAGCAGAGCTGGGGAAGCAGCAGGAGCTGCACAAAGGGCTGTGCAGTGGGAAATGTGGCTCCCAGCCACCCGAGTCACACCTGTGAGCTGCTGAGAGGCTGAGGCAGCAGCAGTGCTCTCTGAACGAGCTCTGCAGGGCAGGGCTGTCATCTACCCCCCGTCTGGAGCACCAGAGCACATGCCCGTGGCTCTGCCCTGACAGACCTCCCAGGAAAGCGGCTGTGCCTCAGCTGGGTGTGGGGGCAGCTGGGAGATGCCCCCAGCCCTGGCACACCAGCCTGGGGAAGGGCAGCCGTGCCCAGCACTGGGAGCTGCTGAACTCTGCTGCCTGCCAGAGCAAATTCAGTGCCAAGTGTGATGGAGAGGGAAGATCCTGCTCCCGCGCTGTTTTGCAGCAGCAAATCGTGGATGAAGCTGTAAAACCTCAGGTAGTCCTTCAGTCGGGGGAGGAGTGGCAGGGTCACAGCAAGCAGGAGGCTTTCCAAAAGTGTCTCAGGGCTCTGTGTGTCCCCCCGGCTCTGTCGCTGGCTGCAGAGCTGGGAAAGCACCTGCCAGCCCGCCGGGGAGCCCTGGGGATGCCGTGTGCTGGCAGCTCTCCATCCGCACAACCCGTGGTGCTGACAAGCCCCACCGAGGGCTGGGAGGGAGCCAGCACCTGGCTGCCGACCATCTCTCCCCTGCTGGGCTCCAGCAGCACAAAGGGCTGCAAATCAGCACTAAAAAAGTAGCTGGAGTGTGTGTGTGTGCCCTGGGGACACCGCACCACCTTGTCACTGTGCTGTGTCACAGGTGGCTGCCCCGTGGAGCACCTGGTGCCAAAGAGGGGCCTCAGCCTCCTCGGGGAATCCTTGGCTCCCTCCCCAGAAAAAGAGCCCCTGTGCCCACACTTCCAGGATTACCTGCCCCACTGGAGGCCTCTAAAGCTGCAGGTGATGGCTTTACCCTGGGGGAAGGTGCGGCAGCCAGCCGTGAGTTACAGTGGGAAAGGTAACTGTTCTTTGAAGAACCCCAGCGTTTATTAGCTGTGGGGGCTGGGGGCAGAGAGATGTTTGGAACAGCATCACAGCAAATCCTGCTGTGATCCTGCGTGCCCAGCCCACTCCAGACAGCTCTGCCCCCACTCTCTTTTCTCTCAGGCGGTTGTTTTGGTTCCCTGGCTGGGGAGAGGTGCCTGGGTCAGGTAAGGAAGGCTCTTTCCAGTCCATGAGCTGCCATCTCCTCCAAAACCGTGCTGTGGTTCCATTCCAGACAAACCCCAGCGTGTCCCCAAGCTCAGGAGCCCAGTTGGGTGACTCCTGCAGCCACAGTTAAGCCGCTGGTGCTTTGAGATCCCCCAGACAGCCCAGAACGGGAGATTTGCTCTGCTCTGAGCCGGGAGTGTGGCATGGAGCTGGTGTGGTGACAGCCACAGCGGGGCTGGGACATCCAGAGCATCGTCCTTGGGATGGAGCAGCGGAGCAGGGCTGGGGGACTGGCCTGGGTGACATTTCAGGGTCCCTTTCAACCCAAGCCGTGTGTGAGTCTGCGGCCGGGCTGGGGGCGGCAGGGCCAGGGGAGGTCTGGCTCGCAGCGCTCTGCTAACAACAACCATCTCTCGTGGCTCCTCCCGGGCCCCGCGGCGCTCGGGACCTGCTGGGGAAGGAATGATGAGCTGCAGATGGGGCAGCCGGTGCCCATCATCGTCCATGGCCGGGAAAGCAGCAGCAGAATCCCTGCTCGCTGCCGTCCTCGGGGCCCCGGCAGCATCCCCACCCAGCCCGCTCCCCAGGAACCCTCCAAGCACCGGGGGAGACTGCAATTCACAGGAAAGCGCCCTGGCCCTCCTCCAGGCTCATAAGCATGACAATTGCTCTCTCGCCTGCTCTGTTTCAGATCCTACCCTTAACATTTAACCACTCCCCATTAATTTTCCAATTGCCACACACATCGCGGAGTCATTCCTCCTCAATGCCGGGGCCGGGCTATTCCCAGGGAGGCCGGGGCCGGGGGCAGAGCTGGCTGCGGACCCTCGGTCCCGGGAGGGAGTATGGGAACAGGAGGAGCGGGGAGCTGGGGAGCCGCCACTTGGCTTTGTCTGGTGGCAGACACATGGAGCACATTAGCAGCCTTTCAGTGGAAGTTTGATCGATGGGGAAGGCTTTCTAACTGACTATCAAAGCACGCATGGTATGTGAGAAGCAGACACCAATTAGTGATGTCTTTTTAAAGGCTGCCTTGTTAAGAGGGGAATAAGGGGAAAGAATGAAATTGGCCAGAAAACATGGAGCTATTTAACCTTAATTAGAAGAAAGGTGTGGGCTTTGTGAAAAGGCCATTTCTGAAAGGGGTTTTTCTCCCTGGGTATAAAGAGATCCTGCCTACTTGTTAGAGACTTGTTAGAGTTTATAAGGCTGGGCAGGAGGCTAACTTGTAGAAATGCCTTTTATGCCACTTGAATGTGTGGCTTGCTTATTATAGTCTGCCATCCTGCCAGGGTGGCTGGTGGAGAGGAGAGGAGAGAGCAGCACTGCCAACTGGCTATAAATTTCATGAACATCATAAATGTAAGTGCTTTCTGGAGAGCTGTACAGATTGCACATAAAAGTCCCCCTTCTGTCCCTGTAAACGAAAAAGAGGGCTTTTTTGGCAAATTAAAAATTGTAGAGTGTCTTCCATGCTGAGCTAGGAAGCAGCCAGGCTACAAATCCACAGCTCCAAAGCCACGGCCGCGCAGGGAGGTCTCCCGCACACGCTGCGTGCCGGGGGGAGCGGGACGCGGAGCCGGGGGGCTGCGGGTGGGGTGCGGGTGTCCTGGGGCACCCAGGGCAGTTCCCGGGGGGTGCTGTGCTGCCGGGGGAGCTGTGCTGCCGGGGGAGCTGTGCTGCCGCGGCTCCTCGGGGCTGCGGGGACGGAGCGGGGCGCGCCGCTGCCTTGAGGCCGCGGAGGGACACAGGAGAGGGGATTTTCGGGGAGCTGCTGGCGCTCGCCCAGCCCTCCCCGCGGCCCTGGGGGCTCAGGGCAGCCCTGGACTCGCTGCGGCGGCTGCCGGCCGGGCAGTGCCCGCACACGAGGCGCGCAGCATCCCCGGGGCGCGGGGACGCGCGCTGCCCCCGCGGCGGAGCCTGGCACCGCCCGCGGTAAATGGGCACAGAAAGAGGCATTTTCTCGGTCAGCGGAACAAGCCCGTGCTTTATCCGCTCCGCCGTGCGCGGCTGGGCTGTGCAGCCCTGCCAGGAGCACTCCCAGCCCGCTGCTGTTAGAGACGCAGCGCTCGTCGCTGCAGGCTCCGGGTTGGGATGGCACCTGCTGTCTGCACAGCCCAGCGAGATCACGGCTCGTTTTCTCCCCTCGCTGTTTAATGAGGACCGTAAATGGCCTCTAATGACTGCATGGAGCTGGCGCTTGCAGCAGCCGCACCACGGGAGCTGCTCCCACCAAGCACCTGAGGCCTGGGCAAGGTGAGGCACAGAAAGGCTCCAGCCCAGGGAGGGCGGTGGAGGGCACAGCGCCTCTTTGGTCCGGCTCACTGCCGTGAGGGCTGCGCTGCTTGCTGGGGGTCAAAACTGATTTTGGGGTATGGTCAAGTGGGACTGGCCACGAGTGCCCCAAAAACACACAGAGAAAGTGATGGGGCCGTGCCACCACCCTGTGCTGTCCCCTGGGGCAGCTCCAGCCTTCACCTCCCGTGGGCTGTTCCTGCCCAGCATTAGCTCCTGCCTGGAGCCTTGTGCAGGCGGCTGAAATTTTATTTGGAAGAGACAACAGCATCCAGGGTCCTGGATATTTTGGAGTTTCAATCCTAGGACATCCTGAGCTGAAGGGACCCACAAGGATCATCCTGCCCCTGCCCAGCCCCCAGCAATCCCCCTGCCCATCCCTGGAGCTCTGGCAGTGCCAGCACCTCTGGGGAGGGAAGAACCTTTCCCTGAGCTCCAGCCTGAGCCTGGGCAGTGCCAGCACCTCTGGGGAGGGAAGAACCTTTCCCTGAGCTCCAGCCTGAGCCTGGGCAGTGCCAGCACCTCTGGGGAGGGAAGAACCTTTCCCTGTGCTCCACCTGAGCCTGGGCAGTGCCAGCACCTCTGGGGAGGGAAGAACCTTTCCCTGAGCTCCAGCCTGAGCTGCCCTGGCCCAGCTCCAGCCCTTCCCTGGCTCTGTCCCTGTCCCAGGAGCAGAGATCAGAGCTGCAGACCCCTGAGCTCTGCCCTCAGGGTGCTCTGCTCCAGCCGCACGCATTGACTGCCCTCAGCTGCTCCTTGTGCCTCCCCTCCTGACCCTTCACCGTCCTCGTGTCCCTCCTTTGGATGTTCTGTAATATCTTTGGATCCTTCTTTTGTCGTGGTGTCCAGAGCTGCCCCAGCCCTCGAGGTGAGCCGCAGCAGCACCGAGCAGAGGGGCACAGTGGGACAGTCCCCTCCTGTGGCTGTGCCGTGCTGGCTGCATGGTGGCATTGCTGTGGCTCCTTCCTCAGCCGTGGGGACTGTCCTGCCGTCCCACCTCCTCGGGGGCCTCCTGAGGGTGCCAAGCCCTCGGGGCTGCTTTCCCTTTCGCAGAGCACACGTGCCTGAGCTCCCACAGCTCAGGGAGTTGTGGCTGCAGCTAAATGAGAGCCAGGGCTCGGCAGGGCTGCTCTCCAACGTGACGGAACGCCAGGGAGTGCAGGAAGCACCCTCACGCTCAAATGCGAGGAAAAGCACGTTCGTCGGGCTGAGAGCTGATCCCTGCACAGCCACCCAGTGTCCCGGCCGGGACACATCACACAGGATCCCGCAGCCGCCGAGCTGGGGTTTGGGCAGCCCTGCTCTGCCTCCCCAGCAGGAAACTCCGGCTCCCAGGGCGTGCTGGGCTCAGGGCGAGCTGGGCAGTCGTGGAGAGATGGTTTGTGCTGGGAGAGCAGCCTGTGGCCCTGTGGTGCCGTGCACAGAGCCCAGCGCTGGCACTGCCCCACCCTGAGCTGGCCAGCTCCGGGACAGCGAGGAGACGGCGTGGGCACTGAGCCGTGCCCAGGGGGCAGCTTGGACTCAGCACTTCTCTCTGGAGCTCAGGGAATTTCCGGGACTCAGGGCACTCGTGTTTGGCCTCAGTTTGCAGCAGCTCTGCTGGACACATCCAGTTCACTGCACAGAGAGTGTGGCCCGGGGGCTGGGCTGGTCACACCGGGGCTGTGCCAGGATGTGCCAGAGGTGAGCTGGGCACCCAGGGCACACCTGCACGCCCTGCACCAGTCCCCAGCCCCGTTTTTGGGCAGCTGGGTGCTGCAGGGGACCATTTCCACCTCTCTGCTGATGTTCCTGGATGCCACAGCCCCTCTGCCTGCTGCTGCCCCGTCCCACTGTGTCCCACGGGGTGAGTGGTGGCAGCAGCAGGGGAAGGCAGACGCCAGTGCCAGCCTGTCCCAGCTGCAGGGAGGGAGAGGGTGAGCTCCAGGCAGCCCTTCTGGAGGGCAGTCCTGCCGCAGTGAGCTGCAGGGACCTGCCAAGGGGGAGGGACGGCAGAGCAGAGCAGAGCAGAGCCTGCTGTTCTGGGTGGGCAGGACGGGGATGTCACCAGCAGGGCTTGTGCCAGCCCTCCCCAGCTCAGGGAGCGTCCCCGGGCAGCAGGGTGCGTGTGCTGGGCTGGGGATGTCTCCAGCAGGGCTTGTGCCAGCCCTCCCCAGCTCAGGGAGCGTCCCCGGGCAGCAGGGTGCGTGTGCTGGGCTGGGGATGTTCCCAAACTGCGGCTGGAGCCCTGGGCAGTTTTCCTGGGGGCTCTGTGCCCCCCCAAAGCTCTCCTTGACCCGCCCCAAGGACCCCTCGCACGCCCCTGCCCTGCCGAGGCAGGCTGGGCTGGAGCGTGACCTGTCCTCAGATGACTGAAGCTAAACCAGAATAACCCCGACCCAAGCCAAGCTGGGCTGCCAGGACAGCCTTTTGCATCAGTTCCCTAAATTAGAATAACGCTGAAGTGAGGCTGGCACGGGGACAAGCCTGGCTCTGGGAGGGAGGCAGGAAGGACAGCAGCACATTCCCAGGCCCCCGGCAGGCTGGGCTGGGCTTTCTCCGTGGGAAGGGGCTCTGGAGGGCAGGGCAGGGCTGGCAGGGCAGGCAGGGCTGGCAGGGCAGGCAGGGCTGGCAGGGCAGGGCAGGGCAGGCAGGGCAGGGCTGGCAGGGCAGGACAGGGCAGGGCTGGCAGGGCTGGCAGGGCAGGACAGGGCAGGGCAGGGCAGGGCTGGCAGGGCAGGGCTGGGCAGGGCAGGGCTGGCAGGGCAGGGCTGGCAGGGCAGGGCTGGGCAGGGCAGGCAGGGCTGGGCTGGCAGGGCAGGGCTGGGCAGGACAGGGCAGGGCAGGGCAGGGCTGGCAGGGCAGGGCTGGCAGGGCAGGGCTGGGCAGGACAGGGCAGGGCAGGGCAGGGCTGGCAGGGCAGGGCTGGGCAGGGCAGGGCTGGCAGGGCAGGGCAGGGCAGGGCAGGCAGGGCTGGGCTGGCAGGGCAGGGCAGGCAGGGCAGGGCTGGCAGGGCTGGCAGGGCAGGCAGGGCTGGGCTGGCAGGGCAGGGCAGGCAGGGCAGGGCTGGCAGGGCTGGCAGGGCTGGCAGGGCAGGGCAGGGCTGGCAGGGCTGGGCTGGCAGGGCTGGCAGGGATGGCAGGGCAGGGCAGGGCTGGCAGGGCTGGGCTGGCAGGGCAGGGCTGGCAGGGCTGGCAGGGCAGGGCTGGGCAGGGCTGGCAGGGCAGGGCTGGCAGGGCAGGGCAGGGCAGGGCTGGGCAGGGCTGGCAGGGCAGGGCTGGCAGGGCTGGCAGGGCAGGGCAGGGCTGGCAGGGCTGGGCTGGCAGGGCTGGCAGGGATGGCAGGGCAGGGCTGGCAGGGCTGGGCTGGCAGGGCAGGGCTGGCAGGGCTGGCAGGGCAGGGCTGGGCAGGGCTGGCAGGGCAGGGCTGGCAGGGCAGGGCAGGCAGGGCTGGCAGGGCAGGGCAGGGCAGGGCAGGGCAGGGCTGGCAGGGCTGGGCTGGCAGGGCAGGGCTGGCAGGGCAGGGCAGGGCAGGGCTGGCAGGGCTGGGCTGGCAGGGCAGGGCTGGCAGGGCAGGGCAGGGCAGGGCTGGCAGGGCAGGGCTGGCAGGGCTGGCAGGGCTGGCAGGGCAGGGCAGGGCAGGGCTGGCAGGGCTGGCAGGGCAGGGCTGGCAGGGCTGGGCTGGCAGGGCAGGGCTGGCAGGGCTGGCAGGGCTGGCAGGGCAGGGCTGGCAGGGCTGGGCTGGCAGGACAGGGCAGGGCAGGGCTGGCAGGGCTGGGCTGGCAGCCCCAGGGCACCTGCACGAGTGGCTCTTCCCCAGGGCACTGCCCAGCGCTCCTGTCCTGCTCCCCAGTGCACTGAGCTGGGGGCTGCTGTGCCTGGTGGTGACAGCACTGCCCTGCCGGTGTCACCGGGAGGGGACCTGCCCTGAGCCTCACAGGGCCTGGGACACTGCAGGGACACTGTGGGGGCTCTCTGGGGACACTGCAGGGACAGACTGGGGACACAGTGACACTGTGGGGACACTGTGGGGGCTCTCTGGGGACACTGCAGGGACACTGCGGGGGGCACTGTGAGGACAGTGCAGGGACACTGTGGGGCACTGTGAGGACAGGCTAATAGCACTGTGACACTGCAGGGACAGGCTGGGGACACAGTGACACTGTGGGGACCCTGCAGGGACACTGCAGGGACAGGCTGGTGCCACTGTGACACTGTGGGGACACTCCAGGACAGGCTGGTGCCACTGTGACACTGCAGTGACAGGCTGAGGACACAGTGACACTGTGGGGACCCTGCAGGGACACTCCAGGGACAGGCTGGTGCCACTGTGACACTTCAGGGACAGGCTGGGGCACAGTGACACTGCAGTGACAGGCTGGGGACACAGTGACACTGCAGGGACCCTGCAGGGACACTCCAGGGACAGGCTGGGGACACAGTGACACTGCAGGGACAGGCTGGTGCCACTGTGACACTGCAGGGACACTCCAGGGACAGACTGGTGCCACTGTGACACTGTGGGGACACTCCAGGGACAGGCTGGTGCCACTGTGACACTGCAGTGACAGGCTGAGGACACAGTGACACTCCAGGGACACTCCAGGGACAGGCTGGTGCCACTGTGACACTGCAGTGACAGGCTGGGGACACAGTGACACCCAGGGACACTCCAGGACACTCAGGACAGGCTGGTGCCACTGTGACACTGCAGTGACAGGCTGGGGACACAGTGACACTCCAGGGACAGGCTGGTGCCACTGCCCGGGGCCGGGGCTGGAGCAGGAGCCAAGGCTCCCAGCCCAGCCCTGCTGCTGTGACACCCGGGGGCCTGGCCTTGTCCCCAGCCCTGCTTTGAGCCAGCAGAGGGCACGTGGGGACAGCCAGGGCAGGGGGCCTTGGGATCTGTGGGATGTGCAGGATGAGTCCCCAGGTCAGGGGGACTCACATCCCTCACCCTGGGGAAGGGGTGCTGGGCAGGGGCACCAGCTCCATCCTCAGCCCCTCCCTGGGGGCTCTGACCCAGCCTCAGGCTTGGCAGGGACTGGGGACAATGCAGGATGTGCTCTGAGCGATCTGAGAGCCCCAGCTCTGCCCGGGGCAGGGGAGAGGGCAGGTGTGCCAGGAACTCTTCAGCTCCCGGGGGACAACAGCTGGGCTCTCCGGGATCCTCCTTGGAGCCACCCTGTGACCCCAGGGGCTGGGTGCTGTCTGTCACACTGTCCCTGTGCTGTGGCACCGGGCTCTGGGTGCCCTGAGCACCAGGAGCTGTGCCCAGGAGGGGTGGGTGCTGTCTGTCACACTGTCCCTGTGCTGTGGCACCGGGCTCTGGGGTGCCCTGAGCACCAGGAGCTGTGCCCAGGAGGGATGGGTGCTGTCTGTCACACTGTCCCTGTGCTGTGGCACCAGGCTCTGGGTGCTCTGAGCACCAGGAGCTGTGCCCAGGGCTGGGTGCTGTCTGTCACACTGTCCCTGTGCCATGGCACCGGGCTCTGGGGTTGTTCTGAGCACCAGGAGCTGTGCCCAGGAGGGCTGGGTGCTGTCTGTCACACTGTCCTGTGCTGTGGCACCAGGCTCTGGGGTTGTTCTGAGCACCAGGAGCTGTGCCCAGGAGGGCTGGGTGCTGTCTGTCACACTGTCCTGTGCTGTGGCACCAGGCTCTGGGGTTGTTCTGAGCACCAGGAGCTGTGCCCAGGGGCTGGGTGCTGTCTGTCACACTGTCCCTGTGCCCTGGCACCGGGCTCTGGGGTTGTTCTGAGCACCAGGAGCTGTGCCCAGGGCTGGGTGGTGTCTGTCACACTGTCCTGTGCCATGGCACCGGGCTCTGGGGTTGTTCTGAGCACCAGAGCTGTGCCCAGGAGGGCTGGGTGCTGTCTGTCACACTGTCCCTGTCCCTGTGCCATGGCACCAGGCTCTGGGGTGCCCTGAGCACCAGGAGCTGTGCCCAGGAGGGCTGGGTGCTGTCACACTGTCCCTGTGCCGTGGCACCAGGCTCTGGGGTGCCCTGAGCACCAGGAGCTGTGCCCAGGGGGGTGGGTGCTGTCTGTCACACTGTCCCTGTGCTGTGGCACCAGGCTCTGGGGTGCCCTGAGCACCAGGAGCTGTGCCCAGGAGGGCTGGGTGCTGTCTGTCACACTGTCCTGTGCCCTGTGGCACCAGGCTCTGGGGTTGTTCTGAGCACCAGGAGCTGTGCCCAGGGGGGGTGGGTGCTGTCTGTCACACTGTCCTGTCCCTGAGCTGTGCCACAGAATGGCTGGGTTGGAAGGGACTCCCAGGGGTCACAGGAATTCAGCTCCTGCCTCTGCACTGGGGTGGGAGCAGAGCAGAGCCAGGCCCTCCCCCGGGGTTTGGGGTGCCCGGGGTTCCCCTCAGGAGCCCCCAGACCCCCGGGCTGTGCCATGCTGGTGCTTTCAAAGGCTGGGTCTGGGCAGTGCCCAGCGCTGGGTGCAGGGTTTGGGCTCCAGCTGCAGCAGGGGAGGCACAGCTGACTCCACACAGGGTCCTGCCCCCTCAGGGACCCCACAGGGACAGAGCCAGCTGCAGGCCACCAGCCCCTCCCCAAAACAGTCCCTGCCTCTGGGCACAGCGCAGCCAAGTGAGGAGGAGTGCAGAGCAGCGGGGCTTCGGCAGGAAAAGGCTCCTGGGGCCATTCCAGCCCGGCAGAATGGAGAGCTCAGCGTGCACAGGAGGGTCCCTGGGGGCAGGGACAGGGCAGAGTCACCGTGAGCTCTGCCTGCTCCGAGGCATTTCCCCACTGAAGTGCCCAGCCAAAGAGCCACTGTCACCCCTGGGTAGCTCGGGGGGAGCTGCCACTCAGCCTGCAGTGACACCAGCCCCTGTCACCGGGGCAGTGCCAGCTGCTGGCAGGCACAGCTCTGGTGGCTTTAGGGGTGAAGTCGTTTTGCTGCAGGTGCAGTAAGAAAATTGGGTGTCTGGTGGGACAGGACAGAGGATTTCCAGTGATCCTCATGGAAATCAGAGTGAGGGATTTCCAGTGATCCTTATGGAAATCAGAGTGAGGGATTTCCACTGATCCTCGTGGAGATCAGAGTGAGGGATTTCCACTGATCCTCATGGAAATCAGAGTGAGGGATTTCCAGTGATCCTCATGGAAATCAGAGTGAGGGATTTCCAGTGATCCTCATGGAAATCAGAGTGAGGGATTTCCACTGATCCTCATGGAAATCAGAGTGAGGGATTTCCACTGATCCTCATGGAAATCAGAGTGAGGGGCTGTCCTGGGGGGCTCAGAGGATGGGCAGGACTGAGGCAGAAATCAGGGGTCACAGAATCCCAGAATGGTTCGGGACCTGAAATCCCATCCAGTGCCACCCCTGCCCTGGCAGGGACACCTCCCACTGCCCCAGGGGGCTCCAAGCCCTGTCCAGCCTGGCCTGGGACCCTGGCAGCCACAGCTCTGCTGTGCCAGGGCCACACCTGGGGAGGATTGCTCCCTGATGCTCCATCCAAACCTCCTCTCCTTCAGCTTGAAGCTTTTGTCCTTCAGAGCTGTTATGAAAGCACTTCACTGTGTATGTGCAGCCTGAAACAGCAGAGCGAGCCCTGGGCTGATTCTGCCCTCCCTCCAGTGGCATCTGGAGTCACTTCAGGCTGTGCTGTGCTCTGGAGAAGTTGTCTGGAGCCTTTCCACAGCACTGGGGGAAACTGCAGAGGGCAGATGGATGCGATGTTGGGAAGGAATTGTTCCCTGGGAGGGTGGGGAGGTCCTGGCACAGGGTGCCCAGAGATGCTGTGGCTGCTCCATCCCTGGCAGTGTCCAAGGCTGGATGGGGCTTGGAGCAACCTGGGATAGTGGGAGGTGTCCCTGCCAGGGCAGGGGGTAGAACGAGATGATCTGTAAAGTCCCTTTCCTCTCAACCCAACCCATTCCATGATTCTCTGATTCTCTGATTCCATGATTCTCTCATTCTGTGACTCTTTGATTCCATGATTCTCTGATTCCATGAGTCTCTGTTTCTGATTCTCTGATTCTCCGATTCTCTGATTCCGTGACTCTCTGATTCTCTGATTCCATGATTCTCTGATTCTCTGACTCTCTGATTCCGTGACTCTCTGATTCTCTGATTCCATGATTCTCTGATTCTCTGACTCTCTGTTTCCATGATTCCATGACTCTCTGATTCCATGACTCTCTGATTCTCTGATTCTCTGATTCTCTGATTCTGATTTCATGATTCTCTGACTCTGATTTCATGATTCTCTGACTCTGATTCCATGATTCTCTGATTCCATGACTCTCTGCTTCCATGATTCCATGACTCTCTGATTCCATGAGTCTCTGATTCTCTGATTCTCTGATTCTCTGACTTTCTGATTCCATGACTCCATGACTCTCTGACTCTGATTCTCTGACTCTGATTCCACGACTCTCTGATTCCATGACTCTCTGATTCCATTACTCCATGACTCCATGACTCTCTGACTCTCTGTTTCCATGATTCCATGACTCTCTGATTCCATGACTCTCTGATCTCTGGTCCCACACATGCACGAGAGCCGTGCCCAAGCCCTCCTTGCCCTGAGGCAGGGCTGGTGCTGTGTCACTGGCCTGGGCTGCCTGGAGGGGTTTTGTGTCACCCCCCTGGGCAGGGCTGGTGCTGTGTCACTGGCCTGGGCTGCCTGGAGGGGTTTTGTGTCACCCCCTGGGCAGGGCTGGTGCTGTGTCACTGGCCTGGGCTGCCTGGAGGGGTTTTGTGTCACCCCCGTGGGCAGGGCTGGTGCTGTGTCACTGGCCTGGGCTGCCTGGAGGGGTTTTGTGTCACCCCCTGGGCAGGGCTGGTGCTGTGTCACTGGCCTGGGCTGCCTGGAGGGGTTTTGTGTCACCCCCGTGGGCAGGGCTGGTGCTGTGTCACTGGCCTGGGCTGCCTGGAGGGGTTTTGTGTCACCCCCTGGCCTTGGGACCGGTGGGAACAGTGGCTGTTGGTTCCCCACGTGGACCTGTGAGCTCAGAGGATCAGGTGGGCTGCACTGCAGAGCTCTCTCCAACTTGGCCATTTATTTGTGCCTTAAACAGCAATTAAGAAAAAAAAAAGGAGCTGCTTATCCTGCGAGGGGCTCTGCCTGACTCCTGTCTCCTCACTGCGGTGCTGCTCTGATTTCCATCTCATGCATATCTTATTTAACATTCTGGATACTGTTTTGAGTGCCCCAATATTTTAAAATAAATTGCTGCATGTAAAAGACTTAATGTCACATTCTGTTATTCTGACTGTTGAAAGAAAAGTGAAATCTTCAATGGGGCCAGTGGAGCAGAAGCAATCACGCAGAGGGAGGTCCTATTAATGTGTATTACGTTTCATTATTGCAGCTCTGCATGTCAGGCAGCTTCTCATCAGAGCTCACGCAACACATCACAGACTTAACTCCTTGCAAGCAAACGGGGGGGGAGCTCTGAAACTCCTGCTCTGCTCCTCTCCTCCCCGCAGTCCCCGCCGTGCTGCCGATGCCGCTGCTCCCGTTCCCCGCTCCGGCCCCTCCCGCCCGGAGGAGCTGCGCTGGCAGCGGGAGGCGCCGGGGAGATGAGAGCGAGAAGGAATGATGGAGTGGGAGCGGAGAGGCATGATAAAGAGGGAACGGGATGACGGATAGGGGAGGTGGTGATGGAGGTGGAGATGGATGGTGGAAAAGGAAGGAGGTGAATAGAAAAAGAGAGGATGGAGAGAGAAAGGGATGATGGAGAGGGGAGGGGATGATGGAGAGGAAATTGGATGATGGAAAGGGAAAGGGAGAATGAGGAGGGAATAGGATGATAAAGAGTGGGATGATGGAGGGGAAATTGGATGATGGAGAGGGAAAGGGAAGATGAAGAGGGAAGGGGATGATGGAGAGGGGATGGGATGATAAAGAAGGAATGGGATGATGGAGAGGGAAGGGGATGATGGACAGGGAAGGGGATGATGGAGAGGGAATGGGATGATAAAGAAGGAAGGGGATGTGGGAGAGGGAAAGGGATGACAAAGAGGAAAGGGATGATGGAGAGGGAAAGGGATGATGGAGAGGGAAAGGGATGATGGAGAGGAGGGAATGACAAAGAGGGAATGGGATGATGGAGAGGGAAGGGGATGACAAAGAGGGAAGGGAATGATGGAGAGGAGATTGGATGATGGAGAGGGAAGGGAATGATGGAGAGGAGATTGGATGATGGAGAGGGAAGGGGATGATGGAGAGGGACACGAGGGAGAAGCAGCAGGGAGAGGGGGTGGGAGATGGTGAGAAGAGGATCCACACAGGAGTAGAGGGGACACAGCTGGCAGCCCGTGCCACCTTCCCCCAGCTCCCTGGGATGTCCCATCAGGGCTGCACCCCAGTCACTTCCTACCCTGAAGGTCTCTCCAGCCCTCAGACAGTTCAGGCTTATTCCCATCCTCTGCCCAAAAGCACTCCCCGGACAGACCCACAGAAAGCCCCCGTGGGCTGCAGGGGTGTGATTTGTGCTTACTGGGGAAAGCACCCTCGTGTGGGGAGGGGACATGGGGACAGGAGGGAGGTGCAGACACAGGCCTGGGTGAAGGGCAGGAGGGAGCCAGCAGGGAGGGGATGGAAGGAGCAGGGCAGTGGGGAATGCCTGTCTGAATTCCAGGTGAGGCTGTTAAGTGTTGCCCCACTCTCTGTGACAGACAGACTGCAGCTCTGCTGGGTCTGTGAGGAAATGGGGTGAGGGGTGAAGGGCTCTGGGTGCCTGGGGCTGTGTGCTGCTGCTCTGGAGGGAAAGTCTCTCTGGAGAAGGTGAGATGATAAAACAGCCTCCAAATCGCTGCCAGAGCAGGGATGGAAGGGGCTCAGGGTGGGCTGGGCTGGGCTGGGACTGGCACTGAACCCAACGAAGGCATGCAGGGGAACCAGAGTGGCATTTCCAGTGCTCCCACCATGGCCAGCCCCAGTGTGGTGAGGAGTACTGAGGTCCTGGCAGAGCCTCTGGGCACCTCCTCCTGCCCACAGGAGCAATAAATGGGAAAGGTTTGCCCCTAATCCCCCATTTCCCCAGGGCACCCCTTCCTCTCCTCCCACCCCTCTCCAGGGCACCAGACACGAGCTGGGCAGAGGTTTTTGGGCACAGCCTGCAGGGAACATGGGGCAAACCTCCTCTGTGCCTGAGCCCTGAGCCCTGGGCAGGGGAGCTGTGCCCAGAGCAGACTGCAAGCATTTGTGTTTAAATGGCAGTGCAGAGCCATCCCTGCAGCTGTGGGGAGAGAAAAGCCAGCCCAGGCTGGCTGGGATGTCCTGGGAATGTGGGACCTGCCCCATGGGACGTGTGCCCCAGCCCTGGGGCCCTGCTGCTGACAGGGAGCAGACAGGGAATGGGCAGGAAACCCGCAGCAGCCGTGGGAAAGGAGATTTTGGGGCACTGGGGAGGAATGTGGGGTGGAGCAGGGAGGGCACGGGGTGCTTCAGGGCTTTGGAAGGGCAGGGGGTGGTGCTGCAGCCCTGAGCCCCCACTGCCACTCCTGCTCTCCATCCCAGGGGCCTGGGTCCCACAGGGTCAGGAAGTTTGGGAAAACCCTGTGAGACCATCAGCTCCAAGCTTTGACTGAGCCCCACCATGTTCACAGAGCACACCAGGGATGGGCTCTGCAGCACTGCCTGCTCAGTGCCTGACCTCCCTTGCAGCGAGGAAACTTCCCCTGCACGCATGAAGGTGGTTCAGGATTGTTCCAGCCCCAGCAGGCACTGGGAGCACACAAACCCCACGCTGGGAGCACAGCCCCAGCACAGGCAGGGCTGCAGCTGCTCCTGCCATCCTGGACTCAGTGTGTGCCATCTTCCCGTGCCAGAGATGGAGAACCCCCTTGGGACGGGCATCAAGGGGCTCTTCCTTGAATTTTGCTCTCCCTCTCAGCATCCAGTGCCAGTCAGAAGGTGATGCCCACCAGGGGCTGGGAGCCCATCTCCAGGGTGTCTCCTTGGCAGGGAGCAGGGAAGTGGGAGCTGGGGAAGGGGTGCTGGGAATGAACATGTCATTCCTGGAGTGGCAGAGGATTTCTTCTGTGGAAAATAAAAATCCTGAAAAAGTGTCTGTTGTTGTAGCAAAAAAAAGTTGGGTGGGTTTTATTTCCATTTTCTGTAGGTTTGGTTTGTTTTCTGCCCCGGCTTTTCCCAGCCTTTCTTCTTGTATTTGCTCTTTTTTTTCCCTTTCTCTTGTGGTTTTGAGGGATTGAGGCTTTTCTGCTGCAGCAGTTAAAGTTTGGGTAATGAATTCCCTGGGAAAAGAGCTTATTTTCCACTTCAGTCCATTGCAAGTTAAACACCTGGTGCTCCCAGACCTCCACCCCGGCTCGGAGCAGGCACCTCCCCAGGGCTGCAGCTGGAGGATGATGCTCTCCTGCTGTGTTCTGCCGGGGGTACCAAACCTTGGGACGGCTCCCTGCACCCCAGCAGTGCCCAAACCCCTCCTGGTGTCTCTGGAGCTGCTCCCTGCCCTGTGGGTCCCTCTGGGCTGGGAATGGATGAGGGGACAGCAGTGCCACCGCTCACCACAGCTTGAGATCACAGAATCACAGAAAATCCTGAGCTGAAGGGACCCCCAGGACCACCCAGCCCAGCCCCAAACCTGCCCAGCCCCCAGCAATCCCCCTGCCCATCCCTGGAGCTCTGGCAGTGCCAGCACCCTCTGGGGAGGGAAGAACCTTTCCCTGAGCTCCACCTGAGCCTGGGCAGTGCCAGCACCTCTGGGGAGGGAAGAACCTTTCCCTGAGCTCCACCTGAGCCTGGGCAGTGCCAGCACCTCTGGGAGGGAAGAACCTTTCCCTGAGCTCCACCTGAGCCTGGGCAGTGCCAGCACCTCTGGGGAGGGAAGAACCTTTCCCTGAGCTCCACCTGAGCCTGGGCAGTGCCAGCACCTCTGGGGAGGGAAGAACCTTTCCCTGAGCTCCACCTGAGCCTGGGCAGTGCCAGCCCTTCTGGGAGGGAAGAACCTTTCCCTGAGCTCCCTGAGCTGCCCTGGCCCAGCTCCAGCCCTTCCCTGCCCCAGAGATCAGAGCTGCCCCTCGGGAGGAGCTGCAGTCACCTCCTCTTTCAGTCTCTCAAAGAAGATGTTAAGCCCAGGGCTTGTCCCCTTTCTGTCCCTCTCCGAGTGCTGCAGCTGCAGGTCCTGCTGGCCTTTGTCCCCTCCACATCCCACCCTGCCCAGATCCTCCCCACAGGCAGCTCAGGGTGTGGGGATGGGGGCAGCTCAGCACACCAAGCCCAGCAAACAGCCACGGGGGAGATCTCGGTGGGTCAGGGCTGGGCTGAGGCTCTGGGAGCAGGGCAAGGCACAGTGTGTGCTCAGGGGAGAGCTCTGCTCCTGTTGGGGCTGCAAAATATGACCAAAGACTCTTTCTTTTCATTGTATCTCCTCCATTTCCCGACATGAGGAGCACAGACAGAAGGTGAGATCAGACACGTCGTGGTTCTTCCACCTCTCAGGGAAGGAGTCCCTGCCCGTGGCAGTGGGGCTGGAAATGATTTCCAGCTCCCTTCCAACCCAAACCCCTCTGGGACTCTGTCGTTTTATTGTGCAGAAGTTGTGTTTTCAGAGCCGTAACTCCCAGTAAGGCAGGAGAAGATCCTCGCCCTGCCCTGCTGTCCTGGCACTCCCTGCTCCCCAGCCTGAGATCAGGAGGGGTCTGGGACCACAGTCCTGCACCCAGCTCCTCACCCAGCCTGGCTTGCCCACCGCAGGCACTGAACCACGTCACCAGTGCGAGCACAGCACCAGTCTGGCCCAGAGTCTCGCCCCAGGCATGGTGTGCAGCTTTGGCCAGGGCAGGAAGGAGCTTGGCTGAGCTCTTGCTCTGTGTGAGCTCTCCCAGCCCTCATGCAGTGTGGGAGGGGGCCAGAGCTCGGGCTGGGCACTGAGCTGCAGCAGCCGCAGTCCTGGGCCAGGCACCTCAGGGACAGCTGGGGGACACAGGATGGGCTGCTGGACCCTCACACAGGCCTGGCCCGGGCTCTCCATGTCCTGCTGGCTCTGGGGTGGAGCACAGCCCATCATCCTGCCAGGCTGCCCCAGCCTCCTGGGGAGTGCCAGAGCCAGGACACCCCCAGCCCAGGCTCCAGGGCTGCCACACTCCTGCGTGTCCCCCAGGGCTGTGACACCTCCTGTGGCTGAGCAGAGCTGCCAGGTGACCCCTGACATTCACCTAATTGTTCCCTCTCTTTGATTAGATGCACCACAAAGTTGGTAAATGGATCAAATTAAATTTGAGTGGCGGCAGCACAGCTTTGGAACGCTGATTAGATTTGAAAATACCACATTTAAATATCTTAGCATTTGTGGGGATTAGGAGAAAGAGGGGGAGAGTGTGAGCAGGGGGGAGCAGAGGAGGGGAGAGGCAGTGCTGGGTGCTCAGCCTGGCCCCCAGCCCTCCTGGGCAGCAGCAGCAGCTCCTGGCTGCTGGGGGAGGCAGCCCCTCTGCTGGGGGGCTGCGGGGCTGCTGAGGCCTCTGAGCCCTGGCACTGCTGCCAGAGCTGGGTCCTGCTGCCCCTGGCCCAGCGTCTGCCCCTGAGTGCCACCAGCCCTGCTGAGCTCTGGGCAGCACCAGCACAGCCACGGGGAGCAAACCTGCAGCCTGGGCAGGGGGCTGCTCTGCTGCTGGGGGGCCTGCTGGAATGGCATCCTGCCAGCTCAGCCTGGCCGCTGGGGTGGCCAAAGGCAGTGCGGGCTCCTGCTCTGCCCTGGCACTGCCTGTGTGCCCATCTGCCCCGCCTGTGTGCCCATCTGCCCCAGCCCTCCTGTGGCCTGTCCCTCCTGAGCATCCTCAGGCACCCAGCTGGGTCCAAGAACAGCTTCCTGCTGGCAGCAGCAGGCTGTGGGGTTCAGCTGTCAGCAGTAAACCCCAGCCCAGGGGGACAGTGCACAGGGAATGCCCCACTGGAAATGTTGACATTTCAACACTACTTCCATTGTCAGAAAATAAGAAGTGCTTTAAAAGTGCAGAGTCCCAACACCTCCATGAGGTGTGAATGCCAGGGAGGGATTGAAGGACATGACTTCATCTGAGCAAAATACTTTTGTCTTCCTGAGCAGGAGCACTGACTTCAAAATGGGGGGGCTTGGGTGCCTCACAGCCTGTGAGCCACGAGCTCCTGCTGCCAGCCCAGGCAGCCAGGAGGGGTCTGCACAGGCTGGGGGATGCTGGGCAGAGCAGCTGGGAGCCCACTCTGTTCCTCCTGGATCCTTGTCCTGGGGGCTCCCACTCTTTGTTCCTGCCTGGATCCCTGCCCTGGGGCAGAGCTGAGGCTCCCACTCTGTTCCTGCCTGGATCCTTGTCCTGGGTGCTCCCACTCTGTTCCTGCCTGGATCCTTGTCCAGGGGCAGAGCAGCTGGGAGCCCACTCTGTTCCTGCCTGGATCCCTGTCCTGGGGCAGAGCTCTGGCTCCCACTCTGTTCCTGCCTGGATCCCTGTCCTGGGGCAGAGCTCTGGCTCCCACTCTGTTCCTGCCTGGATCCCTGTCCTGGGGGCTCTCACTTTATTCCCTGCCTGGATCCCTGTCCTGGGGCAGAGCTGAGGCTCCCACTCTTTATTCCTGCCTGGATCCCTGTCCTGGGGGCTCCCACTCTTTGTTCCTGCCTGGATCCCTGTCCTGGGGCAGAGCTCAGGCTCCCACTCTTTGTTCCTGCCTAAATCCTTGTCCTGGGGGCTCCCACTCTTTATTCCTGCCTGGATCCTGTCCTGGGGCAGAGCTCTGGCTCCCACTGTGTGTTCCTGCCTGGATCCATGTCCTGGGGGCTCCCACTGTCTGTTCCTGCCTAAATCCATGTCCTGGGGCAGAGCTCAGGCTCCCACTGTGTGTTCCTGCCTGGATCCCTGTCCTGGGGCAGAGCTCAGGCTCCCACTGTGTGTTCCTGCCTAAATCCATGTCCTGGGGCAGAGCTCTGGCTCCCCCACCCTGAGGTGCTGAGTGCAGGGACAGAGTTTGTGAGGAACAAGGACTGGACTAGGCAAACACCAGAATTATGGGGCTTGTGTGAGGTTTGCAGCCTTGGTGCTGGCAGATGTGAGAGTGGTGAGGATGGTTTAAACATTTTGTTTGGATCCTAGGAAGAATTCTTTACTGTGAGGGTGGGCAGGCCCCGGCTCAGGGTGCCCAGAGAAGCTGTGGCTGCCTCTGGAGATGTCCAAGGCCAGGCTGGACAGGGCTTGCAGCAACCTGGGACAGTGGAAGGTGTCCCTGCCATGACAGAGGTTGAAATGAGATGATCTGGGGTCCCTCAAAACCCAAACCCAAGCCCAAACCCAAACCCAAACACAAAACCAAACACAAACACAAAACCAAAGCCAAACCCAAACTCAAAGCCAAAGCCAAAGCCAAAGCCAAACCCAAACCCAAACACAAAACCAAACCCAAACACAAAACCAAAGCCAAACCCAAACTCAAAGCCAAAGCCAAAGCCAAAGCCAAAGCCAAAGCCAAAGCCAAAGCCAAAGCCAAAGCCAAAGCCAAAGCCAAACACAAACCCAAACACAAAACCAAATCCAAAGCCAAAGCCAAACCATTCTGGGCCTCAGTGACCCTGCCCAGGTGCAGAGAGGCCGAGCTGGGCTCTGGCTGCAGGGCAGGGCCATGTGGGTGCTCCTGCTGCCTCTCAGCCCTCCCCCACCCTCTGAGCTGCCCTGCCTGCGCCAGGGGCACCTGCAGGAAATGCAGGGACAGGCCAGGATTCAGCAGCCCCTGCACCACTCCTAAATCCCTCTCAGTTCCTGCTCCACTCCTGCTCAATTCCTGCTCAATTCCTGCTCAATTCCTGCTCCACTCCTGCTCAATTCCTTCTCCATCACAGCTCCATCCCTGCTCAATCCCTGCTCAATTCCTGCTCCATCCCAGCTCCATCCCTGCTCTATCCCTGCTCCATCCCAGCTCCATCCCTGCTCCATCCCAGCTCCATCCCAGCTCCATCCCTGCTCAATTCCTGCTCCATCCCTGCTCAATTCCTGCTCCATCCCAGCTCCATCCCAGCTTCATCCCTGCTCCATCCCAGCTCCTGCTCCATCCCAGCTCCATCCCTGCTCAATTCCTGCTCCATCCCAGCTGCATCCCAGCTCCATCCCAGCTCCATCCCTGCTCCATCCCAGCTCCATCCCTGCTCCATCCCTGCTCCATCCCTGCTCCTGCTCCATCCCTGCTCCATCCCAGCTCCATCCCTGCTCCATCCCTGCTCCTGCTCCATCCCTGCTCCATCCCAGCTCCATCCCTGCTCCATCCCAGCTCCATCCCTGCTCCATCCCAGCTCCATCCCTGCTCCATCCCAGCTCCATCCCAGCTCCATCCCTGCTCCATCCCTGCTCCTGCTCCATCCCTGCTCCATCCCAGCTCCATCCCTGCTCCATCCCTGCTCCTGCTCCATCCCTGCTCCATCCCAGCTCCATCCCAGCTCCATCCCTGCTCCATCCCAGCTCCATCCCAGCTCCATCCCAGCTCCATCCCCGCTCCATCCCAGCTCCATCCCAGCTCCAGCTCCATCCCATCTCCATCCCAGCTCCATCCCTGCTCCATCCCAGCTCCATCCCAGCTCCATCCCTGCTCCATCCCAGCTCCATCCCAGCTCCATCCCAGCCCCATCCCAGCTCCATCCCTGCTCCATCCCAGCTCCATCCCAGCTCCATCCCTGCTCCATCCCAGCTCCATCCTGCTCCATCCCAGCTCCGTCCCTGCTCCATCCTGCTCCATCCCTGCTCCATCGCAGCTCCATCCCTGCTCCATCCCAGCTCCATCCCTGCTCCATCCCAGCTCCATCCCAGCTCCATCCCAGCCCCATCCCAGCTCCATCCCTGCTCCATCCCAGCTCCATCCCTGCTCCATCCCAGCTCCATCCTGCTCCATCCCAGCTCCGTCCCTGCTCCATCCCTGCTCCATCCCAGCCCCATCCCAGCTCCATCCCAGCTCCACCCCAGCTCCACCCCAGCTCCATCCCAGCTCCATCCCAGCTCCATCCCTGCTCCTGCTCCATCCCTGTTCCCATCCCAGCTCCATCCCAGCTCCTGCTCCATCCCTGCTCCATCCCAGCTCCATCCCTGCTCCTGCTCCATCCCCAGCTGCATCCCAGCTCCATCCCTGCTCCATCCCCAGCTCCATCCCTGCTCCATCCCCAGCTCCATCCCTGCTCCATCCCTGCTCCATCCCCAGCTCCATTCCAGCTCCATCCCAGCTCCATCCCTGCTCCTGCTCCATCCCTGCTCCATCCCTGCTCCATCCCAGCTCCATCCCAGCTCCATCCCTGTTCCCATCCCAGCTCCATCCCAGCTCCATCCCAGCTCCATCCGTGCTCCATCCCAGCTCCATCCCAGCTCCATCCCAGCTCCATCCCAGCTCCATCCCTGCTCCATCCCCAGCTCCATCCCAGCTCCATCCCAGCTCCATCCCAGCTCCATCCCAGCTCCATCCCAGCCCATCCCAGCTCCATCCCAGCTCCATCCCTGCTCCTGCTCCATCCCAGCTCCATCCCTGCTCCTGCTCCATCCCAGCTCCATCCCAGCTCCATCCCCAGCTCCATCCCAGCTCCATCCCAGCTCCATCCTGCTCCATCCAGGAGCTCGGGCTGGGCGCTGCGGGACGATGTGCTGCGGCTGGGCTGCGTTTGGGCTCAGAGCCGCGCTGGGTTCAGGGTGAACGCCGTGCCTGAGGCTGCGGTGTCAGACCCCCCTGTGCCCCCGGGCACGCCCCCAGAGCAGCTGCAGGTTCAAGCCTGACCCGACCAGGGCGTCCTGCGTGTCCCCTGTCCCCCAGCAGTGTCCCCAGGCAGCGTGGGGGACACAGGCGTTCAGCGAGAGCCGAGCCAGGCTCGGTGCAGAGCTGGGAGAGGGAGTGCGGAGGCTGGGAGGGGAGTGGCGGGCAGACAGCAGAGTGGATTTCTGCTTGAGTGGTTATTATACCGTCGATTTGAAGAGACAGATGACGGCAGTGGCAGAGGAGGCAATAATTGAAAGCGCCATGAAACATTAATGAATGCCCAGGGACTGGATCAGGAGTTGTTAACGCTCACTTTGCTCTCTCTGTCTCGCTCTCTTTTTAAAGTCAAAATTGTTCCACTGCCCTCTAGGCGAAGGATTTATTTTATTTTTTTCTCTCTGATTTAAAGGTGTAGGCGCCCACCAAAGGAGCCCTGGCTCGGTGGCTGATCACATCTGCTCTGCAGTGCCTTTCCCGTGGGGATGGCTGTGGGGAGCAAGCCAGAGCCTGCATCCGTGAGGGATCAACAGGTCTGGCTGATGGGAGGGCGAGAGGAGCCGAGCTCAGCGAGGGGTGATGCTGAGGGGTGGCAGCACCGTCCCTGTCCCCTCTGGACGCACACCACGGAAAGCATTGCCCCTCTGGGTGTGCAGAGCCCACCCAGCTCCCTCCGGCCGGCAGGGCGAGCCGAGGTGCGCCCCAGGGAGAGCAGCCCGGAGCATCCCTGTGCCGCCAGCCGCTGCCCGTGGCTCCGCAGAGGCTGCTCGCCACTCAGCAGGGCCTCAGGGGCTGGGGAACAAAGAGCTTTTAGCAGAGCTGTCAGCAGCACCGCGGAGCTCTCTGACCTGCAGCTACCGGGCTGTCGCTCAAGCGCGGCTCAGCCAGAGGCTGGGGATCCTCCAGCTTCGCACCGAGAGGTCTGACATCACTTGGTGGCTGCTGCTCTGGCCCTAAAAGGGAGTTAAAAGCCCTTGCCTAAAGGAAGGATAAAGCGGAGGTGAAGCTGTGAGTACCTCTTCCCTCCAGCTCTTCTCCCTGGAGACAGCACAGGGATGGCAGAGGGTCCTTGTGCCCCCTGAGCAGCCAGGGCTCAGCGAGGGAGGGGGGCAGGAGGGAGCAGGATCTGTTCAGGGCACAAAGGAACCAGCCTGGGGACAGCAGGGCTTGGGGGCTGGCTTTGAGTGCCCTCCCCAGCCCCGCGTGGGCACAGCCCCCGGGAGATGGCACAGGGACGGCAGCCCAGCTCAGGCTGCGGGGGACAGGACCCGGGAGCTGGGGTGGCCTCAGCTCGGGGTGGGGCAGTGCCCCCGCTGCAGAGACACATCCTGCAGAGCAGGGCAGGCACGGGCCCGGCTGGCAGCTGGCCCAGCTCGCTGTGCTGCAGCCAGGACAGCACGGGGCTGTGGGGACAGTCCCTGCTCGCCCAGCACATCTGCTCCACACCCCGAGCCTCGCCCGGCTCCTCCAGCAGCTCCTCCCCGGGGCAGCACGGCACGGGCAGGCTGGCACTGAGGACCAGCCCTAGTGGGGCAGGAGCCCAGGAGCTCCAGGCACGGGCCAGGTGAGGCCTGGCAGTGCTGGGGACAGGACTGGCAGTGGCAGCGCCAGGAGCCCTGTGTAATCAGCACAGTCACTCCTCCTCACCTTCACCCCTGCAGCAGCTCAGGCAGGGCACTGCTCCCTCCCAGCTGTCCCCAGGGACACACCAGAGTCCCACAGCCCTCCCACACAGGGCACTGCTCCCTCCCAGCTGTCCCCAGGGCACACCAGTGTCCCACAGCCCTCCCACACAGGGCACTGCTCCCTCCCAGCTGTCCCCAGGGCACACCAGTGTCCCACAGCCCTCCCACACTGCACTCCCCACACAGGGCACTGCTCCCTCCCAGCTGTCCCCAGGGACACCCCAGTGTCCCACAGCCCTCCCACACAGGGCACTGCTCCTCCCAGCTGTCCCCAGGGGGCACCCCAGTGTCCCACAGCCCTCCCACACAGGGCACTGCTCCCCTCCCAGCTGTCCCCAGGGGCACACCAGTGTCCCACAGCACTCCCACACAGGGCACTGCTCCCTCCCAGCTGTCCCCAGAGGCACACCAGTGTCCCACAGCCCTCCCACACTGCACTCCCCACACAGGGCAGGGAAGGAGCAGTTCCCCTCCCTCGGTCCCCTGAGGTCAGGAATTGCTGTGGAGGGGCGGCTGGAGCCCCGGGCTGGGCTGCTGTCACCACAGCCCCCGGGGAGCAGCGTCCCAGCCCCTGGCCTCAGCCCACACCTCCTCTCCCCAGCCCCTGCCAGCAGCCCCGGCAGGGTTTGGGTTGGATGGGATCTCACAGCCACGGGCAGGGACATCTCCCACTAGCCCAGGATGCCCTGAGCCCCAACCTGGCCTCATAAAAAACCCTTAAATATGACATTCCAGAGGCACAAGTGGATGTTGCCTGTGAGGCCGGGAGGTTACACACCCTTGGCTGTCACTGGGAGCCGGGATGTTCCAGGGTCACAGAGCAGCCGTTTGTTTCTGGAGCTCTTCCCAGCTGTAGTGCTGGGCTGAGGGAGGAGCTGGGCTGGAAGGAGCTGTGCTCAGGGTCCCATCTCAAAGCACAGGAGCACTGCAGCATCACCGAGAAATTCCTGTCCAGCAAGGCTTTGAGCCTGGCAGAGGCAGGGCAGGCGTGAGCTGCTGGATCTGCTGCACCGTGGAAAGCCCCAGGACACACCCAGGGCCGTGGGCAGCTGCTGCCCTGCCAAGGGAGGGGTGGTGGAATCACTTCTCCAGGAGCTGTCCCCAGGAGGTGACAGGATGCCCTGCAGTTCTGGAGGTGCTCAAAAAGCAAGGAGATGTGCACTCAGTGGGCATGGGGGCGTCTGCTTCAAGGTTGGACTTGATGATCTTGGAGGTTTTTTCCAACCTTAATGATTCTGATTCTCTCTGGCACTGCAGTGTCTGGGAGCGTGTGCTGTGTGTTCCTGCCAGTCACAGTCAGGGTGGATCTGAGTGTGACCAGGAGAGCTGAGGGACAATGTCCTGTCCTGCACACCTGGACTGGCTGTGACCAGGAGAGCTGAGGGACAATGTCCTGTCCTGCACACCTGGACTGGCTGTGTGTGACCAGGGCTGTGAGGGACAATGTCCTGTCCTGCACACCTGGACTGGCTGAGTGTGACCAGGAGAGCTGAGGGACAATGTCCTGTCCTGCACACCTGGACTGGCTGTGTGTGACCAGGGGCTGTGAGGGACAATGTCCTGTCCTGCACACCTGGACTGGCTGAGTGTGACCAGGGGCTATGAGGGACAATGTCCTGTCCTGCACACCTGGACTGGCTGTGAGTGACCAGGGGCTATGAGGGTGCTGTGCTGTCCTGTCCTGTCCTGTCCTGTCCTGTCCTGGCTGTCTGAGGGTCTCTGGAGCCAGAACAGTGGGGCCAGAGGGGCAATCACACTGGATTTTGCTAAATCTTGTGTCTCCAGCTCCCTCCCTGTGTCATCCAGGGCATCCTGTTACCTCCTTGTTCTTTCCTCTCTCCTGCTGCTCCCTGAGGTTTCAGCTCTGGAGTGAATTTTCCCCCTCACCTCCTGCACACTCTGACTTCCAGCCTGGCCTTGCAGGCTGCAGCATCACCCCCTCCTGCCCTATCCCACCCATCCCAGTCGGCCCTCAGAGCATCTCTAACAACCCCCGGTGGTGTCACAGCCCTTCCCTGGTCACAGGATGACAGCAATGGGCAGATCCCCCTTTGCTGATCCAGGCTGCCATCCAGCAGTGCAGCAGCCCTGCTCACATCCCACAGCCCGTTTCCCACCAAGCCATGGCTGTCACTTCCCGGGAGAGAATTGCCAGGGAGGTGCCGAGTGTATTTTTAGCATTGCCGTTCATGTCTGATAAGTGTTTTGACCTTTTTGAGCAGAGCTAATCATGCTGTCTGCTCCTCATTGCATCTCAGCTCGTGCTCTGCCTGTCAGGGAGCCGAGGGAGGAGCTGCTGGCTCCCCACGGCACCCCTGGCATGAGGGAGGGGGTTCCTGGCCCGGGAGTCCCCGCTCTGCACCAGGTGTGTGCCCTCAGCAGCCCCAGAGCCTCGTGTGTGCGCGGGGCCTTCCATGGCATTGGGATTCCAAAGGATGCAGCAGAGCTCCCCTGCCCGGGGCAGGGTGCTGGCTGGGGAGCGGCAGGGCGTGGTCTGGGGGTCACTGGGGTCAGTGTGATCAGTGGGGTCAATGGGGTCAGTGGGGTCAGTGTGGTCAGTGTGGTCAGTGTGGTCAGTGTGGTCAGTAGGGTCAGTGTGGTCAGTGTGGTCAGTAGGGTCAGTGGGGTCAGTATGATCAGTGTGTTCAGTGTGGTCAGTGTGGTCTGTGGGGTCAGTGGGGTCAGTGTGGTCAGTGTGGTTACTGGGGTCAGTGTGGTCACTGTGGTCAGTGTGGTCAGTGAGGTCAGTGGGGTCAGTGGCGTTACTGGGGTTCAGTGTGGTCAGTGTGGTCAGTGTGGCCAGTGGGGTCAGTGGAGTCAGTGAGGGTCAGTGGAGTCAGTGAGGGTCAGTGGGGTCAGTGTGGTCAGTGTGGTCACTGGGGTCAATGGGGTCAGTGAAGTCAGTGAGGTCAGTGTGGTCAGTGGGCTCACTGGGGTCAGTGTGGTCAGTGGGGTCAGTATGATCAGTGTGGCCAGTGGGCTCACTGTGGTCAGTGTGGTCAGTGGGGTCAGTGTGGTCAGTGGGGTCACTGTGGTCAGTGTGGTCAGTGGGGTCAGTGTGGTCAGTGGGGTCAGTGGCGTTACTGGGTTCAGTGTGGTCAGTAGGGTCAGTGGGGTCAGTGTGGTCAGTATGATCAGTGTGGCCATTGGGCTCACTGTGGTCACTGTGGTCAGTATGGTCAGTGTGGTCAGCAGGCTGGGCTGTCCCACCTGATGTGAGCCCTGGGCTCAGTCCAGGCTGAGGATGAGCACCAGGCCTTGGGTGAGATCTGAGTGTGCTGGCCCAGAGCCCCCTGCCTGGGCTGGGCTGGGTTGGGCTGGGTTGGGTTGGGCTGGGTTGGGTTGGGTTGGGCTGGGTTGGGTTGGGTTGGGCTGGGTTGGGCTGGGTTGGGCTGGGCTGGGTTGGGCTGGGTTGGGCTGGGCTGGGTTGGGCTGGGTTGGGCTAGCTGAGGCTGGGCTGGGTTGGGTTGGGCTGGGTTGGGTTGGGCTGGGTTGAGTTGGGCTGGGCTGGGCTGGGCTGGGCTGGGCTGGGGTTGGGCTGGGCTGGGTTGGGTTGGGCTGGGCTGGGTTGGGCTGGGCTGGGCTGGGCTGGGTTGGGCTGGGCTGGGCTGGGTTGGGCTGGGCTGGGCCGGGCTGGGCTGGGCTGGGTTGGGTTGGGCTGGGCTGGGTTGGGCTGGGCTGGGCTGGGTTGGGTTGGGCTGCAGTTGGGTTGGGCTGGCTGGGCATGGGTTGGGCTGGGCTGGGCTGGGCTGGGGCTGGCTGGCTATTGGGCTGGGCTGGGCTGGGCTGGGCTGGGCTGGGCTGGGTTGGGTTGGTCGGGCTGGGCTGGGCTGGGCTGGGTTGGGTTGGGCTGGGCTGGGCTGGGCTGGGCTGGGCTGGGTTGGGTTGGGTTGGGCTGGGCTGGGCTGGGCCGGGCTGGGTTGGGCCGGTTGGGCTGGGCTGGGTTGGGCTGGGCTGGGCTGGGCTGGGCCGGGCTGGGCTGAGCTGGGTTGGGCTGGGCTGGGCTGGGCTGGGCTGGGTTGGTTTGGGCTGGGCTGGGCTGGGCTGGGCTGGGCTGGGCTGGGCTGGGTTGGGTTGGGCTGGGCTGGGCTGGGCTGGGCTGGGCTGGGCTGGGTTGGGCTGGGTTGGGTTGGGCTGGGCTGGGCTGGGTTTGGGCCGGGCTGGGCTGATCCCCCAGCCTGGGCAGCAGGGCAGGAGGGTTCTGCCCCTCTGCCCCTCTCAGCTCCCCAGCCCTGGGGCCCTGCTCAGGGAGGAGCTGCAGCTGCTGCAGAGTCCAGAGGGGCTCGTGGAGGTGACTGAAGCAATGGAGCAGCTGCTGGGAGGAAAGGCTGGGAGAGTTGGGATTGTTCAGCCTGGAGAAGAGCAGACTTTGTCACGACCTAATTGTGGCCTTGCAGTGCCTGAAGGGGCAACAAGAAAGATGGAGAGAGATGGAGACTATTTACAGAGGCTTGGGGTGACAGGACAGGGGGAGTGGTGACAAACTGGGAGACAGAAGGCTTATACTGGATGTTGGGAATAAACTCTTTCCTCAGAGGATGGTGAGGCCCTGGCACAGGTGCCCAGAGCAGCGGTGGCTGCCCCTGGATCCCTGGCAGTGCCCAAGGCCAGGCTGGAACTGGGGCTGGAGCAGCCTGGGACAGTGGGAGGTGTCCCTGCCATGGCAGGGGTGGAACAAGATGATCTTTAAGGTCTCTTACAAGCCAGGCCATTCTGGGTTTCTATTCCATGGTCCCTGTGCTGCCTTTTTTGCCCTGTTTAAGCACAGCACTGTTTCCAGGGGACACATTTTGCCTCCCCTGGTGCTGGGGGGTGCCCAGGGGCTGTGGGTGCCCACCTGGGCAGACTGTGGTGGCTGTTCCTGGTGTGGACAGCACAGCTGTCACCCTGGCAGCAGCCAGATCTGAGATGTGGCAGCAGAGCACCCAGAGGGAGCATCAGCAGCCTGGGACTGCTGTGGTGGCAGGAGCTGAGCCCTCACCTGCTGCTGCAGCCGCCTGGGCATCACTCAGACACGTGGTTGCCTCCTGGGCTTGCAGCAGCCCCTCCACGGTGGATTTGGTGCCCTGGGCTGCTCTCACACCCAGGCTGGGCTGGGCAGACTGTGCCCCCTGCCCACCCGTGCCACCCCTGGGCTGGGACAGCCCTGCTGTGGTCTGCGGGGGATGTGCAGGGCTGAGCAGGGATCCTCAGCTCCAGGCTGCCCCGGGGCCAGGGGCTCTGCCAGGCAAGCCTCCAGCCCACACTTAATCCTGGTGCCTGGGAAATTAGGCAGAAAATGCTGCCATTGAGTGTGGAGGCCTCTGCTGTAATTTGGAGCGAGCGGATGACACGCACTCGTCGTCAGAGAGAGATGAAAGCTTTTAGAGCTGGTGAGCACTAGCAAAATCTGTGAAAATCTCTTTTTTGTCAGGAGTGGTAGATACACAGGCAGATGAAAGACACAAGATAAAATTAGCCTGAATGCCACAGAGAGAAAGAGAGAAGGAGAAACGGGGAGGGGGAGGAGGGTATTTCTCAGAAGACTCTTGGCAGGGAAGGTTTCAACACTGGTGACTCCAAGGCAAAGGGGATGCATATATCTATATCTATATCATCTATATCTATATCTAATCTATATCTATATCTATATCTATATCTATATCTATATCTATATCTATATCTATATCTATATCTATATCTATATCATCTATATCTATATCTGTATCTATATATCTATATCTAATTTATATCTATATATCTACATCATCTAGATCTATATCTGTATATATCTATATCTATATCTATATCTATATATCTATATCTAATTTATATCTATATATCTATATATCTATATCATCTAGATCTATATCTGTATATATCTATATCTGTATATATCTATATCTAATCGATATCTATATCTATATATCTATATATCAATATATCTATATATCTATATCTAATTTATATCTATATCTATATCTATGTGTCTATATCTATATCTATATATCTATCAATATCTATATATCTATATCTATCTCTATATCTATATCTATATCTATCTAATCTATATATCTATATCCATATGTATATTTACATCTATAGCTGTATGTGTATATATGTGTGTGTGCATGAGAATAAAGGAGTGGGGCTGTATTTGGCTGTACCCCCAGAGCAGCAGCATCAGCTGGGGCTGATCTTTTGGGACTCTGAGCTTGTCCCCATCTCTGCTGTGACGGGCAGGGAGCCCTGGCCCTGCTGCCCATCTGTGGTGGGACTCCAGAGGACACAGCACCTCCTGCCCCCAATAGCAGGAACCACAGTGCCCACTCCAGTGGATGGTGTGGGTGTGCTACCAGCACCACGTGCTCCCTGAGGTGACTTGAATTCCATTTTTCCCTTGGTTTGGTGGCTCAGGTGCAGCTGCAGGCTCAGAGGAGATGCCCTGGGCACTAATCCTGGCTGCCAGGATTTGCTGCTGTGATCTTCACCTGGCACAGTGGTGAGGCAGGAGGGGCTGGCATGGCCTCTGTCTGCAGGTGACTGATTTTGTCACAAAGGCCCTGCACTGCTCCTGCCTCTGCTGCTGGAAGGGAAGGAGTGCTGGTGGCTCTGCAGCCGGGGGATGCTGCATCCCAAAGCATCAGTGGGGTCGGGAGAGAAGGTCTCTGTGGGATGTCCCACTGAGGTCACAGCCAGCACCCTCTCACAGGCCTTGGGGACACAGGAAAGCAAAGAGGAAATCCCCTCCCCAAACCCCCTTGGCACTGCTCGGGTCTGTCCTCCCCGTGCTCAGCAGCTGTGAGGGGTGTGTGCTGGGAGATGGCAGGAGGGGGAAGCGCTCTTAGACCTTGCTCTCTTCACTGGTGGCTCCCAAAAGTCTTTCCCCAGCCGCAGGACAGGTTGCTGCCATCAGCTGATGCAGGTGTGACACCCCTTGAGGGCTCTGCCCCTCCTGGGGCTCTGCAGCCGCTCTGTCCCTGCTGAGGGGCAGCCCCACAGGGGCGGGCTGAAGGATGCCTGAGGTGCAAACCCAGCCCCGCACAGCAGCCAGAGCCCGCAGGCAGCAGGGACGCTGTGGGTGCTCCCATCAGCCCGGGGAGCAGAGGCAGGAGGACTCCCCGCTGTCCTCATTGCAGCCCGGGAGCTGTAGCACAGGACACCCGCAGCAGCAGCTTTAGCAGCAGCCAGGGAGCCCCAGGCTGACTCCCCGGCCCGCGGAGTGCCCGGGAGCTGTGGCACAGGAGACACCCGCAGCAGGAGCCAGCAGGAGCTTCAGCAGCAGCCAGGGAGCCCCAGGCTGCCTCCCCGTTGCCCTCATTGCAGAGGGGAGCTGTGGCACAGGAGCCAGCAGCAGCTTTAGCAGCAGCCAGGGAGCCCCAGCGCTGCCTCCCCGCTGCCCTCATTGCAGCCGGGAGCTGTGGCACAGGACAGCCGCAGCAGGAGACACCAGCAGCTTTAGCAGCAGCCAGGGAGCCCCAGCGCTGCCTCCCGCTGTCCTCATTGCAGAGGGGAGCTGTGGCACAGGAGACACCCGCAGCAGGAGCTTTAGCAGAAGCCACGCAGCCCCAGCGCTGCCTCCCCGCTGTCCTCATTGCAGCCCCAGAGCTGTGGCACAGGACAGCCGCAGCAGAGCCAGCAGCAGCTTTAGCAGCAGCCAGGCAGCCCCCAGCGCTGCCTCCCCGGCCCGCGGAGTGCCCCGGAGCTGTGGCACAGGAGACACCCGCAGCAGGAGCCAGCAGCAGCGTTAGCAGCAGCCAGGGAGCCCCAGCGCTGCCTCCCCGGCCCGGGGGAGTGCCCGGGAGCCGTGGCACAGGAGACACCCGCAGCAGAGCCAGCAGCAGCTTTAGCAGCAGCCAGGCAGCCCCAGCGCTGACTCCCCGCTGCCCTCATTGCAGAGGGGAGCTGTGGCACAGGACACCCGCAGCAGGAGCTTTAGCAGCAGCCAGGGAGCCCCGGCGCTGCCTCCCCACTGTCCTCATTGCAGCCCCGGAGCTGTGGCACAGGAGACACCCGCAGCAGAGCCAGTAGCAGCTTTAGCAGCAGCGAGGGAGCCCCAGCGCTGCCTCCCCGCTGTCCTCATTGCAGAGGGGAGCTGTGGCACAGGAGCCAGCAGCAGCTTTAGCAGCAGCCAGGGAGCCCCAGCGCTGCCTCCCCGGCCCGCGGAGTGCCCGGGAGCTGTAGCACAGGACACCCGCAGCAGGAGCCAGCAGCAGCTTTAGCGGCAGCCAGGGAGCCCCAGCGCTGCCTCCCCGCTGTCCGGGGAGCGGGGACAGCAGCCGGCTCGGTGTGACACCGCCTGGAGCGCAGCGGACGCTGGCGGCCCCTCGGGGGGAGATGCCCCGAGCCCAGGGATGCCCAGGGCCGTGCAGGAGAGCACGCAGCGCTCGGTGGTGCAGGGAAGGAGAGGAATAAATAACGCGGGGAAAGGGAAGCCTCGGCCAGAGCCCCCCGAGGAGCCGCCTGTGCCGCAGCCGCAGCCGCCTCCTGGCTCTGCATCCCCCGGGGTGGCAGCTCGGCACACACCTCGCCCCCAGTGCTCCCAAATGCCTTTCACCAGCACAATTAGAAATCTAATTCCTATTTCTCCTGCTCAGCTAATTGTCTGTGGACAATTTGATTGTAAGAGTGCCCAGCGATGCAGAATAACCATCTTATTTCTGCCAGGCGTTGCCTTTGCAATTAGCGCTGTTGATTGCGCGGCTCTGCTCTCTCACCTGCGCGCCCAGGGGCAGCGGCTCTCACCTGGCTCAGCCCTCCCAGCGTGTCGAGGCCGTGCCCTCCCCGTGGCAGAGCTGTCCCTGTGGGCTGGGCAGGAGGGTGGGGGTGTGCTGGTGCTGCTCTCTGCTCCACAGCGAGGCATTTCTCCCCTCAGGACTCACAGCCACCCAGGAGGGTCCCTGCAAAGCTCTCAGTGAGGACACTGCCTGCAAGGAACCAGCCAGGCTGGCTAGAGCTGGGAGGGCTTGAATTTTTTTTTTTTTTAAATATATATAAAACAAAAATTCAGATTTGACAACACCAAACGGTTCTGGATGAATATGTCGATTCTGCTGAATGGTTTGTTTGGAGGAAAAAAAAAACCCCAAAGATCAAAACATTTTATTTCAGCCTATTCAGATTGAAATGTTTTGATTTTTTTTTCCTCTTCCAAATGACTTTGTTTCAAAGTTTCCCTTAATTTTATTTTGCTAAACATCAAAAAAGATTTCTGTGAAATGGCTGTGGTTGGAAGGAAATGCATTGGCTTGGGCACAGCCAAACCTTCAGCATAACTACCACTCTAAAAATTCCACCCCCTCTCTTTTTTTTTAATTTATTAGAATTTCCAGGGATTTTTGTTTTCAGGCCAGCTCTAAAGGACACATGGTTGTGCTTTCCCTGTCACAAAGCAGTCACAGGGGCTGAGTTGTCCTGGGGGGCTGCAGACCTGCTCTGCCCCCAGTTTCATCCCCCCTGCCAGGCCTGGGACCCCCTTTGTGCCCCAAGGCTGTGGCAGACACTGGCTTTGGAGCCAGCCTGGCTCTGCCTGCTCTGGGCATCCCTGGGGAGAGCCAGGGCTTGCTGCTGCTCAGGGGGGCAGGAGTGGGGTCCCAGCAGCTCCAGCTCTGCTCCAGGGGCTGCTCCTCTCATTCAAGGCTCTGAGTCACCCCCAAGCAGCCACCAGCTCCAGGCTGAGGCAGCTCTGGGCTCCAAGGCCCAGATGGCTGCAGCAGGAAGAGCTTTCCAGAGCAAGAGGAGCTGGGTGTAAATAGCAGACTGTGCCATTAACTCCCCCCACAGCAGATTTCTGTCCCAGCAGAAGGAGCAGCCCCAGTGCTCCGTCCCTCCTGCTGCCTCCAGAGCCTGGGAGGTGCTGCAGGGCATGGGGCCAGCCCCTCCCGTGGAGCCCCTGCACGGCCTGGACCCCTGAGCAGGAGCACCTGGACACCCAAACAGGGATGATTCCCACTGGGTGGAGCCTGGGGCACCCCAAGGCATGGGTCACCCTGAGCTGGCCTCCCAAAATTCCTGCAGGGATGATTTCCCACTGGATGGAGCATGGGGCACCCTAAGGCATGGGTCACCCTGGGCTGGCCTCCCAAAATTCCTACAGCAATGATTCCCACTGGATGGAAAACAGGACATGCCAAGGCATGGGTCACACTGGGCTGGCCTCCCAAAATTCCTACAGCAATGATTTCCCACTGGATGGAGCCTGGGACATGCTAGGGCATGGGTCACACTGGGCTGGCCTCCCAAAATTCCTACAGCAATGATTTCCCACTGGATGGAGCACAGGACATCCATCCCAAGGCATGGGTCACCCTGGGCTGGCCTCCCAAAATTCCTGCAGGGATGATTTCCCACTGGATGGAGCACAGGACATCCATCCCAAGGCATGGGTCACCCTGGGCTGGCCTCCCAAAATTCCTGCAGGGATGATTTCCCACTGGATGGAGCCTGGGGCACCCCAAGGCATGGGTCACCCTGGGCTGGCCTCCCAAAATTTCTACAGCAATGATTTCCCACTGGATGGAGCCTGGGACATGCCAAGGCATGGGTCATCCTGGGCTGGCCTCCCAAAATTCCTGCAGCAATGATTTCCCACTGGATGGAACACAGGACATGCCAAGGCATGGGTCACCCTGGGCTGGCCTCCCAAAATTCCTACAGGGATGATTTCCCACTGGATGGAGCCTGGGACATGCCAAGGCATGGGTCATCCTGGGCTGGCCTCCCAAAATTCCTACAGCAATGATTTCCCACTGGATGGAGCCTGGGACATGCTAGGACATGGGTCACACTGGGCTGGCCACCCAAAATTCCTACAGGGATGATTTCCCACTGGATGGAGCCTGGGACATGCTAGGACATGGGTCACACTGGGCTGGCCACCCAAAATTCCTGCAGTGATGATTCTCACTGGATGGAAAACAGGACATCCATCCCAAGGCATGGGTCACCCTGGGCTGGCCTCCCAAAATTCCTGCAGGGATGATTTCCCACTGGATGGAGCCTGGGGCGCCCCAAGGCATGGGTCACCCTGGGCTGGCCTCCCAAAATTCCTGCAGGGATGATTTCCCACTGGATGGAGCCTGGGGCGCCCCAAGGCATGGGTCACCCACAGGGTGCCCAGCAGCTGGGCACAGGGAGCAGCTCTGGAGCTGAGCAGGGAGGAGCAGCTCCAGGGGAGGAGAGGTGCTAGGAAGGAATTAACGTCTGGATCTATAAAACACTTGGTCCCAATTATTATAATGCACTGATTAGGGGAACTCAATAGTTCTGCTGGTGGTTAATGGCAGTAATTACCCAGATATGACTACAGTGGCAATATTAATAACTCTGGGCCATTAGTATTAGTGAGCAATGAGCAGAATGCACATCCCTGAGCCCTGGGCTGGGCCTCTCTCCCCTCCAGCTGCAGCCTGGAGCGGGGCTGGCAGGCACCAGAGCTCAGATCAGAGGAAGCAGGTCCAGGACCTGGCTGGTGTTTGCCAGGCCCAGAACAATCCCAGTGTTATCAGGGCTGGGAAAGAGCTCCAAGGCCACAAGTCCAGCCTTCAACTGAATCCCACTACAGCCACTAAACCCTCTCACCAGTGCCTTGTCTACTCATTCTTTTTATTTCACCACTGCCCTGGGCAGCTGTGCCAGGGCTTGACCACCTTTTCAGTGAAGAAACTTCCATGATATCCAACCTGAACCTTCTCTGACACAAACTGAGGCCGTTCCCTCTGCTCCTGTCCCTGTTCCTGTTCCCAGAGCCCGGCCTGGGGCTGTCCCCTCCTGGCAGGGAGTTGTGCAGAGCCACAAGGGCCCTGAGCCTCCTTTTCTCCAGCTGAGCCCCTTCCCAGCTCCCTCAGCCCCTCCTGGGGCTCAGCCCCTGCCCTGGACACGCTCCAGCCCCTCTGTGTCCTTCTTATGATGAGGGGCCCAAAAGTGACCCCAGGACTGGAGGTGTGTTCTCAGCAGTGCCAGCACAGTGTGCTGCAGCCACCTGTGCATACAAGGACTCCTGTCCCTCCCTGGTGACACGGGCACTGTCCCTGCTGGGAGCAGAGGGGACTTGCTGTGATGGTGCTGCCTCAGCCTGGGAGCTCCTGGTCCCTTGGGGTGGCACAGCCTGTCCCTGTCCCCCTGCAGATCTGCTGTCCTGCACGCTGGGTCACTCATTTGCCAAGCTGCTGCCTGAAGTGTTCTCTGGGGAGCTGGGACTGGGCTGACTCCACATCTGCCTGCTGGAGAGGAGGGACCTGGGGTGGGTTCACAAGGGATGAGCAAGAGAGTGGTAAGAGAGAGGTAAGAGAGGGAAGTAAGAGAAGGAAGTAAGAGAGTGATTTTCCTATTTACAATACAATAAATCTTCTTCTATGTCGAATATTCTAATTTCCACTCACCAATCTAACACAAGATACAAATCCTGTAGCATTTACATACAGCCTATAAGAATCATTGCATTACCATCATGTGTTATACTTTAAACCCTAAAAACTTCTCTTTGGAGCCCCTTCTGCCAAGCCAGCAGGGTCTTCTCTGACCTTTGGACCATTGTTCTATCCAGAGGGGATTACTTTTGGCTGGCCATCCTATTGTCTCCTAGTTATTTAGTAACTAAGCTTTGGTATCTCAAAGGTGGCTTTCATTTCTATCTCACCTGTGGTTCCCATATTCTCAAAATCTTTTGCTGGGCAATCATATTTACAAGGTTTTCCTGATTCATCCCTCCCAACATCGGGCTGTGTCCCTTTGTCTCCTCGGTTTCCCCATGCCCTGCCCCTCTGTGGCCGGGACTGGAGGCTCCTCCCGCGGCATCAACGACCCCCGGGACCCCCGGGGCTGCGAGTTCTCAGCTATTTCTCAGCACAAAGAGTGATTAATTGCTCCCTGCTCGGGCACTCAGCAGAAGAAAACTCCCACCAGCCTCCCGCAGTTTGGAGATGCTCAGGAGAGCAGGGATGTGGTGGAAATCCATCCAGGTGCTGCCAGCTTCCAACGGCCGGGGGGGTTTGGGACAGGGACAGCAGGGTTTGGGCACAGGGACAGAAGGGTTTGGGGACAGGGACAGCAGGGTTTGGGATGGGGACAGCAGGGTTTGGGACGGGGACAGCAGGGTTTGGGGACGGGGACAGCAGGGTTTGGGACAGGGACAGCAGGGTTTGGGACAGGGACAGCAGGGTTTGGGGACAGGGACAGCAGGGTTTGGGACAGCAGGGTTTGGGACAGCAGGGTTTGGCACAGGGATAGCAGGGTTTGGGCACAAGGACAGCAGGGTTTGGGATGGGGACAGCAGGGTTTGGGATGGGGACAGCAGGGTTTGGGATGGGGACAGCAGGGTTTGGGGACAGGGACAGCAGGGTTTGGGATGGGGACAGCAGGGTTTGGGCACAGGGACAGAAGGGTTTGGGATGGGGACAGCAGGGTTTGGGACGGGGACAGCAGGGTTTGGGGACAGGGACATCAGGGATTGGGATGGGGACAGCAGGGTTTGGGATGGGGACAGAAGGGTTTGGGATGGGGACAGCAGGGTTTGGGACAGGGACAGCAGGGTTTGGGATGGGGACAGCAGGGTTTGGGATGGGACAGGAGGGTTTGGGATGGGGACAGCAGGGTTTGGGACAGGGACAGCAGGGTTTGGGATGGGGACAGCAGGGTTTGGGGACAGGGACAGCAGGGTTTGGCACAGGGACAGCAGGGTTTGGGATAGGGACAGCAGGGTTTGGGACAGGGACAGCAGGAATTGGGACGGGGACAGCAGGGTTTGGGACAGCAGGGTTTGGGGACAGGGACAGAAGGGTTTGGGGACAGGGACAGCAGGGTTTGGGATGGGGACAGCAGGGTTTGGGGACAGGGACAGAAGGGTTTGGGATGGGGACAGCAGGGTTTGGGACAGGGACAGCATGGGGACAGCAGGGTTTGGGATGGGGACAGCAGGGGTTTGGGACGGGGACAGCAGGGTTTGGGGACAGGGACAGAAGGGTTTGGGGACAGGGACAGCAGGGTTTGGGATGGGGACAGCAGGGTTTGGGATGGGGACAGCAGGGTTTGGGGACAGGGACAGAAGGGTTTGGGATGGGGACAGCAGGGTTTTGGGGACAGGGACAGAAGGGTTTGGGATGGGGACAGCAGAGTTTGGGATGGGGACAGCAGGGTTTGGGATGGGGACAGCAGGGTTTGGGATGAGGACAGCAGGGTTTGGGATGGGGACAGCAGGGTTTGGGGACAGGGACAGAAGGGTTTGGGATGGGGACAGCAGGGTTTGGGATGGGGACAGCAGGGTTTGGGACAGGGACAGCAGGGTTTGGGACAGGGACAGCAGGGTTTGGGGAACAGGGACAGCAGGGTTTGGGGATGGGGACAGCAGGGTTTGGGATGGGGACAGCAGGGTTTGGGATGGGGACAGCAGGGTTTGGGATGGGGACAGCAGGGTTTGGGGACAGGGACAGCAGGGTTTGGGATGGGGACAGCAGGGTTTGGGGACAGGGACAGCAGGGGTTTGGGATGGGGACAGCAGGGTTTGGGACGGGGACAGCAGGGTTTGGGATGGGGACAGCAGGGGTTTCTGGGGATGGGGACAGCAGGGTTTGGGATGGGGACAGCAGTTTTTGGGGACGGGGACAGCAGGGTTTGGGACAGGGACAGGGGCAGGGCTGTGCACTCCATTCCTGCCTCCATCCTCCCGCGAACTCGGCGCTCGCTGTCTCCAGCTCACAGTGATGGGAGTATTTAGCACACAGCGCCGCGTGTTCAAACACTCCGGCAGGCACAGGCACCCTGTCACCCAGGTGACACGTCTCGTACTCGCTGCCAATTTAGCAGCAAGGCGCCCCTGGAATCTGGGTTAGCGCCGGCAGCCGCTGCCGGTGGCCCCGGCTCGGAGGGGAGGGAGGGAGGCGAGCACATGGCACGGCCACGGACAGACCCCAGCCCTGCCCAGGCGGGGTGAGAGACCTTGGCAGCCCCTCCCGCAGGGAGAAATTTTAAAAACCCTCAAAAACCAAAAAAACCCCAAAACCAAACAAACAAAAAAAAAAGGAAAAAAAAAACCCACCAAAAAAACCCCAACAAAATAAAAAACCGCTCTGGTTATTTTCCACTGTAATTTTCTGAAGAAATCTTCTTTTTCTCCTTTTCCCTGCAATTTTGTGAAGAAATCTTTTTTTTTCTCCTTTTCCCTGCATTGCCATCAGATTCTCCCCTCCCTGCCAAACCCTTTCCTTTCACAAATGAAAAACCCCAAACAAAAGCTGTCAGGACAGAAGATGGTGAACATGCCTGGCTTCCCAGCAGCCAAAACCCGATTTTTCTAACCAAGCCCAGAAATATTTTTTACTCTGAGAATTTCCAGACTCCTGGTTCCCATTACAAAAAAAGGAAAGCTTTTCCACAGATCCTGCACAAGTCCCTCAGTGAGCGACCAGTGCTGTGGCATAATTACCCAGTGATTAAGCTGTTTGCAGCCGTTTCACTCTGGATGCCAAAGGACAACACCCTGCCCCTGTCACATCCCTCTGGATCTTGTCTCCTGCCCTGGGCAGGGGCCAGACCCTCGCTGGGGGTCCCCATGTGCAGAGCACGGAGGGCGCAGGCACCCCACGGTTTGTGTGGCCAAAGCGATTTATCCCAAATTGACCCGTCCCTGCTTCGCATCCGTGTGTGATGAGGTGCAGGCTGGAATTAGGAAATGTCACTGCTGATGCACAACCCACAATTACACAGCTCCTGCAACACCTGGAAAGCAAAGCCTCATCTCTCCAGAGATTTTTTTCATGTCTTTACTTTGTGCCTTTACATCATTCCTTATTCAATTTTTAAGCTTTGTCAAGGCTCCTTTTGTCCCTTCCCTAATTCCTGCTGCCTTTTAATGTGTGTCAGCTCACACGTCCTCCTGGGGCAGCCCATCCCCAGGCCTGGGGACTCACAGCCCGCTCTGGAGCCGCTCAGGCAGGGGCTGCTGTGGGCTGTGGGGGTGGGAGGCTGTGGAGATGTGTCCCTGCTCCGCTCCACGTGCACCAGGAGCCCACTGGGATGCTGCAAATCCTTCCCTTCGGCACGCTCTGCTCCCATCCCCATCCCGGGGCTGGGGCTTGCAGAGGGCTGGGTAACTTTGCGGTCGATAATAACACTGGTAGTTATTCTTGTCGAGAGAAGGTTAATTGCACCTCCTGCCTGGGGGCACCAGCTGATCACCGCGGGGGCCGGGAAGGCATTTTCTGCCTGTGCTCAGCGTTTCCGACCCCACAGCTGCAGGATGCAGGGATGGACCATGTGCTGGAGCATCAGGTGCTGCAGGGGAGGGGGAGGCAGGGGAGCTCTGCTGTGACCCTGTTCCTGGGGGCTCTTTGGGGGGCACGGCTCTGACTCTGCTGTATGGGGGAATTAGGGGAGCAGTGCTGTCACTCTACTCTATGGGGAAATTAGGGGAGAACTTCTGCAACTCCTCTGTCAATGGGGTGTTAGGGGACTGCTGCTCTGATGACTGCACTCCTGGGGGCATTAAGAGAGCTCTGCTGTGACCCTGCTGTCCCTGGGGCATTAGGGGAGCTGTGCTGTCACCCTGCTGTCAGTGACATTAGGGGAGTTCTGCTGTGACCCTGCTGTCCCTGGGGCATTAGGGGACATGTGCTGTGACCCTGCTGTCAGTGACATTAGGGGAGCTCTGCTGTGACCCTGCTGTCCCTGGGGTTTGCAGGTGTCGTGTCCCACGCAGTGACAGTGCCCCAGGCTGGATCATTCCCACCTCGTGGCCGCCCAGCACTCTGGGATGAGGTGGGAAGCTGCACTCCCAGCACGGTGGGGTGTCGTGGGGTCCCCCAGGGGATGCAGGGGGTGAGGGGCAGAGTGCCACGTGTCCCTGCTGAGCTCTGCCCAGCCTGCTGTGACTCTGCCTGCAGTGTGACTTCATGGCCTGTGGCTGCCGTGAGGATGGAGCCAGCTGTGCCCCAGCACTGAGACAGCCAGAGGCTGCTGGGCTGTGCCAGGCTCCCTGCAGGGTCCCAGCAGGGAACAGCTCCCACCCTGTGCCAGGCTCCCTGCAGAGAACAGCTCCCACCCTGTGCCAGGCTCCCTGCAGGAGCAGCTCCCACCCTGTGCCAGGCTCCCAGCAGGGAGCAGCTCCCACCCTGTGCCAGGCTCCTGCACTGCTCCCAGCAGGAACAGCTCCCACTCTGTGCCAGGCTCCCTGCAGGCTCCCAGGAGCTCCCACCCTGTGCCAGGCTCCCTGCAGAGAACAGCTCCCACCCTGTGCCAGGCTCCCTGCAGGGTCCCAGCAGGGAACAGCTCCCACCCTGTGCCAGGCTCCCTGCACTGGTCCCAGCAGCTCCCACACTGTTCCAGGCTCCCTGCACTGGTCCCAGCAGCTCCCACCCTGTGCCAGGCTCCCTGCAGGCTCCCAGCAGCTCCCACACTGTTCCAGGCTCCCTGCACTGGTCCCAGCAGAGAACAGCTCCCACCCTGTGCCAGGCTCCCTGCACTGCTCCCAGCAGGCTCCCAGCAGCTCCCACCCTGTGCCAGGCTCCCTGCAGGGTCCCAGCAGCTCCCACCCTGTGCCAGGCTCCCTGCACTGCTCCCCAGCAGCTCCCACACTGTGCCAGGCTCCCTGCACTGGCTCCCAGCAGCTCCCACCCTGTGCCAGGCTCCCAGCAGGTTCCCAGCAGCTCCCACTGGGCTGTGCTGGGCACAGGGCTCAGCTCAGGGCTGGTCTCCCACGAGCAGGGGTGGCGATGAGCAGCAGCGAGGTGCTGCAGCTCGCAGGGACAGTGTCCTGCAAGTCTGTCTGTCTGTCTGTCTGTCTGTGAGCTCCCTGCTCCTTTCCTGCCCGTTCCCAGCCATCCCCACCCCCCTTTTCCCTCTTCCTCACTCCTGCACTGACAGCCTGTGCCCGTGGCCTCGTCTCCAGCCTCGCTTGTGACCTACTTACACACAGAGCCCCAGTTCTGCTTTTCTCTCCCAACAATGCGGGGCCCTGCTGCCACTGCTGCTCCCAGCACAATGCCAGCAGCCCTGGGCAGCCTGTCCCCGAGCCCCCTGGGGCTGCAGAGCCTCCTCCCAGCCAGGCATGGTCTCATCTGTGTTAGCACCTTGCACGGAGCCTCCTTGATGCCTTAGGACTTTTGCTTTTTATTTTTCACATCCTGTGCTGCATTAGTGCATAGCTCTAATCTCCACTTGGAGTGTCAGCTGCTGTCTTCATGTGCTGGTCAGATGGAACAATTCCTCTCTAGGCCTGAGATTCAAGGGCACCCTGCAGCCTCAGGCCTCAAAAGTATAAACAAAAGTGAGTTGGGGGAGCAAACTGGGGGTAAATGACTTCATTACCTGAAGCTGTAATTGGAGCATTAACCCCTGATATGTAAATGAACCAAACTTATACTTGTCTGAAAAACTTGTGACCACTATGCAGCTTCTGAGAGGCTTTGGCTGCCCAAGGTGCATCCATTGAAGGCCTTCAATAAATCCCCACTTTATTCTCTTGATCTTGCCTGGTCTCTGTTCTGGCAGCCACTCCAAGGCACCCTGCTGCTCTTGTCCAGCTGTGTCACCCTGTGCCAGTGCCAGCCTGGCCCTTCCCTGCACAGGGACTCTCCCAGCCTCAGCATGAGGATGCCACCTTTCAGGGGTCCCTGCTGCAGGTCTGAGCACCTGCCACACGAATTTGGGTTCAGAGAGGCAGGTGAGGTGTGTGCACAGAGGGGGTGCTGCCCAGGCCCAGCCCCAGCCAGGTTTGGGCCAGGGGGATGCAGCAGGCAGGCTGAGTGCCCCCAGGGCTGTCTCTGCCCTGGATCAGGGCGGTGCTGCTCCCTCTGCTCCGTGCTGAGGGGATCCTGAGGGAAAAGCCCACTCCACATTTCAGCATTGCTTCTCCAGGCAAACCCATCCCTGAGAAATTCCCAGGGGGAATGGGCAGAGCTCCGTGCAGAGGCACACAGGGGGTGTGAACAGCTGTGCACACACTGACACCCACGTGTGTCCCTGCTGCTGGGCAGGGCAGGAGGCTGTGGCAGCTCAGGTGCTGCTCCAGGGCTCGGTGACACGCTGGTGGCACTGCCCAGAGCAGGGCATGCTCCCACTCAGCCCAGCCCAGCTGCCGGGGGGTGCTAAGAGGAGGGGGCTCCCTGCCTCCACTAATGGGAATATTGAGGTAATTAGGGCTGTATAATCAGGGCCTTGTTGCTATGCAAACACTGAGTCAAGAGATGCCCCCAGCCCCCCCTGCACACCTGATAAGCCTCGAGAGACAGAGATGCTCTCTGGAGAGTTGTGGCTTCTCTGGGCTGCCCTGCTGCTTGTCACAGCGCAGGAAAACATGTTCATCCTTCTTTCCTCACCACTGTCCTCATCAGCTCTGTGCTGGAGAGGCATGGGAAGGGACCCTCACCCCCAGGAAGGAGACAGAGTCCCCCTCTGCTGAGGACCCACTGGCCTGTGGGCAGTGCCAGCAGCTCATGTCTGCTGGCCTGGAGTTTTCCACCTGCACAAGGAGATGACAAATTATTCCAGCCCCGTGGTGTCCCCCAGGCAACTCCAGTCCCATCTGCCTGGGGCTGTCAGGGATGTCTGAGGCAGGGCTGGGGGCTGTGGGAGCTGGGCACACAGCAGGGCTGTGGGAGCTGTGGGAGCTGTGGGAGCTGTGGGAGCTGTGGGAGCTGTGGGAGCTGTGGGGGCTGTGGGGCTGGGGGCTGTGGGAGCTGTGGGAGCTGTGGGAGCTGTGGGAGCTGGGGCACACAGCAGGGCTGTGGGAGCTGTGGGTGTTGGGCTCTCAGCAGGGCTGGGGGCTCTGGGGGCTCTGGGAGCTGTGGGTGTTGGGCTCTCAGCAGGGCTGGGGGAGCTCCTGGGGGCTCTGGGGGCTGTGGGTGTTGGGCTCTCAGCAGGGCTGGGGGCTCTGGGGGCTCTGGGGGCTGTGGGTGTTGGGCTCTCAGCAGGGCTGGGGGCTGTGGGTGTTGGGCTCTCAGCAGAGCTGGGGGCTGTGGGAGCTGTGGGAGCTGTGGGAGCTGTGGGAGCTGTGGGTGTTGGGCTCTCAGCAGGGCTGGGGGCTCTGGGGGCTCTGGGGGCTCTGGGGGCTGTGGGTGTTGGGCTCTCAGCAGGGCTGTGGGTGTTGGGCTCTCAGCTGCAGTCACCCCCATGCAGCAGAGGTGCCCATCACCCCCTGGCTGCCCCTGCAGAGACCTGGGGCTGCCAGCACACATCCCTGTGGAGCAGAGCCACAGCTCAGCACCACCTCAGCACCTTTTTCATGCACCACCCTCAGTGCCAGCCTGCTGGGCTGCTGCTTCCAAGTGCCCAGCTGGGCTGTGTGTGCCCGTGGCTGAGCTGCTCTGCTGCAGAGGCAGGGCACTGACAGGGGCTGTAAATTGTCAGGCCCTGTAAAGCATTTAATGATTTTGAATTTATCTGCATCGATAAATACATGACAAGGTAACAGTCAAATAAATACCCATTAGTGCACTTGCTCTCTTTTTTTAATTACGAGCTCGGGTGTAACCAATCATTTTGTGCTAAGCAAGCGCTGCAGGAAATCTTCATTAGCAGCAGCCCCGGCGAGCTCTGCAGCCTGGGGAGGAGGGAGAGAGCCAGGAGGGAGCTCTGGCCCCTGCACCCTGCTCACCCAGCTCGGGGTGCTGGTACCCACCCCTGGCCAGGCCAGGGCAGCGCAGGGGAGGCAGGTTTGGGGCAGGGATTTCCCAGGGGATCTGCTCGCTCTCTGCAGCTCCCTGGCAGGATCAGGTGGGAGCTGGGCTCTGCTCCCAGGTAAGAATGGCAGAGCAAGAGGACATGGTCTCAAGCTGCCCCAGGGAAGATTGGGTATTGGGGCAGTTTCTTCACTGAGAGAGGGGTCAAGCACTGGCACTGCCCAGGGCACTGTGGAGTCACCCCTGAAGTGCTGGAAGGTTGAGTGGACGTGGCTCTTCATGGTTTGGTTCAGCGGGCACAGGGATGTTGGAGGCCTTTACCAGCCTCAGCAACCCCCTGATCCTGGCTGGGGGCTCTGCACACCCCAAAGGCAGCATTGTCTGGAGGCAGGTGCCGGGTTACCCAGGCATGTGCAGAGGGGAGATCTTTGGGCACCCCCTCCCCACTCCCTGCACGCTGGGGAACCCAGCAAGTGCCAGAGGGGTGCAAACCACCCTGGCTGGCACCTCAGAGCACACCCCAGGAGGAGGCATGGAAAAATACAAAAATGGTGTGAAGGGGAAGTGCTGAGAAATCCTGGAGCTCGGCTGTGGTGCTGCTGGGCACCTCTGGCACAAACCTGGCACTGCTGTGACAGCGCTGGGTGCAGCAGAGCAGGAGCAGCGACAGTCCCCGGGATGGGACACAGGCCACCAGCAGGGCACTGTCCTGGGGACAGAGCTGGCACCAGGTGTGTGAGCAGAGGGGTCAGGGCAGGATCTCCATCCCTCCGTGCCAAGCCTCTGGCTCAGACGGGCACAGGGACAACACGGCTGCTTTGCTCTGTCTTATTTCTGTCTGGCAACATTTTTCCAGAAGAGCAGCTTCTAAACTCTGAGCATCTCCTGGGAACATGTCAATCCTGATGATATTTTTCTATGGAGAAGTGTCAAATCAAATGATTTCAACTTTCACATTTTGTTTCAATAACGTCGAAAGGATTTTTTCCAATGAGAGGCGAACATTTCAATTTGACATTATCATTTGGTTTCATTCCATTTGGGCTTTTATATTATCATATTACTCTAAATCTACATTTCTAGTCTAGTGTTTTACTGTTTAATGATTTAGCAGCATCAAAACCCAGTGAAACATTTTGATATTTCTGGGTGAATTTCCCCCCTCGAAATCTGTACATTTTGGGAAAGTCTGTGCTGGGAATCCCCCAGATTCCGAGGGGCTGGAGCTGCCATCTTGCAGCTGGCTGTGGCACAGAGCTTTGTGTGGAGGCAGCAGCAATCAGGGGCACTTTGTCCTGTGCAGGAGGCAGAGGAAGGACACAGATGTGACCTGCTCTGTGCTGTGCAGCCATAAATAGTGAGTGGCAGTGCTGGGAGGGAGGAAGGTGAAGACATTGTACACAAAGTGGAGAGAAACTCGTCAACAGGAGTCGGGAAAGAGGGTGCCCTTGCTGCCCAGAGCCTGTCCCTGGAGAGCCAGCACAGGGCAGGGCATGAGCAGCAATGCACAGACAGGGAGCTCTTGAGGGTTTTTTGGGAGGGTGATGGAGAACCAGCAGGATTTCCTCTTCATGAACCAGGGGCTGGGACACATCTCTGCTTCCCAGCAGCAAGGGAAAGCAGGATCCTGCTCTCCCCTTTGCCAGAGCAGCGCGGGGGGCACAGGGGCTGTGGCTTCACCTCCTTGTCCGGGCTCTGAGTGCATTTCAGGGGTCAGAGCCACAGCAGCTCTGTGCCAGGGCTGTGCTGGAGGGGGCAGGGCGGCACTGGGGCACTGCCCTGGACCCACGCCCTGCAGAGGAGGCTCATCCTTGCTCGGGGAGCCCTCGGGCGGGGCTGGGCGATGCCCTGGGTGCCACCTGTCCCCCCACACAGCCTGCCAGGCTCCTGCCTTCCGCTCTCCCGCAGCCCTGCTGCTCGCAGGCGGGATTAAAAGCTGCTTTAATGGATATTTATGATCCCCATCACAGCCTTTTACTGCCTGTCCTTTCCCATTACGGCAGCGTGCGCCCAGCCCGCGGGCGGGGAGGGCTTGGGGCTGCACGGGTGCGGTCTGGCTGCCCGGAGCCATCAGCAAACCCCTGACCCCCCAGCAAGGCTTCCGAGAGGCACCCCGCGCCGGGGCTCTGCCCCAGCGATCTCACGGCAGAACCAGCCATAGGTGCCTCCCTATAGCGCCTATATGCCCCATTTGCCCTATATCCCTATATGCCCTATATGCCCTATATCCCCTATATGCTCCATTCCCCAATATCCCTTATATCCCCAATAGGCCCTATATCCCCTATATGCCCTATATGCTCTATATCCCTTATATCCCCTATATGCCTTATATGCGCTGTATGCCCTATATCCCCTATATCTATCCCCTATATGCTCTATATGCCCTATATGCCCTATATGTTCCATATCCCTTATACCCCCTAGATGCCCTATATCCCTATATGCTCCATATCCCCTATATGCCCTATATCCCTTATATCCCTTATATCTCCTATATCCCTTATATCCCCTATATCTCCTATATGCCCTATATCCCTCTATCCCCTATATCCCCTATATCCTTTCTATCCCCTATATCCCCTACATCCCCTACATCCCCTATGTCCCCTATGTCCCCTATATCCCCTATATCCCCTATATCCCCTATATCCCCTATATCCTTTCTATCCCCTATATCCCCTATATCCTTTCTATCCCCTATATCCCCTATATGCCCTATATCCCCTATATCCCCTATATCTCCTATATCCCCTATATGCCCTATATCCCCTATATCCCCTATATGCCCTATATCCCCTATATCCCCTATATCCCCTATATCCCCTATATCCCCTATATCCCCTATATGCCCTTATATCCCTATATCCCCTATATCCCCTATATCCCCTATATCCCCTATATCCCCTATATGCCCTTTATCCCCTTTATCCCTATATCCCCTTTGTCCCCTATATCCCCTATATCCCCCCTATCCCCTATATCCCTATATCCCCTATATGCCCTATATGCCCTATATCCCTTATATCCCCTATATCCCCTATATTCCTTATATCTCCTATATCCCCCTATCCCCTATATCCCCTATATCCCCTATATCCCCTATATCCCCCCTATCCCCTATATCCCCTATATGCCCTATATCCCTATATCCCCTATATCCCCTATATCCCCCTATCCCCTATATCTCCTATATCCCCTATATCCCCTATATCCCCTATATCCCCTATATCCCTATATCCCCTATATCCCCTATATCCCCTATATCCCTTATATCCCCCCTATCCCCTATATCCCTTATATCCCCTATATCCCCTATATCCCCTATATCCTCCCTCTCCAGCTGGGGAAACTGAGGCAGAGGGAGGACTCGGTGCCTGTGCCATGTCCCCAGGGGTGTGCAGGGGCAGCTGGGCGAGACGGGGGCGGCACCCGAGGGTGGCCCTGGGCAGTGGCACAGTGGCCGTGGGGGGACGTGCTGGAGGAGGGGCCGTGGGCAGGGGCAGCTCTGCGGGGATTTGCGTGCCCTGGCATCTGCCGGGAGGCCGGCGATGCTCTGGGAGCGCACGGGCAGCCCTCGCCGAACCGCCGGGCTCCCTCTGGCCGGCTCTAAATGAAACTCCCCCAGGATAGCATATTAAACTTGACCTGTGCGCCACCTCCGAGATTAACATCAGAGGAGGAAGAATGAAAGGTCTGCGGAGGGCAGAGCAGGGAGGAGGCGGGCAGGGCTCTCGGCTCCGCTCCGGGAAGGGGTGGAAGGAAGGGCGGCTCTCCGGGGAGCTCCGCGCTCCAGCCTCTCCGAGCTGCGCTTCTGCCGGGGAGAGCTCGTGTTCTGCTTCCCCAGCCCGGTGAGGACATGGAAAGGCAAAAAAAAAAAAAAAAAACAAAGAACAAAAAAACTAAACACTGCTCTGAGGCAGCAGGGGACAGCAGGCTGGGCACAGGGATGGGGCTGGTGGCCCGCGGGGTGTGACAGCAGGGACAGGCTGGGGCAGGGCTCGGCAGGGCTCCACATCCCCTGTGCACCCCGAGCTGGGGTGTCCTGCACACCCTGCCCCCACAAGGGCCACCTCTGGGTCACATCCACCTGAGACCCAGCTCTGCCCAGACACACCGAGGTGGGTCAGAGATGCACCCAGAGCTCCGTGGGGTGGGGACAGGGACAGAGCCAGGGAAGGGCTGGAGCTGGGCCAGGGCAGCTCAGGGCTGGAGCTCAGGGAAAGGTTCTTCCCTCCCTCAGAGGTGCTGGCACTGCCCAGGCTCAGGTGGAGCTCAGGGAAAGGTTCTTCCCTCCCCAGAGGTGCTGGCACTGCCCAGGCTCAGGTGGAGCTCAGGGAAAGGTTCTTCCCTCCCCAGAGGTGCTGGCACTGCCCAGGCTCAGGTGGAGCTCAGGAAAGGTTCTTCCCTCCCCAGAGGTGCTGGCACTGCCAGAGCTCCAGGGATGGACAGGGGGATTGCTGGGGGCTGGGCAGGGTTTGGGGCTGAACTGGGTGATCCTGGTGTGTCCCTTGAGCTCAGGACACTCTGTGATCCCTCCAGAGAGGACGCAGTGTTCCTGCAGCAGCGTCATGCTCACCCCATCAGCGAGCAGCAGACACCGCAGGCACTTCCAGCCTTCACGAGCTGACAAGCTGGTGAGATGAAAAGTTCAAAAGCAGTGCTGGGGACGTGTAAGTGTCTGTGGAGCTCAGCTGCCATTTGGGTGGGAGCAGGGTGCCCGGCCCCGTCTCTGCGCTGCCAGAAAAGGTCACCCTTCACAGGCTGGAGTCACCCCGCTCCCGGGGGGGACGTGGCTCTCGCTCCTCTTAATGAGGTGACCTTCGCTGCTGTGGACGCCAGCGCTGCTCCCTGAAGAGTCGACAGGTCAAATTAAGCAGGTGTTCAGTTCTGCCCCGCCCGCAGCTGTCGGGGACGGAGCGCACGGCGCAGAAACGAGATGAAGTGAGGTGAAGGTGTGTGTCTCTGGATTTGCTCCCTCTCGTAGTGTTTTACAGCCTGGCATGACTGACGAGGTTCTGGGATGTTTTGTCTGAGGACAGAGTCCATCCAGCTCCAGCCCAGGGGTGGGCAGGGGGTGTGGGGGGCTGTGTGGAGTCAGGGGAGATGCACAGAGGGAAGCAGCAGTCCCCAGCTCCTCTGCAGCCTCCCAGGGCAAGTGCAGGTGTTGAGGGCTGCAGCCCCCTGGAGCCAGGCTGGGAGAGCTGAGAGAGGAGAAGCTCCAGGCAGAGCTCAGAGCCCCTGGCAGGGCCTGGAGGGCTCCAGGAGAGCTGCAGAGGGACTGGGGACAAGGCAGGGAGGGACAGGACACAGGGAATGGCTTCAAACTGGAAAAAGGGGAGATTTGGATGGGATTTTGGGCAGGAATTGTTCCCTGGCAGGGTGGGCAGGGCTGGGATGGAATTGCCAGAGCAGCTGTGGCTGCCCTGGATCCCTGGCAGTGCCCAAGGGCAGGCTGGACACTGGGAGCTGCCTGGGACAGTGGGAGGTGTCGCTGCCATGGCAGGGGTGGAATGGGATGAACTTTAAGGTCCCTTCCAACCCAAACCTTTCTGGATTGATTTCTGAACTGATTTCTGAATGATTTTTGAATTGCTGCCACATTTCTTGCACAGGGAGCTGAATCTGAGAGAGCCCATTCCCATCCAGGGGCTCCCCACACAGTCAGGATTTGCAGGCACACTCTGTGTGCGTGCGAAATATCCCGGGGAATTCCCTGAGCAGGGAATGTGGACTCTTGTCCAAAAATCTTATTTGCACAGGGTTGGTCATGCCAAGTCACAGAAGTCACCAGGGGCCTGTCTGGCATTTGCACTGGCACAACCTCCCTGCATCCTGCAGGGAACAGCCCTGATGCCTGACAGACTGCAGTGCCCAGCTGTGCCCAGCTGTGCCCAGCTGTGCTGCACAGAGCAGAGGTGGCTCAGCACACAGAACCCATCTCTGGCCAAGGGAGCTCCCACGGAGAGCACCAGCTCCTGACCATTTCTTCCACCACAAATGAGCTGACTAAACTCAGGCACTTGTCTACAAGCCGGGAGGAAATTCTGCCTGCTGGGCTGTCCTTGAATTTTCACCTTCTTCACAGGCCTGGCTGCAGGGCAGGGATGACCTCCCTGCAGGAGAATTCTTGTGAGGCCATTTCTGGAGGGAGAAAAAGCCATTGAAACACGGCACAGAGACACCAGAATGCCCTGGGCTGCTGTTGAGGCTGTGATGAGCTGGGCCAGCTCCAGCACCGGTGAACCTCACCCCTCCCACACTGAAATGTGTCTCTTCCCACGGGCTGTGGGTCTCTCTGGACAGGACAGGCCACTCTTCCTGCCTGTGCTTTGTCATCCTGCCCATTTAGCATCTGTTTTCCATGTGTGCTTCACCTCCAAGTGCCAGAGCACCTACCCTGGCCTCGGTACCATCTCCCAAAAACCCCACCTTCCTCACCCCAGGCTGGTTTTGTCCCTCACCCCAGCACCCAGTGCACTGGTGAGCATCTTTTGGCCTGGGGGTGCAGTGTTGTCATTACAAGGGCAGGATGTGTGGTGGCTGCTTTGGCTTTGCCACTGGGAAGAAGCCATGGGCACCTACACAACAATGTCATCTTGTCACAGGGGACACAGCTGATGCTTTTGTGGACTGCCTAAAAACAGAGGCCAGACAAAATTAAGGGAATAAAATGAGGTTATATTTGTTGAAGGGACTTCAGGTACATTTAAGGCAGACAAAGCCCTCCAGGGGCTGCACCCAAAAAAATGGACGATAGGTCACGAGTTTTCACACTGTTGTAAGTTTGGTCCATTTGCATGTTGGGGTTAATCTTCCAATTACAGTTTCAGGTAATTTCAGAGTCATTTAGCCCAAGTTTGCTCCCCCAACTCACTTTTGTTTCCATCTCTCAGGCCTGAGGCAGTGAGGTGTCCTTGATTCCCAGCCTGGAGAGGAATTGTTGTGTCTGCCCAAAATGGGAGAGCAGCAGCTCACACTGGATATGGAGTTTGGAGTTATGCACTGAAAGAATTGCAGGGGTACAAATAGATGGAAAATATGAAAGCTAAAATCTGAAAGCATCACAGGGACATCCCTGAAGCTGTGCTGGGGAGATTTAGGCTGGAGATCAGGGAAAGCACCCAGAGGTGCTGGCACTGCCCAGGCTCCCCAGGGAATGGGCACGGCCCCGAGGCTGCCAGAGCTCCAAGGGTGCCCGGGGGGATTGCTGGGGGGTCTGGGCAGGGACAGGGGCTGCACTGAATGATCCTTGGGAGACCCTTCCAGCTCAGGAAATTCTGATTCTGTGCTCCCCCGGGGTGCTCTGTGCTCCTCCTGTGCCAGCACCAGGGGAGATGAAAAGGGCTGGGGGTGCAGCAGCAGCCGGGGCTCTGCGCTGCTCCCTCCCCGGGGTGAGGAGAGGCAGGAGAGGCAGCAGCAGCCAGAGCAAATGGTTCTTTATTTTATCTCCAGGATAAAAAGGAATACGGAAGCCGGGCTCCTAAGATGAGGTGCCTTCATCTCGCTGCACAGCGTTTGATCATCCCCGGTGTTTTACAAGGAGATGTATGGTTGAATTATCATTAGAGGAGGTGATGGAGCTGAAGAGTAACAGAAAACTTCCTCCATGGCGACCATGGGAGCAGAGCACCGAGCCCAGGGACCAGGAGCAGCAGGGTCTGTCCCAGAACTCCCCTGTCCTCTCGTGCTGGGAGGTGGCTCTGGCAGCTGGGGAGGTGTCCTGGTTTGGAGGACAGGTGTCTGCCAATAAGGGCAGAAGTTTCTCTTTGAAATGGAGAATGTAAACCCCTCCCTCCACATTATTATTGCAATTTTGAAATTAAGGGGCTCTCAGGCAAAGATATGGGAATAAGGAATAACAGTTCTTTACTAGGAAAATTAAAATAGAAATACAGTATTACAAAGAACAATCCCAAACCCTGCCAGAGTCAGAATCCAAGCTGACACCCGTCAGTCAGTCAGGGTGTTGGCAGCAGTCCCATTCAATGGTGGCTGCATCCTCCTGCAGTGGCAGATGTGGTTCAGCTGGAGCAGTGCTCCTGTAGAAGGTGCAGTTTGCCTCTGAAGCTCCAGGGATGATGTGGAAAGGTCTGGTTTTCCTCTGGAATCCAGTGGAAAGAAGGTGCCTTGCTGTCCAAAATCTCAGTTTTTCTCTGGGTAGGAAATGTTTGGCTCCTCCCCCTGGCTGGAGCATCCCCAGTGGGATGATGTAATTTTATCAGTCATGCCCTGGGACTCAATGGCCATGAACAGGAGATATCTCCTGGAGGGAGGATGGGCTGTGGAAAGATAAAGATGATTGCCCCAGCTGGTTTAAAGCTGGCCCATTAGCAGATAATATGTGCCAGGAGATCAGGGTCACTGCCCTACCCGGCTGCAGCAGATGGGGACAGAATTCACATTGCTGGCAAGCCCAGGGGAGGCTGAAGGTGGATCCCAGCACGCTGCTGTGGGGACACAGCCCAGGCCAGCGTGGATCCGGGTCAGCTGCCATGGTGGGGGGATCCCGGGGGTGGTTGGGCTCCAGAGCACTGGCAACGAGGACAAAGGGATCTTGGAACCAAGGATGCTGAGGCTGGAGTGCTGGCATCTCCATCAGAGCGGGAATTCTCGCCTCTTTTTCCGCATCGGTGCCCCTAATCATCCATCCATCACCCGTCCCTTCTGTCCTGAGTCCTCCAGCAGGTGTGTGGATGGCTGGCATGCCTGGAACTGCCAGTGCCTGCTCCGAGGGCAGGCTCGCTTAGCTGTGGAGCAAGTGCCATTTCCAGAGCCTCATTAGTATTTGCATTGTTGCATGGCTGTCTAAGAGAAGCAGCAGCTAAGTGAGCCAGTCAGATCTCGCTAATTTGCATGTTAATGAAGCCCGCAGAACGCAGCTTAGAGAGAGTGACTCGCTAGACCTATACATGCAGGCTGTATATGCTTTGGAGACACAGCAAACACTGTAGGCAGACACCCAGATGGCTGCAGAGACAGACAAACAGATGGCTCCCCACAGCTGAACCGCGTGGGGGAGGCTCTGGGAGAGAGCTGGGGTGAGGCACTGGAGGGAGGGGGGAAGGATAGCGACATGGAGAGCTAAAAAATATGAATGGAGAAACAGATTAGTCGAGGATTGTGAACATGCTTGGAAGGGAGAATCTTTCTATGTGTGGTTTTTGGTGGTTTTTTTGTATTGTTTTTATAGAAAGGTTGTACATAATCTCCTGCAGAGCACAGGTCCCAGTGGGGCTGTATCGGTGTCACTGCACTGGGGGATGCTGCAGAGGTTGGGTGGCAGGACAGACTGCTGGATGGACATCCATGGGGTCTGGCTGCACTGTGGCAGCTGCTGGCCAGGGTGCAGGGAGTGCCTGGGCTGCCCTCCTTAACCCTCCCTTGGAGGGCTGGAGCACTGGCAAACACGACTGTGACTGTACGAGAGAGATGGAGAGAAATATGTACACATTTACATAAATTTCAGTACGAGAGGATGGGCTTGTGTGTCAGCCATGAACGGCAGCGGATGCAGCTCGTGGAGGAGCTGGAGAACAGGGGCTCATCCTTCCCTGGGAGAAGGGCTCTGACCCAGGACAGAGTCACTCTGCCAGCCTGGGGAGTGCAGAGCCATCCTGCACCTCTGTGGGGCCAGCACCACCAGCCCTGCTCCTGAGCTGGGAGAGAAGATCTGGAGGGAGAGCACATCTCCCCACATCCCCATCTCCTGGGCTGAGAAGTCTCTGCTGTCCCTGAGGAGTCACTGTTCCCAGCAGAGCTCCATTTGGTCCTGGATAGGCTCGGCTGCCCCAATCAGCAGGATATGAGCTGGAGCCAGCAGCTGGCCTGCCACAGCCACCTGTGGGACTGATTCTCACTGCCCCGTCCCTCTCCTGCCTTTATTTGCCCCTTCTTGCTGCGTCTGGGAGGTTTCTGCCCTGAGGGTGCAGGACACGGGCAGCAGGGGCAGAGAAGGGACAGGGAGCGGGCAGGGATAGCCCTGCAGCTTTGCAGCCATAGCGAACATGGATCTTTAGGGCTGCTGTTTGGTCATCCAGAAGTGCCTGAGGGGTGTGGGCAGCTCCGGACACTCAGGCTCACTGGGAGAGGAGTTCAGACCCCGAGCTGCTGCCGCGGTGTAAATCAGGCTGCCCCGGAGCTTGCTCAGCCTGGGTGTTTGATGGCAGGCGGGCTGGAGCCGAGGCCGGTCTCGGGGCTGGAGCCAAGGCCGGTCTCAGCGCGGGGCTCAGCTGGGCTCTCTGGAGCCCCCCGAGCTCTCAGGGGGCGGCAGGAGGCGCACACTGCGCTCAGCTCGCCCCGCCGCCCCCGCGGGGAGGAGCAGCACTCCTGCCCGGGCTGGGGCTGGCACACAGCTCGGTGCCAGCTCTCACACTGCTCGGGTGTCTGACACGTCAGTCAGCACAGCCGGCCCCTGCCGTGCCCATTAACCACGGCGCTGATGCGCGGCGGCCCCGAGCCCTGGCAGCGCCTGCGAGCAGCGTGACAGGGCTGGCACGGGCAGCGGGGCGTGATCACCGACACCGAGATACAGATACACAGACCTATGGAGATACACACAGACCTACAGAGATACACACAGAACAGATACACACAGAACAGATACACACAGACCTACAGAGATACACACAGACACACACAGCCCCTCCAGACAGGGCTGGCACGGGCAGCGGGGCGTGATCACCGACACCGAGATACAGAGACACAGACCTATAGAGATACACACAGAACAGATACACACAGAACAGATACATACAGAACAGATACACACAGACACAGACACAGATACACACAGACACAGATACACACATATACAGAGCTATACAGATACACACAGCCCCTCCAGACAGGGCTGGCACGGGCAGCGGGGCGTGATCACCGACACCGAGATACAGAGACACAGACCTACAGAGATACACACAGACCTATAGAGATACACACAGACACAGACACAGATACACACAGACACAGATACACACATATACAGGGCTATACAGATACACACAGACACAGATACACACATATACAGGGCTATACAGATACACACAGCCCCTCCAGACAGGGCTGGCACGGGCAGCGGGGCGTGATCACTGACACCCAGATACAGAGACACACAGACCTATAGAGATACACACAGAACAGATACACACAGACCTATGGAGATACACACAGAACAGATACACACAGACCTATAGAGATACACACAGCCCCTCCAGACAGGGGCTGGCACGGGCAGCGGGTGTGATCACCGACACCGAGATACAGAGACACAGACCTATAGAGATACACACAGACACAGATACACACAGACCTATACAGATCTATAGAGATACACACAGACACAGATACACACAGACCTATAGAGATACACACAGACACAGACACAGATACACACAGACACAGATACACACATATACAGAGCTATACAGACACACACAGCCCCTCCAGACAGGGCTGGCACGGGCAGCGGGGCGTGATCACTGACACCCAGATACAGACACACACAGACCTATAGAGATACACACAGACACAGATACACACAGACCTATAGAGATACACACAGACACAGATACACACAGATCTATAGAGATACACACATATACAGTCACAGGTACACACATATACAGAGCTATACAGACACCCAGATACAGGTACAGAAGTATACAGACCTATATAGATACACACATATACACACACATATACACACAGAACAGATACAAACAGACCTATAGAGATACACACAGATACAGACACAGGTACACACATATACACACATATACAGATACACCCATATACAGACACACACATATACAGACACACAGATACAGATACACACATACAGATACACACAGATACAGATACCCACATATACAGATACACACATATACAGATACACACAGATACAGACACACAGATACAGACACACACAGATACAGATACACACATATACAGACACACATATACAGATACACACATATACAGATACACATATACAGATACCCACAGATACAGATACACACATATACAGATACCCACAGATACAGATACACACATATACAGATACCCACAGATACAGATACACACATATACAGACACACACATATACAGATACACACATATACAGACACACACAGATACAGACACACACAGATACAGATACACACAGATACAGACACACACAGATACAGACACACACAGATACAGACACACACATATACAGATACACAGATACAAATACACACATTTACACACATATACAGATACCCACAGATACAGATACACACAGATACAGATACACAGAGCCCCTCCAGAGCATCCCAGAAGGGAGGCACCGGGCACAGCCCCTGGGCTCGGATCCGTGTCCATCCTGCTTTGAAAGCTCCAGCTGGGAGAGCCCACAGACACCGAGGACACCATTCATTCCCATCAGTGGTTGTTGCAGCCCCCTGGCTGTTCTCACACCCCACTCTGGGGGCCGGGGAGCCTTGGACACAAAGTGCCCTGAGCTGTCAGGGCCACGTCCCTAATCGAGGTGATGCCTTGACAATCCGGGCCTGTTCTGGGAGGGATTTGCATGCAGCAGGGAGCTGCAGCCCGGTGCTCCTGTGGGAATCCGTGGCAGTGGATTAGAGGCCATTGAGGTCGGTAATGGCCCCACAGCACAATGCAGGAATTTGGCTGCTGGCGTTTCTCTGCTCAGGAGGGATCCACGTTTCAAAGTGTCGCTGTGAGCACCGTGGGGCACGACCAGCACTGTCTGTGGGTTATGTCTGGAGCAAGAATAAAAGCAGGGAAAATAAAGATGAAAGGCCTGGCTTGATCCAGCCCTGGCTGCAGACAGCCCCACACGTGTCCGTGGGAGAGAGGGAGACGTGGCAGGACTTCCCGTGTGACCCTTGGCCACTAGGCTGGGCAGGGGTGGTGACACGGGGGGGTGGGTGGCACAGAGCTGGGGAGTGTCCCAGGCATTCCTGACTTCTTGGAGTTCATCACATCTTTGCCTGGATTACCCAGGGCAGACCCAGGTCAGACAGACCCAGGTCAGGCAGACCCAGGTCAGGCAGACCCAGGTTGGACAGACCCAGGTCAGGCAGACCCAGGTGAGACAGACCCAGGTTAGGCAGACCCAGGTCAGACAGACCCAGGTCAGACAGACCCAGGTCAGGCAGACCCAGGTCAGGCAGACCCAGATTAGGCAGACCCAGGTTAGGCAGACCCAGGTTGGACAGACCCAGGTCAGGCAGACCCAGGTTAGGCAGACCCAGGTCAGACAGACCCAGGTTAGGCAGACCCAGGTCAGGTAGACCCAGGTTAGACAGACCCAGGTCAGGCAGACCCAGGTCAGACAGACCCAGGTTAGGCAGACCCAGGTCAGACAGACCCAGGTTGGACAGACCCAGGCCAGGCAGACCCAGGTTGGACAGACCCAGGCCAGGCAGACCCAGGTTGGACAGACCCAGGTCAGGCAGACCCAGGTTAGGCAGACCCAGGCCAGGCAGACCCAGGTCAGACAGACCCAGGTTAGGCAGACCCAGGTTAGGCAGACCCAGGTCAGACAGACCCAGGTCAGGCAGACCCAGGCCAGGCAGACCCAGGCCAGCAGTGCCTTCGTGGGAGAGAGGGTGATGGCAGGGATGTGCTCAGAGACACCAGCGAAGGATCAGACACTGCTTATGATGCTTTAGGATTTTAGCTTTTATATTTTTTGTATTTTTGTAACCCTGCAATTCTTTAGTGTATAACTCTAAACTCCATATCCAGTGTGAGCTGCTGCTGTCCCATTTTGGTCAGACACAACAATTCCTCTCCAGGTCTGGCACCTCACTGTCTCAGGCCCTGACAAATGGAAACAGAAGTGAATTGGGGAAGCAAACTTGGGGTCAATGACTTCATAAACCCCCAATTTGCAAATGGACCAAACTTATAAAAGTCTGAAAACCTATGACCCATCTTCCATTTTGGATGTAGCCCCTGGAGGGCTTTGTTCCTAAACAGGGGCTGAGAGAAGCAAGAGAGAAGATGTGGCCACTGTGGCTGAGACTGGGAAACTGGGAGCTCTGTGTCCTGCAGACTGGGACCCTGCCAGCCCTGAGACCCTGCGTGGTTTGGACATCTGATGCTTGTGCCTGGCAGGAGAGCTGAGGTGCATCATCCCACCACTGGAGCCAGGCTTTCAGGAACAAGTGTCTCTAATTATTAATTAGCTGATGAGGGTTTATTATGTCTTAGCACAGCTCTCCTGTTGCCTGTGGCACTTAGTGGCACACGAGGAGAGGGCTGATGCTGCTGTTGCTCACACGTGTGCCAGGGCTGCTGTGCAGGGACAGGCTGAGAGCTGAGGCTGCGATCTCAGAGTGGCACAGGGGTCACAGCTGTGAAACCCATGCCAGCAGAAAAGCCCAGCTCTGTGCCCTGAGTCAGCCCAGCTCCACCATTCTCACCCTCAGCTGCTCTCTCTGCAGGATACCTCGGCCAGCTCTGCAGGCAGGGATGGGCAAATAAAGGAGCTGGCACCCAGACACGTCCCTGCCCCAGGGGAAACGTGCTCCCAGCTCCTCTGCCAGCCAGGAGGGTCTGCAGGAGCTGCAAACCAGCTGTGCTGTGTCCCACAGCTCCCACTGCCCCTCACAGAGCCACAGAATCAGAGAGCCAAAGAGTCACAGAGCCACAGAGTCACAGTCACAAAATCACAAAATTACAGAATCACAGAATTACAGAATCACAGAGTCACAGAATCACAAAATCACAGAATCACAGAACCACACAATCACACAATCACACAGTCACACAATCCCAGGATGAACTAGGCTGGAAAAGACCTTTGGGACCATCAAGTCCAGCCTGTGACCCAACACCTCCTCATCAACTGGACCATGGCCCCGAGTGCCACATCCCCTCTTTTTTTAAACACATCCTGGTAAAGTGCCATCCCCAGGGAGGGTCCCTGTGCCCCCAGCCCCAGCTCTGCTGCCTGGATGGGGCTGGGTGACCCCGCTGCTGCCTCAGCCCTGCTGAGGGAAGGGTTAAGTTCGACGGGGAGGCTCTGACATTTTGCTAATGGGCTGTGTTAATTGATTCGCTCATTTCCATTTGCTCCTGTTAAAGAGAGACAGATGAGAGTGGTCCTGCAGAGCAGGGCTTGGCAGGGAGCGGCTCTGCTGCGAGCAGATGTGCTCCTCACTCAGCTCTCACCAGCCCAGCCCCACTGCTGCAGGAGCAGGGGCAGGGCAGAGCCCCACAGGGCCCCTCTCAGTGCACTGGGCAAGGGATGGGCTGCCCTGGGAGGAGAAACACAAGGCAAGGGGCAGCAGCCAGTCTGAAACCTCCTGGGCCAGGGAAGAGCTGCATGGCCTCACTCTGCACTGCCCTGGGAGCAGCAGCCGTTCCCCCACCAGCAGAGCAGCACAGGCATCCAGCCCTGGTCACTCGTGGAATCATGGAATGGTTTGGGGGGGAAAGGCCTCAAAGCTCGTCCGTGCACAGCCCTGCCCTGGTCAGGGACACCTTCCACTGTCCCAGGCTGCTCCAAAGCCCTGTCCAGCCTGGCTTGGGTACTGCAGGGCTGGGGCAGCCACAGCTGCTCTGGGAATTCCATTCCAGGGCCTCACCACCCTCCATTCCTTCCCAGCATCCCACCCAGCCCTGCCCTCTGTCCTTGCAAAGCCATTCCCCTGTTCTGTCCCTCCAGGCCCTTTTAAATTGTCCCTTTCCATGTTTGTTGTGTCTCCCTTCAGGTGCTGGGAGGCTGCAGCAAGGTCACCCCAAATCCTTCTCTTCCCCAGGCTTTTTCCAGTCCAGCTTTCCCAGCACCATCCCAGCTCCAGTGCACTGCAGGGCTGGTGCCAGCAGCTCTGCAGGTGGGAGATGCAGCCAGGGCAGGGCAGGGCAGGGTCCTGCCCCCCACGCCACCCCTGGCACACCTGCCTGTCCCCAGATCCAGGGGGGGCTGGGGCATGGCTGCAGCCCTGGAAATGAGGAGCCAGCAGGCAGCAAGGCCGTGCCCTGCCCTCCCTCCCCAGCCCAAGCTGGGCAGGCAGAGCTGCCGTGCCCTGAGCCTTTGCTCCTCCCTGCAGGACCCGGCTACCCAGGGTGTGATGCTCACTGACATCCCATCCACCTGACCAAACACCTTTTTTTTCCCCGTTGAAAAGTGCAATTATGACAAGAATCAAATTCCTGCGGTGAGAAAGCTCAATTTCAGTCCAAATGTTTATTAAAAACATATTTGTTCTGCACCTTTTCGCTGCCAAAAGAAAAGCATCTCTTTCCAAATGGCTTTGTTTGCCTGGACTTATCCACAGAAGAGGAATCTCTTGCAGGCAGCCTGGGCAGGGATGTGCCTGTGACAGGAGCAGCACCAGGGCTGCTCCCCACCCTAAAGATTTTAGCTTTTCTAATTTGCTTTTGCTCTGTCTAGTCTCTGTTCCAGGTCAGCCTTCCCAGGGAACAATTCCTGCCCAGGATCCCCCAGCCCTGCCCTCTGGCAGTGGGAGCCATTCCCTGTGTCCTGTCCCTCCTGCCCTGTCCCCAGTCCCTCTGCAGCTCTCCTGGAGCCCTCCAGGCCCTGCCAGGGGCTCTGAGCTCTGCTGGAGCTTCTCCTCTCCAGGTGTCAGCCCCAGCTCTCCCAGCCTGGCTTCAGGGGGGCTCAGCCCTGGGATTGACTCAGTGGCCTCCTCTGGACACACCCAACACCTTTCTTGTGCCTCTCTATATAACCCCAGCCCGAGTCCCTCTGCTGGTTTGAGTAAAGCCAGAGAATCCTGCCCCAGGTGGGAAGATCTCAGTCAGGGCCAGCTGGAGAGGCTCCAGCAAGGAAATGACTCCTGAGCTTTGCTGTACTTCAGGAGATGTTAGTTATGGGCATCCTGGTAATTATGCCCATCCCTGTGCCCAGTGCTTCTGCATCTTCACCCTGTGGGCACCTCTCTGCCAGGGAACCCATCACAGATGAGATCTCTGCTGCAAAACAAGGGATCAGAGATGGGCAGAAAAGCAGAAGAAAAAGCAGAAACATTTGCTGGAGCTGAGAATGTCCCTGGGGAGGGAACAGCCAAAGGACAAACCCTGGGAAAGGACAGCAGGGCCCTGGCACGTCCCAGTTTGAGGGTCCAGGTCAGAACTGCTCTACAGGGAAATCCTGATTAACTCATCTTTGCTCTATTTCGGACCAAAGAGGCAGAATGTTCCCCCAGCAGTGACCACACTGGGTTCTCTGTGAGGTTCCCACCCCTCTGCCCACGGGTGAGGGTCACCAGGGGCTCTGGTGGGATGGCACAGCAGTGACTGGGGTCACAGGCTGCCTGTTCTCTCCTAGACTCTGGCATTTCCACCCCAGGTGAGAAATGGGCACCTCCTGGTGGCCCTGGGTCAGCTCCTGCTGCCAGCAGTGCCCCAGCTGAGGCACATCTGAGCTGCTGGAGGGTGCAGGGACACCCTGGGTGGCTTCACATGGGAGACAGCTCAGGACAGCCCTGCTGTGCTGCGGGGGAGGCTGAGCTGGCACCTGCAGCAGCACAGGGGGGCACAGTGCCACCCCCGTGCCCTGCACAGCCTCCCACAGCACAGGGAGCACGAGCAAGGGGCCGTGGCAGAAGCTGCCCAAACTCCTCTGCTGTGCCAGCACAGCTGATCCTCCCAGCTCCTTTCCTCCTTTCCACTGGGGGGTGGGAATCTGGGGGAAAGGATTTGGGAGGTCCTGTCCGTGTGGGATCTGCTCCAGGGTTGCCCTGCTCGAGGGCTGGTGAGGCTTCTGTCCCTGCAGATGAGCTCAGGGCCCCTCCCTCTGCCCCACTGCTGGCTGAGGTGAGTCCTCCTCCTCTGGGAGCAGCTGCAGCCAAGACCCTGCAGGGCAGGAGGGGAGGGCTCCAGCTCAGCAGGGCAGAGATGCCAAAATGCATCAGGGGTGTTTCTGGGGAGCTCTCCCTGGCTCTGGGCCATGTGTGGGCCCTGAGGCCACGGCAGTGAGGGAGGAGCAGGGCTGGGCTGGGGCTGCTCTGTGCCCCTGCTCGGCCCCAGCCCCACTGCCTCTCCCCAGCATCCCTCAGCATCCCTCCCTGTGCTGCACTGCTGCCTCCTGCCAGCCCTCCCATCTCCAGCTCTCCCAGTTTTCCTCCTGGGCTGCCTCTCCAGGCTCTCCACTCGTTTAGCATTTCTGTTCCTAAAATCACTTCAATCCAAAAGGAAGAATAATTGCCTCTTCCATTTAGCTAAAATGCAAGATCATAAACTTGCCCATCAGCTGCAGCAAGGTCAGGAAGTGCCTGGAAAAGGCAGGAGGCATTTATTGCTTCCAGAGGAGCAGATTTCACTCCCTCTGGTTTCCACATCCCCACCCTGATGCCTCCAGTGAGATCTCACTGGAGCTGGGTGGATGCAGCAGGACAAATTGGCTGGAATTGGTTAGAAGAGGAACTAATCTTCTTTTATTTTTTTGTTTTTTGAGGGGGAGGAGTGGGGCTAAGTATCCTGTGACAAGATTTGTGCTGGAGCAGGCTCTGCAGCACTCGGGGCTGCCCTGTGTGTGGGATGTACAGCGGGGCAGGGTCACCCAGGAGAAATGAGGCTGCCTGGAGAAGAGATGCTGCTGTGACACGGGCACAGCTCCACGCAGGGACACGCTGCTGGGAAATGGATTTCCAGTGAGATCCAGCCCCACAGCAGGAGCTGCTGCTCCCAGAGGGGGGCAGGGACAGGCTCTGGTGCTGCTCACATGAGGGGGCTTGGTAGAAAGTTGCTCATTTTGAGAGGGATTTCAGATGCATTTTTGGTTTTTTTTTGTTTTTTTTTCCTCATAATTTTTCATTAAATTAAACACAGCTTTTTGGGGTTAGTTTTTTGGGTTTTTTCTGCTTCCTCAAACCTTCTCCCTTTCCACCCCAAGCAGAGAAAGGAGGATGATGTGATAGCAAACCCACAAGCTAATTTTTGTCCTAATTTTTTTTTTTTTTTTTTTTTTTTGGGAAAACTGTAATCACTCAAGCTGGGAGGAGTAGAAGGGATAATATTCCACTGCTGAGTTGAAACATTTCCATTCTCTAACAAGTTGAGATGGAAAAATTTGGTCTCCTTGACCTTGATGCCTGGTGGGTGTCACTTAATAACGTGACAGGCAAAGCTGAGTCCTCCTTCCTCGAGTCCACCCACGGAGAGTGGTGCCCTGACACCCCAGGAGGAGCAAACCTGTGCCTGGGCAGCACAGCCCTGTGCTGTCGTGGGGAAAATGCAGGATTTGGAAAGATCCCCTGGACTGGACAGCCGAGGTGAGCCACAGCGCTGTGCCCAGGCGCTTCCCAGCCAAAACTGAGGGGTTGGGCTCCTCTGGGAGACCCCAGGGAGAATCCTCCAGCCTTGTGAGGAGGAGGGGAGCTGGAAGGCAGCTGGAGCAGGGAGGAGGCTCAGCCCAGGCAGTGTGAGTCCCCAGCTCACTGTGCAGTCAGGATTCTCTGCAGGTCCCTGTCTCCCATCCCTCCAGGCTCTGGGGTGCCCTGAGGGTGGCTCAGTGTTGCTGCCCACGCTGGTGCCACCCTGGTGCCACGCTGGTGCCACCCTGGTGCCCTGCACGAGTGACCGTGCCCAGCCCGGGTGACCCCTGCCCCGTCCCTGCCTGACACTGCTGAAGGCCCAGGCAGATTTTAGCCAGGCCTTCTCTCAGGTTCTGAGCTCTTTTTCTCCTTCTCAGGCTGGGAGGATGTCTCCCAGGCTGAGACAGTTTCTGAGCCTTTCCCAGGACGATAGATTTCTTGTAAACAGAAAGGAATTAATAAACAGAGATTAGCACCTGGTGGTGACTGGGGGACAGTTCATGATCTATGTGACAGGAGATGTTTTCTCCTATTGTCCAATGAACTCCTGTCCTGCCTGAGGTTGGCTCACCACTCTATAAATATGGTTTGGTTTTTCCAGAAAATGCTTCTTTCCCCTAAGAAGTCATTGGTTGTGGAAGTTTGGTTGTCGGACGGTCGCAGGACAGACTCAGGATCTTAATATGCTCTGTTCCTTAGGTTAGTATTTTATTACAGGGCGTGGGTATAAGAGAGAGCTTAGAGGGAGAGCTTAGAGATCCGAGGTAATAGAAAGCAAGAAGGCAGGAGAGCAAGAGAGAGGAGAGACAGGAAGAGAGACAAGAGGCAAGAGAGCGATTTTCCATTTACAATACAATAAGTATTCTTCGATTATGAATATTCCAATTTCCAATAACCAATCTAATGCAATACACTAATTTCCTAATACTTGCATGCAACCTATAGGAATCACTAAATTCCCATGTTTTATGGTTTTCTTATCTGTAACCCTTATCTCCAGACCTTTCCTGCCAGGCTTGGGACAGGATGTCTGTTGGTTCTTTGGTATTTGTGTCATTTGGTATCATCCAAACAAAGGAAGGGGCCTCAGATTTTAACATAACCATTTTCAGTGTCTATGTCAAACATCTCTATTTCATCTGTTGTTTCAGAACTGCTTGCTAGGCACTTATAAGATTTTGCTATTCCCTCCCCAACATCGGGTTGTTCTCACTGGCCGCTCGGGTGCAGTGCCACCTGCTCCGTGTGTGTCCCCAGAGCCGGGTCACACCACGCCTGGCTCCCCTCCACACGCCCACCCCAGCTCTGGCAGATGCCAGTTGCCACGGCAACGGGATGCAGCTCATCCTGGCACGGCCTGGGTGAGGCTTTCCGAGCTGCCAGGGTGGGACATCCTCCTGGTCCTGTCCCCTCCTCCCCGGGGAGCTCGTCACGGGCAGTAAGGAAACCTCCCTTCCTCCTGCAGGGCTCACCCAGGGCTGCATCCTGCCTGTTGGGAAGGATGAATCAGGAAAACCTGAGGGTTTGTTTGACACTGGGCAGCTGAACATGAGCCCGAGGTTTCCTGTGCTGTTTGAACCATGCCCAAACCCAACACTTCATCACTTCTCGTGCACTCTGTGTCTTCCCTAAAACTGCAGCACAAGCCCTGGGGTAAATTTCACTCTTGAATACTTGTGGATCATACAGGTGGGGAAAGGAGTGAATTTAAGTACTTTTAAACAAAAAAGGAGGAAATCCAGCTATCCCAAAGCATGGGGAAACTGCAGCTTTGCCCCCTCCCCTGCAGCAGAGCTTCAGCACAGCTGGAGAGAGCAGCACTGGGGTCCCAAAAAAGAGGGATCCCATCCTGGGCCAGGCAGGGCAGGGATGGACATGCCTTTCCCGAGGGGCAGTGTTGGGAGGGATGAATCAGGAAAACCTTGTAAATAAAAACCTTATAAATATGATTGCCCAGCAAAAGATTTTGAGAATATGGGAACCATAGGCGAGATAGAAATGAAAGCCACCTTTGAGATACCAAAGCTTAGTTACTAAATAACTAGGAGACAATAGGATGGCCGGCCAAAAGTAATCCCCTCTTGACAGAACAATGGTCCAAAGGTCAGAGAAGACCCTGCTGGCTTGGCACAAGGGCTCCAAAGAGAAGTTTTTAGGGTTTAAAGTATAACACATGATGGTAATGCAATGATTCCTACAGGCTGTATGTAAATGCTACAGGATTTGTATCTTGTGTTAGATTGGTGAGTGGAAATTAGAATATTCAACATAGAAGAAGATTTATTGTATTGTAAATGGGAAAATCATTCTCTTCCTTCCCTCTCTCACCTCTCAGAACTCTCACTACCCCCACTCTCTGTCTGCCCCTGTGCAACAAACCACAAGTTTCCAGACCTGGCTCATGGAGATCTCTCTGTCTGTCACGACTGTCCTGACACTGTCACATCCTACAGTCTCCAACACCTGCCAGCTCTACTCCCCTCCCCTCCCAGCCTGGCAGGAGCAGAGCTTGGCCCCACCATCACCTGCACTGCTGCTGGGGCAGCTCTGTGCTCTCTGCTCCAGGGGAACCCGGTGCATCCCTGGGAATCCTGGTCAAAGTGTGCCCCCAGAGCTGAAGGGCTGCAGGGGAAAAGCTTCTTCGTGAGGCCTTGGCAGGGATGGACAGCCCAGTGCTCACCAAGACCTGGACTGCATCCCACATGCCAGAGAGATCCCAGACTGTGGCTGCTTCTGGGCTCCTCCTTGGTGCTGCCATTTCCCATGGCAAAAAGCCTGGCTTTGATCCCAGTGCTGCCTGGGACTGATGGATTTGTGAAATCTGTGGGGAGGCACAGCCACCACCACCCCAGCTGTGGTTACTGGGCACAGAGGATCCCTCCTGGGGAAGGTGTGACCTCCCAGCATCTTCCCCAGGCTTGGGGCAGGCTGTGGGTACCACACATGGGGCAGGATCAGCTCTCTGGGAGCAGAAGGATGTGCTGGGGCAGGATCAGCTCCTCTCTGGGAGCAGAGGGATGTGCTGGGGCAGGATCAGCTCCTCTCCAGGGGCAGAGGGATGTGCTGGGGCAGGATCAGCTCCTCTCCAGGGGCAGAGGGATGTGCTGGGGCAGGATCAGCCCCTCCCCAGGGGCAGAGGGATGTGCTGGGGCAGGATCAGCTTTTCTCCAGGAGCAGAGGGATGTGCTGAGGCAGGATCAGCTCCTCTCTGGGAGCAGAGGGATGTGCTGGGGCAGGATCAGCCCTCTCTGGGACCAGAGGGATGTGCTGGGGCAGGATCAGCTCTCCAGGGGCAGAGGGATGTGCTGGGGCAGGATCAGCCCCTCTCCAGGAGCAGAGGGATGTGCTGGGGCAGGATCAGCTCCTCTCTGGGAGCAGAGGGATGTGCTGGGGCAGGATCAGCTCCTCCTCAGGAGCAGAGGGATGTGCTGGGGCAGGATCAGTTCTGCAGGAGCAGAGGGATGTGCTGGGCAGGATCAGCTCCTCCCATGGAGCAGAGGGATGTGCTGGGGCAGGATCAGCTCCTCTCCAGGAGCAGAGGGATGTGCTGGGGCAGGATCAGCTCCTCTCCAGGAGCAGAGGGATGTGCTGGGGCAGGATCAGCCCCTCCCCAGGAGCAGAGGGATGTGCTGGGGCAGGATCAGCTCTCTGGGAGCAGAGGGATGTGCTGGGGCAGCAGCAGCTCTTCCCCAGGAGCAGAGGGATGTGCTGGGGCAGGATCAGCTCTCCAGGAGCAGAGGGATGTGCTGGGGCAGGATCAGCCCCTCCCCAGGAGCAGAGGGATGTGCTGGGGCAGGATCAGCTCTCCAGGAGCAGAGGGATGTGCTGGGGCAGGATCAGCTCTCTGGGAGCAGAGGGATGTGCTGGGGCAGGATCAGCCCCTCTCCAGGAGCAGAGGGATGTGCTGGGGCAGGATCAGCTCCTCCCCAGGAGCAGAGGGATGTGCTGGGGCAGGATCAGCTCCTCTCTGAGGAGCAGAGGGATGTGCTGGGGCAGGATCAGCTCCTCTCCAGGAGCAGAGGGATGTGCTGGGGCAGGATCAGCAGCTCTCCAGGAGCAGAGGGATGTGCTGGGGCAGCAGCAGCTCTGCAGGAGCAGAGGGATGTGCTGGGGCAGGATCAGCTCCTCCCCAGGAGCAGAGGGATGTGCTGGGGCAGGATCAGCAGCTCTCCAGGAGCAGAGGGATGTGCTGGGGCAGGATCAGCTCCTCTCCAGGAGCAGAGGGATGTGCTGGGGCAGCAGCAGCTCTGCAGGAGCAGAGGGATGTGCTGGGGCAGGATCAGACCCTCTCCAGGAGCAGAGGGATGTGCTGGGGCAGGATCAGCTCCTCTCTGAGAGCAGAGGGATGTGCTGGGGCAGGATCAGCTGCTCTCTGGGAGCAGAGGGATGTGCTGGGGCAGCAGCAGCTCTTCCCCAGGAGCAGAGGGATGTGCTGGGGCAGGATCAGCTCTCCAGGAGCAGAGGGATGTGCTGGGGCAGGATCAGCCCCTCCCCAGGAGCAGAGGGATGTGCTGGGGCAGGATCAGCTTTTCTCCAGGAGCAGAAGGATGTGCTGGGATCATGGCTGGGGAAAGCCTCACCAAGGGCAGGCTGCAGACTCAGCCCTGAGCAGACTGACTGCTGCAGGTTTAAATCCTTTCTCAGTCTGAGTCCAAGTGGTTTAAGAGCTCAGACTTGACTGGCATTCTCTTGAACTCCTTTGCAGTTCTCCTGGCTTGTAATTTTTAGTTTTGGGACTGCAAAGCTGTGGAAAGCTTCAGGATCCTTCATCCTTCAAGGGGCTGGTGTTAGCCCAGGCACACCAGTGCCCGTTGCTCAGGCGGGCTGGGACTGCCTGTCCCAAGGGGACAGTGACAAAGTGTCCAGGCTGTCCCTGCCAAGGACTCTGTTCCCGGGGATGTGGCTCCCCAGCCCCAGGAGGGCACAGAGGGGACAGCTCTGCCAGGTCCTGGTGAGGACAGAAGTGGGGAGCCCTCAGCGACTGCCACTGCTTGTCTGTGGGCAGGGGGCTGCACAGGCGGCCCCCAGCCCAAAGCACTCCTGCAGGGAGGGGGCTGCAGCCAGCAGGGCTGTGACACCAGGGGCAGTGCCACCGCGGAGAGCCGGCAGCACAGAGAGATCCTGCCTCATCCTCTCTGCCAGACCTGCCCAGACACTGCCCGACCCGAGGAAAAATGAATTTATCCGGTGTCTTTTCCCCCGCGAGGCAGAGGAGGGCAGGGCAGGGCAGGGCAGGGCAGGGCAGGGCTGGCAGGACAGGACAGGGCACGGCAGGACAGGGCAGGGCAGGGCAGGACAGGGCAGGGCAGGGGAGGGCAGGGCAGGGCAGGGCTGGGCAGGGCAGGGAGGGCAGGGCAGGGCTGGCAGGGCTGGCAGGGCAGGACAGGGCAGGACAGGGCAGGGCTGGCAGGGCAGGGCAGGACAGGGCAGGGCAGGGCAGGGCAGGGCAGGGCAGGGCAGGGCAGGGAGGGCAGGGCAGGGCAGGGCTGGGCAGGACAGGGCAGGGCAGGGCAGGGCAGGGAGGGCAGGGCAGGGCAGGGCAGGGCTGGGCAGGGCTGGGCTGGGCTGGGCTGGGCTGGGCTGGGCAGGGCAGGGCAGGGCTGGGCAGGGCAGGGCAGGGCTGGGCGGGGCAGGGGCAGGGCAGGGCCGGGCAGGGCAGGGCAGGGCAGGGCAGGGCAGGGCAGGACAGGGCGGGGCTGGGTGGGGCAGGACAGGGCAGGGCAGGGCAGGGCAGGACAGGGCAGGGCTGGGCAGGGCAGCGCAGGGCAGGGCAGAGCAGAGCAGAGCAGGACAGGGCAGGGCAGGGCAGGGCAGAGCAGGACAGGGCACGGCAGGGCAGGGCAGGGCAGGGCAGGGCAGGACAGGGCATGGCAGGACAGCGCAGCGCAGGGAGCGCTGGCCCGGCGGTGCTGGTCTCGGCAATCGCTGAGCTCCGCCACGCCCTGGCCCGGCAGCGAGCGCAGGGTCTGGCAGTGCCTATTTATAGATCCCTCCGAGCCGAGCAGTCATGCCCCTGGAGTGGAGAGCAACGGGAAATGCCAAACGGATCGAGGATGAGCATCTGCTCCCACAGCCCCCTGTGCTGAGCTGGCCACACTCGGGGTCCTGCTGTGGCACCTTTCCGTGGGGACACCCAGCCTGCAAGGGCCGTGGGGGTGTGGGGAGCCTGGCACCTGCTGGGCACCGGGCCTGAGGCAGGGGCTGCACGGTCTGTGGCTGCTCTGCCCTGCTGCAAACCCCATTCTGCATGGGAAGGATCCTCTGCTTCTCTCCTCAGCACAGGGCTGGCCCTGCAGCACCCACAGAGCAGAGAGCTGGCGGGGGCCAGGACACGAGTCCAGCTCCCAGCCCCTCAGCAGAGGCAGCAGCAGGACCCAGAGGGGTGTCCCCCGCCCAGGGCTCCCAGGCTGTGCTGCTGATCTGACTTGACGAAGGCACGTGGGGAGCCCTGCCCCAGATGTTCCCTCCAGAGCCCCTGGCATCAGCCCATCCACACCTCTCCACCCCGGGAACGCTTCTCCTCTCCCTGCTCACCCCTGGTGCATCCAGCACTTCAGCAAGGGCTGCTGCCAAAGGAAACCCTCCTTGTCTTCAGATTTGTACGAGATGCCTGCAAAGGCTCATCCCCACTGACAGCAGGGATGCACTGGGGAGGGGAGAGCTGCATCTGCCTCTGGACAGACTCCCCCACAAGGGCAAATGATGGGATCCTTTCCACAATCCCTCTGCAGGCTGGGGAAGGAGGGAGCAGCAGGGAGGGGGTCCCTGCTGGGCTGTCCAAAGCAGGGCCCATCTCTGCCTCTAGGGATGCCTGGGTGGATCCCAGCATGGACCCCACAGGGCTCCTGGTGGGCCTGCAGACCCCACGGGATGCAGCCGTGGGACCCCAAGGACCATCTCTGCTGGGAGACGGTTCCTGGAGCTCTCATGCAGCACCTTGGGGCGGGCTGGTGGCCGGGCTGGGGTGGGTCAGGGCAGAGCCTGGGGCACCAGGGCAGTGGGGCAGGGACTGAGGGGTTGTTCCATGTCACCACTGGCCCCCTTGGTGAGGATGGGGCCAGGAGCAGGGGGCTGGGGCACAGCCCACCCCAAATCCCAGGGGCTCCAATCCCCTTGGCAAGCAGTAGGGCCAGGAACAGGGGCTAGGGCAGATCCCACCCCAAATCCCAGGGGCTGGGGCAGATCCCACTCCACATCCCCGGGGCTCTGGTCCCTTGGTGAGCAGTGGGGCCAGGATCAGGGGCAGGAGCAGGGGGGCAGGATCAGGGGGCAGGATCAGGGGGCAGGATCAGGGGGGCAGGATCAGGGGGCAGGAGCAGGGGGGCAGGAGCAGGGGGCAGGATCAGGGGCAGGATCAGGGGGCAGGAGCAGGGGGGCAGGAGCAGGGGGGCAGGATCAGGGGGGCAGGAGCAGGGGGCAGGATCAGGGGGCAGGATCAGGGGCAGGATCAGGGGCAGGAGCAGGGGGGCAGGATCAGGGGGCAGGATCAGGGGGCAGGATCAGGGGGGCAGGAGCAGGGGGGCAGGAGGAGGGGCAGGAGCAGGGGGCAGGATCAGGGGGGCAGGAGCAGGGGCCGGGATCAGGGGGAAGGAGCAGGGGGGCAGGATCGGGGGCAGGATCGGGGGGCAGGAGCAGGGGGCAGGAGCAGGGGGCAGGATCAGGGGGCAGGAGCAGGGGGCAGGAGCAGGGGGCAGGAGCAGGGGGGCAGAATCAGGGGGGCAGGAGCAGGGGGCAGGATCAGGGGGGCAGGATCAGGGGGCAGGAGCAGGGGGCAGGATCAGGGGCAGGAGCAGTGGGGCAGGATCAGGGGGGCAGGAGCAGGGGGCAGGATCAGGGGGCAGGATCAGGGGGCAGGAGCAGGGGGCAGGAGCAGGGGGCAGGAGCAGGGGGGCAGGAGCAGGGGGGCAGGAGCAGGGGGCAGGATCAGGGGGGCAGGATCAGGGGCAGGAGCAGGGGGGCAGGATCAGGGGGGCAGGAGCAGGGGGGCAGGATCAGGGGGCAGGATCAGGGGCAGGAGCAGGGGGGCAGGATCAGGGGCAGGAGCAGGGGGCCAGGAGCAGGGGGCAGGATCAGGGGGCAGGAGCAGGGGGCAGGATCAGGGGCCAGGAGCAGGGGGGCAGGAGCAGGGGGCAGGATCAGGGGGCAGGATCAGGGGGCAGGAGCAGGGGGGCAGGATCAGGAGGGGCAGGAGCAGGGGGCAGGATCAGGGGGCAGGATCAGGGGCAGGATCAGGGGGCAGGATCAGGGGCAGGATCAGGGGGCAGGATCAGGGGGCAGGATCAGGGGCAGGATCAGGGGGGCAGGATCAGGGGGCAGGATCAGGAGGGGCAGGAGCAGGGGGGCAGGATCAGGGGGCAGGATCAGGAGGGGCAGGAGCAGGGGGGCAGGATCAGGGGCAGGATCAGGGGCAGGATCAGGGGGCAGGATCAGGGGCAGGATCAGGGGCAGGATCAGGGGCTAGGGCAGATCCCACCCCACCCCCGGGTCTGCCCTCGCAGAGCATCGCTGGCAGCGCGGCGGCTCGGGGGGAAGCGCTGGGGATGGAGAGCAGGGCAGAGGCAGAGCAGAGCCCTCGGAGCTGCCACTTCGCAGCACCGTCTGCAGGATACGGCGTTGCCGTGACAACTGGAAGGGTCTTTTGCTGCCTGTCGGCTGCTGAGACACGAGCGGGGGATGCAGGGGGAGAGCACCAACTCCCAGTTCCTCCAAGAGCTTTCTGTGCAGCCTGTGAGAGGTGTCGGGCAGGTGAGGGCGCCGGGACACGCCCGTCCCAGCCAGCTCGGGGCGAGGCTGGGAGCTCACCAGGCTGCTCACCTGGGTCCAGCAGGGCTCTGTGGCCGCGGCCTCCACCAGCAGCCGCTGCCCTGGCCCTGCCCAGGCTCCTCGCAGAGCCGGGACCATCCTGCTGAGCTCTCTGCAGACAGCACAGCCTCTGCCCCATCCACAGGTGCCGGCGTGAGGCTGGGCTGGCTCCACACCCAGCATCTCATGGCACAGGGGAGGAAAACATTTGGCCCTACTGGGTCAGAAAAGTGACTGTGAGGATGCACACACAGGGGGCTGTCCCTTATGATTGACACACGTGGTCCTCGGTGCTGCAGGCATGGGTGGCACTGCCCACGCCACCCTGCTGGGCCAGAGCCTCAGGATGTCCTAAAAGAAACCAGACTTGCTGCCTGGAATTGCTCCTGAGCTCACAGCCACGGTGTGAGGAGCTTGGCAAACCCTGTGGCCACTGCTGAGCCCTGAGACACGGAGGGGATGGACAGGGAGCCAAAGTGGCTGCAGGAGGACCAGAGGCTGCTGCAGATGTGATCACCTTGCCTGATTTCGGGCAGCTCAGCTACACAGGGTCAGCAGCAATAAACAGCTGCTGGTGGAACAGACTCCTCTGACCTACTTTGGCTCAAGGACACCCCACAGCCGCCCCCTGACGCTGTCTAGACACAGCTGAGCTCTGAACCCGCCCGTGCTGGGCTGCCCCAGGCTGTGGAGGGGGCCTGGACCCGAGAGGAGGCTCTGGCCCCGCAGCACAGGGCAGACACAGCCTGGGCACGGCGCGGGACGGGCGCTGAGAGCAGCAGGGCTGGGACAGAGTCACACCAGCGCTGCTGCAGGGGCTGCAGGCAGCACCCCGTGTGACAGGAGCCACGTTCATGGTGCTGACAGTGCTCATGCTCCAGCCAGTGGCCCGAGGGCCCCAGGGCTCTCAGCAGCTCGCCGTGCTCGGGGCGAGCTGTCTGACATCAGGGTCCTGCTCTGGAGCCCAGCTGTGCCTGCACAGCCCTTCCTGGGGCACGGGGCACACCAGGGGGCCCAGCAATGGTGGTGTGTTCATCCTGGAGCAGGGCACCCTGAGGGCAGAGCTCAGGGTCTGCAGCTCTGATCTCTGCTCCCTGGGACAGGGAAGGGCTGGAGCTGGGCCAGGGCAGCTCAGGGAGCTCAGGGAAAGGTTCTTCCCTCCCCAGAGGTGCTGGCACTGCCCAGGCTCAGGTGGAGCTCAGGGAAAGGTTCTTCCCTCCCCAGAGGTGCTGGCACTGCCCAGGCTCAGCTGGAGCTCAGGGAAAGGTTCTTCCCTCCCCAGAGGTGCTGGCACTGCCCAGGCTCAGGTTGGAGCTCAGGGGAAGGTTCTTCCCTCCCCAGAGGTGCTGGCACTGCCCAGGCTCAGGTGGAGCTCAGGGAAAGGTTCTTCCCTCCCCAGAGGTGCTGGCACTGCCAGAGCTCCAGGGATGGGCAGGGGGGATTGCTGGGGGCTGGGCTGGGTGATCCTGGCAGCACTGACAGAACCAGAGACACAGTGTCCAGCTGTGCCAAGGCTGGATATTAGGAGCAAGTTCTTCACAGAATAATGAAGTATTGGAATGCTTTGCCTGGGAAGGTTGTGGAGTCACCATCCCTGGCTGTAGTTAAAGACTGGAGGTGCCTGGGGTTAGTTGAGGTGTTAGGATGTGGTTTGGACCTGATGATCTTGGAGATCTCTTCCAACCTGGCTACACTGTGATCCTGTGGTCCTGCTGGGTCCTTCCAGCCCAGCACATTCTATGGTTCTGTGGTTCCATCGTGGGATTTACTGACGTGGACAGGAATCCCTGCACCCCAGCCCTGCTGCACGGCCTGGAGTGACCAGGGACTGCAGCTGTGTTTCCAGGCACAGCCAACAGTCCTGACACTCTCACAGCTCCAGGGGGGCTGTTCCAGCCCAGGGCAGTGGGACAGACCCACTCATGCTTCATGGAGAAAGCTCTTGAGAGCAAACAGCTCTTCCAGAAGGATTCCTGTCTCTGACCAGCATGGGGACCAGCACAACTCTTTCTGAAACCATCACCCTGAGCAAAGAGGAGCTTCTGCTTTTTAGGGCCACTGGGCTGGTGAGATGCACCAGCCTGGGCCTCAAGCACAGCACTGCTCAGCAGGGCCCATGGCTGGAGGCAGATTGGTCCCTGAGCTTTCCCAGCCAGCTTGCATCCTCCAGCCCTGGCCACATCTGGAATGCAGCAATCCAGCTGCAGCCTCCTGGGCACAGGGGACCACACGTGGAGCAGGCCCCTGCCTGTCCCTGGCAGCCCTGGGTGCAGCAGGGCTCTCTGCAGCCTGGGGCTGGGCACAGGGGTTAAAGCTGAGCCACAGCCTGACGAAGCACCAGGCTCCTGGTGCCTCCCCAGGCTGCTGGCAGCTCTCCAGTTGTTTGGCCACCTGTGGCAGCTGCTGCTTTCTCCAGAAGCTGCTGCTATTGCTTTTAAATTGATGATGCAATTGGGCCTTATTTAAAGCAACAGCTCTTTCCCTTCCAATTTTGCTGGGTGATGAATATTGGCTCTGCTTCTTTCCCTCTCTTTCCCTACTTCACCCGGACTCTGAAATGCCCAGGGATGCCTGTGGAATGACTTTCTACCCATTGTCAGGCACTTCCAGCATCCCATAAATAATCCACCACTTGTTTGGTCTAAATGTAATTAAGATGCTCGCTGCATGCTTGGCGAGGCTGGCCGGCCGCAGCGCCGGTGATTTATTGGGCTGCATTGTTTGGGGTTTAATTGCAGCTGCAGCCCGGCCCTCCCTGCCAGCCCCTCCCAGGAATGATGTGTTCACGCTGCAGAGGAGTTTGGGGTGATGGCTGTACACAGCAGGTTGGTAACAAGGCCACACTCACACAGAAACCTGTTGAAGGTGCTGCTGCAGGAGGATTCTGAGCTCCCCAGGAGAATCAGCTCCTTCCATGCACGGAGTATTTGCAGGCTGCCTGCCATTGCACTGATTGGTACAGAAAATTATGTGAGAGCCTGCATTTTCCCTTCAAATAATTTAACTCTGTGGATCCTGTGGGTATTTAGTGTGGGCACAGGGTGATCAGTCACGTTGGATCACAGGGCTGTGCTGCCAGGGCCGGGTTGGGGAGCTCAGGTACTTACTGAGCATATTCATGAGGGGGAATCAGGAATTCAGCACTGCTGGGCTGGGGTGAGGCAGCTTCGGCATTTCTCTTGTGCCAGGAGCCAGCGTGGCACCGAAGTGCAGGTGTTGGGCACGCCCTGACACCTGCCCCTCCCTGTGTGCATCCAGCTCAGAGCCTGGCACAGCCCTGCATCCTCCCCATCCCACCCTGGCTGCAGCAGCCCCGCTGTTCCTGGGCTGTCCTCAGCCCTGCCTCTGCCCCCTGCTCTCTCTGCACCTCCTGCCATGCCCAGGCTCTGCCAGGTGCACACACAGCTTCTGAACGAGGGGAGCCACTGCTCTTCTCCTCCCTGCAGGGCTGCTGCACAGCCAGCCAGCTTCCCAGCCCTCCCAGACAAGCAGGATTAAATCCCTGCTTTATTCCTCCTCCACCTGAGCAAGGGCATGAGGGATAAAGGGGGGTCCTTATCTGGTTCTTATCTCCGGTGCAGCTGCCTGTCCCTGGCTGGGAGGGGAGGTGGCCCCAGCCCTGCTGCTGTCCCTCCTGTCCCTGCAGAGCCTGACAATGGCCCTGCTTGTAGGAACAAGGCCCTCCTTCCCCACCTGAGGCCTCCAAGGGAACTGAGACACCTGATTGCAGCAGATCCCGAGGGAGCACCTCAGCAGCCCAGCTCCTGCTCTCACAGGGCTGCAGCCAGCTGAGAACCACAGCACTCAGAGCCCTGCCCCTGCTCTCTCTGACAAACAGAGTCATAAAATCCCAGGCTGGGTCGGGTGGGAAGGGTCCTTAAAGGTCATCCAGAGCCCCCCACCATGGGCAGGGACACCTTCCCCTATCCCAGGTGGCTCCAAGCCCCATCCAGCCTGGCCTGGACACGTGCAGGGATCCACAGCTGCTCTGGGCACGCTGTGCCAGGGCCTCCCTCCCCTCTGATAAAGAATAACCAGGATTCCTGTGATTCCAAGGCCTTTGATCTCTGTCTCAGCCGGACCCTCCCACAGCCAGGGCACTGCAAGGGCTGCAGCACCACATCCTCAGCTGTGCCCCTGCCCAGGCCTGGATCAGAGCCCTCTGGGGCTGGGAAGGGATCTCTGCGTGCAGACAACTCCCAAAGGCTCAGGCACTGGGGCTGTGCATCTTCTCGTGAGAAAACGGGCGCTGTGCTCATCAGTGTGTGAGCAGAGCTGGCAGAGCTGCACGGCCCCTCTCAGCTGGAGATGCTGCAGCACATCCCAGCGCTGCCAGGCTGCTCCAAGGGCTGCCCCTGCACACACCCACCTGCAGGACACTTCCATCCAACTGATTTCCAGCTGAAAGCAGAGCAGGGCTGATGGAACCCTTTTCCTTCCCTTTCCAGCCTCCTGGCCCTTTATTTACCCTGTTTGAATTGGGTTTATTCAGGGTGATTTGGCCCCTGCAGGGCTCTTGGTCAATCACAGAGCACCCTGAGTGTGCCCCCTCCTGTACCTGTGCCAAAACACTGAGCTCACTGAGCAGAGCCCTGCACAGGATTTTTGGGATAAATGTTGTGACTTCCTGGTAAAGCCTGCTCAGATTTCCTGATGGAGGTGCTGTGCAAGGACTGGAATGGAGCCATGGAATCATTCAGGTTGGAAAAGACCTCTAAGATTGAGTCCAACAGCACACTGATGTGCTCATCCCTGAGCCATGTCCTCCATTCCACAGCCACCTTCTGAACACTTGCAGGGATGCTGAATCCCCCTGCCCTGGGTCACTGCCTGCAGGAGTGAATACCCGAGGCAGAAAAGTGTCCCCTGCAGGGAAATTGTCAGGAAAATTAATCCACAAACACCAGAGGTTTGTGTCCAAAAAGGAGACAGAAGAGTCATTTTGCTTTGTTCCAATAAAGGGAGAGGCCATGGGACATTCCCCTGGGATCTCCCAAATTTTATCCCAATTTCCCAGCTGCATTTCCCTCTCTCCTTCCCCACTGCTGAGGTACCTGAGAGGCACAAACTTCCCAAACACCTGATACCTGAGATTCCCCTCTAATGCACAACCCTCCTTTTCATTTCTAATTCTTATACAATTCATGGTTTTCCCCCATTGCTTCTTTCATCTCCCAATACCCAATTTCATTTATCAGCAAACCTCCAGTTTGTTTGCAAAGGCAAGTATCTTTTCCCACTCATCAATCAGTGGAATCCCTCCCATTGCTCCTTTTATCTCTCAGTGCTGGTTTTATCCACCAGCAGACCCGCAGCTTGTTTGCAAGGACAAATCCGACGTTCCTCTCAGAGCTGGGATCCCCACGTTCCTCTCAGAGCTGTGATCCCCTTGCAGCTCACCCACCCACCCACGGGCGGGTCCCCTCTGGAGGGAGGAGAGCCCTGGGACAGTTTTGGAGCGGTGTCACTGCTCCTGCGGGTGGCACATCACAGCTGCGCGGTGCGAGAGGGATCTGGAGCTGCCACCCAGATCGGCGTGGTCCCCTCGGGGCGAGGCTGCCCCGTCCTGCTCCACCTCCGGGAGATGGACCAGGCTCATCCCGGCGGCTGAGACGGGAAATGCTCCTGGCACCAGGGCTGGAGGCAACCTGGGCAGCAGGAGGTGGCAGCGGGGGTGGGAACTCGATGATTTTTAAGGGTCCCTCCAGCCCAAACCGTTCTGGGATTGTGTTCTCGTTCCCTGCCACACCTTGCAGCAGCAGGAGCGAGGGAGCACCGAGGGATCTGGGATGTCTCAGCGCTCCTTGGCTTCTCCTCTTTGCCCTCTGGCTCAGGAGCAGGGCGGGGGTGCCTGGAGCCCCACGGGGGCAGCGGGAGAGGCAGAGCCAGGCTGGGAACCCCGAGGCAGTGCGGCAGAGCCCCAGAGATGCCAGAGCTGGGACATCTGGGGACAGCTTCTGATGCCACAGCACCCCTGGGACCCCCGTGGAGGGGGAACCCTGGCAGGGAACCACGGGGGGAAGGGGCTGAGAGGAGAGGAGAGCCGGGCTGGAGCTCTGACTCCGCTGGCACCACACCCATCACATCCCGGCCCCAGGGAAGGACAGCTTCGTTTTGTCTGCGATGGCTCCTCAAAATCTGATTTTGGCCCTTTGATAAACATCTGTGCACCTGCACGTGAACACCTTCACACTTCCAGACATTTTCAGACACTTTGGCGTCCCTGGAAATGTTCAGGATGAAGTTTTGAGGGCCCTGAGCACCCTGGGACAGTGGAAGTTGTCTCCTCCCGTGGCAGGGGTGAGTTTTGAGGTCCCTTCCAGCCCAAACCATTCTGGAATTCTGTGATCCCGTGGCTCCACGATTTGTTTTGCACCCACAGGTTTTGTGCTGACCCCCACGTTGTAATCTGCTGCTGAGGAGAGAGGATTGATTTGGAGCCCTGAGCCCCAGCAGCCCAACTCCTCCTGCCCTTACCCTGGGCTCCATCCCTCCCCTCTGCCTCCCCAGCACACACATGAAGGGATCACACTGTCATCTTTTCAATCTCGCTGTCAATAGATTTCTTTTTTTTTTTTTTTTTCCCCCAGCTCGAGCTCTTTCACTTCATTAATACACCCAGAAGGGAAGAGCAGCTGCCTGCATTGTCTGGCTATGAAAATTTCTTGCGCTGCTGGATTTGTAAAACAACTGATTAAAGACAATGCAATTAATTATTCCTTGATGAAATAGTGGAAATTATCCTGAAAAATGAAGAAATTTAGCAGTGGAACATTAAATCCCCATAATTATGTCATTTCTACAAAGGGGGCAGGGGGGTGAAGTATAAAAATAAAATCCAGCCAGTCTTTGTGCTGGTGCCTTGCTGGGTGCAGGGGATGTGGTGCTTGGATGTTTGCCTCAGGGTCCCCCCAGATCCCCCCAGAGACCCCCCGGCACAGGCAGGAGCAGGGGCTGAGGGTCCTGCAGAGCCCCTGCACGCCAGGCCAGGCTGGGTGGGCTGGGTGTGACATCCAGCTGTGCCTACAGCATCCAGCTGTGCCTAGAGCACCCAGATGTGCCTATAGCACCCAGATGTGCCTATAGCACCCAGATGTGCCTACAGCACCCAGATGTGCCTATAGCACCCAGCTGTGCCTATAGCATCCAGATGTGCCCACAGCGCCCAGATGTGCCCACAGCACCCAGATGTGCCTACAGCACCCAGATGTGCCCACAGCACCACGATGTGCCCACAGCGCCCAGATGTGCCTATGGCATCCAGCTGTGCCTATGGCATCCAGCTGTGCCTATGGCACCCAGCTGTGCCCACAGCACCCAGCTGTGCCTATAGCACCCAGCTGTGCCCACAGCGCCCAGCTGTGCCTATGGCACCCAGCTGTGCCCACAGCACCCAGATGTGCCTACAGGATCCAGCGGTGCCCACAGCATCCAGCTGTGCCCACAGCACCCAGCTGTGCCTACAGCACCCAGATGTGCCTATAGCATCCAGATGTGCCCACAGCACCCAGATGTGCCTATAGCACCCAGATGTGCCCACAGCACCAGATGTGCCCACAGCACCCAGCTGTGCCTATAGCACCCAGCTGTGCCTATAGCATCCAGATGTGCCTACAGCACCCAGCTGTGCCTATAGCATCCAGATGTGCCCACAGCACCCAGCTGTGCCTACAGCACCCAGATGTGCCCACAGCACCCAGATGTGCCTATAGCACCCAGCTGTGCCTATAGCACCCAGATGTGCCTATAGCACCCAGCTGTGCCTACAGCACCCAGATGTGCCCACAGCACCCAGCTGTGCCCACAGCACCCAGATGTGCCCACAGCACCCAGCTGTGCCTACAGCACCCAGATGTGCCCACAGCACCCAGATGTGCCTATAGCATCCAGATGTGCCCACAGCACCCAGATGTGCCTATAGCACCCAGCTGTGCCTATAGCACCCAGATGTGCCTATAGCACCCAGCTGTGCCCACAGCACCCAGATGTGCCTATAGCACCCAGATGTGCCCACAGGACCCAGATGTGCCTATAGCACCCAGATGTGCCCAGAGCACCCAGATGTGCCTATAGCACCCAGCCGTGCCTATAGCACCCAGATGTGCCCACAGCACCCAGCTGTGCCTATAGCACCCAGATGTGCCTACAGCACCCAGCTGTGCCTACAGCACCCAGCTGTGCCCACAGCACCCAGATGTGCCTATAGCACCCAGCTGTGCCCACAGCACCAGCTGTGCCCACAGCACCAGATGTGCCTATAGCATCCAGCTGTGCCCCCAGCACCCAGATGTGCCCACAGCACCAGATGTGCCTACAGCACCCAGCTGTGCCTACAGCACCAGATGTGCCTATAGCACCCAGATGTGCCCACAGCACCCAGCTGTGCCCACAGCACCCAGATGTGCCTATAGCACCCAGATGTGCCTATAGCACCCAGATGTGCCCACAGCACCCAGATGTGCCTATAGCACCCAGATGTGCCTATAGCACCCAGATGTGCCTATAGCACCCAGATGTGCCCACAGCACCCAGATGTGCCCACAGCACCCAGCTGTGCCTATGGTATCCAGATGTGCCTACAGCACCCAGCTGTGCCCACAGCGCCCAGATGTGCCTACAGCACCCAGCTGTGCCCACAGCGCCCTGCCCCCTGCGGGCGGTGCCCGTGCCCTGGCACTGCCACTGCTCCTGCTGGGACAGCCTGGACAGCCTGGGGTCCCCTGGAGGGGAAGCTGCGGCCCAGCCCTGCTGCCCCCAGCCCCCCAGGCCATGTCCTGCCCAGCACACCCTGGGGGCACCCATGGGAGCCCGGGAGTGCCCCGTGTCCCTGTGCCCAGCTGTGCCCCGGGGTGTCACCCGGAGCTGTCCCCTCCCAGGCTGCCAGCTGCACCAGGGAGGGATGGAGTCATCATGGCTGGAGCGATCACCGAGTCCCACCTTCCGCCAAACGCCCCCTGCCCACTAATGCATGTCCTGAGGGGACACATCTGCCCAAAGTCTGGAGCATTTCCAGGCCCACCCAGCCCCTGCAGCCCCCTCTGCCTCTTGCCACAGAGCTCCAGGGGCCATCCCCTTTCTCACCACTAATTCCTGGCTCATCCTTCTCTCCGTCAGCTCTGGATTTTCCGTCCATCCACCAGCTCTCTCTATCCTGGTTCCTCCCCCACCCCCAAGGATGCTTCCCCAGCGTCCTTGTGCTGTCCCCATCCCTGCCAGGGCTCTAACTCCGGGAGGAGAGCTGGAAACACTCTGACTCTGCATCCCCATCCCGTGAGCCTGGGCCCACCAGAGCAGTGAGAATCCTGTGCCAGGAGGAGGGGCAATGCTGGATCCCAGATCCTGATCCCAGGAGGAGGGGCAGTGCTGGATCCCAGATCCCAGATCCCAGGAGGAGGGGCAGTGCTGGATCCCAGATCCCAGATCCCAGGAGGAGGGGCAGTGCTGGATCCCAGCCCCAGGGATCCCAGGAGGAGGGGCAGTGCTGGATCCCAGGGATCCCAGGAGGAGGGGCAGTGCTGGATCCCCAGGGATCCCAGGAGGAGGGGCAGTGCTGGATCCCAGATCCCAGGGATCCCAGGGATCCCAGGAGGAGGGGCAGTGCTGGATCCCAGGGATCCCAGGAGGAGGGGCAGTGCTGGATCCCAGATCCCGATCCCAGGGATCCCAGGAGGAGGGGCAGTGCTGGATCCCAGATCCCAGGGATCCCAGGAGGAGGGGCAGTGCTGGATCCCAGGGATCCCAGGAGGAGGGGCAGAGCCAAGCCCCGTGCCCGCCGTGGGGGCGGCAGGAGGAAGGCGGGGCACGGAGAGGATGTGCCTCCTCCGCACTCGCAGCTGGGGACTGTTGATTTTATTTATTTATTCTATTCTGAGATTTATCAAACGTGGGACTGGAGCCTTCCCGAGCCTGGTGTGCATGGAAGGAATCCAGGCCCCACACACCACCTGCCAAAATGTAATTACCAGATGCGTTAAATGAATAAATCTTCCGGGCACCATTTTCTGTCGGTGCTGTAAAACCCACGGGGAGCCTCTGACTGCTCTGAGCCCCTCTGAGCCCCCTCTGAACCCCGGGCACTGGGGCTGGGCAGCCCTGCACTGATCTCACCTGGGGTTTAACCCTGCACTGATCTCACCTGGGGTTTAACCCTGCACTGATCTCATCTGGGGTTTAGCCCTGAACTGAGCCCCTCTGGGGTTTGACCCTGCACTGAGCTCTGGGGTTTGACCCTGCACTGAGCTCTGGGGTTTAACCCTGCTCTGATCTCTGGGGTTTGACCCTGCACTGATCTCACCTGGGGTTTAACCCTGCACTGAGCTCTGGGGTTTAACCCTGCACTGAGCTCCTCTGGGGTTTGACCCTGCACTGAGCTCTGGGGTTTAACCCTGCTCTGATCTCACCTGGGGTTTAACCCTGCACTGAGCTCTGGGGTTTAACCCTGCACTGATCTCATCTGGGGTTTAGCCCTGCACTGATCTCACCTGGGGTTTAACCCTGCACTGATCTCATCTGGGGTTTTAACCCTGCTCTGAGCTCTGGGGTTTAACCCTGCATTGAGCCCTGGGGTTTATCCCTGCACTGAGCTCTGGGGTTTAACCCTGCTCTGAGCTCTGGGTTTGACCCTGCACTGATCTCATCTGGGGTTTAACCCTGCACTGAGCTCTGGGGTTTGACCCTGCACTGATCTCATCTGGGGTTTAACCCTGCACTGATCTCATCTGGGGTTTAACCCTGCACTGATCTCATCTGGGGTTTAACCCTGCACTGATCTCATCTGGGGTTTAGCCCTGCACTGAGCTCTGGGGTTTAACCTTGCACTGATCTCATCTGGGGTTTGAACCTGCACTGATCTCACCTGGGGTTTAGCCCTGAACTGAGCCCCTCTGGGGTTTAACCCTGCACTGATCTCACCTGGGGTTTAGCCCTGCACTGATCTCATCTGGGGTTTAACCCTGCTCTGAGCTCTGGGGTTTAACCCTGCACTGAGCTCTGGGGTTTGACCCTGCACTGATCTCATCTGGGGTTTGACCCTGCACTGATCTCACCTGGGGTTTATCCCTGCACTGAGCTCTGGGGTTTGACCCTGCACTGAGCTCTGGGGTTTAGCCCTGCACTGAGCTCTGGGGTTTAGCCCTGCACTGAGCTCTGGGGTTTAACCCTGCACTGAGCTCTGGGGTCTAACCCTGCACTGAGCTCTGGGGTTTAGCCCTGCACTGATCTCATCTGGGGTTTAACCCTGCACTGAGCTCTGGGGTTTAACCCTGCACTGATCTCATCTGGGGTCTATCCCTGCACTGAGCTCTGGGTTTAACCCTGCACTGAGCTCTGGGTGTAACCCTGCACTGAGCTCTGGGTTTAACCCTACACTGAGCTCTGGGGTTTAACCCTGCTCTGATCTCACCTGGGGTCTAACCCTGCACTGAGCTCTGGGGTTTGACCCTGCACTGAGCTCTGGGGTTTGACCCTGCACTGATCTCACCTGGGGTTTAGCCCTGCACTGAGCTATTCCAGGTTTTTAACCCTGCACTGAGCTCTGGGGTTTAGCCCTGCTCTGATTTCATCTGGGGTTTGACCCTGCACTGAGCTCTGGGGTTTGACCCTGCACTGAGCTCTGGGTTTAGCCCTGCACTGAGCTCTGGGGTTTAACCCTGCTCTGATCTCATCTTGGGTTTAGCCCTGCACTGAGCTCTGGGGTTTAGCCCTGCACTGAGCTCTGGGTTTAGCCCTGCACTGAGCTCTGGGGTTTAACCCTGCACTGAGCTCTGGGGTTTATCCCTGCACTGAGCTCTGGGTTTAACCCTGCACTGAGCTCTGGGGTTTATCCCTGCACTGAGCTCTGGGGTTTAGCTCTGCTCTGAGCCCCTCTGGGGTTTTAGCTCTGCTCCATCAGTGCTAGGTCACTTGGGACAGCTTTTTGTCCCATCCTCAGCACGGAGAGTGGACCTGTGCAGTGGTTTTGGTCTCAACAGGTAAAAATTTCATAAAACTTTTACAGATCACCACAACCTGCAATGGAGATCCTGCCTGTGGTGGGGATGCTGCAGCTCCAGGGTGGCACAGTGATGGATTCATGGATCCATGGAATGGCTTGGATCAAGAGGGACCTTAAAACTCATCTTGTCCCACCCCTGCCATGGGCAGGGACACCTTCCACTGGACCAGGCTGAACCCAGCCCCACCCAGCCTGGCCATGGATATTTTGCAGCCTCAGCTTCTCTGGGCAACCCTCCCCTGTGGGATTTCAGGCAAATCACTGGCACTGGTGACTAGGGGGTGGTGCAGGCACAGCTTTGGGGAGTGAGGAACAGAGCTGAGGCCGGGATGGGAGAGAATCCTCACCTCAGCCCTGGAGAGCAGGCACTCTCACCACAGACAGAACCTCAGGAATGGGTCTGGGTGATGAGGATCCCTGGGGATGAGCTCTGTCTCTTTCTGCAGGAAAAACCCCATATCCTCATAGGACTCCACTGCTCTGCCCAGAGAGGTTGTGGATTGCCCATCCCTGGAAGTGTCCCAGGCCAGGCTGGACAGGGCTTGGAGCAGCCTGAGGCACTGAAAGGTGTGAAAGGTCCACGGCAGGGGTGGAATGAGATGTTCTTTAAAAGTCCCTTCCAGCCCAAACCAATCTGTGATTCCCTGGTTCTGTGTCTGCCCTTCTGAGCATCCACTGCTCTCCTTTTAGATCTTTTAGCTGGAAACAAAGCATGAAGAGTTCATCATGTGCTGGTTGATATGTTTCTAATTCAGCTAAAAAACAGAAGTCAGTGATAGAAATAGAGGTGTGAGGAGCCTGGGTGTTGAGGACAGCTCGTAAAAATTGTTTTGCACCCATTTTCTGACCATTTCTACTAATCACATACCATGAAATGAACAGTTTGCAAACACCCTATGGGCAGGAATTTGTTTGCATAAACTATTCAGTGAACACTTGCAGATAACAAATTCATTTGCAGAAATCAGGATCAGCTTCTCAGCAACTTGCAAATGAGAAATAAATTTAAAAAAATAAAAACCTTAAATGAATCATGCACAAGGAGCATCTTCCTGCAGGACCAAAGCTCAGCCATGCAGATGATTTTGGTTCTGGTACAGAAGAGCTGCAGAGAGGAAGGGCCAGGAGAGAAACAGGGAAATGGCCTTTGGTTGGTTTGAGTGTAAAAAATAAAAAGTCGTGGGTCATGTCAGAGTATTCCCAATGAAATGGGTGGGATTTCAGATCCAAGTCACAGGAGAATTCCTGGGAATCTGTGTGCAGTACCAAGGGGCTGGGCTGTAAATCAGACCTTTGAGCACAATCCTGTTTTGCTTTCTAAACGTTGGAAATGTGACTTTTTGGGGTGTTGGCAGCTGCTTACCCCAGCCATGGAACCCCCTGGTTTGCTGCCTCGCTGGGGAGGAGGGAAAAGGAAAAGCCAGAGGAGATCCCTGCTGTGGGTGGGGAGGGCAGGGGTCTCAAGGCCCCTCAGCCCAGGGAAAGCTGTGCTGGCTGGGCTGAGCCTGTTCCTGCCTGCTCCTGCCTGTTCCTGCCTGTTCCTGCCTGCTCCTGCCTGCTCCTGCCTGTTCCTGCCTGTTCCTGCCTGCTCCTGCCTGTTCCTGCCTGTTCCTGCCTGTTCCTGCCTGCTCCTGCCTGTTCCTGCTTGTTCCTGCCTGTTCCTGCCTGCTCCTGCCTGCTCCTGCCTGCTCCTGCCTGTTCCTGCCTGCTCCTGCCTGTTCCTGCCTGTTCCTGCCTGCTCCTGCCTGTTCCTGCCTGTTCCTGCCTGTTCCTGCCTGCTCCTGTCTGTTCCTGCCTGCTCCTCCCTGCTCCTGCCTGTTCCTGAATGCTCCTGCCTGCTCCTGTCTGTTCCTGTCTGTCCCTGCCTGTTCCTGCCTGCTCCTGCCTGTTCCTACCTGCTCCTGCCTGTTCCTGCCTGCTCCTGCCTGCTCCTTCCTGCTCCTGCCTGTTGCTGCCTGTTGCTGCCTGTTCCTGCCTGTTCCTTCATGCTCCTGCCTGTTCCTGCCTGCTCCTGCCTGCTCCTGCCTGTTCCTGTCTGCTCCTGCCTGTTCCTGCCTGTTGCTGCCTGCTCCTGCCTGCTCCTGCCTGTTCCTGCCTGCTCCTGCCTGCTCCTTCCTGCTCCTGCTTGCTCCTGCCTGTTCCTGCCTGTTGCTGCCTGCTCCTGCCTGCTCCTGCCTGTTCCTGCCTGTTCCTGCCTGCTTCTGCCTGCCTGCTCCTGCCTGCTCCTTCCGCTTGTTCCGCCTGTTCCTGTCTGCCCTTCCACCCTGCCTGTTTCTGCCTGTTCCTGCCTGCTCCTGTCTGTTCCTGCCTGTTCCTTCATGCTCCTGCCTGTTCCTGCCTGCACCTGCCTGTTCCTGCCTGCTCCTGCCTGTTCCTGCCTGCTCCTTCCTGCTTGTTCCTGCCTGTTCCTGCCTGCTCCTGCCTGCTCCTGCCTGCTCCTGCCTGCTTGTTCCTGCCTGTTCCTGTCTGCTCCTGCCTGCTCCTGCCTGCTCCTGCCTGTTCCTGCCTGCTCCTGCCTGCTCCTGCCTGCTCCTCGTGCCTCCCTCAGGTGTTGCTGCTCCTGGAGCTGTTCTGTGCTTTCTTTTCCAGAAGACAAATGCAATTGGACTGGCAGGGAGCACAGCTCTCCCAAAGCAGACAAGTGGAGTACAAAGGCAAGTTTCAAATCATCATTTTTCCTTAAAAATAAAAAAAAAAAAAAGAAAAAGAAAAAAAATTTTTTTTTCTCCTGCAAACAACTGAATTTGATTTCAGACACTTCTTCACATTGTAAATGCTGCTTGATTCTTCCTGCTACCCCTCCTCTACTGAGCAGGATGTGCTGATGTCCTGAAGCTCTGAAGGGTGCAGGAAATGACCCAGCTCAGCTATGGGGCCACAGAGGGTGGTGGGGCCCTGGCACAGGTGCCCAGAGCAGCTGTGGCTGCCCCTGGATCCCCGGCAGTGCCCAAGGCCAGGCTGGGCAGGGCTGGGAGCACCTGGGGCAGTGGGAAGTGTCCCTGCCGTGGAGGGGATTTAAGGTCCTTCCAACCCAACCCATTCTGTAATTCTGTGATTCTCTGAAGCACAGACTGGCTCAGGTTGGAAGGTCTGACTGGAGCCCCTCTAGTCCAACCTCCCTGCTGAAGCAGGGTCCCCAGAACATCACCCAGCCTCCTGTCCTGGGACCCACACTCCGGGGGATGTGCCCTGCTTCCCTCTGCCTGTCCTGGTGCCATCAGGATGGATTCTGCCCCCTGCTCTTTGCATCCTCCTCTGCTGTCTCTGAGCTGTCTCTGAGCTGTCTCTGCTGTCTCTGCTGTCTCTGCTTGGCTCAGTCCATCGCTGGGCAGGTCCTGGGTCTTGGTCTGGCACCCCCAAACCTGGGGTCACTTCTGGGTCCCTCAGGACAAGAAGGACACTGAGGGGCTGGAGCGTGTCCAGGGCAGGGAATGGGGCTGGGAAGGGTCTGAGCCCCAGGAGGGTCTGAGGGAGCTGGGAAGGGGCTCAGCTGGAGAAAAGGAGGCTCAGGGCCCTTGTGGCTCTGCACAACTCCCTGCCAGGAGGGGACAGCCCCAGGCCGGGCTCTGGGAACAGGAACAGGGACAGGCTGGGCAGGGGAGGCTCAGGGGGGAAATTGGGAAATTTCTTCACTGAGAAAGGGTGGTCAAGCCCTGACACAGCTGCGCAGGGCAGTGGTGGAGTCCCCAGCCCTGGAAATGTTCAAAAAATGAGCAGCCATGGCACTTTGTGCTGCGGTTCAGTGACTTGGTTTCAAGTCGGGCTTGATGAACTCGGTCTTTTCCAGCCTCACGTCCTTCATTCCGTGGCTCTGTGCCTGCAGTGGGGATGGGCTGGGGGCTCCAGCACCTGCAGCAGAGACCCCCGGCCCCGGGTGGGCACCAGGGACCGACAGACGGCGATGGGACAGAAAACAACCAACACCCCCAGCACCGGGACCTCCTCCCTCCTCCCGTGCTGCCCCTGTGCCAGCGAGCCCACCCCCCTCCGGCTCAGGCTTTCCAGGAAGGAGCTGAGCTCCAGGAATTAAAAGCTTTGCAGTGAGATGTGACAAAAAGGAAGAAAATGCCTTCAAACGCGCCTCCTTCATCTCTCCCAGCACTTCACCTTTCCGTCGGCTTCAGTTATTTCACAGCCGCTGGAAAAGAAGAAGGGAAGAAAAAAAGAAAGAAGAAAAAAAAAACAACAACAAAAACCAAAAACTGTTAGGAACTTGCTGAATAAATCATATCCATTCCCTCCCCCACTCCCCTCCTTTCCTTTGTGCAAATCAAAGGCTGGGAGCTGCCAGGAGCTGACAGCGGCGCCCCCAGCCCCCACCCCTCCGTTCCGCGCGGCCCCGGTGCTCGGGAACTTCGGGGGAATTCGGGTTCCGAGGCGAATCAAGCTGTGACAGCGCAGCCGGAGGGACGCGGGGGATGCGGCGCGGCTGTCGCTCCTGCGGGCGCTCGCTGCCTGCTCCCCGTGGGTCTTGTAGTTCGGAAACGAGGTACCGAACATGTGGGGAAGGCTGATAATCTCCGAAGTGTCTGTGATTAAGTGAAAGCAGCAAATTGAGATGCTTAGACAATTAGTAATCTTGGCGTGGAGGGGAAAAAATAAGGAAAAAAAAAAAAAGAGGGAGAATCAAAGAAGAGCGGAGGGTTTGGGGTTTATTTTTATTTGGTTTTATTTATCTTATTTTAGCCCTCCCTCCCCCTCCCGTCCTTCTAATTTCCCAAGCTTGTTCCAGCTGGATTTGAAGCCAGGGCGAAGCGGAGTGCTCCCTGCCCCGAGCGGGGGCTCGGGCGCGGCCCCTCGCTGCTGCTGCTGGCACCGAGGGCACGGGGGCTCTGCCAGGGGGTGCCAGGCTGCCAGCCCCGCTCCATCGCTGCCTTCCCCCGGCCCCTGCCGCCGCAGAGCCGGGATGGGGATGGCAGAGCCGGGGATGGCAGAGCCGGGAATTGGGGATGGGGATGGCAGAGCAGGGATGGGGATGGCAGAGCCGGGAATTTGGGATGGGGGATGGCAGAGCAGAGATGGGGGATGGAGGATGGCAGAGCCGGGATGGGGGGTGGCAGAGCAGAGATGGGGGATGGCAGAGCAGGGGATGGCAGAGCAGGTTTGGGGGGTGGCAGAGCCGGGATGGGGGATGGCAGAGCCGGGGATGGCAGAGCAGAGATGGGGGATGGCAGAGCAGAGATGGGGATGGCAGAGCAGGGGATGGGGATGGCAGAGCAGGGGATGGCAGAGCAGAGATGGGGGATGGCAGAGCCGGGGATGGCAGAGCAGAGATGGAGGATGGAGGATGGCAGAGCAGAGATGGGGGATGGCAGAGCAGGGATGGGGGATTGCAGAGCAAAGATGGGGATGGCAGAGCCGGAATTTGGGATGGGGATGGCAGAGCCGGGAATGGGGGATGGAGGATGGCAGAGCTGGGATGGGGATGGCAGAGCAGAGATGGGGGATGGCAGAGCCGGGATGGGGGATGGCAGAGCAGGGGATGGCAGAGCAGGTTTGGGGGTGGCAGAGCCGGGATGGGGATGGCAGAGCAGAGATGGGGGATGGCAGAGCCGGGATGGGGGATGGCAGAGCAGGGGATGGCAGAGCAGGTTTGGGGGGTGGCAGAGCCGGGATGGGGATTGCAGAGCAAAGATGGGGATGGCAGAGCCGGGATGGGGATGGCAGAGCAGAGATGGGGGATGGCAGAGCCGGGATGGCAGAGCCGGGATGGGGGATGGCAGAGCAGGGACGGGGGATGGCAGAGCATGTTTGGGGAGTGGCAGAGAAGGGGATGGCAGAGCAGGGATGGCAGAGCCGGGATGGCAGAGCCGGGAATTGGGGATGGGGGATGGCAGAGCAGAGATGGGGGATGGCACAACCAGGGATGGCAGAGCCGGGATGGCAGAGCCCAGGGAATGGAGGATGGCAGAGCAGGGATGGGGGATGGCACAACCAGGGATGGGGATGGCAGAGCAAGGGTGGGGATGGCAGAGCAGGGATGGGGGATGGCAGAGCAGGGGATGGCAGAGCCGGGGATGGAGGATGGCACAACCAGGGTGGCAGAGCAGGGATGGAGGATGGCAGAGCTGAGGACACTCTCCTTCACCTTAAGGCCATTCCCCCTTTCCCTGTCCCTCCGTGCCCTTGTGAAAAGAGCTCCATCCTCCTTGGAAGCCCCCTGGATACTGGCATGGGGCTTCCAAAGTCGTGGCAGTTTGGGCTACTCTGATGTCATCCCTGTGCCTCTGCATCCTCCCAAAGCCACGCCTGGTGCCAGCGCCATCAGCCCTGCCTGTGGTGCCAGCTGTGCCTCCACAGCTGCACTGCCACCTCTCTGGGGTGAGCTGCCCTCCCGGGCCAGCCTGTACCTTTGAAGGGCTCAGGAGCAGCATCATTCCAGATCTGCCAACTTTGTCTGCAACCAAAGCACTTCAGGGAACCACCTCAGGGAGCCCCCTGAGGGTTCAACAGAGACCCTCAGGGCACTGCAATCCTTCAGGGCACTGACGTGGGCACAGATTCAGCCCCTGCCGTGCCTGCACTGCCCTGCAGCTCCTCCCCTGCAGCTGAGAGAGCTGTGTGAGGAACCAGGCTGTGGCTCAGGGGTCTGCAGAGACTTTCAGGTCTCACCCTGTGCTTGGGAGAAGCTGAGCATTCGCAGGACTCTCCTAAAGCTGGAGCTGCCCTCCCCTCCCAGGCCACCCACGGGACCTGCCAAGCCCCTCAGGTGAGAGGACAAGCTCCCATCTCCCCGAGGAGGGGGAGATGCTCTGCTGGGAGCTGCTTCTCCCAAACCAAGGTGTCCATGGGAGCTCTGCCTTCAACCCAAGCCTTGTGCCAGAGGAATCAAGGGAGCAGAGAGGTGCCTGACCCTCCCCACAGCACGCTCCTGCTTGCTCAGGGAAGCTGGGAGGTGTCCTGGGTACCCTCTCCATGCTCCCACTGCCCTCTTGGCTGACATTGGTTTTGCCCCGTTGTGATGCTCAGCTGCCACATTTCAAAGGCAGTTCAAGCAGCTCTCTGTACATCACTTTTTGGACCAAGTTTCATTTCTTTTTCCTTCATCTCCTGTCTCTTTATTTGTTTAGAGTTTTATCTCTGGGATTCCAATTCCTCCTCAGGAGGTTGTTGCATAAGTAGCCTCCATACTGATTGCAAGGATTTTAATTTGGTAGCTTTCATCTTAAGCTGTTTCTAAGGCACTTCCTCATTTGTTTAAAATCACCCAGCCTAAAGCCTGCAAACTGTTTTTCTGGCTTGATACTTCCCAGAGGGCTGTGGGACTTAATTAGAGTCCCTGCTCCTTTGTGGTTCAGTGACAGTTGTCTGGATTAAGTCAAGAGTTGCCACTTCACTCGTGTGCCCCAGACCTGGATTGGCAAATCTGACACTGGACTTCTCCAAAGCAGTTTGGATCTCTTCACTCCCAGGTAGCTGCACTCAGCTCAGCTCTGCAGCCTCCCTGGGACCTGCTGCTCCTGGGCCACCTGTCTGTGACAGCCAGGGGGACACAGCACCCCTGGGGACAGGACAGGACTCTTCCAGCCAAGGGGAGGATGAGCACCTGCCCAGCATCCAACAACCGCTTTTTAAGGGATTTTTGGCACCTCCCTGTGCTCTATGTTGAAGGGCAGTGGCAGATGTGGTTCAGCTGGAGCAGTGCTCCTGTAGAAGGTGCAGTTTCCTCTGAAGCTCCAGGGATGATGTAGAAAGGTCTGGTTTTCCTCTGGAATCCAGTGGAAAGAAGGTATCTTGCTGTCCAAAATCTCAGTTTTTATCTGGGTAGGAAATGTTTGGCTCCTCCCCTGGGTGGAGCATCTCCCAGTGGGATGATGTAATTTTATCAGCCATGCACTGGGACTCACTGGTCATGAACAGGAGATATCTCCTGGAGGGAGGATGGGCTGTGGGAAAGATAAAGATGATTGCCCAGCTAGTTTAACAATGGCCCATTAGCAGGAGATATTCCCACAGAGAGAAGGATCACTGCCACACCCAGTTTTTAACAATGGCCCATTAACAGGAGATATCTCCTGGAGGGAGGATGGGCTGTGGAAAGATAAAGATGATTGCCCAGCTGGTTTAAAGATGGCCCATTAGCAGATAATATGTGCCAGGAGATCAGGGTCACTGCCCCACCCGGCTGCAGCAGATGGGGACAGAATTCACATTTCTGGCCACACCAACCCAACACAGCTGGAAAGGGGAGTTTTCACTTTCCCCCCCCTTGGATGGCTGCTGCAGCCCCGGTGTCTCAGCACTGGCTGGGATGAGAGCAGAGGGCAGAGTCAGAGATGCAGCCTGCCAGGCTGAGCCCAGCCTGCACCTGGCGCTGCTGCAGCCCCCAGAGCAGGAGGATGGGCATGGGCTGAGCCCAGGGAAGCAGGGCCAGCCCGAAGGCACCAGTGTGTCACTCCAGGGCTCACAGCGAGCCTGTGTCACTCTCTCCAGTGAGAGGTGCCTGTCCCAGCTGGAGCCTGAGCTCTGCTGTCCCCTCTTCTGGCCCAGGTCCCCACCCATCCCTTTCTCCTCTCTGATGGTGTCTAGGCTCTCTCCAAACTGGAAGGGAGTCACCTCAGGCCAGCTCTGACATCCTTCCCAGCGGGGGTGTCAGCCTGGGCCCCACCTCTGGTTACGGGATGTGATTGATGCTGATTTAATTGGTGTTGGTTTAATTGGCTCATCCAGCTCCCATATGTGTTGGGAGGGGGCCAGGGACAGCATTAAAGGCTCATTACACATTACGAGCATCTTTCCCCATCTCCTCTCTGCTCCTTCTCCTCCCTCACGTTGCAGAGCACCAGGACACTCCAGCATGAGGTGGGCAGCTCTTCTGGGAATGCTGGCTGTGGGAATCTTGTGAAGAGAAGACAAAATGGATGTGGCTGGCAGCCACCTGGGCTAGGAGGGTGTCCCTGCCCGTGGCAGGGCGTGGAACTGGATGATTTAAGGTCTCTTCTAACCCAGAGCAGGAGGGGGGTGCCCCATGCAGCTAGGATTTCATGTGGGTGGGATGTCACAGCCGGGCAGCAGGAAGGGAGAGCCAGGGAGGGGTGTCAGGATCCCACGTGCTCTCTGTCCTGCAGATACCCGAGTTCCAGGCTCAGCTGCCAGCCCCAGCCCGTGTGGGCATCACCCTGCTGCCAGCTGCTCCTCCTGTCCTTCCCTGGGGCAGGGCTGGCACACATCCATTTCCTCCTGGAACCCTTTAAACTAAACCACCCCTTTTCCCCCTCCAGAAGCTTCTCTGATGTGCACAGACACCCCCAGTCCCTCGGCATTGTGCAGCATCCCTGAATCCTGAGCCCTCCTCCAGACCTCCTGCTGTGCCTGGCACCCACAGACAGCACCAGGGCACCCCCAAAACCCTTCCTGCCAGATGTGCCAGGTGTGCCCTGTGCTGCCAGCATCCTGGGGCAGAGCCAGTTCCCAGCTGGGTTAAGCAGCAGCAGCAGTGCCCTGGGGCTGCCCTGTAGTGTCCTGTGCTGCCCTGGTGCTGCCCTGGTACCCTGCAGAGTCCTGGGGCTGCCCTGGTGCTGCCCTGGTGCTGCTCTGTACTGCCTTGGCACTCTGCAGTGCCCTGTGCTGCCCTGAGGCTGCCCTGGCACCCTGCAGTGCCCTGTGCTGCCCTGGTGCTGCCCTGGTGCTGCCCTGCAGTGCCCTGTGCTGCCCTGGTGCTGCCCTGTGCTGCCCTGGCACCCTGCAGTGTCCTGGTGCTGCCCTGCAGTGCCCTGTGCTGCCCTGGTGCTGCCCTGAGGCTGCCCTGGTGCTGCCCTGTGCTGCCCTGGCACCCTGCAGTGTCCTGGTGCTGCCCTGCAGTGCCCTGTGCTGCCCTGGTGCTGCCCTGAGGCTGCCCTGGTGCTGCCCTGTGCTGCCCTGGCACCCTGCAGTGTCCTGGTGCTGCCCTGCAGTGCCCTGTGCTGCCCTGGTGCTGCCCTGAGGCTGCCCTGGTGCTGCCCTGTGCTGCCCTGGCACCCTGCAGTGCCCTGTGTTGCCCTGCAGTGCCCTGTGCTGCCCTGGCACCCTGCAGAGTCCTGGTGCTGCCCTGGCATCCTGCAGTGTCCTGCAGTGCCCTGTGCTGCCCTGTGCTGCCCTGCAGTGCCCTGTGCTGCCCTGGCACCCTGCAGCAGCGCAGATGTCTCAGATCCAGCCGGGACTCAGCCGGGCTGTGCATTCCGTGCGTTCCGTGCCCCGTGGCCGCTGCAGGGATCGTGCCGAGGACGTGCACTGCAGCAGGAGCCCTGCCCGGCGGCACCGCAGCTCTCCCCGGGGCATCCCATCCCTGCTGGGCTCCCAGGGACGCCCAGCTCCCTGAGGGTGCTGCAGGCAGGGACCACAAGCTTTGGGCTCTCCCTCAGCTCCTGGATTCCTCTCCAGCAGGGGAGAAGAAGGGGTGGTTGAGTTTATGCCCCGTTCCGGGAGGGCTCCAGGAGGGAGGGGGTGTGTGCCAGCCCTGCCTCGGGAAGGGACAGGCGTCACCCAGGAGGAGCAGCTGGCAGCAGGGTGATGCCCACACGGGCTGGGGCTGGCAGCTGAGCCTGGAACTCGGGTATCTGCAGGACAGAGAGCACGTGGGATCCGGACACCCCTCCCTGGCTGTGACATCCCACCCACAGGAGTCCCTGGCACACTGCCCAGCCCTGCTGAAGGGACAGGACAGAGCGGGGCTGATGTTCTGAAGGCTGCACAGAGATGTCCCTGCCCTGTCTGCCCCAGGGGAGGGTGAATTTTGGGATCTGCCCCCTCAGACGCTGCTTTGCTGCCCGTGGAGATGCCTGGGAGGGAAGGCCAGCGGGGTGAGCTGGGTGTGGGCTGCAGAGCTGGCTGGGAGCACGGCCACGCTGCCGGCCTGGCACAGCTCCGCAGCAGCCCAGTGCCGAGCCGCCCAAGCTGCTGGGAGTGGGTATGAAACAGACCCTGCTGGCCAGTCCCCAAGGGGAAGAGCTGACTTGGGCAGGAAACATCGTTGCTGACATTTCAGAGTGAGGGAAGAGCGCCCAGCTGGCAGGCGGGAGAGCAGAGCCGGGCACCCAGCCCCCTCCTCCCCCTCAGGGCCCCTTTCCCGGCCCCTCCTCCGGCTCCATCTCCCCGGGCCGTGTCCTCTGTGCCCACAGAGCAGCCCAGGCTGCCTGATCCTGCCACGGGCACTCAGCAGAGAGCCACCCAGTGCCACCGTGGGTCAGAGCCACCCGTGATCAGCCACAGCACCCACAGCCCCTCGTGTGCCACAGCCCCTCACCAAGCTGGGCTGGCGTGGCAGCTGCACCTCCAGCTCACACCTGCTGCTGGGGGAGCACGGGGACAGCAACACTGTCACCTTGGGGACCCCAAAGCCAGGTGTGCCAGCCTGGCTGCAGCAGGGTGCTGTCACCATTCACCCAGCCCCAGCGGGATCGTGCTGCTGAGTTCGACCCCAGGGTGCAAAAGACAACAAGCAAGAGACTCAGGTTTTGTTCAGCAGCAAGCAGCAATGCAGATTATTGCGTGCCAACAATTCGGCTTTGTGAGAGAGAGAGAGGAAATGGAGCAAAAAGGGTGCAGAGAGACAGAGGGAGAGAAGGGATGGGGATACAGCTACCAACAAACAGGACACATCCTCGTGGGCTCAGCTGATGGACATGGCTTTGATGCCTTGGGGAGAAAGAGATCTCAGAGTCTCTGTAGGAAAGTCTCTTTTTATGGTTTTTTTCCAAAACGAGTGGCCTCTGGCCTAAAGGTGGGAGATTTATGGACTGTTGTATGTGGAGATCATTGCTGCAACAAACAGGTGCTGGAACAGGCGCTATGAGCAGCACCCTGCTCGTGCCATGGCAGCACCAGCACAGGCACAGACAGTGCTGGGCAGCACCAGCACAGGCACAGACAGTGCTGGGCAGCACCAGCACGGGCACAGACAGTGCTGGGCAGCACCAGGCACAGGCACAGACAGTCCTGGCAGCACCAGCACAGGCACAGACAGGGCTGGGCAGCACCAGCACAGGCACAGACAGTCCTGGGCAGCACCAGCACAGGCACAGACAGTGCTGGGCAGCACCAGCACAGGCACAGACAGCCCTGGGCAGCACCAGGAACAGGCACAGACAGTCCTGGGCAGCACCAGGCACGGGCACAGACAGCCCTGGGCAGCACCAGCACAGGCACAGACAGTGCTGGGCAGCACCAGCACAGGCACAGACAGTCCTGGCAGCACCAGCACAGGAACAGACAGGGCTGGGCAGCACCAGCACAGGCACAGACAGTGCTGGGCAGCACCAGCACAGGCACAGACAGTGCTGGGCAGCACCAGCACAGGCACAGACAGCCCTGGGCAGCACCAGCACAGGCACAGACAGTCCTGGGCAGCACCAGCACAGGCACAGACAGTCCTGGGCAGCACCAGCACAGGCACAGACAGCCCTGGGCAGCACCAGCACAGGCACAGACAGAGCTGGGCAGCACCAGCACGGGCACAGACAGAGCTGGGCAGCACCAGCACAGCCACAGACAGTCCTGGGCAGCACCAGCACAGGCACAGACAGTGCTGGGCAGCACCAGCACAGGCACAGACAGTCCTGGGCAGCACCAGCACAGGCACAGACAGTGCTGGGCAGCACCAGCACAGGCACAGACAGTGCTGGGCAGCACCAGCACAGGCACAGACAGTGCTGGGCAGCACCAGCACAGGCACAGACAGTCCTGGGCAGCACCAGGCACAGGCACAGACAGTGCTGGGCAGCACCAGCACAGGCACAGACAGCGCTGGGCAGCACCAGCACAGGCACAGACAGTGCTGGGCAGCACCAGCACAGGCACAGACAGTCCTGGGCAGCACCAGCACAGGCACAGACAGTGCTGGGCAGCACCAGCACAGGCACAGACAGTGCTGGGCAGCACCAGCACAGGCACAGACAGTGCTGGGCAGCACCAGGAACAGGCACAGACAGTGCTGGGCAGCACCAGCACAGGCACAGACAGTCCTGGGCAGCACCAGCACAGGCACAGACAGTCCTGGGCAGCACCAGCACAGGCACAGACAGCCCTGGGCAGCACCAGCACAGGCACAGACAGGGCTGGGCAGCACCAGCACAGGCACAGACAGTCCTGGGCAGCACCAGCACAGGCACAGACAGTGCTGGGCAGCACCAGCACAGGCACAGACAGTGCTGGGCAGCACCAGCACAGGCACAGACAGTCCTGGGCAGCACCAGGCACAGGCACAGACAGCCCTGGGCAGCACCAGCACAGGCACAGACAGTCCAGAATTAAAACAAAAGATAAACACCTGCTGGATCCTTGAGAAAGCCTTGGGACCAGAGGTGTCTCCTCTGACCAATGAACTGCCTGTATTTTGTTTTCCACGAGCTGTCTTATTTAGAGCAATGGCTTCTCTCAATAAATCACTCTCTCTTTCTTGCTCCTCCTCGCTGCATGCAAGAGGGAGTCGTGTTGCTGTGTCCTTTCGCTGCTCCCTAGCCCCACACAGTAACAGGTAGGGGCTGCCCACAGTGGGTGGGGATGGAGGATTCTGCACCCCAGGGACCCTGCCAGCACAGCCTGGGCAGCCCAAACCTCCTCCTGGGAGCATTGCCCTGCTCTGGAGCCAGCAAAGAGCAGCAGGGACAGCAGGGCAGCACAGACCCCCTCATTCCCCATCCTCCCAGAGGATCAGATAAAACTTGATATTTCTCCTCCGCGGGGGTTGGAAGCCCCAGGAGCTGTCACTGACAGCCACAGCGCTCTGTTCTCCCACACTTTGTAGAATGGCAGTGAATTGGGAAATCCAGGGAGCACCAAGAGGCAAACCCAGGACCGGGGGGTGGCACAGGGAGATGTCAGCGCCAGCCGTGCTCCTGCCGTGGGCTGTGGCTGGGCCATGGCCAGGGCTGCTCCCTGAGCCCACATCCCTGGAAATGTGTCCCAGCCCCGGGAGTGCCTCGCAGCTCCCGCCGTGCCAGGATGGAGCAGGTACCCGTGAGCACAGATGGTGAACTCCAGCAGCACCAGCAACGCAGAGATCGTAATTATCTGAACATAATGAAGGGTTTCATTAAATACACTTGGAAAACAACTCAGCAGCCGCACAAAGTTAAACTGCTGGTCTCAACTCTCCAAACTATTTAAAATTTATTAGCTTCCCCTGCGGGCCTCAAGCTTTTAAGTACCAGAGAATTCTTGAAAATAAGATTTTTTTTTGTTTTTGCTTTTTTCCCCCATTTCTCTCCAATGCTTTTTGGCCTCTCAGACGTGTCTGTGGGGGGAACCATCAGCCCCCACTTTGCTGCTCTCTCAGCCCCTGTCCCAGCTCCCCCTCCCCGGGCTGCTCCGAAGGGATGATCAAATCGGAGACACCTGCGCGCTGATCCTGCTAAATCCCGGGCTCCAGACTGCAGGTGGTTCTTGTTGCAGAGGGATTAGTGGGAGGCTGAATAAACCTGGGTTTGATCTAGTGCTAACTGGCGAGGGGCGGTGCCCTCGGCTAGGAGGAGATTTACCGAGCTCTGTCTCTTCATAATGTGTGGGGGGACAGCGTTGGAAAATGCTCTTTCCTGCCCAGAAGGAGAAATTCCTGGCTTTGGGTAGCAGCAGCAGCTGTGTGCCTGGAGAGGGGCTGGAGTCCTGGGCTGGGCTGTGCTCGGCAGAGCAGAGGGTGGCTGCACTCAGCCAGGGATGGGCTCTGTCCTCTCACCCGTGTCTGGAGAGGCTGGAAATTCCTTCATGGGCTGTTCTGGGCTGGATCTGTGCTCAGCAGAGCAGAGGGTGGCTGCACTCAGCCAGGGATGGGCTCTGCCCTCTCACCCGTGTCTGGAGAGGCTGGAAATTCCTTCATGGGCTGCTCTGGGCTGGGCTGCACTCAGCCAGGGATGGGCTCTGTCCTGTCACCCCTGTCTGGAGAGGCTGGAAATTCCTTCATGGGCTGTTCTGGGCTGGATCTGTGCTCAGCCAGGGATGGGCAGGGGCTCTGTCCTCTCACCCGTGTCTGGAGAGGCTGGAAATTCCTTTATGGGCTGCTCTGTGCTCAGCAGAGCAGAGGGCGGCTGTGCTCAGCCAGGGATGGGGCTCTGCCCTCTCACCCCTGTCTGGAGAGGCTGGAAATTCCTTCATGGGCTGCTCTGGGCTGGGGCAGAGACCCTGGCTGTTGTTGCAGGGCTGGTGGAGCCTCCTTGTCCTTCTGAGAGAGATTCATCTGGTGAGATGGGGGAATTTTGTGCCCTCACCTCTGCTTTGGTGAAGTATTTTCCTGAGGAGCAGCAGGGTGGGATTCTTTCCTCATGGGTGCCAGACTGCTTCAGCAGACTATTCTGATTTACAGCCCTTGTCTTCAGGCTGGAAGGGAGCTTCAGACACAGGGATGATGCAGAGGAATCAGGTGAAACTTGATATTTCTCCTCCGTGGGTGTTGGGAGCCCCAGGAGCTGTCACTGACAACAACATGACAACCCCAGTGCTCTGTTCTCCCACATTTTGTAAAATAACTGGATGGGGAAATCCAGGTCCTGGCCAAGCCTCTAATGAGCTGTGAGAGCATCGTCCTGGTGCTGCACTCAGCTGGGGAGTGGGAGCAGCAAACGCTGCTGGGGGAGGGAAGGAGGTTCCCAGAGCCATGGCACTGGGTGGGAGCTGAGACAGTGACAGAGCTGGGGGTGACACCTGGAGGAGAAGGATCCAGCAGAGCTCAGAGCCCCCGGCAGGGCCTGCAGGGCTCCAGGAGAGCTGCAGAGGGACTGGGGACAAGGCAGGGAGGACAGGACACAGGGAATGGCTTCAAGTTGGAAAGGTAAATATTTGGATGGGACTTTGGGAATGAATTGTTCCCTGGAGGGTGGGCAGGGGCTGCCCCTGATCCCTGGCAGTGCCCCAGGCCAGGCTGGACACTGGGAGCAGCTGGGGCAGTGGGAGGTGCCCCAGTCATTGGGGCACAGAGGTTGCAGGTGGCTCTGCAGATCTGGCAGAGAATGGAGTTACAAATAAATGGAAATAATCCAAATTTCCTGAGGCTGACCAGCAGGATTAAACCTCAAAAACCCCGGGGCAGGAGGAGGAGTTGCTCCTCTGTCTCTTGCCAAAGCGCAGGCTGCAGCATTTCCCAGATTTGGAAAGTCCCAGACATCCTGCAGGAGGGAGACAGATGGGACAGGAGGGCATGAGGAGTCCCAGAATCAGTTTTGTCCCTCAAAGTAATTTGAAGCAAAGGGATATTTGGCATTGATGTGACCACAGGGAGGGTGGCACAGTGAGTTTGCTGTCACCTGTGGGGCTGCCAGGCTGGTTTGGGGGTGGAGACACCCAGAGAGAGGAGGGCTGGAGCACCCACTGCTGCCTTGGCAGGGCTCTGGCTTTTATTTTCCAGTGCCCCACGTGCCTTGCCCGGGAGCTGGAGGAGGCAGCACACGGAGCAGCAGCTGCTCCCCAGCCCGGCTGCCCCAGGCACTGTGGCCAGGGTGGCATCAGCTGCAGCTCTCTGGCTTTTCCTGCAGGAATGAGTGCAGCAGCAAGGCCAGGGCTCCCAGAGCTGCACGGGGTGTGCTGCACTCCCCTGCTCCAGCCCAGAAAAGTGGGTCACACACCCCTCACAGAAACCCACCATCCTTATGGGGATGCCCAAGGGGAGGAAATCCTTTGAAATGGCTCAGAAAGATCCAGGGCCCCGGTGTGAAGGTCTGCTCAGGACAGGAGATGCAGTGCAGGTTTTCCCAGTTTTTTTTTTGTCCATTAGATGAGAGTGGGCGGGTCTGCTCCCATTTTTGCAGGGAGCCCTGCAGACAGCAATTTCTCTTCCCCTTTTGAAAGGGCCAGATGAGAGGAACTCCTTCTTTCATTAAATCAGCAGCTCTGTGCAGCGGCCTTGACTGTGTCCCCAGCCAGCCTGGAGGGAGGAAGGGGCAGGGAAGTGCCAGGGCGGGTGCCCGAGTCCCTGAGTCCCTGCCAGAGCCGGGTGGGCAGCAGGAGCCCTGCTGGGCTTGTCAGCGCTGCCGTGCTGAGCACAAGGGGCAGCTCAGTGCCCCGAGCAGGGCACACAGCTGCAGCCTGGCACTGCCCCACAGCATGGCCCTGTCCCCACGCCAGCCCAGGCCTCGTGTCCCTGCTGGCTGGGACCCAGCTGTGCCCCCAGAGAGATCTCCAGAGCTGGGCTGAGCACGGGGGGGCTCTTCCCAAGGTCTCCAAAACTTCTCAAGGTCTGGGAAAAGCAGTGTTGGGGATGAACGTGGGGGAGATGCAGCGGGAAGGGACAGTGGGGTCACAGGGTGGCAGCTGGACCTGGGCTGGGCAGGGATGTTCCAGCAGGCAGGGACGGTCCTCCCTGCCCTGGTGCTGCAGCCTGTGCTGTCCATGAGCCTGTTTGGGAGACGAGCAGAGGATTTTATTTTCCATCTCAGCCAGCCTGGGGTGTTTAGTGAGCTCTAACAAAGGCACTCTGGCTTTTCACGCTGCCCTGATCTCGGGGCCAGCAGGAAAATCCCGGCGGCGGCTCCCTGGGCACCGCCCGCTGCTCTGTCACCCTGCAGCAGCACGAGCGATGGGAGGGATGCAGGGAGGGGACAGTGCTCAGCCCAGCTCCCATCCCATCCCTCCATCCCTCCCGGGATGGGCGCACACCGGGCACCTGCTCCGTGTTTTCCCCTCCCCTGGGCAGTCCCCGTGGTTGCAGGGGGTGCCAGAGGGGAAGAGCAGGCTGGTGAGCAGGGGACAGCACTTGTGTCCCCAGGGCCCGCAGTGACCTGGCGGAGGAGCTGTCCCTCCTCCCGAGCTGTCCCTCCTCCCGAGCTGTCCCTCCTCCCGAGCTGTCCCTCCTCCCGCCTGTCGTGCCCAGGTGAGGCCAGGGCGGTGCCCACCTGCCCCGGCAGCAGCTCTGAGCCCCCAGGCAGCTCCCAGCTCCTCCTCCCCTGGGAGGCTCCAGGATTTCAGAGAGGAGCCATTTCCCCTTCATGCTGCAGAGTAAAAAGGGGTTTTACTTATTTTCTTGTTGTTTTTCCTTTCTCCCCCCCTCTATTGAGTCTGTGACTAGAACATTGCGGCTTTTAAGTTTATTCCAACTGTTTGATATTTTACATAATCGTATTATTTATGTGACAAGATTAGAAGTACTCTGCATGCTGACAGGCAACCAGCACACACACAATTTCTTGCCAATCCTTCACGAATTTGCATTGTGCTCCTGACTTCTTGGAGGCTGTGCAGATTGTGGGGCTGGGCGGGGAGAGAGGAGCGGGTTCAGCTGAAAGGGAAGGTGGAACAGGGAGGGAGCTGCTCATCCTGGAGCTGCTCATGCCCTGGGATCCTCCAGAGCCTGGCACTGCCATGCTGGGGCTGTACCTGGCCAGCCTTCAAACCCTCTCCCAGCCAGGGCTGAGCACACAAAGGTGTTTGGTTTAATATCCCGCTGCTCGCCCGTGGGACACCTGATTTATTCTGTGCCTGTAAACATTCATTTCACACCTAAACAGGGGCAGGTTCATCACTTCTGCAATCATCATTTATTCATGTCGTGAGGGTTGCAGGAAGGAGAGATAAATGGATTTCCGTGAAATTGGTGCTCCAGGCTGCTCAGGAGCCTCCATCCTTCTCAGCAGGCTCTGAGCAGGGTGGAGAAGCTTCCCCCCTTCAGCTCCTCTGCCCTGGTGCTGGCACAGCCTGCTCTGCAGGGCTGTGCTGTGCCTGGAGCCAGGACAGAGCCTTCCGGCCCCAAACCCAGCCAGGGGACGCTGGGGTCCCTCATTCCAGGTGTCTCAAGGTCCCAGCTGTGCTCGAGGGATGGCTCATGCTGAGACTGTCTTGCTGTGGGTGCTTTGTGCCTTCCCCTGCTTGCAGGAGCTTTCTGATCTCTGCATCAAGGCAGGTGTTTGCTAAACATCCTGCTCTGGGAGCGTGTGCGGGGATAAACCCCACCCTTTCCAGGAGGAAAAATCCCTGCCAGGAAAAGATGAGAGGGGCTGTGCATGAGCCCTCAGAGCCATCCTGGAGGCCACAGAGCCTGGGACCTTCCTGTGCCCATCCCAGCGGGAATAAACGTCCCAGTGCCTGCAGGGCATCACACCCAGCGGGAATAAACCTCCCAGTGCTTACAGGGCATCACACCCAGCTGGGGATACTCTGCACCCAGCTGGAATAAACCTCCCAGTGCCTGCAGGGCATCACATCCTGCTGGAATAAACCTCCCAGTACCCGAAAGACATCATACCCAGCTGGAATAAACCTCCCCAGTATTTACAGGGCATCACACCCAGCTGGAATAAACGTCCCAGTGCCTGCAGGGCATCACATCCTGCTGGAATAAACCTCCCCAGTGCCTGCAGGGCATCACACCCAGCTGGGATACCCCACACCCAGCTGGAATAAACTTCCCCAGTGCCTGCAGGACATCACATCCTGCTGGAATAAACCTCCCAGTACCTGAAAACATCATACCCAGCTGGAATAAACCTTCCCAGTGCCTGCAGGGCATCACATCCTGATGGAATAAACATCCCAGTGCTTACAGGGCACCACACCCAGCTGGAATAAATGTCCCAGTGCCTGCAGGGCATCACACCCAGCTGGGATACCCCACACCCAGCTGGAATAAACTTCCCCAGTGCCTGCAGGACATCACATCCTGCTGGAATAAACCTCCCAGTACCTGAAAGACATCACACCCAGCTGGAATAAACCTCCCCAGTGCCTGCAGGGCATCACACCCAGCGGGAATAAACCTCCCAGTACCCGAAAGACATCACACCCAGCTGGAATAAATGTCCCAGTGCCTGCAGGGCATCAAACCCAGCTGGAAAAATCCTCCCCAGTGCTTACAGGGCATCATACCCAGCTGGAATAAACCTCCCCAGTATTTACAGGGCATCACACCCAGCTGGAATAAACCTCCCAGTACCTGAAAGGCATCACACCCAGCTGGGGATACCAAACACCCAGGTGGAATAAACCTCCCAGTGCCTGCAGGGCATCACACCCAGCTGGAATAAACCTCCCCCGTGCTTACAGGGCATCACACCCAGCTGGGGATCCCCCTCGGCCAGGGCTGCTCACCCTGCCCTGGGCATGGCAGAGCAAACCCCAAACCACCAGAGATGGATGTGCCCTCCCTAAATAATTCATGACTCGAGCTTGTGCTTGGCTTCCTTTGTTATCTTGTTACCAATGAAAAAAATGAACTAAGATTAAAGAGCTCTGGCTCTGTTTCCAAATTTATGGGCATTTAAATGTGATGTCTGAGTCTGTTACTGCTCTGCTGTCAGGCTGGCTCAGTCAGAGCCGTGTGGGCACCGGGCAGGGATGTGTCACACCCTGGCAGCATCCTGCAGCCCTGGGGGTGGGGACAGCAGGCTCACAGCACTTCCTGCTGTCCCCAGGGTGCCCAGCTGCACCCCTGCTTCATCATCACCATCATCACCATCATCATCATCATCATCATCACCATCATCATCATCGTCACCATCACTGCTGTGCCCTGTGCAGCCCTCCTGGCTGCCAGGCCCCAGCTCTGAGCTCCTCAGCCTTGCAGCACTAATTGCCTCTGATTGACCCTCTGGGAGTGACCATTCCTCCCTGCCCAGCCTGGAACCGGGAAGGGCTAACCCAGAGTTAGACCTTAAATTTATAAATGTCTGAAATGAGGTGAGCTGAGTGCAGGCTGCTCCCCTGGCACCTGTGCCTGTGATTAATCACAGAGCAGAGCTGGGCTCTCGCTGCCTGCTCAGCAGCCCCGATTTTCTGGCAGTGAAAGTGCTGCTGTGTCCAGCCTGGCTGGCTCTGTGGGGTCACACCTGTGCTGAGCACACCTGGAGCTCCAGGCAGGCACAGCGAGGGTCCCCTTCCCTTGTGAGCCCACAAGCTGGGCTGGGGCTGGGACAGGAGTGCCAGCTCCATCAGCTTTGTGCAGGGGATGCTCTGCTCACCCAGAGCCCTTGGAGGGGCTGGGCCTCCCAGTCCCTGTGCCCCCAGCACTGGGGATGAGCAGGGGGGAGCCACAGCCCCAGAGGGCAAGGGAAGGAATCCCTACAGGACACTGAAGATGCTGGACAAAGAAATGACTCGGGGATTTTTTGCTGAGACAGATTTGTTTCCAGAATTCTCAACATCTGGATGCCCTGCAGAGCCCTCACATCTGTCACCTTTCCAGTGAATCCAGCCTGCCTGCTGAAGGCCCATCCCCTCCCAAGGACAAGCTTTTAAAACACCAAACAGGAGAGTGCAGCCACCCTGTCCCCATCACAGCTGCTGCTGATGCCAGGTGTCCTCAAGCACAGCCTGTGCCATCCCACCTGCCCATCTGCTCAGAACCTTCTCCCAGGCCCAGGGGTCCCTTCCTCCCCAGGAGGGAAAGGGAGTTTTTATACAGAGAGATGCTGAAAGCACGAGGGGGGTGGTGCTAAACAGACAGAGGCAGGTTTCAATTCGATTTTAGGAGGAAATTCTTCCCTGTGAGGGTGGGGAGCCCTGGCACAGGTGCCCAGAGCAGCCGAGGCTGCCCCTGGATCCCTGCAGTGCCCCAGGCCAGATTTGGAGCTCCCTGGTCTCCAAGGTGTCCCTGCCCATGGCAGGGGTGGAATGAGATGAGCTGGAAGGTTCTTTCCAACCCAGACCTTGTGATTCTGTGATTCCTAAACCCTCAGGCAATTCCTGGCGTTTGATTTGGAGGTTCCACACTTCCCTCTCTGCTGAGTGCAGCGTGGGCAAGGGCAGGGGGTGCCCCCACCAAGGACTCTGCCAAAGGGATGCTGAGCCAAGACCCTCCCTCCCCCATCGGTTATTATCCCAAATTAGCTTCTACTGGGGAGGTTTGTGCATCCTGCATCGATGTCCATCTGACAGGGGCTGAGCTGCCTCAGAAATAAAGAGCACAAAGCAGACAGGGTGAGAGGAAAATAGCTCTAATGTAAAAATAAACGGTGTCCAGCCACCCACTGCGCCCAGCTGAGCTCCCAGTGGGGTCTCACATGCCTGACATGGAGCAGCAGCTGCCCTTTCATTAGCAGCCTGCTCGTTTTCTCTCCCTCCAGCTGAATTCCTCCTGAAAAAAAGAGACACAAAGTGACAGGGAGGAGACAGAGCCCTGCCGGGCAGCCCAGGGCCTGGCTGTGCTGGCTGTGGGGAGGCAGTGCCGGCTCTGGTGACAGTGGGGAGCTGAGAGGAGCCCCCGGCCCTGCCAGCCCCCCTGGAACGGGTGCAGGGGCCACTGCCCTGCTCTGTGCCTCACCCTGCTTCCCCAGGACCCCTCGGGGCTTGCAGGGCTCTGCTCCCCTTTCAGAGCCACCCTGTGCTCCTGCTGCCCTTGAGGTGCTGGATACGTCCTACTCTGGGTTCATCCCACTGCTGGATTCATCCCACTCTTAATTCATCCCACTCTGGATTCATCCCACTCTGAGTTCATCCCACTCTGGGTTCATCCCACTCTTAATTCATCCCACTCTGAGTTCATCCCACTCTTAATTCATCCCACTCTTAATTCATCCCACTCTGGGGTTCATCCCACTCTTAATTCATCCCACTCTTAATTCATCCCACTCTTAATTCATCCTACTCTGGGTTCATCCCACTCTGAATTCATCCCACTCTGGATTCATCCCACTGCTGGATTCATCCTACTCTGGGTTCATCCCACTCTCAATTCATCCCACTCTGGGTTCATCCCATTGCTGGATTCATCCCACTCTGGATTCATCCCACTCAGGATTCATCCCACTCTGGGTTCATCCCATTGCTGGATTCATCCCACTCTGGATTCATCCCACTCTTAATTCATCCCACTCAGGATTCATCCCACTGCTGGATTCATCCCACTCTGGATTCATCCCACTCTGGGTTCATCCCACTCAGGATTCATCCCACTCTGGATTCATTCATCCCACTCTGGGTTCATCCCACTCTGGGTTCATCCCACTCTGGGTTCATCTCACTCTGGGTTCATCCCACTCTGGATTCATCCCACTCTGGATTCATCCCACTCTGGGTTCATCCCACTCTGGGTTCATCCCACTCTCAATTCATCCCACTCTTAATTCATCCCACTCTTAATTCATCCCACTCTGGGTTCATCCCACTGCTGGATTCATCCCACTGCTGGATTCATCCCACTGCTGGATTCATCCCACTCTGGATTCATCCCACTCTGGGTTCATCCCACTCTGGATTCATCCCACTCTGGATTCATCCCATTGTTGGATTCATCCCACTCTGGATTCATCCCACTCCGGGTTAATCCCACTCCGGGTTATTTCCCTGCTCAGTGGATGCCTCCTGAGTCCAGGGGACACCACAGATTCCACCCCTTCAGATCCAGCTTTGGTGGGGATCCAGGATTTCCCTTGGAAATGCTGGGAATGACCCCCCGCCGTGCCTGTGCTGGGAGCTGGCAGGAAAAGCACTGGGAGCAGTGAGGGGGTGCTGGGGGAGGAAGGTGCAGCTCCCCAGGAGCCTGGCTGGGTTTGTGGGTTCATCCTGGGCTGGGTGCACGAGGGGTGCCCCTACAGCACTGCACTGACACACAGCCCTTGGAAATCTGCTTTTCTGCAGATCTCTGCTCCTCTGCTCCCCTTTCTGCTCTGGTGCTGCAGCCCCTGGCGCTCTGGGTGCTGGGATGTGTCAGAGGCAGGGACACCTGCAGGCCCTGCCCAGCCCTGGCTGTCACCGCAGCCTGTCCTGTCCCTGCAGCACGGGCAGCGTGTGCAGACCTTCCCTGCACCGATCTCACCCACGAGCCACCCCAAGGGCAGCAGTGCTGAGCCAGAGCCCTCCCAGAGCTGAGCCCCAGAGCCCTGCGAGGGGAAGAACACCTTTAAGCCTTTCCCAGCTACTTTGTGAGACGTTAAGAGCTCAAATTTCCTGTTTTTTCTCCCTCTTCTCAAACCCCCCAGCAAGCCCCGCACTGCTGAGGAGGTGAGGCACTCTCATCTCGCTCCAGCTCCCCCAAACTGGCCAAACAGAGGAGAAAAATGATTCAGATGATTTACAGCACTTCGGAAGAGTTGAAAAAAGTGAAGTAAATAATAAATCAAAACCAGCAAAAAGAACAAGAATGCATCCATCTTTTATGAGCTCTATTCACTGCTGTATGTACAGTTCAGACATGAAACAAGCTCGCTGTGCAAAGTTGCTGCTGCCTCAGAAGTGTCTGTGCCCAGCAGTTGCAGAGCTCTTCCCAACTACATAAAAGCAGAGGAGGAGGGAGGCAGGGCTGGCTGCTGTGTGCAGGAATCCAGCTCCCCTCCCCTGCCTCCTCATCAGCTCCTGCACAGCCCAGCGTGGGGAGCATTTCAGCTGGGAGAGGTGGAGCACCAGGAATCTGGGAGAACAAGGAGTTCAATTTTTATTTTTTTTTTTCCCCCACACCCCAAACCCCACGTTCTTCCTTCAGGGTTCAAAGTGCGCTTGATGTGCTCAATGCCTGTGAAGGATCCTCGTGCTCTGACCACAGAGTCTCACAGGTGGGGTTGTCTGTTGACTTCTCCCAAAAAGTCCCTTTGTCCACCTACAAGAACCTATTGCAGTGCTTCCCTGTCAAACTCTTGTAATGAATCCAAAGGGAAACAGGAAAGTGGAGCCAGGGGGGGCTCAGAGCCCCTGCAGGGCCTGGAGGGCTCCAGGAGAGCTGCAGAGGGGCTGGGGACAGGGCAGGAGGGACAGGACACAGGGAATGGCTTCAAACTGAAAAAGGGCAGATTTGGGTGGGATTTTGGGCAGGAATTGTTCCCTGGCAAGGTGGGCAGGGCTGGGATGGATTCCCAGAGCAGCTGTGGCTGCCCTGGATCCCTGGCAGTGCCCCAGGCCAGGCTGAGCACTGGGAGCACTGGGGCAGTGGGAGGTGGCCCTGCCATGGCAGGGGTGGCACTGGAGGGGATTTAAGGTCCCTTGCAACACAACCCACTCCAAGATTCTGTGATTTCCTGGAGAGGGGCTCCTCTAGGGCTGTTTCTGGGAAGCAGAGCATCAGAAGCAAAAATGTTGGTTAGGACTGGAAAAAACCCCAAATTCTCCTGTTTTGGAAGACAGAAACTTTTCCCCAAAACCTGCATCAGCTGCAGTCAGCAGAGCTCAGAGCAAACCCAGAGCAAATCCTCTCCAATGCCTCTGCTTGGGGAGCAGACACGGGAGGGGTTTGTTTCAGGTCCTGGGCAGAGGCAACACCCTCCCAAAGCCCTGAGCCAAGGCACTGCTGCTCCCTGGGGGTGAGGTGGGGCAGGGATGGAGCTTTAGTGCCCCTCTTACAGCCCCCAGAACCCCCCTGGAACCCCAGGAGCAGGCACAGCACCTGAGGGGATGTTTCTGAGCCTGGCTGGGAGCAGCCTGGGTGAGCAGGATGAGTCCATCCACCCCCGGGCACTCTGGAATTCTGTGCCTGGCACACCCTGGGAGCCCTGAGGGAGCTGGGCATGGCTGGATCAGGAGCTCCTCCCCTGCTCCATTTCCCTGCTCTCCTTTCTGGCTCTGAAGGGCAGTTCTGGGCAGTCTGGGGGCTCTCCCTCTGCTGCAGCTCCTGGTGTGCTCACATCCCAACGGGGTGTCACTCCTGGGAGTGTGGGGTGCCAGGCACCACCTGGAGGGGCTCTGTGACCCAGCAGAGCAGGCCTGGCAGGGTGGGGCTGCTCCCCCATCAGGGGCTGGATGCACAGCCTGTTTTATCGTGTTCTCATCAGGAAACTCAGCCAGCTGGCAGGAAGGAGCTGGAGGTTTTGCCCTCATCCTGTCCTGGGCCCCAGAGCTGTTTGTGGTCCAGGCTGGCTGAGTCATGGGGCAGCTTCTGGCTCAGCCCAGCAGAGCTGCTCCCATTTCACAGCAGCTGGCAGCTCCGTGCAGGGTCACACCCTCGCATCCCGCTGGAGCTGCCAGCCTGTCTCCTGGCTGCTGCTGGCTTCCCTGCGGTTCCAGGCTGCTTTGGGTCACTGGGCAGGTCTGTGGCTGTTAGCCAGCAGCGCCAGGCTCTGATCCAGGACACGGGTGGGATCCTTGGGTGGCAGCTTCCAGCATCACCTGTGCCTCTGGGAGCTCTGGAGATGACTCTGACCCTGACCCGGCCTCAGCCCAGCCCCAGCTCTCCAGGCTCCAGCTGGGGCAGGGCTGATTTCTGCACACTCCTCATTTCCTCTCCTCTCACCTTCTGGTGGGATTTTCTGTTCTGCAAAGCAGCAGCTCATGGCAGGAGTAATTTAACTTCCAGCCCTGGGAAATCCCTGAGCTCTCCCTGCTCACTGTGAGCCAGCTCAGCTGCACAGATCCTGTGCTGAGCAAGGGATGTCTCGGGAGGATCTCCCCCAGTCCAGGGGCAGAGCTGGGAGCAGGGGTGCCCTGGGAGAGGCAGACAGGCTGCAGAGTGCCCAGGGCAGGGCTGGGCTGGGCTGGGGCTGCCAGCCACAGCTGAGAGACCCCATCCCCACCACAACATCACCTCTGGCCATCCTGGACCCTGACACCCTCCAGGAAGGGCTCATCCCTAATCCCAGAGCCCTCTGTGGGGAACTGAGCCGCTCTGGGCAGCCAGATCCCCAGTGGAATTATTTGGGACTCAAATTGCCCAAGGATCTCTCATCAGGTGATGAAGACCTGCTCAACATTTTTTGCTTGTGCCCTCCTCCAACTCCAGCTCCTTTTGGGGCTGTTAGAAGCCAGAGTTCCCACACAGCCCTACCCCCCTGGCTCCTCTCAGGAGCTCGGAGCAGCTGCCAGGGGTCTGCACAGGGGCCGGCAGTGCCCAGGGGCTGCAGGAGCTGCAGCAGCACTCTGCAGGTGCAGGGGCTTCTCCCCAGCAGCACCTCTCAGGGCAGGCGTGGGACTCCTCCAGAAATGCCCCTTCCCTCTGCCAGAGCTCCCCTGGCCAGCAGGGCTCTTCCTCCTGCCCCCAGCACTCTGCCTGCTCAGAAGGGCTCCTCTCCTGATTCAGTGTGGGGAAACTGAGGCACGGGGCAGCACGTCTGTGCAAAGCCTCAGAGCTGCAAACTCCCTGGCACACTGAGGGTCCCTGAGGGGTCCCCAGGCAGCTCTGGGGCTGCTTCCCATGCAATCCCAGCCCTTCCCCGGGAATGGGCTCGGCCCCGAGGCTGCCAGAGCTCCAGGGATGGACGGGGGGATTGGTGGGGCCTGGGCAGGGGCTGGGCTGGCTCCTCCCCGGGGCACATCCAGCACAGGGTGTTCTGTGGCTCAGGGCCAGAGCCAGTTCTGCCCTCTGCACGTGCTGAGAGCTGGGGGAGCACAGGGGGTCGTGCTGGGCTGTGGGGATGGGTCAGCCCTGGGTACCCTGCTCTGGGCAGATCATCAGCCACAGAAGAGAGAGAAGGGAGGAGGGAGGAGGGAGAAGGGAGAAGGAGGAGAGAGAAGAGAGGAGAGAGGAGAGAAGAGAGAAGAGAGAAGAGAGAAGAGAGAAGGGAGGGAGAAGGGAGAAGGAGAAGGGAGAAGGGAGAAGGAGAAGAGAGAAAGAAGAGAAGAGAAGAGAAGGGAGAAGAGAAGAGAAGAGAAGAGAAGAGAAGAGAAGAGAGAAGAGAAGAGAAGAGAGAAGAGAAGGAGAAGAGAAGAGAAGAGAAGGGAGAGAAGAGAGAGAAGAGAGAAGAGAGAAGAGAAGAGAAGAGAAGAGAAGAGAAAAGAGAAGAGAGAAAGAGAAGAGAGAAAGAGAAGAGAAGAGAAGAGAAGAGAAGAGAGAAGAGAGAAGAGAGAAGAGAAGAGAAGAGAAGAGAAGAGAAGAGAAGAGAAGAGAAGAGAAGAGAAGAGAAGAGAAGAGAGAAGAGAAGAGAGAAGAGAAGAGAAGAGAGAGAGAGGAGAGGAGAGGAGAGGGAGAGGAGAGGAAAGGAGAGGGAGAGGAGAGGAGAGGGAGAGGAGAAGAGAGGAGAGGAGAGAGAGAAGAGAGAAGAGAGAAGAGAGAAGGAGAAGGAGAAGGAGAAGGGAAAGGAAAAGGGAGAAGGGAGAAGGAGAAGGAGAAGGGAGAAGGGAGAAGGGGAGAAGGGAGAGGGAGGAGGCAGAGCAGCGGCTGGAGCCTGCTGCCCTTGCGCAGCGCCCCTTGGGTGCCGGTGTCCGGGCGGCGGTGCCCTCGGGCGAGCGGGCCGCAATCTGCAGCGCGTGCTGCTTTAATTAGAAAGGGCTGCACGCCCACCTGCGAGTGCTGTAAATCTGTGTGCGCTGTAAAGAATGTCCTGGGTTTAAGTTGTAATTAGAACTTCTATTGACGCCACAAACCCTCATTTTTCATGTGAAGCTGCTCATTGCTCCCAGTCAAGAAATCAATCTGGGGCTGTTGGAGAGATGGGGCCGTCAGATTTGCAGGATGGATGGATGGATGGTGGAGTCACTTAACCCCTCTGTGCCCAGGCCCTGCTGGAGAGGGAAGGGGCAGCTGGCAGGGGCCAGAGGGGCAGTTCGGGGTTCCCCACACCCCAGGAACCCTTCCCTTCCCTTCCCTTCCCTTCCTTCCCTTCCCTTCCCTTCCCTTCCCTTCCCTTCCCTTCCCTTCCCTTCCCTTCCCTTCCCTTCCCTTCCCTTCCCTTCCTTCCCTTCCCTTCCCTTCCCTTCCCTTCCCTTCCCTTCCCTTCCCTTCCCTTCCCTTCCCTTCCCTTCCCTTCCCTTCCCTTCCCTTCCCTTCCCTTCCCTTCCCTTCCCTTCCCCTTCCCTTCCCTTCCCTTCCCTTCCCTTCCCTTCCCTTCCCTTCCTTCCCTTCCCTTCCCTTCCCTTCCCTTCCCTTCCCTTCCCCTTCCCTTCCCTTCCCTTCCCTTCCCTTCCCTTCCCTTCCTTCCCTTCCCTTCCCTTCCCTTCCCTTCCTTCCCTTCCCTTCCTTCCCTTCCCTTCCCTTCCCTTCCCTTCCCCTCCCTTCAGGGACAGTGACTCCCTGCTGGGGTCTGACCCTGTTTGAGCAGCCAGGACCCAAGCAGAGGCTTTGGGGTGACCCAGCTGTGGCCTCCCAGCACCTGAAGGAGCCAACAAGGAAGATGGAGAGGGACTATTTACAGGGAATGGAGTGCCAGGACGAGGGGGTGGCTCCAAACTGGAAGGGTGCAGGGTTAGGTGGGATGTTGGGAAGAAATTCTTTACTCAGAGGGTGGGCAGGCACTGGCACAGGTTTTCCAGAGCAGCTGTGGCTATTCCCGGATCCCTGCAAGTGTCCAAGGCCAGGTTGGATGGGGCTTGGACCAATCTGGGATGGGGAAGGTGTCCTTGCCCATGGGAGATGGCTTTAAGGTCCCTTCCAACCACGCCATGAATCTGTGATTCTGTGACTCTGTGACCTCGCTGGGAGAACAAGAGCTCTCAGGGATCCTCTCAGCTGTTACAAGCAGCACAGTCAGTGCTTGCAGCATCCTTCCTGCTGAACTTGGAGCAGGATTTCACCAGCCTGAGTCTCCCTGGGCAAGGCAGTGCTGGCACTCCTTGGGGCTGCACGCTCCCTTGCTGGGGATCCTGTTCTCTTCAGAATGTTCCCTGTTCTCCTTGTGCTGAGGCCAGAGCTGGATCCCTCACCCCTCGCTGGGCTCTGGCTGCTCTCCCTCTCCAGCTCAAGGGCTGCTGAGACAGAGCTGATTTCAGCTGGAGCAGCTCAGCCTGCAGCAGGAAAAGTCACCAGGCAACAGCGTGTGCCTGGCTGGTGCTTGCTGTGTCTGACACATTGCCTGGCCCTGCTGCAGGGGGACAGCAGGGATTAGCAGAGCCTTTGTCCAAGGCTCTCTGCAGACTGATTAGACTCGTGCCCACTTAATTACAGCACATTACAAGCCTGTGCTGCAGCAGGGATGGCCCAGCACAGGCAGCTGGGGACAGCAGTGAAGAGAGAAGGAATAATTTAGGGCAGCAGTGTAGCTTTTCTCAGCCAACAGCCAGGGATTTACACTTTCCATCCCAGCAGCTGGCACAGTCTGTGCTGTTTGGCTCCTGCTGGCATCTGGTGCAGACCTTCAGGCCTTCCTCAGCACCTCTGCCCAGCTGTGCTTCAGTGGAAAGGTTTGGCTGCCTGAACTGTCAGTGCCCTGTCGTGCTCTGGTGAAACCCCTGAGCATCTCCCCCCTCCTCTTTTCCCTCCTGTTCTTTGCTAAAGCAGGCAGTGCCCATGGCAGCATCCCCCCTCCTCCCACAGACCCAGGGATCTGCCAGGGAGTCCCACAGTGGGAATCTCTGTGTCACCACTTCAGCTTGGCTTGGATCACCCCTCTGGGACCACAGCAGATCCTCCCTCCCAGCCAGCCAGCCCCACAAGCAGCAGCAGCAGCCTGCTCCTGTCCTCACAGCCCTGCTGGGGGCAGGAAATCCCAGCAGGGCTCTGAGAAGTGAGGCAGGGACTGGCAGATGGCTTTGCACACATCCCACACCCTGGCTGTGCCTGTTCTGCTTGGCACTGGTGTTTGCTCACTGCTCACTCCTGCACGAGTGCTGTCCTCCCCTCACACCTTCCTGCCTTTACCGTGTGTCTTACCCCAGCAGTGTCCTGCTGTGTGTGAGGGTGGGGATGTGCCAGCCCATCTGGCTGGGTCTGTTTTCCCTGCAGCTGCACAGGGGGCTGTGTCCCACCTGCAGGCAGGGCAGTGATCCTCCGTGTGTCCCCAGCCCCCCGGCCCCACCAGCAGCTCCAGGGCCCTGGAACTGGCTGCTGGGATAAAAGATAAAAAGATAAACTCCTCAAAGGCTGGGGCAGGCACTGGAGGAGGGGATCCCTGCCACCACTCACTGAGAAATCAGAGGCCTGGGTGTTTGGTGGCACAGGGACAGAGCTCTCCAGCTGTGTGACGTGTCTGAGCTCAGAGCTCCTGTCCCAGCTGTCCCAGCGCTGCCTTGCACCTGCACTTGTGTTAACCACACACAGTGGGGGCAGAGGAGCTGCAGGAGAGCAGGTTCAGCTGGGATTTGGGGAGAAGTTGTCCCTGTGAGGGTGGGGAGCCCTGGCACAGGTGCCCAGAGAAGCCGTGGCTGCCCCTGGAGCCCTGGCAGTGCCCCAGGCCAGATTTGGAGCTCCCTGGTCTCCAGGGTGTCCCTGCCCATGGCAGGGGCTGGAATGACCTGAGCTCTGCCAGGGTGGGTGGTCCTGCTGGCTGGGGCTGTTCTCCTGCACAGGGTACAGCCCCAGCCTCGTTGTCTCTGGTGTCCTGGTCAGGGACAGTGTCCCCAGGCACCCTCCCATTATCCCCCCGTGCTCCAGGGAGGGGCTGAGCCTGGATCCCAAGGCAGGGATCACACCCAGCACCCTCAGCCCACTGCTGCCAGCCCCACGTGCTCAGATTTAGGCCTGGCTTTAGGGTGCAGGGTGGTCTCACCCTTGGTGACGTGCTGGCTGTCAGAGGATGCTGGGCAGCATCTCCCAGGGACGTGGCTCACAGGAGGCAGCAGGCCAGGGGACATTTTTGGAAGCTGCCCTGGGGACACCTGAGGACTGTGACACTGTGGTGCAAATATAAAATATTGACAATCTGGAGGCAGCTCCCCAGCAGAGGGTCAGGGAGCTGTAAAAAGGTGATGGGAACTAATCAGAGCTGATGTAAAGCTGCCAAGACCCGAGCTAAGCCTGCTGTGGATTTAGATTCACACTGCAGATAAAGAGGCAGCTCTGGCAGGACTGGCCTCTGGAGCCAGCTCAGATTAACCTGGATTTTCAGCATCATTTCATGCTATTCCAGTCCACAAATCCAGCAGCTCTGCCAGTGTGTGCTGGGCTGCACCATGGAGCCCTGGGGACTCCCAGAGCTCTGCCAGCCTGGCCTTCCCAGCTGCCAGAGCTTGTGCCAGGGGCTGGCCCCTCCTGGCACACACAGGGGAGGCAAAACAGGCGTGGGCTCACCTCATCCACAGAGCTCTGTGAGCTGGGGAGTGCAGGGCACACAGGCCCACCCTGGAGATGTCCCCTTTCTCCAGCTGAGAGTGACAGGGGACACGACACGAGCCTCAATAAGGAATTTCCTAAACTAGGAAAATTCCTGGCCAGAGTGTGGAGCCCCTTGGCCCAGGCCACTCACAGGACTGGGCAGGGACCCCTGCCAGGGGCACCCCTTGCAGGCAAGGACACGGGGCACACACCACTGGGCATGGACAGACACCTCACTGGACATGGACAGACACCTCTCTGGATATGGACAGACACCTCTCTGGACAGACACCTCACTGGACAAACAGACACCTCACTGGACAGACAGACACCTCACTGGGCATGGACAGACACCTCTCTGGGCATGGACAGACACCTCACTGGACATGGACAGACACCTCACTGGACATGGACAGACACCTCACTGGACATGGACAGAGACCTCTCTGGACATGGACAGACACCTCACTGGGCATGGACAGACACCTCACTGGACATGGACAGAGACCTCACTGGACATGGACAGACACCTCACTGGACAGACAGACACCTCTCTGGACAGACACCTGACTGGACAAACACCTCACTGGACAGACACCTCACTGGACAGACACCTCTCTGGACAGACGCCTCAGTCCAGCCCTGCTCCAGGCCTTGGACATGCCCTTTCCACCTCCAGCTCCTTGCTGAGGAGAGCCCTTGAAGCTTTAGGAGAGGGAGCCTGGAAAGGCAAGGCTGGGGAGGCCCAGGGCTGGGGGTGGCACCTGGGCAGGAGGGAGCTCCTCTGGCAGGGACAGCAGTGACTGGAGTGTCCTGGAGGGCTGTGACAGGATGGCTCTTGCTGTGACAGGCGACAAAGCTACAAAACCACCTCAAAATAGACTCCAGGAGGGCTTCATCTCAAAGCCTATTATCTGCACTGAATGCCAGATTAGTGAGCAAAGCCCTCCTTGGGCTTGGAAATGCTCTGCTAAGGAGGGATAATCATGTCATTGAGGCCCTCCAGGAGCCAGCAGGAGGAGCTGGGGACAGCAGTGACCTCAGCAGATTTATGTAAGGGGATCAGGGGGCAGGGCCATGGCCCCTCGGTGCAAAGGCTGCTTCCCATGGCCCCTGTCTCCAAGGATCATGCATGTCTCCACAGCCTGAGCAGGCAGAGCTGTGCCCAGGCTGGCAGCCCTGGCATGTCCCAGCCTCCCTGGAGCTCCACAGGGCCCTGCTGGCTGGGCAGCAGTGGGGTGGGATGGCCAGGGCAGCCAGGATCAGCCGGGCAGGGATTTCAGACAGCCCACACCTTTGCCGTGGGCAGGAGGGGCAGAGGGTGACGTGCCCCTTTCAGCAATCCCAGCCCTGCTCCTGCTCCATCCCTGGCTCTCGGGGCCCTCTCCTTCCCCAGGTCCTGGCAGGGATCAGAGGCTCCATGCACTGCCTGGCCAGAGCACTCTCACTCCTGCTGCCAGTCGATTATTGAGTCCATTAGGGAAGGAGAGAGCAGGAGAGCAGCGTGGCTCCCACTGCACTGTCCTTCCCCAGCTCCCACTCTCCTTCCCCTTTCTCCCTCAGACTCCTGTGCCAGCCTCAGGCTCACAGGTCCAGCCTGATGGGAGCAGCAGCACATTCCCTGAATGCTTGGAACAGGCACAGCAAGGACTTCTGGACAGGTGGGCTCATTTTGAGATCCCCTCAAACCACATAAATTGTCAGCAAGTTCCAGACAAGCTTCCACTGGCCCTGCTGAAACCATCACTCACAACATCCCCCCAGTCACGGGATATTCCTGGCCGTTTTGGGATCAGGTCTGTGTGCTGCTTTGGTCTGGGATTTACTGGATGTTTTACAGGTTACAGGGAGGAAAAGAAGAAGCCTTTGCACTTTATGGGGCAGATTTTACACGCTGCGGTTTCTGCACGGCGTTTTTACTGCTCACAATCCTAAACCCCATCAATCCCGAGGGAAAGGCTCAAGGATGGCAGCAGGAAATGACAGCAGAGGGCTGGCAATGGGGGTCTGCTGCCATGGGGGCTGCTTGAGGCACAGAGGATTCCCTAGAGCCAAAGAGCCACAAATTCTGCTCTGCCAGAGCCAGCCCAGGGCTCCTCTGCTCTTGAAAAGGGAACGAGCCTGGAAAAGGTGAGGGAGAGTTTATCAGGAGGATGTGGAGAGCTGGACTGACCCCTCCTCAGCAGCCAGCCTGGCTCTGGGGGCTCTGGCACAGAGGGGTTTGCTGCCCTGCCCTGGAGCCTGCTCTGGGAGTGACAGCAGCACCCCCAGCCCAGCTGCTGGAACCCAGGGGTGTGCCCAGAGGAGAGCCTTGGATGGGAAATGTCCACACACCAGGGGTTTGGAGGGCAGGAGCACTGCTCTTCACCAGCAGTCATTAGTGATTAATTGCATGTACTGGGGTTAGTCTGGCCAGAGCGAGGGCTCCTCCCCAAGGAGGGCAGGCACCGTGCTGGGGTCAGGCCCCATCCCCAGGGAGCAGCCCCCTGTCAAATCCTCGTTCCAGCACTGAATTCCCTGTGCCTTTCTCTAACCTCACCCGTGGGCAGCAGCTGGCTCCCTGCACATCATCACACGCTGCGTCTCACATCAGATAATTTGCTCCACAGCCTCAATGCACATATCTTACAATATTTTGTCACCCTTTATCACTGCAATTTCACTGCTATCATGGCCTAGTGAATCATTATTGATAGACCCTTAATATCAGTGCCATTCCTCCAGAGAGACGGGTTTTAATGAATTTTCTCCTGGCCCTGCAGTACAGCTGCCCTCGGATATGGTTCAGGGGTAGGGCTGGGGCTGCAGGGCTGGGCACAGCACTGGTGGTGCAGAGGGGCTGCAGGGCTGGGCACAGCACTGGTGGTGCAGAGGGGCTGCAGGGCTGAGCACAGCACTGGTGGTGCAGAGGGGCTGCAGGGCTGGGCACAGCACTGGTGGTGCAGAGGAGCTGCAGGGCTGGGCACGGCACTGGTGGGGCAGAGGGGAGCGTGTGGGGGCTGCAGGGCTGGGCACAGCACTGGTGGTGCAGAGGGGCTGCAGGGCTGGGCACAGCACTGGTGGTGCAGAGGGCTGCAGGGCTGAGCACAGCACTGGTGGTGCAGAGGGGCTGCAGGGCTGAGCACAGCACTGGTGGTGCAGAGGGGCTGCAGGGCTGAGCACAGCACTGGTGGTGCAGAGAGGCTGCAGGGCTGGGCACAGCACTGGTGGTGCAGAGAGGCTGCAGGGCTGAGCACAGCACTGGTGGTGCAGAGGGGAGCATGTGGGGCTGGGCACAGCACGGGTGGTGCAGAGGGGCTGCAGGGCTGGGCACAGCACTGGTGGTGCAGAGGGGAGCGTGTGGGGCTGCAGGGCTGGGCACAGCACTGGTGGTGCAGAGGGGCTGCAGGGCTGAGCACAGCACTGGTGGTGCAGAGGGGCTGCAGGGCTCAGCACAGCACTGGTGGTGCAGAGGGGAGGGTGTGGGGCTGCAGGGCTGGGCACAGCACTGGTGGTGCAGAGGGGCTGCAGGGCAGCACTGGTGGTGCAGAGGAGCTGCAGGGCTGGGCACAGCACGGGTGGTGCAGAGGGGCTGCAGGGCTGGGCACAGCACTGGTGGTGCAGAGGGGCTGCAGGGCTGGGCACAGCACGGGTGGTGCAGAGGGGCTGCAGGGCTGGGCACAGCACTGGTGGTGCAGAGGGAGAGTGTGGGGCTGAGCACAGCACTGGTGGTGCAGAGGGGCTGCAGGGCTGGGCACTCATGGTGCAGAGGGGCTGCAGGGCTGGGCACAGCACTGGTGCTGCAGAGGGAGCGTGTGGGGCTGCAGAGCCGTGTTTGCAGCACAGAGTGTGGTTCCCACCGTGGCTGTGATGAGGGGACGCTCTGAGCCGCTCACTCCTGGGGTGCCTGAGTTCCCTCTGCAGCTCCACACAGCTCCTCTCGCCTGGTGGAGGGCTCCCTTTGAAGTGTTTTCATGTTCTGTTTTCCTTTCCAGGGGATGAACAACTCCAGGAGGTTCAAAGCAGGAGGTTTGCTCTCCTTTCACACCCTTATTTTCTGGTGCTGCCTTTGAAATGTCTCTGCAGGTGCAAAGCACAGCTTTGCCCAGCTGAGCCACCCTGAGCTGTGACAGGAGCCACGGCTGCCTCGGGGGCACAGGGACAGCAGAGAGCGACAGCCACACCTCCCAGCCAGAGCTGGGAAGGGATGGATGCTTGGCAAAGGCAGGGCTGTGTTTTTGGAGTTCTTTGGGCAGGTTGAGATGTTTTCCTGCAGAGCCCGGGAGCCTCCCTGGCTGCTGGGCCATGTGTTGGGTTGATGTGGCCAGAAATGTGGATTCTGTCAATATTGATGCCGGGTGGGACAGTGACCCTGATCTCCTGGCACATATTATCTGCTAATGGGCCATCTTTAAACCAGCTGGGCAATCATCTTTATCTTTCCCACAGCCCATCCTCCCTCCAGGAGATATCTCCTGTTCATGGCCATTGAGTCCCAGGGCATGACTGATAAAATTACATCATCCCACTGGGAGATGCTCCAGCCAGGGGGAGGAGCCAAACATTTCCTACCCAGATAAAAACTGAGATTTTGGACAGCAAGGTACCTTCTTTCCACTGAATTCCAGAGGAAAACCAGACCCTTCCACATCATCCCTGGACCTGCAGAGGAAAACTGCACCTCCTCCAGGAGCACTGCTCCAGCTGAACCACATCTGCCCCTGCAGGAGGATGCAGCCACCATTGAATGGGACTGCTGCCAACACCCTGACTGACTGACGGGTGTCAGCTTGGATTCTGACTCTGGCAGGGTTTTGGGATTGTTCTTTGTAAATTGCATTTCTATTTTAATTTTCCTAGTAAAGAACTGTTATTCCTATTCCCATATTTTTTCGTGAGAGCCCCTTAGTTTCAAAATTATAATAATAATTTGGAGGAAGGTTGTTTACATTCTCCATTTCAAAGAGAAGCTCCTGCCTTTATTGGCAGACACCTGTCCTTCAAACCAGGACAGCCATGGTGGGTGCTGTGATCTCTGAGCAGAGGGCAGCTGGGCTGGGTGTGTGATTCCTGGCCTGGTTTCTGCTCCAGCCTAAGCTGAGCTCATGCTCCTGCCTGCTCTGCCCCGAGCCCTGGCTCAGGAGACAGGGTGCTGAGCCCTGTCTGTCTCACAGCGTGTGCAGTGTCTGTCACTGCAGGACGGTGACAGCTCGACGGGCTGGATGCACACAGCCCCTGGCTGCTGTGTGACAGCTCTGGAACAGCCAGCCTTGGCACTCAGCCCCAAGTGCCAGCTTTGCAGCTTTCCCTGCTGTGGCACCTCCCTAACCCACCCCAGGGTTTCTCCTGCAATGCAAACTTGGTTCAGGGCAGAGCACAGCAGCCACTTCCCTTTGTTGTATTTGCACATAAAACAAGTCCCTGAAGTGCTTTGCTCCTTTCATCTGCTGTGTGGAGATTCCTGAGGGACACAGGAAGAGATGAAGGAAAGTGTCCAACCTTGCATCTGTGTGGCAGTGGAATGAGAGCAGTGCTGCTTTAAAGGGGTGTGCTATGAGGTACAAATCAGCCCGAGCAGGAATGTGACCTCAGGGAGCAAAGAGCCAGGAGGGAGTGGGGGAGTGAAGGCAGCAGCCCCTGGGGCTCCTGCAGGCAGCTCGGCAGGTCAGGCAGGCTGTGCTGCCCGAGGGAGGCTCTCAGCACTGGCCTGGCTGTGGCACTGGCTGCATGAAGCACTGCTGGTTCCCTCGGTGCTCGGAGAGCTCAGGCAGGGCAGGCTGTGCAGGGCAGAGCAGCTCCTCCTGTGGAATGGACATTTCCATGGGGACAGGCCTCTGGGAGCTGTTTGCCACTCAGCACGAGAGGGGGTGAGTGCAGAGAGCAGCCTGTGGAGCCCGGCCTGAGCTCTGTAATTTTGGGGGTGATGGGAGCGTCCTGGGATGGATTCCAGGCTGTGATGGGGAGCCAGGACACAGCACTGGGACGGACCCTCTGATCCAGAACGAGCTCTTGGGAAATGAGTTTGACTTCAGCAGGAGGGCAGAGCAGGCAGCACAGGCCAGCCCACCTGGGGGTCACATCCAGCACCCACCTGGAGCTCACAGCTCTGTGTGGGATGGGATGAGAGACGTGCAATCATCTCAGAATCATGGAATGGTTTGGGTTGGAGGGGGCTGTAAAGCCCATCCCATCCCATCCCATCCCATCCCAGTATCCCATCCCATCCCATCCCATCCCATCCCATCCCATTATCCCATGCCATTATCCCATCCCATTATCCCATCCCATGCCATCCCATCCCATTATCCCATCCCATCCCATCCCATTATCCCATCCCATTATCCCATCCCATTATCCCATCCCATTATCCCATCCCATCCCATCCCATTCCATCCCATCCCATCCCAACACATCCCATCCCATCCCATTATCCCATCCCATCCCATCCCATCCCATCCCATTATCCCATCCCATCCCATCCCATTATCCCATCCCATCCCATCCCATCCCATCCCATTATCCCATCCCATCCCATCCCATTATCCCATCCCATCCCATCCCATCCCATCCCATCCCATCCCATCCCATCCCATCCCATCCCATCCCATCCTATCCCTGCCACCTTCCACTGGCCCAGGCTGCTCTGAGCCCCATCCAGCCTGGCCTTGGACACCTGCAGAGCTTTCCCCAAATTCCCCAGGCCACAGCAGAGCCTCTCTCAGCCCGACAGACAGAAGAGACTCGCTGAGCACCGTGGGGAAAAGAACCAGAGACTCAATTATTGCCGTGCATAGAGACACAAATTAATTAACTGAGTGTGGCGCAGGGGGACGTTTCCCATGACCCAGAGAAGAGTTTCAGGCAGAAACAGCTGATGATTGATGCTCTCCTGCTCCTGCTGCATCAACAGGACCCTGGGAAGGGCTGCTTGGCAAAGAGAGCTTTGTACTCCTCAGCCTGTGGCAGACACTGTGTGCTTGCTTTGCCACTGCTTTCCACCAGAATTTCACAATATCTGATGTCACTGAGGGCGTCACAGCCCATGTTTTTGTCTGTGGTCAAAGAGCAGAGAGTGGAGAAGTTTTTAAAGAGTCAGAGCCAGCCCAGCTCCTTGCTTTGAGCTCAGCTAGATGAAATGGCAGCTCCTGTTCGGCAAAAGAACCTGTTTGGAAATAAATTCCCACCACAGAGGATGCGGGAAGGTGAGGGCTGGGTTAAACCCCTCACTGCTGTGGTTGCAGGGCGGTTTAAAGAGTGGAAAAATCAACACAGCTAATTGATACTTCACAAACCCGCTGTGTAATGATAAATGTGCAAAAAGGGGATGTCTCTGCTTGTTTTTAAAGGGGATTTCAGGGCAGTTCACTCACCACCAGGCAGGAGTCCAGCAGCTTGTGTGCTGCAGAATGAACAAAAGGAGAGATGTGAATACTCTGCAATAAAAATGAAGTTCATGGTCATGGTATCTTGATATTTAAAATTTCATATTTAATTGTGATAAGTAGCATCAGCTGAAAGCAAGGATTGCTAGAGGGTGGTGTCAACACTCCCCACACACGGAATGAACAGATTTTTTTTTTTTTAATTTCAGCTATAAAATGTAAGATTTCAATAGTGAATCCTCACCTGGAGACCACCATTGGCTGGGGGGATCTTGCAGAGCATTAAGCAGAGCTCGGGGGAGCAAAGGTCAGGGATGGGTTTTGTACCTGTCACTTTGAGAGGAGAAAATCTGTCTTGTCTTCCTGGAACATGGGCTGTGATTGACAGCGCTGCTGCTCTGGATGAGACCCTGCAAACAGGTCTGCAGCTCTGAGAGGGGCTCGTGCTGCACCTTCCCCCTCCTGTGCCAGCACAGGGAGCCTTCTGAGTCAGCCTTTGGGTTCTGTGGGGTTCTGTGAGCACCATTTTAAAATTAAAACATCCAAGGGGGAGGTCCAGGTTGTGCTGCATTGGTTTCAGGTGAACAGTGATGCCTTTTTGGGGGTACCCAAAAACACAAGTCAGGAAAACTTAAAGGAATAAAAAGCAGTTATATTTACTGGAGGGCCTTTAGGGACATTTAGGGCAGGGGCTCTACCCAAAATGGACAATGGGTCATGAGTTTTCAGACTTTTATAAATTTGGTTCATTTGCACATTGGGGGTTAATCTTCCAGCTTCAGGTAATGAAGTCATTCACCCCAAGTTTGCTCCCCCAACTCACTTTTGTTTCCATCTCTCAGGGCCTGAGGCAGTGAGGTGTCCTTGATTCCCAGCCTGGAGAGGAATTGTTGTGTCTGACCAAAATGGGAGAGCAGCAGCTCACACTGGGTATGGAGTTTGGAGTTATGCACTAAAGAATTGCAGGGGTTACACATAGATGGAAAATATAAAAGGTAAAATCCTAAGGAATCAACAACAAGGGTGTGTTTGCTTCTGCCAGCAACAGAACTGGGGTGGCTGAAAGGCAAAAATGAGCCTTTGGTCATAATAAAAACCATGGTGGTGGTGGTAGCAAAAACTTTGGTGGTGATAAAACCTCCAAAACTTTTTCATTCCTGCTTTTCCAGGCTCAGCTGTACAGGTGGCACCACTGCTGAGAGGTGGCAGTGCCACCCCCAGCTGTGCCAGCTGGAGGCACCTGGGTGGTGCTGTGCTCCTGAAGGACAGAGTCGATCAGCCACAAGTTAAAGCAGAAGGAAGGCTGGGCATGGACAGGCTGTCTCTGCACTCTGGGGTCTGTATCAAATAGAGCCCAGACCAGGTTTTAAATCTAGGTGTGGTGCCGGGCTCTGATCCCTTCTTAACTCAGTTAAATTATGGAGCAGCACCAACGAAGGCTGTGTTGTCACCTGCTGACATTTTATTTAACAGATATATGGAAACAAGGATGCCTCCCGTGCTGGAAGGTGCTGTCGGAGTCACTGGGGACTTGGGGATGCATAAAGAGACAGACAAGGCAAAACAAACAGCTCAATCTGCCTCCCAGCCCCGGGGGCTGGCAGAGCTCTGGGGGAGAGCAGGGCAGGAGGAGATGAGATCCTGCAGGGCAGGAGATGGGATCACCCAGGAACAGAAGATGGGATCCTGCAGGAAGGGGAGCTGGGATCCACCAGGAACAGGAGATGGGATCACCCAGGACAGGAGGAGATGGGATCCTGCAGGAAGGAGAAGATGGGATCCTGCAGGGCAGGAGATGGGATCCTGCAGGAAGAAGATGGGATCACTCAGGACAGGAGGAGATGGGATCCTGCAGGAAGGAGGAGATGGGATCTCCCAGGAACAGGAGATGGGATCCTGCAGGAAGGAGATGGGATCACCCAGGCAGGAGGAGCTGGGATCCTGCAGGAAGGAGGAGATGGGATCCTGCAGGTGCAGGAGGAGATGGGATCCTGCAGAGCAGGAGGAGATGGGATCTCCCAGGAACAGGAGATGGGATCCTGCAGGGCAGGAGGAGATGGGATCCTGCAGGCAGGAGGAGATGGGATCCTGCAGGAAGGAGGAGATGGGATCCTGCAGGAAGGAGGAGATGGGATCCCCCAGGACAGGAGATGAGATCCTGCAGGAAGGAGGAGATGGGATCCTGCAGGACAGGAGGAGATGGGATCCTGCAGGAAGGAGATGGGATCCTGCAGGACAGGAGCTGGGATCCTGCAGGAAGGAGGAGATGGGATCCTGCAGAACAGGAGCAGATGAGATCACCCAGGACAGGAGGAGATGGGATCCTGCAGGACAGGAGGAGATGGGATGGATCACCCAGGGCAGGAGCAGATGAGATCACCCAGGACAGGAGGAGATGGGATCCTGCAGGACAGGAGATGGGATCCTGCTGGAAGGAGGAGCTGGGATCCTGCAGGATGAGAGAAGCTGGGATCCTCCAAGTGCAGGAATAGTCAGGATCCTGCAGGACAGGAGCAGATGAGATCACCCAGGACAGGAGGAGCCAGGATGCCTCTGGCACAGCAGGATCTGGGATTTCCCAGCACAAGCTGCCCTGGCATGGCCCTGGGGCAGCCAGAGCAGGGTGGGCACTTGGGCAATTGCTGCCTGGCAAAGGTGCCTTGGAAGCTCAGGTGGGTCCAAGTGCTCTTCTGCTCTGTGGAAACGAGCTGAGGCCTCCAGAGCATCTCTCAGTGCCTCTTGCTGGGCCATGGTGCTTTTGGAGGTTCTGGTGTCCCTGCAGTGTCTGCAGAGAGGAGATTCAGCTTTGTTTGTGCTTTGACACCCTGCAGAGACACCCACACTGAGGGAGGGGAACCCTCCACCTTGGAGGATGGCAGCAGCACGAAGGAATAATCACACAGAAAATTACACAGACCCACAGAACACCCTGAGCTGAAGGGACCTGCAAGGATTCCTCAGTCCCACCCAACAAGATCCCTGGAAAATGCAGCATCCTCCTCTGTATTTCTGGCACTTTCCCCCCACTTAAGCCCAGCTCCTGGTGCCAGACCCTCCTCCAGGCTCAGGGGTGGGTGTGGTGTCCCCTGACCTGATCCTGGGGGAATTACCCTGTTACTCCCCAGTGCTCTAGAGCGTGGAACAAACCAAAGATAAGGATTTTCAAAGGTCCTCTGCGAATTAGGAGCCTCTTGGCTCTACCAACACCAGCTGTGGGCAGTTGTGAGGCTTCTTTTGCCTGATAATTTATTCACCAGAAAAATAAAATAATAATTAAATACATATTTTGCTATGACTGAATCTTGTCTTCAAAATTCTGTAAAGTAACAGAAAAGCTGAACCAATTTAGCAACAGGAAATTCTGAAAAATAATGAGGTCCTGATTCCCCACTTAAAATCCTAATGTTTTCTTTTCAAAATCATTCCCATCTGATAAAAACAAAAAGTAAATAAGCTTACCTGTTCACAGCACAACAAGCCTTTGGCCAACCATTTTGCTGTACCCTCGGTAGTTCTTAATTCCTTTTTCAGTTTAACTAATGAAGTGGAGAATCAATTACTCTCACAGCTTCCAATCTGCAGAGTTATTAAGGTAATCTGGGGCTGGATCCACAGAAGCATCCCTGAGCCTGGCACTGCACAGGCACCTGGCAGAAGCCACTAAATGTGTTTTGCAGGTGGATTGTCTAGAACTTTTCCAAAGATGATCATCACAAGTGTGAGACTCATACTCAGGTCCATCCAGAGCTCTGGAAATCTTGTGGTGGGATGTGGTGTTAATTGTCCCTCATCATCTGCAGGAAAAAAACACTTTGGAGGTGCCCAATGCTGGGAGCTGAAGGTGACCAGCTTGGATCCAGGCCAGGGGAGGGACTGGGATTCTCCTCTCCTTGGTGCTGAGAACTCTGCTGGTCTCTGGTGGGAACTGGGATAAAGGATGGGGAAACACCGAGGGGCTGGAAGGGTCTGAGCCCCAGGAGAGGCTGAGGGAGCTGGGAGGGGCTCAGCTGGAGAAAAGGAGGCTCAGGGGCCCTTGTGGCTCTGCACAACTCCCTGCCAGGAGGGGACAGCCCCAGGTCGGGCTCTGGGAACAGGAACAGGGACAGGAGCAGAGGGAACGGCTCAGGCTGGGCCAGGGGAGGCTCAGGGTGGATATGATGGAAAATTTCTTCACTGAGAGTGGAGTTAATCAGTGGGCTGCTCAGGGTGGTGGTGGTGCAGTCACCATCTCTGGGTGTGTCCAAAAAATGGGTAGATGTGACACTTTGTGCCAGGGTTCAGTGAGCGCAGGAGGATTCGGTCAAAGGTTGGACTCGATGGTCTCGGAGATCTTTTCCAACCTCAGGGATTCTGGGATTCCCTGATTCATTCTTGCTGCTCTAAGAGCTGCTGAGAAGAGCTCAACTCCTCTCTAGTCCTCCCCAGACTGAGGGGACACTGCAGGTTCATCCAAACGCTGCTGCTGCACGAGCTGGAGCCACCAAGAGGGAAAAACCCTCCTGTCACCTCTGTCCCTGCCTTCCATCTGCCCTGTCCCTGTGCCACGGCTGTCCCCACGGAGCTGCCAGGGCTCGTCACAGCCACCCAAAGGTCACTGCTGCCCGTGCCCCCCGTGACATTTGTGGCTGCTGCAGCTCCAGAACGGAGCTGTCGCTCTCTGCTAGGAGCAGCAAAGAGCAGCAACACACTTCTTCTGCAGAAGAAGCACTTTATTGAAAACCTGACCTACATTTATAGGAGGGCTCGTGAATCCAAGACAGGACAGTAGTTCACTGGGTAACAGGAGAAAACATCCCATGTACATCATGCACTGTGCTATGGTCAACACCAGGTGTTAATCTTATGTTATAAATTCCTTTCTATCTGTCCTGGTTTGGAGGACAGGTGTCTGCCAATAAAGGCAGAAGCTTCTCTTTGAAATGGAAAATGTGAAGCCCCTCCCTCCAAATTATTATTATAATTTTGAAATTAAGGGGTTCTCAGGCAAAGAAATGGGAATAGGAATAACAGTTCTTTACTAGGAAAATTAAAATAGAAATGCAGTATTACAAAGAACAATCCCAAACCCTGCCAGAGTCAGAATCCAAGCTGACACCTGTCAGTCAGTCAGGGTGTTGGCAGCAGTCCAATTAAATGGTGGCTGCATCCTCCTGCAGTGGCAGATGTGGTTCAGCTGGAGCAGTGCTCCTGTAGAAGGTGCAGTTTTCCTCTGAAGCTCCAGGGATGATGTGGAAGGTCTGGCTTTCCTCTGGAATCCAGTGGAAAGAAGGTGCCTTGCTGTCCAAAATCTCAGTTTTTATCTGGGTAGGAAATGTTTGGCTCCTCCCCTGGGTGGAGCATCTTCCAGTGGGATGATGTAATTTTATCAGTCATGCCCTGGGACTCACTGGCCATGAACAGGAGATATCTCCTGGAGGGAGGATGGGCTGTGGAAAGATAAAGATGATTGCCCAGCTGGTTTAAAGATGGCCCATTAGCAGATAATATGTGCCAGGAGATCAGGGTCACTGCCCCACCCGGCTGCAGCAGATGGGGACAGAATCCACATTTCTGGCCACATCCTGTGTTGCAACCCAAGACACTATCTGTAAGAAATCTATCATCCTGTGCAAGAATCCTGGCTGGAGCCGGGAAAGTTCCACAGGGAGACAATCCGAGCCAGCTCTAAAACAGCTCAGAACCGGGAAATGCCTGGCTGGAGCTTTCCCGGGCCGGCAGCAGCGCCCGGGGGCGGCGAGGGGCTGGGTGGGACGGGCGGCTCTCGCCCCCGGTGATGGATGCAGCTGCGGGAGGCTGAGTCAGCTCCCGGCTGACCTTGGCGCATCCCGCCCGTCCCTCGCTGCTGCGCGGGGCCGCGGCTCGGGCAGATTGATGGCGGCTCACGCTCCATTTCTCCGATGCACTTCTGCGGAGAGACACTCGTACATCTTCCCCACGTCGTCTCTCCATATCTGAGGTCAGGCTTTCAACAGGCAAGAAATGTTCCGAAATAAATCACGGGCAGCCCTCAGGCAGGGCTCTGCCAGCGCCGGGGAGCGGGTGGGGAGGGGGCGGGGAGCCGGCGAGGGGAGCCCGGCACGGGCAGAACCTTCCCTGGGAGCCAGTGTGACGGAATGGTGCTCCTGGTGGCACCCAGTGCCACGGAATGGCACTTCCCTGGGACCCAGTGTCACTGCATGGTGCTCCTGGTGGGACCCAGTGCCACCTAATTGTGCTCCTGGTGGCACCCAGTGCCACAGCATGGCCCTTCCCTGCACCCAGTGCCACTGCATGGCCCTTCCCTGTCACCCAGTGCCACTGCATGGTGCTCCTGGTGGGACCCAGTGCCACAGCATGGCCCTTCCCTGCACCCAGTGCCACCGAATGGTGCTCCTGGTGACACCCAGTGCCACTGCATGGCCTCCTGTCACCCAGTGCCACCGAATGGTGCTCCTGGTGACACCCAGTGCCACTGCATGGCCCCTCCCTGTCACCCAGTGCCACTGAATGGTGCTCCTGGTGACACCCAGTGCCACAGCATGACCCTTCCCTGGGAGCCAGTGTGACGGAATGGTGCTCCTGGTGAGACCCAGTGCCACCTAATTGTGCTCCTGGTGGGACCCAGTGCCACTGTATGGTGCTCCTGGTGGCACCCAGTGCCACTGCATGGCCCTTCCCTGCACCCAGTGCCACTGAATGGTGCTCCTGGTGAGACCCAGTGCCACGGAATGGCACTTCCTGTCACCCAGTGCCACCTGAATTGTGCTCCTGGTGGGACCCAGTGCCACAGCATGGCCCTTCCTGCACCCAGTGCCACTGCATGGCCCTTCCCTGGCACCCAGTGCCACCGAATTGTGCTCCTGGTGGGACCCAGTGCCAATAAATGGCCCTTCCCTGCACCCAGTGCCACTGAATGGCGCTTCCTGTCACCCAGTGCCACTGCATGGTGCTCCTGGTGACACTCAGTGCCACTGCATGGTGCTCCTGGTGGGACCCAGTGCCACTGCATGGCCCTTCCCTGGGACCCAGTGCCACGGAATGGCCCTTCCCTGTCACCCAGTGTCACTGGATGCCCCTCCTGCCTCGGGGATGCACCCACAGAGGCACCAAAGCAGCTGCTCCCGGTGATTTTTCCAGGCTCCCCATGGAAATGGTTTTCTCCCTGCCTTTCTCACACTGGGGCTCAGCACCGTTGCATGCACTGGGTGGATCTGGGTGCACAGAGCATCGCATCCCCCGAGGCAGGAGGCAAAATCCCCAAACTCCTCCTCTGAGCTGGCTTGGCTCAGGTTTTACCCCACATCTTCCCATTCCCCTGCCGGGTGTGACCCTGCCCCGGGGCGCGGCCCTTGTCCCCAGTTCGGAGAACGTGCTGGGGCTGGGGCTGGGGGAGCAGCGCCCCGTGGGCTCCCAGCTGAGCGCTCTGCCGGGGGATATCGGGCGTTCCCAGGAGCTGGGGGTGAGGGTGAGACCCTCACAGCGGAGGATCAGGGCCGCCGCCGCCGCACAGCTGGCACATCTGGTGCAGCGCATCCCAAACCTGCAGCTCCAGCCTCGCCCGTGCTCCGGGAGACTCAAGGAGACCGAGGGGGTGAGTGAGTGTCCAGCTGTGCCCCAGGGGCCGGGATCTGTGCCAACCTGCCCTGGCTGCAGCGCTGCTGGCACGGCTGGCATCGCCTGACCCGATCCCAGCATCCAACCCCTGCCCCCTCACAGCGGGGACGAGCTGGCACGGAGGGAAAGGACCTCAAATGGTGCAGGAAGATGCACTGGTGGCCTCATTGAATAGGTGGGATCAGGACCTCTTTACTAGGTGGGGAAACTGAGGCACGCAGAGGCCAGGGCATTTCCCAGCTGTTGAGACTCCAAAGCCTCATATCCCCAAGGATATCCCTCTTTCCCTGGAGATTGCACCTCTGCACCCCAAAAATGCCTGGCAGGGCTCAGCAGAGGTACAAGGAGCCTCCAGAGGATCTGCAGCTCCTCACAGACACGCCATGCCCACAGGCTCCAGGACACATCAGCCTCCCCCTCCCCATCCCAGCACCCTGCTCCCCGAAATGACATCTCTGGGCAAAGTGGTGGCCCCAAAGGGCACCTCCCAGGGCACAGACCCTCAACAGGGATCAGCTGTGCCAGGGCAGGGGGTGCCAAGAGCTGTGGCACAGCCTGGCCCCAGAGCCCTGCTGCCCCTCTGAGCTGCCTCTGGCTTTTCCAGCGAATCCCACCTCCCTGGTGGTGCCAGCCAAGCTGCAGAGCCCAGGGAGAATTGGGATTTACTTAATGAGTAGCCACACTCTTGCCCTTCTGATGGTGCCCAGCCAAGTTGGAAATAGAGACTGGGACTGTGCCAAAAGCTTTGAACTGGAAACAAAAGTCAGCCTGGAGCTCTGTACGCTGCCATCTTTCCCAGCTCTCCCAGAGCAGGGGCTGGTGGCTTTTCTCAGTCTGTCCCCAGAGTGACTGTGGGTCCCCGTCTGGGAGGGACTCATAAAAATGCAGTTTCAGAGTGCTGAGGTTTGTTTCACAGTGGGAAAGAGGTCTGGAGTTGACCTCAAGCTTCAGTGGTTGAGCTGATGATGCTGGGAACGCCCAGCTCAGCTCTCAGCTCCCAGGAAGGTCTCCTGCAGCCACCAGGATTGTACAGGGGGAAATTATCTCCAGAACTACAAGAGAATGTGCAGGACCTCTTGGAATTCAAGTTCAGTTCAGGCATCCTAAAAAAAAAAAAAAGCAAGGGATGGGAGGGGAGCAAGTGACAAGGATGGAGCAAGCAGCTGCCCAGGAAGGAAAGATCTGAAGGCCAAAGCTGCTGAGCCTGCAGCTGAGCTGCTCACAAAGCCCAGGCAGGAGGACAGGCTGAGCAGACAGGCACAGAGCACACCTCTGTGCCTGCAGCTCCTCAGGGCAGGAGAAAGGTCACTCGGGACGAGGAACATCTCTTGCTGCTCTTGAAAATCATCTCTGAACTCTGTCAGGGCAGTGGACCAGTCCTGAGCTGCAGCTGCACATTGTCCCTGCTTTGCTGGGATCTCAATGCTCTGGTGCAGCCCTTGAGCCTCTCAAACTCCTCCCTTGTCACAGGGAGAAGCAGCAGGCAGTGGAGCTCACCACATCCCCCAGGAGAGGAGCTGGTGCCACAGGGTGTGTGACTCCTCAGGAAGGTGCTGCTTTGCCCTGAGATATTCCTCTGTGAGCACTCAAAGGGGAGAGACCTGACCTCTTTCCAGGAAAAAGCAGGATTTGAACAGGGAAGGTCTCCAGGAGGCTGTGCAGGAGCAGGAACACCCAGCTGGCTGCATGGCCCTGTGGGTGCTGAGGTGAGAAAGGTGAGATTGGAAGGAATCTGCTCCACATTTCCACCTTTGCCAGATTGTATTTTCCCATTTGTGAAACAGAAAAAAAACCCCCAATCCTCCCTTCCCTCCCAGAGTCTCCATGAGGATTCACTGACTGAGCTGAGCTCTTTAGGAGGTGTCCTTTGATGCTCCCTGTGTGTCCCTTCCAGCTCAGGATATTCTGTGATCCCGTGATTTATGTTGGAGAGAAAACGTGCCAAGTGCTGTGTGGACACAAACTCTCCTGCCTCGTGCTGCTGGCACTGTGCCCGTGCTGTGACACACCTTGGAGTGCCTTTCTAGGATGCTGCTCTCACAGTGCCCTGGCTGTGGCACCACGGGGACACTCCAGGCACGGCAGGACATCAAACTCACCCAGGGGCAGCGACAGGAGAGATGGAGTGACTGGGGAGGGGAGGGAGTGTGGCTGCCTTTCCAAATTATGGGACGTTTCTGGTTCTTATAGAAGGAAAACCCAGCAGAAGTGGGGTGGGATAAGGGAATGGTGTCCCAAAACCCAGCAGGATTGGATGGGATAAGAGAATGGTGTCCCAAAACCAAGCAGGAGTGGGGTGGGATAACAGAAGGGTGTCTCAAAACCCAGCAGGAGTGGGGTGGGATAAGAGAATGGTATCCCAAAACCCAGCAGGAGTGGAGTGGGATAACAGAATGGTGTCCCAAAACCCAGCAGGAGTGGGGTGGGATAAGGGAATGGTGTCCCAAAACCCAGCAGGATTAGGTGGGATAACAGAAGGGTGTCCCAAAACCCAGCAGGATTGGGATGGGATAAGGGAATGGTGTCCCAAAACCAAGCAGGAGTGGGGTGGGATAAGGGAATGGTGTCCCAAAACCCAGCAGGATTAGGTGGGATAAGGGAATGGTGTCCCAAAACCCAGCAGAAGTGGGGTGGGATAAGGGAATGGTATCCCAAAACCCAGCAGGAGTGGGGTGGGATAAGGGAATGGTGTCCCAAAACCCAGCAGGATTGGGGTGGAATAAGAGAATGGTATCCCAAAACCCAGCAGGATTGGGATGGGATAAGGGAATGGTGTCCCAAAACCCAGCAGAAGTGGGGTGGGATAAGGGAAGGGTGTCCCAAAACCCAGCAGGAGTGGGGTGGGATAAGGGAAGGGTGTCCCAAAACCCAGCAGGATTAGGTGGGATAAGGGAAGGGTGTCCCAAAACCCAGCAGGATTAGGTGGGATAACAGAAGGGTGTCCCCACCTTCTGGATGCTTTGGGGATTTAAGGGGTGTGACTGGCACCAGCTCACTCGCAGGGTTCACTTTCACAGATGCTGTTCCAAACTGCCCGCGGGCCCTGCTGCTGTTTTCCGGTGAGCACGCTGAGCCGTGCCGGGTTCTCCAGGGACAAACAGGGCACGGCTGTCCCCGGGCACAGCGAGGCTTCCCGGGAGCTGCCAGCAGCTCTGCGGGACACGGGACACTGCCAGCCCCGTCCGCAGCCCGAGCTCGTATCCAGCGCCAGGCAGCCCTGGCGTGTGCACGGGCTGCCACCACCCTCTGCTGGGGGGACGGGGACGGGAGCGGGACGGGGACGGGAGTGGGACGGGGACGGGAGCGGGACGGGGACGGGAGTGGGACGGGAGCGGAGCAGGATGGGGACCAGAACAGGACAGGGACCAGAGCAGGATGGGGACCTGTGCAGCATGGGGACCTGAGCAGGGTGAAATGGCTGCAGGATGGGGATCACAGCAGGGTGGGAGCCAGAGCAGGGTGGGAACAGCAGCAGGGTGGGGATCAAGGCAGGATGCCCCGTGCAGGATGCTCTGTGCATGATGCTCTGTGCAGGATGCCCCGTGCAGGATGCTCTGTGCAGGATGCTCTGTGCAGGATGCTCTGTGCAGGATGCCCTGTGCAGGATGCTCTGTGCAGGATGCTCTGTGCAGGATGCCCTGTGCAGGATGCTCTGTGCAGGATGCTCTGTGCAGGATGCCCCGTGCAGGATGCCCTGTGCAGGATGCTCTGTGCAGGATGCCTGCAGGATGCTCTGCAGGATGCTCTGTGCAGGATGCCCTGCAGGATGCCCTGTGCAGGATGCTCTGTGCAGGATGCCCTGCGCAGGATGCTCTGTGCAGGATGCTCTGTGCAGGATGCCCTGTGCAGGATGCTCTGTGCAGGATGCCCCGTGCAGGATGCTCTGTGCAGGATGCCCTGTGCAGGATGCCCTGTGCAGGATGCTCTGTGCAGGATGCTCTGTGCAGGATGCCCTGTGCAGGATGCCCCGTGCAGGATGCTCTGTGCAGGATGCCCTGTGCAGGATGCCCTGTGCAGGATGCTCTGTGCAGGATGCCCTGTGCAGGATGCCCCGTGCAGGATGCTCTGTGCAGGATGCTCTGTGCAGGATGCCCCGTGCAGGATGCTCTGTGCAGGATGCCCTGTGCAGGATGCTCTGTGCAGGATGCCCTGTGCAGGATGCCCTGTGCAGGATGCTCTGTGCAGGATGCCCTGTGCAGGATGCTCTGTGCAGGATGCTCTGTGCAGGATGCCCTGTGCAGGATGCCCCGTGCAGGATGCCCTGTGCAGGATGCCCCGTGCAGGATGCCCCGTGCAGGATGCTCTGTGCAGGATGCTCTGTGCAGGATGCCCCGTGCAGGATGCCCCGTGCAGGATGCTCTGTGCAGGATGCTCTGTGCAGGATGCCCCGTGCAGGATGCCCCGTGCAGGATGCTCTGTGCAGGATGCCCTGTGCAGGATGCCCTGTGCAGGATGCCCTGTGCAGGATGCTCTGTGCAGGATGCCCCGTGCAGGATGCCCCGTGCAGGATGCTCTGTGCAGGATGCTCTGTGCAGGATGCCCTGTGCAGGATGCCCCGTGCAGGATGCCCTGTGCAGGATGCCCTGTGCAGGATGCTCTGTGCAGGATGCCCTGTGCAGGATGCTCTGTGCAGGATGCCCCGTGCAGGATGCTCTGTGCAGGATGCCCTGTGCAGGATGCTCTGTGCAGGATGCTCTGTGCAGGATGCTCTGTGCAGGATGCCCCGTGCAGGATGCCCTGTGCAGGATGCTCTGTGCAGGATGCCCTGTGCAGGATGCCCCGTGCAGGATGCTCTGTGCAGGATGCTCTGTGCAGGATGCCCTGTGCAGGATGCCCTGCATGCTCTGTGCAGGATGCCCTGTGCAGGATGCTCTGTGCAGGATGCCCCGTGCAGGATGCTCTGTGCAGGATGCTCTGTGCAGGATGCCCTGTGCAGGATGCCCCGTGCAGGATGCTCTGTGCAGGATGCCTGCAGGATGCTCTGCAGGATGCCCCGTGCAGGATGCTCTGTGCAGGATGCTCTGTGCAGGATGCTCTGTGCAGGATGCCCCGTGCAGGATGCTCTGTGCAGGATGCTCTGTGCAGGATGCTCTGTGCAGGATGCCCCGTGCAGGATGCTCTGTGCAGGATGCCCTGTGCAGGATGCCCCGTGTGCAGGATGCTCGTGCAGGATGCCCCGTGCAGGATGCCCCGTGCAGGATGCTCTGTGCAGGATGCTCTGTTCAGGATGCTCTGTGCAGGATGCCCCAGATGCTCTATGCAGGATGCTCTGTGCAGGATGCCCCGTGCAGGATGCTCTGTGCAGGATGCTCTGTGCAGGATGCCCCGTGCAGGATGCTCTGTGCAGGATGCTCTGTGCAGGATGCCCTGTGCAGGATGCCCTGTGCAGGATGCTCTGTGCAGGATGCCCTGCAGGATGCCCCGTGCAGGATGCCCCGTGCAGGATGCTCTGTGCAGGATGCTCTGTGCAGGATGCCCTATGCAGGATGCCCCGTGCAGGATGTTCTGTGCAGGATGCTCTGTGCAGGATGCTCTGTGCAGGATGCCCCGTGCAGGATGCCCTGCAGGATGCTCTGTGAGGGATGCCCCGTGCAGGATGCCCTGTGCAGGATGCCCTGCAGGATGCTCTTGCATGATGCCCCGTGCAGGATGCCCTGTGCATGATGCCCTGTGCAGGATGCCCCGTGCAGGATGCTCTGTGCAGGATGCTCTGTGCAGGATGCTCTGTGCAGGATGCCCCGTGCAGGATGCTCTGTGCAGGATGTTCCGTGCAGGATGCCCCGTGTAGGATGCTCTGTGCAGGATGCTCTGTGCAGGATGCCCCGTGCAGGATGCCCCGTGTAGGATGCCCTTGGATGATGCCCTGTTCCACCGCAGCCCCATGCCCAGAGCTCTGCCCATCTCGGCTCACGCTGCCCTCCCCAGATCCGGGCACATCCCCGGCCGGCTCCCGGCTGCGCTGCCCTCCCCAGCTCCGGCCGCATCTCGGCAGGAGCAGGGAGCAGATGTGACAAACGCGCTGCCTGCTCCATGTCCCCCGCATCCCCCCGAGCCTGGGCGCTGCCTGCTGAGACCCTTCACAGCCCATTAGGCAATCCAGGCCCGGGAACACGCGTCGCTCTGCAGGCGCTGCGGGGGCCGGCGCTGCCTCCGGCCCGGCCGTGGCTCCCCGGCACTCGCCGCTGCTTAGAGGCGGCTGCAGAGCCCGTGGGGAGCAGCCCCAGGATCACCCGGGGATGGCAGGAGGAGCAGAAGGGGCCCAGCCATTGTGCAGGGGCTGCGGGGCAGCTCAGGCTCATCCGAGCCTTGGGGGAGGTGGGAAGGGGTATTAATTAATTAATTAACTAACGGATGGAGCAGCTCTCCGCTGCCCCAGCTCGCGGCTGCCCCGGGCGGGCTCTCCGCAGGGTCTGTCCTCGGAGGGCACCGGGAGCCACATCCCATCCTCCAGAATCCCAACCAGTCGGAGCGAGCAGGGTTTTGAAGTTGGTTCGGCGAGGCGCTGTGTCTCAGACCTTCTCTCAGGGCCTTATTAAAATGCAGACTGCAAATTCAGATACTGTAAACAAGGTCACTGGAGAATGAAGATCAACAGAGTGCAAGCACAAGGAATGCAGAGCATTAATATTCTGATGTGTGAGCCCGTCCTAAATATTTTATCAGGCTAAGCTTTTTTGTATTGAGGCATCCTTCCCCTTCTCTTCCTCCTCCTCCTCTGCCTGCTTCACGCCCTTTTCTCCTGCGTTCACAAAAAGCACTTTGTATTTTGGCTGAGCCTTGAAATGTATGCAAACCTTCCTCTCCCCCTCCAAGAAAACCCTCGCCCTCTTCCAGGAGGGGGAGAGATTTCCTAACGGGGTTTCTTTTGTTTCTGTCAACATCTCACTTAGGCAGCAGGCTCGGAGACTTATTGAACGCTGCCAGGGTCTTATCACCCAGAGCTCCTTCCCCCTCCCCGCAGGAATGCAGGGATTCCCTCCCACCTCCAGGCGCTCTGCAGATCCTCACTGGGCACGATGGGCCATGGTTCTGGGGCTGGGCATCGTCCTGGGGCTGGGCACTGTCCTGGGGCTGGGCATTGTCCTGGGGCTGGGCATCGTCCTGGGGTTGGGCATCATCCTGGGGTTGGGCACTATCCTGGGGCTGGACATTGTCCTGGAGCTGGGCATTACCCTGGGGCTGGGGCATTGTCCTGGGGCTGGGCATCATACTGGGGCTGGGTATCGTCCTGGGCTGGGCATCGTCCTGGGGCTGGGCACTGTCCTGGGGCTGGGCATCGTCCTGGGGCTGGGCATCATCCTGGGGCTGGGCATTGTCCTGGGGATGGGCATTGTCCTGGGGCTGGGAATTGTCCTGGGGCTGGGCATCATCCTGGGGCTGGGCATTGCCCTGGGGCTGGGCATTGTCCTGGAGCTGGGCACTGTCCTGGGGCTGGGCACTGTCCTGGGGCTGGGGCATCATCCTGGGCCTGGGCATTGTCCTGGGGCTGGGCACTGTCCTGGGGCTGGGCACTGTCCTGGGGCTGGGCATTGTCCTGGGGCTGGGCACTGTCCTGGGGCTGGGCATTGTCCTGGGCTGGGCACTGTCCTGGGGCTGGGCATCATCCTGGGGCTGGGCATTGTCCTGGAGCTGGGCACTGTCCTGGGGCTGGGCATCATCCTGGGGCTGGGCACTGTCCTGGGGCTGGGCATCGTCCTGGGGCTGGGCACTGTCCTGGGGCTGGGCATTGTCCTGGGGCTGGGCACTGTCCTGGAGCTGGGCACTGTCCCGGGCTGGGCACTGTCCTGGGGCTGGGCACTGTCCTGGAGCTGGGCACTGTCCTGGGGCTGGGCACTGTCCTGGGGCTGGGCACTGTCCTGGGGCTGGGCACTGTCCTGGGGCTGGGCATCATCCTGGGGCTGGGCACTGTCCTGGGGCTGGGCACTGTCCTGGGGCTGGGCATCATCCTGGGGCTGGGCATCATCCTGGGGCTGGGCACTGTCCTGGGGCTGGGCATCGTCCTCGGCTGGGCACTGTCCTGGGGCTGGGCATCATCCTGGGGCTGGGCACTGTCCTGGGGCTGGGCACTGTCCTGGGGCTGGGCATTGTCCTGGGCTGGGCACTGTCCTGGGGCTGGGCATCATCCTGGGGCTGGGCACTGTCCTGGGGCTGGGCACTGTCCTGGGGCTGGGCATTGCCCTGGAGCAGGGCACTGTCCTGGGGCTGGGCATTGTCCTGGGCTGGGCACTGTCCTGGGGCTGGGCACTGTCCTGGGGCTGGGCATTGTCCTGGGGCTGGGGCACTGTCCTGGGGCTGGGCATTGTCCTGGGGCTGGGCACTGTCCTGGGGCTGGGCATCGTCCTGGAGCTGGGCATCGTCCTGGGGCTGGGCATTGTCCTGGGGCTGGGAATTGTCCTGGGGCTGGGCATTGTCCTGGGTATGTGTCACTTTCCCAGGGATGTGCCACTGTCCTGGGGATGTGCCATCATCCTGGGAATGTGCCACTGTCCTGGGGATGTGTCACTGTCCAGGGATGAGCCTGTTCCAGGGGATGAGCCTTTTCCAGGGGTGAGCCCTGAGGATGTGTCACTGTTCCAGGGATGAGTCTGTCCCAGGGGTGAGCCCTGGCCCTGGGGGTATGTCTCTGTCCCAGGGATGAGCCTGTCCCAGGGGTGAGCCTGTCCCAGGGGTGAGCCTGTCCCAGGGGTGAGCCTGTTCCAGGGGATGAGCCTGTCCCAGGGGTGAGCCCTGGGGATATGTCTCTGTCCCAGGGATGAGCCTGTCCCAGGGGTGAGCCTGTCCCAGGATGAGCCTGTCCCAGGGTGAGCCTGTCCCAGGATGAGCCCTGGGGATGTGTCACTGTCCTGGGGATATGTCTCTGTCCCAGTGGTGAGCCTGTTCCAGGGATGAGCCCTGGGGATGTGTCACTGTTCCAGGGATGAGCCTGTTCCAGGGGTGAGCCCTGGGGATGTGTCACTGTCCTGGGGATATGTCTCTGTCCCAGGGGTGAGCCTGTCCCAGGGTGAGCCCTGGCCCAGGGGTGAGCCTGTCCCAGGGGTGAGCCCTGGGGATGTCACTGTCCTGGGGATATGTCTCTGTCCCAGGGGTGAGCCTGGCCCAGAGGATGAGCCTATTCCAGGGATGAGCCTGTCCCAGGGGTGAGCCTGTTCCAGGGGTGAGCCTGTCCCAGGGGTGAGCCCTGTCCCAGGGGTGAGCCTGTCCCAGGGGTGAGCCCTGGGGATATGTCACTGTCCCAGGGGTGAGCCCTGGCCCAGCCCTGCTGCTGAGCTGTCTCCCAGAGGGCAGTTTGGGCTCAGGGAAGTGATCCAGAGCTCCCTGACCTGCTGTCAGAGCAGCCAGCACAGGGTCATTGGCTTCTGCCCCGGGTGGAGAGTGGCTGGAAACCTCATGTTCAGTGGAAAATGAGCTGAGCTGCAGCCCAGCCTCAGCTGGGGTGGGAAGGGGCTCCCTGACCGGCACAGGACTGGATTTTCCTTACCAAGAGAGCCCTGGGCACAGCTGCAGCTGCATCACAGTGCTGACAGGACCTGTGCCTTCAGAAATCCAGCATGGCCTTGATTTTATTTTATTGTTACTCTGAAAGGATTCAACCCCCCAGTGCTGTTTTTTCCCTTTTGCTTGAGAACAAGCAGGAAATCTGGCCCAGGTTATGGAGCCAGTGCTGCTCCCAGTGCAGCTCCCCTGGCCTGGAGTGGAGCAGCTTTTGTCTCAAATGACACCCAGAGCTTCAGGGAAATATTTCCTGATCCTGAAATCTCCCAGAGCTGAGTTTTAATCCATATTTCCACCTGGTGGTTGTGTTCTTCCCTCTGTGCTACCCACTAACCCCAAATCTGTCTGGCTTGCAGAACTCCACTCATCCAATTAGCAATTATACCCTGCAAGTGGAGTGGCCAGCCACACATCTCCAGTAATAAATAGCCCAGGATTGAAGGGAACAGTTTGGGAATAGTCAATTGAATGGGAATTATTCATGCAAACTGTATCACAGGCTCTTACAAATACCACATGCACTCCAGAAAATGAGGGCATTTATGTAATGACATCTCATTAAAAAAATAATCATAAGAAATTGATTATTAATAAAATATTGAGGGATAATTAACATTTTTTTCTCCTCTCTGAGCAGAAGATTCCAGAAAAGGGACTGCTTCTCCTTTTCAGCTCCAACTCTGGCTTCCAAAGGACTTGAAAGAGAATTGTGTGCATTAACCAGAGAAATCTGGCCTAAAATGAACATTTAAATGCAACACGAATTAATGGGTGAGCTTTTTACTAGGTGAAATGTTGGAGTCTATACAAATTGACATTTTTTGATCATAAATAATAGCCTAGATCTGAAACTGTTGTATAATTAGCAGTCCTTGGATCTGAAACCATTTTGCAATTGTGAGGAGTTGATTTCATTTTAATTTTTTTAAACTCTCATAGCAGCAGTGTGATTGCCCAGCTCCCAGCAGGTAAAGGAGCAGGGGGGAGTGGATTTATTTGGATTTATTTTTGGTTTTGGTTTATTTTTGCTTTGTGGAGGGGGTTTTGCTGACCCACATGGGCACTGCTGGGGTCACCCTGTGTGGGCACGGACTGGCAGGAGTGACAGGCAGGAAACCAGAGAGGAAAATCTGAATTTATTGCACAGGTGAGTGGAGTCTGGCAGGAGGAGCTGAGGGACCTTAAATCCCCTCCAGTGCCACCCCAGGGACACCTCCCACTGTCCCAGTGCTCCCAGTCCAGCCTGGCCTTGGGCACTGCCAGGGATCCAGGGCAGCCACAGCTGCTCTGGGAATCCATCCCAGCCCTGCCCACCCTGCCAGGGAACAATTCCTGCCCAAAATCCCATCCAAATCTCCCCTTTTTCAGTTTGAAGCCATTCCCTGTGTCCTGTCCCTCCTGCCCTGTCCCCAGTCCCTCTGCAGCTCTCCTGGAGCCCTCCAGGCCCTGCCAGGGGCTCTGAGCACCCCCAGCTCTCCCAGCCTGGCTCCAGCCCTGCAGCAGCTCCCTGGGCTCCTCTGGGCTCTCTCCAGCAGCTCCAGGTGCTGCTGCTGTTGGAATTCCCAGGTGGGGTCTCACCTGGATCCCCCCTTTTCCTGCTGCCATGCTGTGGGATCACCCAGGACACGGGGAGCAGCCACTGCTGCTTGTCTGTGCTGCTGCAGCACCCCAGGCTGCCCAGCAGGGCTTGGGCTGAGCTCTGTGCTCCCAGTCTGGGCCAGTTTGGCTCCCGAGGGCACAGGCAGGCACGGGGCTGGTTCTGTGCTGCTGCTGTCCCAGCCCGAGGTGTCCCTCAGCCCTGAGCTCACCTCTGAGCACATGCAGGGGTTTGAGCCCAGCTCTTTCCATGGGAGGCTGCAGGAGCTGTTCTCAGAGGTTTCCATGGCTGTTTATTCTCCCTTATCTCAGGATTGCTCTGCCCAGCTCACAGCTCTGCTCGCCAGACGTCCAGGGCAGAATCTGCCTGGAGAGGCAGGACTGATCTTTTATAGTCTAAATTACCTACTGGGGATTTACAATTATTTTCCAATACAATACAACTTTGTTAAACTGCCCAGCTCTGACCCCATCCAATCTGACAGTGCCAGCATGTCACCCAGCATGGATGGCACGGAGCAGAAGGAGGAAGAGGATCCACACCCCAAATTCTCCATCTTGGCCACGTGTCCCTTATCACAAACATCCCCAAAAGTCTATTTATCTACGTTTTAACAACCCAATTTACACTTTACTAATTTTGGTGGCTGGTTTCCATTCCCTCTGTGTTGGTAATTTCCCCCAGAGGTTTGAATTCAGCACCTGAGACACCAGGGTCTCACTCAGGGGTCTTTGGGACCCTCGCCAGGGGGGTTTGAGACCCCCAGAGAGGCCAGGGGTGCCCCCTGGGCTCCCACAGCTGCTGCTCCCAGGGCAGCCTGGCAGCCTCAGGACGTGGGGAAAGCCCTGCCTGCCTTCCCTGGGCTCCTGGCACAGCTCTGTGGAAAAGCTGAGCACGTGTGCTGTCCCTGGAGCCTGTGAGCTGCAGGCCAGCCAGGGGGATGAAGACATTCCCTGCACTGCTCCCCGTGTGAAATACAGCAGCTTATTGATTTATATTTAAAAGGGATGAATGCAGCATATATCAGTATATTAGACACACTGCACACAAACAGAAAGGGCACCACTGCCTCCCTCCTGAGCAATTCATCACCTTGCACTGCCCTCCCAGGGAGCAGCCGAGGGGAGGGGGGTTTCTCCCTTGTGTGGGCATCCCAGCTGAATTCCCTGGCATGGCTATGAGTGAGTGGCATGGCAGCACCACCTCCAAACCCCAGGAGAGTCTGCTCAGTTTTTCCTTCTGGCCTGTGGAATGCAGAGCAGAGCTGCCAGCCCTGTCACTGCTCAGGGAAACTGAGGCACAGCACAGCAGCTTCCCCAGGACACATTGCCAAAGGAGCAGAGAGCTGTGAAGGGTGTGAACTCCCCATCCCTGGAGGTGCTGGGCTGGAGCAGCCTGGCCAGTGGGAGGTGTCCCTGCCATGGCAGGGGAGCCAAAACCCAAACCAGCCTGGGCTGTATTTGGGCACGCACAGCACTCGGCTCAGGAGCTGCCAGGCTGTGCCAGGCTGTGCCAGGGGCTGTGCCAGCCCCGCTGGGGTGTCTCAGAGCACCCAGGGGACACCAGGGGCTCCTGGCAGCTGTGTGAGCTGTGTGAGAGCCCGGCCTGAGCAGGAGTGACAGCAGCAGCCCCATTCCTAATGTGCCCTGGGATCCTGCTCAGGATGCTGCAGGGAACCCAGGCACAGGAATATTATCGTTAGCAGCATCATCATTATTATTATTTTATTATTACCATCACTATTCCCCTGCTGCTGGTGGTGGCTGCACAGCAAACCCAGCCTGAGCTGCTCTGGTGGCATTTCCCTCCACCCAGCCCAACTCCCCATTGCTTTGACAAGACAAAAATTGCCCCCAAGAACATCTTGCTGATTTCTGTTGAGTTAATTAAATGGTTTTAGTTCTAGTTTTCAGCTCTCTGCACTTCCAGTGCACAAAAGCCAGTTGGTTGTAGGGGAATTAAATGATGCTGTCCCAGAATTCTACAGGAAATGGGGAGAGGAAATCTTACAAGGGCATGTAGGAACAGGACAAAGGGGGTGGCTTTACACTGACAGAAAGTAGAATTAGATTAAAAATTAGGGAAAAATTCTTCCCTGTGAGGTGGTGAGGCCCTGGCACAGCTGTGGCTGCCCCTGGATCCCTGGCAGGGCCCAGGCCAGGCTGGATGGGGTTTGGAGCAGCCTGGGACATTAGAACATGTCCAGGGAGGAAAGGAGGAACTGGATGAGCTTTAAAGCCCTTCCATGTTGTGTTTTTATGAATTCTCAGGAAGGAAATGGAAGTTTTGAGTAGGTCTATAGCACCCACTGGCACAGAGAAAGAGATAAAGAGGCAGCCCTGACCCCAAATCCCCTCTCAGTGACACTTTTGGTGGCACCTCCCCCCCAGCCAGCAAGGGTGATAATCACCTCCCCCGGCACGGGGAGGGTTAATTAGGCAGTGTTTGTTCAGCACTGTGAATAGGTAAAATGCTGTCTAAGTGCAGAGCATTATGATTAATAACATCCAGCCTGCTAAGGCAAAGTGCTTAGAAGGATTCAGAAAGGATTATTCATTTATATGAATACAGAGGATATCTACAGTTACATTAAATGGGATAAAAATCTGCAGGGGACCTAAACCCTCGTGCTTCAGGACATAAACCAGCCATTAGCTGCCTGGGCTGGGGAGGAAGAGCTCTCAGAACACTTTAGCAAAGTGTCACAGTGCTCAGCAGGGGACCCTCATCTTCCCTGCCAGCATCCAGGACCTGCTCCTCAGCCCAAATCTGCATCTTCCTGCCGGTTCACAGGCCCAGAACTGCAGAGTCCTGGAGCATCCTGAGCTGGGAGGGCCAGCCCAGCTCCTGGCTGTGCCCAGGACATCCCCACCATCCCACCCTGTGCCTGGGAGCGTTGTCCAAACACTCCTGGAGCTGTGGCAGCCCTGGGGCCGGGGTAAATAATGCTGTGATCACAAATTCTCTGCTCCAGGGAGAGATTTCCTCCCTCCCCTGGCTGTGCCACCCGTGTGCCATCACTCACTGGTGCCTCTCTGCGTCCTGGGCCATCCTGCTGTGCTCCAGGACAATGTGCCACGAAGCCAGATGACCCTGAGGCAACCTCTTGGTGCTCCTCTACTAAAACTGAGCAAGGTGGGGGCTGTGATGCTGAGAGCAGGAAGGGTGAGGGGCAGCTGGTGCCTGACACTGGTGGCTCTCAACACAGGTCCTGGCAGTGTTGTGTGTGCTCAAAACACCCCCTGCCCCCCAATTTCTGCATTTTGTTCCTCAAAGAGCAGCACCTTAAGCAGAAACTCTAAATTCTCCACTCATCTTCAGAAGCTGATCTGCAGAGCTTTACTTGGGATTGTTCAATATTCCTTCATTTTTTTTGCTAGGATTTTTTTTTTTTGTGTGTGGATTGTTGGGTGGGTTTTTTTTGGTCAGGGAGGACAAAAAAGGTGCTGAAGGTGAAAATGTATTGCAAAGTGTTGCAGGGCTGGCTGTGCAGTATTTTTGGTCTCAGCAGCAAGAAGAGCAGACCCCAGATCTGCTCTTGGACAGCAACGAGAAAAATAAATTTTGCAAGAAATTAAACTCAGGAAATGCAGAAAATCATAATGCAGGAAATTTAAAGGCAGTAAATTCCGAAGTGATACAAGTTTGTCTCCAGCCTGTGGTTAAGCTGCAGAGCTCATTGCTGTGAGATATTAAAATAGCTGGGGCTGCCTGTGAGCAGCAGCATCTGCAGCACAATCGAGGATTTCAACCCTGCACGGCACAGACTGACCCTGGCTGTGCCTGGGGCAGAAAAGAGCTTCTCCAGGAGGGATTTGGGGGCAGAAAGGGCTTCTCCAGGAGGGATTTGGGGGTGGCAAAGGGCTTCTCCAGGAGGGATTTGAGGGTGGCAAAGAGCTTCTCCAGGAGGGATTTGGGGCAGAAAAGAGCTTCTCCAGGAGGGATTTGGGGGCAGAAAAGAGCTTCTCCAGGAGGGATTTGAGGGCAGAAAAGAGCTTCTCCAGGAGGGATTTGAGGGTGGCAAAGAGCTTCTCCAGGAGGGATTTGGGGGCAGAAAAGAGCTTCTCCAGGAGGGATTTGAGGGTGGCAAAGGGCTTCTCCAGGAGGGATTTGGGGGCAGAAAAGGCTTCTCCAGGAGGGATTTGAGGGTGGCAAAGGGCTTCTCCAGGAGGGATTTGGGGGCTGGCTGACCGTGCTCAGGGCTCATGAAACTCTCTGTCCATCCTGCACCTCCAGCTCTGGTGTCTCTGAGTTCTGCCTGTGATCCCTGTGCCCACAGGAGCTCCCTGGGTGGGCAGGATCCTGGGGAAAAGGCCAAGGCAGTGGTAGGATGAGGTGATGAGGTTTTTTGGGTAGAACAAAGTGGCAACAGAGCCTCTGGAGCTCTGGTTCTGCTGAGGTTGGCAGCAGAGCCTTTGCTCTTCAGCAGCAATCCCCTGCAGCCCCACTCGATGACTTTTTGCCTGAGCCCTCAGTGCAGACCCAGGGATATTCTGGTATTTGTATTTTCCTCGGGCCTGTAAATGTCTCGGTGCCTCCCTCATCACCAGGACTAGGATGTGGGATTTGGGATGGCCCCAGAGCTGTGAGCCCCTCTGCTGTGAGGGGCTGCCACAGCAGCACCCCCAGCCCCTTGTGCAGGTGACAGGGCTCAGCAGCAACACGGGATTTGTTTGGGGGGCTCCACCCCGAGGTCCCCTGTGCCAGGAGGTGACAAGGACACCCTGGCACTCCCCTCTGGCTGTGCTCATTACAACCACCGAGGCCTCTTGGTGCTCTGAGAACGAGCCAAACCCAATTTGTGTCATCTCCTAATGTGCCCCTAATACCTTTCATTGGATCCAATTAGGTACCGGCAGCAGCAAGGGGGGGCTCAGCCTTCACCCCACATCGATCCTAACGAGCAGCAGGCTCAGGGTGTCCCCCCAGCCGCTCGGCACGGCTTAATGTGCACTTAACACCAAGAGTTACCTGTGAGAGATGCTCGGGGAGAGGCGGCCGTGTAATTTATGCCTCTGGAACAGGATCCTCCACGGGCATTACAACAGCGCACTCGGGGAGGACTCGGCTGCCTGCTGGAGAAGAAAGGAAGGCTTTAAGTGCAGATTTAAAGAAGGTGATGGAGCAGCTACAAAGGAGGGGAACACACGCCCTCCAGCTGTGGAAGAAGGCAGAAGGGAGGCTGAGATAAAAGGCGAGCTTTGATCTCCTCGATCCATCGGGCTTCGGTCCCGCTGCGCCGGGGCTGAGCTCCGAGTGCCCGGGGGAGCTGCCCCTGGGGAAAGGCACATCCATCCATCCTGCCCGGCCAGCTGCCCCTCGGGAAAGGCACATCCATCCATCCTGCCCGGCCAGCTGCCCCTCGGGAAAGGCACATCCATCCATCCTGCCCTGCCAGCTGTCCCTCGGGAAAGCACATCCATCCTGCCCTGCCTGGCCCAGAATGAGCTCTGAGTGCTCTGGTGGAGCTGCCCCTCGGGAAAGGCACATCCATCCTGCCTGGCCCGGAATGGGATCCGAGTGCTCCTTGGGAGCTGTCCCTGGGAAGGGCACATCCATCCTGCCCTGCCTGGCCGGGATGGGATTCGAGTGCCCCGGGGGGAGCTGCCCCTCGGGAAAAGGCACATCCATCCTGCCCGGCCCAGAATGAGCTCTGAGTGCTCTGGTGGGAGCTACCCCTCGGGAAAGGCACATCCATCCTGCTCTGCCTGGCCGGGATGGGATCCGAGTGCTCCAGTGGGAGCTGCCCCTGGGAAAAGGCACATCCATCCTGCCCGGCCAGCTGCCCCTGGGGGAAAGGCACATCCGTCCTGCCCTGCCTGGCTGGGGTGGGATCCGAGTGCCCGGGGGAGCTGCCCTCGGAAAGGCACATCCATCCTGCCCTGCCTGGCTGGGGTGGGATCCGAGTGCCCCGGGGAGCTGCCCCGAAGGCACATCCATCCTGCCCTGCCTGGCCCAGAATGAGCTCCGAGTGCTCCAGTGGGAGCTGCCCCTCGGGAAAGGCACATCCATCCTGCCCTGCCTGGCTGGGGTGGGATCCGAGTGCCCGGGGGAGCTGCCCTCGGAAAGCACATCCATCCTGCCCGGCCCAGAATGAGCTCCTGAGTGCTCTGGTGGGAGCTGCCCCTCGGGAAAGGCACATCCATCCTGCCCAGCCTGGCCTGGGGTGGGATCCGAGTGCTCCGGGGGGAGCTGCCCTGTTGGAGACTGTACGTGGTCAGGACAGTCGTGACAGACAGAGAGATCTCCATGAGCCAGGTCTGGAAACTTGTGGTTTATTGCACAGGGCTGGGTGAAAGGGCCCTGCTGGAGCTGCCAGCCACAGCCCAGAGCAGGGCAGAGAGAGACTGGGGGTAGTGAGAGTTCTGAGAGGTAAGAGAGGTAAGGAAGAGAGTGATTTTCCCATTTACAATACAATAAATCTTCTTCTGTGTTGAATATTCTAATTTCCACTCACCAATCTAACACAAGATACAAATCCTGTAGCATTTACATACAGCCTGTAGGAATCATTGCATGACCATCATGTGTTATACTTTAAACCCTAAAAACTTCTCTTTGGGCCCCTTGTGCCAAGCCAGCAGGGTCTTCTCTGACCTTTGGACCATTGTTCTATCCAGAGGGGATTACTTTTGGCCGGCCATCCTATTGTCTCCTCGTTATTTAGTAACTAAGCTTTGGTACCTCAAAGATGGCTTTCATTTCTATCTCGCCTGTGGTTCCCATATTCTCAAAATCTTTTGCTGGGCAATCATATTTATAAGGTTTTTATTTATAAGGTTTTCCTGATTCATCCCTCCCAACACTGCCCCTCGGGAAAGGCATGTCCATCCCTGCCCTGCCTGGCCCAGGATGGGATCCCTCTTTTTTGGGACCCCAGTGCTGCTCTCTCCAGCTGTGCTGAAGCTCTGCTGCAGGGGAGGGGGCAAAGCTGCAGTTTCCCCATGCTTTGGGATAGCTGGATTTCCTCCTTTTTTGTTTAAAAGTATTTAAATTCACTCCTTTCCCCACCTGTATGATCCACAAGAATTCAAGAGTGAAATTCACCCCAGGGCTTGTGCTGCAGTTTTAGGGAAGACAGAGAGTGCACGAGAAGTGATGAAGTGTTGGGTTTGGGCATGGTTCAAACAGCACAGGAAACCTCGGGCTCATGTTCAGCTGCCCAGTGTCAAACAAACCCTCAGGCACACATTCCTGCTCCAGCAAGGATATCAGGGCAAGACTGAATCCCTGACATAGGAGGGAGAGAGAGCCAGAGCTCCCATTGCCATCACCTGTGCTCCAGGACGCTCCCAGGACCAGCAAATTTTGGACTGCAGAGTCCCCTGGGGTGAAGAATGGAGGGGACGTCCCACTCCTCCAGGGAAACCTTATCAGGAAGTTCCAAGGCCAACAGAGACCCCAGTGCTCAGGGATCAGAAGCAGGTGCATGAACTGAGGGGTTTTGCAAGTGTTTTCCAATGTTTTTGCCGGCCTGCAGTGACACAGGGCCTGTGACACAAGTGACACATGGTGCTGGTGGCTCCAAACCCACCCAATGCTGTTCCATTAAGTCACTCTGAGTTAATGAAGGCAAGTCCAGGATGTCCCAGGACATCTCCTTGCCTGTGTTGGTCATTCAGCAGAATCCCCAGGCAATGGGCACAGCCCTGAGGCTGCCAGAGCTCCAGGAGAGTTTGGACACTGCTCTCAGGGATGCACAGGGTAGGATTTTTGAGGCACCTGTGCAGGGCTGGAAGTTGGACTGGATCATCCTTGGGGGGTCCCTTCCAGCTCAGAATATTCTGCAGTTCTGTGATTTCTTTTAGTGCACACTGGGAAAAGAATGGAATTCTGCTTGTCCATCCCACTCACACCTGGCATGGGGTCACAGCTCTCTGCAGCTGTGGTGTCCCTCTGTCCTCCCCAAGTGCCTGGTGTCACTGGCACAGTGGCTCAGCCACACTCATAAATCCTCTTTGCAATTTCATTCATTTCCCAGCTCGCTGTCACCAGCTCCAGCCCTTAATCTCACACTCCATAAATCACCCAGGGAGCAGAGGGAATCAGCTCCTCCCGCCGGGCTGGGCACAGCTGGGCAGCTCCTGCAGAGGGGTGAGGGGTGGGGGCGTCTCTGTCCCCTCTGCCACAAGGGGCCCCTTGTGTGACACTGGGGAGCCCAAGGGGAGGAAGGCTGGAGCTCAGGGAAAGGTTCTTCCCTCCCCAGAGGTGCTGGCACTGCCCAGGCTCCCCAGGGAATGGGCACAGCCCCGAGGCTGCCAGAGCTCCAGGGATGGACAGGGGGATTGCTGGGGGCTGGGCTGGGACAGGGGCTGGAATCCATGATCCTGTGGATATTCCAGCCCAGGATATTCCATGATTCTGTGAATCCCTGGAGAGCTGGCACGGGTCACTCCCATGCCTTGAGCCAGCCCTGCACTGGTTTGTGGGAGATAATTAACCTCAAATGCAGCACTGATATTTGGAGGGTACTCAGTCCCATCCCATCCCATCCCATCCCATCCCATCCCATCCCATCCCATCCCATCCCATCCCATCCCATCCCATCCCATCCCATCCCATCCCATCCCATCCCATCCCATCCCATCCCATCCCACCCCATCCCACATCCAGTCCTGAGAGTGAGATCCTGCTGTGGTGATGGATTTTATTGGCAGGAAAAGGCCCCTCTGGTGCCCATGAAGCCCACACGAAGTTTAGATTTGTGCCAGGGTGTTTTTACATCTCACCTGAGGATTTCAATAGAATGAGGCCGGTGGAGACTCCCAGGCAGGAAGGGAAGGACAATTATCTGTGGGATATCCCAGGTGAGGCATGGAGGGGATGTGTCCTGGTTTGGAGGAAGGTGTCTGCCAATAAAGGAATGAACTTCTCTTTGAAATGGAAAATGTAAACACCCTTCCTCCAAATTATTATTATAATTTTGAAATTAAGGAGTTCTCAGACAAAGAAATGGGAATAGGAATAACAGTTCTTTTGCCAGGAAAATTAAAATAGAAATGCAGTATTACAAAGAACAATCCCAAAGCACTGCCAGAGTCAGAATCCAAGCTGACACCCGTCAGTCAGTCAGGGTGTTGGCAGCAGTCCCATTCAGTGGTGGCTGCATCCTCCTGCAGGGGCAGATGTGGTTCAGCTGGAGCAGTGCTCCTGGAGAAGGTGCAGTTTCCTCTGAAGCTCCAGGGATGATGTGGAAAGGTCTGGTTTTCCTCTGGAATCCAGTGGAAAGAAGGTGCCTTGCTGTCCAAAATCTCAGTTTTTATCTGGGTAGGAAATGTTTGGCTCCTCCCCCTGGGTGGAGCATCTCTCAGTGGGATGATGTAATTTTATCAGCCATGCCCTGGGACTCAATGGCCATGAACAGGAGATATCTCCTGGAGGGAGGATGGGCTGTGGAAAGATAAAGATGATTGCCCAGCTGGTTTAAAGATGGCCCATTAGCAGATAATATGTGCCAGGAGATCAGGGTCACTGCCCCAGCTGGTTTAACAGATGGGACAGAATCCACAGCCCTGGTCACATCCTGCATTGCCATCCAGTTCAAACCAGTGCAGACCAGTGGGCACCCGACCATCTGCCCCCACAGAGACACCTGAGTGCGTCCCACCCACGTGGCTGCAATTCAGCTACAAAAAATTGGGAGTGGGAAAAGGCTGCTTATCAGGAGAATGAGTGGATTCATTTTTGCCTTGGAATTCCCGTGTTTTCATTCTTGGAATTTTTTTCCCCCTCCAAAAGCCATTTTGGGAGATGAGGTTAACAAATTATGTTCCATGCAATTTCTTTATGGTGGAAACACAAGCGTGTCAGCTCTTGAAGTATTTTGTAAAATGATGGTGGATTTGCCCAATTTTGTTTATTGGAGGAAAAAAAAACATGTGAAAGTGCTTAAAATGGCCAGTTTTGACATGTTCAGAATGAAATGTTTTGATTTTTTGGGCCTGAAACATTCTTCAGTTTAAAAACTCCCTTTCATTTAATTTGGAAAAATCCAAAAGCTTGATTGAAATGAAGTATTCTGATATTGTCAAATGAAATGTTGACTCCAAACCTTTTGAAAATCAATTTGGCAATAGTCTGGGAAACCTTTATCTTTGTTCCAGGCTTAAATAACATAAAAAAACAAACAAATGAATGCACAGTTTGCAAATGAACTGAGAGAAATCTTTTTCTGCATGCAGCTCTTGTTGCAGAAAAAATACGAAATTCCAATTGCTGTGTTTTTCAAAAAGGCCAAAAAACCCTTCAAATTCTGAGGAAAAATCTGAGGATTTTGCAGAGATAGGTGAGAAAGTAAAACCTTGAAATGGATGTTGGGATAATGAACAAAGCAGGAGCAGCAAGGTGCAGTTGCCAGAGCTGGAATAGCTCTTGGATCCAAAAGCAGGAAAATTCCTGTTTATAGCAGGGACAGGGATTTCCTGGGGACACAGATTCCCTCTGGATGTGGATTGCCTTCAGATGTGGATTCTCGATTCCCCTGGATATGAATTCCCTTGGACATGAATTCCCTTGGACCTGAATTCCCTTGGAAATGAATTTCCTTAGACAAGGATTTCCTTGGACACGGATTCCCTTAGACATGGATTCCCTCTCAACATGGATTTCCTTGAACATGTATTTTCCTTGGAGATGGATTCCCTTTGGACATGGATTCTCTTGGAGATGGATTCCTTGGACATGGATTTCTTTTGGACATGATTCCCTTTGGACATGGATTCCCTTTAGACATGGATTTTCTTGAACATGGATTCCCTTATACATGGATTCCCTTTGGACATGGATTCCCTTTGGACATAGATTTCCTTGAACATGGATTCCCTTTGGACATGGATTTCTTTTGGACATGGATTTCCTTGGACATGGACTTCCTTGGAAATTAATTCCCTTGGAAATGAATTTCCTTAGACAAGGATTTCCTTGGACACAGATTCCCTTGGGCATGATTTCCTTTGGACATGGATTTCCTTGAACATGGATTCCCTTTGGACATGGATTTCTTTGGAGATGGATTCCTTTGGACATGGATTCCCTTTAGACATGGATTTCCTTGAACATGGATTTCCTTGGACATGGAGTTTCTTGGAAATGAATTCCCTTGGAAATGAGTTTCCTTAGACAAGGATTTCCTTGGACACGGATTCCCTTAGACATGGATTCTCTTGGACATTGATTCCCTTGGAGATGGATTTCCTTTAGACATGGATTTTCTTGAACATGGATTTCCTTGGGCATGATTTCCCTTGGACATGGGTTCCCTTTAGACATGGATTTCCTTGGAAATGGATTCCTTTGGACATGGATTTCCTTGGAAATGGATTCCCTTGGAGATGGATTCCCTTGGAGATGGATTTCCTTGGAGATGGATTTCCTTTAGACATGGATTCCCTTGGACATTGATTCCCTTGGAGATGGATTCCCTTTAGCCATGGATTTCCTTGAACATGGATTTCCTTGGGCATGATTTCCTTTGGACATGGGTTCCCTTTAGACATGGATTCCCTTGGACATGGATTTCCTTTGGATGTGGATTCCTTGGACATGGATTTCCTTGGAAATGGATTCCCTTGGACATGGATTCCCTTTGGATGTGGATTCCTTGGACATGGATTTCCTTGAACATGGATTTCCTTTGGACACGGATTTTCTTGGACAGGGATTCCCTTTGGGTATGGATTTCTTTGGACATGAATTCCCCTGGCTGAAGGCCACCATGGGTGGGTTATTAATAACAATTTTATTTTTTTTTGCAATAACACCTTCAGCTGGAGACAGTGAATTATTTTGGGAGCAAAACAAGGGCGCAGTTGTGAGGGGCTGCAGAAAAGACTTGGTGATAGGAAGAGACTGGTGACAAAGTGGCAGATAAAATTCAGAGGAGATAATTGAAACGGGAAAATACAGCTCCTAACTTTATGAATTAAATAAAACCCCATGAGCTGCCTGTCAGTGCTAAAGAACAAGGTCTCAGAGTTACAACAGAGGCAGCTTTGAAAATGTCAGCTCTGTGCTCAGCAGTGGCTCGAAGAAGCAAATCGAGTGTTAGGAATTACCACGAAGGGAATAAAGACCAGGAGTGTAAAGCCCAGCTGTCAGTCTCTCGCTGTGGGAATCCCTGGGGGCTCTGCCAGGGATTCTGGCACATCTCCTGAGGGGTGGGAGGCAGGAAAATCAGCTGTGCCTGCTGTGGGATCCTCTCTCTTGCCACCAGGGCTGTCCCAGAGAGATGGTGGCTGCCACGTCCGTGCTCGGCAGGAGGTGACACCTCACCTGGGCGTGGTGGAAATGTCCAACCCACAGGAATGCTCAGAAGAGGAAAATTCACCAAGGAGTGTTGGATTCCAAGATGCCTCTGAGCTGTGGGAGCCCAGAGTGCTCCTCTGGCTTCCCTGGGAGGTTTAAGAACCCCTGAAGGGTCCCCAAAGACCCTCGAATGACACCCAGGTGTCTCAGGGGCTGGATTCAGCTCCTTGGAACAATTTACCAACATTGAGAGAAGAAATGCAAGCTGCAAAAATAAATAGAGTGTAAATTAGACTGTTAGAATGTAGAATGAGCAGATTTCTGGAATGTTTGTGATAAGGGACACGTGGCCAAGATGGAGAATTTGGGGTGTGGATACCTCTTCCTCCTTCTGCTCCGTGCCATCCATGCTGGGTGACATGCTGGCACTGTCAGATTGGATGGGGTCAGAGCTGGACTGTTTAACAAAGTTGTATTGTATTGGAAAATAATTGTAAATCCCCAGTAGGTAATTTAGACTATAAAAGATCAGTCCTGCCTCTCCAGGCAGATTCTGCCCTGCACGTCTGGCGAGCAGAGCTGTGAGCTGGGCAGAGCAATCCTGAGATGAGGGAGAATAAACAGCCATGGAAACCTCTGAGAACAGCTCCTGCAGCCTCTCATGGAAAGAGCTGGGCTCAAACCCCTGCATGTGCTCAGAGGTGAGCTCAGGGCTGAGGGACACCTCGGGCTGTGACACTGAGTCAGGAGTGCTGGTGGGACACCAGGACAGGGTCACTGTGTGCTGTCCCTGCTCTGACAGCAGGTGTTGCTCTGGGAGGAGGGCAGCTGGTGGTGCTGGGCTCGGGGATTTGGCATTCAGAATCCAGGGCAATGCTTGGAGACTCCAGGGTGGAATGGAATAGGAAGAGAAATTCAAGTCAGCGCCCTCACAAAAGGAAAAATGGAATCTTGGAACCCCAGGATGGTTTGGGTTGGAAGGGACCTTAAATCCCACCCAGTGACACCCCAGGGACACCTCCCACTGTCCCAGCTGCTCCCAGTGTCCAGCCTGGCCTTGGGCACTGCCAGGGATCCAGGGCAGCCACAGCTGCTCTGGGAATCCATCCCAGGGAACAATTCCTGCCAGGATCCCCCCAGCCCTGCCCTCTGGCAGTGGGAGCCATTCCCTGTGTCCTGTCCCTCCTGCCTTGTCCCCAGTCCCTCTGCAGCTCTCCTGGAGCCCCTCCAGGCCCTGCCAGGGGCTCTGAGCTCTGCTGGAGCTTCTCCTCTCCAACGGGATCCTCAGCAGAGGATGTGACCCCCCTGAATCCCCACAGGACTCCAGGGAGCACTGCCCAACTCCCTCTCCATGAATCCACAGGGCAGCAGAGGCCAGGGCTGCACTGCCCACGGGAAAACTTATTCCCAGCAAAATGGGGAAAAGCTGGTGAGGCTGGGGAGGCAGGGCAGAGAGAGCAGGAGAGGTGGGGGCTGCAGGGGGGGTAAGGGGGAAGGCACTGGGGTCCCCCCACAACCTCTGGGGGCTGCAGTGCCCCTGACCCAGCACTGGCTCCCTCTTGGATGCTCTCCCACCTCCTGCTGCCCCTCTGCCTGCTCTGAGGGTTGTGCTGTACCCAGGGATGGAGGAGCTGACACAAATAAACACCTCAGGCAGCATTTTTTGGAGCATGAGGATGTCCCAGCCCAGCAGCAGCCCTGGCCCAGGCTGGTGAGTTCAGGGTGTTGCAATCCCAGTGCCCTGGGCACTCCTGTGGGTTTGGGGGGACTCCTGCAGCATCCTGAAGAATTCATCCTGAAGAATTCATCCTGAAGAATTCATCCTGAAGAATTCAACCTGAATTCTGGTGTTTTCTTCTTCCCTGGCTGGGCAGAGCTGTGGTGGGTTTGGTGTGAGGCTGGAGGTGCTGCTGTGCTTCCCCTCCCTGCCACCAGTGCTGCCAGCAGGACATTCCCAGGGCATCCTTCACTCATTCCCCACGGAATTCTGCTCTCCTGGGGGCTCTGGTGCCTTCAGGGCACCCAGGAATCTCTCAGTGCTGCACACTTCGCTCATGGTGCCCCTCTCAGCCACAAGTCTGCACCCAGGAGGGATTTCAAGTGCAAAAAGCCTCTTTAGATGCTTTGGGGTTTTGGTTTTTCCCCTCCTTTTTTTTAAAGGTTTTCTTTATTCTGAAGTACTTAAACACCCCCCTTGTGAAATCCCTATTATCCTGACTCAGAGCCTCAGCTTTAAGTAGTGCTTTGAATTAAGGGTCTCAAATATGCATTCAGTTTCAGCTTAAAAGGGGTAGTTAATGTATGGTACATAAATAGCTATTATTAAATACATTCACTGGAGATTAACAACTGCTGTGTGTAATGGATACGTGTCTAACTACTATGATATATACTGAATTTCCCCATTATGGAGCTGCTGGATGTGTGTCTGCTAGAACAGAGCAGTGAATAATTCAGGAGATGAATTTAGCCTCTCTCTCTGTCTGTGAAACTGCACAACGAATTCATCACTCTGCTCTGATCCTGCAGGTGGCTCCTCTGGGTGTTCCCAGGGGTGGCAGAGGACCCACTGCCCACAGCCAGCTGTGCCTGGTGCTGGGTGAGCAGGCTCTGCATCCCCGAGCACCCCTGAACACCCTCAGCCCTGCCCCAGGGGCAGGGGAAGCTGCTGCAATCATTGAGCCATTAAGGTGGGAAAAGACCTCTCAGATTATCAAACCCAAACAAAAATAATTTTATTTATCTGATCGTGCTCCAGAGCTGGGCAGCCAGGGCATGCTGGACCTACCGAGGCTCTTCTGGCCCTTAAAGAGAATTTCCTGTTGGTTCCAGAGTCTCTTTATCTATTTCTGTGCCTAAAGATGCTCGGCAGGATATCTGCTTGGGCAGAGAGGAGCATCAGGGGAGGAAGAGCAAGATTATTGCTGTAAGCATAGGGAAATGTTCCTCCAAAACCTGTCTGCGTGGGGGAGCTGATGAATGTGACCTTGCCTCAAATCTACTGGAATATTGCATAGAATCCTAGACTGGTTTGGGTTGAGGGGGACCTTAAAGCTTGTCTTGTTCCACCTCTGCCATGTGCAGGGACACCTCCAACTGAGAAAGCAGAAATGAGAGAAAAAAGAAATCAGAGAGACCAGAGAAATCAGAGAAATCAGAGAAGAAATCAGAGAAATCAGAAATCAGAGAGACCAGAGAAATCAGAGAGATCAGAGAAATTGGAGAAATCAGCTCCTTGCCTTGCTCACAACTGCTTCCTCTTGATGCTCCATGTGCCTTGCCTTGCCCTGCCTTGCCTTGCCTTGCCTTGCCCTTGCCTTGCCTTGCCTTGCCTTGCCTTGCCCTTCCCTTCCCTTCCCTTCCCTTCCCTTCCCTTCCCTTCCCTTCCCTTCCCTTCCCTTCCCTTCCCTTCCTTCCCTTCCTTCCTTCCCTTCCCTTCCTTCCTTCCCTTCCCTTCCCTTCCCTTCCCTTCCCTTCCCTTCCCTTCCCTTCCCTTCCCTTCCCTTCCCTTCCCTTCCCTTCCCTTCCCTTCCCTTCCCTTCCGAAACTTCCCTTCCGAAACTTCCCTTCCGAAACTTCCCTTCCCTTCCCGAAACTTCCCTTCCCTTCCCTTCCCTTCCCTCTCAGTCTCACCCAAAGCTCACCCTGATGATTCCAGGGCTGCAGGAGGTTGGGAGTTTGTCTGATGCTTCCTAAAACCTCTCACAGAGATGCCACAGCTCCCTCCTGACAACACGATGAGCCCACCAGGCCTGTGCTGCTTCCTTCCATGTGGTGCACGGAAAACAAAGTCCCTTTCCCCACCCCAGATCCCAAAATAAAATGGGAGCAACGACAACAACAGAAAAAAAAAAGGATTTGGGATGAAAATAACTAGCTGAGACATGTCCTGTGTGCTGAGAAGATCAAGTGCTAATGATGGATCTGGCATGCTGGTGACAGTTCTGTCTGGTGCCTGTATATATATTTTAGCTGTGAGACCACATGGGAGGCTCTTTATGCAGCCCGAGTGCCTCTGACAGCCGCTGAGAACACATTGGCTGCTCTCTGCTGGCAAAAGCCTCATCCCATTAAGGGCTGTCGATAAAGGGAAGGGAAATGACAAGGGTGCTCGGGAGGGGACGGAGCTGCCAGAGCCGATGTCATTACCCAGAGTGAGAGGGAGATTCTGAAAAATGCACCCAGGGTTAGAAACTGCGTGGGGAATGGGCTGGGCTGAGAGGGGAACAGAGCCCTGGAATCGGCACAGAGCCCTGAGAGAGAGAACACAGAGCCGTGAGAGAGAACACAGAGCCCTGAGAGAGAACACAGAGCCCTGAGAGAGAGAACACAGAGCCCTGGCACCGGCACAGAGCTGTGAGAGAGAGAACACAGAGCTGTGAGAGAGAACACAGAGCTGTGAGAGAGAGAACACAGAGCCCTGAGAGAGAGAACACAGAGCCCAGAGAGAGAGAACACAGAGCCCCAGAGAGGGAACACAGAGCTGTGAGAGAACACAGAGCCCTGAGAGAACATAGAGCTGTGAGAGAGAACACAGAGCCCTGAGAGAGAGAACACAGAGCCCTGAGGAGAGAACACAGAGCCCTGAGAGAGAGAACACAGAGCCTGAGGCACAGAGCTGTGAGAGAGAACACAGAGCTGTGAGAGAGAACACAGAGCCCTGAGAGAGAGAACACAGAGCCCTGAGAGAGAGAACACAGAGCCCTGAGAGAGAGAACACAGAGCCCTGAGAGAGAACACAGAGCCCTGAGAGAGAACACAGAGCCCTGAGAGGGCAACACAGAGCTGTGAGGAGAGAACACAGAGCCCTGAGAGAGAGAACACAGAGCCCTGGAGAGAGAACACAGAGCCTGAGAGAGAGAACAGAGAGCCCTGAGAGAGAGAACACAGGGCCCTGAGAGAGAGAACACAGAGCTGTGAGAGAACACAGAGCCCTGAGAGAGAGAACACAGAGCCCTGAGACAGAGAACACAGAGCCCTGAGAGAGAACACAGAGCCCTGAGAGAGAAACACAGAGCTGTGAGAGAGAACACAGAGCCTGAGAGAGAGAACACAGAGCCCTGAGAGAGAACACAGAGCTGTGAGAGAACACCGAGCCTTTTGGTGCCCAGAGCCCGCAGGGATCCTGAGCACTGACCCCAGCCTGGGCTGGCACACACTGGGACACGACCCCCTGCCCATCTCCTCATGTCCTGCTCAGGGAGGCCACAGGCACTGCACTGTCCCCTCTGGGAGCCCCTCCAGACCCGGGTGTGGAGCCTGCAGGCCCCTGCTGCTGGTGGGCAGCACGGGGTGGGTGCAGGCAGCTGAACCCCCCAGCAGGGCTCAGCAAATCCTCTGCCCTCCCACGGCTTCCTCAGAGCAGGCATTGCTCCCAGCTCTCCACACTTTGGAGCCAGTCCCACACACCCTGATGCTTTTTCCTGTTGAGTAAGTCTGCAGAGAGTGAGAGGCTGAGCACAGCTTGCTGCTGGGCTGTGCAAACTCTGAGTTTCCTGCAGTGTGGGAGGTGGCTCCTCACTCTTCTGCTGTGACTGCTCCTCCAAGACCATAAACCTGAGGTGGGGGGGCCCTGAATATCCCAAAACCCACCAGGGAGCAGAAATATTTATATATCTGAGATATCCTAATGGCTTGTGTGGGGGTCCAGAGTGTTCCTCTGGCCTCCTTGGGGGTCTCAAACACCCCTGGTGAGGGTCCCAAAGACCCCTGAGTGAGACCCTGGTGTCTCAGGCACTGAATTCAAACCCCTGGGGGAAATTACCAACACAGAGGGAATGGAAACGAGCCACCAAAATTAGTAAAGTGTAAATTAGGTTGTTAGAACGTAGATAAATAGACTTTTGGGGATGTTTGTGATAAGGGACACGTGGCCAAGATGGAGAATTTGGGGTGTGGATACCTCTTCCTCCTTCTGCTCCGTGCCATCCATGCTGGGTGACATGCTGGCACTTTAGATTGGATGGGGTCAGAGCTGGACTGTTTAACAAGACTGTATTGTGTTGGAAAATTGTTACAAACATTTAGCAGGTAATTCAGACTGTGTGAGACCAGCCTTGCCCTCAGCAGGCAGATTCCATCCTGGGTGCCCGGCTGGGCAGAGCTGTGAGCCGGGCAGAGAGTTCCTGAGACAAGGAACAATCAACAATCCTTGGAGCCTCTGAAACCGTCTGCTGCAATCTCTCATCAGCAGCTTTGGGAAAGAACAGGATTTACAGCACTGCATGTCCTGCTGAGGGGATCTCAGGGCTAAGGAGACACCTGGGGCAGTGACAGGCTTGTACTGCACTGAACAATGTCATTCCAGGAGCCCACAGGGCAGGAGTGACTGGTTTGGCAGCACAAAGTGGGTCCTGCCAGGGCTGTGTGAAGAATTCCATCCCCTGGACCTCTGGACCATGTCCTGAGGCTCTGCTGCAGTCACTGATGGATATTCCTCCTGTCCACTGCCCATTTTACCCTTCAGGGGATCCCTGCTCAGCTCCTCCTCAGGCAGATTGGCGCCCAGGGATCCCAAAAGCTCTGCAAGGAGTGGTGTGGTCACCACCACACCTCCTGTCCCCTGGTTTGTGTCTCCTCTGCCCCACAAATCACCTGCATGGAGCTGGATGAGGACTCCTGGGGAATCTGGGGATGTTGGGGATCCTATTGCAGAGCTGGGGACTGTCCCAGCCCCCCCAGCAGCAGGGAGCAACCTGGGGAGCCCAAGACCCCGGTGACAGTGACAGTGCTGATGGGTTTGGGGGAACACCCCTGTCCTACACACAGCCCCCAAGTGCCCCTTGCCCAAAGGCAGAGTGAGAGCAAGAGACTCAGTTCAGGGTGTCCCAGAGCCCCCAAGGGGCAGAAAGAAATATCCCAGAGCCCCCCAAGGAGCTCAGAAACCCCAGAGCCCATTGAGGAGTGAAAAGGAATAGCCCAAAACTCATTGAGGAGCCAGTGTGGGGCAGGTGCTGCAAACACAGATCCCTCAAAGCCCCTCAAGGAACCCCAAAAACCATAGAGGAAGATCCTTCAAAGCCTCTTGAGGAGCAGAAAACCCCAAAAACATGGAAGAGCATCAATCCTTTAAAGCCCATCGAGGAGCAGAAATACCTCTAAATTATGGAAGAAGATAAATCCCTCAAAACCCATCAAGGAACAGAAAACCCAAAAACCATGGAAGAGGATAAATGCCTCAAAACCCATCAAGGAACAGAAAACCCCAAAAACATGGAAGAGGATCAATCCTTTAAAGCCCATTGAGGAACAGAAACCCAAAAACCATGGAAGAGGATAAATCCCTCAAAGCCAATTGAGGAACAGAAAATCCTAAAACCAGTGGGAGAGGATAAATCCCTCAAAGCCCATCAAGGAACAGAAAACCCAAAAACCGTGGAAGAGGATAAATCCCTCCAAACCCATCGAGGAGCAGAAACACCTCAAAATCATGGAAGAGGTTAATCCTTTAAAGCCCATCGAGGAACAGAATACCCAAAAACCATGGAAGAGGATAAATCCCTCAAAGACCATCAAGGAACAGAAAACCCTAAAAACCATGGAAGAGGATAAATCCCTCAAAACCCATCAGAACAGAAAACCCAAATAAAATGGAAGAGCATCAATCCTTTAAAGTCCATAGAGGAGCAGAAACACCTCAAAATCCATGGAAGAGGATAAATCCCTCAAAACCCATCAAGGAACAGAAAACCCCAAAACCATGGAAGAGGATAAATCCCTCAATACCCATCAGAACAGAAAACCCAAATAAAATGGAAGAGCATCAATCCTTTAAAGTCCATAGAGGAGCAGAAACACCTCGAAATCCATGGAAGAGGATAAATCTCTCAAAACCCATCAAGGAACAGAAAACCCCAAAACCAGAGGAAGAGGATCAATCCTTCAAAACCCATCAGAACAGAAAACCCAAAAACATGGAAGAGGATAAATCCCTGAAAACCCATCAAGGAACAGAAAACCCAAAAAACATGGAAGAGGATCAATCCTTTAAAGCCCATTGAGGAACAGAAAACCCAAAATCCATGGAAGAGGATAAATCCCTCAAAGCCCATTGAGGAACAGAAAACCCCAAAACCAGAGGAAGAGGATAAAACTCATCAAGGAGCAGAAAACCCCAAAGCCCATCCCCGAGCCAGACTGGAACTCTGCACAGGAGCAGAACCCCCCAATTTCCCCTGGATTTCCCAACACCTGCACTTCTGCTGCCTGGACCTCCCTGCAGCTGGGAGAAGCACATTTTAAGCTCAACATCTTTATTTTTATTCTTTTATATTTTCCATTTTCCCGTGAAATAACCAAAGCAGGAGCAGCCCAGTGGCCTTTGCCATCTCTTCCCATCAGTTCCCCCTCCTGGGAGCAGAGGCAGGGAAGGTGCAGAGCGATTCCCCGGGGAGAGGGAGAGGCACCAATCCACACCTCCCGAATTTCGGGGGTTCCGTGGAAACTGCGAGCTGCCTCCTCCCGCCGCCCCTCCTCCACGGTGATCAGCTGCAAATTCCCGACGCCAGCCAGCTGATTAGAGAAGGCAAATGAATTCTTTCATTAGCAGGAGCATTGTTATAATTAGGGTAGAAATTTGGCTCCTTCTGAAAGGAGGAGATAGAAAACCCACCCTGTTTGATACTGCTTTAAGGCCTCCTTAATTAAAAAAAACAAAAACAGACCAAAATAAAAGCACACCAGAAGAAACAACATACAAAAAACACCAACAAAAAACTAATAATAAAAAAAAACACAAACAAAAAAAAACCAGAAGTAATATATATATTTGGTGGAGTTTCATAAATAAATAAATAAATAAATAAATAAACAAACAAATAAATAAATAAATAAATTTGCTGGCCCCGATGAGTTAATGCAGTTTGTTAATATAAGTAAAAAAAAAAATAAAAAAAAATAAAAATTAAAAAAAAAATTTAAAAATCATCATTATCATAATTCATGGCCAAAAAAAAAAAAAAAAAAAGAATAAATTCGAGAGGTCACAGAGATATTTTGGGAGATGCTGTTGAATCAAAACAAATTGCATTTCCAGCTCCTGCTCGGTCCCGGGCGAGAGGGTGGAGGAAGAAATAAATAGGGAGGCAGAGAGAAGAATGGAGAGCAGCAGCCAGACGGGTTTATGTAGCATTTCTCATTGTCGGTTGACACGTGTGAGTTATCTCTGTAATCACAGCCCTCCTGCTCCCAGGACCTGCAGGGCTGAGCCCAGCTCCCTGCACCCCCAGAGCTGCCAGGAGCCCCCGGGGTCCCCTCTGGAGTTTGGGGGTCCCAGCAGCGGCACATCGGGGTGTCCTGCAGGGATGGAGTGGTTTGGGTTTGAAGGGGACCGTGAATCCCACCCAGTGCCACCCCCAGGGACGCCTCCCGCTGCCCCAGCTGCTGCAACCCGGCCTGGGACCTTCCAGGGCTGCTCTGGGAATCCATCCCAGCCCTGCCCACCCTGCCAGGGAACAATTCCTGCCCAAAATCCCACCCAAATCTCCCCTTTTCCAATTTGAAGCCCTGCCCTGTGTCCTGTCCCTCCCTGCCTTGTCCCCAGCCCCTCTGCAGCTCTCCTGGAGCTCCTTTGGGCTCTGAGCTCTCCTGGAGCTTCTCCTCTCCAGGGAGCACCCCCATGGGAATGGTTTTGCTCTCTGGGGTACTTTGCTCCTGCAGCATTCCCAGGATTTCAGTGGGGCTGGAGGGGTCAGGGCCGGCTCAGCTCCTCAGCCGAGCAGTGACCCGGGCACAGCTCAGCACCCACCCACTTCCCAGGCAAATGAAACCTCCCCAGAGCTGAGAAAGCTTCCAAAGCCCTGACCCCGGGCTGTCCCACGGCTCTGATGCTGCAAAATCCAGATGTGATTTGGTGTCACACTCTGCATCCTGCCTGGGGCTTGTCCTGGGCTGGGGAGGAAAAATATCTGCACTGCTGTGGCTCCTGTGTGGTTCCTTTTGGGGTGAAACACCTCCCCCTGTGCCTGTGTGCATCATTTTGGGGTGCAACAGCTCCTCCTGTGCCTGTGTGCATCATTTTGGGGTGCAACACCTCCTCCTGTGCCTGTGTGCATCATTTTGGGGTGAAACACCTCCCCCTGTGCCTGTGTGCATCATTTTGGGGTGAAACACCTCCCCCTGTGCCTGTGTGCATCATTTTGGGGTGAAACACCTCGTCCTGTGCCTGTGTGGTTTTGTTTTGGGGTGAAACACCTCCCCTGTGCCTGTGTGGTTCCTTTTGGGGTCAAACACCTCCCCCTGTGCCTGTGTGCATCATTTTCGGGTGCAACACCTCCCTTTGTGCCTGTGTGCATGTTTTTGGGGTGCAACACCTCCCCCTGTGCCTGTGTGCATCATTTTTGGGGTGAAACACCTCCTCTTGTGCCTGTGTGGTTCATTTTGGGGTGAAACACCTCCCGCTGTGCCCTGGAGCTCTGCCCTGCCCATCTGACCCTGCTGCGAGCCAGAATCCTCCCCAGCTGCTTCCAAGGACTGTTCCCAGCTCCAGCTGTGGCTCTGCCAAGCCCCCAGTTCAGAGGGGGAGCCAGAGGGTGAAATCCTTCCAGGAAAACAGAATCCCCTGCAGTGAGAGCAGAGGCAGCTCGGAGGAGAGCTCGGGGCTGTGAGTGCTCTCCAGGCTGGAAGGGAGCAGGGAAGCTGGCAGCTCCCACAGATCCTGCTCCCAAAAATCCTGCTCACATAAATCCTTCTGCCATAAATCCTGCTCCTACAGATCCTGATCCTACAGATCCTGATCCTACAGATCCTGACCCCACAGATCCTGATCCCATAGATCCTGATCCTACAGATCCTGATCCCGAAAATCCTGCTGCCATAAATCCTGCTGCCACAGATCCTGTTCCTACAGATCCTGATCCCATAGATCCTGATCCTACCGATCCTGATCCTACAGATCCTGATCCCACAGATCCTGATCCCGAAAATCCTGCTGCCATAAATCCTGCTCCCACAGATCCTGCTCCCACAGATCCTGCTGCCATAAATCCTGCCATAAATCCTGCTCCACAGATCCTGTTCCTACAGATCCTGATCCCACAGATCCTGATCCTACAGATCCTGCCCCCATAAATCCAATCCCATAAATCCTGCTCCCACAAATCCTGCTCCCACAGATCCTGCTCCCACAGATCCTGATCCCACAAGTCCTGATCCCACAGATCCTGCCATAAATCCTGATCCCACAGATCCTGCTCCTACAGATCCTGCTTTCACAAATCCTGCTCCCACAGATACTGATCCCATAAATCCTGATCCCATAAATCCTGCTGCCACAGATCCTGATCCCACAGATCCTGATCCCACAGATCCTGATCCCAAAAATCCTGCTGCCATAAATCCTGCTCCCACAGATCCTGATCCCATAAATCCTGATCCCACAGATCCTGCTCCCACAAACCTGATCCCATAAACCCTGATCCCACACATCCTGCTCCCACAGGTCCTGCTGCTCCTGGCCCGGAGGAGGGCGTGGGACGTCCTTGCTGACTCAGACCTGCTGCACAGGGACATTCCCAGCCCTGGCAGCGTTCCCGGCTCCTGGCTGTCACCTGCAGGGGAGAAACCTCGGGCTGTGCAGCCCCAAAGGGAGCGGCTGAGCTTCCGGGTGAAGTGCTGAGGTGCAGACACTGCCCACAGCCCTGCACTCAATCCTGCCTCTGTGCCTGGGCCAGGAGGGGAGTGGGGCTGTGGCTGTCCCTGCTCTGAGCCAGGCTGGGAGAGCTGGGGGAGCTCAGAGCCCCTGGCAGGGCCTGGAGGGTGACAGGAGAGCTGCAGAGGGACTGGGGACAGGGCAGGAGGGACAGGACACAGGGAATGGCTTCAAACTGAAAAAGGGGAGATTTGGATGGGATTTTGGGCAGGAATTGTTCCCTGGCAGGGTGGGCAGGGCTGGGATGGAATTGCCAGAGCAGCTGTGGCTGCCCTGGATCCCTGGCAGTGCCCAAGGCCAGGCTGGACACTGGGACAGTGGGAGGTGGGATGGGATAATGGGATGGGATGGGCTCTGAGACCCCTTCCCTTCCCTTCCCTTCCCTTCCCTTCCCTTCCCTTCCCTTCCCTTCCCTTCCCTTCCCTTCCCTTCCTTCCCTTCCCTTCCCTTCCCTTCCCTTCCCTTCCCTTCCCTTCCCTTCCCTTCCCTTCCCTTCCCTTCCTTCCCTTCCCTTCCCTTCCCTTCCCTTCCCTTCCCTTCCCTTCCCTTCCCTTATAATATTTTGATCTTCAAATGACTTTTTTTGGGTGCGATCTCCCGTGTTGAGGCTCCACCTCTCCAAACCCCCGGCCTGGAACCCAAATGACTTTTTGGGTGTGATGGGTCTCCCTCCCTTCTACCGAGCAGGCTCCGCTCAGGATGGGCGTGGCAGGATCCTGAAGAGCCAATTTTGGGAATTCTGTGCTGTTTGCCCGTCCCTGTGAGCTGCACTCACCCTGGTACAACCCCTGTGGCTCACCTGCTGGAAGGTGGGAGCAGGAAAAGCTTCGGCTGGGTGGTGGCTCCTGCTCTGTCCCCAGGTGACACCTGAGCCCAGGTGAGGAGAATTGCAAAGGATTCCAGCACAGCCTGTCCTGGAAAATCAGCACCTTCAGGAGCTGAGCCTCCCTCCCAGGGCTGATTTCAAAGGATTCGTCTCTCTGAAATGTTTAATTCTAATTACCTGAAATTTCAAAACAAGGGGTCATCTCGAAATGGAAAATAGATTGGGTTTTTTGTTTTGTTTTGTTTGTTTTTTTTTTTTTGGTGTTTTTTTTTGTTTTTTGTTTTCTCCTTTGAGAATGTCAAAACACTTCATTTTGACAAATTCAGAACCCATTCCAAATTTTTTTTTCTGACTCAATAAATTAATCAAAACCGACCTCCTCTTAAAAGAAGTGTCAGTTTTGGAAAAAAATCAGCATTTTTCAGTGGAAAAAAACCACAATTCATCCCAAAATTACTATGACTTCTTGTCTCTGTGTGTCTCCTGTGCTGCATTCCCAGCAACTGTGATCCTGCTGGATTAATTACACTGGGCATGGAGACAAAATCAGGAACAGCACCTGAGTGGGAAACTTTTCAGATTCAGAGATAAGTTTAGAACATTCCTCTGTTTGTTTACTTCTCACAAGTCTGAGGCTGAGTAGACTTCAAGGTGGGGTGGCCCATGGGGGGTTTCTCTGCTGCAACCTGTGACCCTGGAAATTCCCACCTTCCCACCCAGCCTGTGCTCTCTGTTCATCCCCATTTCCCCTAAAAACAGGAGTCAGCTCCCCTGCCTTTAAATATGGATTTATTGCTGGTGCAATCCAGGAGGTGCTTGAAAAAACATCCCTCACCTCACAGGGGATTTCAGCTGGGACCAGACCTTGCTCCAAGGTGCACAAATGGGTCTGGAATAACTTCAGCAACTCGATTCCCAGTGGGGACGTGATGGAGGAGGAAAAGTGGAGTTTATAGGAAAACTCTGGTTTCAGAGAATCATGGAATCACAGAATGGGTTGGGATGGAGTAAAATCCCATCCCATTATCCCATCCCATCCCATCCCATCCCATTATCCCATCCCATTATCCCATCCCATTATCCCATCCCATTATCCCATCCCATCCCATTATCCCATCCCATTCCATTATCCCATCCCATTATCCCATCCCATTATCCCATCCCATCCCATTATCCCATCCCATCCCATCCCATCCCATCCCATCCCACCTCCCACTGTCCCAGTGCTCCCAGTGCCCAGCCTGGCCTTGGGCACTGCCAGGGATCCAGGGCAGCCACAGCTGCTCTGGCAATTCCATCCCAGCCCTGCCCACCCTGCCAGGGAACAATTCCTGCCCAAAATCCCACCCAAATCTCCCCTTTTTCAGTTTGAAGCCATTCCCTGTGTCCTGTCCCTGCTCTGTCCCCAGTCCCTCTGCAGCTCTCCTGGAGCCCCTCCAGGCCCTGCCAGGGGCTCTGAGCACCCCCAGCTCTCCCAGCCTGGCTCCAGCTTTGGGATTTAAAGTCTTCCCCGAGCTGCACTGGGGGAGGATTCCAGGAGAATTCCAGCTGGATCCAGGCAAAACCATGTGGGGGAACCCCCAGGCTGACCCGGGTGCAGCGATGCCACCCGATGCCACGCCCTGTGCAAATGGTGGGGGCTGCAGGGGTTTGTGGCAGCTGGGCAGAGCTTTTGTGGCTGGAACACAAGAATGATTCCCTCCTTGAGTAACCCAGCCCAGCGTGGATGGAATGATTTACTGGGAAATGCTGCTCTGCCTGTCCCTGTCAGTACAGAGCAGACACAAACCCCGAAATGTCTGGGGGTGCCCCAAGTGTGAGTGTGCTGGCACTGCGGGGACAGTGTCCCTGGACACCCAAAGTGACCCCAGGGCAGCAGTGGGTGGCTCTGCCATGGTATGGGGATCCCAGGTGTGCTGGCACTGCAGGGACAGTGTCCCTGGACAGCCAAGGTGACCCTGGGACAGCAGTGGGCAGCTCTGCCATGGTGTGGGGACCCTGGGTGTGCTGGCACTGCGGGGACAGTGTCCCTGGACAGCCAAGGTGACCCTGGGACAGCAGTGGGAGGCTCTGCCATGGTGTGGGGATGCTGGCAGTGCTGGCACGGTGGGGACAGTGTCCCTGGACCCCCAAAGTGACCCCAGCACAGCAGTGGGAGGCTCTGGCACGGTGTGGCGACCCTGGGTGTGCTGGCACGGTGGGCAGGGTGTCCCTGGACAGCCAAGGTGACTCCAGGGCAGCAGTGGGCAGCTCTGGCACTGTGGGGACAGTGTCCCTGGACATCCAAAGTGACCCCAAGGCAGCAGTGGGAGGCTCTGGCACAGCTTGGGGACCCTGGGTGTGCTGGCACTGCAGGGACAGTGTCCTGGACCCCCAAAGTGACCCCAGGGCAGCAGTGGGAGGCTCTGGCACTGTGGGGACCCTGGCAGTGCTGGCACTGTGGGGACAGTGCCCCTGGACCCCCAAAGTGACCCCAGGGCAGCAGTAGGAGTCTCTGCCATGGTGTGGGGACCCTGGCAGTGCTGGCACGGTGGGGACAGTGTCCCTGGACCCCAAAGTGACCCCAGGGCAGCAGTGGGAGGCTCTGGCACGGTGTGGGGACACTGGCAGTGCTGGCACGGTGGGCAGGGTGTCCCTGGACCCCCAAAGTGACCCCAGGGCAGCAGTGGGAGGCTCTGCCATGGTGTGGGGACACTGGCAGTGCTGGCACGGTGGGCAGGGTGTCCCTGCACCAAAGGGGACTTGTCTGCCTCGGACCTCTGTCCCCACTCCCACCCGGCTCCCCTTCAGACGAGCCCCCGGCAGCCGGATTCCCTCAGGAATTCCCACCTTTGCCGGGCCGCTCCAATCAGCTCCAGCCGCCGCAGGCTCCTCTCGTGAAGTTGCCATAGTTACTGGGGCCTCACAGCAGCCGCGAGCTCATTAAAATGATTTGAATGGCCGCCCCCATCAGCGAGGGGCTGGGGGGGTCTGGAGGGGAGGGGAGCCCCGGGCCGGGCTCCAGCGGGGCGGAGGAGAGCGGCTCCAGGACCTTCACAGCTCCAGAACCTGCCCAGCTCCATCCAGAACCTTCAGAGCTCCAGAGCCTGCCCAGCTCCATCCAGAACCTTCACAGCTCCAGAACCTGCCCAGCTCCATCCAGGACCTTCAGAGTTCCATCCAGAACCTTCACAGCTCCATCCAGAACCTTCAGAGTTCCATCCAGAGCCTGCCCAGCTCCATCCAGAACCTTCACAGCTCCAGAACGTTCAGAGTTCCATCCAGAGTCTGCCTAGCTCCATCCAGAACCTGCCCAGCTCCAGAACCTGCCCAGCTCCATCCAGGACCTTCACAGCTCCAGAACCTTCAGAGTTCCATCCAGAACCTGTCCAGCTCCATCCAGAACCTTCACAGCTCCAGAACCTGCCCAGCTCCAGAACCTTCACAGATCCAGAAACCACACAGCTCCAGAACCTTCACAGATCCAGAACCTTCACAGCTCCAGAACCTGCGCAATTCCAGAACCTTCAGAGCTCCATCCAGAGCCTGCACAGCTCCATCCAGAACCTTCACAGCTCCAGAACCTTCAGAGATCCATCCAGAACCCACCCAGTTCCAGAACCTTCAGAGCTCCAGAACCTCCACAGCTCCAGAGCCTGGCCAGTTCCAGCATCTGCCCAGCTCCAGAGCCTGCCCAACTCTAGAGCCTGCCCAAGTCCATTCACAGCCTGCCCAGCCCCAAAACTGTCCCAGCTCCAGCACCTGCCCTGCTCCAGAGCCTGCCCAGTTCCATCCAGAGCTTGCCCATCTCCAGAACCTGCCCAGTTCCAGAACCTGCCCAACTCCATCCAGAGCCTGCCCAGCTCCAGCATCTGCCCAGCTCCAGAGCCTGCCCAGTTCCATCCAGAACTTGCCCATCTCCAGAACCTGCCCAATTCCAGAGCCTGCCCAGCTCCAGGACCTGCCCAGTTCCAGGATCTGCCGAGCTCCAGGACCTGCCCAGTTCAGTACCTGCCCAGCTCCAGCACTGCCCAGCTCCAGCACCTGCCCAGTTCCATCCAGAGCCTGCCCAGCTCCAGAACCTGCCCAGTTCCATCCAGAGCCTGTCCAGCTCCAGGACCTGCCCAGCTCCATCCAGAGCCTGCCCAGCTCAGAACCTGCATAGTTCCAGGATCTGCCGAGCTCCAGGACCTGCCCAGCTCCAGCACCTGCCCAGCTCCAGCACCTGCCCAGTTCCATCCAGACCCTGCCCAGCTCAGTACCTGCCCAGTTCCATCCAGAGCCTGTCCAGCTCCAGAACCTGCCCAATTCCAGAGCCTGTCCAGCTCCAGATCCTGTCCAGCTCCATCCAGAGCCTGCCCAGCTCAGAGCCTGCCCAGATCAGAACCTGCACAGTTCCATCCAGACCCTGCCCAGCTCTGTACCTGCCCAGCTCCAGCACCTGCCCAGCTCCAGCACCTGCCCAGTTCCATCCAGAACCTGCCCAGCTCCAGCACCTGCCCAGTTCCATCCAGACCCTGCCCAGCTCAGAACCTGCCCAGTTCCAGCACCTGCCCAGCTCCAGCACCTGCCCAGTTCCATCCAGAGCCTGCCCAGCTCCAGAACCTGCCCAATTCCAGAGCCTGTCCAGCTCCAGATCCTGTCCAGTTCCATCCAGAGCCTGTCCAGTTCTATCCAGAGCCTGCCCAGCTCCATCCAGAACCTGCCCAGCTCAGAACCTGCCCAGCTCAGAACCTGCCTGCCCAGTTCCAGGATCTGCCGAGCTCCAGAGCCTGCCCAGCTCCAGGCACAAGCTCAGGACAGAACTGTGGGCACAGAGCTGGCACAGCCCAGAGCAGTGGCCCCACCCTGGTCCCTCCTGCAGGCAGGTGCACGTCTGGCTCCTCTGGCAGGGTCTGGGTGTCCCCAGCACCTCCCCTGTGTCCTCACAGGGATGGTTCCCCTGCCCCACGCTCTCCTGCAGCCCCAGCTGATGCTGGGGTAGCACAGTAGTTGAAACAGGAGCTGGAGCTTCCTCCTGTTTCAAGCCACATTTTACAAATTGCTGTGATTAAAAAAAAAAAAGAAAAAAAATCCTTCTTTGGGTTTGCCCAAAACATTGTTCGAAAATAAGGTTTAATCCTCTCTCTCTCTCTCTATATATATATATATATATATTTTTAAGCTGAGACAAGGCTGTGAAGAACAAGTATTTTGGGGTTCAGCTTAAACACAAGCAGTTTTAAGAAAAGAAAAAAAAGGTATTAAAATAATAATGGAACACTACCAAAAAAAAAAAAAAAAAAAAAGACCAAAATATCCTGCTAAAAACCTCAGTGGTTTTGGTTTTTTTAGGGGTTTTTTTGGGCACTTTGGCTCAGGGAAGGAGGCTGCTGTGGCACCTCGGGCAGGTGCTGGGTGGGTGAGGATGGGGAGAGCTGGCAGGGTGCTCTAGGGGAGGGGCAGGAGGAGGAGGAGGCTGCGTGCTCCCAGGGCAGGCTGGGGGATGAAGGATTCCCATTCTCACCTCTGCAAGGAGCCCCCTCCCGGCTCAGCAATCCCCAGAGTGCAATTCCTCCCTCCCCTTCCTGCAGCCCATCCCAGCTGGCCCAGGCAGGGTGCACAGACCTCCCCCTGCATGGGGACAGAGCGGGATGAGCCCCTCCTGCTCACCTGAGCACCTCGTGGTGGCATCTGGGACACTCCCAGCCTGGCATCTCCTGGCCCTGCCCTGGAGCTGGGCTGGGATCTCTGGCTGCTCTCTCAGCTCTGCTCTGGTGTTCCCAGCCCTGGCCCTGCCCTGGAGCTGTGCTGGGATCTCTGGGCTGCTCCCACAGCTCTGGTGTCCCCCCACAGCCCTGACCCTGCTGTGGAGCTGTGCTGGGATCTCTGGCTGCTCTCTCTGCTCTGGTGTTCCCAGCCCTGGCCCTGCCCTGGAGCTGGGCTGGGATCTCTGGGCTGATCCCACAGCTCTGTATGGTGTCCCCCACAGCCCTGGCCCTGCCCTGGAACTGGGCTGTCCCAGCCCCAGAGGATGCTGTGCTGGGATTTCTGGGCTGATCCCACAGCTCTGGTGTTCCCCACAGTCCTGACCCTGCCCTGGAGCTGGGCTGGGATCTCTGGCTGCTCTCTGCTCTGCTCTGGTGTCCCCCCACAGCCCTGACCCTGCTGTGGAGCTGGGCTGTCCCAGCCCCAGGGGATGCTGAGCTGTTATCTCTGGGCTGTTCTCTCTGCTCTGGTGTTCCCCACAGCCCTGGCCCTGCCCTGGAGCTGAGCTGGGATCTCTGGGCTGATCCCACAGCTCTGGTGTCCCCCCACAGCCCTGGCCCTGCCCTGGAGCTGAGCTGGGATCTCTGGCTGCTCTCTCAGCTCTGCTCTGGTGTTCCCCACAGCCCTGGTCCTGCTGTGGAGCTGAGCTGCCCCAGCCTCAGAGGATGCTGAGCTGGGATCTCTGGCTGATCCCACAGCTCTATATGGTGTTCCCAGCCCTGACCCTGCCGTGGAGCTGTGCTGCCCCAGCCCCAGAGGATGCTGAGCTGGGCTGGGATCTCTGGCTGCTCTCTCTGCTCTGGTGTCCCCCCACAGCCCCCAGGGAGGCCCAGCCCACACCCCCACGGCTCAGAGCTAGCAGGGCACACGGATCATCTTTTACTCTTCAGTACAAATCATTTATTACATTAAAATAACGTTTTTAAAAAATGAGTACTTTGGGAATAATTCAGGCTCGCCTGCGGAGGCATTTTTCAAAGTGCCATAATAGGCACTTAGAAATGGGTGGTTATTTTTATTCTCTGAGCCTGTCAGAGGCTGATGGATCGAATTGGCTGATGACAAGGCAGGGAGTGCTCATGGACGAGGCCACAGCAGGAGCACAGAGCCTGTTACAAATGAGCAGCCAGCCCAGGCCAGACTCCCAGAGCCCTGCAGAGGGGCCCTGCCACCCTGACCTGGGCAGGGGGATGCTGCCACTCCTGATCTGGGCAGGGGGGTGCTGCCACCCCTGTGGTGACAGAGACCTGGGCAGGAGAGTGCTGCCACCCCTGTGGTGTCCTAGACCTGGGCAGGGGTGTCCTGCCACCCCTGTGGTGACAGAGACCTGGGCAGGGGGATGCTGCCAGCCCTGTGGTGACAGGGACTTGGGCAGGGGGGTCCTGCCACCCCTGTGATGTCCTAGACCTGGGCAGGGGTCCTTCCTGCCACCCCTGTGGTGTCCTAGACCTGGGCAGGGGGATCCTGCCACCCCTGTGGTGACAGGGACTTGGGCAGGGGAATCCTGCCACCCCTGACCTGGGCAAAGGGGTCCTGCCACCCCTGACCTGGGCAGGGGGGTCCTGCCACCCCTGCAGTGACAGGGACCTGGGCAGGGGGATTCTGCAACTCCTGCAGTGACAGCGACCTGGGCAGTGGGGTGCTGCCACCCCTGTGGTGTCTGAGATCTGGGCAGGGGGGTCCTGCCACCCCTGTGCCGGGCAGGGGGTCCCAGGGGGCACAGGGAGCAGCAGCCCTGCCCAGCTCCCAGCGCTGCCACCCCTCTGCCCTCCAGCTCTGTGCCATCAGCCTGTCTGGTTGAAATGCCCTGGGGTGAAAGAATAACCCTAGGATGGGGGAATAGCCCTGGGGTGGAGGAATAGCCCTGGGGTGAAAGAATAACCCTGAGCTGGGGGAATAACTCTGGAGTGGGGGAATAACTCTGGGGTGAAAGAATAACCCTGGGGTGGGGGAGGAATAACCCTGGGATAGGGGAATAACCCCAAGCTGAGGGAATAACGTGGCAGGAGGGATCATCCTGGGCTGGGGGAGTCACCCTGGGCTGGAGGAACAACTCTGAGCTGGTGGAACTCTGCTGGGCTGGTGGAGTGACCCTGGCCTGGCTGCTGGGGCAAAACCTGCTCATCAGAAGGGAAGGGCTGCTGCAGACCTGAGGGTGTGAGGCAAATCCATTCCCTAAGGATTTAATTTGTCCAGAGGCAGCCATTCCTGCATCCCTGCAGCCACTCCTGCATCCCTGCAGCCATTCCTGCATCCCTGCGGCCATTCCTGCATCCCTGCGCAATTCCTGCATCCCTGCAGCCATTCCTGCACCCCTGCAGCCATTCCTGCATCCCCGCGGCACCTCGCATCCCTGCAGCCATTCCTGCATCTCTGCAGCAATTCCTGCATCCCTGCGGCCATTCCTGCACCCTTGCAGCCATTCCTGCATCCCTGCAGCCATTCCTGCAATCCCTGCAGCCATTCCTGCATCCCTGCAGCAATTCCTGCATCCCTGCGGCCATTCCTGCACCCCTGCAGCCATTCCTTCATCCCTGCGGCCATTCCTGCATCCCTGCAGCCACTCCTGCATCCCTGCAGCCATTCTTGCATCCCTGCAGCAATTCTTGCATCCCTGCAGCAATTCCTGCATCCCTACAGCCATTCCTGCATCCCTGCGGCCATTCCTGCATCCCTGTGGCCATTCCTGCATCCTGCAGCAATTCCTGCATCCCTGCAGCAATTCCTGCATCCCTGCGGCCATTCCTGCACCCCTGCAGCCATTCCTGCATCCCTGCAGCCACTCCTGCACCCCTGCAGCAATTCCTGCATCCCTGCAGCCATTCCTGCATCCCTGTGGCCATTCCTGCATCCCTGCGGCCATTCCTGCACCCCTGCAGCCATTCCTGCATCCCTGCAGCCACTCCTGCACCCCTGCAGCCATTCCTTCATCCCTGCAGCCATTCCTGCATCCCTGTGGCCATTCCTGCATCCCTGCGGCCATTCCTGAGCCGGGCTGCAGCGCTGGGGATGCCGTGAGCCTGCACAGGAGCTGAGGGCTCCTGGAGGGCTGGAGGAGCAGCAGGGGAGGCTGGAGAAACGTGGCTGTGAGGGGAGGCTCCAGCCCTGCTCTCACCCACACTGGGCACGGTGGGCAATGGATATTTTGGGGGAAAATACAGAACCCTCTAATGCTGTTTTTAACTCATTGATCAGGGTGGACAATGGATATTTTGGGGAAAATACAGAAACCTCTAATCCTGTTTTTCACCCCACTGGGCAGGGTAGACAATGGATATTTTGGGGGAAAATACAGAACACTGTAATCCTGTTTTTACCCCATTGAATAGGGTGGGAAATGGATATTTTGGGGAAAATACAGAACCCTCTAATGCTGTTTTTTACCCACTGGGCAGGGTGGACAATGGATATTTTGGGGGAAGACACAGAACCCTCTAATCCTGTTTTTCACCCCACTGGGCAGGGTGGACAATGGATATTTTGGGGGAAGACACAGAACCCTCTAATGCTGTTTTTTGCTTATTGATCAGGGTGGACAATGGATATTTTGGGGGAAGATACAGAACACTCTAATGCTGTTTTTTACCCATTAATCAGGGTGGACAGTGGATATTTTGGGGGAAAATACAGAACCCTCTAATCCTGTTTTTTACCCCACTGGGCAAGGTGGACAATGGATATTTTGGGGGAAGATACAGAACCCTCTAATGCTGTTTTTAACTTATTGATCAGGGTGGACAATGGATATTTTGGGGGAAGATAGAGAACCCCCTAATCCTGGTTTTCACCCACTGATCAGGGAGGACAATGGATATTTTGGGGAAAGACACAGGACCCTCTAATCCTGTTTTTCACCCCATTGATCAGGTTTGACAATGGATATTTTGGGGGGAAGACACAGGACCCTCTAATCCTGTTTTTTACTCATTGATCAGGGTGGACAATGGATATTTTGGGGGAAGATACAGAATCCTCTAATCCTGTTTTTAACTCATTGATCAGGGTGGACAATGGATATTTTGGGGGAAGACACAGAACTCTCTAATCCTGTTTTTTGCCCATTGATCAGGGTAGACAATGGATATTTTGGGGGAAGACACAGAACCCTCTAATCCTGTTTTTTACTCATTGATCAGAGTGGAAAATGGATATTTTTGGGAGAAGACACAGAACCCTCTAATCCTGTTTTTCACCCCATTGATCAGGGTGGACAATGGATATTTTGGGGGGAAGACACAGAACTCTCTAACCCTGTTTTTTATCCATTGATCAGGGTGGACAATGGATATTTTGGGGGAAGACACAGAACCCTCTAATGCTGTTTTTTGCTCATTGATCAGGGTGGACAATGGATATTTTGGGAGAAGATACAGGACCCTCTAATGCTGTTTTCACCCCTCTGGGCAGGGTGGACAGGCAGCCCCAGCAGCAGGCTGGGATTTCTGGGAGCTGCCACGGGTGGGGCTGCTCAGACTGCACCCACCCTGCTGGCCCAGCAGGTCCCACCATCCCCAGCCCTCCCAAGCCAAGCCCCATCCCTGACCTGGGGAGGAATCCCTGCTGCAGGCACAGAGGTGCTGGGCTCTGCAGTTCAGGCTCTTCTCTGATGCTCCAGCCCCTCAAAGCCTGGGCTGGCTGTGGGAGAAATGAAAAGGAACATGACTTTGAATTTCAGAGCCCAGCATCTCCTTCTCTCACAGCTCCTGCCTGCAGATTCAAAGCTCTCCTGAGGCTCCTGAATTGATTCCCTGCTCTGGGAGGCAGGGAAGGTTTACAGGCTCATCTCCACCCCACTGTGGCCCAGAGCTGGCAGGATATGTGCCCAGGGTGGTTTCAAGAGCCAGAGGTAGAGCTGACAACTCAGTAACTCTCTGTTCTTTTTCCTCCCACTCCATCCTTTAAACGTCCCAGTTTCCTCAGGAGTTGGGTTAAGGTGAGGGAAAAAACACACCTGGCATTTTTCTAACAGTCTTGCTTCCTTTGGGAGAGCATTTCAGGCTCTGAGAATCTCATTTTCCTGCAGTGCAGCCTGGATGTCACCCTGGCCTGGCCCTGCTGTCCTGCAGAGTCACAGGGTCACCCTCACGCCTGACCCAGAACCTTCATCTCATGCCCATCCCCCTGATCCCAGGCCGTGTCCAATTAGACAACACGAGCACTTCTGACCCTCTTTGCTTTGAGAAGCCTCATTATGTTGGGTTTCTGCTGTTTCAGGTCCTGTCTCCCTCCCAGCTGAGCGTGTCCCTGCTGTGGGGGCTGCAGGTCAGCCTGAGACGTGCTCTGCAGCTCAGAGGGGACAGGGCAGAGCTGTGTCCCTCCCCTGCAGCAGGGGCAGCTGAGGGCTGTGCCCACCAGAGCTTTCCTGCTTTGTGTGACTATCCCGGGGGGGAGGCACCTCTACAACAGGCCAGGACACTGGGTGTCCATCCTGTGTCCCCAGATGGGCTGCAGTGACAGGAATGGGGGTGACAGGACGAGGGGAATGGCTTCAAACTGACATTGGAAGCATTGGGTTTTATACCAGGAAGAAATTCTTCCCTGTGAGGGTGGTGGGGCTCTGGCACAGCTGTGGCTGCCCCTGGATCCCTGGCAGTGCCCAAGGCCAGGCTGGACACTGGGGCTGGAGCAGCTGGGACAGTGGGAGGTGTCCCTGCCAGGGCAGGGGTGACACTGGGTGGGATTTTAGGCCTTTCCAACCCAAACCATTCTGTGATTCTATGGAGAGACCACAGCCAGGAAAGCAGCTCTGCTGAATGCTGAGCACAGCAGCTCTGGCTCCGTGAAAGGCTCTGTTAAAGGCAGGATGCTGGGCAGAGGAGCTGGTTGCAGTTTCCTCCACAATCCTGTTGTGGTTTTTTGGATGAGCAGTCTGGATCAATGCTGCTGGGCCTCCACTGGCAGGCCCAGGAGAGCAGCACATTGGACAAAGAGCAGTAAAACATCCCTGGGGCAGAGCAGGCTCGGGGTGTGCAGACTCAGAGGAGCCACGGTGTGTCCTTGTCACCACCTGGCTGTGCTGGCAGCCCCTGGGGACACAGACAGCCAGGGCAGCTCAGGGAGTCAGGGAAAGGTTCTTCCCTCCCCAGAGGTGCTGGCACTGCCCAGGCTCAGGTGGAGCTCAGGGAAAGGTTCTTCCCTCCCCAGAGGTGCTGGCACTGCCCAGGCTCAGGTGGAGCTCAGGGAAAGGTTCTTCCCTCTCCAGAGGTGCTGGCACTGCCCAGGCTCAGGTGGAGCTCAGGGAAAGGTTCTTCCCTCTCCAGAGGTGCTGGCACTGCCCAGGCTCAGGCTGGAGCTCAGGGAAAGGCTCTTCCCTCCCCAGAGGTGCTGGCACTGCCCAGGCTCAGGCTGAAGCTCAGGGAAAGGTTCTTCCCTCCCCAGAGGTGCTGGCACTGCCCAGGCTCAGGTGGAGCTCAGGAAAGGTTCTTCCCTCCCCAGAGGTGCTGGCACTGCCCAGGCTCAGGTGGAGCTCAGGGAAAGGTTCTTCCCTCCCCAGAGGTGCTGGCACTGCCCAGGCTCCCCAGGGAATGGGCACGGCCCCGAGGCTGCCAGAGCTCCAGGGATGGGCAGGGGGATTGCTGGGGGCTGGGCAGGTTTGGGGCTGAACTGGATGATCCTGGGGTCTATTCCAGCTCAGGATATTCTGTGATTCCAGGATCCCTGAGCCTGGCTGCCAGCCCCTCCCAGTGCGAGGGCTCCCTGCAGCTGCTCGGTGCAGCACAGAGCTGTCCCTGCTCCCTGGCAGATGGAGCTGTTGTCATCCCCGTGACTCAGCGAGCTCAGCAGCCAGGCTGAGGCTCAGCAGGGGGATGAACACACGATGCCTCCAGGCATTCCCAGGAACAGATGCAGACACGTGGGCTCAGACCCCCATTTTTCCAGCTAGCAAGTGGAGAGGGAACAGTTCATGGGCTCTGGTTCAAACAGGATCTGAAATATCCTCCTAGCAGAGTTTTCCAGAAATAAATGAAATGTCTGAGGACTGGAAGCAAAGGGAAGAATTAACACATGGAGAGCTGTGATGCCCAAGGAAGAGGCCCTGATGTGACTGTCCCTGTCACCTCTTCCCCAGGCTCTTGTGGGTCAGGGCAGTGAAGTCTCACCCCCTTTGCCACACGATTTTGCAATAAGGGAAGGGGAATTGCTTTCTCCAGGCACCTTGACAAGGGCATTCCCAGCCGAGGCCTCATTTAGGGGATTCTCACAGCTCCAAGAAAGGAGCTGCTGTAAGCATGGCTTTGTTCTTGACCTGACCCACGTTGTTGTCTCTGCTCCAGTCTGGAACTGTTCAGTTGTTCAGTTCTCAGGTCTTTTTCCTGTCTATGTCATTGCCATGATGTTATTTGGACTTCTAGAATCCCCTTTAGAGGATAATCTGTCTCAGGAGGTGGTTGGAAGCAGGGACAGAAGCAGAACCAGTCCAAAACATACATTCCTGCCTTTGTACTGCAGGTTTGGGGCTGGACCAGGCTGGGCTGGGGACATTCAGCCCATTTCAGTAATGTGAAATCTTATTTCTGGGTGTTTGATGTTGAGAGATTGCCAGCTGCATGCCCAGGGCAAAGTGTTGTTCCCAGGCTGTGTGGTGGAAACCCCACGAAGAGGAGCCCTCCTGGAGCCAAGAGTGTCCCCAGGACATCCTTCTGCCCATGGGTGGAGGCCCTGGACATGGCTCCAGTGTGCTGGTTTGAAAGCAAAACCAGTGAGAGACTCCAAGTCGGAAATACAATTTAATAGGGGAAAATAAAGAAAAAAAAAAAAAAAAGGAGGAAAATAAAATACATGCACTAGTACAAAAGAAGAACTACTGACAGAGTCAGAACACAACCTGACACCCTGCTGGTAAGGGTGGTGGTAGCAGTACAGGTGAAGGGGTCCTGTTGAAGCAGTGATCCTGTAGAAAGGTCTGGTAGCTCTTTTCCTCTGGAATCCAGTGGGTAAGGGCTGCTTTGGTGTTCCAAATCTCAGTTTTTATCTAGGTAGGAATGGTTTGGCTCCTCCCCTGGCTGGAGCATCTCCCAGTGGGATGATGTAATTTTATCAGCCATGCCCTGGGACTCAATGGCCATGAACAGGAGATATCTCCTGGAGGGAGGATGGGCTGTGGGAAAGATAAAGATGATTGCCCCAGCTGGTTTTTAACAATGGCCCATTAACAGGAGATATTCCCACAGAGATAAGGATCACTGCCACACCCAGTTCTTAACAATGGCCCATTAACAGGAGATATTCCCACAGCAATAGGAATCACTGCCACACCCAGTTTTTAACAATGACCCATTGACAGGAGATATCTCCCACAGCAATAGGAATCATTGCCACACCCAGTTTTTAACAATGGCCCATTGACAGGAGATATCTCCTGGAGGGAGGATGGGCTGTGGGAAAGATAAAGATGATTGCCCCATCTGGTTTTAACAGATGACCCATTAGCAGAGGATATCTCCCACAGAGGTAAGGATCACTGCCCCACCTGGTTTCAGCAGATGGTGACAGAATACAGACTTTTGGGCACATTTTACATTGTAGCCTGGGACACCCAGTGGAGCTGGACATCCCTCACAGCCCCAGTGTCCTGCCCTCAGTGTCCCCGTGCTCCTGCCTCGGCTTCCACAGGTGAGGGGTGTCCCAAAGCCCAGCCCTGGGCACACCTCTGGTGGGGTGTTCACACTCCCCCCACCTTCCTCTGCCCCACACAGAGCAAAAAAATCCCCCAGAGGGTGTCCAGGACAGCCCTCCCCATGGGAAACCTCCTGCCCTGGGTGTCCCCTGGCGTGGGGAAGGTGTGAAGGTGCCTCCTCCAAGAACAAACCAGCAATAACAGGAAGCAGGTACCAAATCTCACAGTTCCAGCTCTTTTGCAGGAGAGGTGCAAGCCACCTTTGAGCTGTGGGTCCCACAAACACCCAGGGGTGACCAAAAGGGGTTTCTGCCACCAGCCGCATCCCCACACCTGCCCCAGGTGGAAGGAATCAATCCACCTGAATTCCTCTGTGTTTTCCTACAGCCTCGTTTTTTTCCACTGGCCTGAATGTCAGAACAGCCTTTAGGGGGCTGGGGGAGCCTTGCTCCCATCACAGAGATGTCTGGAGTCCCCCAGCAGTGTGACAACCATTCCAAGTCATTGATCCCTGCCTGAACCAGGATGAGTGAGGTGAGTCCATCCTAGAAATCATCCAAGATTAGAGGTTATTATGGGATCCTTGTTCATCAAATCTTTCCTCTTGTCATGAGCTGAGTCTGAGGAATGGGAGAGGGGTGTGGGGGGACTCTGGGTGCTTTAGGAATAAACAGAGGTCAGTGAGCTGCTGAAGGTTAACTCACAGCACCTTCGGGGGCTTTGGAGGAGCATCTTTCCTCCTGGAAATACAAAACCAGGTTGGAACAGAGACCTCCCAGCCCAGCTCCACTCTGGAGGGTGTTTAGGGTGGCTGAGGGAGGGTCTGAGTGGCCACTGGAACAAAGATGACCAGTCACATCCCTGGGGGCAGGGATGGGAAGCTTTTCTGTGCTTCCAAACACGCACCAAGCCCTGCCTGGGGCTCAGGGTGTGTGAGCAGCTGTCCCTCGAGCTCTCTGTGTCCCCACGGAGTGACCTTGCCAGGACCTCGGCTCCAGCCTGGGCACAGATCGAGGATGGGACAGAGGGGTTGGTCCTTGGCTCTCCTCCATCCTCGGACACCAGACTGCCCCTTGCCGGCTCAGCAGAGCTCTCAGCTCGCCCTCCTTATGTGCCAGGAGCCCCTCAGGTGAGAGTCCCCCGGATGATCCCCTCTGATCCCCCCGGTTTTCCCTGCTGAAGCAGAGACCCAACCTTGCCCCCAGGCTGCGCAGGGGATGGCGAGGGACACCCCGGAACCTTCTGGGAACGGAGATTTGGGCAGTTCAGAAATTCAGATCTCGTTGTACTCCTCCGGCTCGGCCGGACCCGCCCGGGACCCACGGCAGGTGTGAGCAGGAGGGGACGCGGCTGTCCCGTCCCCGCAGCTCCTTCCTTTTGTCCCCCGCATCCTTCGCCATCCTCCGCAGCCGGCAGCGACAGCGGCTTCGTGCTTCCCTCTAGCGGTGCGGGCTGCGGGACCGCCGCGGCGCCAGCCCTGTGATCCCAGCGCACCCCGATCCCAGGGAAAACGGATCCCAGGGAAAACCGATCCCACTGCACCGCGATCCCAGGGAAAACGGATCCCAGGGAAAACTGATCCCATAGCAAACTGATCCCACTGCACCGCGATCCCAGGGAAAACTGATCCCACAGCACAGCGATCCCATGGAAAACTGATCCCACTGCACAGATATCCCAGGGAAAACTGATCCCATGGAAAACTGATCCCACTGCACAGAAATCCCAGGGAAAACGGATCCCAGGGAAAACTGATCCCACTGCACCGTGATCCCAGGGAAAACTGATCCCATGGAAAACAGATTCCACTGCTCACCCTGATCCCACTGCACTCTGATCCCACTGCACACTGATCCCATTGCACTCTGATCCCACTGCACACTGATCCCACTGCACACTGATCCCACTGCACACTGATCCCATTGCACTCTGATCCCACTGCACACTGATCCCACTGCACTCTGATCCCATGCACTCTGATCCCACTGCACTCTGATCCCACTGCACTGTGATCCCATTGCACACTGATCCCACTGCACACTGATCCCACTGCACACTGATCCCACTGCACACTGATCCCACTGCACACTGATCCCATTGCACTCTGATCCCACTGCACACTGATCCCACTGCACTCTGATCCCATGCACTCTGATCCCACTGCACTCTGATCCCATTGCACACTGATCCCACTGCACTCTGATCCCACTGCACTCTGATCCCATTTCACACTGATCCCACTGCACTGTGATCCCATTTCACACTGATCCCAGTGCACTCTGATCCCATTGCACACTGATCCCATTGCACACTGATCCCATTGCACACTGATCCCACTGCACTCTGATCCCATTGCACACTGATCCCATTGCACACTGATCCCACTGCACACTGATCCCAGTGCACTCTGATCCCACTGCACTCTGATCCCATTGCACACTGATCCCATTGCACACTGATCCCACTGCACACTGATCCCAGTGCACTCTGATCCCACTGCACTCTGATCCCACTGCACTCTGATCCCATTGCACACTGATCCCAGTGCACTCTGATCCCACTGCACTCTGATCCCATTTCACACTGATCCCAGTGCACTCTGATCCCACTGCACTCTGATCCCATTGCACACTGATCCCAGTGCACTCTGATCCCACTGCACTCTGATCCCATTGCACACTGATCCCAGTGCACTCTGATCCCACTGCACTCTGATCCCACTGCACTCTGATCCCATTGCACACTGATCCCAGTGCACTCTGATCCCACTGCACTCTGATCCCATTGCACACTGATCCCAGTGCACTCTGATTCCACTGCACTCTGATCCCAGTGCACTCTGATCCCATGCATTCTGATCCCATGCACCCCAGTCCCATGGCAGGCAGGAGCAGGCCGGGTTTGGGGTCCCAGTGTGCACTAACAAGTGCATGGGGTAGGTGACAACGAAGTTCTGACTTCCCCTCAAAGGGCCAGTGAGGCTCTGACCTGGTGTCTCAGGGAAATGAAGCAATCCAAGCTGAACAGGAGCACTCCTATTTTCTGGCAGAGGGCTGCAGGGCACAGTCCTGGGCAGGACTGCAGTGAAATTTGGTGGTTTTTTTTTTTTTTTTTTGGGCTTTTTTTGGGCTTTTTTTGGTTTTTTTTTTTTTTTTTTGTCTTTACATAGAGTTAGGATTGAATGTTTGAGAGAAGGATTTCTTGTTTATACTTGGTTGCTTGGTTGGTTGTTAAATTTTATTTAAAGTACAGAGAGTTTTTCAGCACTTTCAGCTATCAAGGTAAAAGTGAGAAAATTGAGGTGTATTTAGTTAGTTACTTGGTTGTTTATTAAATTTTATTTAAAGTACAGAGAGTTTTTCAGCACTTTTAGCTATCAAGTTAAAAGTAAGAAAATTGAGGTGTATTTAGCTAGTTACAACGTTTGTTAAAGCTTAACTATTCAATTAAAAACTAATATTTATATTATTTGTGCTTTTGACTTAATAACTAAACATCTGTCACTCACATTGCAGTATTTTTTATTTAATTAAAAACTACTACTTGAAATCATGAAGAAGAAGGAACTAGAAGGAAGAAAGAGACAATGCCTAAAAACATTTTTTTATACTTATTGCTATATTCTAAAACTCTACATTCAAAACCTGTTACCATGTGAAATTACACAATTTTATGTTAATTATACACCAGTGATTCTAACTTTATTACTCAAATTTGGAAGGCTTCTCCAAGGCCTCAAGTCAAAAGCAGTGCTCTTTTGAGGGCCAGTGTCAGAAAGCACAGAAAGTTCAAAACTCCCAGGATTTAGGGTTCCAACACTGCAGCACCCCTTGGTGTTGGCTCCTTCGGGATTTGTGGATTTTTGGGATTTATGGAGGTTTTTGCTGCCTGGTCTCTGCTTATGAACCTGAAACATAACCAAATTCATTGCCCCATCTCCAGCCCTGAATTTCTGTTTCTGTACAATTTGTAGTTGTGCCCCTATCTTTATATTCAATATTAAAATCGACACAGTCAGTGTGCAGTGGGCACCATTAATTTCCCCAGCATGAGAAGCAGCAGTGCTCCAAAACACCAATTGGTTTTATTTTAAAATAAATGAGTAAAAGGGGGAAGAAGCATTTGATTTTTAACTTTAGAAATTCTTCAGGAAAACCACCCTGCTTTTATTTACTTTTTTAAAATTTTAGTTTATGGATCAATTCACTGCAACTTTATTGGCAAAAAAATAGCTGCTGCTCACATGTGGGCTGTGTGTGCCATTGTCCTCTCACAAAGCCATTGTCACGTTGTTATTGTGATATTGTCATTTTGTAAAATGACTGAAAACACGAAGGTTTTGTGGGAAACACCTGATCCCGGAGATTTGGGATTATTAACTGAAAAGGACTCACAGCAGCATTTGATGTTATTTTTATTTATTCACCCACCCAGTCCTGTTTTCCTTAAGCTCTCAGATAACATTTCTCTGCCTTATCATGGCTGAGGACAGCGGGGGCTGCACAGATGCTGCTTTGTGCCATTCCTCTCTGCTTGCTTCACGTTTATTCAGGCCAAGGCAGAAAAAATCTGCATTCGTGGCCCTTCCTGGTGGAGCAGGGGGGGTCACAACCCTGGTTCCACTGGCTCTGAGCTCTTCCTTTCTTTGAGGAAGCCGTGGAGCACTTGGGGATCACCCCGAGGACAGCGACAGGAATGATCAGAGGCCTGGGGTGACATTCTGCAAAGGAACACAGGGAGAGGTGGAGTGCTTAGCATCGATCTGAGGGCATGCAGGGGATTGCTACAGCAAGGACAAAGGTGTGCTCTGCGTGCCTGGGGTGGTTCAGGCAGCAGGAAAGGAATTGAGGCTGCACAGGGGACATTCCTGGCAGCACCTGGAAAGAGCTTCTGGCAGCATGGATAAGGAAGCACTGGGTAAAACGTGGAGTTTTCATCTCTGGGAGTCTCAGAAATGAAGGAAATACCTCCCAGGGGTATCAGGTGTTCCTGCTGCATTTATTAGAGCTGCCTGGCCCAGTGTGGACCTGCTGCCCCAGGAGCAGCAGCATCCTCCAGCCAGGACAGGCCCTGCTGCTGGCAGGGAGCAGCACGGGGCCCTCCCTCTGCTCCCCGAGCAAAAAGAGCAACAAATGGGCAAAGGGGCAGATTGGAGACAGTTTGTGGGCAGAAACACCCAGAAGAAAATCTGCAGAGTAAATCCCTGACTCCAGCCTGGAGAAAAGGAGAGCTCAGTGAGCATCATCAGGGCTGGGCTTTGAGGTGTTTTCAGCTCCAGCACGGGCAGAGCCCTCCCTGCTGTCCTGTCCTCACCAGGCACAGGTCACACACAGGGTGTGCACACAGGGCCCCCTTTTGCTGTCCCAGTGTGTTGGGTTGATGTGGCCAGAAATGTGAATTCTGTCCCCATCTGCTGCAGCCGGGTGGGGCAGTGACCCTGATCTCCTGGCACATATTATCTGCTAATGGGCCATCTTTAAACGAGCTGGGGCAATCATCTTTATCTTTCCCACAGCCCATCCTCCCTCCAGGAGATATCTCCTGTTCATGGCCATTGAGTCCCAGGGCATGGCTGATAAAATTACATCATTCCACTGGGAGATGCTCCAGCCAGGGGGAGGAGCCAAACATTTCCTACCCAAATAAAAACTGAGATTTTGGACACCAAGATACCTTCTTTCCACTGGATTCCAGAGGAAAACCTGACCTTTCCACATCACCCCTGGAGCTTCAGAGGAAAACTGCACCTTCTCCAGGAGCACTGCTCCAGCTGAACCACATCTGCCACTGCAGGAGGATGCAGCCACCATTGAATGGGACTGCTGCCAACACCCTGACTGACTGACGGGTGTCAGCTTGGATTCTGACTCTGGCAGTGTTTTGGGATTGTTCTTTGTAATACTGCATTTCTATTTTAATTTTCCTAGTAAAGAACTGTTATTCCTAATTCCCATATCTTTGCCTGAGAGCCCCTTAATTTCAAAATTATAATAATTTGGAGGGAGGGGGTTTACATTCTCCATTTCAAAGAGAAACTTCTGCCTTTATTGGCAGACACCTCTCCTCCAAACCAGGACACTCAGTTTTCATTTCTGGGGCCACCAGACCAAACACAACCATTGTGGGTGATGCTTTATTCCACATTACGAATGATAGAAGAGAATTTCCTGCTGCCCTCCACAGTCACAAAAAGTGATGTTTGCAGGGGAATGGTCCTGGCTCATGGCAGCCTGAGGAATTCCAGAGGGGCACATTCCTGCCTCCTTCCCCATCTCTGAGCCGGCTCGGTGCCCCAGGGCGGCTCGCAGGGCTGCAGGCGCTGCCTGCCCGGATCTGTGGCAATGCCAGCTTGCCCTCTAGTGGCCCTGATCCCAAATGTCCCTCCAGGCCTTGAGAAGGTGTCCTGGAGCCGCTGGGGTCACACAGCTGGGGCTCATGGTCACCGGAGGAGGATCTGCTGGACCCTTCATTCAGTAAGGGGCTTAATGCCCAAAAGTGCGTAGAGCTCACTGCCTCCTCCTCTGCCTCCTCCTCTCTCCTTCTCCTTCTCCTTCTCCTTCTCCTTCTCCTTCTCCTTCTCCTTCTCCTTCTCCTTCTCCTTCTCCTTCTCCTTCTCCTTCTCCTTCTCCTTCTCCTTCTCCTTCTCCTTCTCCTTCTCCTCCTCCTCCTCCTCTCCTCCTCCTCCTCCTCCTCCTTCTCCTTCTCCTTCTCCTTCTCCTTCTCCTTCTCCTCCTCCTCCTCCTCCTCCTCCTCCTTCTCCTTCTCCTTCTCCTTCTCCTTCTCCTCCTCCTCCTCCTCCTCCTCCTCCTTCTCCTTCTCCCCTGGGGACCTTCAAAGGCCACAGTGGCTCTGGAGGGCTGGAGCCTCTGCAGCAGCAGGGAAAGGGATTTATTTTGTAGTCCAGGCAACTTTTGCTCTCCCTCCCAGCATTTGTGGAAGTTTGGCTCAAGTTTGCTGTTTCCCACTCCAGAGCCTGTTCTCATCTCTGTGATGTAATTCCATGTAATTTGAAAGAAGCTGCACCCAGAATAAAGGACAAATATCCAGTCGTGAGATTACACTGATTCCTGCTGAATTCACTGAATTTTGGGTCTAAATGGAGCATGAAAAGACAAAGCTTTGGCACCAGGAGGAGAGGACACAACTCCCCAAGGGCTCCTCTGTGCTGCACAACCATGGGCTGGATGAGCCCCACGCTGCAGACCTGGGGGCAGGAATCCTCATTGGCAGATGGATTTTCCCAGCCCACCTCCCAAGCTCTGCTGTGGGTTCCAAGCACTGCAGCCCCAAACCCTTCTGCCTTCCACCACGGGTCCCTGCAGCAGCCCCTCCCCACAACACCTAGCAGCACCCCCTGGGAGGAAAGGGTTAAATGATACAGCTTGCCTTTCCCAGCGAGCAGCTTTTGCTCTGCTCTGCCTGCAGCCCTGTTTATCAGCAATTGCAGGCTCTAAAATCCGCACTTTACAAGTGCAGCATAACCTGCCAGTTATAATTGGTTGAATTATACCTCATCCCTGATGCAACTCTTGATGAGCCGCCGCCTCAGCCAGAGAACTGATAGCAGACAAGTTTATGGCTCTCCTGGAAAACACAATTATAAATTGCATCCCCACCACAAGCCCTGGGAGAGGTTAACCCTTTCACTGCAGCTCCCGAGGCAGTTGGGATTCAGCAGGAAGGGAAAAGAGGAGAGAGGAATCCCTGCTGGAGGGATCTGAGAGGAAATGCTGGATAGGAAAAGAGGGATGAAGTGGCCTCATTCCTGTTTACACCAGGGCTTTCCAAGAAATGGGATCAAGTTTTGGCAGGGAGCTGCAGGTCAAGGAAAATTACCAGAGAATCCATGGGATTTGTCCATCCTGTGCTCCACAGCCCTGCAAGGTCAGGTTATGGCACCATGCCAGAGCTGCTGCAGGTGCCCTGGACCCAAATCCTTCACTGGCATGTGTGACCTGCTCAGAGCTGCTCTTCATATTATTCTTCTTTTCCTCTCCAGCTCTGCACAGCTGGAATTGGGAAATAAATGTCAGCAGGACTGGGCAGCCAGTGCTGGGCAGAGTGACCCAGGGGGTGCAGCACAGAGTCCATGGATTTGGGCCATTGTGACAAGGACCAGATGTGATGGTTCCCCACAGCAGAGCTGCCCAGCACAGAGAAATCACTGCCAGTAAAGAAATCCCAGCTGGGAAAGGTCCCGGAGATTCACCCCAACAGGGCTTGCCTCTGGGAGCAGCAGCACCTGCTCCTGCAGCCCCTGCAGCACCCTGAGCTGTGCCCAGCCCCTGCAAGGGGTTAAATCCTGCTCCCAGGGGCGAGTCCAGCCTATCACTGATCCACCAAAAGGTTTGTGCTGCTTCCTGGAGCAGTACAGGGAGCAGAGGGCAAACCCCACACAGCTGCTGCCAGGCATTGAGCCAGGGGCAATTCCAAACTGTGCTCAAAGACACAAACACCTTCCAAAAACAGAGGAGGAATAACTATGTCTTGACTCGACTTTAGCCATTGGAAATAGAAGCAGTTGCCTGTCCTGGCCACTTCCTGTGCTGCAGAAAGAATATTTTTGATGCAGAAGGGTGCCCAGAGCAGCTGTGGCTGCCCCTGGATCCCTGAAGTGCCCAAGGCCAGGGTGGACAGGGCTTGGAGCAGCTGGCACAGTGGAACCCATGGCAGAGGAGTTGGATTCACATAATCTTTAGGGTCCTTTCCAAACCCAACCACTCTGTGATTGCAGACCATGAGAAAATCTGAACAAATGAACCAGGTCTGGGTAATTGAGTTAATTAAGCGAAACCTTTAATAAAGCACTTCAGTAATTAATGCACCTTGTGCTGGGTAATGTGCTGGGGCCATCTCAGCCATAAACCTTTCCTATGACACCGTTTAGAGTTTACCTAAATATTCAATGATTAATTCTGGGATGGAGCTGCCCTTCCACCCTGGAAAATCCTGCAGCCTTCTCCCACCGAGCCCCAAACTGGGCTCACTGGACCCACGCTGCAAAACCTCCAAGCAGGCTGAGAGAAAGCTCTGCAAAGCTTTCCCTGGTCCTTCCCCGGCTGTTCTCAGGCTGCTGAGGCAGGTTACCTTCCCCAGGTGCCAGCTCTGAGCCAGAGCCCAGCCCAGGAGGGGCAGCCAGGGCTCCCAGGGGAGAGACCAAGAGGCCGTGGAGCCGCCCCTGGTGCAGGGCAGGGTGAGCAGGGAGGATTTCTGCAACCAACGTGGTGCTCCTGCTCAAATTTTGGGCCAGGCCCAAAACTTCCCAGCAGAGCCAGCTCTGACAGACTCCTGCAGCCGTGGCCACGGCTCCCTCTGTGCTCCTGCCCTGCAGGGAGGAGCTGCAAGCCCAGGCACAGGATTTGTGGGGCAGTCCTGGCTCTGGTGCCCTCCAAGGGGCAGAGCCAATGGCTCAGTCAAACCTCCTGCTCACCCGAGGGTTTTCACCTTGGAGCTTTTATCAGGAAATGTTGCATCTAATTCTAATTCTAATTCTAATTCTAATTCTAATTCTAATTCTAATTCTAATTCTAATTCTAATTCTAACTCTATTTTAATTTTCATATTTCATATTAATTTTTATTCTTCACTTTCATCCCAGGGAGAAAAATCTTCAGGAATTTTCCCAAGCCTCTCTAACCCAGGGCATGGTCCCACCAGGCTGGGATGGGATGAGTCCCAGAGGTCTAGAGCTGACCTCTCTGGACAAGCTTTGTGGCCATTCCCTTGCACCTTCTTCCTTCTGTACTCAGCTTCTGCTGACTCAGGGCACAGAACCAGCTGGGAGCAAATCAACCCATCCCCTCTCTCCAAATCCTCTGTAATCTGGGCCCAGAAATATTTACAGCCTCTCTGTCTGTCCCTGACCTTCAGCTTTTATTTGCGTACGTAAATTTTGTTCTATTCTAGGGCTACAAGTTTCATATCAGGGCAGTTCAATCTTTATGAGGATAAAGTGTCTGCAGTGCTCTTAAGCAGCTTAACGTCAGCATGTGTGTGAAAGATTAACAGCTCTGTGAGTCGCAGCAGTTAAGTGACAATATAAAGAGAAAGGAAAGGAGAAAACATCATCAATCTTAAACAGCACCAAGAATATTTGAGATGAGTTATTGGGGGAACGATGCCAAGCTCAGCAGGGCATTGATGACCAGAAGAGGAAAGGCAGAGCGAGTTGGAAGGATCATCTACAGCTCCCATACTTGGATGATGAAGGAAATGTTAATTATCCCCTGGTATTTATCTGTGTCCATCACTGGGTGTTGTGTTCAGAGCAGACACTGGAGTGGAGGAAGGAAGGGGCAGACTCTGAGTGCAGCTCAATCTGTGTTTCTTCAACTCAGAGAACAAACTCATCCCTCTCCCTCCCTCCCCACAGGAATCCTCTGTGTGGGACACTCCCCTTCTTGCTGCTGAGGCTGAGGAAAAGCTCCCAGGTGCTTTTTACAGCTCTGGTAGACACAGGGACCTCTCACTGTGCTCTCCCCAAAGCATGAGGTGGCAGAGGAGCTTCCAGAAATGCTGGAAAACCACCAAAACACCACAGGGTTTGTTTTGGATTTGACTGTCAGTCACTGCACCTGCACAATGCCCAAAGACCTGTGCCAGGTATCACCTGCAGAGCACAGGGTTGTGCAAGGACAAAGGTTTTTACAACCTCTGGCAAACCAGCTGATGTCTCTGTCCTTGACTTCACTGACCAGGGAGGACTCTGCCTGTTTGCCAAGGCAGGTCGTTGGTTTATTAACGGTTGGAATGTTCTGGGATCCTCTGACGAGGCATCCCTGGAAGAGAAAATATGATGGTGCCCATGGGAATTGGCTGTTTGGCTCTGGATTTTCACTGCACACCCAAAGAAAACCCCACATCAGGAGGAATGAGGAATCAGGAGGAACAGAAGCTGGCACTGGATGTCAGTGAGCAAACGCTGGGGCTGTTTCTGCTAAAATCAGACATTGTGGCTCTGTCTGTAAGGAGAAGAAACCTTGAGGCTGCACTGGAGAGCTCCTGGAGCAGCCCCTGGGATGAGATTCCCCATGAGATCATCCCAATTCCCCATGGATTACAAAAAGAACCTACTGAACAGTTGACATTCCCATTTCCTCAGGGATTTTTTTCCATTTTTAGAGCCTGGTAGGAGGTCTGCCTCTCCTGGACCTTGTTCTGGTGCCTGGATTTTTAACCAAGCATCTGACCCTCTCCAAATGTGCTGTGCACGAGCCATTCCTGCCTCTCTGGGATCATCCATCCAGGTTATCTCCACGTCTGCTGCCTGGAAAGTTGGCCTTCAATGAAAACATCCTGTGAAACACCACAATTAGAGCTGGGGAATGTCTGGGAATGGAGAATATCTCTATTGGAAACTGCCTGCACATCAAAGCAGAAATTTTTCTCCAGGGAATTGCTTTTGGCAATTTTCAGCATTGGATATAAAGATTGAACCAAAATATCTGGGTGAGGTCAGAGGGCTCCACTCCAGAGCTGCTGGAATTTCCTTTCACGAGGAAGCCCAGAATTGCAGCAGCTCCCAAACATCCAGATTACATCAAAATGGAGAATTTCATTTATCCTGATGGGGGACCTTTTCCTGTGTTTTTGTTTTCTTTTGCACTCAGACCCAAGAGACCCCTGCCAGCGGAGTGGGAAATGCAACTTCAAAGCAAATCCTGATCAGATCCACAAAGATTGCCCAAGTTCATGGGGGTCCCTGGTGATGACAGGGGGGTCACCAGGGCAGAGCAGTGGAGCTGGAGGTTAACAACCCCAGAAATGCATTCCAGTGCCTGCTGTGCTCCCTGCACCAAGTCCAGGCTGATTACCAGGGAGAATAAAACCCCCTGCTCGGTGCATCCAGGGAAATCTGCACTGTGCAAACAATAAAGATAACAGGGGAAGATAACTGTGCAGGCTGTTGTTTTTACACCCTAGAGGGAATATAAATAAGCCTGAAGAGTTTCCTTAGAGATGGGAGAAGTCCAAGGATGGGACTGGGAAAGAATGTGGCAGGCACTGGCCTCACTCAGCTCCCTCTACATAGGCAGGAATCCTTCCATTCATCCATCTATCCATGATTCCATCCATGATTCCATCCATGATTCCATCCATCCATCATTCATCCATCCATCATCCATCCATCCATCATCCATCCATCATCCATCATCCATCCATCATCCATCCATCCATCCATCCATCCATCCATCATCCATCCATCATCTATCCATCCATCCATCCATCCATCCATCCATCCATCATCCATCCATCCATCCATCCATCATCCATCCATCCATCCATCATCCATCCATCCATCCATCCATCCATCCATCCATCATCCATCATCCATCCATCATCCATCCATCCATCCATCCATCCATCCATCATCCATCCATCCATCCATCCATCCATCCATCATCCATCATCCATCCATCCATCCATCACCCATCCATCCATCATCCATCATCCATCCATCAATCCATCCATCCATCCATCATCCATCCATCCATCCATCCATCCATCATCCATCCATCCATCCATCCATCCATCCATCATCCATCCATCCATCCATCATCCATCCATCCATCCATCCATCCATCATCCATCATCCATCCATCATCCATCCATCCATCCATCCATCCATCATCCATCCATCATCCATCCATCCATCCATCCATCCATCCATCCATCCATCCATCCATCCATCCATCATCCATCATCCATCCATCCATCCATCCATCCATCCATCCATCATCCATCCATCCATCCATCATCCATCCATCCATTGAATAAAACCTCAAATCTTTCTTGGACATTTTCTCCATGTCATATTCCTTGCATTTCTTTTCAGACCACATAGAGTTGGGAAGAGGATCCTGCCTTGGTGACACTGAATTTCAACCCAAGATTTTTCAACATGATCTTCTCTCTAGGATGGATTTTTTCTCACAGGTAATATTTGAATAATGTAAAATTAAAATGACTCTTATCCATGATAGTCAGCAGAATGTGCTGAAAGGAAATGCATTCAGACCCTGATATCCACTCTAGACCAGATTGTCTGCTGTTCTACATTGTAAGAATTTAATTTCAAGGAAGACAGAAATTATTATTATTATTATTAATAATAATAATAAAAATAAAAAATAAAATAATAATAACAACAATAATAACAATAATAACAATAATAACAACAACAATAATAATAATAATAATAATAATAATAATAATAATAATAATAATATTTTCACAGACTGTGGTTTCCCAAGGATTTCCTCTGGTGATTGGCTTCACCCATGTGCTGGGCACTGCCCACCAGCAGGAAAGCTGCAGAGAAACCTGCAGAAACTCTGTGATGACATCCGAAAGGGTGAGATTTTTGTTAAAATGAGGTGTCTCTGTGCCTTGGAGCAGGGTTAGGCTCGGGTGGGTCCTTTCACCTGCCCCAGGACTTTCCAGTCCTCAAGAGCAGTCTCTTACCATTACCTGTGCTGGTCCCAGACCACACAGATGCCCAGGGACACCCTCTGCTCCACTTCCTCGGGGGTGTCCCTGTCCTGGCTGTCCCCAGGAGGGCTGGGACAGAGTGCTGGAGAGCTTTGGACAGGGGTGGGAGGGACCCCTCCCTGGGCAGGGGACCAGCCCAGCACAGGGTGTCCTCTGCCCTTCCTCCTCCTCGGCAGATTAAAAGAACCATGGAATAAAGAGCAGGGATAGTTCCAGGAGCAAAGTGCTGAGGAGTTTTTACAGTCATTCCCTTGGAGAACTTCAAAAGAAGCTGCTGGAATATTCTCCTCTGGGGATGATGTCCTTTGGCAGCAAGGTGCTTTTTGGGAAGAGCTCTGTGGCTGGGGAAGAACCAACCACGCCAACCACAGAAACCTTCCCTCCTTCCTCCACCCCCTGCACACCCACCCACCCTCAGCTGTGCTCCAGGACACTCCTTCAGCAGAGGCCACCCCTCCTTCAGCCATCCCGGCTCTCTCCTGGCATCAGGATTTCACCTGAGCTCACCTGGGAGCTCTGCCTTTCCCTGGGGACGTGTCCCCAGCGTGGGGCTGTGGGACTGCTCTGCCCTTCTGGCAGGGACTAAGCTGTGATTTATGAGCCTGATCGCTGCCAGAGCTGTGGAAATACCCTGGCATTTCTCGCTGTCTGTGTGGCTGGAGCTGCAGACAGGGTTTTCCTGCTTTCTGTGCTCTGCCTGGAGCAGGGGGCCCTGGGGACTGGCAGGGCTCGGCTGCCTGGGGCGTGTGGCTGTGCCCAGGGCACCTGTGAGCTCCCTCTGCCCCTCCCAGCACTCCCAGATTGTGCCACCAGGACACAGTCCCATTCCAGGTTTTGATGGGATCTGTCCCTGCTGGGCTTTGTCTCTGTCTGGTAATGGCTGGGATCTTCTCCAGGAGCTCAGCTCTCCTGAGCTTGGCTAAGGCTGTGCTTTCCAAGAAATGCATGGAGAACAGCTCTCACCGAATTTAACTCTTACAGGGGAACAGCAGAGGGAGGTTTTGTCTCTTCTGCCAGCCCTGCTTGTCCCGTGGTGCTGCTGATGTGCCCAGAGCAGCCACTGGTGGTTATTTTATTCCCACAGCTGTGCCCTGTCTCTCTGCCTCTTCCAGAGCAGAATTCTCCCCATTCCAAAGGATCTGAGACTTTCCTTGGTGATTAACACCCCTGGGGGAGGCAGAAAGAGTGGGAGCAGCAGAGAGGAGGGAACAGAAATGGGATTTGTCCTCTGCTCACTCCAGGCCTGCCTGGGATGATGCTGGGGGTGCTGGGAAGGGTCTGAGCCCCAGGAGGGGCTGAGGGAGCTGGGAAGGGGCTCAGCTGGAGAAAAGGAGGCTCAGGGCCCTTGTGGCTCTGCACAACTCCCTGCCAGGAGGGGACAGCCCCAGGTCGGGCTCTGGGAACAGGAACAGGGACAGGAGCAGAGGGAACGGCTCAGGGGAGATCCAGGTTGGATATTGGGGAAAATTTCCCCATGGAAAGGTGATCAGGCACTGGAACTGCCCAGGGGGGTTTGGATCCCCGTCCCTGGAGGTGCCCAAGGAATTCCTGGATGTGGCACTGAGAGCTCTGGGCTGGGGACGAGATCAGGCACAGATTTGATGATCTTGGAGGCCTTTTCCAACCTGATTAATTGTGTGGTTCTGTCATTCATCAGGGTTGGATCTGTTTCTCATGGGATGGGGAATCCTGGTTTGGTTTGGGTTGGGAGGGACCCCAAATCCCACCCAGTGCCACCCCAGGGACACTTTCACTGTCCCAGCTGCTCCAGCCCCAGTGTCCAGCCTGGCCTTGGGCACTGCCAGGGGTCCAGGGGCTGCCACAGCTCCATGAGAAAATTTGGGTGTCCCAGAATTTTGGGGAGGCACAAAACCTGTGCTGTGCTTGTGCTTTGGGAGGGCAGAGCTCTGCACAACTCCCTGCCAGGAGGGGACAGCCCCAGGTCGGGCTCTGGGAACGGGAACAGGGACAGGAGCAGAGGGAGCGGCTCAGGCTGGGCAGGGGAGGTTCAGATTGGATTTTAGGAATTTCTTGACTGAAATAATGTGGAGCACTGGCACAGCTGCCCGGGGCAGAGGTGCAGTCACCATCCCTGCGAGGGATGAGGAATCAGGCAGATGTGGCACTTCATGGCAGGGTTTTATGGGCATGGGGGTGTTTGGTCAAAGGTTGGGCTGGGCGATCTGGAGGTGTTTTCCAACGTTGTTGATTCTCTGATTCTGGGCTCTGGGCGTTGGGGGGTGGCTGCCCAGGGGGTTGTTTGGCCAGTGGAGAGCTGGGTGCTCTGGAAGGGCCTGGGGACTGTCCCAGCCAGGACATAGGGCACCAGCAGGGATATCTCCCTGTCTTTGGAGATGCTGGGTGGAAGGAAGGGAGAAGAAAAGACCAAAAGGCGAGAGAGCATTCAGCTGACAGGGATGAAAGGCTTGCTCCAGGATTCATTGCTCAGTTCAGGCTGGGATCCCGCCCTGCTCAGACCATCAAACCCATTTCTGCCATCCCTCCAGGTGCTGCTGGGGTCCCCCAGGCTGCCCAGCACCGTCCTGGCTCCTCTCCCTGGAGCTGACAGCGGTTTGAGGCAGACACAGGAGGGGCTGAGCACATCTCAGGAGAGCTCAGCATCCCTCCAGAGCTGCTGAGGAGCTGGCCCTGGGGCTCACACACCGTGGGGCTTCCCCCAGACCTGTCACCGGGAGCTTCCCGGTGGGAGCAGCTGTTCCTGGGGCTGCGTGCTGCCTCCCCCGAGCTGTGCCCTGCAGGTGACGAGCTGTGGCTCCTGCCCTTGGAGAGGAGCCAGCTCTGAGCTTTGCACTTTAATTAAATCACTGCAGCAGCTGCGGGGGAAGAGCTCGAGCAAGAGACAGAAAGAAAACAAGGCTTTGGCTGTTCCCCTCTGCGAGGGGAGTGAGAGGTTCTGGCTGCACTCGGGATCCCCTCTCAGGGTAAAATCAGGGTAACATTGGGGACACTGCTGGAGGCCTGGGCAAAAGCTCTCAGGCCTTTTTCTCAAGTTCTCTAAGTATTTTTCTCAGGCCATGAAACTTTCTCAGCCCCAGCTAGGATTTTTCCCCAGCTAGAGGTTCCTTCTTTACTGTAAACACAAGAGAAAGAATCATAACAGGGATAAACACCTGCAAGGTCCCTGGGAAAGCCAGGGAGAAGAGGTGTCTCTTTCCCTGAATAATAATCTGTTTGTATTTTATTTTGCATGAACTGCCTTATTTAAGGCAATAGCTTCATTTAATAAATTGCTCTTTCTTGCTCTTTCCTGCACCAAGAAGGAGAGTGTCTTGTTGCTGTTTTTTCGCAGCTCTGTAATAATTTTCAAGGCAACATAACATCCCTGGGAGTCTCTGTGGCACTCTCACAAGCCCAGACCAGGCTGCCAGGTGCTCCCTGTGCCACCCCTGCTCGGGCTCAGCCCTGCAGCTCCATCTCCTCGCAGAAGGGGAAGCAGCCAGTGCTGCTGTGTGAAGGGCTGAGGTGCCCTGCGCCCACAGAGAGCCAAGGAAAACTGGAAAAACGGAGTTTTTCACACCCATCCTCGCCTTGCTTTCCTCTGGAGGATTTGCTCCTCCCTTTATTCAGATCCCACCGCTGTTCACCAGCTGATCCAGCAATAAAACCAAACCTTTGCCCCCAATTCCACCCCTCTCTAAATCCCTCTGTGTTTTCCCTGAGTCCCCTGAGCAGTTATGGATTTATGAGACAGTGCTACCAGCCCTGCTTGGAGAGTTTTGCTCCTGCTGTCCCTCCCAAGGGAATGGGGTCACTGAAGCATCCAGGGAGAAAGGGAAGGTTACAGCTCAGGGAACCAGGAGAAGATCCCTGGAAGGTCCTTGACCCCTTTATCAGCTGCAGCACCGAGTCCTCCACATCAGCCTGGTGGGACACCAGAGCTCAGTACTGAGCTGAAATCATCAAAGGCTTCAGTAACACCAGGAAAAATGGGATTTTCTTAATAAGTGAAAATAAATAAGGACAGTGAGGATGGCATGGGAATGCAGCTTCTTTAGATGCACTGAGATGGAATTTCATCACTCCAACATAGAAAGGAGAAAAATGCAGAGACTGGGAAGCAGAGCTGGTGGAAATCTGAAAGAGTCTGGGAGTTGGAGGATGGTGGTCAGGCTTTTGCTGAAAGTCCTGGAAGTGGCAAAGCAGAGAGAGCAGGCTCAGGTGGAGCTCAGGGAAAGGTTCTTCCCTCCCCCAGAGGTGCTGGCACTGCCCAGGCTCCCCAGGGAATGGGCACGGCCCCGAGGCTGCCAGAGCTCCAGGGATGGGCAGGGGGATTGCTGGGGGCTGGGCAGGTTTGGGGCTGGGCTGGGTGATCCTGGGGTTCCCCTCAGCTCAGGGGGTTCCACGGCTCTGTGCCTCTGGGTTTCCAGCTGGGAAGGTGCTGGGTGGCTCCCTGTGCAGGAGGTGCCCAGGTGTGACCCCTGCAGCATCTCTGCTCCAGCCTGGAACCTGCAGTGCTGCCCTGGCAGTTTCTGTTCCTGCCATGGTACCTGTGCAGGGCTCATTTCCCAACGTGTTCTGCCTCAGGGGCTGTTCTTTGTGCTGAGAGCTTTCCATGGTGGCAAGTCTGAACTTCTCCTCACAGGCTATCAGGGCTCCTTGTCTGCCAAAATCATTTCCCTCTTCCATCTCCTGGGCTGCCCTGACTGTGGAGTGACTCTGCTCTGACCACATGGACACTGGCCCTGAGCACAGAACCCTGTCCTGTGCCTTTTCCAGCTCATCTTCCTGTGGACAAACCCATTGCTCAGCCACCCCTCCTGCAGGGACCAGCCCTGAGCCAGCTGAGCACCGTGCTGGGGCTGGATTCTCCTGAGGTGAGGAGCATCCACTGAGGGTGTCTCCTCACTCCTGGCGTGGGGAGGGGGCTCTGGGTGCAAAGGATGGCATCCATCCCCTCTGCTCTCACTCCTGCAGGCCCAGGGATCATCCACCTGGGTTGGCATTTGAATCACCACGGGCTGGGTCAGCTCCCTCTGGGTGTGAGAGGGAGCTCCACAGGCTGTCCCCAGGAGGAACCAGCTCCCAAAGGGGCTGCCACCCCCTCCCACCCCTCACAGGGAGCAGAGATGGATCTCATGCTTCTGCTGATGGCAAGGTTCAGCTCCTTCCTTCCCCCCAAACCTGCGGCTGCAGGAACCACAGGGATGGTTTGAATGATCAGGAATTCTGTGACTCAGGGCATGCTGTCACCTCTCCCAGTCCATGATGTGACAAAAATGCACCTGGACATTCCTGAGGAGGCCCAGGCAGGGAGGATACGATACATGTTCAACTGAGGGGGTTCAGGGTCTGCACGGGGAAAGTCCATCAGGAAATGGGGAGAATCCACCATCCACCATTCCACCATCCACCATTCCATCATTCCATCATCCACCATTCCACCATCCACCATTCCACCACCCCACCATCCACCATTCCACCACCCCACCATTCACCATTCCACCATCCCACCATTCCACCATTCCATCATTCCACCATTCCACCATCCACCATCCACCATCCACCATTCCACCATCCACCATCCACCATTCCACCATTCCACCATTCCACCATTCCATTATCCACCATCCATGATTCACCATTCCACCATCCACCATTCACCATTCCATAATTCCATCATCCATCATCCATCATTCCACCATCCACCATTCACCATTCCACCATTCCACCACCCACCATTCCACCATTCCACCATCCACCATTCACCATTCCATAATTCCATCATCCATCATCCATCATTCCACCATCCACCACCCACCATTCCACCATTCCACCATTCACCATTCCACCATCCACCATCCACCATCCACCATCCACCATTCCACCATTCCATCATTCCACCATCCACCATTCACCATCCCACCATCCACCATCCCACCATCCACCATTCCATAATTCCATCATCCATCATTCCACCATTCCACCATCCACCATCCACCATTCCACCATCCACCATTCCACCATCCACCATTCACCATCCCACCATCCACCATCCCACCATCCACCATTCCATAATTCCATCATCCATCATTCCACCATTCCACCATTCCACCATCCACCATTCCACCATCCACCATTCCACCATTCCACCATCCACCATTCCACCATCCACCATTCCACCATCCACCATCCACCATTCCACCATCCACCATCCACCATTCCACCATCCACCATCCACCAATCCACCATCCACCAATCCACCATTCCACCATCCACCATCCACCAATCCACCATCCACCAATCCACCATTCCACCAATCCACCATCCACCATTCCACCATTCCACCATTCCACCATTCCACCAATCCACCATTCCACCATTCCACCATTCCACCATTCCACCATTCCACCATTCCACCATTCCACCATCCATCATCCACCATTCCACCATCCACCATTCCACCATCCATCATCCACCATTCCACCATCCACCATTCCACCATCATCCACCATTCCACCATCCACCATCCACCATCCCACCATTCCACCATCCACCATCCCACCATTCCACCAATCCACCATCCACCAATCCACCATCCACCATCCACCATTCCACCATCCACCATCCACCATTCCACCATTCACCATTCCACCATCCACCATTCCACCATCCACCAATCCACCATTCCACCATTCCACCATCCACCATTCCACCATCCACCATTCCACCATTCACCATTCCACCATTCCACCATCCACCAATCCACCATCCAGCATCCACCAATCCACCATCCACCATCCACCATTCCACCATCCACCATCCACCATTTCACCATCCACCATTCCATTATCCACCATCCACCATTCCACCATCCACCATCCACCATCCACCATTTCACCATCCACCATTCCATTATCCACCATCCACCATTCCACCATCCACCAATCCACCATCCACCATTCCACCATTCCACCATCCACCATTCCACCATTCCACCATTCACCATTCCACCATTCCACCATTCACCATTCCACCATTCCACCATTCACCATTCCACCATTCCACCATGCACCATTCCACCATCCACCATTCCACCATCCACCATCCACCAATCCACCATCCACCATTCCACCATCCACCATTCCACCATCCGCCATTCGGCCATCCGCCATTCCATCCGCCATTCCACCATCCACCATTCCACCATTCCACCATCCACCATTCCACCATTCCACCATCCACCATTCCACCATTCCACCATCCACCATCCACCATTCCACCATTCCACCATCCACCATCCACCATTCCACCATCCACCATTCACCATTCCACCACTCCCACCATCCACCATTCCACCATTCCACCATTCCACCATTCCACCATTCCACCATTCCACCATTCCACCATCCACCATTCCACCATTCCACCATCCACCATCCACCATTCCACCATCCACCATTCCCCCATCCCACCTTCCCACCATCCACCATTCCACCATCCACCATTCCACCATTCCACCATTCCACCATTCCACCATCCACCATTCCACCATTCCACCATCCACCATCCGCCATTCCACCATTCCACCATCCGCCATTCCACCATTTCACCATCCGCCATTCCACCATTCCACCATCCACCATTCCACCATCCACCATTCCACCATCCACCATTCCACCCTTCCACCATCCACCATTCCACCATCCACCATTCCACCATTCCACCATCCACCATTCCACCATTCCACCATCCACCATTCCACCATCCTCCATTCCACAATCCACCATTCCACCATTCCACCATCCACCATCCACCATCCACCATTCCACCATTCCACCATCCACCATTCCACCATCCACCATTCCATTATCCACCATCCACCAATCCATCATTCCACCATCCACCATCCATCATTCCACCATTCCACCATCCACCATCCACCATTCCACCATCCAGCATTCCACCATCCGCCATTCCACCAATCCACCATCCACCATTCCACCATCCACCATTCCACCATCCACCATTCCACCATCCACCATTCCACCATTCCACCATCCACCATCCACCATCCACCATTCCACCATTCCACCATCCACCATTCCACCATCCACCATTCCATTATCCACCATCCACCAATCCATCATTCCACCATCCACCATCCATCATTCCACCATTCCACCATCCACCATCCACCATTCCACCATCCAGCATTCCACCATCTGCCATTCCACCAATCCACCATCCATTCCGCCCATCCACCATTCCACCATCCACCATTCCATTATCCACCATCCACCATTCCACCATCCACCATTCCATTATCCACCATCCACCAATCCATCATTCCACCATCCACCATCCACCATTCCACCAATCACCATTCCACCATCCACCATCCACCATTTCACCATTCCACCATCCACCATTTCACCATTCCACCATCCACCATTCACCATTCCACCATTCACCATTCCACCATTCACCATTCCACCATCCACCATTCCATTATCCACCATCCACCATTCCACCAGCCACCATTCCACCATCCACCATTCCACCATCCACCATTCCACCATCCACCATTCCACCATCCACCATCCACCAATCCATCATTCCACCATCCACCATCCATCATTCCACCATTCCACCATCCACCATTCCACCATTCCACCATCCACCATCCACCATTCCACCATCCACCATTCCACCATCCACCATCCACCATTCCACCATCCACCATTCCACCATTCCACCATCCACCATTCACCATTCCACCATTCCACCATTCCACCATTCCACCATCCACCATTCACCATTCCACCATCCACCATTCCACCATCCACCATTCATTCCACCATCCACCAATCCACCATTCCGCCATTCCACCATCCAGCATTCCACCATTCCATTATTTCTCCATTCCACCATTCCATCATTTATCATTCCATCATTCCACCATTCACCATTCCACCATCCACCATTCCACCATCCACCATTCCACCATTTCTCCATTCCAAAATCCTCCATTTCATCATTCCACCATCCATCATTCCAGCGTTCCAGCATTCCAGCATTCCACCATCCACCATTCCACCATCCACCATTCCAGCATTCCAGCATTCCACCATTCCACCAATCCACCAATCCACCATTCCACCATCCACCATTCCTCCATTCCAAAATTCTCCATTCCACCATTCCACCATTCCATCATTCCACCATCCATCATTCCACCATTCCATTATTTCTCCATTCCACCATTCCAACAATTACCAATCCATCATGCCACCATTCCATCACTCCATCATCCCACCATTCCACCATTCACCATTCCTCCATTCCACCATTCACCATTCCACCAATCCACCATTCCACCATTCCACAAATCCACCAATCCACCATTCCACCATCCACCATCTATCATTCCACCAATCCACCATTCCATCATTCCACCATCCAGCATTCCACCATTCCATTATTTCTCCATTCCACCATTCCATCATTTATCATTCCATCATTCCACCATTCCATCATTCCACCATCCACCAATCCACCATTCCACCATCCACCATTCCTCCATTCCACAAAATTCTCCATTCCACCATTCCACCATTCCATCATTCCACCATCCATCATTCCACCATTCCATTATTTCTCCATTCCACCATTCCAACATTTCACCAATCCATCATTCCACCATTCCATCACTCCATCATCCCACCATTCCACCATTCCACCATTCCTCCATTCCACCATTCCACCATTCCACCAATCCACCATTCCACCATTCCACCATTCCACCAATCCACCATTCCACCATCCACCATCTATCATTCCACCAATCCACCATTCCACCATTCCACCATCCACCATTCCACCATTCCATTATTTCTCCATTCCACCATTCCATCATTTATCATTCCATCATTCCACCATTCCATCATTCCACCATCCACCAATCCACCATTCCACCATCCACCATTCCACCATCCACCATTCCACCATTCCATCATTCCACCATTCCACCATCCATCAATCCACCAATCCACCATCCACCATTTTATCATTCCACCATTCTTCCATTCTCCTATTCCCCTATTCCACCACCCACCACCAAAACATGTCCAGTCCTGCCCTGTGCCTGAGTGCCAGACAGAGCCTGTGGCTCCAGACACTCCTGTCACCCTCAGAAACACTCATGATAAAGGCAGGCCATAAAAGCCATGGATGGAGGAATAATTATCCAGGAGCAGGAAGGGGATAAAAAGGGAAAGAGCCTTGATGTAACACAAACATCATAAAAGGCCATAAAAGCAAAGCAAAGCAAAGGGAAGTGTGAAGGAGGCTGAAGGTTGGCAGCAAATGTACATAAACACAAGGAGCTGGGCTGGAACGGGCTGGGAACGAGGAGGGTTGTGGGTGAAATGGAGACAGATGAAAATAATCAAGAGAATGGATTGAGGTAACAGCAGAGAGCTTCAACCCAGAGCCACAGAGCTCCTGGGGACACCCTGGTGAGGGACACTGCAGAGATGTCCTGGGGGCAGCAGGGGGACAGGGGAAGGCCAGAGCTGCCCTGGCCATGCTGGGAATGCTCCCAGTGACAAGATGGGGAGCAGGGCCAAGGTGGGCAGGACAGGCTCACCGAGCTGTCACCAGCACAGAGGAGCTCCTGTCCCTGCTGGGGGAGCCCACACCAGGCTGTGCACGAGCAGGGGGGCTGGGGGGCTGTCCCTGCACGCTGGAGCCCGTCCTGCTGTCCCCAGCGCCCCTCAGCCCCAGGAACAGCAGGCAGAGGGCAAAGCAGAGAGCAAGAGGAGCCTCGAGCACTGGTGAATCAGCCTGGAGATGCTGCTGGGAGTGAGGGGGGGCACCCCCCAAACTGCTACCAGTGCCAAACATCTCAGCTGGCCCTGTGCTCCCATTGACACCTCCTCACGAAACAGAGCTGCGAGCAAGGGTTTCCTGAGCCCTGCTAATGATTAACCACACTCCCGTGAAGTTTAACCCGACGTGCCTGTCAGCTGCTGGCAGGAGGAGGAGTGGGAGAGCCTGGCAAACAGCAGGGCAGGAGTCGGGGGCTCGGGCCTGCCAGCACCCAGCTGCTGCCTTCAGGTGTCGTTGTGTACCTGGAGTTCAGCTGGACGGCTCTGGGCTGGGAGCAGGGGCTGATTTTGGGCTCCAGTCCCTGCTCTGGGCTGGGATCAGGGGCCCTGCTTGCACCAGGAGCAGTTTTTGGGCTCCAGCCCCTGGTCTGAGCTGGGATTAGGGCTGAGCTGGCACCAGGGGCAGTTTTTGGGCCCCAGTCCCTGCTCTGAGCTGGCACCAGGAGCAGTTTTTGGGCCCCAGTCCCTGCTCTGAGCTGGGATCAGGGGCCCTGCTGGCACCAGGAGCAGTTTTTGGGCCCCAGTCCCTGCTCAGGGCTGGGATCAGGGCTGAGCTGGCACTAGGGGCTGTTTTGGGCCCCAGCCCCTGCTCTGGGCTGGCACCAGGAGCAGTTTTTGGGCCCCAGCCCCTGCTCAGGGCTGGCACCAGGAGCTGTTTTTGGGCCCCAGCCCCTGCTCAGGGCTGGGATTAGGGCTGAGCTGGCACCAGGAGCAGTTTTTGGGCCCCAGCCCCTGCTCTGAGCTGGCACCAGGAGCAGTTTTTGGGCCCCAGCCCCTGCTCTGAGCTGGGATCAGGGCTGAGCTGGCACTACAGCAGTTTTTGGGCCCCAGCCCCTGCTCAGGGCTGGCACCAGGGGCAGTTTTTGGGCCCCAGCCCCTGCTCTGAGCTGGGATCAGGGCTGAGCTGGCACCAGGAGCAGTTTTTGGGCCCCAGCCCCTGCTCAGGGCTGGGATTAGGGCTGAGCTGGCACCAGGAGCAGTTTTTGGGCCCCAGCCCCTGCTCAGGGCTGGGATTAGGGCTGAGCTGGCACCAGGAGCAGTTTTTGGGCCCCAGCCCCTGCTCTGAGCTGGGATCAGGGCTGAGCTGGCACCAGGAGCAGTTTTTGGGCCCCAGCCCCTGCTCTGAGCTGGGATCAGGGCTGAGCTGGCATCAGGAGCAGTTTTTGGGCCTTAGCCCCTGCTCAGGGCTGGCACCAGGAGCTGTTTTTGGGCCCCAGCCCCTGCTCAGGGGCTGGCACCAGGAGCAGTTTTTGGGGGCCAGCCCCTGCTCAGGGCTGGGATCAGGGCTTAGCTGGCACCAGGAGCAGTTTTTGGGCCCCAGCCCCTGCTTCTGGCCGCTCTGGGACGCTCCACCAGGAGCTGCTCTTGGCTCACACAGGCTCTTGGGGTGCCCTGCCCATCTCAGAAACTCCTGACTGTGCCTTGGACAGTTTTGCTGCTTCTCCAGGGGCTGGGTCGGTTTTCAGGAGCTCAGGGAGGGACATTTAGGCTGCCCCAAAACAATCCTCACCCTCTCGATGCCTTCAGCCCACTCAGAGCACACAGGCTGCTCCCTTCCCTCCCTCCCTGGTGCTGTGGACCTGCAGTCACATTCTCTGCTCCCTGCTCGATTCACAGCACTAAATTCGTGGAGATCTAGGGAAGGATAGATGGACCTGTTGCTCTACTCAACCTATTCAGAGGGAAAAGCCAATTAAAATCTGTGAAAATCTCAAACACTTCAACTCACAGACCATAATTTCTCCAGTGAGAGTGCTAGAAAAATAAAATAAAATAAAATAAAATAAAATAAAATAATAAAATATAAAATAAAATAAAAGAAATAAAAAAATAAAATAAAATAAAATAAAATAAAATAAAATATAAAATACAATAAAAGAGAATAAAATAAAATAAAATAAAAGTAAAATAATATAAAATAAAATAAAATAAAATAATAAAATATAAAATAAAATAAAATAAATATAATAAAATAAAAAATAAAATAAAATAAAATAAAGTAAGATAATATAAAATAGAATAGAATAAAATAAAATAAAATAAAATAATAAAATAAAGTAAAATAAAAAATAGAATAGAATAGACTAAAGTAAAATAAAATAAAATAAAATAAAGTAAAATAAAAATGAAATAAAATAGAATAGACCAAAATACAATAAAATAATAAAAATAATAAAATAAAATAAAAATAAAATAAAAATAAAATAAAAATAAAATAAAAATAAAATAAAATAAAATAGAATAAACAAGCTCCAGATCCCCCCAAGGATGCGCTGGCTGCTCCATCCTTTGCTAAGTCCATTGAGAGGGAAGGGCAGAGATCTGGGGGAAGAGTGGAAGTGGCCCTGATAACCCTGGGGTAATTTCTCTGCTCCCAGGGCCCTGCAGGTGGCTGGCAGCCAAAACACTGCCCAGACTGGCAGAGCAGGGCTTTTATTTTCAGGCTACCCTGAGCAGTGGCACACAATAAAATCTACTCCCGAGATAAGGAATGTTCATAATCCTCCCCTTTCTGCCAAGAATAGAGTCCCTATCTCCAAACCCCTCCGCTCCAGTCCAGAGAAACAAAGCCCAGTGGGTGAAAGCAACAAAACCAGGAGCTGGGGAAGTATTTGGAGTCAGGAAAGACTAAATATTTAACTTGTGAGGCCAATGCATCCTGGAATGTATGGGGCACTCCAGGAACTGTCTGGGGGCCACAGGGAAAGTCCTCTTGACCAGTTCTTGTCCTGCAGGGCCACCAGGCTGCCCAGGGCAGTGGGAGGTCAGCAGGTCCTGGCAGGGGTGAAGGGGAGGGTGTTTCCCTCCTAGGGAGTCCCAGGCAGGAGCAGTTCAGGGGCTGCAGCCCAGGGTGGTGCTGCTTTTCTGCACAAAATTCTGTTCTGGAGACTGCATCCTTTGCTGGTTGCTACCACGAACATCCCACACTTATCAGCACCTGCAGAAATATTTCTAGCTCATGAAGGATCTGCAGGTTGTCCGGGGAAACAGCAAGGGACAAGCATGGACAGTGAAGCAACAGGGAAGGACCCTTTCCTTTCCTTTCCTTTCCTTTCCTTTCCTTTCCTTTCCCTTTCCTTTCCTTTCCTTTCCTTTCCCTTTCCTTTCCCTTTCCTTTCCCTTTCCTTTCCCTTTCCTTTCCTTTCCTTTCCTTTCCCTTTCCTTTCCCTTTCCTTTCCCTTTCCTTTCCTTTCCTTTCCTTTCCTTTCCCTTTCCTTTCCCTTTCCTTTCCCTTTCCTTTCCTTTCCTTTCCCTTTCCTTTCCCTTTCCTTTCCTTTCCTTTCCTTTCCTTTCCTTTCCCTTTCCTTTCCTTTCCCTTTCCTTTCCTTTCCTTTCCCTTTCCTTTCCCTTTCCTTTCCTTTCCTTTCCCTTTCCTTTCCTTTCCTTTCCCTTTCCTTTTCCCTTTCCTTTCCTTTCCTTTCCCTTTCCTTTCCTTTCCCTTTCCTTTCCTTTCCTTTTCCTTTCCTTTCCTTTCCTTTCCTTTCCTTTCCTTTCCTTTCCTTTCCTTTCCTTTCCTTTCCTTTCCTTTCCTTTCCTTTCCTTTCCTTTCCTTTCCTTTCCTTTCCTTGTCCCCACTCCTGACCCACGGGGCCAAATCTCTGCATGCCAATGTTTTGGGGAGACAAATGCAAACCTGAAGTGTCCTGGGCACCTTCATAATATTAAAAACAAGCATAAAGCCAGAAGCCCAGGGATAGTGTGGGATCAGAGGATGGGGTTCCCCCAGTGGCACAGGGAGAAAGGTCTGGGCCCTGCTGCCATGTGGAGAGCCCAGGGAATTAATTCATCCACACAACCAACAAAGGGCAAATCCCATCCAGCCCTATCCCCAGCAGTGGGAGAGAAAGATCAGGGGAAGACAGCACAACAATAAGACACTTGTTTTCCCATTTCCCCCATTTTTATAAATATCTGTATATATTTTTTACAAGAAAAGCAGCTCCTCTTAGTGAGGAGAGTGGATTTTGCCTGCCTTGCAGAGTTCACCCATTGTTCAAAGCCAGCTCTGCTGTCCAACACAAACAGGGACTCTTGAAAACATTCTCATCCAAAACAATTGCCAGGACTTTTGATGTTTTCACGGCCCTTTCTCTCCCCCACTGTTTGATCATTATGCTTTACAATATTTTTTCCCCTTCCTGGCAGGCACTGTTCCAGGTGCCCCAGCTCTGGAATTCGTGGCTTCATCATCCAAGCTCCTGCATTCAGTGGGACACAATGGAAAGAATTCCAGGGGATTTATTTTGACTGCCCCTCGTGCCTGTTTGCACACCCTCAGCCAGGCTGAAGGAGTCAGGATCCCAGGAATCTCACCTAGGGCTCTCCTGCAGCTCACCTCTCCCTTGCCATCCCACCAGAAGTGCTGAGCACTTTGCTGGAATGGCAAATTCAGCATCTGGCCATGCCCAGGATCCTGCCCTCCTGAATGATCCTGGGAACGACCCTGGCAGCACAGCAGGCACAGAGGACACGGAGGGCAGGGGAAGGGAGGGGTGGAAGCTCCTGGAGAGCCCTGTCCAGGGGAGCAGCCCCCAGGCAAGGCAGGCTCTCCTGAGCACAGCCCTGGCACGTTCCCTAGACAGGCTCCAGAAAAAGGGGGGAAGGAGGAGACCCCCAGAATAAACCCCAGCCTCAGTCAGAACAGTCAGGCCCTTGTCATCCCAAATCCCTGCCCAGGAGTGGGACCAGGGCAGGACCAGCTCATCTTTTCAAGGTAGAACACAGGGAATCAGGCTCTGTAACCTACTACAGCTGGGATTTATTTTTATTTTCTCCCCTGCTTCTAACACTGTAATTTTCAAGCAATACAAGGCTGGGCTAACCCTAAATTACATGGGTTAGGCACAGAATCCTGGAATGGTTTGGCTTGGAAAGGATCTCAAAGCTCATCCCATCCCAGCCCTGCCCTGGCAGGGACACCTCCCATGCCCCAGTGTCCAGCCTGGGCACTGCCAGGGACCCAGGGCAGCCACAGCTGCTCTGGCAATTCCATCCCCACCCTCACAGGAGTCCATCCTCACCCTCCCCTGTTCCTAGCCCAAATTTCCCCTCTTCCAGTTGAAACATTGCATTTAAAAACCTCAATAAACTTCAAGTATTCCAGAGGCTGAAGGTCCAGTCCAGTAGCATGCAGGAAAACTCACCTGTGGCTGCTTCCTTTTACTAGACAAGAGACCAAACTGGCTCAAAGACTTGAAAATATTCCTGGAGCACACAAATCTATGCAGTAAAATCAAAAGGACTGATCAAGCTGGGCTGTCATTTTGGGAATTTTCTCTGAATTGGTCACTCTGAACTAAGCACTGCCTAAATTTCTCACAGGTGAGGAGAGCCAGAGGTGGCCAGGGCACGTCCCCATGCCCAAGGCTGGTGTCTGTCCCTGGCACTGGCCCAGAGGGAGGGACAGCTCTGTCCCCTCCGTGTTTTTATGGCACAAAATTCTCTCAGAGCTGGGCCAAGGGCAGCTCTTCCACTCTCAAGGTGATTTTGGGGACAGCAGTGCCCTGGTGTGGGGTGTCCCATCCCTTTGTGACTTCTCCTCCAGATGGGGACACAGCAGGACCCCACCATGGGGGGCTCCAGGCTCCCCACAGGGCTCTCAGCTGCCCTGTCCCATTTTGGTGGCACTCAGAGGGGTGGCACAGCCTGCACAGTGACATCCACACACCCAGCACGCTCATCCAGCTCTGCTCCAGGCAGAAATTAAATTATTTAAACCCAGGTTCTCTTCTCCAGCTTAGCTCTTCATTATTAAAACAAAACAAAACAAAACAAAACAAAACAAAACAAAACAAAACAAAAAACACCGAAAAAACCCACAAAAAATAAAAAAAAAACCACTAAAAAAAGAGAAGAAATCTAGTGGTTGTGTTAATTAGGACAAAACAGAGCAGGCCTTTAGGGCCTTCCTTTAATTCACTCCCTGAACAATGTTCAGTGATCAGGACTAGAGATTCAATTACGTACCTTGGGGTGGTAATTCACAAAGACAAAATAAGGAGTTTGCAGATAATTTGTCTTTCCTTCTCTCCCAGAACGCTCCTGCTGAGCGACACAGGGTCTGCCTATAATTGGCAGCATTAATACAATTAAGATGGTAATTTTGCCCTGTTTTGCTTCCACATTACAAAGTGTCTCCCTGCACATCCCTCAGCACATTTGACTCTGTTAAATTCCATCGTTATTTCTTCCCTTTGGGCGAAGGGGAGAGCCAGAGCCAGGGCAGCATCCCCCCAGAGCTGAGGGGCTTGTGCTGCTCCTGCCTGAGGAATTTTCAAGGCTAAAAAGGGCCCAGGGAGGGGCAGAAGGAGGTGATGGTTTATTTGGATTAGAGCACGGAGTTAATGAATCTCTCACGAAAGCACGGGGCACGTGGCGGTAATTAGGAGGAAAATAGAAAAATAATTAAAATATCACAACACCCCCGCAGGTCTCCGTGCCCGCCAGGCTCCTGCCAGCCCTTCAGCGAGGCAATCCTGGAGGTGCTGCTCTGCTCCCCCCCCGGGCATCCATCCCCGCCGAGATTTCTGCCTGGCTGGACCAGATGTGCCGGCCAGGGGGGCTGGGGGGTCAAAGGACGGGCTGTCCTTGGAGGGCTGGACAGAGGAGAGCCCTGGGAGTCGAGGACCAGGGAAACAGCAAGGGAGAAGCATGGACAGTGTAGCAACAGGGAAGGATTTTCCTTTCCTTTCCCTTTCCTTTCCTTTCCTTTCCTTTCCTTTCCTTTCCTTTCCTTTCCTTTCCTTTCCTTTCCTTTCCTTTCCTTTCCTTTCCTTTCCTTTCCTTTCCTTTCCTTTCCTTTCCTTTCCTTTCCTTTCCTTTCCTTCCCTTCCTTCCCTTCCCTTCCCTTCCCTTCCCTTCCCTTCCCTTCCCCTTCCCTTCCCTTCCCTTCCCTTCCCTTCCCTTCCCTTCCCTTCCCTTCCCTTCCCTTCCCTTCCCTTCCCTTCCCTTCCCTTCCCTTCCCTTCCCTTCCCTTTCCCTTCCCTTTCCCTTCCCTTTCCCTTCCTTTCCTTCCCTTTCCCTTCCCTTTCCTTCCCTTTCCCTTCCCTTTCCCTTCCCTTTCCCTTCCCTTTCCTTCCCTTTCCCTTCCCTTTCCCTTCCCTTTCCCTTCCCTTTCCCTTCCCTTCCCTTCCCTTTCCTTCCCTTTCCTTCCTTTCCTTCCCTTTCCCTTCCCAGAACCAACAAAGAAATTCTTCTAAAACCCCCACCAGCTCCCTTTTCTCCTGCACATGGCCAAGCAGCCCCTCCTGGGCCTGACCCCCTCCCACCCCACAGAGCAGGCTGGATGGCTCTGAGCACTTCCCATCCCGGGGCTGGTGGTGAGAGCAGCACCCCAGAGCTGCCTGGCCCGGGGCTTTGCCTCCCCCAGACTCCTCCTCTGCCAGAGGAAGCCGCTGAATTTGCTGTTCCTCCTGCCTGGTTAGAGCAGGGATTTTCTGGAAGCCAAACAAAGGCAATGGAGATTGTCTGGGGAGATAAAGAGGGAACGGTCTGAACAAGCAGGAAACTGAGGGGGAACGAGGCTTAAATGTGCGAGAAAACAAAGTCATTTCTGTCCCAGGAGGAGGAAGAACTGAGGGGCTGTGGAGCCCCTTGTTCAGGTGCAGGGCTCTGGGAAAGGTGGAGGCTCTCCACGAGATCTGGGAGAATCAGTTTGGATCCACAGGCTCCAGATTTGCCTTTCCCACCCAGGAAATCACTGCAGCTCTCCCCAGCCAGAGCACAGGACACACTTTGGCCAAGGTCCCAGGCTCCTCGTGGTCCCAAACCTTGGGCAGCTGTGTCCTCCCCTGCTCCCAGCAGCAGCTGGGCTGGGGAAGGGTCATGATTCAATCTCTGCTACCTCGGAGCTCCCTGAGTGAAGGAGAGGGCTGGAGCAGCCCGTGGGCTGGAGAGTCTTGGCATCAGAAGAGACAAACGAGTTCCTGGAGGGATGAGAGCAGCAGGGCTGGAGCCACCACCCTGACATGTGCCTGTCCTTAGACCTGGCTGGAAAATGGGGCTGTGCTGATCCCCACACCCAGGGAAATGCTTCCAGGGGGTGTTGGGCACGAGCTCCTGGGGCTGCCAGTGCAGAAAAGGGGCAGGGGAGGCTGGGCATGGAGCTGGGGCTCTGCTGGTGCTGGGCTTGGTGGCCTCTGCTCCCTCCCTCCCTCCCTCTCTCCACAGGCAAAGTGGTTCCCAAATCAGGAGTGGCTCAGTGTGTCCCAGGGTAAGTGATGTGAACTTTCCTGGGGATGCAGAGTCCCAGCATGGCTGTGCCTGAGCTGGGAGGAAGGAAATAGCTGCAGGTTGGTGTCTGCAGGTGCTGCCCTGGGCGTGCTCTCCTCCTCCCTGGTGAGCTCAGGATGGAGATCTGGGCATCAGCTCCTTCCTGAGCTTAAACCAAAGTGCTTTTCCAAAATTCTAGGTCCATAATTGTTTCAGCTAAATCATGAAGTTCCTCTCTCCATAGAAAGGTGTGCTTTGTGCCTGCCCCAGCTTGGTCCCTTCCCAGTTCCACCCACTCTGGGTCCCGTTTCCCTCCTGCCTGATGGATTGTCCACAAACACTGCCCTTGGATTAGATGATGATTCCAAGTGAAATTTTCTCTTCTCTCTCTTCTCTCTCTTCTCTCTCTTCTCTCTCTTCTCTCTCTTCTCTCTCTTCTCTCTCTTCTCTCTCTTCTCTCTCTTCTCCCTCTCCTCTCCATCTTGGACACCCCAGGAGCTGCTCCCCGTGTTTTCCAGGTCAGGTTGTGCAGCCTGGTCTCTCTGAAGTGTCACCACCAGCACCCAGGAGTTGTGACCCACTCTGTGCCAGCTCTGGGTTCAAGCACTGCCTGTGCAGGGCAGCAATGTTGGTGGAGGCAGCACTAGCCCAGGCTGGAGCTCTCTGGGGAGCAGCATGCACAGGATGTGCTGTTGTCCTGGCTCTTTGTCCCTTTTCTGTCCCCCAGGACAGGCTGGTACCCAGCACTGGGGGATCTGGGGGTGCTGGGTGTGGCACTGCCAGCCCCAGGGCCAGGGACAGAGCCCAGCCAGGGCAGAGCTGCTCACACCCAGCCCTGAGCTGAGAGGAGTGGATTTTGGCACTGCCAGCCCCAGGGCCAGGGACAGAGCCCAGCCAGGGCAGAGCTGCTCACACCCAGCCCTGAGCTGAGAGGAGTGGATTTTGGCACTGCCAGCCCCAGGGCCAGGGACAGAGCCCAGCCAGGGCAGAGCTGCTCACAGGAGCCCAGTGTGGATCCTCCAGCCATGCAGGCCTTGGCCAAGGCAGAGCTTCCTGCAGCTCTGGAGTCAGGGGGGTCACTGGGCACGTTTCTCCAGACCTGCATTTCTCCTTTCCAAGCAGTTTCCTCCCAGCCAGCTCAGTTGTATTTTTTGGCCTTGCCCCTGTGCTTCCTGCTGGCTTCCCTCTCTGGAGCTGATGAGCTTCTGGAGCTGCTGAGCTGGATCCCTGCTCTGCCAGCTCCTCTCAGCCCTGCTCTGACCCTGCTGCTGTCTGGACCAGCCCTGGCCTCCCTCTCTGCCTGCTGTGACGAGGATTTGGGTCCCCTCCAGGAGGTGATGCCCCAGGAGCAGTGAGGACACTCAGTCCCTGCCTGTGCAGCAGCTCCAAGGCTCTGGGATTCCTGGCACTGCAGCCTCGACTCTCAATTGTTTCCTTAAGAGAGATTTCACTTGGAAACGTGAGGGAGGAATTTAAAAAGGAAAGCACCAGGAGCCTGCCAAGTGGGGCAGAGGAGAGGCTGAGCCACCAACCAGGGTAAAGCAGCTCCCAGGGGTTGTGCACAGACACACAACTCACAGGATTTCACCAAGCATTTGTGTGATTGTCTCAGTCTCATAATGGTAGAATCATCAAATCAGGGAATTTCCTGAGCTGGAAGCACCCACAGGGATCATCCACTCCAACCCTGCCCAGACACCCCAACAATCCCACCCTGTGCATCCCCGAGAGTCCAAACCATTCCTGGGGCTCTGGCAAGCATGGAATAGGATTTTTAAAAAGGACCAGTACCTACCACAGTCACCCTTCAATTCCTGATCCTTGTACAGTCCCACACCTGCAATCCCAAAATTGTAGGGACTCTGCTGCAGAAGCCACAGGGGCTGCCTGAAATCCATTTTCCTGCTTTGCAGCCCTTCAGGAGTGTGACCCAGAGGGGTGAACTGTGCACAGCTGAGTTTTCACCATCTCAGGGCTAAGGAGACACCTCGGCTGTGCCAAAAGACCTCCAAGACTGAGTGCAGCCCTTGGCTGAATGCCCTGTGCCCTCAGTGCCACCTTTACCTGCATCCTGAACTGCCCTGTGCCAGGGCTGAACCCCTTTTCAGTGGGAATTTTTCCTAATATCCCACTTGGAACTCCCTTGGCATGCCCTGGCTGTGTGAGGGGATGAGCAGGGGATGAGCAGGAGGTTTCTCTATCAAATTCTGGCACAGCACTGTGCTCTCCACGCCTGGCCCTGCTTTGCCATGCCTGCCCAGCCTGCCAGAGCACAGCAGGGCTGGCACTGGGCTGGCACTGGGCTGGCACTGGGATGGCACTGGGATCCAAATCCCAGCTGTTTGCCTCTGTGCAAACTCTCCTGGCAATGCCACCTGCTGCAGGTGCCAACCCTGGGACAGTGTCCCCTGCAGCAGAGCTCTGTCCTTGGGCTGGCAGTGCAGAGAACAATCACCTCTCAAAAATCTCTGTCTTTACTATCTCCATGAAAATGTGGGGAATTTAGGGTTCTGCTGTATTTTGAAAGGTCAAGGTTTTTCCACCAAAAACTTAGCAGGCATTAATTTGTTGCTGCTGTTGTTAGCTTTGATGTCTTGATGTCATTCCTGCTTTCTTTGACACAGCCAGGGAAATGAAGATGAGAACCCAGCTGTTCCTGCAGGGCTGCAGCAAGAACTGGGGATTGTTCCTGTACATGGAGCAGCTCTGAATTTCCACCCAGCCCAAATCCCTTTGGTTTCAGAACTGGGGAGAGGAGAACCAAACCAATCCAGAGGAGGGCTCAGGATCCTTTCTGATCCTTTCCAGCCACCAACCCAAGGCTGTGGGCTCATCCTTGTGCCCTGCTGGAGAAACTGAGGCAGGGGAAGGGGCAGGAGCTGCCCAGCAAGGGGCAGAAAGAACAAATCCTTCATGGTGAGTCCCAGAACCACAGGTCCCAGAATCGCTGAGGCTGGAAAAGCCCTTGGAAATCAAGTCCAGCCACCAGCAGATTTCCCATGTCCTCAAGTGCCACCTCCAGATGTTTTTGAGCACTCCCAGGGATGGGGACTCCACCACTGCCCTGTGCCAATGCTTTACAACTCTTTCCTGGGCATTTTTTTCCCATTATCCATCTAAACCTCCTCTTTTTTTTCAGAATGAAGCCATGAGGCTCATGCTGCAGTGACACGAGACTGGTTTTACTCCCAGCAGAACAAACTCCCTGTGGTGTCTGGACTGTGGCTGCTTTGGAGGATGCCCCATAGCTCTGCCAGAGCAGGGAAAAAAAGGAAACCTTATTGAAAGGGGTCTGGGCACCTCTCATGGCCCACAGAGCAGCTCCCAGGGAGCACAGGAGGCATTTCCCTGACTGCAGGTGTGCTGTCAGTGGTCAGGGAGTGCAAGGGAGAGCTTGAGGCCCAGACAAGAGTTCTGCTCCTGGCCAGGCTCCCTCCCACCTGAGCCAGGCACTGTCCTCACCCTGGAGCCCCAGAGCACCCAGCCCTGGAGGGTTTGCACGAGGCTTGCTTTGCTCATGTGGCCAGCAAGAGCCACATGTGCACATCTGGCACCCCCAGCCCGGGCTGAGCTCAGCTGGGCTCTGCCCAAGCTCCAAGGGACAGCCTGGCTCCATGGCCAGCTGTGCCTGCTGCTTTCCAGCCCCACATCTCAGCCCTGGCCCACAGCAACCCACAGCAATTCCTCCAGGAGGGGGAAGCCATGGACACCCCCAGGCTCTTCCTGTCTCTGGAATCCAAACAGGTGCCTGTGGGCAGAAATATCCCAAAGCAGGAAAGGCTCTGACCAGCTCCACCTAAACCTTCCACGTGGATCCCTCAGGAGTAATTCAGGACTCACCTTGCCTTCACCTTAGCCTGCAGGGCCTCCCAGAAACTTGAGAACTTTCCCCCAGTCTGTGTTTTGTCCTCCTGTCCCCTCCTCTTCCCAGAGCTGGATCGATGCTCTCGCTCCCAGCAGGATTTTGCAGCTTCCCTGCCAAGCATCCCACAAAGTCACGGTGCCATGTAGAGATTAACCACAACAAGACCAGTTGGAGTCCTCATTTAGGTTTTAATTAAGGCAAAAGTATCATTAACTTTAGCAGAACTACTTGATCAAACGCTGCATGTAAATGAAGAGGAGCTGAGTGAGGATTTGGCTGGCAATTATCAGAAAATCCTTCTTGGAAGCACCATGCCAGGATGCCTGGGATGAGATTTCCTTTCAGGAAATATTCTAAAAGTCACTGTCCTCAGTGACAAGGACAGCTCTGCACAGGCCCCTGGGGTACAGGGTGGGCTCTCTGCCAGCTGCTGCTCACTTTGCAAAGGTGTCTTCTTCCCAGAGCAAGGAAACTGCACCAGGGATGGGATATGGGATTGTTTTTCCATGTCTGGGCTTGCCTGATAAGGAGCCAGGGCTCCCCAGCCCAGGCAGGAAAATGTCTCCTGGTATCTGCAAAGACATCTGATCGAAATGTCTGCCTTGGCACTGCTCAGCTCTGAATGGAGCTGAGAAAACGCTGCAGAGCCTGGAGGGCACCAGCATTCCCAGCCTGGGGGTGCCTGGGGGGTTCTGGCTCCCTGGGAAGCAGGAACAGCTCTCCAGATGAGGACAAAGGTACAGCAGAGTGTCCAGCAAGCAGGAGCCTGGAGCTGCTGGGCCAGCAGAGCAGCCAGGAATCAGACACAGGAGCAAATCCCACCCCCAGGAAACCCAGGGCTCGGCTCTCAGGATGGGCAGGGTCTCATGAGCATCCCAGCTCCACGTGGAGATCCTGACCAGGAGCAGGATCACCCTCTCCAAGACAACTCAAAACAAAATGGTTTGGACTGGAAAGGACTTAAAAATCCCCCAGTGCCACCCCCAGGGACACCTCCCACTGCCCGTGGCAGCTCCAAACCTGCCCTTGGGCACTGCCAGGGCTCAGGGGCAGCCCCAGCTGCTCTGTGCCACCCTGTGCCAGGGCCTCCTCCTCACAGGGAGGGATTTCCAGCAGGATTTACAATTCTCTAACGCCAATAAATCAGTCCCAGAAGTGTCTTGGCCACACCCTGAGGGCGAGGGTGAATGGTGATTCACACCGGACAACTTCTGCTGAGTGAGGTGGGTTGGACAGGAAAAGGGGGAATGGAGTCAAACTGAAATAAAGTAGGTGAAAATTAGATGTGAGGAGGAAGATTAGAGATTAGATTAGATAAAATTAGATTAGATTAGAATTAAGAAGGAGGAAGTTCTGTGCTGGGAGGGTGGGCAGGCCCTGGCACAGGTGCCCAGAGCAGCTGTGGCTGCCCCTGGATCCCTGGCCAGGCTGGGCAGGGTTTGGAGCAGCCTGGGACAGTGGGAGGTGTCCCTGCCCTTGGCTTGGGCTGGAATGAGATGAATTTTAAGGTCCCTTCCAACCCAAACCATTCCATGATTCTGGGATTTAGGGCCAATTGGTCCCATCCTAAAGGACAACAAAATCTTTTGAAGGGGGAGGCTCAGAGTCTGTCCCACCCTCAGGGCTGTCTCCTGACAAAGCCCTCGAGTCTGCTCTCACTCTGCTGCCTCAAATCAAGTGGTTTCTGCTCCTGTTGATATTCCCAGAAACAGCAAATTCTCTCCAAAACAGCCCTCCCAAGGATTTCCTAAATGTGCCCTGGGAAATCAGAGAAAAGGTGAAGGGCAAAGGAGAGGGTTGGGGATGTCACACAGCTTTAAAGGGCTGAGAAATGTGATTTATCCAAGAGCAGTGAATCCCCTCTTGCCAGCCTGGAGCCTCACAGGAGCTTTGCCAAATGAGCACTGCCAGGAAAACCTCCTGGCCTCCCTGAAATGCCAAGCTGAAATGTTTGCAAGGTAAAGAATGAAAAAAAAACCCCAAAAAACGAAAAAACAACAACCCTCTGTTTCAGATATTTTTATTTCTTTTCATACTTCTGGGATTGAGATAAGGGACAATAACAGGAAAATCTCCGATTCAGGGCACTGGGTGAAGAAATTCCATGACAGATTTCCAACAAAACAAAACAAAAAAAATCATTCATTCAAAATAAGTGGTGGAAAATTCCTCGCTGTGGCCAGCTCTGCTTTGAGAATTGGTTCCCCCCTGCACATATTCATACTTCACATCCAAAAATCACAGCCATGATTTTTCCCCTGTCCACTACAGAGCCAGTTAAACAATTTGGGTGTTTGGGGATTATTTCTGTTCCCACTCATACCTTTTGCTCAGGAATGCTCAAGGATTATTCAAGGGGTGGGATTCCAAGGGAGAAAAAATTCCTAATGAGAATGAGGAAAACATAAAACACACACAAAAAAATTTGGAATAAAAAGAAGTTGATCAGTGGCCCCCAGGGAAATACTTGGTTTATAAACTTACTCAAATGTCACAGAATGAATCTTTGATTTGTTATTAACAGTCTGTGCTGTGGTGACACTGAGTTCTGGGGGCTATGGGGCCACTGAGGAAAAGTTTGGCACTGCAGCATTTGCAGCTTTGGTGGCTCAGGGGGCAGTGGAAACAATGTGGGGTGAGTGCTAAGAACCACTGGAGGTCTTGAGGGGTTTATCTGTAAAATATAAAATTATATATATATTTTAATAAAGGAGAAATCCCCCAAGTGAAGAGACACAAGCACACACCTGGAGGATTTGCTTCTGCAGTGCCCTTCCTTGGTCTCTGCCTCTCCTCCACTGTGTTTTTGCAGCCATGGCCAAGCCTGGAGCCCCCAGCTCCTCCTGGAGGTGCAGGAGGTGAAGAGGGCAGTGCTGCCCTGTCCCCACCTGTCCCTGGTGTCCCCAGGTGCCTCAGTGGGGGTCACTGCCCTTCCAAAGGGACCAGAAACTGCTTGGAGCACGTTCCCCCAGGCTGGGGAGCAGCCTGCTGCCACACTGACCCTGTGAGGATCTGAACATCCCTGAGTGCAGCTGCTCCTTTGGGACTGAGGGAACATCCCTGACCCCTCACTGGGGGAGAGCTGGCCTGGGCACAGCTGGACCAGCACAGCTTTCTCCCAAAACTCACCTGGAAAACGCTGGTAATTGTGTGCTGCTCTCATGGCTCCAGAGAAGGGGATGACTCAGGAAAATGATCCCATCCAAGCTGTTTCTCAAAGTCATCATGACTACAGCAGCCTTTCTGAATCAGCACCCAGATAAGGCCTGACTGTATTTATTTGTGGCAAATAATTTTTATAGGCTCCCTTTCATAAAAAGGAAAGTCCTTAAGTCTTCATGCTTGGGGCTGTTAAATTTAGATAATGTGTTTCTGCCTATTAAATTGGGTTATTATTGCCAGATAAGCTTTTGCATGAGCAAGGACCTCCCTGTGCTGGTCCTTGCCTCAGATTGGTCCAAGCTGACCCAGAAAAGGCCACAGACAAATCTGGCCAAGAGCACAGGGAGGCCAGGAGTCAGCTCAGCTCCTGCCCGTGCTCCTCCATTTCTCACAGCAGCACCAAATCTGTGCAGGGTTCACCAGCATTGCCAGAGCAGCTTGGCTGCCCCTGCACCCTGGAGTGTCCCAGGCCAGGCTGGCACTGGGGCTGGAGCAGCTGGGACAGTGGAGGTGTCCCTGGGGTGTCCCTGGGTGGGATTTGGGGTCCCTCCCCACCCAAACCATTCCATGATTCTGAGGTCTGGGGAGGTTTGGCTGGGCACCCTCCCAAAGCCTCTCCTGGAGGTGCCAGCAAACAGCAGGAAGGTCCTCACTGGGAGGAGGACCCAGCCCTGGAAATGTCAGAAGCCAAGCAGAGCTGGCACCTCGTGCCATGGCTCAGTGCCCGTGGGGGCACTTGGTGATCTCAGAGCTCTTTTCCAGCCCCACTGATCCTGTGATCCTGCTGAGCCAAAGGTGCTGATCAGGGAGGGCTGTGAAGCCATGAGGGGTTTTATGTTTTACAGTCATAGATAAACCCCTCAAGACCTCCAGTGGTTCTTAGCACTCACCCCACATTGTTTCCACTGCCCCCTGAGCCACCAAAGCTGCAAATGCTGCAGTGCCAAACTTTTCCTCAGTGGCCCCATAGCCCCCAGAACTCAGTGTCACCACAGCACAGACTTTTAATAACAAATCAAAGATTCATTCTGTGACATGTGAGTAAGTTTATAAACCAAGTATTTCCCTGGGGGCCACTGATCAACTTCTTTTTATTCCAGAATTTTTGTGTGTGTTTTATGTTTTCCTCATTCTCATTAGGAATTTTTTCTCCCTTGGAATCCCACCCCTTGAATAATCCTTGAGCAGTCCTGAGCAAAAGGTATGAGTGGAAACAGAAATAATCCCCCAAAGACCTGAATTGTTTAACTGGCTCTGTAGTGGACAGAAAATCATGGCTGTGAGTAAGTTTGTGCTGTGGACCAGCACAAGGCTGAGCTGATCCCTGGCAGGAGCTGTGGTGTTTTTACCTGCCTGGTGATGAGGGGTGGGTGATTCCCATGGACAAATCCTGCTTCTCCTGAGTGCAGGTGAAAGAATCGTGGCTCTGGCTCTGTAGCTGTTTTTAAGGTTGGAGCTTTCCAACCTCAGGCCCAGCAGCTCCAAATCCAGATTTCTCTGGACTCTGGCTGTTGGGCTTACAGCTACCCACTATGAAGTACAGAAAGGTTGAGGCTGAGTAGCACTGGTTCTGGAGATAACTTTATTTCCCCGAAGGGAGAGTCCTACAACACTCTGCTTACATCAGATAACAAAGGATTTTTATAGTTTTACAGAGGATTGAATTTTCTACCAATAAAAACTACAGCTTTTAAACTAACCAATTATCTTAAAATTCTAAGTAAAAAAGGACCAATAACTTGTTGACTTTAAGGGCCAATAGAAATCCAGAAAGATAACAGGGTTCTCGATAAGGGGGAGGGGGTCTGGTTGCCAGGCATTCAGTAATCATGGGATGGCATTCCATGGATAAATTTTAGGGGGAGTAACATTTTCTACATGGCTCCACAGGTTCAGAGGGCAGAGAGGAATGGTTTGAGTTTGGCCGGGACTCAAGGCAGATGACACATGCAATATTCTCCGAGCATTAACTCCATTCCTCTTAGTCACCCTGCAGGCATCCCTGTGCCTCCCGAGCTGCCCCAGCCCGGGCCCTGCTCTGCAATTACCCGAGCACTGCCCGCGCACTATCTGGGGCAGGTCGGCGCAGGTTACCTGCTGATTATCCTCCCAATTACCCAGCAATTCCCAGATGAATTACCGGGTAATTGGCTGCCTCTGGATAGCATGACCAGCCCGGGCTGCAGACGCGGCTTGTTCTTGCCTCCCTCTCCCTGAGCTCACGCAGCCAAAGGGAAGCACAGCTGACAAACCCAGCCTTGCTCAGCCACCACAGGCTCATTCCTCGCTGGGAGTTCCAGAATCCACCCCACTGCTGGATTCCTAGCAGTGATAAAAATAGCATAATTGTAATAATAATAAGAATAAATAATAATAATAATGATTATCTGGCAGCAGTGACTCACGGCCTGCAGGAGCCCTGATGAGGGCTCACGCTAAAGAAATCCTCAGGCTCTTTTCAAACCTCCTGCCAGCCTCAGTGGGAGTGGGATTGGGCTGGATCCCACCCCAGGAGGTGAAAGGTTATTTCTCTACAGAACAGTGCTTTGATTATTTGGAGTCTTGGGATTGCTCCTCAGCTCCTCCACGCCACAACCAGCCCACGAGGGTCCCAGACACAGCAGCTCTGCCCCAGGAGGCACCTGGTGATCCCGAGCTGCTGGGCTCTCCCTGGGGCACTCCCTTGCCACTTTGAACCTCACTTCAGCAAACACAGCCAGGATTTGGGATTATTTCACAGGAAATAACCAGCCCGTCCTAATGATGGCATCACCCTGCCTTGGGCTTGGGCCAGGGTGACATCACCACCCTGCAGAGGCTGGCAGGGGGTGCAGGGGGCTGATTTGGGCTGTCCCAGGGATGCCCAAGCATTTTAGCTTTCATGTTTTTCACATCCTGTCCTGCATTAGTGCAGTACTTCACACACAGGGTTAGTTGCTGTCTTCATGTGCTGGTCAGATGAAACTATCCCACTCTAGGCCTCAAGGGCACCCTGCAGCCTCAGGCCTCAAAAGTATAAACAAAAGTGAGTTGGAGGAGCAAACTGGGGGTAAATGACTTCATTACCTGAAGCTGTAATTGGAGCATCAACCCCTGAAATGTAAATGAACCAAACTTATAATTGTCTGAAAAACTTGTGACCACTATGCAGCTTCTGAGAGGCTTTGGCTGCCCAAGGTGCATCCATTGAAGGCCTTCAATAAATCCCCACTTTATTCTCTTAACCTTGCCTAGTCTCTGTTCCATCCCCAGCAGCAGGAGGGCTGCCCTGGCATTCCCAGTGCAATCCCCACAGCCTGGCTGCTCCTGAGCTGCCATCACCAGGACTCAGGTGTGACATCCTCATGGCTCTGCTTAGTGACAAAACCAACTTTTTGAGGAGCAATCCTGTGCTTCCCTAAGCTGTATTTCCTGGCAGATCTCTCCCCTCTGTTTCTAACCTTGAGACATCAATGCCAGCAGACAAAGCCAGATCTCAAACTGTAGCCACACACCAGCACCATTCCCAATGAGTGCATGGGAAAATGCATTTCTTCCCCAAAAATACCCCCATGGCATCACTCCCAACCCTCTGGAAGGCCAGAGCATCCTGTGGGGTGCTACTGCACAAAGGTGAAAGCAGATTTTTTTTTTTAGGTTTCCAGTCCTGGACTCAGCTCTGTGAAGATTCACAGCAATGTTTGATGTGGGTTTTGACCAAATCCTCCAGGAGAAGGTGTGGAAGTGGCAGAGGATTGGTGTTCACTCAGACAGAGCAATCCTTGTCCTGCTGGGAATCAAATTGCTGTGACTGCCACTCCAGACTGTGCAGGGGCTGCTGCCAGCAGGCTCAGAAAAGAATTAGATTTATTTATTAGACTTATTGCTGGGCTGCCAGTCCCTAAACACATATTTAAAGGGACAGGGCAGGGATGTCTGTCAGGGGTCTGTGCTCCAGCCCTGGCTGCACAGAGGGGAATGGGCAGCAGGCAGCAGCTCTGTGCTCTCCTGAAATAGCAGCAGCACTGCTGCTCCACAGACAGAGCCCTGGGCCAGCTGGGCACCAGCCTGACCCATTTCTCTCAGGATTTTGTACACAGAAATAACTCCACTGAAGGAAACCATGGGAAGATTTGCAAACTCGAGCCTCCAATGAAATTGGTTAAATCTCTGATAACTCCTGACCTGCCTTGTCCCCTGTGGGGAGGAAGGGAGCAGAGGTGGGCAGAGGTCCCAGGACTGGAAATGGAACCAGGAATCAGAGTCAGAACAGCAAGGACTCCTCTGTGAGACAGTTTGGGTGCCTGGCAGAGATGAGCAACAAAACCTGAGGTCCCTCAGGAGCTTTGGGGTAAAAAGGATTTTTGCTCTTCCTTTTGTTTCACAGCAATTCACACACTTGGGCAGTGCTGCTCCTCCATCCTGGGCTCACCCAGCATTTCTGCTGTTGGAGACCTGTAGGAAATCTGGAGTTATTTCAGCACCTCCATCTCCTGCTGCAGTTTCTGAGTGCTCTGAGAACCCAGACAGGTTAAATCAGGAGCATCTGCCCAGAGATGGGTTCATTTCCCGTGGCACAGGGGTCACTTTGCATCACTTGGGCTGTTTCAGTGCTGCTAAACCAGGGTTAGCACATCTCTGCTTCCCAGGACTGCTCACAACATCTTTCCAAGGAGCTCTTCATGGCTCTGGTTTGGCCCCGGGGCCATCACAGCATTGATTTTAATGTTTCTGTCTCTACAGCAGAAGCTTCAGAAAGCAGGAGTCACTTCAGGGGAAACATTTCTTTATCAGTCTGTGGTAAGGACACACACTAAAATGTTTAGCAGCTTTGAAATGCATTTTTTAAGACCAGACTCCCTTGTCTGCAAGGAGGGACTGAGGCTGTGAAGAAAATTTTGTCTGTAGTGGGGTCTCAATAAGATCTTCAGGCCATGTCAGAACCTTTGTTACCAGCAGCCCCTTGCCTGGGCACTGCAAATCCACTTTCAGAGCCCTCCAATGATCCCTTGGGAGCAACAACCCCCCTGAGCACTTTCCTCCCACCAGCCACAGCCCCTGGGTGGATGGACCCCACTCCATGGGTAAAAGCCCTTAGGGAAGTGGTTGTAAAGTTCCTAAAGTTCCCATGACTTGTCTGTGCCCTCTTCCTCATTCCCTTCTCTCTTCACATTTCTCATCTGAATCCCCACACTGTTTTTTCTTTGGTTTTAGAGTTTTCCTTTCTTCCTCTGCTGGGAGATCCTTCCTTTTCTTTCCTTCCTTTTTTTCCCTTCCCTTTTTTTCTCTTTTTTCCTTCCCTTTTTTCCCTTCCCTTCCCTTCCCTTCCCTTCCCTTCCCTTCCCTTCCTTCCCTTCCCTTCCTTCCCTTCCCTTCCCTTCCCTTCCCTTCCCTTCCCTTCCCTTCCCTTCCTTCCCTTCCCTTCCCTTCCCTTCCCTTCCCTTCCCCTTCCCTTCCCTTCCCTTCCCTTCCCTTCCCTTCCCTTCCCTTCCCTTCCCTTCCCTTCCCTTCCCCTTCCCTTCCCTTCCTTCCCTTCCCTTCCCTTCCCTTCCCTTCCCTTCCCTTCCCTTCCCTTCCCTCACTTAATGATTTGAAAGGATAAGAATGGAATAATTCAGTTCTGATTGTTTTTTATCTTTTGGGGGAAATCATCTCCCTTCCCCACAGGAGACCTGGGCCTGCTGTTCACCCTTCAAGAAAGGAAGAACTGGTTTTCCTCACCATGAATTTCACCTTCTCCACTCTGAGCTTTTGGGAGGGTGAATCTCCACAGTGACCTTTCCATAACTGCTGTCACACTGGAATTCTCCCCCATGGCACAGAGAGAGCAGAGCTCTGCTGAATCTGTGTCATTCCCTGTTATGGATGAAGACCTGAAAAAACCTTTCCTTTTTGCCCAGTGCTTTTCTCTGCCTTATTTAAATTTCACCTTGGATAGGAACCAGCAAAATGTCCAAGGACAGTTAAAAAGGCAAAAATCTGTGCTTGGCCAGGTGGAGAGCCCTGGCTGGTTTATCTCAGCCACAGAAACAGGAATATTCAATTTAGAGTTCAGTTTTGCAGGAATGTGCCTGTGCCTCAGTCACTTTCAATCGTGAATTGCCAGGAGCTAAGTGAGAGGTGATTTTTGATTTTCTGTTGGAGAGCTGTGAACACCCAAAGCCCCTCAGCAGCTGTAAAACAAAGCCCTGGGAGGGGATTGGGATCCCTGGGCTCTGGGGCACAGCCTTTGCTCTGGGCTGGCTTCTGCTTCCTCCTGGGATGGGGAATAAAGAGAATAAAGAGAATAAAACAATAAAGATGTCACCATCTCTGTGTCCTGGCTCGGGGGGACACTCCTGTGACAATGAACTGAAAATCAGGAATTCCCAGTGTCATCCCTTGACCCCCACTGCCCCTCTGGGTTTCCAAGGAAAAGCCTCCTCCTCTCCTGCATGGACTGCTCTGCTGTCAGTGGCCCTCAGAAAACATTCTTGAAAGAGCCTGGTTTTATTATTTTATCACTATTTGTGAAGTCAGAGAATGAATTTGTACTGCCAACCCAATGCAAAGAGAAGAGAACCCCGCTCGCTTTCTTTTAGACATTTTTATTCAGGATTGTGCATTTTTTTTTGCTTTTTTCTCCAGCACAAACCTCTCAGTGTTCCTGATGGGCCCCCAGACCCTGCTGTACCTGTGACAGGATGAGTAATGGGCTCCTCCCTGGTGCAGAGCTGCAAGCTCCTGTTCACTCTCTTTATTTATTCTGCCTTATCTTCCTCACATTTCATCACTTTCTTGTTATGTTTGCTCAGTTAAGTCATTAAAACCACTTTGTGTTTTTTTTTTCTCTTTCCATGTTTAGCCCTAGGAAAGCAGCTACGTCTAAGTAATGGATTTAGCATTTAATTTCCCTAAAACCCTCTCTTTCCTGCCATCACTCTGGGGCCCTGGGACATCCCCACTGCTGCCTGGATTGGCTGCTGTGAGAAGGAAATCTCTGAGCCAGCTCACGGCTTTGGGAGGTGCTGGGGAGGTCTCTCCACCTCCAGTGCAGGTGCTCTGCTCCCTGCAGGGGTGTCCTGGGTTAAATCCATCTCAGTGGGCTGGGAAAGGGAGAAATAACTTGTTAAGAACTTCTGCATTGCTGTTCTCACTCGTGTTGCTGAATTAAATCCTTGTTTCAGTGGGCTGGAAAAGAGAGAAATCTCTTAGAAGGAACTTCTGCTCTTCTGCATTTCTGTTCTCACCTGTGGAGTGTTGCTGAATTAAATCCTTGTTTCAGTGGGCTGGAAAAGAGAGAAATCTCTTACGAGGAACTTCTTCTCTTCTGCATTTCTGTTCTCACCTGTGGAGTGTTGCTGAATTAAATCCTTGTTTCAGTGGGCTGGAAAAGAGAGAAATCTCTTGCAAGGAACTTCTGCTCTTCTGCATTTCTGTTCTCACCTGTGGAGTGTTGCTGAATTAAATCCTTGTTTCAGTGACTTGGAAAAGAGAGAAATCTCTTACAAGGAACTTCTGCTCTTCTGCATTGCTGTTCTCACCTGTGGAGTGTTGCTGAATTAAGTCCCTGTTTTAGTGGGCTGGAAAAGAGAGAAATCTCTTGCAAGGAATTTCTGTTCTGCATTTCAGTTCTCACCTGTGGGGGTGTGGAGAGCTGAGCTCTGCTGTTTCCATGTTATAAATCTGCATGGTGGGGAGTTAAAAAGACAAGAAGGGAATGCAGGAATATCCAAATCCAAATAATTTGGCTTTCAAAAAATTGCCGGGACACCAAGATTGGAAAAGAGCTCCAAGATCCAATGTTTGACTGAATCCCAACTGAGCCAGATCACAAAATGCCACCTCCACTCGTTTTTTTGAACACTTCCAGGGCTGGTGACTGTGCCAGTCCTGACCAATGTCCCATTTCTCACCACCCTGATTTGCACAGGCACCTCCAGAGCTCAGCCTGGGGTGCCAGTCACCACTCCACGTGCACATTGTCCCCTCTCTGTGACGGCTCCAGGAGCTGTCAGCCCTTCTGGCTCCTTTCCTTCCAGCACCTTTGCAGGGACCAGCTCTGGCTCAGAGTGAGGGGGGTCCCTCTGCTCCTGCCCCACCTCTCCAGCACCTCCGTGGAATTCCCGAGGTGTTTGTGCTCACCCTGCATCACTGCAGCCTCCAGTTTCATCACTTTGCAAACCACCCTGATCTCCTACCCTGGTTTGTTTACACGAGGTTTGGGTCTTTGTTCTGCTGAATGAGTCCAGATTTTGGGTTCCCCTTCTGGAGACAGCAATCCCAGAATCCCAGAAAAGGACATTTAGGATGGTCCAGTCCAAGTGTTCCCCCAGCACTGAGCCACGTCCCTGTGCCACCACTGACCCATGTCCCTGTGCCACCACTGAGACATGTCCCGGTGCCACCACTGAGCCACGTCCCTGTGCCACCACTGAGCCACATCCCTGTGCCACCACTGAAATATGTCCCTGTGCCACCACTGAGATATGTCCCTGTGCCACTACTGAGACATGTCCCTGTGCCACCACTGAGCCACATCCCTGTGCCACCACTGAGCCATGTCCCTGTGCCACCACTGAGCCACATCCCTGTGTCACCACTGAGACATGTCCCTGTGCCACCACTGAGATATGTCCCTGTGCCACCACTGACCCACGTCCCTGTGCCACCACTGAGACACGTCCCCAGGTGCCACATCCAGGTTTTTAACCCCTGCAGTGCTGGGGCTCCCCCTCTGCCCAGTGCTTGAGAGCCCATTCCATGCAGAAATGAGGACGCAGCTTTCAGGGCCTCCTTGCCTCTCCCTGGGCAGCTCTCGGGCTCTGTTTGTGCCACCCAGACCAGCCAGGCTTAACAAAGCCAGGTCCCCGACCCTGCAGAACATCCCCACCCTGCTGGGGTGAACCCAGCACAGTCCCAACCCCAACCCCAGCCTGACTGGGAGTTCCTGTCACCCTGAGGCTCCTCTGGGTTCAGGGGGTGAGCAGAGCCCTGCCCTGTGCCCCCGTATCTCCTCAGACAGAGAGGCTTTGTTGGAAATGGATTTAAATGGATTTTAAAGAGCATGATACTAAAAAAAAGAGCCCAGACAAACAAGGCAATCTCAGCTGAGCCTATTAGACATTATTGAATTAAATAAGGGGGATTTTACACAGCTCTAATTGGGGTTTAAATCCTGGTTCTGAGCAGCTGCTGAGCTCTAGAAAGATGCAGGAGGAGCTGCTGAGGCGCAGCCCTGAATGGGCACATTCACAACCCAGGGTTTCTATCTGAACAAGGAATTTGCTGACTGCTAATCTCTGCTGATTAATGATGTTTTCACAAAGCCACCACAGAAGGTTTGCTGGTCTTGTCTAGAGAACCAGACTTTGGCCAAGCAAAGCCCTTTATCCAAAAATGTATTTGTCTAGAAAGAGCCATTATTATTCTTAGGAATGCCAGGTATGGATGCCCGTGTTTCTTGTTCTTGTTAAATGCAAGTTGTTCTACAGATAAGGAGGCGAACGAGTACAAGATAGGCAAGGTTTGTCAGGACAGATAAAATCTTCAATTAGACCAAAAGCAGCAGGAGAAAATTCAGACAAACTTTCAGACACGGAAGCAGACGTGAAAGAAGCCTGGGTGTCCAAGGGCTGACAAGTTCTTTTCTGCTCATTTATCAGAGGAAAGATATCACCCCCTTCCCAAAAATAAAAATAAAAGATCCTTGCTTTTTTTGGTGTACTTCCCATTAAAAGGGGATTAAGGCAGAGAAGAACAAGGCAGACTTGTTCCACATCCACAGTGTGGGTTCCTTGCTGCTTTCTGAGTCAGATAACTCTGCTTAACAGCAACCTTTAGCTTTTATCAACGTCAAAGCCAAATCTCTGGTGCTAAAATTATTCCAACTTTCATCTGGCTGTTTGACTGCAATGGAGCAGAGCTCTGGAGTGATCCAGTTACTGGGACAAGGGTCCCTCTGAACATGTGGGTAAGAAGATCTGCCTCTCACACACTGGAGTGAAACAGGATTTCTGACAGTTTGACATCCAGATCCCAGCAGGAAGGAGAACATTTCTGGCACTGTTGAAACCTGGCACCTTTCTGCAGAGAACATCATCTCACTCCCAATAATCATCAAGTCATTATGAATAACAAATGATTTCCTAGAAATCAGGACGGAGGAGTGAGTGCCAGTCAATATTGCAGCAGGGTGAATTATTTGGCTGCAGAACTCAGAAGGAGCAACCAGGCCAGACCCAGCTCCTAACAACCACAAGTGATGATCAAAGTGCTCTGCACAGATGCAGATGGAACAGATTGTTCCCTCCAGCTCCTGCTCTGCCAGGAGCTCCAAGGATCCTCTGCAAAGATCCTTTGCCTGGAAAAAAAAAAGGAGACTCAGGGGGATCTTGTGGCTCTGCACAACTCCGTGACAGGGGTCGGGCTCTGCTCCGGGGAACAGGGACAGGAGCAGAGGGAATGGCCACGGGAGGTCCAGGTTGGATATTGGGGAAAATTTCCCCATGGAAAGGGTGGGCAGGGATTGGAACTGCCCAGGGGGGTTTGGATCCCCATCCCTGGAGGGGCCCAAGGAATTCCTGGACGTGGCACTGAGAGCTCTGGGCTGAATTGTTGAGTCACAGATTGAGGAAACGGCCTCAAGTTGTGCCATGGGAGGTTCAGTTCGGATAGTAAGGAAAATTTCTCCATGGAAAGGGCTGTAAAACATTGGAATGGGCTGTAAAACATTGGAATGGGCTTTCCAGGAGCCACCACCCAAAACCTGTGGATGTGGCCCTTGAGGACACAGTGGCCACAGTGGTGGTGCTGTGCTGGTGGCTGGACTTGGTGACCTTGAATGTTTTTTCCAGCCTTGACAGCTCTGGGATTGATGTTTCTGCTCCCCTGCAGCTGCAGTAGATGCATCCTTCACTTTCAGAGAGCAGGGGCACGAGGGATGTTCTGAGGGCTCAATCTGAGTGATGACAGATACCAACAAACCCTGGGGTGAAAAAAACAACCCAGCAAATCCTCAGTGGGAGTGGGGGCAGCTCTGTGCTGCGTTTATAGATGGAGAGCAGCTCATTAAACAAGGCCAGCTGCCTGGGCTGGCATCAGACAGCAGAGTGTGGGCAGTGGAGGGTCCTGCGCAGCCCCCAGCCCTCCCCACGTGCCTCAGCAGGGATTTTCAAACCCAGCAGAGCTGGGAAGGAGCTGCTTGGTCACTGGGAACGGGCTGGGGTGGGTTGGTTGTAGGAACTGAGCAGGTTCCATGGTCACCTTCCAGCATCCCAGCACCTGTGGGGCTCCAGCCTGGATCCAGGGGCACAAACTCTGATTGCTCAACTTGCCCGAGTCTAATGGAGGAATGGAGAATAACAATTTCAGTCCCAGTTCCAACGGGATTTAGGTCCTGTGAGCACACAAAATCTGCACTAAATTGTGTGCACAATCTACCACGTGTATACATTCTGGGGTATTCCACCTGAACAAGCTGCTACACCATAAAAATCCTTATTAAATACCAAGAAAAAAACCTTTTATCCCTTAACTCTTAATTCTAAGACCAGTTAGCTCAATGGTTTGGGCTCATCCTGAGTAATGGGGCATTCAGACCTTCCCCTGTGGCCTGTGTGTCACCTCCCAGCTCAGGACAGGCCCTTCCAGTCCCTCCTGCTCCTGAGGAAAAGCCCTGAGCTGCTCCTTCAGCACAGGCTGAGCCCTGTTCTGTCCTCAGCCACACGACTGAGCTGCAGAGCCACATCCCCAAGCCCAGCAGGCACCACTATTCCCACCCCAGTGGAGGTCTCTGGGCTTTTCCCCTCTCTTTGATGACCCAACAGCTTCCCCACATCCCCACAGGGCTGCTGGAGACAAAGAAATTGAAATGATGCTCAGACACACCCAGTGTGGTCACAGCATGGTGGAGCAGGGCAGGGAGAGGGGCACCCCACAAAATCAGCATTTCCCTCTTGGCAAAGCAAAGAAGGAAGAATTTTTGGGTCAGCAGGATGGGACAGCCCCTGGCTGAAGGAGGAAGATGTTACTGACAGGGAGAACTCGCTGCTCTGAGGGCTCAGCTGCACTTCCCCTTCTCTTTGCATCCACAAGCCCAAGCTGCACAAAGGGAAGCAAAAACGTCCCCCGTGGTCCTGCTGCACCACCAGAGGGTCAGTAGGGATAAAAATAAGAGGTTGAAGCTCCCTCATCCCAGGCAAGCTCCTCTAGGATGGGCATTTTACCCTTCCCTTGCCTTTTCCTTGCTCTCAGCAGGGACAATCTTGTGACTGGGGAGAGCAGCAGACTCGAGTCCTAAAGAGCTTAAAAAACTCTCTCCTGTTTCCAAATTTTATTGGGGAACACTGCCAAAGTGCCCCTTATAAATCACATTTCATGTGTCCCCTGTTCTAAGTGAAGACAACAGGTACCCACAGAAAACACAGACATGATTTGGGAAATGCCTGGCAAAATTTGGCCCTGGTTTCTCAGTCGCTTCAGTTTCATCTGTCACAGGAAGATCCATCTGTAAACCTCATTAGATTCAAAATAACATGAGGCAGATGAGGCCAGAAAAACTGTTTTTCTTCCTCCTCAGAATATTTTTTAGTTTTTAAATGCAATGTGGGTTTTTTAAAGCAAATTTGCTTAACTGACAGCAAAAGAGGATGGAGCAGGAGATGCCAGAGCTGTTGATGGTTGGGATGGGCTGATCCTGTCCTGGCTGAGCCCAGGCTGCCAGAATGCCCAAAAGTGACTTTTCTATAGTGGTCACTCACCTGGGGCTGGGCTGGGCTGAACCCTCGGGCCAAAAGTGACCCATGAGGGTCCCCCATGGCCAGGACTGGGATGGGATGGGATAATGGGATGGGATGATGGGATGGGATGAGATAATGGGATGGGATAATGGGATGGGATGGGATAATGGGATGATGGGATGGATGAGATGATGGGATGGGATAATGGGATGGGATGGGATGATGGGATGGGATGGGATGGGATGGGATGGGATGGGATGGGATGGGATGGGATGGGATGAGATGATGGGATGGGATGATGGGATGGGATGGACCCTCGGGTGTGAGTGGACAAAAGTGACCTTTCTATAGAGGTCACTTGTGGCCACCTGGGGCTGGTCAGGGCTGGACCCTTGAGTGTGGGTGGCCAAAAGTGACCCAAGAGGGTCCCTCATAGCCAGGCAGGGCTGGGCTGGACCCTTGGGTGTGGGTGGCACCCCAGGTGAAATTATTCATGGCCATCAAGGCCAATTCCTGTTGTAAGGGTCCCAAAATCTGGCTCCCCACCAGTTCCATGTCAGGCTCCCCCTGAATTCCCTGCTCCCACCTTTCCCAGCCACTGCTGCTGTCCCTGTGTGTGACAGGGCAGGGGACAGGGCACACTGAGCTGTTTGAGGGCTGACACCTCCTGCTGCTCAGCCAGGGGCTGATGATCTCCCTGGGGACACCAGGGGCTGATCCTTCTGCCAGCAAGCGTGGAGAAGTGAGGGATGTCATTGGGTGCTGCTGGGAACCAGGGAAAAAGTAGCCTTGAAGCCTTGGCTTTCTCAAGGACAAGGAATTATAACAATGATTGTGCACCTGCAGGGTGAGTGAGAGCCTGTGAATGTCTGGTGATATTTTGCAAAAGCATCTTTTCAAAGAGGTGTTGCCCTCTTGTACCAATGAGCCTTTTCTATCCTGTTTTGCACAAACTGCCCTATATAAGTGTGGTGTTTCTTTAAATAAAAGCTCTTTTTTGCTCCTCTTTGTTGCATTATCCTTTCTGCCTCTCCTGTAGTCAAAATGCAACAGAGGGATGCTGGACTCCTTTCAGTGGCATCTCAGGGGGTTTGCTGGGAAAGATGAACCAAGAAGACCTTACAAATATGAATGCTTAGATTCTGAAAATATGGAAACCATGAGCAAAATTGAAATGAAAGCCACTTTTCAGACACCAAATCTCAGTTACTAAATCTATAAGAAAATAGAATGGCCGGCTAAAAGTAATCCTCTCATGATAGAACAATGTCTTCTGCTGGAGAGCAAGTCCAAAGGTCAGAGAAGACTTGCTAGGGTCCAAAGAGTAGTTGTTAGAAGTTTAAAGAAAAGTGTAACACACTGTGGTAATGTAAGGATTCCTATAGGCTGTATATAAATGCTGTAGAACTTGTATCTTGTGTTACATTGGTTAGTGGAAATTAGAATATTCATCATGGAAGAAGATTTATTGTATTGTAAAAGGGAAATCGCTCTCTTTTACTTGCTGTCTCTTGCTTACTCTCTCTATCACCCCTCTCTCCCTCCTGCTCTCTTTCTCTCCCTCCTTTTATCCCTTTTGTCCTACTCTGGGCTGTGCCTGGCAGCTCTTAGCAGGACTCTGCACACTCACGTCCTTACAATGAACTGCAGCTGTAACAGCAGCTTGTACAGAGAGCAGCAGTTTTGTCCCGCAGCATTTGGGGCATTTTTGGCACTCCTGGTGTTGGGTGTGCTGTGAGAGGGCAGCAGAAGGTGATGGATTGTCTCAGCAGAGCGAGTGATGCTCCGTGCAGGGCATGAGGCCATAAAGACAGAACCAGACAGAAGGGACAGACTCATCTGCGGAGTGAGGAGATGGCCTTGGAGGCCTGGATTTCCCAAAAAGAGCAGAAATGCTGCCAGAAGAGGAGGAATTGGCCTGGCAGAGAACTGTCCCTGAAATAGCAGCAGGCTGAGCACAGAGAGGTCGACTCTGAGACAGAAGGTGAAGGGAATGCTGGAGAGGATGGAAAAGCTGCCTGTGGAGCAGTGGGGAAGGTTTTCCTTCAGTCTGGACTCAGAGCCCTGGGCCCTGATCTGAGCCACAAGGACAGTTCTGTTTGGGGACATGAACAGTGTCACCTCTTCCTCCCAGCCCAGGAAGGTGTGAAAACGAATCTTCAAGCATTTTTATCCAAAAATCATATTCCCTTATTCTGCCTCTCAGCTTCTGAGTGGGAAAACAACCCAGTAAATCCATGAAAAATCTCTGCTTGAACTTGGATTTAATGTTGCAAATGTTTCTAGTGGGGACAAAGATATCTCAGAGGAAATAATTCCTGCAAAGTCAGGGTCTATTCATTGAACCATGGAATGGTTTAGGTGGGAAGGGACTTTTAGTCCCATCCAATTTCATCCTTGCCATGGGCAGGACACCTCCCACTGTCCCAGGTGCTCCCAGCACTCAAGTTCCAACCTGACCTGGGACATTCCAGGGACCCAGGGGCAGCCACAGCTGCTCTGGGTGGAATTTTGCCATTTGCCTATTTTTTCGTAGTTATATTTTGATACTTCATTTTAGAATGACTTCATTCCTCCAGGTATGTTCTATAGTCCTGATGGTGGGGGTCAGTTCATCAAACCACTGTGCAGAATAAAGTGACCTCAAACCCAAATTTTTGCAGAATGTTTCTCCTACAACCTCAATATGTTCATTTAAAGGCAGTTCAGTGCTGCAGGCACTCGGAGCCAGTGCATGGAGACACAAAGTCTCAACATAATCAACATGGGATCATTCTTAGTTCCTATTCTGGGTTCAAAGCAAACTGAGCAGCACCTTTGAGGTACCACACCAACCCTTTGAACTTTGCAGCAGGAGAAAAGATATTAAATTCCTTCCCCCATTTTAAATCCTATTTATCAGGTCTCAGGAGAGATAACTTATCTGAGAGCCCAGTGGGAACAAAGGAGGCTCCCCACAGCTCCCCTGCCCAGTCATGGCCAGTAGGGAATGGGTCTGTCCAGGCCTTGGCATGGCCATGGAAAGTTCTGGGTACAGGATGTGCTGTTATGGCAATGAGAGTTTTCCTTGGGATCACAGAATGCCAGGCTGGTTTGGGTTGGAAGGCACCTTAAATCCCATCCCATGAAGGGGCAGGGACATCTCCACTGTCCAGGGTGTCCAACCTGGCAGCCCACAGGGTGGGAGAGCCCTGCAGCAGAATCCCAGATTCTGCCCCAAAATGCAGAGAGAACAAGCTTGGAGCTGCCCAGCAGGGGTGGGGCATGCTGGGCAGGGTGAAGCTGCCTGGGCAGGACACTCCAGGGATTCAGGACATCCCTGAGCTGTCTCAAGTGTGCACAGAGCCTTCCTCTGACAGAAAGGCACAGGGGGGTGAATAAATATTAATTTATTTTCTCCTTGACATCTCTCACCTGAGTGTTCCCTCTGGCTGCCCCCAGCCAAGGCTGCAGAGCTGGGACAGGGACAGAGTTCACCTTTATGGCTCTGCCTTTGATCTTCCAGATGCTTTCTTTGAACGTCCTTTCCAGAGGAGAATTTACAGCTGCACTGAGCAGTTCCTGTCTCTGTGATCCTGGAGGATTTGGCTCTTGGGTCCTCTGCTCGGCCAAAGGTTCCCTTTATGGCCTCACCTTTGAGCTCCTGGGTGAAATTACCTCACTGAGCCACTCAGCTGTTCCCCAAGGCTGCCAAATTCCTGCCAAACTCCTGCCTCAGGCTCATTTCTGCAGAGGCCCAGGGCCAGTCTGAGCCCAAAAGGAGATTTTGTTCACTCTGAGGTTCCTTGGCTGGTGCCAGACTCTCCACACACTGGCTCTGGTGTGAGGTTCTGACCTCCAGTGCTCCAGGCACCACCTCCAGAGCTCTTGGCTCCTACTTCATTGGGTTGTTTTCTTAATAAGCAAAGCAACTAGTTAAAAAGGTTATTTATTACAAAACACATTACTGCAAAGCACACCAGTCTCAAAAGGCAATGGCAAAGCAAAATCCTGGCAAAGAGCAAATGGCTAAAAGCTGAATGGCTAAAAGCACCAACTCTCCCCAGTACAAACTCTTATATAGGATTTTTCTAACAAGCTAAAACACAAACTCAGACCACCACTCCTTAATCTGTTAGAATTTTAGTTCCTTGGCACAGCAGGTTACGTATAGAACTAATACAACCTCTCTTGTGCTATGTGAGAAATGTCAGCAATATTCTTACTACAGTTCTATTATGTCTAAGCACTGTCTGCCACTGTGGGCCTGGAGTCCCTATTGAAAACAGCAGTGTGTTTCTCAACCTTCACTGGAACTCACACTGCTATTGTGGAATCTAAACCTTTTATTTACTAAAAGCATTAGAGCTCACCCTAAAACTTATTAATTTACTTCTACTTAAATGTCTACTTTATGTGTGAGTGTTTAATATATTCAATCCATCCAAAGGCTTTAATTCAATCCCTGCACTCTGATTTCTCTCTGAATTCTTCAGAGAGATCCCTGACTCACTGACTCCAACACTCTGGCACAAGTGGTTGGAGGGAAGAGGGGCAGGGGTGGTGCTCAGGCCAGGCTGAGAGGTTTTCAGAGCGTTGATGAGAATAAAGATCTGCCCAAACACCATCCTTGGGGACATTTGTGACTCTCCCTGACAGAGTCACTGCTTCCAGGCTGTTTCCTGAGTCAGGAGTCTCGTGTTCCAGGCAGCACATAACCTTCATGAGACATCAATCCAGCCAGCCAGCAAGCTCTCAGCTGTTAGGAGGGCAAAACTCCATCAACATCTGCTGTATTTTATTAAAACAGTGCTGGAGAACAGAGCATGAGGGAGGATTTCACCATTTTTGGGTGGCAGAGCTGATGGGAAGGGGGATGCCCAGGAGGGCAGAATGAGGTGTGGGCACAAGATGAGCTGCTCCAACCCCAGCTGGCCTCTGAGCAGCAGTGGGAGTGTGGGGACAGTGACAGGAACAGGGTGGCAGGGCAGGGACAGCAGCTGGCAGGGCAGGAGAGCTGCAGCTGCCTCAGCTCCAGCTGCTCTGGAACTAGAAAAGGGAAACAGCTCTTCATGAGAGAAATTTTAATGATTCCATGGAAATGAAAGCTCAGCTGGGAGGAGAGGACACTTTGAGCAGTGCCCAAATGAATCACTTTGTCTGAGTGCAGGCTCAGCACCCGTGGCCAGTGCATGACACAGGACAGGAATGTCCTGGATCTGCCCAGCTCTGTGGCTGCACGAGGTGCTTTCCATCCCTCATTTCTGTGCCTCTGTGATGGGGTGAGACAGGAGGCATGCAAAAGGCATCTGAGGGGAAAAGCTTTCCCATTGCATCAATGAAAACTCTGACCCCCAGAGCCTGGAATCCATCCTGTCCTGAGAGCAGCTGAAATTCCTCTCCAGAACCAGCACAGCCCTCAGAGCCCCTGTCTGGGAGAGCTCTGCTGTCAGCTTCAAGGCTTTCCAGGGCTTCTTGAACACTTCCCATTAAAAGAAAAGTTCTTGAGCAGCCCTGAGTGAAAGTTTTTCATTTCTCTCCTTTCTTCTCCCAGGTCTCCTCTGTCCTGCCTTAGCAAGAGGAAGGAGCCTGCACAAAGTGAATTATTCATGAACTGGAACCTGCAAACCAAATTCTTGCACTCACTGTTCCTGCTGCTCTTGCTGTCCCTCAACTGTCCAAGTGTTCACCTGTCCTTGTTCCCAGCAGAGCCTCAAACTTCCCAAAACTTCAGAAAATAGTTTCTTCCCCCAGCAAATTTTCACATCCCCAGCTCTGTGAGGCCACCACAGCTGGTTCCAGTGCAGGGACTGTGGGCACAGTTCATGGGAATGGGGAAATTCGGGTGGGAAGGGACCTTAGGGTGTCTCCAGCCCCATGTCCTGCTCAGGTCTTACATCCCATCCTCTCCCCTCTGTCTCTGTGCTCAGGGATCTCCTGGCACAGGAGTGTTTCTCCTGGAAAAGGGAGAGCAAACATGTTTGCAGTTCCCAGGAGCTTCCAGCTGGCAAATTATCAACCCCTCTGGTAGCCTCCCCCTGTGCTTTCCAGGACATGGCCCTTCCTTCTCAAATTTTTGCATCTTTCAGGTGGTTCTCATCTGGTATCAGCCCTTGGCACGTCCCTTGGGCTGTCCCACCCCTGTCCTGGGCTGGGTTGTGGCAGGGACCCGCAGCTGCTGGGGCCACCTCCCTTGGTGGCATCTGGCCAAGGACCCTGCACTTCCCAGCAGAGGGTGAATCCCCCGTCCCTCTGCCCTGTCGGACGGAATCCGGGCACGGCAGAGCTGTGCTGCTCCATGAGAGGGCAGTGTGGGATGAGAGCAGAGTGCCTGGAGCCCGCAGGGATGCTGGGCTGGAGGGGGGAAAAAGCCAGAAATTCGGGTTCAGTCCTGATCATGGAGACATCCAGAATTCACAGGAGATATCTTCTCTCTTATTTATTTTGTTTTTTAAAGTCTGGGATGGAGCTGGAAATCTTTTTGGCACACTGGGGAAGAAAGGAAGGTAAAGAAAGGAGGTGACTATCCATGAAATTCCACGAGTGCTTTTGTTCTGAAGGACTCTGGGCTCTCTGTGGAAATTCTCCCTCTCTCCAGGATGCCTGAGCTTTGTGCTACCAGAGCTGGATTGGAGGGCACCTTCTGCTCACTCTGTTTTTCCCAAATCTCACAGAGGTTCCTGAGACATCATCCCACCACCAGGAGACACCTGGATCCACTGTGGGGAGCTGGAGCTGCCAAGGAAAGCCTGGGGAGTCTTTTGCCTCTGAGACAAAACAGAGCTGGCAGCCCAGCTGGCCACCCTCTCCCTCTGTGGAGCTCCAAGGAGGTTCCCACATTATCTCTCTCACAACCTTTCCCACTCTATACATGAGCCACAGCTCCAGGAGCTGCTCCTCGAGAAGGTCACATCTCAAGCAGCAGCTGCCCCCCAGCACAGCTGGGGCTCATCCCAGTTTTCTCTGCTTTGTCTCCTCCACTAAGAGGCCATGGGACCAGTTTCTTGTGGCTAAAGAAATCCTGGGACCAGTTCCTTGTGGCTAAAGAAGCCCCAAGACCAGTTATTATGGCTAAAGAAAGGCCAGGAGCAGTTCATTGTGGCTAAAGAAGCCCCAAGACCAGTTATTGTGGCTAAAGAAGCCCTGGGACCTGTTCTTGTGGCTGAAGAAGGCCTGGAACCTGTTCTTGTGGGTGAAGAAGCCCCAGGACCAGTTCCTTGTGGCTAAAGAAACCCTGGAACCTGTTCTTGTGGCTAAAGAAGCCCTGGGAGCAGTTCCTTGTGGCTAAAGAAGCCCAGGACCAGTTTTTGTGGCTAAAGAAGCCCCAGGACCTGTTCCTTTGGCTAAAGAAAGCCCCAGGATGAGTTATTGTGGCTGAAGAAGCCCTGGGACCTGTTCTTGTGGCTAAAGAAGCCCAGGACCAGTTCATTGTGGCTAAAGAAGCCCTGGAACCTGTTCTTGTGGCTAAAGAAGTCACAGGACCTGTTCCTTTGGCTAAAGAAAGCCCCAGGACCAATTCTTGTGGTTAAAGAAGCTCTGGGACCTGTTCCTTGTGGTTAAAGAAGCTCTGGGAGCAGTTCCCTGTGGCTAAAGAAGCCCAGGACCAGTTTTTGTGGCTAAAGAAGCCACACACTGTCCCCCTGAGGTGAGAGAAGATCTCAGATGGAGGAGGTTCTATCTCTCCTGACTCCATCTTTGCCATGAATGTGCAAAAAAGAGATTTTCCCCCTATCCTGCCCCTTTTCTCTGGAAAGGGGGATCCATCTCCTGTGGCAGGAGGGACCTTCCCTCCCTCCCCACTCATGGCAGAGCCCAGGGGAGCCACAAACCCTCCCCTGAGCCACCAGCAGCCCCAGGAGACGCACGGGGACATCTCTGCTGCTGCTGCTGTGGCCCCACGAGTCTGGAGGCTCTCCCTGCCCCACCCGTGTCCCAGGTGACTTCAGCTGATGCCTCCAGCTCCCTGCCTGACAAAAACAACACTTTTATCATCTCACACCTCAAAAAGAGCCCTGAGTCCTGGAGGGAAGTCACCCAGGTGCCATCCCTGTGCCCGCAGAGTTTCCCATTTGGTCGCCCAGCCTGGCTTGAATCCTGGCTGGGCTCTGGAGCTGCCCTGGCAGCCTCAGCTGACCAGCCGTGGTTATGGAGCTTTATTGGCCTCTCTGCCCCCTTGGGCACTGTGCTGATGGAAAATCCTCCCCAGCAGCAGGGCAGGGAGGGGCAGCACAGGGTCACCCCAGCAGGGAGGTTTGGATTTGTCCCACGGCTCCGAGATCACTCCAGGAAAAATAAAATCAACAAAACCCGTGACAAGTCCCCAGATTCTGCAGAGCTACTGAGCCTGGGTTTTGTGGGCTGCTCCCCTCCTTTTTATTTTTCATGTTGCTTCTCTAAAGATGTTTTTTCACCTATTGCACACACTCTGCTCCACAATTTCCCTCGTCCTCCAGGTCTTTGGAGAGTTTTTCCCGCAGGATCTTTCCCCTGCCCCAGAGAATTGGGAATTGCCTCTGCCAAAGCTGAGCATGGCCAGGGGTTGGGTTCTCGTTCCAAGCTTCTCCCACATCACCAAACACAATTTATTTTATGATTCTGCTGAACCAGTTGCCCAACAATGCTGGAGGGATCCCAAGGCTGTTAAGATCTTATGTCATGGGTCTCTGGAGCTGCAACCAGCATCAGTTGTTTCAAATCAACACTGCTGGGGTAGAGCTTTGAAAGATTTATTTTTCGAGTAACTCAGGCACTTTCCAGTGCCATCTCCCATCTGAGGAGGCTCAGCTGCCAGCAACCCCCAAACTTTGGTCTTTTTGAGGTTGATTGGGCTGGTTGGTGATGCATTAGAGCAGACGAGTGTGTAACTCAAATTTCCAGTGGCTGGAGTTCAAATCCGAGTTAGGAAACCCTGGAAAGGAGGAGCAGTGGGGCTGATCAACCACTACCAGAAATCCCTCGCTCTGACACTCACACCCAAAGGACCATGGACTGTCCCAGGTGATCCCATCTCCCCTGGATGAGCAGGGCTATTTTGTGGAAACCCCTCCTAATCTTGGTTTCATGTTAAGTAATCATTTCCCTCAGCTGCCCACAGGATTCTCCACTGTGACACCTTACCACAGGGTGATGAGCACACTGAATTTACCAGCACCCAAACTCCAGACTGGCACCAAATCCCAAACACAGCCAGGCCCACAGCATGTTACCTGTTCCATATTTCAAGCTGTGGGCTGGAGGAGCTGAGATTTTTGCAGGAAAGGATGAAAGTGTCCAAACCTGGCTGGGTGTCAGTGTGGACAGCCAGATGGTGGATTTCCCTGCAGGACAGGGAACAGGACAGCCTGGGGCATGGGGTCATTGTGGAGCCATCCTGGACAGCTGTAATTGAAACACTTCTCATTTTCCACGTGTTTGCTCAAGCAGGGAGCCAGCAGTGAGTCTGGAGTTCCTGTGAGCGTTGGTGCTGAGCTCAGAGGTTTCCTCAAAGCTTTTCATCTCTTGCAGCTGAGCTTAGGGTCTTGGAGCCACAGAACACCCTGAGATCAAGGCACCCACAAGGATGATCAATCCCAAATCCAAACCTGCCCAGCCCCCAGCAATCCCCCTGCCCATCCCTGGAGCTCTGGCAGCCTCGGGGCCGTGCCCATTCCCTGGGGAGCCTGGGCAGTGCCAGCACCTCTGGGGAGAGAAGAACCTTTCCCTGAGCTCCACCTGAGCCTGGGCAGTGCCAGCACCTCTGGGGAGGGAAGAACCTTTCCCTGAGCTCCAGCCGGAGCTGCCCTGACCCAGCTCCAGCCCTTCCCTGTCCCAGGGAGCAGAGATCAGAGCTGCAGACCCCTGAGCTCTGCCCTCAGGGTGCCCTGCTCCAGCTGCACACACCGAGTGCCCTCAGCTGCTCCTCCAGACTTTTCACCATCCTCGTGTCCCTCCAGCTCGGTTTCCTTTTCTCCCGGGCAGTTCTGTGCAGAAATTGGAGGTCCAGGGCCGTGCCTGGGTCTCTCCCTGCTCTCAGGTGCTTTTCCAGCTGTGACTCAGAGCTCAGGGCCCTGCTCATCTCTCATAAAGCCGGGTGACTTCATCATACCTTCCCTGTGAACTCATGCTGCTGCACCTTCCCTCCTGGCTACCCCAGCCAGCATTCCTGGGCACGAACACCCATCCAGCAGCTCCTGGCACAGCCGCCCCTCTCAGGGTGCTCAGAGGAGCCCTGGCTGCTCCTGGAGGAGCAAGTGTGTGCCCAGAGCTGCCCCTGTGCAGGGAGTGCCTCTGCCTGCCCTCTGCAGGAGTTTTCCCCTCTAAGAGACCCCAAACCTGCTCTCCCTTGCTTGCAGGTGAAGCTCCCTCCTGGACTCAGCTGCCGTTGTCTCACCAAACTTTTCCTTGGAAGAAGTGCCTGAATTCCAGCCCTCAACCCCCAGGAATTCCTGCCCCAAAAATCTGGATATTTCGGCCTCAAAATCCTGGAATACCCAGCCATCAACACTGGGAATTCCAGCCCCAAAATCCTGGGAATTTCAGCCCCAAAATCGTGGGAATTTTATGACTCACACCTCAGGAATTCTGGCCCCAAAACATGGGGATTCCAAGCTTGGAACTCTCAGAATTTCAGCCCCAAAATCCTGGGAATTTCAGCCCCAAAATCTTGGGAATTTTATGACTCACACCTCAGGAATTCTGGCCCCAAAAACCTGGGGATTCCAAGCTTAGAACTCTCAGAATTTCAGCCTGAAAATCCTGGGAATTTTAGCCCCAAAACCCTGGGAATTTCAGGCCCCAAATCCTTGGCATTTTAAGGCTCAAATCCGGGGAATTCCTGCCCCAAAACCCCAGAAATTCTGGCCCCAAAAATCTGGAATTTTTGGCCTCAAAATCCTGGAATACCAAGCTCTAAACCCTGCAAATTTCTGCCCCAAATATGTGGGAATTTCAGCCCCAAAATCTTGAGAATTTTATGACTCAAACCCCAGGAATTATGGCCCCAAAACCCTGAGGATTCCAAGCTTAGAACTCTCAGAATTTCAGCCCCAAAATGCTGGGAATTTCAGCCCCAAAACTCTGGGAATTTTAGCCCCAAATTCCTTGGCATTTTAAGGCCCAAACCCTGAGAATTCCTGCCCCAAACCCCCAGGAATTCTGGCCCCAAAAATCTGGAAATTTTGGCCTCAAAATCCTGGAATACCAAGCCCTAAACCCTGGGAATTTCTGCAAATATGATCAAGGAAGCTTTAACAGGAGGAGTTTCTAATAATTTTAAGTATTATTAGTTAATTTCAATAGAAGGAGTTTTTAATAATTGAAAAAATCCATGCTCAGGAAAGCAAGAAAGAGAACATTCTCTTGTTTACTGGGTGTGTTGGCCTCCTTTGGGCACACCAGGGGAGGGCCAGGTTGGATATCAGGAAAAATTGATTCACTCAAAGAGTGGTCAAGAGCTGGAACAAGCAGTGGTGGGGTCACCAGCCCTGGAAATGTTCAAAACTTGAACAGATGTGGCACTTGATTTAGTGACACTGGGCTGTTTGGACTTGATCCTCTTGGAGGTTGTTTCCAATTTCAGTAATTCTGAGATTCTCAGTCTGCCTCTCCTAAATCCACACCTGCACTCATCCCCACCTCAGCCTGTGCACAAGAAAACCCACAGTGTGAAAACACACATTCTCCACTGTAAATGTGGCTGGGAAATAATGGCAGAGTGCAGGCAGAAGGAATTGTGCTGATAAGAAATCATTGTCTCTTTCTGTGCACTGCTGGGCTGGGCTCAACCCCTGGCCACAACTCAGTTTGTCCCTGATTTTTATTGAATAGTGGGGAAACAAGGGATAAAATTATGCAGCTGATTAAAAATTGTAGCTGGTGTTTCCAAAATCCAAATTCCAAAATCCAATTCTGCCTTGGTTTGGCTTTTTGGGGTTTGGTTGGTTGGTGTGGTTCAGCTTTTTTTTTGTTTGTTTCTATTTAGTTTTACATTTTTTTGGTTCAGATCAGTGCAGAGTGAAAATGGGAGTGTGAACACTGAAGGACCCTTTTCCTACAGGTTCTCCCTGTAAATATTCCTGTAATGGCAGAAATAAGCACTGCTCCTCCCTGGAAATGAAGCTATTTCCCCACCCATCTCCCCAACAATTATTAGATAAAGAGCAGAACTTTGCAAGGCCAGGCTGGGCACTGGGGCACTGGGACAGGGGGAGGTGTCCCTGCCATGGCAGGGGTGGGCTGGACTTTGGGGTCCCTTCAACCCGACCCATTCCATGGCTCTGTGAAAGATTCCATGGGAATTAAAAGGATAAATCAAATGCAATGAGGACCCACCTGCCCTGCCCTGCCTTCAGAGTTTGCTGATGGAGCTCACATAACCTGGGGAGGGGTCCCCAGTGAAGACCTGCCCAGCTGCCCCCAGGATTTGCTTTTCCCAGTCCTCCCTGTCCCCCAGCCCACACACATTCTTTTCTCCTGAACTGGAGTGTCTTTGTACCCACATTATCTTTATTTGCACTTTGTGTTTCCTGGGAGAAGAACTTTCCCAGAGCATCTCTTGTCCTGTTAGACCAAGAATTGCACCTGAAAACTTCAATGCATTATCAGGATGGAAAAAAAGGATGTGATTCCAATTGTTTTGGGGTTTTTTTTTTCTCCTATAAAATGTGTCAATGATGTAAATTTTTCCTTTCTTTGATTCTGGAGATGCTTTCAAAGCCTGAACACATTTCTGGCTTTTGACCCAAGCATTGCTTTTTCTCCTACTGTTTTTGCTTTCCTTTGACAACTTTTTTTAAAGTACCTCATGCCATAGACATTAATTGTTATTTCTCCTTTATTCCCCATTAATATACAATTTACATCTGATTGCAGACTTCTCCAATGATTAAATGAGTGTTTCTGCAAAAAACATCTTCCTTGGTTGAGAAGTTTTGAGGTTCAGTGGTTTCAAGGATGTTCTTTTGCAGAACTGCCAGATTTCATTCCCAGCTTCCTGTATCCATTTATCCTTTCCAATCATTTCTCATCCTGGGCTCCATCAACACAATTGTGACCAGCAGGTGAGGGGGGATTCTGCCCCTCTGCCCCACTCAGGTGAGACCCCACCTGCAGAGCAGCTCCAGCACTGGGAATTCCAACATCAGCAGGGTCTGGAGCTGCTGGAGGGAGCCCAGAGGAATCCAGGGAGCTGCTGCAGGGCTGGAGCCCCTCTGGAGCCAGGCTGGTCCCTTCCAGCCCAAACCACCCCGTGTTTTATGATTTTGGAGCATTTTTTAGGTCACTGACTTGTTCCTCAGGGTACCCGCATGGCTCTGGGAAGGGTCAGCTCACATTCTGGCATGCAGAACTAAAAAAAAAAAAAAAAAAAAATATCAAAAGGACTAAAACCGGTGCCCCTAGTGTGAATTTCCAAACTGTCACTGGCCCCTCATCAACAGCTAATTGGTGATTAATCCTTTATCCTCTGATGGCATCCAGGGCTGTGTTACAGATCCTTGGCAATGATCTCTCTTGTATTAGCACATTATCGTACAATATTTTGAAAACTAATATTTCACAACCAGTTCCATCAGACCTCCAGCATCAGTCATTCCTCTGGAGTCAGATCTGCTCCGTGCCTGTAGCATCCTACATTTGTGCAGCAAAACCTGGCTCATCCCAAAGGATTGCTTAAAAATATTCCTGCCTCTGCTGAATCCTGCTGGGACCTGCCACCAGCTGATGTGCTGCATGGAAATGTTGAACTCTGTGGGGAAAAGTGTGCCCAGGTCAGTATTGTGAGACCAGAGGGATGCACTGCCCACAGCTCTTCAGTGTTCATCAGGAAATCATCAGGACTTGGGTTCACGGCTTTAAATTCCAAGTGGAGATTGCAAAACCCACCCAGCTCTGGCAGCAGAGAGGCCTGGGCCTTTAGCTCAGGAAATAATGGACAAAGAGAGGCTGGCTGTTAAAAATAGGATGGGGACAAAGCATGCCTGAAGCTGTGATGGCATTATATAATCCGTCAATAAATTGAACATGGTGCGTGTGAAGGACGATGAAGGGGAGAGGGGGGTGAGGTTTGCACATCAAAACAGCTCTTCCTGCTGCTGTACAACCAGCAGGGCAGAGCTGAAGCCTGCTGTGCCCCAGCCATTGGGGAGAAAATGTCCTTTTAAGGGTGGATGTGGAGAAAACACCCAGGACTGTGCGTGAGGGAACTTGTCTGTGCCCTCGGAGCTGCCAGGCTGGGGCTCATTCCCAGCTCCAGCTCCCGGGGGTGCAGGAGGGCAGGAGGGCTGTGAGCAGGCAATGTGCACCACTCTGCAGGGCATCCTCAATATTCCCTTTTTCCTGAGTGTGAGAAGGCCGAAGCTGCAGCTGGGCTGAGCTCCCACCTTCCCCCTGGGACTGAGCAGAGGCTGAGCCCTGGCTCATGCACACCCTGCTCCTCTCTGCATTTCTGCTGGCTGTTACAATCCCGGCCCCAGAAGCAGCAATAATCACGTTTAAGAGCTGGTTGGGATAATTCCTGTGGCACAGAAGTTGCTCACATCACCTCTGGAGTGCTGTGCACGTGCAGTTGGCTGTTGTGGGGTGGCACAGAGTTCTCCTGGGCATGGACCCTGCTGGAAAAGTGACTGCCCAGCTCACAGCCACACTGCACAGGCAGCTCAGCCCCCAGGGACTCCCTGGGCTGGGGAAGGCAGGAGCTGCTTCAGCCCCATTCAGAGGGAACCCCAATCTACTTCTGACATGAAGAAATTGTTCCCTGGAGGGTGGGCACGCCCTGGCACAGGGTGCCCAGAGCAGCTGTGGCTGCCCCTGGATCCCTGGAATGTCCAAGGCCAGGCTGGACAGGGCTGGGAGCAGCCTGGGACAGTGGGAGGTGTCCCTGCCCGTGGTTTGGGGTGGAATGGGATGAGTTTTAAGGGTCCTGTCAAGACAAACCATTCCATGATTCTGGGATTTTCTCACATGGGGTTAATTATACTTCTCAATATGTTTCTTGCATGTCATTCTCCCTTGCCTCTGCTCCCAGGCTTTGTCCCCAGGAGTTACTGGACTTTCTTGGCTGTTAACCTGTGGATAAACTGGCCTCTACCCTGACCCCAGTGACTGCCCCGCCCTCAGCTGTAGGGTCAATCTGCAGCCAAGATAAAATTGCCCAAATTTGGACATTTGGGACAGCCCTTTTCCCTTGTCTGCAAGCCAAGACCATAGAATCATGGAATCATAGGATCCCTGAATGGTTTGGGTGGGAAGGGACCTTAAATCCCACCCAGTGCCACCCCTGCCATGGCAGGGACACCTCCCACTGTCCCAGCTGCTCCAGCCCCAGTGTCCAGCCTGGCCTTGGGCACTGCCAGGGATCCAGGGGCAGCCACAGCTGCTCTGGTAATTCCATCCCAGCCCTGCCCACCCTCCCAGGGAAGATGCAGAGAGCAGAGACTGCCAGCTCCTCATGGGGACAGGATGCCACTGGGAATGCAGGATCCCATGGGAAAGGCAGGATCCCACTGAAAGGCAGTGTCCTGGTTTGAAGGACAGGTGTCTGCCAATAATGTTAGGAGCTTCTCTTTGAAATGGAGAATGTAAACCCCCTCCCTCCAAATTTTTATAATTTTGAAATTAAGGAGCTCTCAGGCAAAGATATGGGAATAGGAATAACAGTTCTTTGCTAGGAAAATTAAAATAGAAATACAATATTACAAAGAACAATCCCAAACACTGCCAGAGTCAGAATCCAAGCTGACACCCGTCAGTCAGTCAGGGTGTTGGCAGCAGTCCCATTCAATGGTGGCTGCATCCTCCTGCAGTGGCAGATGTGGTTCAGCTGCAGCAGTGCTCCTGGAGAAGGTGCAGTTTTCCTCTGAAGCTCCAGGGATGATGTGGAAAGGTCTGGTTTTCCTCTGGAATCCAGTGGAAAGAAGGTGCCTTGCTGTCCAAAATCTCAGTTTTTATCTGGGTAGGAAAGGTTTGGCTCCTCCCCTGGCTGGAGCATCTCCAAGTGGGATGATGTAATTTTATCAGTCACGCCCTGGGACTCAATGGCCATGAACAGGAGATATCTCCTGGAGGGAGGATGGGCTGTGGGAAGATAAAGATGATTGCCCAGCTGGTTTAAAGATGGCCCATTAGCAGATAATATGTGCCAGGAGATCAGGGTCACTGCCCCACCCGGCTGCAGTAGATGGGACAGAATTCACATTTCTGGCCACACCCTGTATTGCAGCCCAAGACAGGCAGGATCCCACTGAAATGCAGAATCCCACTGGAAATCCAGGATCCCAGACTAGATCAAACCCCTCCTGAGCAGCCACAGGGCTGTGGCAGACACCCAGTGGTGCTTAAAGTCAGCAGGAACATTTTCCCTTCCACCTATTTGATGGGAGCAAGGACTAAAGGTTAAAAGTATGAAATTTTATCAAGCAAATGGCTCAGCCTCTGAGGATTCACTATGGAAATTCTCAGCCTTCATCCCCCCATACCTGTCAGCAGGCACTGCTCACAGAATATTGTAGAGGTGCCTCTGATAGGAACACAGCCCTCCCCACTGCACAAAGGGATCCAGAGCAATTCCTGTCAGCACAGACACCTTTCTTGATGGGGAAGGAAAAACCAAACAACCCAGATCTTGACTTAGAGTGTAAAGATAAAATGAAATTGCTCAACAGAGAGAAGAAAATCACTCTCAAAATGGAACCTTTTTTCTTTTTTCCCTGTCTTTTTTCTCTCTACACTTATTTTTCAATGCCAAAAGGCTCTTTTTGAATTGTCCAGTGTATTCTGAGGAGTCCTTCTTGCTCCCATCCTGTGAAATGACTTATTCATTGTGCTGGGCCCCCGAATAAATTGGATTCTGCCTTGCAGTTAATGGAGTGGATTGACACAATGTGCAAAGCTCCTGCAGCCTGGTGAACATTTTCAGGCTCAACCTCTTGCTTGCTCCCATTTCCAATCTGTCAGTTTATTAACATCAGTCTAGTGATTCCTCTTGCAGTCCCAGGGAATGCTGTTCTCATGAAAGAACCTTCACCAGCCGTGAGCACCAAGCTCAGACTCAAAGGGCACCTGGGGATTTGTATTCTGGACAAAGTCTTGGGGATGATTTTCTTTGGAAATGCTTTGTCTCAAAGGAATGAGCACTAAACTTCCCCTACAGAGCTGCAAGGGATCCATAAGGATGATCCATAAGGATCATCAAATTCCCAGTGACAGGATGGCAGCTGAGTAATTTTTGAGCTCACACACCAGCTGAGAACATCTTGGCCAAGATTTCCATGCAAGACTTGAAGGTCCATTTTTGGTTGCCTGACCTGAGATTTTTCACAGCAGACAAGTTTCCCACAGGCAGCTGAGGAGCACTTCCCAGAAATAATGCATCCCAGGCACCTTGTGGCTGCAGGCGTGGGTGGCTGGAGAAGAGCCCTTTCCACAGGGGCAGCAGCTGTGGAATTCACTTCCTCTGTCAGGCAGTGGAGCAGACTCTGTGAAATTCAGACAGGAATGTGCTGCTTTGAGGACAGCCCGGGCCCAGCTCAGGTTCTTCTTTGAGGTGTGGTCTGGGCACGATGACTGAGTCTGTGACACATCCTGGTGCAGGATGAGAACTCCAGTTTCGGGATTTCAGCAGTGAAACTCCTGAAGTTTTTATCAAACTGTCAGTGCAGTCCCAGGGCCATCACCATTTTCAGTGGTTGGATCTATCAGGTTCCTGTGGCTGATGGTTCAAAGGAGGCAGCCAGGCCAGTGGTGACCAAGAAAAAATTGTTAGTAAATAATTGACACCTGGGAAAAGAAGATGGGTGCAGAAGTACAGGCAGAAGGAGTTCCTGCTGGCCTCTCTCAGAGGTCTCAGGAATTTGGAATTCTCTTAGAATTTGCAGGCCCTGGGCTCTTCACCCAGCTGAGGGCTGTCACCAGGGTTGGTGCCCTGTCACCATGGCCAGAGCTCTCCTGGGCCCTGCTGTGTTTGTTGGCTGCAGGCCCCCAGTCCCAGGGTGGGTGTTCGATGTTGGAGAGCTCTTGGTGGCCGTGCTGAATGCACTGGTCACCTCCAGAATGCTCTGGTGGGCAGGATGGATGTCACAGATCCCCAAATGTCCACAAATGGCAGTGAATAGTGGGTGATAATTAGGAGCTCATTAGGATGGGTGGATCCAGGAGATGGGAACCAGGATGTGCAGCACAGGCAAAAATCAGGGTGCAGTTACCAGAGAAAAGCATGCCAAGTTCAGGGGGATCAGAAAACCTGCACATTTACCTCTAGGTGAGCCCTGTTCTCCATTGCTCCATAAAGAACTGAGTATCAGCACCAATTCCAAATCCCAGGAGCAGCAGCTTCTTGCCAGCTCAGCTGCTGCACTCTTTCCCCTCCAGAAGTGTTGGGTAAAGCTCTGGAGCCAGAGAGCATCCAGGAGTGGAGTAACTGCTCCCTTCTGGGGCAGCCTGTGTGTGGGATGTTCATCACACATGGATGCAACCATGGAGAATCCCACTGGAAAGGCAGGATCCCACTGGAAATCCAGGATCCCACACTGGATCAAACCCCTCCTGATGGAGAAAAAACCCAACTCCTGATTCAAATGAAGCTTGACCTGGAAGTTCCTTTGCTAATGCCAAACCCTCTGCATTATTTTGGGGTGATTCATCCCATCATCCCCTCCACACTCTGCCAGAGACACCATCCTGGGCCTAGGAAACCTTTGTCACCAACAAACACTCCAGCAGCACCAGCTGCTCCTGTGAGGAGCCCCAGTTGCTCCCAGTGCACACCCAGGTGAGTGTGCAGACAAAGGAAATGCCATCTGCACTGTCAGAGGGGACTGTGCCCAGAGCAGGGCAGGGGTCCTGACCTCCAGATACTTCCCCAGCTGCTCAACCACAGGTCAAGCATTTCAAGCACAGCCAAGGTGCTGAGCACTCAGGAGATGCTTTAACTCCCTCCTGAATTATTTGTGATGAGCACTTTGGGGCAATCCTCCTATTCCTCTGCTTTTGTTGGCTCTGTAACTCACAGAACACCTCGCCCTGGCTGCTGGCTGCAGTGACCTGGGAGCCCCAGGCATGAGAGGATAACTGAGATAAAATTTACTGGTCAGGGGTGTTCATTGCTCTGGCTGCCCCTTCCTTGTTCCAGGTCTGGGCACAATGACTGAGTCTGAGGCACATTCTGGTTCAGGATGAGAACTCCAGCTTCAGGATCTCAAGAGTGAAACTAATGAAGTTTTTATCAAACTGGCAGTGAATCCCAGGGCCATCACCATTTTCACTGGTTGGATCTATCAGGCCCCTTTGGCTGATTTTCCTCTAGGTGAGCCCTGTTCTCCATTTGCTCCACAAAAAGCTGAGTATCAGCACCAATTCTATTTCCCAGGAACAACAACTTCTTGTCAGCTCAGCTGCTGCACTCTTTCCCCACCAGAAGTGTTGGGTAAAGCTCTGGAGCCAGAGAGCATCCAGCCAGTGCTCCCAGCTGCTTTTCTTGCTCCCAGGTCCTTCTCATACTCCCAAGGTTCTTTTCTTGCTCCCAATGTGTTTTTCTTGCTCCCAAGGTGTTTTTCTTGCTCCTAGATGCTTTTCTTGCTCCCTATGTGTTTTTCTTGCTCCCAGATGCTTTTCTTGCTCCCAATGTGTTTTTCTTGCTCCCAAGTTCTTTTCTTGCTCCTAGGTGCTTTTATTGCTCCCAGATATTTTTCTTGCTCCCAGGTGCTTTTCTTGCTCCCAGGTGTTTTTCTTGCTCCCAGGTGCTTTTCTTGCTCCCAGGTGCTTTTCTTGCTCCCAAGGTGTTTTTCTTGCTCCCAGGTTCTTTTCTTACTCCCAGATGTGCTTTTCTTGCTCCCAAGGTGTTTTTCTTGCTCCCAGGTTCTTTTCTTACTCCCAGATGTGCTTTTCTTGCTCCCAATGCATTTTTCTTGCCCCCAATGTGTTTTTTTGCTCCCAGGTGCTTTTCTTGCTCCCAAGGTGTTTTTCTTGCTCCCAGGTGCTTTTCTTGCAGCAGTTCTGTGCAGGGAGGCGAGTGGAGAGGCTGGAGCAGGGCACATCCCACTTGTGCAGGGGGAAGGATGGCTCAGTGGCTGTGGGGTGGGAATACAGCAGTCCCAGCACAGCTTGGCCTTGCTCTCCAAGTGTCTCCTCTCCTCAGTGAGCAGCAGCTCCCCAGGGCTCCCTCTGCCCTTGCCAGGACATGGAGAGCACCAGAAAGCACCATGGCTGCTGGGCAGCCCTCCCAGACACTGCTGTGGTGCTGAGACACGGATAGTGAGCACATGTGGCACCCACACATCCCCCGGGCAGCGTCCCCTGTGTCTGCAGCCCCAGTGCTGGCACAGGGCACTGCAGGGGCTGCTCCGGGGCAGCTGCCCTGTCACTCCCAGGAATCCTTTTGGGAGGTGCCACGGGCAAGCCAGAGCTGTGGTGCCCCTGGTCACCGTGTCACTGTGTCACTGTCACTGTGTCACTGTGTCACTGTGTCACTGTCCCCAGGGTGTCTGGCAGCAGAGAGGATTTGGGGGCTGGCACAGCCATCCCAAACCATCACTGCCACTGTCCCTGTGCCACTCCTGTGTCACTGTCCCCAGGCTGTCTGGTAGCTGAGGGGAGCTGGGAGCTGGCACAGCCATCCCAAACCATCACTGCCACTGTCCCTGGTCACTGTGTCACTGTGTCCCTGGTCACTGTGTCACTGTGTCACTGTCCCCAGCCTGTTGTCAGCAGAGAGGAGATGGGAGCTGGCACAGCCATCCCAAACCATCACTGCCACTGTCCCTGGTCACTGTGTCACTGTGTCACTGTCCCCAGGCTGTGTGTCAGCAGAGAGGAGCTGGGGGCTGGCACAGCCATCCCAAACCATCACTGCCACTGTCCCTGGTCACTGTGTCACCATGTCACTGCCCCCAGCCTGTTGTCAGCAGAGAGGAGCTGGGAGCTGGCACAGCCATCCCAAACCATCACTGCTCGATGCCCCTGGTCACTATGTCACTGTGTCACTGTGTCACTGTCCCCAGGGTGTCTGGCAGCTGAGGGGAGCTGTGGGCTGGCACAGCCATCCCAAACCATCACTGCTCCCTGCCCCTGGTCACTGTGTCACTGTGTCACTGTGTCACTGTGTCACTGTGTCACTGTCCCCAGGCTGTGTGGCAGCAGAGAGGAGTTGGGGGCTGGCACAGCCATCCCAAAGCATCACTGCTCCCTGCTTCTGGTCACTGTGTCACTGTGTCACTGTGTCACTGTGTCACTGTCCCCAGGCTGCCTGGCAGCAGAGAGGAGCTGGGAGCTGGCACAGCCATCCCAAACCTTCACTGCTCAGAGCCCTGTGCCACTCCTGTGTCACTGTCCCCAGCCTGTCTGGAAGCAGAGAGGAGCTAGGGGCTGGCACAGCCATCCCAAACATCACTGCCACTGTCCCTGGTCACTGTGTCACTGTGTCACTGTGTCACCGTGTCACTGTCCCCAGCCTGTCGCCAGCAGAGAGGAGCTGGGGGCTGTCACAGCCATCCCAAACCATCACTGCCACTGTCCCTGGTCACTGTGTCACTGTCACTGTGTCACTGTCCCCAGGCTGTCTGGTAGCTGAGGGGAGTTGGGAGCTGGCACAGCCATCCCAAACCATCACTGCTCGATGCCCCTGGTCACTGTGTCACTGTGTCACTGAGTCCCTGGTCACTGTGTCACTGTGTCACTGTGTCACTGTCCCCAGGCTGTGTCAGCAGAGAGGAGTTGGTGGCTGGCACAGCCATCCCAAACCATCACTGCTCCCTGCTCCTGGTCACTGTGTCACTGTGTCACTGTCCCCAGGCTGTCAGCAGAGAGGAGCTGGGAGCTGGCACAGCCATCCCAAACCATCACTGCTCGATGCCCCTGGTCACTGTGTCACTGTGTCACTGAGTCCCTGGTCACTGTGTCACTGTGTCACTGTGTCACTGTCCCCAGGCTGTGTGGCAGCAGAGAGGATTTGGGGGCTGGCACAGCCATCCCAAACCATCACTGCCACTGTCCCTGGTCACTGTGTCACTGTGTCACTGTCCCCAGCCTGTCTGGCAGCAGAGAGGAGTTGGGGGCTGTCACAGCCATCCCAAACCTTCACTGCTCAGTGCCCTGTGCCACTCCTGTGTCACTGTCCCCAGGCTGTGTGTCAGCAGAGAGGAGCTGGGAGCTGGCACAGCCATCCCAAACCATCACTGCTCAGTGCCCTGTGCCACTCCTGTGTCAGGGGAGGCTGCTCCAGGAGCTCACAATGGGAGCTGAGGGGTGACAGGAATGACAGAGCTCTGTCTCTGCAGCTCTGCAAGCCTGGGGACACCTTGGCTTGAAACAGGAAAGGCCACAGGGGTGGTTAGTGTAGGTCAAGAGCTGAGCTGTGACTGCAGACACCTCCCAGGCTGTGCCAGGGTTTGAATTCCAGAGCCCCAGGAATAGATGACAAGAAAGAAAGCAAGCCACCTTTGCTCCCCATTTTCACTTGCTGAGGGCACCTGCCTCTCCTGGTCACTCACTGCTCCTAGAGTAGCCCATGGGGATGTCTGGGATGTGCTCTCAAAGAACCTGAGAGAAATGGGGGAAGTATGGAAGAGTGGAGAACAGGCAGAGTAAATCCTCCCTGGTAGAAACTGCTCCTCCTTCCATTAAATCTGCCCCAAACTGGATCTTCCACGCCCCACTTCCCTGCAGGTGCCTCCCCTCCTCTCCAGGCCTGGCTGGTGCTCAGGAGGGCGAATTGAAGGGGCTGCTTTATCCCTTTATTTTTATCTTAACCCCAGGTTTGCTGTTCAGGTCTCACCTTGATCAAAGGAGCAGCAGGAAAGGGGCAAATTCTGTTTGGTGTGAGGAGCACTGAGCCCTGGGGAGCCCTGGGGAGCCCTGGGGAGGCCACTCCTCCAGTTCTGGGGTCATTTTTGGCCCAAGAGGGAGTGAGGGGCAGGGAACAGAGCTGGGAAGGGTCTGGAGAGGCTGAGGGAGCTGGGAAGGGGCTCAGCTGGAGAAAAGGAGGTTCAGGGGCCCTTGTGGCTCTGCACAACTCCCTGCCAGGAGGGGACAGCCCCAAGTCGGGCTCTGGGAACAGGGATCAGGGACAGGCTGGGCCAGGGGAGGTTTGGGTTGGATCTCAGGGAAGTTTTCTTCACTAGAAGAGTTGCCAGGCTCCAGGGCAGTGATGGAATCACCATTCCTGAGGGATTTTAAAGCCAATGGGGATGTGGCACTTGGGGACAGAGTCAGTGGGACACGGGCAGTGCTGGGGATGGTTGTACTCAATGATCTCCAACCTCAGTCTGGACAACCTCTGGCCCAGGTCAGCACCAGAACTAAGGAATAAAATTTGCCAGCATCTGCTAATCCTTTCCTTTGTGGAGAATTGGGTGGGAGCCCAACATTGTCAGGGGTCACAGCAGCCTCAGCAGGAGAGGAAGGACAGAGCAGAGACCCAGGGTGGGTCCTGGGGGGTCAGTGGTGGCTCCCCAGCCTTAAAACCAGGGAAAGTTTGCTATAAAAACTGAGGAGACAGAGCTCTCCTCAGGGAGGGGTGGCAGGAGAAGAGAAGGAACAAACAGCACATGAACAGCACTTTGAGATCCTGCTGGAATGAGAGATCCACGGGCTGTTATGGATGCAGCCAAGGAGCCCCAACCCACCAGGGAATTGTTGTTATCCTGCCACTGCAAGAAGTCCATGAGCTCACTTCAATTTTTCCTTCAAAACACAAGCTTAAAGCAAAAATTTTCCAGTTTGAGAAAATCATTGAGTGTAAAATGCCAGATTTTACTCTATCACCTCAACACAGAAAGTTTAATAAAGTAATTTTTCCAAAATTATGGTTTTTTATTGAAAAAAAAATCTTGGACATCATTATTACCAGATTTTTAAAGCTAAAATAAACTTGGAGAAATGTGATTTTGTCAGATTCCATATGTTTCTCAGATTCCACTTTCAACTATGCATAAATAATAAAATAATTTAAACTTCCTCAAATCTATTTCTTGGCATTCACCTGGAATAAGTGGCTGTATTTTTAAGCCACGTGGACAAGGAACTGTGTCCTGGAGCTTCCAAACCAAGGTGCACATCAAAAGAAACAAAATCTGTCATTACAGGAGGTTCCAAATGACATTCAGGGGATGGAGCTGCACATCTCCAATTCCCATGGGAATGACAAGGAGCTGGTGTGGGATAAAGGATCACTCCAGACATCCTGGAATGAGATGTCCCTCCCCTGGGAGCAGAGATGAGCTGTGGTTTCTCTGGGCTGAGCTCATTTTTCTGTGTCTGAGGAATTTCCTACGGTTTCCTCTGAGCCCAGCTGAATCCCAGAGCCTGATTTTGGAGGCTCTACTTTGCTTCTACTTTGGCTCTTTCTTCATCTCTTTGGACATAAACGTTTTGAGCCTCCTTTAATAAATCATTTAATTATTTATTATGTCAGTCTTCCATTTTTCCAGCTTTTTTCTAATATCTGACCAGGCATGAGTAACAAAATTAACTCTTAATAGAGCTTGTCCTGCTACTGCCTCAGGGTCTATTCCAGAATACTGTTTCATATTCCTCCAGAATCTCTCTAACCATTCAGTTGGAGTTTCTTCCCTTCCTTGCTGTCCCTCAAAAGCCTTTTTGACATTTTGCCCTGCCTCTTTTATTCCTTTGATTATCAAATTATGATAATCATTCATATGTCTTTGTCCTGCTTTATCATTTTGGATTCCAATTACTATTGGCGTTTTCTGGTCCCCTTGGGGCCCTTACTGGTTTTCCCTTTCCCAAATTCTTATTCCAGCAACTCTAATCCTCTGCCTCTCTTCTTGGGAAAATATTATTTTCATTATTGATTGCATCTCTTCCTAAGTAAAAATGTTTGAACCTAAAAATGGATGTAATTGTTCAGCTGTACCTATGGGATCCTTTAATTATCCTTTAATTTTTTTGTCCTGGTTTGGAGGACAGATATCTGCCAATAAAGGCAGGATCCTCTCTTTGAAATGGAGAATGTAAACCCCCTCCCTCCAAATTACTGCTAAAATTTTGAAATTAAGAGGCTCTCAGGCAAAGATAGGGGAATTAGGAACAACAGTTCTTTACTAGGAAAATTAAAATAGAAATGCAGTATTACAAAGAACAATCCCAAAGCAGTGCCAGAGTCAGAATCCAAGCTGACACCCGTCAGTCAGTCAGGGTGTTGGCAGCAGTCCCATTCCATGGTGGCTGCATCCTCCTGCAGTGGCAGATGTGGTTCAGCTGGAGCAGTGCTCCTGTGGAAGGTGCAGTTTTCCTCTGAAGCTCCAGGGATGATGTGGAAAGGTCTGGTTTTCCTCTGGAATCCAGTGGAAAGAAGGTTCCTTGGTGTTCCAAATCTCAGTTTTTATCTGGGTAGGAAATGTTTGGCTCCTCCCCCTGGGTGGAGCATCTCCCAGTGGGATGATGTAATTTTATCAGCCATGCCCTGGGACTCACTGGCCATGAACAGGAGATATCTCCTGGAGGGAGGATGGGCTGTGGGAAGATAAAGATGATTGCCCAGCTGGTTTTTAACAGTGGCCCATTAACAGGAGATATCTCCCACAGAGATAAGGATCACTGCCACACCCAGTTTTTAACAATGGCCCATTAACAGGAGATATCTCCTGGAGGGAGGATGGGCTGTGGAAAGATAAAGATGATTGCCCAGCTGGTTTAAAGATGGCCCATTAGCAGATAATATGTGCCAGGAGATCAGGGTCTGAACACTCTGCTGCAGTGGGACAAAATCTCGTTTCTCCAAGTCTATTTCAGCTTTAAAAATCTGTTTAATAATGATGTTCAAGATTTTTTTTTTCCAAATAAAAATACATTATTTTGGGGAAAAAAAAAATCTGTGTAACAAGATCATTTCTCCATAACTTTTTTTCAGGAATGCTGTACTTCTAAAAAAACCTAGTAACAGTAGTGTCTGTTATCTATTATTAATTATTATTCTGAAGGGTAGGTGGAGCATTCTGACCACACCAAAACAAAAATGCTGCACCCAGCTGTGGAACTCAGCCTTTTCTGGGGTGAAAACACTCCAGGAAATATGGAACAATGATGAGTGCTCCAGTCTGAAGGCAGGAAGGGGGAATTTAGACACAGAATATGTGCTCACAGGAGGGACTGACAAGCTGACAAGTTGCTTAATTATGGTCTGTAATTAACCAGAGGCAAAGCAGATCTCTGAGGGGGCAGCCAGACTGAACCAGGTGTGGTTCTGCATCACCTGGGGATTTTGGGTGCAAAATGGGACAAACACCAAAAGCATTTCCACTGGAACACTCGATTTACCCTCAGTGAGCATCAGAATTGTGTTTTTGGGACAGGACAGCACTCTGGCCTGAGGCATAAACACCTGAGTGTTCACACCACCCAGAAACTGGCTTTCTGCAGGTAATGACTGTGACCTCTCCACTTTAAACCTTCCAGCAGGGTGGGTTAAATGTAAATTAAATGTGTAGGACAGATGCTGAAAAGCAGAACAGGGAAGTGCCAGCAGCGTGGGCTGCACCTTGACTCAAATTAGGCTAAAGTGGCACAAGGAGAAAACAGGAGAGCAGGGGAAATGTCAGACGTGTCAGAGGAGCAGGAAAATAAGCTGGGACTACCCAAAAGTGCAGGCAGCAAATTAATTCCAAGTGCAGATAAGGAATGAGCAGTATCTGCTTGTCAGGTATGAGAGCCTGTGACAGAGATGTGACAGAGGGTGAGGAGCTCCCTCGGTGACAGAGCTGCTCCTGCCCTCAGCTGCACCTGAAATCTGCTCCTGGGCTTCATTAAAACTCCTCCACACAGAGGTTTGGCCCTGGGATGCTGAAATTCTTCCCAGTGATATCAGTGATGCAACTCTGAGTCTGTCCCAGCTCCTGTTGTGATATGGTTTGCACACATGAATTAATCAAACTTTATCTATTCCACACTTTTTTTGTCCACTTGTGGTGCTAAATAACCAGATTTAACCTCAATGTCTAATGTTCTGAAGTAGATGTGCAGATGTCTCAATCCAAGCCATGACAAGAATGCAGTCAATGAGAAGAAGGATGCTGAAATGTAGAACTGGAGACTGAAATGTAAAACTGGAGACTCAAATGTAGAATTGGAGACTGAGATGTAAAGTTGGAGACTGAAATGTAAAATTGGAGACTCAAATGTAGAACTGGAGACTGAAATGTAAAACTGGAGACTCAAATGTAGAATTGGAGACTGAGATGTAAAGTTGGAGACTGAAATGTAAAATTGGAGACTCAAATGTAGAACTGGAGACTGAAATGTAAAATTGGAGACTGAAATGTAGAATTGAAGACTGAAATGTAGAATTGGAGACTGAGATGTAAAGTTGGAGACTGAAATGTAAAATTGGAGACTGAAAATGTAGAATTGGACACTGAAATGTAAAACTGGAGACTCAAATGTAGCATTGGAGACTGAGATGTAAAGCTGGACACTGAAATGTAGAATTGGATACTGAGATGTAAAGTTGGAGACTCAAATGTAGAATTGGAGACTGAGATGTAAAGTTTCCTGCCCTGGGGCATTGTTGTGATATCTCCAAACAGGATACCTGGACCCCTCCTCCTCACAGCTCAGAGCTGTTTTATGGACATTGATTATGGATATTGATATTATTTCTATTTCTGGATATTTATTATGGTTTTCTGGATATTATATGGATAAAAATATCTGTATAATTATTATTTATTATTGTATTGCTTTAATTATTATTTTAATTATTATTTTAATTATTATTTTCTTATTTATTATTTTATACACTGGTTATTTATTCTCAGAATCTCTCCTGAGCAGATCAGGTTCTTGATCTCCACTGTCACTCCAAGCTGTCCCTGTGCTCCATCCTGCACTTTCCTCTCCTCAAACCAACTTCTTCCTGCACCTCCTTGAAGAGGTCAGCTCCAAATCCCACTGAGCTCAGGAAGCATCAAATCTGCAGAGCACTTTTCTCACATTCCTACATAATTTAATTGCTCAGTTTAACTGCAGCTGTGTCTGAGCTGGAGAGGAGTCAGCACCCTCTTGGTGGGTGTGGGAATAAATTTATTTCCAGATAATTAATTATTTCCAGCCCCACAGAGCACCTCCCATGGGCACTGCATTCAGCTTTCTTGAGACCTAGGGAAAATGTGGGAAAAATAATGAATGGTAGAGAGGAGGATTCATCTGCAGGAAACTTTTTTATGTCCCTAAACTGACCTGGAGCAGTGAGATAAATTCCCTCAAGGTCCAAGCCTGCCCTCCTGGGAGCCTCCCTGCCTTGAGGGAACTCCTGAGAGCAGCTCAAGGGCCGTGCTGGGATCCCTGGGGATCCAGGAGGGATTGCTGAGAGCCTTGTGCTGACAGGAACCTTCTGCTCCCAGGTTTCAGCACCACCCCACCCTCACCAGGGCCACGTTGCCTGCTGGTGACACCCATAGCCAGGGCTGTGCTGGGCTCCTCACCCTCACCAGGGCCAAGTTCCCTGCTGGTGACACTCACAGACAGAGCTGTGCTGGAATCCCCACACTCACCAGGGCCAAATTCCCTGCTGGTATCACCCACAGACTGGGCTGTGCTGGGCTCCCGCACTCACCAGGGCCAAATTCCCTGCTGGTATCACCCACAGACTGGGCTGTGCTGGGCTCCCCACACTCACCAGGGCCGAATTCCCTGCTGCTGACACCCACAGACAGCCCAGGGCTGTGCTGGGCTCCCACACTCACCAGGGCCACAGACAGAGCTGTGCTGGGCTCCCCACACTCACCAGGGCCAAATTCCCTGCTGGTGTCACCCACAGACAGCCCAGGGCTGTGCTGGGCTCCCCACACTCACCAGGGCCACGTTCCCTGCTGGTGTCACCCACAGACAGCCCAGGGCTTTGCTGGGCTCCCCACACTCACCAGGGCCACAGCCCAGGGCTGTACTGGAATCCCCACACTCACCAGGGCCACAGCCCAGGGCTGTACTGGAATCCCCACACTCACCAGGGCCATGTTCCCTGCTGGTGACACCCACAGACAGCCCAGGGCTGTGCTGGGCTCCCCACACTCACCAGGGCCAAATTCCCTGCTGGTGTCACCCACAGACAGCCCAGGGCTGTGCTGGGCTCCCCACACTCACCAGGGCCAAGTCCCCTGCTGGTGTCACCCACAGTCCAGGCTGTGCTGGGCTCCCCACCCTCACCAGGGCCACGTTCCCTGCTGGTGACACCCACAGACAGCCCAGGGCTGTGCTGGGCTCCCCACACTCACCAGGGCCACAGCCCAGGGCTGTGCTGGGCTCCCCACACTCACCAGGGCCACGTTCCCTGCTGGTGTCACCCACAGACAGGGCTGTGCTGGAATCCCCACACTCACCAGGGCCAAATTCCCTGCTGGTGTCACCCACAGACAGCCCAGGGCTGTGCTGGGCTCCCCACACTCACCAGGGCCAAGAATTCCCTGCTGGGCTCACCCACAGCCAGGGCTGTGCTGGGCTCCCCACACTCACCAGGGCCACGTTCCCTGCTGGTGTCACCCACAGACAGGGCTGTGCTGGGCTCCCCACACTCACCAGGGCCAAATTCCCTGCTGGTGTCACCCACAGACAGAGCTGTGCTGAGCTCCCCACACTCACCAGGGCCAAGTTCCCTGATGGTGACACCCACAGACAGCCCAGGGCTGTGCTGGGCTCCCCACACTCACCAGGCCCACGTTCCCTGCTGGTGACACCCACAGACAGCGCTGTGCTGGGCTCCCCACACTCACCAGGCCCACGTTCCCCGGCAGCACTGCAGCTCCCAGCTCCCTGCCCGCTGTTTGCTCTCCATCCCTGCTCAGCCCTCTCCAGCCCTGTTATCTCGGGGGGATGCCCTCCCATGGCACCCAGAGCCTGTGCAGAGCTGCAGGGATCTGATAGCCAGGGAAGCACTGAGCAAGCCCTGAGCCCAGCCCAGCAGAGCCCAGCCCAGCTGCTCGCCCTTGGTCGGGCCAGGCAAAGTAGGGCACTGTGATACCAGAATGAGCCCAGCCACTGGTATCTGCTGATACCAGGGTATTTATTTAGTGATAAGTAAACTAATGGGCCTGATAGTCTGGACAGACGTGCTAATGCCTGTAAATTTCCATTTATCAGCTTGCAGAGAGTCCCTGAATGGTTTGGGTTGGAAGTGACCCTAAACTCCACTCGTTGCACCCCTGCCATGGGCAGTGACACCTTCCCCCGTCCCTGTGCTCCAGTCCTGCCCAGCCTGGCCTGGGACACTGCCAGGGATGCTTTGCTGGTGCACCTCCATCTCTGCAGCAGATCTGTGGGCCAAGAGCTTCCCTCCCTCTCCCACTCTCAGTCCCATTTTGAGCAGAAGATGCTCAGATGCTTTTTTAGGGTGAAATTGATGCTGCAGCTCCCACACTTTCTGTGGTTGCACAAATCAGCTCTCACTAGGCTCCCTGACCTCTCTCGCAGTGCTGATGACAAAAAATGATGTAGAGCTTTGGGTTTCAGGAAGGAAGCCAATAAATCGCTCACCTGCTGCTGGGAGGGAGCCATAAAATGGGGTTTGCCATTTTGCAATTGTATCAAAAGTCCCATGAGATTTCATCATGGTGTGATGAGAGTTTCCACTTCTCCGAATGGAGCACAAATGAAAATATTTATCACAAAGCATTAGAAGAAACAGTCAAGCAAAGATTGAAGGAAGGTGTTCATTGATAAACCAGGGCAGTATCAGGTAAGCACTCAGGAATGTGCATTTGCATAAAGCTCAGGGAGCTGCTGAGTCACCAGGGGAAGGATGGGAGGATGGGTCAATAACAGGAGGCTTTTCTGTGTCTCATTGCCCCTGAAATTCATTCTTAACTAAATTAGATGGACCAGGCCTAACAGGCAAAACAGTGGGACCAGATTGCTTTGGACATCTTCTCAAAAGTGTCCTGTCCTGCAGGCTCAGGCTTGCCCCTCTGCACACCAGAGTTCTAGATTTGGGATATTCCAGGACATCACAACAGCTGTGTGGGGAGAAACTTCAGAGTAGGATTTCCAACAGCAGAAGTTCAATTCCACCAGGAGAAGGTGTAAAACACCCCTCAGGGGAGCTGAGTGCAGTCAGGGATGCTGGCAGCCTCCCTCAGGTGGGTCAGGGTCTCCCAGGGATTATCCCCCGTGCTGGATGGCCTGGATGCAGTGAAAACGTGAATTTTGCAGAGCAGCAGCACGTCACACCTTGGGCTGTGACACCCATGGGTGCCTCTGGGTGTGTTATTCCAGCTTAGATTTGGTCTCAAGAGTGTTTGAACCAACACCACCCTTGGGAATTGAAATGTAATAAACTTTTTGTCCAAAAGCAGCCCTACACTGGCTGTGCTTCCTGCTCTGCCATATCTTTCCAGGAACAGGCCAGATGTCAATCCCTGCTGCATTTCCAGGCACATGGATCCTTCCTGGGCACACCTGCTTCCTTCCCTGCAGGGGTTTCTTCAGGAAATTGGCCCCAAGAACAGCTTGTTCCAAGCCTGTCTCAAGGTAATTCCCATTCCAAAGCTTCTCTCTGTTGTTCCCTGACCCAGGAAGTTCTAAGGATTTGGGAGGCACAGCCTTTCCAAATCCCTGTGGGTTCTCTTGCTGTCTCCTGAGCATTACAGCAGTTCAGAGAAGAGCTGAGGTATCACACAAAGGCTCAAAAACACCTTCCCCACCCCAAACCCTTCATGCTTAACCCTTTGATTTATTACCAAGCCACTTGTGATAATTTCAGTTTGTCTATACTAGGATAGGGATATCACAGGAATGGGTTTATCCTTTTCTTTGGTGTTGAGGGAGCCAAAATTTGCTGCAGGAAGGGTGAGTAAAATATGGGTGGAAGCTCAGAATTGGGTTAAGTCCATTTTTTTCCAGCAGTGGGAGAGACCCTGGCTGCCTGGAGCCTGCAGGGATGCAGTGGGAGAGGGCTGTGGCCGTGGTGCTGCACACACAGGGGCAGGAGCAGCAGCAGCAGGAGCTGCCAGCTCTGGATGGAAAACTCCCTGTCCTGGGCTGAGGGTGCTGCTGTTCCCAAAAACCTCGTTTTCAGCAGGAGGGAAGTTTCAGGATTTCAGGAGTGAAACTAATGAAGTTTTTATCAAACTGGCAGTGAATCCCAGGGCCATTTTCACTGGTTGGATCTATCAGGCCCCTTTGGCTGATTTTCCTCTAGGTGAGCTCTGTTCTCCATCTGCTCCATAAAGAACTGAATATCAGCACCAATCCACTTTCCAGGAACAAGAAAACTTCTTGTCAGCTCAGCTGCTGCACTCTTTCCCTTCCAGAAGTGTTGGGTAAAGCTCTGGAGCCAGAGAGCATCCAGCCAGTGCTCCCAGCTGCTTTTCATACTCCCAGGTCCTTATCATACTCCCAGGTTCTTTTCTTGCTCCCAATGTGCTTTTCTTGCTCCCAATGTGCTTTTCTTGCTCCCAAGGTGTTTTTCTTGCTCCCAGATGCTTTTCTTGCTCCCAGGTTCTTTTCTTGCTCCCAATGTGTTTTTCTTGCTCCCAATGTGTTTTTCATACTCCCAAGGTTCTTTTCCTGCTCCCAGCTGCTTTTCTTGCTCCCAGCTGCTTTTCATACTCCCAATGTGTTTTTCTTGCTCCCAAGTTCTTTTCTTGGTCCCAATGTGTTCTTCTTGCTCACAGATGCTTTTCTTGCTCCCAATATGTTTTTCTTGCTCACAACGTTTTTTCTCGCTCCCAAGGTGTTTTTCTTGCTCCCAGGTGCTTTTCATACTCCCAAGGTGTTTTCTTGCTCCCAATGTGCTTTACTTGCTCCCAATGTGCTTTTCTTGCTCCCAAGGTGTTTTTCTTGCTCCCAGCTGCTTTTCTTGCTCCCAGCTGCTTTTCTTGCTCCCAATGTGCTTTTCTTGCTCCCAATGCGTTTTTCTTGCTCCCAGGTGCTTTTCTTGCAGCAGTTCTGTGCAGGGAGGTGAGTGGAGAGGCTGGAGCAGGGCACATCCCACTTGTGCAGGGGGAAGGATGGCTCAGTGGCTGTTGGGTGGGAATACAGCAGTCCCAGCACAGCTTGGCCTTGCTGGAGCCCTGGGATCATCAATCCCTGCACAGATGCAGAAATGACTTTGCTCTCCCACATTCCTCTCTCTCCAGGATCCCATTGGTGACTTCCCAGAGCCTGAGCTCACCACACAACACACATCTCATCCCTTCTCCTTCCTGAGTGAGCAGAGATGAAGGGATTCATCTGTGCCCCCAGCCTGGGGCAGGCAGGATCTGCACTGCAGGAAAAGAGGGACTGGGGAGCCTGGGGGTTGCACTGGTGCCTTAGGATTTTAGCTTTTCTATTTTCAAATCCTGTACTGCCCGCATGTAGAACTCTGAACTCCATCTAGAGTGTTAGTTACTGCCTTCACTTTTTTGGTCAAAACAATCCTTCCAGGCCTGAGAACCAAAGACATCCTCTGCCTCAGGCCCCAAAAAGTACAAACAAAAGTGAACTGGGGATGGAGGGAATAAACTGGGGGTAAATTACTTAGCTACCTGAAGGTGTAATTGGAGGATTAACCCCTGATATGTAAATGGACCAAACTTGTCTGAAAAACTCCTGACCATTGTCCATCTTGGGTGCAGCTCTGGGAGGATTTGGCTGCCCAAGGTGCATCTATTGAAGGCTTTCAATAAACACCTAATTTTACTCTCTTTATTTTGTCTAGCCTCTGTCCCAGGCAGCCACTCCAAGCATCATCAGGGTGGGATCAAATCCCCCAGCTCACCCAGAGCTGTGCAGAGGGTTTGTGTGCCCTCAGCAAACCCCAGGCAATGGCACTGACCTGGACCCACCATGGAAAATGGCATTCCTGGCAAGGCCATGGCCCAGGAGCACACACCCACAGCCACTCTCATCCCTGTTGTGGGGCTTGGGCTGTTGGATGGTTGCAGGACAGACTTAGGAGCTTACTGTGTTTTGTTTTTTAGGTTAGTATTTTGTTATAAGGCGTGGGTATAAGAGAAAGGTAATAAGAGAGAGCTTAGAAAGAGAGGTTAGAGGTAATAGAAGGCAAGAGGCAAGAGCTAAGAGGCAAGAGAGACAAGAGGCAATAAACCAAAGAGAATGATTTTCTATTTACAATACAATAAGTATTCTTTGATGATGAATATTCCAATTTCCATTAACCAATTTAATACAATACACTAATTTCTTAATATTTGCATGCAACTTATAGGAATTACTAAATTACCATGTTTTATGGCTTTGGTATTTGTAACCCATATTTTTAGACTTTTTCTGCCAGGCTTGGGACAGGATGTCTGTTGGTTCTTTGCTATTTGTGGCATTTGGTGTCATCTAAACAAAGGAAGAGGCCTCAAACCTTCACATAACCATTTTCAGTGTCTATGTCAAACACTGCCAACATCTCTATTTCATCTGTTGTTCCAGAACTACTTGCTAGGCACTCATAAGATTTTGATATTCCCTCCCCAACATCTGTGTTCAGGGGCTGGAATGGGAGAAGTGCTGCTGGTCTGGGGCAGGAACAGTTCTAACCCTGAAGTCACTGGGAAGTTTGGGAAGTTCAGCAAGGCTGGAGTGAACTGAGCTGAGCTGGGATTTACAGTCATGGCTCTGAAGGGGAACCTGTTCTAGATTTGAGACTCTGTCTAGACTCTGTTCTAGATTTGAAGTGACCAAAGCTTCAAGGCACAGGTGCTCATCCTCAGTGATGATTTGGGGATCTCTGGAGCTGTCTTTGGTTTTCCTACACGGTGGTGGAAGAGAAGCAAGAGTTGAGCTTCAATTATTTGTGTATTGGTATTTCTGGTTCCCTTCCAACCCTAATTTATATTTCTGTGATTCCATGATTGAGGTGGCTCACAGGGATTTGAAGGATCAATCTAAGCAGAATTATTTTGCCTTGGGTCTTCACAGAAGGTCTTTCTACTCCTTGCACTACATATTAAAATCTGCCCTTGAAATGGGTGAGAACCACCCTCTGTTCCCTCCAGAGGGAACATTGCTGTTCCAGGGGTATTCCTGCCTTCCCCTGCAGCCTCACACTGAGGAGCAAAGGTGGCTCCAGGAAAGGCAGACCCAGTGTGCAACTCCAAATGCTAAAAAGCCGTGGAAGGTTTAGATTGGATATTGGGAAAAATTTCATCACTGAAAGGGTGCAGGCAGTGTAGAATCCCCATCCCTGGAGGGACTGTGTGCTGTGGATGTGGCACCTGGGCCGTGGGTCAGTGGTGGCCATGGCAGTGCTGGGGGAATGGCTGGGCTCTGATCTCAGAGGGCTTTTCCAGCAGGAATTCAGTGATGTGAGTGGCTGCAGGCGGTGCCCTGCCCTGCTCTGCCCAGCCCAGCCCTGCCCTGCCCTGCCCGCCAAACCCTGCCCTGCTCAGCCCAGCCCTGCCCTTCCCTGCCCCACCCAGCCCAGCCCTGCCCTGCCCTGCCAGCCCACTCCAAACCTGCCCTGCTCAGCCCAGCCCTGCCCTGCCCGCCCTGCTCAGCCCCTCCCTGCCCTGCCCAGCCCTGCCCTTCTCTGCCCTGCCCAGCCCCTCCCTGTCTTGCCCAGCCCTGCCCTGCCCTGCCCAGTTTTGCCCTGCCCTGCCCTGCCCTGCCCTGCCAGCCCTCGCTGGGTGGGAAATGCAGGGGAGTGACCCAGGCCTGTCAGGGCTGTCTAGATTTGGGTCCCCACGCTGGGACAAGAAGGCAGGAGGTCTCCACCGTGCTCTCCCACCCACAGGAGCTTGCCTGGCAGCAGAGTCCATCAAGCCCGGACTCATTTGACAGCTGCATTAAACTCAGCAGCCTCACGAGCTCAGTGCATCCTCATGGGGTACCAAGGGTGCATTTCCAACCTCAGGGACATTCCCTGGGCAGGCACCTCCACCACCACAGGGGACCCCCAAGGATGATCCAGCCCAGCCCCTGTCCCTGCCCAGCCCCCAGCAATCCCCCTGCCCATCCCTGGAGCTCTGGCAGCCTCGGGGCCGTGCCCATTCCCTGGGGAGCCTGGGCAGTGCCAGCACCTCTGGGGAGGGAAGAACCTTTCCCTGAGCTCCAGCCTGAGCCTGGGCAGTGCCAGCACCTCTGGGCAGTGCCAGAACCTTTCCCTGAGCTGTCCCCTCCTGAGGAAGCTGTACCTGGGATGAGTTTCCTCTCAGTCTCCTCTTCTCCAGGCTGAACAGACCAGGTTCTCTCAGTTTCTCCTCATGCAGCTTCGCCTCAAGGCCCATCAACATCTTTGCTGCCTTCCTTTGGATTCTCTCTAATAATTTAATGTCTTCCTTATACTGTGGTGCCCAAATCTGTTCACAATATTCGAGCTGAGGCTCCCCAGCCCAGCCCAGAGCAGAACAGAGCAGTTGTTTCCACTCTTCTGCCCAAACCATTCGACCTTTCTGCAGTCCTGCCTTGTCCATCTCTTCCTCCTCAGCTTATTTCTCACTCCATCCTATTTTCCTGGCATTGTGATAAAACCAAACTGAATGTTTTCTCTGGATAACAATGCTGCCATTTCCCAAATAATGTCTTGACTGTACCACCACTTCAACTTTTAACCACATTTCTCAGTTTTCCCACCCCTAAATTCCAAAATAGGGACCACCAAGTCCCTTCAGGGGGATTGTGAGAAAACTGGGAAGCTCTGAACACAGGAAAAAAAAAGTTTGGCAGCAAAAGGCCCAGTTTGAAAGGAATTTCTGATTGACAACTTCCCCATTGCACATGATATGCACAAGGCTGAAGTTCAGAACAGAAGAATGGTTTTGCTTTCATCCTTGAATTGCACAATAATGAAATCTCCCAGCTCTTGCCATCCCTGGAGCTGTTTCTGATGAAGCTGCACTAAAATATGTCAGTCCAAGTCAGAGCTTCAGAGAAAGAAAGAGAATTCATCTGAAGCTCCTCACACCCAGCTAGCCTCACTCAGCAAAGATTTGTAAATCCTAAACCACTGCTCACTGCTCTGCCCAACTGAGCTGATTCTTCTTCCCTCATTCTCCTCCCCAGGCAGACCAGAGCCCTGCAGGGCTGGATGGAAATGCAGCATTTTCCAGGGCAGGACTTCCAAGATGTCAAAGTGAATTGGAGGAGCATCAAGGCTGCAGACTCAAAATATTGGAGGAATTGTGTGTGTTCCTGCACAGCTCAGCTCAGACACTGACAGTGGGACCACAGTCACATCTGTCCTTGTCATCCCAGGTTTTCTTCCACAGGCTCAGCACTTGTAGCAAAAATATTTCTGTTTGGCTTTTCATAGAATCAGAGAATCCCAAAATGGTTTGGGTTGGAAGGGACATTAAAGATGGTCCCATCCCACCCTGCCATGGCAGGGACACCTCCCACTGTCCCTGGTGCTCCCAGCCCCATCCAACCTGGCCTTGGACATTCCAGGGACCCAGGGCAGCCCCAGCTGCTCTGGGAATTCCATCCCAGCCCTGACCACCCTCCCAGGGTAGATTTCCTCCTGTTATCCAATCTAGATCTATCTTATCCAATCCAATCTACCTAAATTTTCTTACAGGTATTTTTTTAAGTTATTTTCTTTTAGGCTTATAGAGGTAATAGTTCTTTTATTTTTTTAAATTTTAAAATTTTTTAAAATCACCTTTCCAGCACACAGGAGTGTGCTGCAGGAGGCTGGGGAAAGGCTTCAGGTGCTTTTCCTGATTCTGTGATTCTGTGTCTGAGCTCCTGCTCAGTCTGGGGCTTCTCCTCCTGCCCTGAGTCCCAAAAGAATGCTTTGCCATTTCAATCCCCAAGCTGGGAGCTGCAAAGGATCCTGCTGCCTCCTTCCCCACCTGCCTGCTTCCCAGACAGGAAAACATCTGAATTTTCCCTAATCCTGCCTGAAGTTTCTCAACCCTCCCGTGTGCAGCGAGCTCAGTCCCAGACTGACACAGGGATTCTCCCACCTTTAAAAGTCAAGTGCTGATTAGAATTCCTGCTCAGAGACTCCCAGTCCTGCCCTGCCAAGGGCAGCCTGATTGAGCCGTTTGTGGGATGCAGCTCCCTCCCTTTGGCACCCACCCACGAGCACACCTCGGGTGCTGCTCTTCCAAACCTGCCTCGAGAAACAGGGAGAGCTTCCAGGAATGGAACTGGCCCAGCTGCAGTCCCAGTGCCCTGCACGAGACAAACCATGGCAACAGCCAACAGCACAGGGAATCCTTTGGTTTCTCCCAGTGACTGGCTTGTTCTGCAGGGTCTTTGTCAAATACAGCACTGGCTGATCCAAAATCTCCTTGAACTGCCTCCCCTGCCTGGGTGACAAGCTCTGAGAGAGGCCTGGTGGCTGCAGGAGACAAGAAAACATTAGGATGATTATCAAGGTTTCCACTGCATAAATCCTGATTTAGCTCATTCAGGATGGGTATCTTGTGAGCCAGCTCCTGATCTGGGCACACAGAACTGACACAGCTCAGGAAAAGGCACAGAAGCCAGGAGCCAGAGCCCCCACTGCTATCAGAAGGCAGGAGCTCTTTCCTGCTCCCCACTCCTGCTGTCACTGCAGAGCTGCAGCCTGGCCCTGGGCAGCACTGTCAGACAGATGTGGTAACCTCTGCTGGAACCCAGGAGAGCTTTGGGATGGTGCCTTTCTGTAAAAACACACAGCCAGGGGTCTGCAGAGCACAACCCATCCCAGGCTGTCTCCATTTCCAAAATCCATCAAGGGAGCTGTGACTCACAGCCCAGCGTGCCAGGACCCACCTCACACCCTGCAGCAGCTCCTGCCCTTCCCTTGGTGGTCCCACGTGGGCCTGGAGCTCCTGGCGTGTGCTGGGAGCTGGCACACCTGGGAGACAGCAGCAGCCCCTCCCGCTGGGGTCTGGGGGGGGCACAGCTCAGTCATGGGGACAGCACCGTCCCACTGGGATGACACGTCTCAGTTATGGGGACAGGACTCTCCTGCTGGGGTCTGGGGTGGCACAGCTCAGTTATGGGGACAGGACCCTCCTGCTGAGGTGGCACAGCTCAGTTATGGGGACAGGACTCTGCCTCCTGGGGTGGCACAGCTCAGTTATGGGGACAGGACCCTCCTGCTGAGGTGGCACAGCTCAGTTATGGGGACAGGACACTCCTGCTGGGGTGGCACAGCTCAGTTATGGGGACAGGACCCTCCTGCTGAGGTGGCACAGCTCAGTTATGGGGACAGGACCCTCCTGCTGGGGTGGCACAGCTCAGTTATGGGGACAGGACCCTCCTGCTGAGGTGGCACAGCTCAGTTATGGGGACAGGACCCTCCTGCTGAGGTGGCACAGCTCAGTTATGGGGACAGGACCCTCCTGCTGAGTGGCACGGCTCAGTCATGGGGACAGGATCCTCCTGCTGGGGTGGCACAGCTCAGTCATGGGGACAAGACCCTCCTGCTGGGGTGGCACAGCTCAGTTATGGGGACAGGACCCTCCTGATGGGGTCTGGGGTGGCACAGCTCAGTTATGGGGTCATGACCCTCCTGCTGGGGTGGCACAGCTCAGTCATGGGGACAGGACCCTCCTGCTGAGTGGCACGGCTCAGTCATGGGGACAGGACCCTCCTGCTGAGTGGCACGGCTCAGTCATGGGGACAGGACCCTCCTGCTGGGGTCTGGGGGTGCTCTGTGCCCCTGTGGGACTGTGGAGCCTCCCCAAACCTCTGCAGCTTGTGCACGGCTTCCCTCGGGGCAGCTTTCTGTGTCCTGGTCTGAAGCTCCATCTCTGATGGCCTGGTGCAATTTCCCTGTTCCAAAATGCTGCTTTGGTGTCAAGAAGAGGGAAGCCAGTCACATCCCCCAGCCCCAGTGTCCCTCTCTGCAGGCTCCACCTGCCCTGGGGGTTTGGGCACACCTGGACACTCACCTTCCCCAGCGTTGTGTGCTCAGGAACTCCTCCCCCTCTTTGTCCTTCCTGCTGGCTGTCATCTCAAGACATGATTATTTTCATTCATATTAACCAGCAGGACACGTTTTGGGGCATGAGCCAAAGTGAGGGATATCACCCCTGGCTGGAACATTCCCTGCTAAATATCCCTCAAGGCTGGGGGAGCTCTTGGCCACGTGCAATTCCAGCTGCAGCTCCTCTGCAGGGTGACAGAGCTGTCACAGCCCCTTGGGGACTGTCAGAACAACCACGTCACAAAACCCCAAAAGTGAGAGAGCAGACACACAGCACCCCAGGGAATTGCACAGCTCCTGCACTGGCAGAGCCAGGCTGTGAGAAGAGGATTTTAGAACCTGGGACTGTGGGCTGGGTGTTCTGGGTAAATTCAGGGAAACACGTGGAGCTCCAGCTGCTTTGCAAACCCAGCTGCTTTTGGGGGTTGCAAAACTCCGGGAAAGTGTAAATCCTCGGAAAAGAAACAGCAGGGCAGGGTGCAGAGGAGCCAAAGGTGGCAATACACCTGTTCATTACATAAGTCCTGGGTGATAAAATGTATTTATCTCCTCTTTTTTTTTTTTTTTTTATTTTCTGCACTTTGTCCAGCAAACTTTCTCCAGGACAGACTTCCAAAGTCCCAGGTCAGATTCACTCAGTGAATGCTTTTTATCGAAAGTAATGTTTCTCTCCTTCCTCAAGACATTGTTGTTTGGGGTGAACGACATTTGTCAGATAAACTGTGACCTTTCAGAGGCAAGAGCAGCAGCCTGAAGAGGGAGATCTGGCACTTCCCTGGCCAGGACTCTGCATTTCCCAATCCATTTCCCTGGCATTCCATATGGACCTGCACCTGCTGTGCCTCAGCAATTCCCATCTTACCAGTGAATGTCCCACGAAGCACCCCCTTGTTCACCTCTCTGCTGCTCATACCCCAAAACTCCCATCTCCCAGGCATCATGGATCAAAACCCTGAATCTCAGCTCAAAGCTACCCTGCAATGATTAAAATCAAATTAAAATCCCAAAGGTGGTAGAAGAAGGGAACAGCTGGACTGTCCACAACAAGAACCTGTCTGATTTGTGGGACCTTTTCTCAATTAGAGATGAAATTTTCTACCCCAAAATTATTTGAAACTGCTCAGTTTTGGGGTGTTCTGTCCCGGGGCACAGGCAGGGCAGTCCCTGGGGCACCCTGCCCTCCTCACACAGCTTGGGGCACCAAGGGATGGCAGAGAGGAGGTGCAGGGGGTCTGACAAATTGGGCTCCCTGTTTTGGGACAGTCACTGCAGGGCACAGGAGCCTGTGCAGTAGGGAGAGACCCCAGGGAGGAATCCTGGAGAATGCAGAGGCAGCTCCAGCACCTGGGGCATTGCCATGCTGAAGAAAGGCTCAGAGGGTTGGGGTTAATTTTGGGCACCACATGACAAGGAAGGGGCTGGAGCCAGGGCAGGGAACAGACCTGGGAAGGGTCTGAGCCCCAGGAGGGGCTGAGGGAGCTGGGAAGGGGCTCAGCTGGAGAAAAGGAGGCTCAGGGGCCCTTGTGGCTCTGCACAACTCCCTGACAGGAGGGGACAGCCGGCTCTGCTCCAGGGAACAGGGACAGGAGCAGAAGCTGTGCCAGGGAGGTTTGGATTGGATATTAGGGAAAATTTCTTCACTGAAAAGGTTGCAAAGCATTGAAAGGGGCTGGAGACACCCTGGAGGTGTTAAAAAAAAACGTGGATGTGGCACTTAAGGACATGTTTTAGTGGTGATCATGCTGGTGGCACTGGCTGATTGTTAATGATCTTGAAGGTCCTTTCCAATCTTATTGATTCTGTGGTTTGATTATTCTACATCCTCCTGACAATGAGATGGACAGAGAAGGGTTAAACACATTTAAGAGCTTGAGTGGAAAAACTCTGAGACTGAGCTATGGCAGAAATAATTGGAGCCCTGGTGCTGTCCAGCAGCTTTTATTACTCAGAGGAGGGGAAATGAGAAGAATGCAAAGTGAATTTGAGAGCTGTGAATGGGGGCAGTGGCTCTTGGCCTTGCAGCAGCCTGGGCCTCCCAACATGGCAAAGCAGCAAATGAAGCAGTGAGGGGTTCAAGGCTGTGCCCGAGCCATCCTGCTCATTTCCCTTTCCCCTCCCCAGCAGCGGAATTCGGAACTGTCGGTGATTAACCCTGAGCTAGGGCAAAGCAGGACTGAGGAAAACAAGGGCAGCCCTGGTGAGGGGCTGGTGCCCTTCTGGCTCTGATTGAGGTGCTGGGTCCTGGTCTTCCTAGAGCTCAGCTCAGAGCCAGGATTGTCCTGGTTTGAGGGACAGGTGTCTGCCAGTAAAGGCAGAAATGGAGAATATAAACTCCCTCCTTCCAAATTGTTGCAATTTATAAATTGAGGGGCTCTCAGGAAGATATGTGGGAATAGGAATAACAGTTCTTTACTAGGAAAATTAAAATAGAAATACAGTATTGCAAAGAACAATCCCAAAGCCCTGCCAGAGTCAGAATCCAAGCTGACACCCGTCAGTCAGTCAGGGTGTTGGCAGCAGTCCCATTCAATGGTGGCTGCATCCTCCTGCAGTGGCAGATGTGGTTCAGCTGGAGCAGTGCTCCTGGAGAAGGTGCAGTTTTCCTCTGAAGGTCCAGGGATGATGTGGGAAGGTCTGGTTTTCCTCTGGAATCCGGTGGAAAGAAAGGTATCTTGTTGTCCAAAATCTCAGTTTTTATCTGGGTAGGAAATGTTTGGCTCCTCCCCCTGGCTGGAGCATCTCCCAGTGGGATGATGTAATTTTATCAGTCATGCCCTGGGACTCACTGGCCATGAACAGGAGATATCTCCTGGAGGGAGGATGGGCTGTGGAAAGATAAAGATGATTGCCCAGCTGGTTTTTAACAATGGCCCATTAACAGGAGATATTCCCACAGAGATAAGGATCACTGCCACACCCAGTTTTTAACAACGGCCCATTAACAGGAGATATTCACACAGAGATAAGGATCACTGCCACGCCCAGTTTTTAACAATGGCCCATTAACAGGAGATATCTCCCACAGCAATAGGAATCACTGCCACACCCAGTTTTTAACGATGGCCCATTAACAGGAGATATCTTCTGGAGGGAGGATGGGCTGTGGTAAGATAAAGATGATTGCCCCAGCTGGTTTAACAGCTGGTGATAGAATACACAGCCCATGTCACATCCTGTATTGCCCAAGACAAGGATGCTGGAGCAGCCCGGGGTTTGCTGAGGTACCTGCACTGAATCACCGTGGTTGGAGCTGGTGCCTGCTGTCCGTGGGCTCAGCAGTGGAGCACAACTAGGGCTTCTCTAGGCTTAGGAGGGCTTCCTGCTCCTGAAATGCAGAAGGGATGAGGAAGAGGAGGTGCAGACTCAGACAGGCAGGGAGCAGGTTCTCTGTGTGCCTTGAACAGTCCCTTTGAAATGTGGAATTAAGATGTTTTGGGACTTTAAATCCCATCTCATCCCATCCCACCCCTGCCATGGCAGAGACACCTCCCACTGCCCCAGGCTGCTCCAGCCCCAAAGTCCAGCCTGGCCTTGGGCACTGCCAGGGATCCAGGGCAGCCATAGCTGCTCTGGCAATTCCATCCCAGCCCTGCCCACTCCTGCCAGGGAACAATTCCTTCCCAAAATCCCATCCAAATATTCACTTTTTCAATTTGAAGCCATTCCCTGTGTCCTGTCCCTCCTGCCTTGTCCCCAGTCCCTCTGCAGCTCTCCTGGAGCTCCCTCCAGGCCCTGCCAGGGGCTCTGAGCTCTGCCTGGAGCTTCTCCTCTCCAGAGGAGCACCCCCAGCTCTCCCATTCTATATTTTGTGCCAATGCCTGTCCATGCCTGTGCATTTGGAGCAGGAAATCATTGAGATCCCCCCCAGAGTTCCCATCTGAGGTCCAAATTGATCCAAATTTCAGACCCTGTAGGAAGCATCCAAACCTCAGCCTAACTGATTCTGCACTCTCTTGCTGACTGTGCATCCTTACACACCCAAGGCTGACCAGCAAATGCCAGGATTTAGCAAACTGTGGTTGCAGGGCTCAGATCAGTTATTTTCATGTGTCCTCAGTAAAGGGGGGGAACACACATCTGGAGATGATAAGTCTTTGAGAGGGGGCTGAAAACACCTTGGGAGATTCAAGCAAAAATCAAAATACTCAAGAAATTTTTGGGGAAAAAAACCCCACCAGTTAAGGACAACAACAAAAACAACCCCAAAAGCTGTTCTGCAGGGGAAGCATCTCCAGAGGAGAATTTGCCTTTAGATACCTCTCCTGGAGGACACGAATTGTTATCTTGAGATGTTTTTATCTCCCAAGTGACTGGAGGCACCCAAATAGTGACAGACTCAGAGCTGCATCTCACCAATGGATGCTGAGACAGGAATTGCACTCACACTCTGGGATAAACTCCTTCAGGAATGTTTAAAGGCTCTGGAGGCTGCAGCAGATCCCCAGGTCAGTGCTTGGTCCTGTTTGGGCTCTCATAAATGGAAAGAGGACCTGCAAGGACGTGCAGGATCCTTTGTGGTGAAGGCCAGGACACTCCAGCGGAGCTCTGGACCACTTGGGACATCATCCCCATGGAGCAACATGTCTGGAAGATGTGAACTGAGTGAAAAAACTCAAAATATTTTCTCTGGAGAGTGGTTAAAACTTCCTCATTGGGAATGATTAAGAAGTTGGTCTGCCTGGGGCAGGGAGTGCCAGCTCCATTTTTTTTTAGGAATCCATGGGGCTGTGGTTTCTTTTCCTGAAAAAGGATATTCCTTCCATAAGGAGGTGAAGGAAGGAGGCAACACAGGCAGAGCATCCATTTCCCAGAGGAATCTTCCTCCAGAGAGCCAAGAGACGAGAAGGGAGAATGAGAAATTTTCACCAATATCAAGACAAGCTGGGAAAATAAGGATTTCACCCCAAGTCAGCTGCACAGTGTGACAGAGAGGAGATAACTGCGAGCAGCCAGTGAAAGGCTGACTTTAGATCAACTTGTGAATATCCCCAGTGTCTTCTTATTTCCTGCCTGTGTTTATTAACATTTTGAGGAGTAGTGGCTGCTTATAAAAGAAGTGTTAAAATGAGCAAAGCAAGCTGCTGCACAGGGCTGAGCTGCCAGCGTCAGGTGAGGCTGGAAAAAGCACTGCCCATAAATTCTTGCAGCTCCTCAGGACCCTCAAAGCCATTTCAGAAACAGCAGGGAAAAACAAAATTTAAAAAAAAAGGTCAGAGAAAAGCCAAAATCTCTGTGACAAAGGTGGACTTTTGCCACCTGGTTTAATCCCGAAGAGGGAAGTGGTTGTATCATCTTCAAACCTTCTTGTGGCGCGTGCCCTGCGGCAGCTCAGCAAGGCAATTAATTTCGGGAGGAATTACCCAACCCTTAATTTTTCTGAGCAATTATCAGCTCAGGTACCAGCCAGGAGCTCCCTGCTCTGACAATGGCTGGGTGCAAGTAGCTGCAGAATCCCTGCGCTTGGCCGGGGAGCTGCTGTGGAATCTGGCTCGGGATGTCCCCACGGGCGGAGCGAGCCCAGGGAGCGACTGCAGCCTCTCCCCGGCCCCCGCCCGGCTCCCGGGAGCTGCCCTCCTGTCCTCTGCAGAGCTGGTGCCAAGGGCTGTTGAGGGAGTTCAGCCTTTCTCCTTCTCCTCCTTCTTCTCCTTCTCCTTCTCCTTCTCCTTCTCCTTCTCCTTCTCCTTCTCCTTCTCCTTCTCCTTCTCCTTCTCCTTCTCCTTCTCCTTCTCCTTCTCCTTCTCCTTCTCCTTCTCCTTCTCCTTCTCCTTCTCCTTCTCCTTCTCCTTCTCCTTCTCCTTCTCCTTCTCCTTCTCCTTCTCCTTCTCCTTCTCCTTCTCCTTCTCCTTCTCCTTCTCCTTCTCCTTCTCCTTCTCCTTCTCCTTCTCCTTCTCCTTCTCCTTCTCCTTCTCCTTCTCCTTCTCCTTCTCCTTCTCCTTCTCCTTCTCCTTCTCCTTCTCCTTCTCCTTCTCCTTCTTGCTCCTTCTCCTTCTCCTTCTCCTTCTCCTTCTCCTTCTCCTTCTCCTTCTCCTTCTCCTTCTCCTTCTCCTTCTCCTTCTCCTTCTCCTTCTTCTTCTCCTTCTCTTCTCCTTCTCCTTCTCCTCCTCCTCCTCCTTCCTCTTCTCATCCTTCTCCTCTTCGCCCTCCTGCAGAAGCAGAGTTGCAAATGGCAGAGAGGATTTTTGGGTTCTGCAATTTGTGTTGTTTGTCTGTGGGGACCTCATTGGGGGCTGCAGCTCCTCCCGAGGGGCAGCTCTGATCTCTGCTATGACCTGGGACAGACCCAGGGAAGGGCTGGAGCTGGGCCAGGGCAGCTCAGGCTGGAGCTCAGGGAAATGTTCTTCCCTCCCCAGAGGTGCTGGCACTGTCAGAGCTCCAGGGATGGGCAGGAGGATTGCTGGGGGCTGGGCAGGTTTGGGGCTGGGCTGGATCATCCTTGGGGGTCCCTTCTGCTCAGGAGATTCTGTGATTCTGGGCAGGACAGTTGTTGCTGCCTGTCTGTGCCTCAGTCTCTCCACCTGTAGATGCACAGGTTTATTGTTCCTTACAATGCTGTTCTCCTCTCCCCCACAGGCATTTGCTGGCCCTCATTGTCACAGTTCAACCCCTGCTCAAAGCCTCTCTGGTGCATTTTCAGTTGAGCTCTTGAAGATGGCTGGTGACATCTCAGCCTTCCCATGCAAGCCCTGTGCTTTGACCCCAGCAGTGAGTGAATTATTGCCCCAGCTCCTCACTCCTGCTCCACCCAGGATCCAGCAGTGGTGTCCTCTCTCCTCACTGAGCTCCAGCTCTTCTGCAGACCCTCTGTTCCCACATTATTCCCTCTGTGCACCAGTGGTTCCCATCCCTCTCCCTGGATGCTGCTGGCAAAGAGACCTGGAGCCTGTGTCCCTCCTGCCTTGAGGGATTTTTCCCTGCACAGCCAAGACCTTTTTCAGCCACCCCAGGTCCCACCTGGAAGTCCCTGGGATGTGTTTGCTGCTGCACATCTCAGCTGGTTTTGTTTGACTGCATCAACCCCAGGGGCTGAGGGGACTGTTGGTTCTGCAGGGAGAACCTGCCCTGGCTGGATTTGAAGCCCTGTGGTCAGTGACAGTGCTCTGTGAAGGAGCTGCTGTGATAAGGAGTGTCAGAGATAGGTGAGGTGACAAAGCATTTCCTTATGTCAGGGTCAGGCACTCCCTGCTGTCACCTGCCTGAGCCCATCCCCGAGGAGATTGCCCAGGGTGAATCCCTGTGGGTGTTCCTGAGGCTGCAACTGGGAAATGGGATCAGGGGCAGAGGCAGGGACTGCAAAGCACTGTGACCTCCTTCAGCAGCTCTGCTCACCTGCCACACAGGCTGGGGCCAAGAAAAATCTGGGAGTGTCACAGGGTTTGTGAAATGCTGACATCCAGTTTGAAATGAGGGGGTGAAAGCAGCCTGGGAGATGCTCCAGGTGACTCCTGCCCTGAGCAGGGACGCAGGGCAGGCAGCACATGAGGAGGGTGGCCACAAGAACATCTCTGGAATGACTGGCTCAGTGGTGGGAAACCAAATCTTTTCCTGAATGTAGCTGAGCATTGACAGAGCCAAACTGCAATGAAGAGAACTCAGAACTGCAGCTTGGTCACTCCAGGGATAACTCTGGGCAAGCAGGAGGTTGTGGCATTGCTCTGAGACCTAAATTTCACTTGCACAGCTGGTGATCCATCCTCTAGATCCACAGGCCAATATGGGTCTGACTCCAGGACAGTGATGTGAGTGCAAAATGAGCTGCAATTTTCACTTCTTGCAGCTCCTCTCAGAGCAAGCAGGAGTGACAGTCTCCTGCAGGAGTGACAGTCATACAGGTGTTATAGTCCCTGTAGGTGTGACAGTGCCTGCAGGTGTGACAGTCCCTGTAGGTGTGACAGTGCCTACAGGTGTGACAGTCCCTGTGGGTGTGACAGTCCCTGTAGGTGTGGCAATCCCTGTAGGTGTGACAGTCCCTGCAGGTGTGACAGTCCCTGCAGCAGTGACAGTCCCTACAGATGTGACTGTCCCTGCAGGTGTGACAGTTCCTGTAGGTGTGACAGTCCCTGCAGGTTTGACAGTCCCTGCAGCAGTGACAGTCCCTACATATGTGACTGTCCCTGCAGGTGTGACAGTCCCTGTGGGTGTGACAGTCCCTACAGGCGTGAGTCCCTGCAGGTGTGACAGTCCCTACAGGTGTGACAGTGTCTGTAGCTGTGACAGTCCCTGCGGCTGTGACAGTCCCTACGGATGTGACTGTCCCTGCAGGTGTGACAGTCCCTGCAGCTGTGACAGATGTTGGTGATGGGCAGAGAGAACAGAAACGGGATCCTGATGAAAATCCCTCAGGAATGCAGCACAGCCCATGTGGGTTTGGGGCTGCAGCTGATCTGTGTGTGCCTGAGCCTGGGGCTGAGCCTGGCCTGAGCCTGAGCCTGAGCCTGAGCCTGGCCTGAGCCTGAGCCTGAGCCTGGGGCTGAGCCTGGGCCTGGGGCTGAGCCTGAGCCTGAGCCTGAGCCTGGCCTGAGCCTGAGCCTGAGCCTGAGCCTGAGCCTGAGCCTGAGCCTGGGGCTGAGCCTGGGCCTGGGCCTGGGCCTGGGCCTGGCCTGAGCCTGGGGCTGAGCCTGGGCCTGGGGCTGGGGCTGAGCCTGAGCCTGAGCCTGAGCCTGGCCTGAGCCTGAGCCTGAGCCTGAGCCTGAGCCTGAGCCTGAGCCTGGGCCTGAGACTGAGCCTGAGCCTGAGCCTGAGCCTGAGCCTGAGCCTGGGGCTGAGCCTGAGCCTGGGGCTGAGCCTGAGTCTGAGCCTGAGCCTGGGACTGAGCCTGGGCCTGAGCCTGAGCCTGGGTCTGGCCTGAGCCTGAGCCTGAGCCTGAGCCTGGGACTGAGCCTGGGCCTGAGCCTGAGCCTGGCTCTGGCCTGAGCTCGGGCCTGAGCCTGAGCCTGAGCCTGAGCCTGGCCTGGCCTGAGCCTGAGCCTGAGCCTGGCCTGAGCCTGAGCCTGAGCCTGGGGCTGAGCCTGAGCCTGGCCTGAGCCTGAGCCTGGCCCAGCGCTGCTTTCTCACCAAACCTGGCTCCTGCTGCATTCTGAGCTCTGCATGGCCCGGCTGTGCATGCCACGAGCCCCAGCATTCCTGAGGGCCTGGCCCCACGCCTTTACAACCGCGGCTATTTGTCACACGCGGGTGTTTGTGGGAGTCTTGGGGCAGGTTCAGCCCTGCTGCAGGTCCCTCAGGCTGTCACCAGCTGCCCTTTCCTGCTGCCTGCAGCAGAGCGCCGCGGGCCGGCTGCGCTTTGCTTGGCTCCACTCGGGGGATGACGGGGGAGCTTGAACCAAAGCCCACTGAGGAAGAGGTTGGCATTCCGTGAATTTCCCGGCGTTCTGGGGTCCTCCGTGAGCCCCACACACCCTGAGCTGTGTGCTGGGAGATAAACCCTCTGGATCTGCCCACGTGCAGGGTGGAGCTGCACTCCTGCTCTGTGCTGCAGCATCCTGCATCCCTCAGAGGTGGGGATCCAAAGCTGCCCAGACAGCAGGGCTGCCTTTGCCACACGGCCCTGGAGGCGCCTGTGTGTGACCAGGGTCACACCTGGGACAGGCTGGGGTTCAGGTGACGCCAGGGGACGTGCAGAGGTCACACAGCTGGGCCGTGCTGAGCAGCCTCGTGTCTGAGTTTATTGCAGCCTCCTCACTCCTTGTTCCACACACTGAGCTGCTTTCCAGGGGAATTTGGATCCTCTTTGCAGGTGGGGAAAGGAAGGAAGCTTGTTTCTAAGCACATTTATTAAGAATTTACACAGGAATAACAATTGTACTGATGGCTCCACCAAGAACAGAGGTGACAGCAAAACCCAAGATAAATCCCCACAGGGTTCTGGGAAGCCCAGCCCTTTTCATCTTTTCCTTTCATTTACCTGAGGAGATTGTGAGAAAGAAATCTGGCATTTTCACAAAAAAACCCCAAAACTTATTCCCTCCTTTAAAAATGTCAGTTTGGTTTTGCTTTCTCTTCCAGCATATTTTGGTGCCCTCCTTGTGCTTCCTTCCTTGTGGGCTAAGTTCTCCAGAATTGCTTCACCACAAAGAAAGGTCTCTATATCACATCCTCTCTCCTAATTTCAACACAACTTGCAGGTCTGAGTTTACCTGGAGCCCCAACGGGTCAGGTTAAGGACTCTGGAGCCCCTCAGCACCAGTTACCCACCCTGGCAAACCAGCTGGGTGCTGGGACAGGGACTGGGCAGCTCCTGCAATTTTTGCAGAGCCTCTTGTGATGCCAGAGATGAACCTCTCTGAGCCCCCTGACCTCTCCACACCCACCCAGGGCTTGTGAGGAGCACAAAAGGAACAAAAGGATGAGTTTGATCCCTGCTGGAGGAGATGCCTGTGCCAGGGAGGAGGACCAAGGGCTGGTTGAGCTCCTGGGAAGTTCTCCTGAGAGAATTTTCTCCCCTTGACACCCATTTGAGGCACATTGGATTCTGCCCACAGATTGTGAAGGAGGTGGGGATGCGACCCCTCATCTGCTTTCCCCAGTAAGAAAAACCTCAAGATTTTGGGGAATGAATTCCTGAGTGAAGCAGAGACTGTGTTAAAAAAATTATAATCTTGATTTTAAAAAGGCTGGGGCTGGAGAAGCCAGAAACCCAGACCTTGTGCAGGCCATCCCAGGGGCAGAGTCCCTGCTGGTGCCCAGCCCATCCCTCCCTGCCCAGGGGGGCTCGGGGGTCTCAGCCTCCCCTTCCCCTGCCCCTCCAGCAGATCACAGCTTGGGGGATGTCCCTCCTGTCTCCATGGTCTGGGTTTTCTCGAGTCCTCCCAGTGTCAGGAGCCTGCAGCAGCAGCAGCAAATCTCAGCCCCAGGCGTTGGCTCCTGGAAACCCTCTGTGTCTGCTCACCAGTGCTGTGTGCTGAGCCTGCTCCAGCTGAGCTTTTCCTCATCCTTCTGGAGCTTGGTGTCCCCAGGATTTGCTGTGATATTAGTTTAGGTAATTGATAGATGTCCATGACTGGTGTTTTTTTTTATTTCTGTTGCATTCATGTGCCACAATCAAAAGCTTTTAAAGACTGCATCAACCAGTGCTTATCCCAGGCACAGTGAGAAGTTTGTGGCTCTCAGACAAAGCCTTAAAGTTGAGAAATCCAGGCCAAGAACAGCAGCAGAGGGGCTGAGGAGCAGAGGCCCAGGATGCAGAGCAGAGGTGAAGTCATAAAGCATCATCATCATCATCATCATCAGGGAGCTGAGAGACCTTTGCTCTGGAGCCAGGCTGGAAGAGCTGGGGGTGCTCACCCTGGAGAGGAGAAGCTCCAGCAGAGCTCAGAGCCCCTGGCAGGGCCTGGAGGGCTCCAGGAGAGCTGCAGAGGGACTGGGGACAAGGCAGGAGGGACAGGACACAGGGAATGGCTTCAAATTGAAAAAGGGGAGATTTGGATGGAAATTTGGGAATGAATTATTCCCTGGCAGGGTGGGCAGGGATGGGATGGAATTGCCAGAGCAGCTGTGGCTGCCCTGGATCCCTGGCAGTGCCCAAGGCCAGGCTGGACACTGGGGCTGGAGCAGCCTGGGGCAGTGGGAGGTGGGATGGGATAATGGGATGGGATAATGGGATGGGATAATGGGATGGGATGGGATGGGATAATGGGATGGGATGGGATAATGGGATGGGATAATGGGATGGGATAATGGGATGGGATGGGATGATGGGATGGGATAATGGGATGGGATGGGATGGGATAATGGGATGGGATGGGATGGGATAATGGGATAATGGGATAATGGGATAATGGGATGGGATGATGGGATGGGATGGGATGGGATGGGAAGGGATGGGATAATCGCATGGGATGGGATGGGATAATGGGATGGGATAGGATGGGATTTAAAATCCCTCCCAACCCAACCCATTCTGGGATTCTGTGCACTCAGTGCTGGATGTGGAAGCTGCGTTGCTGCCCAGCCAAAGGGAAGGAGGATGTGGGTGAAGATGCCCACGGGCACTCAGGGAGCTCTGGAGGCCCCACTCCTGCCTCTGAACGGGTGCTTGGCCTTGGCAGGGGCTGCCCAGGCAGGTTTGGAGTCCCCATCCCTGGAGGTGTCCCAGGAATTCCTGGATGTGGCACTCAGGGCTCTGGGCTGGGGACAGGGTGGGGATGGGTCACAGGTTGGGCTCGATGGTCTCAGAGGGCTTCTCCAACCTCAGGGGCTCTGGAGGTCGGTGATTTTGTGATCCTGGGGTCACTGCTGTGCACTGGCAGTGTCTGAAGGCTGCTCCTTTTATTTTCCACATCTGGGAATGCCACTGCAGGGAGCACCTGAGGCTGATTTTATTTATCTTATAGGAGATTGGAATGGAGCAGACCTGAAGGACTCAAAAATCGTTTGCAGCAGCTTGCAAAGGCACTGGCAGTGATTCTGGCTCCATTTTTCTTCCATCAAGAAGGAAAATTGAGCTTCCCTGCTCAACAGCAGTGACAAAGCACCAATGTCCTCGTGTCCCTGCAGTGCTGAGTTACGGCAGTGACAGGAATGTGAAATTATCCTGGCCCAAGCAAAACTATCACCAGTTTATGGCATGGTTTGGAATCACTTCTTGAGCACCAAAGCAAAACATGACTCTTTAGTGATGTTCAGGGTTTTGTTTCTTTCAAAAAAAAAAAAAGGAAAAAAATTGGGCTTGAGGTATGGCAGTGCTTCTGGGAAAGTTGTTTTTCCCACTTTTTGCCAGGTTAAAAAACTGTGTGGAAGGGTTTGAAAATTAAATTTCCATCCTGAAAAAGCGAAGCAGACAGGGCTGGGGAAGGAGGTGATGGGGAAAGAGGATTATTTGCCCTATTTCTGCATCAGCGCTGCCAAATTCCTGGGCTGTTATGTAATTAGCACATTCTCCCGGTGCTCCAATCATGACAGCACGTGCCTTCCTGCCATTCCCCAGGCACTGCTGCAGCCTTTTATCCATTCACAACAGGTTTAAAATCTGCAACTTAAAAAGTTTCGTTGAGAAATAGGGTGGGAGGGCAGAAGGGGGAAGAAAGTTTGTGATTTCTGTTGTTGCCGTTTCCAGGTGAGGTTACTCCCTCTCAAGCTCCATTTCCAGGTGAGATTTCTCCCTCTCCCACTCCCTTCTGAGTTTCTGGATGCTCCTGCTGAGTTGCAGCCCAAACCTGTGGTTTGTGGCATGCCAGTGTCCAGTAGGATCCATATTTTTGGGGGATTTTTTGGACACAGAACGTGCTGCCAAGATCCCACCCCTGCCTCAGGATCTCGCAGATACTTTTACAGATATTACACTTTATTTCTTGCCTGAGTCACCCACCCAGAAGAAGAGATATGCAAACAACTTCCTGCCAGCCCTTCCCATTTTTCCTGGTAGCAGCAGGTCCCTGGTGCAGATTCCCAGGTGACAATTACTGAGGAGAACACAGATAAAACATCACCCGGGAACAGGAACCCACCCATCCCAACCCTCAGCGCTCAGACCTCGGCACCTCTCAGGGCACATTTTCAAATCCCCTTTTCCAAGGTTATTTTCACGCTGTTTAATGAGCTCTTATCTTCAGAACTGTAATAAGGTTTCAGGTTTTAATCCAGAGATATTGCTTTGGGGAGGGGCAAACTTGAGCTTTTTAGGGGACAGAACATCCAGGGCAAAATCCAGAGACACAACAAATCAGAGCTCAAGTGCATTTGGTCAATATTTTTCACTGAGTCATCAGAGGGAAAAAGCATGTTCCAAAACAGTGTTTAAAAAAACCAAAACATAAATATCACAATTCTACTTCCTAAAACTGAGTTTTCACAGAAAAATTGGGATTTTTAAGGGAGGCAGGTGGGGGTTGGGCACTGGTTCCAGGGAACGAGGGACAGGACGAGAGGAAATGGGTCCAGCTTTTGTCAGGGGAGGTCTAGGTTGGGAAATTTAGGGAAAATTTCTTCGTTGAGAGAGGGGTTCAGCCCTGACACAGCTGCCTGGGGCAGCGATGGAGTCGCCATCCCTGGAAATGTTCAAAATTCAAGTGGGTGTGGCACTTTGTGACAAGCTTTGGTGGCACAGTGGGATTCAGTCCAAGACTTGATGATCTTGAAGGTCTTTCCCAACCTTAGTGATTCTGTGATTCTGTGGTTGAAGAATCTCAGCTCTGGGGCCACAGGAAGTACAGCTGAAAACTGGGAATCCCCCCTGCACTCTGATCACTGAAATTGGACAAATCCAGGTGGTTTTTCCTCATTTAATCTCAGGAAAATTGCTGATTTGTCCTCCAAATCATCAAAAGCTCCCGACTACAGAACTGTAGGATAATATACATATACAGGATAACTATAATATAATCCATGTACAGGATTAGATGGGAATGGTGATCTGTAGGTGGAACATGGCTGAGTGGAAATTGAGATATTTCCATGGAAAGCCTCCACAACATCTCTCCAAAGGCTTCTAACACAGATTTTTCAACTCTTTTCTTTTCCCCTGGTCCATCTATCCCAGGCTCTGTCTGATTTTGATGCTCCTGGTGCTGGGAACAGACTCACCAAACCTGCACATCGTACACGTGGCTCAAATTCCCCACATCAGTTCAGAATCAGGACTCCCACAATTCATTTTCCCAATTCAGGAGGCATCTTAAAAGCCTCCAGAAGTTCCATGAGCACCAATTATTGCTCGCTCTGCAAAGTTCATCTGAGTTTGGAGAGAGCAGCTCTTTGAACCCATAAAAACATCAGGGGAGGAGTGGAAGCACCAGGGCATCCCATGGAACTGGGGAGAGGGAAAGGCTCTGCAGCAGGGAGGGGAAAGCCCTGGCCTTTCCCAAGCTGCTGAGGGCAGAGTTTCCAGGGAAGGTGACCCTGCCCTTGGAAGGAAATGATTTTTAAGGGCCCTTCCAACCCAATACTCTCTGATACATTCCCATTTCAGAAGTTGGCCTAAGGACCCCTCATCTAACTCCTGCCAGGGTGATGTTGGTGCTTATACTCTTAAAAACAAACATTCCTCCTTCTTTAGGGAGCCTAAATGATGTCGAGTCATCAGTTCCCAATGGTGTTGAGCTATCCTCTGCACTGTCAGTAAATGTGCAAAATACACTGGATAAAAACTTCATTTGGTCCTTTTTCATAAAATCCCATTTGCTTTGTTATTGCTGTCAATTGCACGTAGAACATTGTTGAATTATCAGAAACACTAAACCAAAATTTTTGCATTAAGAATAAACTTTATTTGTTGGAAGATCTGTTCTTCATCCTAACAGTTTGGATTGCTGTTTGGGGTTGTGCTTTCTCTTTTGTGCCTTCCCATGGTCAGACCTCAAAGGAAGGAGACCTTAACAAATTATGAGTAAAATCCTTAATGAGAGCCCACCAGTGCAGCTGGGCAGGCTGTGCACACAAGATCTTTCTTTAGGGAGTATTTTCCCTAAAAGTGAGGACAAAAACTTCTCCCTCATTCCAGAGCTGTGTCACAGCCCGAGGTGTCCCTCAGCCCTGAGCTCACCTCTGAGCACATGCAGGGGTTTGAGCCCAGCTCTTTCCATGAGAGGCTGCAGGAGCTGTTCTCAGAGGTTTCCATGGCTGTTTATTCTCCCTCATCTCAGGATTGCTCTGCCCAGCTCACAGCTCTGCTCGCCAGACGTCCAGGGCAGAATCTGCCTGGAGAGGCAGGACTGATCTTTTATAGTCTGAATCACCTACTGGGGATTTACAATTATTTTCCAACACAATACAACTTTGTTAAACAGTCCAGCTCTGTCCCCATCCAATCTGACAGTGCCAGCATGTCACCCAGCATGGATGTCACGGAGCAGAAGGAGGAAGAGGTATCCACACCCCAAATTCTCCATCTTGGCCACGTGTCCCTTATCACAAACATCCCCAAAAGTCTATTTATCTATGTTCTAACAACCTAATTTACACTTTACTAATTTTGGTGGCTTGTTTCCATTCCCTCTGTGTTGGTAATTTCCTCCCAGGGGTTTGAATTCAGCGCCTGAGACACCAGGGTCTCACTCAGGGGTCTTTGGGACCCTCTCCAGGAGGGTTTGAGACCCCCGAGGAGGTCAGAGGAACATTTGGACTCCCACAAGGTGGGAATTTTTCTGCTCCAAGCAGTGGGACCGAGCCCGAGGGGCAGATCCCTGAACCCCCCCACTCCTGTGCTCCCCAGGCAATCCCTGGGAGCCCCACATTTATCAGCGAGCAGCGGGGGCTGGAAATCCAAGCTCCTTTGTTTAGTCTTGGGGAATGTGTGGCAGGAAAACATCGCCATCCTGTTTTCCAGGCGCTAGCACGCAAATGAGGATGGAGGAAAAATCCGGCAGCGCCTGTGACGGGCTGTGATTAATCCTCATTGTGTCCCCTGCTGAACAGATGCCAGGGCTGCTGCTGGCCAGCCCGTGTGCCCCTGCCCAGCCCGGGCACTGATCCCTCGCTGGGGACAAGGAGGATGCTGCAAAACCCTGAGTGGAAGCGCCCAGGGGGATAAAAGGTGTCAAAGAGCTGCTGGCACAGGGTGAGTGGGAGAGGGACAGTGTCCCTGTAAGGCTAGGAAGTGGTGAAGAATACAGTAGCAAAACTTCTTTTTTAGGTAGTAGGAAAGAGTGATTTATTGAAAAGTTATGGTGTTTATATAAGGGAGATTGTGAAGAACAAAGTAAAAAAGACTTAGTGGTCAAAGAAGGCAACGTTTCAAACGTGTTTGCATCCCACAGAGGTCAAAGCCTCAGGTGTGGGCTCGTAGTTGACCTTCCCTGTGCCTCCTGCACGGCCCTGGTGGGAATGAGACACCCCAAATCTTCCTAAACAGTCCCCTCCTTCCTGCATTCCAGGCTGTTCCCTGAGGTGGGAAGAGGTGGTGTGGAAACAGGGGGAATCCTGCTGTTCCTGCTGGACAGGGCAGGTGATCCTAAATCTGACACGAATCAGGGTGGGATTCTTGGGGTTGGCCTGTGCAGGGCCAAGAACTGGACTTGGATGGTCTTTGTGGGTCCCTTCAGGCATGTGGTGGTTTGTAAAGACTTCCTGAAATTTTTAATTTCAAATTAGCAAACCAAAACCCCTACATGAGAGTTTAGAAGATTCCATTCCATTCCATTCTATTCCATTCCATTCCATTCCATTCCATTCCATTCCATTCCATTCCACTCCACTCCACTCCACTCCATTCCATTCCATTCCATTCCATTCCATTCCATTCCATTCCATTCCATTCCATTCCATTCCATTCCATTCCATTCCATTCCATTCCATCCCATTATCCCATTATCCCATTATCCCATCCCATTATCCCATCCAATCCCATCCCATCCCATTATCCCATCCATCCCATCCCATCCCATCCCATCCCATCCCATCCATCCCATCCCATCCCATCCCATCCCATCCCATCCCATCCCATCCCATCCCATCCCATCCCATCCCATCCCATCCCATCCCATCCCATCCCATCCCATTCTCTTTCCATGATCTCTCTAGACCAAAGTCTTGCAGGAAAAGCACAAGCCTGGAAGCAAGCTGTGTATTCTGTGTGCTGGGGTACCCTGAGAGGTGACAGGGACAGGGACAGGGACAGGGACAGGGACAGGGACAGGGACAGGAACTCCCCTGTGCTGTAGGAAAAGGCTCCCTGTGGGACAGCCAGGACGGACGGCGTGGGAATCACCAAGTGCCATCCCGAGGCTGCAGTCCTTGGGAAGGTCAGATGACATAATTACACTGGTCCCTCCTGACCTTGCAATCTCCAAACCCTCATAATTTGTAATCAGGATACAAATTATTTGCCTTGTGAGCTGAGGAAGGAAGTCTTCTGCATCACCTATCTGCTCCCAAACATCCGCTATTGCACAACTGCTCGGGGCAAGGGCAGGGCTTTCACTGCAGCCTCCAGCTCAGCTGCAGCCACCACCAGCTTTGGCCAGCCTGGCTGCTCCAATCCATCCTGGCTGCTCCAACCCAGCCTGGCTGCTCCAATCCAGCCTGGCTGCTCCAATCCAGCCTGCCCCAATCCACTCTGCCCCAACCCATCCTGCCCCAATCCATCCATCCTGCCCAAATACATCCTGCCCCAACCCAGCCTGGCTGCTCCAATCCAGCCTGCCCCAATCCATCCTGGCTGCTCCAATCCATCCTGGCTGCTCTAATCCAGCCTGTCCCAATCCAGCCTGTCTGCCCCAATCCATCCTGCCCCAATCCATCCTGCCCCAATCCAGCCTGTCTGCCCCAATCCATCCTGCCCCAATCCATCCTGCCCAAATCCATCCATCCTGCTCCAATCCATCCTGCCCCAATCCATCCTGCCCAAACCCATCCTGGCTGCTCTAATCCAAGCCTGGCTGCTCCAATCCATCCTGCCCCAATCCATCCTGCCCCAATCCATCCTGCCCCAATCCATCCTGCCCCAATCCATCCATTCTGCCCCAATACATCCTGCCCCAACCCAGCCTGGCTGCCCCAATCCATCCTGCCCCAATCCATCCTGGCTGCTCCAACCCATCCTGGCTGCTCTAATCCAGCCTGTCCCAATCCAGCCTGTCTGCCCCAATCCATCCTGCCCCAATCCATCCTGCCCCAATCCAGCCTGTCTGCCCCAATCCATCCTGCCCCAATCCATCCTGCCCCAAATCCATCCATCCTGCTCCAATCCATCCTGCCCCAATCCATCTGCCCAATCCAGCCTGGCTGCTCCAATCCAGCCTGGCTGCTCCAATCCAGCCTGCCCCAATCCATCCATCCTGCTCCAATCCATCCTGCCCAAACCCATCCTGGCTGCTCCAATCCAGCCTGCCCCAATCCATCCATCCTGCTCCAATCCATCCTGCCCAAACCCATCCTGGCTGCTCCAATCCATCCTGCCCCAATCCATCCAGCCTGCTCCAATCCACCCTGTCCAAATCCATCCTGCCCCAATCCATCCAGCCTGCTCCAATCCATCCTGCCCCAACCCATCCTGCCCCAATCCATCCATCCTGCCCAAATACATCCTGCTCCAACCCAGCCTGGCTGCCCCAATCCACCCTGCCCAAATCCATCCTGGCTGCTCCAACCCATCCTGGCTGCTCTAATCCAGCCTGTCCCAATCCAGCCTGTCTGCCCCAATCCATCCTGCCCCAATCCAGCCTGTCTGCTCCAATCCATCCTACCCCAATCCATCCTGCCCAAATCCATCCATCCTGCTCCAATCCATCCTGCCCCAATCCATCCTGCCCCAATCCAGCCTGGCTGCTCCAATCCACCCTGCCCCAACCCATCCTGCCCCAATCCATCCTGCCCCAATCCAGCCTGGCTGCTCCAATCCATCCTGCCCAAATCCATCCATCTTGCTCCAATCCATCCTGCCCAAATCCATCCTGTCTGCTCCAACCCATCCTGCCCCAATCCAGCCTGGCTGCTCCAATCCAGCCTGCCCCAATCCATCCTGCCCCAATCCATCCATCCTGCACCAATCCACCCTGCCCAAATCCATCCTGCCCCAACCCATCCTGCCCCAATCCATCCTGCCCCAATCCATCCTGCCCAAATACATCCTGCCCCAACCCAGCCTGGCTGCCCCAATCCACCCTGCCCAAATCCATCCTGGCTGCTCCAACCCATCCTGGCTGCTCTAATCCATCCTGCCCCAATCCAGCCTGTCCCATTCCATCCATCCTGCTCCAATCCATCCTGCCCCAACCCATCCTGGCTGCTCTAATCCAGCCTGGCTGCTCCAATCCATCCTGCCCCAATCCATCCAGCCTGCCCCAATCCAGCCTGCCCCAATCCATCCTGCCCCAATCCACCCTGCCCAAATCCATTCTGCCCCAACCCATCCTGCCCCAATCCATCCTGCCCAAATACATCCCAGCCTGGCTGCTCCAATCCAGCCTGCCCAAATCCATCCTGGCTGCCCCAATCCACCCTGCCCAAATCCATCCTGGCTGCTCCAAGCCATCCAGGCTGCTCTAATCCAGCCTGTCCCAATCCAGCCTGTCTGCCCCAATCCATCCTGCCCCAATCCAGCCTGTCTGCTCCAATCCATCCTGCCCCAATCCATCCTGCCCAAATCCATCCATCCTGCCCCAATCCATTCATCCTGCTCCAATCCATCCTGCCCAAATCCATCCATCCTGCTCCAATCCATCCTGCCCCAATCCATCCTGCCCCAATCCAGCCTGGCTGCTCCAATCCATCCTGCCCAAATCCATCCATCCTGCCCAAATCCATTCTTCCCCAATCCATCCTGTCTGCCCCAATCCATCCTGCCCAAATCCATTCTTCCCCAATCCATCCGTCCTGCCCCAATCCATCCTGCTCTAATCCATCCTGGCTGCTCCAATCCAGCCTGTCTGCTCCAATCCATCCTGCCCCAATCCATCCTGCCCCAGTCCAGCCTGTCCCAATCCAGCCTTGGCTGACCCCACCACACCCTCAAGGATAAACTTTTATATAGAAGTATAGACTTTTCATTTGGGGAGGAAATCCATGTTGTGTAGGTTATCACAATACCAATAATGTGAACACAATACTAAAATGTTGGCTCCTCCTGGAGCTCAGCTCCTGTCTGAGCTGCTGACCCATTCCCTTGGGAGGCAATGCCACGAGAGGCATCTCCAGAGGACCAGTGACCCCAGGCACATCTCTGGAGCAGAGGGACAAGCTGTGAACCTGCTCTGTAAGTGTCTCTCCACATCCAAACCTGTCCCCCCAGCCAGCCCTGACCCATGAGGTGGCTCCAGTGATGTAACCCAGGGAATTGTACCTGGAGGGGTTAAATCCATGATTTACTCCCTCCCCAGTGCATGTGCTGCTCGGAGGAAATGCACTTCTCCAGCCCTGGAGGAAATGCTCTTCTCCAGCCCTGGATGAAATGCACTTCTCCAGCCTTGGAGGAAATACACTTCTCCAGCCTTGGAGGAAATGTTCTTCTCCAGCCCTGGAGGAAATGCACTTCTCCAGCCTTGGAGGAAATGTTCTTCTCCAGCCCTGGAGGAAATGCACTTCTCCAACCTTGGAGGAAATGCACTTCACCAGTCCTGGAGGAAATGCACTTCTCCAACCCTGGACGAAATTCATTTCTCCAGCCCTGGAGGAAATGCTCTTCTCCAGCCCTGGAGGAAATGCTCTTCTGCAGCCCTGGAGGAAATGCTCTTCTCCAGCCCTGGAGGAAATGCTCTTCTGCAGCCCTGGAGGAAATGCTCTTCTCCAGCCCTGGAGGAAATGCTCTTCTCCAACCCTGGAGGAAATGCACTTCTCCAGCCCTGGAGGTAATGCTCTTCTCCAGCCCTGGAGGAAATGCTCTTCTCCAGCCTTGGAGGAAATTCACTTCTCCAACCCTGGAGGAAATGCACTTCACCAGTCCTGGAGGAAACGCACTTCTCCAGCCTTGGAGGAAATGCACTTCACCAGTCCTGGAGGAAATGCACTTCTCCAACCCTGGACGAAATTCATTTCTCCAGCCCTGGAGGAAATGCTCTTCTCCAGCCTTGACCCCGTGCCCTATGTGCAGGGCAGGAATGAGCTGCAGCCTGGGGAGCAGCACGGCAGCATTAGTCAGCAGCGCTCCTGGGGACACTTCCAGCAGGAATCTGAGCACGGAAAATGCACTGTACAAAATATTTGTGCAGAGCAGGAAGGCGCTGCATTCCTGGGATGACAATGGCCCTGTGTCACTGTCTGTGGCCACAGCCATGACTCAGGGGCAGCAGGGTGAGTGGGCACAGCCACGGCCGTGCTGCTGACTCTGCTGGGGCTGACAGCTCCAAAGAAAACACTGGGCTATTGTTTGAATTTGCATTTTTTCCAAAGGGGTGGTAGGCTGGCAGAGGGAATGCTCCTCCTGGGCTGTGTGTACGAGGCATGAGCACAGGGCTTGCATCCCTGTGGGATGGACATGCTCCTTCCTCATGTCTGGGGCAGCTGGGTGCAATGCAACACTGCTTCCCAAAGCCCTGATCCCGGGAATCTGCAGTGTTTGCCCCCAGGAATCTGGGATGGGATAATGGGATGGGATAATGGGATGGGATAATGGGATGGGATGGGATGGGATGGGATGGGATGGGATGGGATGGGATGGGATGGGATGGGATGGCAGCTGAGCCAGCCTTGGCTCCATCAGGACTCTGATGTTCACACCTGGCTGTTCCCAGGTGAGGCCAATGGAGAAATCTCAATGAACTCTTAAAAAACTCAAGTCTTAGCAGAGAGGGCAGCAAACACTGCAGGGAAAGCAACTAATTGGGGAAAATGGTCAGAATCTGCATAATTTTCATCTGCTCACTCTGCTGAAGGACCAACAGACTTGCAGTACAGGCACGAGTGCAACCCTAAGTGAAGAAATGCCCAGGGCACAGCAGGCTGCCCACTGCCACCAGGAAAATCATGATGGGTGGCAAGATGGGGACAAGAAATGTGGCACCTGCTCCAGAGGGGACAGCCTGAGCATGGCAGGACAGAGGTGCTGAGTGTGAGCTTTGGCTGGCTGCTGTGGCTGGTCCATGAGCTCCTGTCCCAGCTCTGGGGACACCACAGGTGACAGGGACATGGGCAGGACACCCATCTGCTCCCCGTGCCAGGGCAGTCCCTGGGGAATGGAACCCTCCTTTCACCTGTCTCGAGGCAGGGCTCTGAGCTGGCCAGCACACTCTGCAGTGATGCTAAAAAACGTGCACAGCTCTCCTGGCACCCAGCCACGGCAGCAGTTTCTTCATTGACTTCTGCCGGGGAGAGAAACGGGGAAACAAATTTCCTGCCTTTCCTTATTTTCATATGAATGGGGTGTTTGTGTGCTGCTCTGGGAGCAGCACACAGGGGGTGTGGATGGAGCTGGATGGAGCACTGGAGGAAAACATCTTTCTCCTTCACTGGCAGTTCCTCCCCCCGTCTGTAAGGCAGGAAATTTAGGAAACCTTTGAAAGGCTGTGGAGTATTAACTGTGAGAGTTTCAGGGCACTAGGCACTGAGGAGAAAGATCCTCACCCCATCTCTGCCCCATCTCAGTCCTCAACTTAGTGTTGTGCAAAACAGAAGAGGAGGAACAAGACGTTCTGTCGGCGGGGAGGAGGCAGGAAGGCGTTTCTTCTGCACCCTGCCAGGACCTGGATGCCATGTCCAGGGAAGTCGTGTGTTCCCTGCCCTTCCTGGCTCTGACAGGGCTGAGTGACAGTGCTGAGGTGACAGCTCCCATCTTCCCTCTGTGTGGGAGCCCAGAGTGCTCCTCTGGCTTCCCTGGAAGGTTTAAGACCCCCTGGTGGGGTCCCCAAAGACCCTCGAATGAGACCCAGGTGTCTCAGGTGCTGGATTCAGCTCCTTGGAACAATTTACCAACATTGAGAGAAGAAATGCAAGGTGCAAAAATAAATAGAGTGTAAATTAGACTGTTAGAATGTAGAATCAGCAGATTTATAGAATGTTTGTGATAAGGGACACGTGGCCAAGATGGAGAATTTGGGGTGTGGATACCTCTTCCTCCTTCTGCTCCGTGCCATCCATGCTGGGTGACATGCTGGCACTGTCAGATTGGATGTGAACAAAGCTGGACCATGTTATAAGACTGAATTGTGTTGGAAAATAATTGTAAATACCCAGTAGGTAATTTAGACTATAAAAGATCAGTCCTGCCTCTCCAGGCAGATTCTGCCCTGGGCGTCTGGCGAGCAGAGCTGTGAGCTGGGCAGAGCAATCCTGAGATGAGGGAGAATAAACAGCCATGGAAACCTCTGAGAACAGCTCCTGCAGCCTCTCATGGAAAGAGCTGGGCTCAAACCCCTGCATGTGCTCAGAGGTGAGCTCAGGGCTGAGGGACACCTCGGGCTGTGACACCTCTGCTCCTGAGATGGAGCTGGCTTTGCAGGGAGGCAGACTGGGGAGGGACCAGCCCTGCACAGCTCGGAGGGAGCTCAGGGCTGGCAGCAGCACTGAGGGCACAGCACAAACAGCTGAGTGTGCCCTGCCAGGCCCTGGTGTAGAAATCTCCCCCAAACCCAGGGACTGGCCCTGCTGCAGCTGGACACCTCTGCAAGGGTCCCCAGGGCGTGGTGCCCGTGGGTGCTCCAGGTGCTCACACATCCCATTCCAACCACTTCTCCACACTCAGAGGGACTTCTGGCTTTCCACTTGTACCCCAAAACCTGCCCCTACTGCTCCCTTCCCACAGGGTGAGGGCAAACTTTTCCTTTTAGAGCCTCAGGTTCCTGACCTGCTGTCAGGTTGAGCTCCACCAGAAGCACCTCTCCCCTCACCCTCAGAAGGGCTTCAGGACCAAGGGGTCTGTGCCAACTCATTCTGCTTCTTCAGACAAAATTAGATGGGAAATATTTCCAGCAAGGTGGCAGTGGGAAGAAAAGAGGCTGAGGTTAGAGCAGGAGAGTGTGCAGGGGCAAACACAGAGCACTTCAGAGCAGCTCTCAACCAGCCAAGCCAAAGGCTTGGAAGACAGTCAGGAGCTCACCACTCCTCCAGCCAAATTACAAATAACACATGCAGGACTGTGCCCATGACTTCTGTTAATGGGGATTTGTCTCTTCCTCAAAACCATCTTCATTTTGCTGTGGATTTCCATGCTGAGCTCAGCCCAGATTTCAGACAGAGCTCTTCAAAAACCACAAATGATTTATTCCTGGTTGTTTAACACAGGAAAGCAAAGGCCAGGTGTATCCTGAGAAGTGCAGTCAGAGAGATTCCAGAGCTTGACAAGCCTTTGGTCTGAAGAAAAATTAGGGGAAATGCCCAGGTTTGCTCACATTAATGACTGTCCCTGCAAAGCCTGGAATGTGCTCTGGCTCAGCACTGGGGCACCTCTGAGTCAGGGAGTGCTGCAGACAGGGGCTCCTCGGGTTTTTCTGGGTCCAGGCTGTCCCCACCCGTGCCTGGCTGCTTGTGCAGGTGCCAATCCCTCGGGGCATTCACCTCCCTGCCCTCGGCTGCTGCTCCAGGGAACTTGAGCTTCAGCTCAGTGAATCTCCCTCTGCCTCTGCTCCACAGGCACCAGCAGCACATTCCTCGGGGGAAGCCAGCCGTGGGCAGAGCAGCACACCCCGGCTCTGCAGGCACCCCTGGCGTGGTGGGGTCTGAATCCCTGCCCCTTTCCCCCGTCCCTGTGTTTTGTGCCAGCCTCAGAGGCAGGCATTGCCTCCACTGATGAAGCTCTGTGGCTTTTCTGGGGTCCCTGACTCTCCCACAGACCCCGAGATACTGAAACCATCACCCTCACCCACCCAGCAGTGGGGGCTTTGCTCCTCAGCCCCGCTGGGTTCTGCCAGGAGATGTTGTTGGAAGTTTTTCCTCGACTTTTTCTTTTTTGCATGAGGCTGCAGGGCAGAGACCCAGCCCCAAAGTGCCCAAGAGACAAAGGCACAGTGCAGCTGTGCTGAGCTGCTGGGCTCCTTTAACCTCACCCGTGATTCCAAAGGAAATAAAAGTGCTCTTCAAACCTTCTGCTGAGGTCCTGTGAGGTGGTGAGGCCCTGGAACAGGGAAACTGTGGTTGCCCCATCCCTGGAAGTGTCCCAGGCCAGGCTGGACAGGGCTTGGAGCCACCTGGGCCAGTGGAAGGTGTCCCTAGGGGTGGAACAAGATGGGCTTTGCGGTCCCAACCCAACCCATTCCATGATTCTGTGATTTTAACATCCTGAATGGAAGCTCTGTCCCAAACCCAGGGCAGTTGTGGAAGAGAAACCAGGCTCCAGTTTGGGAATGTTTCCTGGTTTTCTGAGCAAGGCCATGACAACAGAATCTGATCTTGAGCAGGTGCTGAAGCAGCCCCTGGGTGGGCCCTGTGCTGTGCCCAGGGGCTGGGGGAGCATCCAGGGTGGGATATGTGCCCTGGCTGCTGCACTGGGGCACAGGGCACCGTTGGTAGGAGGCAGATGGACAAAATCCCAGATTTGGGGCAGCCCCAGAGCTCCAGGATCAGTGGTGCACTGGAGAGCACTGGGGGGCTCCTGGGTACATCTCACTGCCCTTTACCCTTGGACACCAAGAACAGAGCAAGAGTTTCCCACGTGGGAGAGTCCCACAGGTGATAAATTTGTTCATTTATCCATTGCAGCCACCTGCCTGTGCCTGGGACAATTCTCTGCACATCCTCCTGCTTAGGCCAGACTGGGGATGAACCCTGCACTCTCATGTCACCTGAGCCCTCTCCTCGTGCTGCTGGTGGCACTGGGTGTCCCCAGGCGTGTGGCTGTGTCACCGTGGGGCTCCCCACGCAGAGCTGCTCCCCCTGCCTCGTTCTCCCCACGGGCTGAAGGGGCCTGACCCCACAAACCCATTTCTGCTCCCTCACCCTCAGTCCCTGTCACAGTCCCAGGTTTCTCCTTAGACTGAGATCCCCTCAGCAGGACATGCAGTGCTGTAAATCCTGTTCTTTCCCAAAGCCCCAATGAGAGATTGCAGCAGACGGTTTCAGAGGCTCCAAGGATTGTTGATTGTTCCTTGTCTCAGGAACTCTCTGCCCGGCTCACAGCTCTGCCCAGCCGGGCACCCAGGATGGAATCTGCCTGCTGAGGGCAGGGCTGGTCTCACACAGTCTGAATTACCTGCTGAATGTTTATAACAATTTTCCAACACAATACAGTCTTGTTAAACTGTCCAGCTCTGACCTCATCCAATCTGACAGTGCCAGCATGTCACCCAGCATGGATGGCACGGAGCAGAAGGAGGAAGAGGTATCCACACCCCAAATTCTCCATCTTGGCCACGTGTCCCTTATCACAAACATCCCCAAAAGTCTATTTATCTACGTTCTAACAACCTAATTTACACTTTACTAATTTTGGTGGCTTGTTTCCATTCCCTCTGTGTTGGTAATTTCCCCCAGGGGTTTGAATTCAGAGTCTGAGACACCAGGGTCTCACTCAGGGGTCTTTGGGACCCTCACCAGGGGGTTTGAGACCCCCAAGGAAACCAGAGGAACACTCTGGACTCCCCCAAGTCTCTACTGATTTTCACATCCTGGACACCCCAGCAAGTTCCTGGGGGAGTTGTGGGATCTTTTCTCTCTTTTTGCTGACCCTGCACAGGAGCTCTGATTTCCTTCTCCCTCTCTCCCATCTCTGTGCTCATCCTGGGATTTCCCACCTGAGCAGGCTCTGTCCAGCCCTCAAACATGAGTCGTTTGGGTTCCACCCAATTCCTTTGGAGCCTCAGCAACTTGGCTGTACTCTCTCAGAGCAAGGTGGAGGGAACTGCTTTGGCCAAACCCCACTTTTCTATTTTTAATATTTTATTTTTTTAAAATTTTATCTCCCAGGTTTAATTAGAGTGGTTTGTCTGGAAAATTTGGCTTTCTGTGATAAAAGACCTCTCTAATGAGAGAGACCATAATCATGATTGAAAAACCTCCTGAACTGAAGTGGATGCTGATCTGTGAGTTACCATATGAGTGTTCCCATGCCAGCCTGTTCATGCATATAAATCTGTTTACTAAACAGTTTTGACCTGCTCTAAACACAGCCTGGAGTTATCTTATCTGTCCTGCTCAGGAAAACAAACAGATTTTGCACCCAAACACCCAGACACTCCTGGATAAGGAGCTCCTTATCAGCCCTGCTTCCCCCCACTGTGCTGGTTTTGGGAGGAAAAAGAACAGAGAGGATACACCAACGTCAGTGAAGCAGGAGCCAGCTCCCAGATGGAAGGAGAACGAGGAGATGCCATGAATTTGGGCTGAAAATCCTTTTGTAAGCTACGGGGATGGGCTGTAATACACCAAAGATTCCTGTAAACCGTGGAGAAAGACTTGGGGGATGGAGTATCCAACTTGTAGATCATTGAGCAAAAGCAGCTGTGTTGAGGATCTTTGCCCTGAGGGAAGAAGGGGATCTCTGTTCCTGGCGATGGAGCATGAACAGAGAGAGAGAAAAAAAGAGATGGAGAAAGCTTTTGCTTTTGAACAGCTCATCCTTAAAAGTAAATACCCCGTGAGCTTGACATGGGCCATGAGCACAGCTTGGGAGAGCTGTGAGGATGGGGAGGAGTTTCACAATTGCAGATTCCTGGGCTGCTGCTGTTGGTGGACAGTGAAGCCACGAGAGATCTGTTTTTTCTTCTGTGGAGAAGCCCCTGACAAGGAGAGACTCTCCTAGAGTGAAAAAAAATATTTTCAAGTTGGTAACTGACTGAAATGTTTCTGTATGTTGTTGTTAAGAAGAAGGTGTGGAGAGGGGAGGAGCGGTGGGCTGAAGGTTTATTTTTGAAATTATTATCTCTTTATGTTGTAAATAAAGTTTTATTTACACCCTTTAAGTTTGAGGCCTGCCTTGCTTTTGCCCCTAATCCTACCTCACATCAGAGAATATTAAAATTGGCAAATCTAAACCACGACACTAATTGGTGTTTCTGCCTGGTTCAAACTGAAACCAGGACACCCAGTTCAACCCTCAGCCACCCATTCTTTCATTTCCCACCCATGGCTTCATAGGAGCACCAACCCACATTTTGTATCAGCGTGGTTTTGATCTGGGGAAGCTGCAGTTCCCTCGTGGTTTGTTTTCTTTCTGCATCCTGCACATGCATCCATCCCTTCAGCTTTGTCACTGCTTTCCCACCTCCATTAATTAGCACCTCTTCTCCTGCATTTATCTCCTGGATAACTCACTCAAAGCCTCAGGAGGAAAACCCCCTCAGAAAGAGAAATTATCTGAAGCCTGGCAGCATTTTTGCTTTTTATATGTTTTCTCAAGGAAGGAAATAAAAGGGATAAAGTCCCAGGACATCCCTGGTTCTGAGCTCCCTGCTCCATTCCCCAGCTGTTGTAAAGCTCCTAAAATCCCCTGACCTTTGGGAGAAGCACTGTGCTGCTCTCTGCCTGCTGCAGGTGAAGGGCAGGGGCAGCAAGGAGGGCCCAGGAGGAGGAGTGGAGCTCTCAGTGACAGTGGGACAGCACATCCAGCCCCTGGAGAGCTGCTGCAGGCACGGGGGGCTCCTTTCCCTGCATCCCAGGGACACCAGCACAGGATCTGCTGCTGGCTGGGACTGCCAGGAGCTTGGGAAGGAGCTGCTGGGGACACCACAGAGGCAGGGCCAGGCTCAGCCTTGCCCTACCAGACTTTTTCCTGAGGCTCCCTCCTCTCTCCAGCTGAATTCCCACCCTGCTCAGAGGGGCTCTGTGGATTTTCCAGCTCGGCACACTCCAACCCCAGCTGTAAAATATCCCCTCCCATGCCCAGGGAGCCCTGCAGGAGGTGGGGATGGGATGGGATGGGATAATGGGATGGGATGGGATGGGATGGGATGGGATGGGATGGGATGGGATGGGATGGGATGGGATGGGATGGGATGGATGGGATAATGGGATGGGATGAGATGGAATAATGGGATGGGATGGGATAATGGGATGGGATAATGGGATGGGATGGGAAATGGGATGGGATAATGGGATGGGATGGGATAATGGGATGGGATGGGATGGGATGGATCAATGGGATGGGATGGGATGGGATGGGATGGGATGGGATGGGATGGGATGGGATGGGATGGGATGGGATGGGATGGGATGGGATGGGATAATGGGATGGGATGGGATGGGATGGGATGGGATGGGATGGGATGGGATGGGATAATGGGATGGGATAATGGGATGGGATGGGATGGGATGGGATGGGATGGGATGGGATGGGATGGGATGGGATGGGATGGGATAATGGGATGGGATAATGGGATGGGATAATGGGATGATGGGATGGGATGATGGGATGGGATGGGATAATGGGATGGGATAATGGGATGGGATAATGGGATAATGGGATGAGATAATGGGATGGGATAATGGGATGATGGGATGGGATAATGGGATGGGATAATGGGATAATGGGATAATGGGATGGGATAATGGGATGGGATGGGATGGGATAATGGGATGATGGGATGGGATGATGGGATAGGATGGGCTTTACCCCCAACCCAAAGCCCTCTGTGGTTCCCTGGGTCCAGCAGAGCAGGGTGCAGGGTGGGACACCAAACTTAGCTTGGGCACGTGGGAATTCCTGAGCCTCATCCCTGACAAGAAACTTTCTTTTTCAGCTCTCAGCACTATGTGGGCCCTGCAGCACCTCCCTCTGCCTCCCTGCCCAAACAATCCATGACTTTATCCCCACATGCTGCATCCCTGCTCGTTTCTGACCCACCTTTTCCTGACACTGTGTCACCCCAGGGGCACTGTCACAGCTTAGTGTGACAATTCCTTCTGTCACTGTCCCCTGTCTGCTCTAGGGGGTTCCTCAGCTTTGGGACGACGGGGAGAGACTTCATTTCCAGGGAAACAAAAAGGCAAGGACAAGTCAAAGGACATGGCTCAAAGGACTTTTCTATAAATTGTGTTCTCAGCTCTGGGAAATGCCAAATTATTAAGATGGTTCAGGGGAAAAAAAAAGATGAACCCATTCACTGGTCATACTCTCCTGTTTATTAGGTGTTAGCATTAAAATACTACTAAAACTCTAATTTTTCATGGAATGTCTGAGCAAGGCTGGAGAGAACCATGAGATGATGGTGAGGAAAGCCAGGGGAAGCCTCCAGTGGTGACTTTGGTGAGCAGAACTTCCCAAGCATTTGCAGACAGAAGATGAAGGGCTCAGGACTCAGGATTTGGGGTTTGCACAATGCCCACACCACGCCAGGGACCAGGGAAGGGCTGAAGAGTTTGCAGGAAAGGGCAGTGCCCACCCCAGCCACCCACCCAAGACCTGCTGAGGCTGTGCTGGAATTCCCCCCACTGCTCTCCCCAAACTTTTCTGCTTTCCCAGGATGTCCTGAGCTCCCCTGGGACCTTGCCATGAGGCAGATGAATTTCCCTGCACAGCCTCAGGATGCAGCACACATTTCTGCCCAGGGCAGCCCCATTTTTCACAGGGATCATTCCAGCTACATCCTCATGATTAAGGGTTATTTTAAGGACAACACAAAAGATGCTCATATCTGTCTTGATATAAAAGACATAAAGAATTCTGCCTCAGCCCAGAGCCTCCTGCTAGCTCTGCTCCTGAACCTGCAGAGGATTTTTCTTACCTGTCTTTAGGGTTGCACATTTCCTCAATGACTCTGAGCAGGAGGCCTGATGGAAGAGGCTTGAGCAGGAGTGATCATAGCCCAGATTTCACAGAAAATTAACTCATTTATTTTCATGTTTACACCCTGTTGGGCCTGGAGATGACTCTGCTGGTGTCGATGAAGTCCAATCAGTGGCCTCATCAACCTCTCTTCTTGTGGGGATCAAGCCAAGGAGAGGGAGAGAAAGTCACCCAAGATAATTGTCTGTACATAGAGCAGCTTTAAACATTTGTGGAAGTTGGTAAATGCAGGGGTCAGGAAATTACTTGTCTGGTTGTCTTTATGCAAAGATAAAACTCAAAAAGCAACAGAGAAGAGCTGAAAAATATTCTTGGATATATCACAGGACCACAGAGTGATCAAAGATCATCCAGTCCAGCTCCTGGCTCTGCACAGACACCCCAAAAACCCCACCCTGGGCCTGGTCATCCCCCAGTGACAGCATCACTTCTAGCCCAATAAAGGTTTTTATTACAAGCAAAAAACCGAATAGAAAAGGTGTTATAATGCTGGAAAATAAGTTCTGATACTGGAATTAACCACTAACACCATCAGGAATAATCAGCCAGAATTAGGCATCAAATGGGAGCAAAGGGAATGTGCAGCAGTTTCTCAAGGAAGGGGCAGAAAGAACCAACAATTTAGGTTTTTTTGTAGTGAGCTGGAAAAAAAACGAACCTGAAATCAGAATTTGGGAGCTGTACAACCCCACAACCAAGGCCACACCAAGCAACTGAAACCTGGGTTTGTACAGGGCAAGAAAAGCCCTTAAACCCCTAAAATCTGTGCATTCAAAATAGGAGCTAAGGTGGAATGAAAATCAGTCACAGCAGCTCTGTCTCACAGGGCTGTTTGCAGTAAACATCATCCCAAAAAGCTGCATTTGCTTCTGGTTTGTTTGTTCCATCCAAGGAATGCTCTGTACAGAAGCATTAATGACAAAAGGTCTTGTAGTAATAGAAGACTAAAATCAAGATGATAAAAGACCTTTCTTGCAAAATTTGAAAATCTAATGCAGCATTCACCAGGAAAAGTTCTGGAGTATTCCAAAAGCCAGAAAGGGGTGGGATGCACTCTGCATTTGAGACACCTGAAATCCAGAGCATCCCTAAAGGTGAAGGACACGTGGGATGGGCTGTGCTGTCCTCTGTGAGACATCAGCTGTCATCTGAGACACCTTGAGGCATCCCAAATGCCCCCAGGGAATAAATGTATCACAGGAGCCTGGAAAAGCTGATTTTCTACAGTGACAGCTGGAGCTTGGGTGGGATAAAGAGGTGATTTGAAATGTCCCCTGATGTTTGTGTGGGGCTGAGGTTGGACCCTTGGTCTGGAGCCTGAGGATTGGAGCTCCTCTGCCACCACCCCATGTCTGTGCCTGCATCTGCTCCTTCCCCTTGCCCTGCAAAGGGGTTTTGGCCTGGCACAGTTTGGTGATGGATGGCAGTGGGGTCAGCTGAGAGCTCTAAACTCTCCAGGACCTGAGCAGCCTCTCTGGGAGACTTTGCAGGGTGTCAGGGTCCCTTTAGGGACAACTTCAAACAAGTTCCTGAGAGCTGGGACAGTCATTGCCCTTAATCACTCCTGGCAGCTCTTGCTCCTGAGCCCACCCATCTCCACAGAAGCCACTGCAGCTCTGGAAGGGCCCTGAGTTTGCTCACAGGACATTGATTTGCTACAGCCCTGGGCTGGGCATTGCCAGCTGTGCCCACAGAGCTGCTGTGCACAGAGCCTGGCAGCACGTGGCACTCACAGGAGAGTGTGGCCAAGCCACAAAGCCACTCCAGAGCTCCTGGGGGCACCTTTGTGCCCTCTGTTTGTACAGCTCAGCCCAGGGAAGGGGTTTGTCCTTCTGGGCACAGCAGGAGCACACAGAGCATCACTGGATGCTGCTGCAGCCACTCTCTCTGCACTCTGAGTGCCAGGAGAGCTCATGGCCTCACAGGTGGCACTGCAGGCTGGAGCTGTCACCAGGTGGTCCAGGGGGCTCAGGGTGGGCTCAGACTCACTCCCCATCACCTGGAATCAGATTCTGCTGAGCTGCAGCACCTCAGGGCTGCACACCCACGTTCACCTGCCCTAACCAGGAGCTGAGTCTCACCCTGAGCACACGTTAGCCCACCCTGGCTCTAGAGCCCGTGGATGAGGCAGCTGAGTGCAGGGATGAGCCCCACTCCTAGGGAAGGGCAGCCACACCCCCACAGCTGCCAGGTGGGAAGAGATTCCCCTGCACACCCACCACATCTGGCACCCTGTGCAGATGTCCCAGGTCCCCAGGGTGTCCCAAAGGTTCCCCAGAGCTCTTCACCGAGTCCGAAGGGACAGCCATGGCCAGAGTGTCCTCGTTCTGGATGGGGATGTTTGCAGCAGAGGGCTGTCTGAAATCCCAGAGCTGACCAGGCAAGCCAGCACTCCTAGAAAATGGAAGAGGAGAAATTCCAGGGGGATCTGAGTGAGGGTGAAGTTCAGCCCACAAATCAAAGCTGGCTAGAATAAGAAACAAGCTGGTATCTTGCTGATATATCTGCCAATTAGCTGTGCACATTGCAGAGAGGATTGGGATTGGGACTCCCAAAGGATCCCAGAGTATTCAGATCTCCTGGGAAGTCAAGAAGCAGTTCCTGAATTCTCTGGGAGCGCAGAGCAGATTCTGTTTATCCTTCCTGCTTTCCATCCCCGGCGCTGCACCCCCTGGCTGGGGCCATCCCAGCAGCACCGACTGCACTCCCTGCTCATTCCTGGGGAAAGCATCGCCCAGGAACAGTTGACACCAGGGTCTTGCAACACCCAGCTCTCCTCGGAGGTCTTCCAGGGAAGGAACAAACAGGCCCAACCCTGCTCTGTTCAGGAGGTCTGATAAGATCGCTGCCCCAGGGGCCGTGGCTGCAGGCCAGGGCTCGGGCCCAATAAACCATTTTCTGCAGGACCACCTTGCCTGGACTTGTCTTTCCACACAAAGCCAGGCAAAGCAAAGCATTCAGATGCTAAAAATGTGCAACTATTGTTGGTGTTTGTCCAACATTGGGAGGCTCATAAATCTCCCGGGAAAGGTAGAACAGGAGCGTGATTAAGAAAACAAGAAACTTTCTGCATTGATTGCTCTCCTGCTGCTTCCAGAAAAGCTATTGCCTGTTGATGAAATGCCTCCCTGTCTGGCTTCCAATCCAGCACGATCCCTGCCAGGGCTCTTTCCAAATCTGCTGCATTACAAGGCAGACACACACACGGGATCAAAGGGAAAACACCAATCCATGCGTGCAGGCCTGTCCAAAGGTGGAGAGCAAAAGCCACCAGCAAGAGAAAGTTAAGACACCACAAAGTGTCTTTTTTCTGCCTTTCCACTGCTGTTAAAGCCCCAAGTTGAGGCACTTTTATAAATACCAACCAACTCTCTGCTTGTGATTTGCAGGGATTGCTGTTTGTGTCTGTGATTTTTTGATTTTGTTTTGATTTTGGATGTTTGCAGGCGCTGGGATAAACCCACCCCAGCCATCTCCAGGCTGTTTTTTCTGTTTCCAGCCATCCCCTCGGGATGTGCTGCCTGTCTCCCCATGCCAATGAGGCAGAGCCTGACCAAAATCCTGCGGGGAACGGGAGAGGCAGAGCCCGGCACGGCTGGACAGCAGCGAGGAAAGAACATTTCCTGTTTTGCTGGAGCCAGCAGGTCCAAGGAACAATCCTTTGTGCTCGCTGCCAGCCAGGGAAACGGCTGAGCTGCCTGCCTGAGGATTGCTGTGTGCACAGCATCTGCTGGAGAGGAGAGGAGAGGAGAGGAGAGGAGAGGAGAGGAGAGGAGAGGAGAGGAGAGGAGAGGAGAGAGGGAGAGGAGAGGAGAGGAGAGGAGAGGAGAGGAGAGGAGAGGAGAGGAGAGGAGAGGAGGAGAGGAGAGGAGAGGAGAGGAGAGGAGAGGAGAGGAGAGGAGAGGGAGAGGAGAGGAGAGGAGAGGAGAGGAGAGGAGAGGAGAGAGAGAGGAGAGGGAGAGGGAGAGGAGAGGAGAGGAGAGGAGAGGAGAGGAGAGGAGAGGAGAGGAGAGGAGGACACCTGTGTCCAGCGGGGCATCCGGGACAGGTGGCACAGCTGACCAGTCCTGCTGACCAGTCCCACTGACCAGTCCAGCTAACCAGTCTGGCTGACAACCCAGCTGACCATTTTGGCTGCCCAGTCCCACTGACCAGTCTGGCTGACCAGTCTGGCTCACCAGTCCCACTGACCAGTCCGGCTGCCCAGTCCCACTGACCAATCCCACTGACCAATCCAGCTGACCATTTTTGGCTGCCCAGTCCCACTGACCAGTCTGGCTGCCCAGTCCCACTGACCAGTCCAGCTGCCCAGTCCAGCCCCAGCGCCCTCCCCCACTGCCCCAGGGGAAGGGCAGTTTGTGCAGGAGCTGTGCTGGAACAGCTGCAGTGAGAGGGGACTCAGGAGGTCCCAGTTCTGTCACAACTCTTGTGCTGAGGTGGGGTCTGTTCCTTTGCCACGTGCCAAGAGGAAACAGCCTAAGGCTGCACCAGGGGAGGCTCACATTAGGTATCTAAAATAAAAAATCACTGAGAAAGTGCTCAGGTATTGGAATAAGTTGCCCAGGGAAGCGATGGTGGAGTCACCATCTCTGGAAGTGTCCCAGCAGTGTCTGGATGTGGCACCTGGGGATGTGCCCTAGGTGGGATGTGGTGGTGCTGGATTGATGGTTGGACTTCAGGATATTGAAAGTCTCTTCCAGCCTTGGTGATTCTGTGACTGAGGTGGGTCTGATAAAACTCAGGGGCAAAAAAAGAGCAGATTCCTTTATTTAGGAGCCTCCTGCCTCTTCAGAGATCCCTCCAGCTCTAGACTGGAAATGCAATGGAACACCTTCCCCTGGAGATGCTGCTTTACACTTCCCAGAGCAGGGATGAGCTGGGACTGGGATCAGGCTGGCTGTGCCCTAGGCCTGAGCTGATGTTCAAGAGAGACCCTGTTTCCACCCAAAGCTGGAGTTCAGGGGCTCAGCTCAGTCCCTGCTGTGGGAGTTCAGCCCGTGCCCACATCTCCTGTCACAGAAACAAGATGGGGATTAAAAAGCTTTTGTAAAACATTCCTGCCAAACACTCTGTAAGGGTGTAGAGTTTCCAGACACATCCAGGAAGAAGCCAGAAATTGTTCTCAGTGGCGTTCTAGAAAGACATGGAAAAATAATATTTCATTACAGAAATCTTTTCCTACTCTTACCTTGGGATTCCTGTAACAATTCCTGTAGAACCCAGAATAATTAATCCTTACAGCCTTGCAGAAAAAAAAACAAATATACAAGAAGATAACTGAAGGCAGGTGAATTCTCAAGGTTCTTTTGAAGAAGAGCTTAGCTTTATTTGCAGGGTTAGGGAGACACTTGCAGCTCTGCAGAGCAGCTTCTCCTGCAAGAGCCTTCCTGTGCTGCCTGCAGCCAGGACCAATCATGAGAAATCAGTGTCTGTGTGAGCAGCAGCTCAGCCCAGTGCCAGACCCTGCTGGGGACAGCTGGACACTGATCAGCACAGACACACTGTGTGGGTGTACCCAGGCAGGAATTCCATCCATGGAGCTGCTTTGGCCACAGAGTGGTGACCAGGTGACCTTTAATGTGAGCCCAGGTAGGGCTGGGCTCAGGCACATCCCTGCTGTGGAATACAGAGGATGGCATTTGGGGCAGAAAAACAAAGCTGAAAATAAAAGGCAAAGTGGAGAGAGTTCCAGAGGTCCCGAGTTCCACTGGCCATACCTGGTGGAGCAGGAAAGTGCAGACACCACACACAGCTCCAGGACTGGGGCAGAACCTCCAGGCTCTGCTTCAAAGACAGGAACAAACAGCAAGACAATGAAATCTCCCATGGGGAGACAGCCCCTGGTGCGTGTCCTCACAGCAAACACTGCTGGGAGCAGCTGGAGCAGCCTGGGCTGCAGCTCTGCCACGCCAGCAGGATTCCAGCCTGCAGCACAGGGAATGGAGCTGCTGAGCTGGGCAGGGCAGCGCCTGGTGCTGGAGCTGGGGTGCACAGTGACAGGGGTGGCACCTGCAGAGTCCTGGCAGGTGGCTCAGTCAGGGTATTTCACGCAGGGATTGTTGCACAGCCAGCTCAGCTTGGTGCTGTCCATCTCACATTTAAAAATACAAACTCTTTAAGGGGCCTGCTCTCTGCTCTGGGGAGAACGGAGACAAGTGGCAGTGCTTTGGTTGTGTTCCAGCCCCAGCCTGGCTCAGGCCATTCCCATGGGAGGTTTCTACTGATGTTGCACAGGGCAGAGGGGGTGGCAACTCCTCTGCCACCACCCCATGTCTGCTTCCCCTTGCCCTGCAAAGGGATTTTGGCCTGGCACAGTTTGGTGATGGATGGCAGTGGGGTCAGCTGAGAGCTCTAAACTCTCCAGGACCTGAGCAGCCTCTCTGGGAGTCTTTGCAGGGTGTCAGGGTCTCTTTAGGGACAACTTCAAACAAGTTCCTGAGAGCTGGGACAGTCATTGCCCTTGATCACTCCTGGCAGCTCTTGCTCCAGAGCCCACCCATCTCCACAGAAGCCACTGCAGCTCTGGAAGGGCCCTGAGTTTGCTCACAGGACATTGATTTGCTACAGCCCTGGGCTGGGCTTTGCCAGCTGTGCCCACAGAGCTGCTGTGCACAGAGCCTGGCAGCACGTGGCACTCACAGGAGAGTGTGGCCAGGGCACAAAGCCACTCCAGAGCTCCTGGGGGCACCTTTGTGCCCTCTGTTTGTACAGCTCAGCCCAGGGAAGGGGTTTGTCCTTCTGGGCACAGCAGGAGCACACAGAGCATCACTGGATGCTGCTGCAGCCATTCTCTCTGCACTCTGAGTGCCAGGAGAGCTCTTGGCCTCACAGGTGGCACTGCAGGCTGGAGCTGTCACCTCGTGCTCCCACAGCCTCCTACTCTGTTTAGACCTTTCTTAAATTATGCCACCCAAAGCTGTCCCCAAATTTGCTGAGGCTGCTGGTGGCTGCTCAGTGTCGTTGGGGCCAAACCCTTCCCTGTGTTGGTTGTGGGTCCAAGCCCCTCTTGTTTGTGCTCCTTTCTGCAGTGCCATGCACAAACACGGATTTCATGCTTCCCACCCTCTCCTGCTGCTGCTCTGCAGTGCTGACATTCCCATTAACGTGCCAGCCTGGCACACCAGCCCCTCCCTTCACTCAGCTCCTGTGGCTGTTGCTGCCAGCCCTATCTGGAGCCACATCTCTCCCCATCCCTGTCCAAAAGCCACTCTGCCGTGTGCAGCTCTTCCCTTCGTGCCAAGAGCCCCAAACACACCCCAGAGATCTCAGGTGAGAGATACCAGGGCTGAGAAGGAATCCTACTCTTGAGGCTGATCACGATTCCTGCTTTATTTTCTCTTTTGTAATCTTCTCTCGAACTATCATAATGAGGAATTTAACCTCTTGTTTTGCCAGAATAAACTTGTTCTCACCCTTAAGCATGTCTGGTATTAAAGGCAAGTCTAGGTGAAGCTCTGCAATCTGGATTAGCATTCCCTGTTCCAAGACAATGCTTCCAAACACAGCAGTGAGGGACACCTGGGACACGACAGCGATTTGGATTGTCCTGGAGCTGCTCAACGTGCTGGAATTGTCACAGCCCAGGTCTGCAGGAGCCAGCAGGAAGAAGAAAGACACTTTGCAAGGCAGGCAAGCCCCAGGCAGGGACACCTGTGGTGGGGTGACATTGCAGCCTCCCCCCAGCTGAAGGGACGTGCAGGTGTCACCTCCCAGCCCCTGGGCAGAGCCTGTGGGCCCAGGGCCCCAGAGCTGCTGCCAGAGCAGAATTATTTTTGTCTTGACTCAGATTCCTCCTGTTGGGGTGGGAGCTGAGGGAAGTTCTGCTGCCAGCTCATGTAATCTGCTGCCAGGTGCAGATATTTCCATTTTCCATGTGGGCACAGGGACAAGGGGAGCAGAGCATCCTCTTTGGAGCAGTTCTTGGGTGCTCACTTGAAGCCTGGTGATGGCTGCTCTCAGTTATTCAGGATCTTTTCACTACAGGATGAGGGAGAACAGCAGGACCCAGGAAGGGTTTGTGGATCTGATGCCTTCTGAAGGGCTTCTACCTTCTTCAGTGATTTTTCCTGAGTTGTTTTCCCCTTGCCCACCAGAGTTGTGTGCAGATGTCCCCTCCCCATCCACTCCAATCTTTGGTTGTAAAGAGCTCAGAGCTGAGGCAGGTGGGAAGGAATCAAACCCCAGGGCAAGCTCAATCCATTCTGGGTTCCCTGAGCCAAAAACCAGCTGCAACAAACACCATGGGCAGCAAAAAGCTCTCAGTCAGCATCCAGGGGGATCTGAGACTCCTCCAAAGGAGCAGCCAGGAGCAGAGGAGGAGCAGCACTGAAAGCAGGCTCAAGGCAGTGAACATCCCCAGGATCAAAGCTGCCCTCAGAGGAAATAAAAATGGAACTTTGTCCACGTTTTCAGTGTGACAGACACTAGGTCAGCAATTCTGATGGAACTGATTTCCTCATTATCATCATCCTCTGCACTGACATGGGAAGGGAAACTGGAACCTGGACAGGGAGTGATCAATCCTTGGGATAAAGTGAAACAGGACAAAGACCCTGCTGTGCCCTGAGAGAAACACAGCCCCTGCTGTGCCCTGAGAAACACAGCCCCTCTTCTGTCCTGAGAGAAACACAGCCCCTGCCCTGACACACACACACAGCCCCTGCTCTGCCCTGGCACAAACACAGCCCCTGCTCTGCCCAGCACCTTCTCCCTTCTCCCTTCTTTCTCTCCAGGGCAGTAACACCACAAGGAACTCTGGTTTTTGAGTCTGATACCAAATGCTACAACCTGTTTTCAAAATCTCTGAGAGTTAGTGAAAGAAGCCATCAATGGACATAGCTGGAATGTTGTTGCCACTGCAGACCCTCCATGAGCTTGGACCACTCAGTGATAAAAAGACAAGGAAAAATCAATTCAGCAGGAGCACAGGGAGTGCTCTGTAGAATAGAAAGTGTACAAACCAAGCTGGAACTGCTGATTTTTCTTTCACTATCATATGTTATTCACCACAGAGAGGACAGTGACAGACCTAAATAAATGAACAACCAAAGGGAAGGAAATAGGAATATTGTGATGTAGAAGAAAAGAGAGAATTATAAAATCATTCAGGTTGGGGAAGAAGCTGGTGGGTCCCTCAGCTCAGGGTGTCCTGTGGCTCTGTCACTCTGCCCTGCTGTCCCTGCTGTGCTGGCAGGGCTCCAGCCCAGCTCCCACAGCTCTGCTGGTCCCTGTGCAGCCTGGCTCCCAGCTCAGAGCCCAGCTCAGCCCCTCGCCCTGCCCTGCACCCCTGGAGCTGGGCACTGTCCCAGAGCTCTCAGCTGCCCCATCTCCTGCCCCCAGCCCTGCCCTGGCACCCTGCAGCCTCTGGGGCCTGTCTCAGGGGCAGGGCTACAGCAGCAGCTCCTGGGGCCACTCAGCACTGGCTGAGCTTTATCTCCTTGGACTCCAAACAGAATTCCTCCTTGAGGATTTTTCTATTCTTTAAATCAAATATCTGAAGCAGCAGTTGAGCAGCTCTGGAGTGCTCTAAAAATCCTCATTAGAGGCACTTGGAAAGCCCCCCTGGAGGGAAGGAGCCCCTGGGGAGGTGATGGAAGAGAATGTGCAGCAGCTGGAGGTGTGGGATCTCTTCACAGGACAGGGATGCAGCAGATGCTGCACAGCTGCCCTGGCTGAGGCAGCTGCAAACAGCTGGGGTTCAACCCTCACCTGTGATTTGGGATTCGTGGGATGCAAAAACCAGTTTGTGGAATCCTACGCAGGAGCCAGAAACAACATTAAAAAAAAAAAAGTAGAATTTTTTAAGGTATTGAAATAAAAATACTTCCAAATTAACAGAAAACTTGCAGGTTTTGGACATTCTGTTTTTTAATTAAAAAAAGAAAACTCCTGAAGAAAGCTACTGCTTCTGGAAAGGCTTCATAAACTTCAAGGCTCATTATTTTGTCAGAATAAAAAAAAATTAGCCTAAGCCTTTTCAGCAGGCACTGCAATATTATTAATCACCTCCTTGGACACTGTGCATGTAATAAAACAAACTAAAATTAGCTGGAAAAAAGATTTCAAAGAAAAGGCCACTTTCCAACATCCTGACAAATGAAATAAGTGGATGCCCAAACAAAGGGCTAAGAGCACAATTAAGGCAAAGCAGGAACTGGAGGGGCAACGCTGGTCCAGTGCACTTCACATGGAGCCTTTCATCCACCAGAGCCCCCAAAAGTGCTTCATCAAAATCATGGAGAGCAGGAGAACAGAACCGCTCGGAGGCAAAGGGAGAAGACAAATGGAGAGTGTGGCACAAAAGCAGAGAGGTGGGGAAGGGGCTTTTCTCCAGAAATTCCTTCAGGTCACTCATCTGCAGTGCTTGTCTCTGAAATGATTCCATTTCTGTCCCTTCAGTAAGGTGACAACTGCCCAGCATGCTGCCAGTGAGAGAGAGGCACTGATTGATCAAATGTTTGAGCATTTTCCATGCAATTTTCCTTATCCTTCACTCTTTCTCTCCTGCTACCCCAAGTTTTTGGTGGAGGTTTCTTGTGGCTTTTCCTTGCCCAGCCGAAAAAATTGCTGAATTTATCCCTCCTAACCTGGTGGCTTTCCACCTTCCACTCCCCCCCACCCCAACCTCTGCCTTCACCTGCCTTTGGCAGGCCCACCTGGAGCTCTCCCCATTCTCCTGAGGTCCTGCCTGCCCTCAGCGATTCCGTGTGATCTGTGGATGGTTCATTGTTCCCTTTCCTTTCAAGATCACACACGGGGCCGCCCGGGACGGTGTCGGGCTCACAAGTCAAAACCAAAGTGGCACCTGCCCAAATCTGTGAATTACGGCCACGCTCAGAGCCAGCAGAGGAAGCTGGAAAAGAAAAGCTCGTGTTTGAATAATGCCCCAGTCGTCCTTAATTTTATCCATTATTTAGGGGTCTCTTGGTTAATGGTTGACTGTTTTTCCTGAATGTGGAAGAATTTCAGAGTGGAAAGAGCTGCAGGAACATTGATGGAGAGAGGACAGAGGTGACATTGTGCCAGGCAAGGGCAGAGCCAGCACAGCCAGGCAGGGGTGTCCTCGCTGTCCCATCCTTGAGCCCTTTCCTCTTCTCCTGACAATCCTCTGGAGCACTTCACAGACCTGGAAAGTTCCTGAGGAGATAAAAAAGCCCAGAAATTTCTTTGGCTGGCTCAAGTGTGAAAATATATTTGTGTATTGATGTGGCAAAGTGCTGAGTGTTGCTCCTCACTCACACTGTTCTGAACCAACAAAACCTCCCACTACTCTGAACCAGTAAAACCATTTTTCTTTTCCAGGATGGTCATTTGGGGGTCCATGGTGCAGTGACATTAATTCCCCAGCTGACCCACCAGAAACAGGAAATTAAAATCAGAATTCTTGCCTGGAAGCAAGAGGAGAGGTTGTGGACAGAACTGGAGTGGAAGAATAATGACCATGAAATGAAAGCAGCTCTGCTGGCTGTGTCTGATGGGACACAGCTCCCAGGAAGGAAGAAATTCAGATCATCCAACAGAACATTTTCTTATTCTCTCCAACAAAATTAAAGGAAAAACTTCATTGCAGAAAATCTAGAAAGGGAAAGAGAAAAAAATTGTAACACTGCAAACTTTAAAACAAAGATCCACACAGAAAAGATAATAAATTGTCAGAGAGTTTGGAGATAATAAATTTTGGAGATAATAAATTCCCTATGTTTGAGACAGACCCATAACAACAATGGGTCATGGACAGTTCCTGGAAAGGGCCTAAAGAAACCCAAAAAACCTGTGTCCAGCTGCCCAGGGCAGGTCCCATGACAGCCCAGGTGGGCAGGAACAGTGGGGTGGTGCAGACACTGCTGAAGGCTCAAGGAGCAATCCAATTCGGATTTTTCCCAGGCTGTTGTTTTTCTCATCTCCAGCTCGGACCTTTCCCAGGCTGGGGACCTTTCTCAGAGACAAACAAGAGAAGGAAGAATGAATAACACTTGCTGTTGATCACAGAGCAGTGTGTGTGCTATGTGATGTTTTGCAGAGAGCATGTTTTCAAAGAGGTGTTGCTTTCTTGGACCAATGAACCTTTTTTAGTCTGTTCTGCACGATCTACCCTATATAACTGCGGTGGCCTTTCAATAAATCACCTCTCTTGCTGCTTTGGAAGAGGTTGTGTGTGTGTGTGGGTGTATTGGTGTATTTTTCACCATTCCTAATCAGACAGCAGCAGGGTGGGGACAGGATGACCCAGAGCCGAGTCCTGTGTATCCACCTGGGATGGAGCTGCTCGTGGTGCTTCCACCATTCCATGGTTCCACGGTTCTGCGCCTTTCTCTTCATGCAGGGAACATCTCTGGTGGCCTCTGCTCCTCTGAATCCCCAGAGAGCTGCCCCAGGAGCCCTGTTTGCCCTCCCACAGGCGACAGTGGCACAGGGAGGCTCCTCTGCCCATCCAGGGGTTCTGAGCTCATCCAAGGCAAAACCCTCCGGTCTCTGTCTCCAGGGATTTATTACCCTGGCCTCAGACAAATTCCTGGAACAGGTCCTGGGCCTGTGTTCACATTTATTGGGAATTTGGTGGGACAAATGATGTGCAGAAATGCAGGAATGCACGGTCCTGTGGATTTTATGGGAATTTAGGGCACATAATCCAAAACAAAGGGAAAATTGAGTGGTAGGAGAGCAGAGAGCATGAAACCCCAGTTTCTGTCTGGTTGGTTTTGGTTTGTTTTTCCTTAATCCATTTATCTTATGCTTTGAGGGCAGACAGGGGACCAGGGTTTGTGTTAGTTGTGTTGGTTTCACGTGCTCAGGGGAAAAGGTGGACTCGCCTCAGGGCAGGCTCCATGAGGCTGGGGAGTGGGAGGGGCTCTCCCGTCTCTGGGAGCTTCCCATGTGAGCTGCTGGCACCAATCAGAGAGCTGATTTGGTGATGGACAGCTTGGAAAACCAATTAGAGGTTGTTTCGCTTTCACAAATCACAGTGGATCAAGTTGACTGTGCTCTTTTGGCTTGGGGCTTCTGGAGGTGCGGTGGCCTCTGGCCCGGGCACCAGCCCCCCAGTCCGGCTCCGGGCTCAGCGGGGAGCCCCTGGCTTGGGGGCCCCCTGGCTCTGCACAGCCCCAGCACCAGCCACATGGCTCTGGCCCTGCCAGCTGGGCTTGGCTCGCCTTTCCACGTGGCAGAGAAGGACTCCAGCTGCCCACGTTTGTTTCTTCGTGATCTGGATACAATTGTAACTTCTTTATGCCTGGATGGGATCCTCGATCTCCTGAGTTCCCCTGAATGAAAAGAAATGAAGCATGGAGACTACAGAGGTCAGCGGAATGAAGATAAAGTTCCTGGTGGGAAGAGCTTGAAAAGATGCAAGTAGCTGAAAACCTTTTTTGTGGGCTGCGGGCATTGTGACTTCACTAAAGTTCCTTTAAACTGTGGAAAATACATGAGGGGTTGAAATATTTGAGAAAAGGATCCTTTGCCCCGAGGGAATGGGGGTCTCTGTTCTGGAACTGGAAAATGAACAGAGACATTTGATACAGAAGACAATGAAGATAATTCTGTTTTTTAGCAGCCTGCCTTTAGAGGTGGTACCCCATGTGTGCATCGTAGCCCATAACACGGTTTTGAGAGGACTGTGGAAATGAGAGGAAAATTCCTAGTTCTGTGGGTGTCAGACGGATGCAGACTGTGAAGGTGAAGACACCCCCTAAGCCATAACCAGAAAAGGGACTTTTCTCTCTGAAGAAACCTGAACTGATTATTTGAGTGTATAACTGACTGAAGTGCTCTCTCTCTGTATGTTGTTGGTAAGAAATGTGGAGTGAAGGGGAGGAGGGAACAATCTAGGAATTTTATCCTGAATTTTAATTCTTTTTTGTATTATTAATAAATTTCTTCTTGTACCTTTTTAAGTTTTGAGCCTGCCTTATCTCTACTCCTGGGTCCTGTCTCTAAAAGTAATTAAATATATTAAGGTTGGCAAACCCAAGTCACACCGTGACATTAGTGATTTAGCTGGAGCTGAATAAGAACCTTCTTGAGTTTTGGAATCAAAAACCTGAGCCTCTGACCAGCTGATTTATTTTTTATTTCACCAAACTCTGGCTCTCATTTCTGCATTTCTCTATAACCCAAGGCTTCCCCTCACCCAGAGGACTCCAAAATCTTCTCTCCATTCCATTCATTGACCTGGCAGTAAAGTTTACCCCTCTTCTACCATCCTCTGCCCTTTCCATGAGATGCCACATCCATCTTTTCAGATATGTCCAAATGGATCCTGCTCTCCCTTTCAGTGGTGATCACAGAATCTCCATCACATCCCTTCGCCAGGTCCCAGAGCATTTGCCTTGTTCCAAAGTGCTCACACGACCCAGCTTGTGAACTGTGTCCTGAATTCCCTTCACAGGCACAGAATCACACAACCACAGAATCACACCACAGCCACGGAATCACAAAGTTGGAAGAGACCTTCAAGATCATCAAGTCCAACCCATGCCCTAACATCTCAACTGAGTGCCACATCCAGTCTTTTATTAAACACATCCAGAGATGGTGACTCCACCACGTCCCCAGGCAGACCATTCCAGTACTTTATTCTTTCCATAAAAACTTTTTCCTAATATCCAGCCTGTATCTCCCTTGGTGCAGCTTGAGACTGTGTCCTCTCATTCTGTCAGTGCTGCCTGGAGAAAGAGACCAACCCCACCTGAGCACAGCCACCTTTCAGGGAGTTGCAGGGAGTGATCAGGTCACCTGAGTCTCCTTTTCTCCAGGCTGAACACCCCCAGCTCCCTCAGCTGTTCCTCACAGGGTTTGTGTTCCAAGCCCCTCACCAGCCTCGTTGCCTCCTCTGGACACACTCAAGTGTCTCAATGTCCTCCATGGAATCCCAGGATGGTTTGGGTTGGGAAGGACCTTAAAACTCATCCAGGGTCACCCCTGCCATGGGCAGGGACAGCTTCCACTGTCCCAGGCTGTTCCAAGCCCCATCCAGCCTGGCCTTGGACATTTCCAGGGATCAGGGGCAGCCACAGCTGCTCTGAGCATCCTGTGCCAGTTGTCCCTTAGTAAATAATTATTTTTCCTAATATCTGATTTAAATCTGCCTTCCTTCAGCTTAGAGCCATTCCCTGTGTCCTGTCCCTCCATGCCTTGTCCCCAGTCCCTCTGTAGCTCTCCTGGAGCCCCTCCAGGCCCTGCCAGGGGCTCTGAGCTCTCCCTGGAGCTGCTCCTCTCCAGGTCAGAGGACACTTGGACACTTCCAGGGATCCAGGGGCAGCCACAGCTTCCCTGGGCATCTGTGTCAGGGCCACCCCACCCTCACAGGGAGGAATTCCTTCCTTATATCAAACATAAATCCCCCCCTTTCAGTGTGGAGCCATTCCCACTTCTCCTATCACTGCTGTTCCTCTGCAGCTGTCCTGGACCCCCTCAGACCCTGGAGGGTCTGACCACCATGACCATGCTCTGAAGGACTCTGAGTGCCCATCCATCCTCAGGCAGGATGTTCAGTCATTATTCACAGCTTTAACAACTCTTCACAGCTCTCCTCTGTTTCCTCTTTCTCCAGGCAGTACTGACAGAATGAGAGGACAGTCTCAAGCTGTGCCAGGGGAGATACAGGTTGGATACTAGGAAGAAGTTTTTCACAGGAAGAATAATAAAATATTGGAATGGTCTGCCCAGGGAGGTGGTGGAGTCACCATCCCTGGATGTGTTTAAAAAAAGACTGGATGTGGCACTCGGTGCCATGGGTTAGTTGAGGAGTTGGAATGTGGGTTGGACTCAATGATTTTGGAGGTCTCTTCCAACTTTGTGATTCTGTGACTCTGTGATTCTGTCATTCCTTACAGTGTTGAAATTGGTGAGGTTTACTCATGGAGGCACAGTTTGGAAATCCACAGGGAATGTTTTCTGGCCTCTGCTCCTGTCCTGCACATGAACAAGGAGATTTTCCCGATGATTTGTGTGCCAGGACTCCCCATTGCATCATCAGGTGGCCACAACCCCCTGATCTGGCTCTCAGAGATGCAGCTGTGACTTCATCCCTACCTCAGAAATTGTTTACACAGGAATGGGAAGACAGAGGCCTCAAAACATGAACTAAAAAAAGCAATTGCTCCAGTTTCTTTCTGCAGTGCAAACAAGAGCATAAATTACAGGGGAAAATCCACTTTGAAATGGGTGACATAACTGGAATTTTATCCATTTCTTTGGCTGAAATGAAATATTTACTTTATTCCAAACCAGGCGCTTTTGCTTGTTTGAACTCCCAACACACCAATGAAGAAGAAAATTATTGACCAAGCTTTTCCATTATTTTTTTTAATCAAGACTTTCCCTCCTTATAAGGAAAGTCAACAGTCTTTGTTCTGAGGTAATTCAAGTGTCTCCACTGGCAGGAAAGTTTCCAAGTTTTCGGTTTAGATATTTTCTTTGTGTGCCTGACCTTTTCTCCAAGCTCCCGCCCTCTCCTTTAATCTCTAACCAGCACTTTGGTGCCGTGCTTGGGTTTTTTTATGTTTTCCTTGAGAGCAATCCTTGCCTCTGGAGTGGAATCGTGCTCCTGCTTTCTTTCTGACGAGGGAAAACTAATTCCTGCTCTTCCAGACAAAATTCCAAGGTATTTGGACGTTGCCCAGCATTGGGAAAGCTGAAGTTTGTGCCGTGCTCTGTTATCCATTGAAACCCACCTGCATCCCTGCAATGGTCCAGGTTGGGCAGGGCTTGGAGCAACCTGGGATAGGGGACAGGCCCCTGCCCATGGCACAGGGTGGAACAAGGTGAACTTTAAGGTTTCTTCCAAGCCAAACCATTCCATGATTCCATTATTCTATATTTGAGCTGCTGTATAAATCACCTGTGTCCTGTTTTCCTATTTTCAGCATCCTCTTGTCCAAAAAAATGGTGAGTGATGCCTTGTGCTCCAAGCCTCCACTTTTAACATGGATTTTACTCTTGGTTTGACCTTCCTCTAAGGGAAAATCAAGTCTGGAATCAATAAATTAAAATCTCTGTTGGAGTAGCTCCCTCCTGGAGTGATTCTGTTGCCCCTGAACACACAGAGGGGGTTGGAGATTCCACCTGAACAAGAGGAAAAACTTATTTACTGAGAGAGCAGTGGGAAACCTGCCCAGAGAGGGAGGGAGTGGAGATTGCTTCTCTGCCAATGTGGGAACAGGAGCAGTGACCCTCTGGGACCCTTCCAACACCCCGGGACTCTGTGGGATCAGGGACTGGGAAACACAAAGTGACCCCGGAGCAGAGATCCCTGCAATGTGTTAGACACAGCCCAGAGCCACTGGAGGGGAGCAGCTGGGACTGGGATGGGACTGGGATGGCACTGGGAATGGGAATGGGAATGGGAATGGGAATGGGAATGGGAATGGGAATGGGAATGGGAATGGGAATGGGACTGGAACTGGGACTGGGACTGGAAATGGGACTGGGACTGAAATGGGAATGGGAAGGGGAGTGGGAATTGGAATGGGACTGGAATGGGAACGGGAATGGGAATGGGAATGGGATGAGACTGGGAATGGGAATGGAACTGACATGGAATTGAGATTGGGACTGGGACCTTCTCATGTCATGGTGCCAGCCACGAGGGCTGACACAGGGAGGGGCACAGCTGGCAGTGACACAGGAGAGGACAGCTGACAGTGACACAGTTGGGGACAGCTGACAGTGACACAGGAGGGGACAGCTGGCTGTGACAAAGGAGGGGACATCTGGCAGTGACACAGGAGGGCACAGCTGGCAGTGACACAGGTGGGGACAGCTGGCAGTGATGACACAGGGAGGGCACAGCTGGCAGTGACACAGGAGGGACATCTGGCAGTGACACAGGAGGGCACAGCTGGCAGTGACACAGTTGGGGACAGCTGGCAGGGACCTCTCCAATGTCCAGCTGCTGAGGAGGACCATGGACCTTGGCCTGCCCCCGGCCAGCAGGCAGTTTGGAGCTCCCTCTGGAGCTGAGGCTCCCACCTGCAGCCCACAGGAACCTCCAGAGACCTGAGCACAGAGACTTTTCCACTCCTGGCTCCGTGGGGCTGAGGGGAGGAGAGATTTCCATTCTGTTGGAATGGGACAGCAGCCAAGGGCACTCAGAGGAGGCAGCAGCAGAAGGACAAATCCTGCTCCTCACTTTATTTCTGTTTGTGACAATGGCACTGCTGAATCGTGGGTTATGTCACAGGAGGTCTGAGTCATCATAGAAAGGCTGGAAAAGAATTCCAAAACCTCCAAATCCAACCTTTGACTGAACCCCCTCTGCTCACTGAACCACGTCTCCAAGTGCCACTTGGGTTTTGAACACTTCCAGGAATGGTGACCTCAGCAGCCCTGGGCAGCCTGTGTCAATATTTAAACCCTCTTTCAGTGGAGTAAATTTTCCCCAATATCCAACCTGAACCTCCCATGGCATCCCTTGGGGCTGCTTGTCCTTGTTTATCACCAGGTGTCTGGGGAAAGAGGCTGAGCCCCACCTGGCTACAACCTCCTGCCATGGAGATGCAGAGCCCAGGTTTGAGAAGCACAGTGGGCTGAAAAATTCAGGGCAAATACAATTATGAGTCTTCATCATTTATGGAAAAATCACATTTCTTTGGGGACAGTGGGACAAAGCCTGAGGTGGCACAACCCAAAAGTACAAATTTGCCTCTTTGGTGGAGACCTCTCTGGATCTGATGGAGAACTCAAATGTGAGCCCAGATCAGGAAAAGACATTCCTGGAAGAAGATCTGAGGTGCTCCCTGAGCGTCCTTTGGAGAGGGACACCCCAGCATGGATCAGGCAAGGACCAGGTGAGGTTGGGAAGGATGGAAGAATAAAACACCAAGGTATCCACAAGAGGATATAGCACGAGATTGTGAAGCAGGAAAATAACCTGGATCCATCCTGCCTTAACTCCAGGAGCTTCTGGCCTGAAGTTTACCTTGGGAAGAGAGCAGGAGAATGGAAAGGCAGAAAAGATAACAAAGGGAGATGGGATGCAGGAGGCCTAGAGATAAGAGAGGCTCGGGATGGGCCCAGGAAAGGCTGCTGGAAGGAGCAGAGGAGCTTTGGAGGGGCTCCAACATCACTTGGAGAGCAGGAGTGAGGAATGAGAGGAAAGAGAATCCCCTGGAGCAGGAGGGTCTTCAGCAGGGGCAGAGCGGGGAGAGATCTCAGTGCACCCGTGGCTGGGGGAGCTCCCTGCTCCATTCCTGTTCCAACAGCTCTGCTCAGACACCCGTGAGTCACCCCAGCATTTTTAGCTCCTTACATAAGCACTGCCAAGAGGGAAGGTGTTCCAGCAGGGCTGCCAACACAAATGCCCAGGGACCAGCTCTGTGATGAGTAAGCAGCGGCTGCAGCATCAGGAGCATCTCTCACACCTCTCCAGGTGTTTTGCAACGGGGATGAGCTGGAGCTCTGCCTCTGGTGGCAGCTGTTTTACCCAATACAGCGCTGCTGGGGCAAAGCTGGGGAAAACAGACAGGAAAGTATCCAGGTTTCCAGTGCAAACCCTGATCCATGGAGTTATCCCCTGCTCCACGCTCCAGCATCGCACGTGAGGGGTTTTCCTGCCACCACCTTGCAGAGCCCAGAGATCTGGGTTCTTACCAGATTTTGCATGCCTTGTTTCCCTGCTGAAATTCCTCAGGCACAGCAGAAATTGAATTAACCCTTTTGGGATCAAGGTGAGCATCACTGCAGATCCCCTACAAGCCAGAGCTGGGTCTGCAGGTCTGATTCAGTCCTGAACAGCAACTGAACCTTCTTAAATCACTCAAAGCTGTGTCCTGCTGAGTGGGACCCTTAAGTTTTGTGCCACTGAGCAAGCGTGAAGGGGCCTTAACAAAAAGCAGCGTTCCACTGGGGTTCTTACACCAAATTTTGCACCTCACCCAGCTCCCCAGAGCGGCAGCTGCCTCACACCTGCCCACTGCAAGGAGGGAAACTCCCTTTATTAAAGCTTCTGTCCCCAGGAAACAGAATGCCACCCTTGCCTCGCAGATAGACACCACGCCCTGCACTTACTGCTCAGCAGGCTGGTAACCACTTCAAAGCAGTGCTGCCCCGAGGAGTGATGATTCCTGAGAGGGTTAAATCAACATTTCCTAGGGAGGAACAGCACAGGGTGCTGCTGGGCAGAGCTCTGTGCTCAGCACGTCTGGCTGTCTGGCCAGATCTCAATGCTGGAGTCTCTCTGACAGCAGGACATGGCTTGAGTGGGGGATCAACCCAGAACTCTTGTCTCTCTGTGTTTCAGAATGAGTGAAGGAAAGCTGCCAAATTCAGCTAGAAAAGTTTTCTTACCCCAAACCTGGTGATAAGGTGGGGCCCTGGGCATGGAAGGAGGCGCTGGGGGTCTCTGTCCCACCTTGGTACAGAATCCTGTCCCATCAGGGGTGGTCCAGAGGAGGTAGAACTGAATTCACAACCCACAAGCAGCAAAGTCCCAGACCAGCCCTGCAGCACAAGATTAGCTCAGAACAACTCATTTATCAGAGACCAAGGAGGAAACCCCTTTCCTCCAAGAGGAATTGAATATTCCACCCAGTCTCTATAAACTTCATAATGAAGTGTCTCCTCATTTTTCAGAATAAGTGAAGGGGAGCTGTGAACCTGCCAAACTCAGCTTAGGTGAGGGATGAACCCAGAAACTCTTGTGTCTCTGCATTTCAGAATAAGTGAAGGAAAACTGCCAAATTCAGCTCAGAAAAGTTTTCTTACCCCAAACCCGGTGATAACCTGGGCATGGAAGGAGATGCTAGAGGGTCTCATTCCCATCTTGGTACAAAATCCCATCTGGGCTGTTCTGGAGGAGGTAAAACAGAATTCAGAGCCCACAGGCTCTAATCAGCCCTTCAGCACAAATAAGAGCAGAATCACTCTTTTCCCAAAGGAAGAACCCCCTTTCCCCAGGAGGGACTGAATACCTCACCCTGTCCAATCCCCCAGGGCAAAAAGCTGCTCTGTCAAACATCTCCTGGTGCTCAAGGACCCACTGCTGGCACCAAGAAGCTCCTCAGGTATGGGCTTAGAAAAACAAAACTCATCTTTTCCAAAGCCAGCCTCATTTCTTTCCTACAGACAAACCTGGCCACTCAAATGGCTCTGCTGTGAAATTCCAGCTCTGTTTTAACCCCAGCCCACCCTGCTGGCCTCGGGCAGTGCCCTCAGCACTGCCTGTCCTGCTCCTCGTGCCTCAGAGTTCAGCAGGCCTCAGGTAAAATAAAACATTACCAAAATGGTCTCTCCATGTCCCTCCTTCAAATGGATCACCCAGAATCTGGGCATGATTGTCATAACTCCATGACTGACACCTTTTCTTTCTGGCTCTGGAGAGGATTAATGCTCACTCTCCCACATTCCTTGATTTCTCGTGCCCTTGCAGCTTCCCACCACCCACCTCTACCTTCCAGGGCAGATCTGATATTTTTGGAGCAAGAGCATGGTTCCCTGTGCACTGGGATCAGGACTGGGGAACACCAGGATCCTTTTCTTTGTCCTTCAAGCCAAAGTCTCTGATCAGCTGCTCCCTGTGGAAGTTTCTCCATTTTTACCCATCTCTGATGTCTCCCTGCCCAGTGAAGGCACAGGTTTTAAGGGAGTAAAAGAAGCTCATTAAATACACTTGAAACTTTTGAAGTGATGTTGAGGTGATTTTTCCTTTGGGAAGAAGGGTGGCTCAGCCCAGGAGCTGTCAGAGTTCTGCTCTGCACCACGACTCCTTCACTGCTGCTTGCAAGCCCTGCTCACACTGAGAATTCTGCTCCTCCCACCTTTATTTAGTTGAGCTGGGGGGTCCATCCAGCAGTTACAGGTGGCTCCACTCTGAGAAGCTGGGCCTGGCTTTTTCCAGTAACAAATGCAGCTGAAAAAATGCATAAAACTCATTCATGCTCCAGCACATGGAGTTAATAATTCACAGTCCCAGTACAGGACGAGAGTTACAATGACAATAAACCATAACAGATTTCCTTGAAGCACCATCCCTTGATTTCAGAATTGCTTCTTTAAACACCCGGTGATTTTCTAGATCAGTGTCACAGGTAGGTCAACAGAAGGATAAATTGTCCTCCATTCCTGCCTGATTGCACCGTAAGCAAAACTCTCTTATCAGCTTCAGGATTGCTTCCAAGACGGTGCCACCAGGCACCTGGGCTGCAGCTGCAGCATCCCTCTTCTCCAGCACAACATCCCCTCTGCCTCTGGACCCACAGACTGGAGAGGAAGTGGAGCACAAAGCTGAAGAATCATCTGTGAGGATGAAGAGAAGCTGTCCCGATTCCCTGTGACCAGCCAGGCTTCTCACAGGGAAAGTGAAATTCAGAAATGATGTGGTTGTGGAAGTGCCATACCTAACAGGGGGCAATGGGTGGAAAAATTGAGGTGGGCACTGGGGAGGTTCAGGTTGGGCATTAGGAAAAATTTCTTCTATGAAAAATTTTCCTGATTTTTCATCAGGAAAAACTTCATGGCTGCTCAGGGCAGAGGGGGAGTGACCATGCCTGGAAGTGCTCAAAAACCAAGCAGAGGTGTCACTTCATGGTCTGGCTTAGTGACATGGTGGGATTCCATCAAAGGTTGGGCTTGGTGATCTTGGAGGTCTTTTCCAGCCTGAATGGTTCTGGAATGGTGAATGTGACCCAGGAAGGCTTTGCCCTCTCACAGTCCTTGAGTTACCCCGTAGGAAATCCAGGCAGAGGAAATCCAGCAGCTCGTGCTGGTGATCCCCAGCGTTCCAGGGGAGCAGCAAACAGGCAGCTGTGTCCCTGGCTCTCCACTCTGTGCAGCTGCAGGGTTCCACCCCTTGCCCTGGGAGCAGCACCTCTCTCTCAGTACCTCATTTCCACCCTTTTTTAGGCACTGCAGCTCTGAACCTCACAATGATGAATTCCTTCAAGACCCACAGAGAAACCTTTACCTGCCCCTGTTTGTGCTGCACAGCCCAGCACCAGCCCCTGTCCCACCCCTTCGAGCTGTGGAAGGATTCCCACGCGCTGGGAGCAGGGCTTTGTTCTTTGGTGGGATGATCTGAGCAAATCACTGCTCTGATCCCAGCCACAAGGGGCTTCTTCCACACTCAGGACACCAGGGAACACCAGGACCTGTCTTGTTCTCCTTCCCCATCAGAGGCTTCCTGGGGGCAGCTGAAAAGTCACACCAGGGACGAGGTTCTGTCACCCATTTCAAGGGTGACATTGAAATTTCTGCAGAAACGGAGCTACAAAATTATCAATTCTGGTGACTGAGCAGGACCTCAAGGAGGACTGGACATCTCTGATGGGCAGCAAACCTCTCCTGTCCACTGCCAGCACCCTGACCCTGCTGCTCCTTCTCCTGCCTGGATGACAAGTGTTATTCCAAGCCTGCAGGCGAGCTGTAAATACAAAAACATGCACACCCTCTATTAACATTAGCAACAATATTTAAATCACACTCTGGAGGCTAAATTGGCGAAAACTCAAAGGTGACACAGAGAGAGCAGCCCTTGAACAAAGCACCAGAGGTGGAGGTGCTGTTCCAGCTTGCCCAGGCTCTCCCGCTCCCCCCTGCTCTGAGAGGGCAGATCCAGCTCGGCCCAGGCGTGGGAACTGGGCTCCCAGGGTGCCAAAAACACACAGAGGGGGCTGGAGGGCTTCACGGGGCAGAAGAGTGGGGCTCTGTCCATGAGATCACAAACAGCTGCCCACAGAACCTCAGAATCATGGAATACAGAATTCACAGAATCACTGGGTTGGAAGAGACCTCCAAGATCATCGAGTCCAACCCTTCCCCAACACCTCAACTAAACCATGGCACTGAGTACCTCATCCAATCTTTTATAAACACATCCAGGGATGGTGAATTTTTAGGTTAGGGAAATTCTGGCATCACAGCTCTGCCCTGGCAGGGTCACCTGGAGCAGGTGACACAGGAACACCTCATCCAGGTGGGTTTGGGATGCCCCAGAACTCCACACCCTCCCTGGGCAGCTGCTCCAGAGCTCCATGGAAAGAAGTTCCCTGTCACATTGAGGTGAAAGTTGTTGTGTTTTATTATGTGACCACTGCTCCTCATCCTGTCCTGGGCAGCCCTGAACCGAGCCTGGCACCACGCCCAGGTGGGCTGAAACTCCAGGTTTTCCACTGGAAAAGGGATCCTTCCCTAAAATCAGAATATAGCAATTGGAGTTACAATCTGTGTTTGACATATTCCTTAAATCCCAGCTCCTGGATCGATGGTGGGATGTGAGACTCTGCTCTTTCCACAGAGACTCCCTGTTGAAAATTACACTTCAAACGTGACATTTGCTGGCTCAGAATCAAAAAACCCTTTAAATAGACCCACACTGACATTCTCTAAACAGCCAGGTGTTGAAGTCAGTGTTAAACTGGAGTCATTTTCATACAGAGTCGTGATCTTTAACATTTCTGAGCTAAGACAGAAAAGTGCTTTACAAAGCCCTCTGGGGATATGACCCAAAGAACAGCAGCTGAACCGTGGGCTCTCAGGAACTGCAGCTTGCACTGTGTCTTTATTGAAGTCTTCATTTAGCTGTGTCTTCATTTCCCCCCAATTTTCGTGCCTTTCCCAAAGCCATGAGTCACAGCCCTGAGAACTCTCCATTGCCCCCCATGGCAGCCCTCCAGCTCCTGTCTCAGCAGCAGACTGGGGTGAGTTTGCAGGAGCAGCTCGAGGTGTAGGTGAGGAGAAAGGCAAGAGGAGGAGGATGCAGAGGGGCAGCAGCCTCTCTGCTTTGGGCTGTCCTGGTTTGGAGGACAGGTGTCTGCCAATAAAGGCAGAAGCTTCTCTTTGAAATAAAGAATGTAAATCTCCTCCCTCCAAATTATTATTATAATTCTGAAATTAAGGGGCTCCTCAGGCAAAGAGATGGGAATTAGGAATAACAGTTCTTTACCAGGAAAATTAAAATAGAAATGCAGTATTACAAAGAACAATCCCAAAACCCTGCCAGAGTCAGAATCCAAGCTGACACCCGTCAGGCAGTCAGGGTGTTGGCAGCAGTCCCATTCAATGGTGGCTGCATCCTCCTGCAGTGGCAGATGTGGTTCAGCTGGAGCAGTGCTCCTGGAGAAGGTGCAGTTTCCTCTGAAGCTCCAGGGATGATGTGGAAAGGTCTGGTTTTCCTCTGGAATCCAGTGGAAAGAAGGTACCTTGGTGTCCAAAATCTCAGTTTTTATCTAGGTAGGAAAGGTTTGGCTCCTCCCCCTGGGTGGAGCATCTCCCAGTGGGATGATGTAATTTTATCAGTCATGCCCTGGGACTCACTGGCCATGAACAGGAGATATCTCCTGGAGGGAGGATGGGCTGTGGAAAGATAAAGATGATTGCCCAGCTGGTTTAAAGATGGCCCATTAGCAGAGGATATGTGGCAGGAGATCAGGGTCACTGCCCCACCCGGCTGCAGCAGATGGTGACAGAATTCACATTTCTGGCCACATCCTGTATTGCAGCCCAAGACAATGGCACACACAGAGTGTGCCCACAAAGCCCCAGGGCAGGGGGGTGGGAGGCACTGCTGAGCCCCCTTTCCCTGCCGTGGCCAAGAGCTAAGGGATAATTCCTCTTTGTATTTAGGATGTGTGTGAGAGCTCTGTGTTTGCTCAGCACCTTCCACCTGAGGTTTTACACATCATAAAACAGGCTGAGAAGGAGCAAATCCTCAAGGGGCAGGATCTGCCTGTCCTGCCATTCCTACAGAACACCCACCCCTCTGCCCAGGGACCTCCATCATGCCCAAAATGTCTCTTCCATTCTCCCCTTCCCTTGCAGTGACAATGTGAGGTAGGAAGGACCCAGCTGGTTTTGACACTTGGTTCAGTTCAGGCTGGAGAATTCTCCCTGTTGCCTGTCAAGGCTCCTTTCACTGCTGGACCCAACACTTGCAGTAAATCTGCACCTCAAGGAGACTTTGGCCAAGTTCCTGAGCAGCCCAAATCTCCAGAGGCTGTGCCTGTGGTGTGAGAGGGTCCTGTGCCCAGCACAGCACCCAGAGCTGGGACAGAATTGGTGTCACCTTCCCCTGGCTCCTCAGGGCACTCCTGCCCTGTGGCTCATCCTCAGAGCCGCCCCTGAGGCCATTCCCAGCTGGTTTATCCCACTGGAGCCTGGGAAACCAGCACAAAAACAACGAGAGGTCAAAAAAAGCTCAGAAAATAGCTTGGAGCCAGGCCCTGTGCCCTGGAGAACCCCCCTGAGCAGTGAGACAGGAGCTGCTCTTTCCCACTGGGCTGGGGGTGGGCTCTGCCTGTGGATGGGTGCCTTTAGTATTTAATATTAATGCCTTTAGTATTTAATATTAATGAGGCTAACCCATTTCACTGCCCACCCAAAGTGTGAGCTGATGTTGGGATGCCCTTTCCTGCTGCTTCTTTCTCTTCCACTGCTCCACATCTCCTGTTTTGACCTCTCTGCCCCATCCCTTTTCTTTCCTCTTGTCCTATTTTTTTTTAACTTAAATCTAAAAACTCGCCTGCCGTGGAAAGTGCAAGGAAAAGTGAGACGAAAAGGTGAAAGGAAGAAAATTGAATTAATCAGTGTAGTTATAACAACAAAAATGTAGAGAGATAAAGGAAGGGGAAGGAAAAGTGGAGCAGGAGAGCACAGCAGTGGGGTGATGTGCAAAGAAAGAGTGGAAAGCTTCAAATGTAGGAATGGAAGAGAAAGGACAAGGCTGCCCTGACTGAGGGAAGGCACTCAGGCATCCCACAGCACAGGCAGGGAGCAGTGGGTGGGACAGCCCTGCACAGCTGGAGCAGATGTGCTGGTGGGGATTGGCACACAGGCACCACACAGGAGACGAGGGCACAGAGAGCTGAGACTTCCCTGCAGGTGAGACCAGCCCGGAGAGCAGGAACCTCCTGAAATGCTGAGCATTTTCCCTGCTAACTCAGACACTTTGTCCCCTGGCCCAGACTGGCTGGTCCCTTCCCTGTTCACAATCTCCTCTTGCTTGGCCTGCTCTCCTCCCCACCCTTGGGCTGTCCCTGGGGCTGGGGACAAGCTCCGGGTCCCAGGTGTGGGTCTGACATTTCAGCACTCATGGTGTCCCCAGGGGTGGTGGCAGTGCCCAGAGAGATGCTCAGGGGCACTTCAGGGGCCCAGTGCCACATGTCCCTGCTGGGTCTGGGTGTGGGCTCTGCTGGGGCTGGGGTCTGCAGGGCCTGAGCTCTTACTGAGCCAGCACCTGCGAGCCTGACTTCTCACCTGAGCAAGGGCTTGCAGGGCTGAGTCCTTACCTGAATTCTTACTGAGCCTGGGTCTACAGGGCCTGAGTTCTTACCTGAATCAGGATTTGCAGGGCCTCAGTTCTTACCTGAGTCCTACTTGAGTCAGGGTCTGTAGGGCCTGAGTCCTCACCTGAATTCTCACCTGAGTTCTCACCTGTGCCAGGGCAGAGGCAGGGCTGGGTGTCCCCCTGAGCAGGGACCCCTGACCGTGGCTCACACCTCTGCCCCTCAGGGCTGGACCCCACAGGTGCCCATGGAGCCATTCCCAGCTGCCATCACACAGGAGGGCAGAGACAAGAGGCTCCTGGATGGCTGAAAAAAAACAATTTTTGCCAGGAGATTCCAGCGCTGCACCCCACGCGTGACACAGTGCACATCACCCAGGGGCATGGAACAGCAGCCACTGGTCACATCCATCCATGGATCCATCCATCCATCCATCCATCCATCCATCTTCCATCATCCATCCATCCATCATCCATCCATCATCCATCCATCCATCCATCCATCTTCCATCATCCATCCATCCATCATCCATCATCCATCCATCCATCATCCATCCATCATCCATCCATCCATCCATCCATCCATCCATCCATCCATCCATCCATCATCCATCCATCCATCCATGGATCCATCCATCATCCATCCATCCATCCATCCATCCATCCATCCATCCATCATCCATCCATCCATCATCCATCCATCCATCCATCCATCCATCCATCCATCATCCATCCATCATCCATCCATTCATCCATCCATCCTCCATCCATCCATCATCCATCCATCCATCCATCCATCCATCATCCATCCATCCATCATCCATCATCATCCATCCATCCATCCATCATCCATCCATCATCCATCCATTCATCCATCCATCATCTATCATCCATCCATCCTCCATCCATCCATCATCCATCCATCCATCCATCCATCCATCCATCCATCCATCCATCATCCATCCATCATCCATCCATTCATCCATCCATCATCTATCATCCATCCATCCTCCATCCATCCATCATCCATCCATCCATCCATCCATCCATCCATCCATCCATCCATCCCTCTATCCATCATCCATCCATCATCCATCCATCCATCCATCCATCCATCCATCCATCCATCCATCCATCCATCCATCCATCCATCATCCATCCATCCATCCATCCATCCATCCATCATCCATCCATCCTCCATCCATCCATCATCCATCCATCCATCCATCATCCATCCATCCATCCATCCATCCATCCATCCATCCATCCATCCATCCATCCATCCATCCATCCATCCGTCCATCCATCCATCTCCAGCCCCTCTGTGAGCTTGGCTCGTGGTCCCAGTGCTCAGTAGCCAGCCCAGGCTGCTGGGGCTGATCCCAGCTGAGATGAAAATCTCAGCCCCACCCCTCAGACAGGGATAATGATTTCCTGAAGCCTCACCGTGGTTGGTTTTTGTTTTGCTGAGCTGTTGCTATGCACCTGAGGCTCCGCCAGGGAAGTCGGCTCTGCAGAGGAAACAACCCTGGCAAAAGTCACCAAATCATTGTTCTGGCACCTTCTGTGTCATGGACAAACACATGAATCTGCACTTGTTTATCTGGAGGCACCGGGGCAGGATTTAACTGGGCTGATTTGTCTGTTGGACCTGCTGCTCTCGGTGGCAGCACTTAGCCCCAAAAAACAAAACCAGGAAGAGACTAAGTGTTCCCACACAACTTCCAGCACAATCAGCAGCCCTCCTCGAAAGCGCCTTTGAAACAAGAAATGCGAGAGGGAAAAAACAATTAACACCAGGGACTTTATTGGGAAAAAAAAAAGACAATTCTTCCATTAATCAGAGCCTTATCAGCAGCAAGGTGATATAAAGCCGGGGTTTAATTGGAGCTGAGCAATGTGTTTGTGCTGCTGTGGAGAGCTTGTCTATGTGAGCAGGAATGTGGCCTGCATCCTGTTTTCCCTGCTGCTGGGGGAGGAATCCGCTCCGTTCCTTGAAGGGCTGCGGCGTGTTTGCCACCAGCTCCACGCTGGGTTCCTGCTCCTCGGTGTGCTTTGTGCTCCAGAGCACACGGGGATGTTTGGGAGGAAGGCACAGCCGTCCTTCCAGCGGGAGCAGCAGGTGCTGCTCGCTGTCCCTTTGTGCCCCCAGATCCCAGAGCACACGGGGATGTTTGGGAGGAAGGCACAGCCGTCCTTCCAGCAGGAGCAGCAGGTTCTGCTCGCTGTCCCTTTGTGCCCCCAGACCCCAGAGCACACGGGGATGTTTGGGAGGAAGGAGCAGCCGTTCTTCCAGCGGGAGCAGCAGGTGCTGCTCGCTGTCCCTTGTGCCCCAGACCCCAGAGCACACAGGGATGTTTGGGAGGAAGGGAGCAGCCGTCCTTCCAGCGGGAGCAGCAGGTGCTGCTCACGTCCCTTTGTGCTCCTAGATCCCATCCCAGAGCACACGGGGATGTTTGGGAGGAAGGCACAGCCGTCCTTCCAGCGGGAGCAGCAGGTTCTGCTCGCTGTCCCTTTGTGCCCCCAGACCCCAGAGCACACAGGGATGTTTGGGAGGAAGGCACAACCGTCCTTCCAGCGGGAGCAGCAGGTGCTACTTCGCTGTCCCTTTGTGCCCCCAGAGCACACGGGGATGTTTGGGAGGAAGGCACAACCGTCCTTCCAGCGGGAGCAGCAGGTGCTGCTCACGTCCCTTTAATGCTCCTAGATCCCATCCCAGAGCACACGGGGATGTTTGGGAGGAAGGCACAGCCGTCCCTTCCAGCGGGAGCAGCAGGTTCTGCTCGCTGTCCCTTTGTGCCCCCAGAGCACACGGGGATGTTCGGGAGGAAGGCACAGCCGTCCTTCCAGCGGGAGCAGCAGGTTCTGCTCGCTGTCCCTTTGTGCCCCCAGAGCACACGGGGATGTTTGGGAGGAAGGCACAGCCGTCCTTCCAGCGGGAGCAGCAGGTGCTGCTCGCTGTCCCTTTGTGCTCCATCCAGCTGCCCCGGGCACGGTGGGACAATTCCGCTGCTGGGACATTCCAGAGCCCAGGGTGGTTTCCTCTGCTGCTCACCTGTGCCTTTGCAAAGGGCAGCACAGACAGGACCGGCTTCTGGAGGGGGGTTTGCTCCATCCTGGGGGTGCCCAGAGCCCCCAGATCCCAGGAAAACCAAGACAAGGCATCAGGCAGGGAAAGATCCTCCAGCCCCTCTGCTCCTCCACCTGTGAGTGACCTTTGAAGGGTGATGGGCACTGCCTTCCACGGCAAGCACTCGGGATGGGCTTCAGCCTCTGCCAGCCCTCAGATCCACGCCAGTGCCTGGAAGTGTCTCTCATTGATCCTGCCTTTCCCCTCTTTCTGCTTCCTGTCACCAATCCCTTTTTAGCACAGGGAGCCTCCACCCTGCTGTCTTTAACACCAGGATAACTACAATTTATAAACCCTTTTCCCAGTCCCCACCTCTCACAAAGGGATTGATGCCATTTTGTCAGGATGAACAGCCCCAACCCAAATCCAACACCATTTTCTGCACTAAAGCTCCACTTGGCTTGCATGGAGATCTATCCAAACCCCTCAGGACTGTCCTTGGAGCACAAATATAAAGTGTGGCTTCCTCAGGCAGGGGTGGCAATGTCACCCAGGAGCAGCTTGGAAGTGTGGCACCAGCACCCAGCAGAGCAGCCCAGCATAATTAAGCAGCATTCTTATTCACGTCATCTCCTGGCTTTGGCATGGCTTTTATTGCAGTCATTACAAAGACAGATATTACTTTTGGATTGACTCACTTGATGGGTTGATCAGCACTTTATTGTAGCCTCCAGTTATAGCACTTTTTATGGCAGCCAGAAGAACTTAACCATTAGCACACTATTAGGAAGAACACTGGCAACTGATTAAGTTGCTGAAGGTCAAAGACATTTTTCTTAATTGCTCCGTGTGTTCTCCCTCCTCCTCCCCCTGCAACGGAGCTGGAGGGAGAATTATTCCCTTTTAACAACAAAGTCACGGGGCAGCACCTCGGATTGGCCACCAAATCCCTGGGGAGAGGCTCATTCCCCACCCCAGATCTTCTCTGAACTGTTAAAATCTCACTGCTGGAATGAAGGTGTGGAGATTTCCATGGATGAAAAGGAAAAAAATCCTCAGGGTGAGTTACTGGGTGCCACACACTGCAGAAAATGGGCAAATGGGGTCAGAATGAAAGGATGTGCCGAGGGGACATCCCTGGCTTTGGAGGGACATGGGAGAGGATTTCCCAGCCTCTGTGAGGACTCTTACAAATCCCAGCTGGATTTTCCATCTTCTGTTGGGGCTCTCACAACTCCCAGCTGGATTTTCCAGCCTCTGTTGGGGCTCTCACAAATCCCAGCTGGATTTTCCAGCCTCTGTTGGGGGCTCTCTGAATTGTGGCTGCTGCCAGAACAGCCCCACCACAGGCAAGAAGAGATCCCAGGTTCTGGCAAAGTCTCTCAGATCAGCTCTGTCATCCTCCCCCTTGGAACACCCCTTGAGGTGTTTTTCCTGAATTCCTGGGGAAAGATGCTCAGCAGGTGTTCGTGCCCTGTTCTCCAGGCTGTGCTTCCATGGTGCTCAAGGGGCACTCAGGAATGACAGGAATGACAATTCCCGAGCCAGTGGCACCTCCCTCCCTGTCCCCAGCACAGAAAGTTTCACCTGTGGGATGCAGGATGTGCTTACCTGGAGCTCATTAGCCCAGCACAGCTAATTAATGCAATTTGTGATGTGTGATCCCTTCATCTGACTGGGACCATTTCAGTTTTCTCCTCCAGATCCTCTCCTCTTCCTGCCCACCCGAGATGAGAAGCCAAAATCACCAAAAGCCATTTTTGTTTAAAAAAAAGCACAAATCTCCCTGATGCTGGTGGCCTGTCAGTCTCATCCCCAGCTGCTCCTTTCAGCTCCATCCTGTTTTATAGCACCACATCTTCTCCCAAGCAGCTCAACAAACATTAAAAGGGAGCAAAGTCCCATAAAAAAAAAATGCTGAGAACTGGCCCGTGGTGCAGGAGGGAAGTTTGCTCCCTGTGGGCCATTAGGGAAGGGCTTTTTTCCAGGAATTCTTAAAAAATGGGAGAGTCACATGCAGGGCACACGATGTTCATTTTGATGGGAATTATCAATAGGAAAAAAAACTGGATCTTATCAAAAATACCCATCACTTACACTCAGTAAATAGTTACACTGCCTTTGGAAAAGGCCTGATCTCCTGGATTTGCCATTTAAATGAAGTTTCATTATTCTGCTCATTCCTGTTACCTCTGAGAATTTATAAAACACACCTCCTTCAGCTAATCTTTATCAGCCAATTCAAGAGAATTCAATTCACAAGAATAAGCACAGTCCTCTCTTATCCCTTTTCACCCTAATTAAGATGCTCTTAAGCATCTTCTTCCCTCGGGTGTTCCCTAATTAGGGCTGGTAATTAAAGCTGTGCCCAGCATTGGCATCAGTTCAGGCTCAGCTTGTCCCTCAGTCCTTGGTGGCACTGAGGGACCTTGCAGGACATCCCAGCAAGGAGCTCTGCTGAGCTTTGGCATCAGGGCACTTCCCAGGGTTTCATTCTCTGCTTCTCACTCTGAGCCCAAAATTTCCCCACTTGAAGGTGGGGGAGCCACTCTGGAATATTTCCCATTATTCCTATAGCAAAATTTCCTCTGTTAATTTATCTCAAGGCCCCAAAATCTCTCCCCCCTCCCACAATGATTATTTCAGATTTTCCCTCTGTGCTTCAAGACCAGACACTGTGGAAGAGCTGGGGAGCATCTCCTGTGATCCCACCTCCCAAAATGTGGGGCTCCCCTGGTGCCAGGGCCCTCTGAGCATCCCAAACAGGGATATTTTCCCTCTGAGACCAAGGTCTAACCAAGGTTCCTTTGGGACTTCAGAATGACAAATAAAAACCCAGGGCTGGTTCAGAGGACATTGCAGAGAGTGGGAAATCTTTCCTGGGAAATGCATGAAATCCTCATTTTCCTCATTCCCACCCCTGCAATGAGCCCCAGCAGGACCAAACTGGAATTTAACCAAAACAGGCATAATTCCAGGCAGTTCTGGAGTTCTGTTCAGCAGAAGAGGGGAGAATTTCACCATGGATATTGTACATGTTACACAGGAAATTTGCAGTGTTTCAGGGAATTTTTCCCCTTTTTACCTGTAATTCCAGGTCCTTTTTATGGTACCTTCACCATTAAAGTCCCAGGGACAAAGATTTATTGCCACAGAAACATCTGACAGACTGATTTTCACACCAAGCCCTGGGGTAGAGGCTTGGCCATGGGAGAGGCAGCTCAGCCAGGAAAATCAGGGAATGGGAAAGGCTGGGACACCTCCTGAGCCTTCAGCATCTTCTCATCATCCTTTTGAACAATAATAATAATTGATAATAAAATGATCCCTTCCCAGATCTAAAGCTCTGTCCCTGCCCTGCTGACCCCACAGGGAGGGATTGGAGTCAACCACGGGCAAACATCACATCCACAACAACCTGGGCACAACTTCCCACCCCTGCTCCCACAGAAATCCAGAAGGAAGGAGGTGTTGAAGTTAAGGAATGTTTAAATCAGCCAGATGGATTCTAGATGGGTTCACTTTGAAGAAATGTGCCCAGGACCATTCCCAGCCTCCCTTTCCCATTTCTTTTGCCCATCTGGATTTCTTTCCCTTCACCCACCACCACCCAGCCACCAAATAAGGAAGGAAAGTGCCATTGACTGTTGTCATTATTTATTACAAATTATATCCTTGAAAAATTACTGTCTAAAAAAAAAAAATCAATAGATTTAAATAAATATACAGATTTCAGGATGCTACATATGGCAGGTGTGCAATGAGTCACTTAAGGATGGGACATTACACACACACGAGATTGACAGAGGACTTGACAGCAGTAGTTTTATTTTAAATTACTCACATTAAACCATGTGCAAAATTTCCTCTGGAACAAACCCTTTCAGGATTTTCTTCTTTTGGTTTTTTAGAGTGACTCCAACCTTCAGAAGGTCAAAGATAAAAACAGATTCTCTGCAGCTTTGGGGACCAAATGATTAATCTGCTGTTTCATTCACAATACAATCAATTGGTCTTATTTTTCCCCTTTCCAGGGTTTAAAGCAAAATCAAGGAATTATTTTTCTTGTCCATTGGGACTGTACTTGCAACAGCCACAGATTTTGGTCCACCACCAACTTCGAGCAGCCTTTCCAAAGCTCCTGTGCAATCCTGGCACGGGCAGCAGAGGGACCCAGGAGTGAGAGCAGCAGGGACAGCCCTGGGCTCAGCTCAGCCTGCCCAGCAAACAAAAGTGCATTTGTGACAGCTCTGGGGCCCTTTGCCTCAGGCTTGGGTTCTAGGCCCACCCTGGGCTCAGTGTTTTTCCCAAATTTTTCCCCTCTCCCCTGGGCCAGCAGATGTGGGTTTAAACCTGAGCCAGACAGGTTAAAAGCTCAGGCAGGGCTCTACAGAATCACAGGGGTTTGGGTTGGAAGGGACCTCAAGGATGATCCAGGTCCACACCCTGTTCTGGCCAGTCCTTCCCTCCACACCATTCCCACCTGGCTGCCCCTCACCTGAGGCACTCCCCACAGGGACCCGAGTGGTCACTCACTGTCCAGAGCCCGAGCCAGGGCTGACCTAAGCCAGGCTCTGTGTGCCCTCTCTGCCCCAGCCCTTCCCTCCAGGCAGGGCTGGGAGGAAGTTGGGATATTCAGGAGCTGGAAGTCCTCACTAAGGGCTGGTCCAGGGAGATGAGATGGGGTCACTGGCCCAGAGCAGGCTCTGCTCACCCTCCCCTGGCTGTGGGGGCTCCTGCACAAACCCAGCCCCACGGCAGGCACTGCTGGGTGTGGTGCCATCCCCGGGGGCACTGATCCTGCACCTCTGCTACAGCCATTCCCACGTGGGAATCCATCCCAGCCCCTGCCTGCTGAGCTGAAATAAACTTTTCATACAAACTGGGAGCTGTTCCACCACGGGAGCCTCGCTCATAGGCACCGACTGACGAGAGAAAAGTGCACAGGTGGGTTTGGGCTGGAGGCAGCTCATCCCTGAGCAGTGAGCAGCCAAACCCTCTGAGGGGGCCAGGCTGGGCTCAGGCAGCTGGAGGCAGAGCAGCCAGGCCAGCGAGGGGCTCGGTGCTGCCCTGAGCTGTGATTCACCCCACGCGTGGGCTGAGCCCTGCCGGGCAGAGTCCGGCTGCTGCTGCCCCAGCACGGCCCCTGCCTGGTCCAGAAAGGCACAATGCAGCTCCAGGACGCTCCTCTGACTGCCTGGAGAGACAGTTTTTCCCTTTACAGCAGTCCCTCGAGTGCTCGTTCATGCAGCAGGAACACAGACTTCCACTTCCTTCCCTTCCACTCACGGCCTTCCCTGCAGCTCCAAAACCGACAGCAGAGCTGGTGGCACCCACAGGACTCCAAATTCTTCTGGTGAGCTTGGTGTGCACCTCTTATCTCTTCTTCTTCCAGAAGTTTTTCTCCCAGGGCAGAGCTGGTGGCTGTGCATCCCTCCGGGAGCGCTGCTGGCGGGACACCCGGAGCTCCCTGGGGACACAAGGGACACCGTGGTCACTCTCCAGCCCAGCTGCACCCTGAGCAGCTCCCCACCATTTATCGACCCTCAGCACCACTTCTGGGAGGCAGGAGATGGGGAAGGAAGTGCAGGAATTGCTGTGCATGAAGCCACAGTGGAGCTCCACCAAGCCCAATGAGGTGGAAGGGGATTCAAGGATGACCCAAAGTGCTGCTTCCCCAAATCTGCCTTTCAGGGAGTTCCCCCATTGCCTCTGATTTAATTGCCATCAATTCATTAATTTGTGATCTCCCTTTAGCTCAGTTACACTCCTGGAGTTGTTGTTGGAATGTGTGAAAAGTGGGGATTAAAAGGTAGCACGTTACACTGAAGATTTTCACACAGATTCACCACCTTCCATTGACAATCTCAGTCTGTATTTTTGGGACTCTTTGTCTTTTGAGACTGATGTGCCTTTACAAAAAACAACTTTATAGCACTGCTCAGCTCTTTTGAAGGTTTAAACCCACAACAATCCTGACAGTTTCTCCCCACAATTCCCTGATGTGGGGTTAGAAAAGCTCTGTCCTCTGCTCCAAAGTTGCTGCCCAATAAATTATCTTCCTGCACGATGCCATCCCCCCTCCCTCCTCTGTCCATCGCTCATCTGCCTGTCCCACATCAGAGCAACTCCCCACTCCAATCAAGAATTACATTTTGCTCAGGTTTGGGAAGGGCAAACACAGCCCTGGCTCCCTGTGATGAGCCTCCAGTGCCCACAGAGCAAGGAACAGCCAATCTCCACTGAAAGGAGGCAGGAGGCAGAGGGTCACATCGAGAGCTCACTGCAGCCTGGGCTACAATCACACATTTTGAGGTGCTCGTAAGGAATGTTCAGAGTGGGTTTAGTGCCCTGCTCACCTGAGAGCTCTCAGCAGCCCATGGTGGGGAGGCCTCGTGGCTCCGTTCTGCAGAGACCTCGCTGATGCTGCAGAGCTCACGGGGAGCTTCAGGCTCTGGAGGTACCTGAAGAGCAAGAGGAGAAGCCTGAGCCACCCAGAGCCAGGCTGTGGGGAGCTCGGGGGGAGCCTGGCCCGGTGACAGACAGCTGAATGCACGGCTTTGAAGGGTTAATTGCAGCTATTTGGGAGCTATTCTCGGCTTACTTCACCGCTATTCCCTCGTGCCAGAGCGCCTCTATTCACGTTTAATGACTGGGGACTGTAACTATTGCCTGGCTGTGGAATTAATGACAGATATCCACAGCGAATGCACTCCACCTCCCTTCGGCAGCGCTGCTGAAGCTGAACTGAGACCCCACATGCACCAGGAACAGAGGTGACCACAGCACATTTGGCTGCTGAGCTCTGCTCCCCTCTGAGCCGTGCAGGGGACACTGGCGTCCCAAACTCAATATCCCTTGTCCCCACTCCAGGGTGCTGCCAGCTCTCCTTCCTAAGCAGAGACACTGATGTCCCAAAGCTCCACACCCCACGTGTCCCCACCCCCAGACTGCTGCCAGCTCTCCCTTCTGAGCAGAGACACTGATGTCCCAAACTCAATACCCCAACTTGTCCCCACTCCCAGCTCTCCTTTCTGAGCAGGGGACACTGATGTCCCAAAGCTCCACATCCCCACTGTCCCCCACTCCCGCCAGGGTGCTGCCAGCTCTCCCTTCTGAGCAGAGACACTGGTGTCCCAAACTCAATACCCAACTTGTCCCCATTCCCAGGGTGCTGCCAGCTCTCCTTTCTGAGGAGGGACACTGATGTCCCAAAGCTCCACACCCCACTTGTCCCCACTGCCAGGGTGCTGCCAGCTCTGCCTTCTGAGCAGAGACACTGGCGTCCCAAACTCAATACCCCCACTTGTCCCCATTCCCAGGCTGCTGCCAGCTCTCCCAGGGCATCCCCAGGCTCCTGGCAGCAGCAGCAGCAGGGATGGAGGTGACATTGCTGCCTCTCAGCTGCCGAAGGGACCCTTGTACACCCAAACCACCCGGTGACACCGCCGGGGCTCCGGTGGGGGGAGAAAAAAGCCACCAAATCCCAGCTGCAGGCAAAGAGCCCACGGAGCTGTGCGGGCACAGCAGCTCCTGAGCCCCGCCTGCCCTCACCCTGGCACCCCCAGGACGTGCCCAGCGCTTACCCAGGCCTGCCCTGGCAGAAGGTGGCACAGATGCTGTCCCTGGAGTGCGAGCACTCGCACCTGCCCGCCGACCTCCTGCGCCGCCTTGGCGGGCTGCCCAAGCCGTAGGGAGCGGTGTGCCTGGGAAAAACAAAGGAATTCAGCCATGCCACCAGCTTTTTATTGGCCAACAGCTTTATAGCAGGGTGCTGGGAGGCAGCCAAGCCAGTGCCAGCATAATAAAAGACGCGTCTATAAGACAGAAGGTGAAAAGGTCACTGATAGGTCTGAGCTCCTCTCCCACCTCCTGTTTCCCCACCCCACCCCTCCCTGCCGGGAGGGCTGGCTGGGAAGGGGAGTTTTGACTCCTTGCCGCAGCCCAGGTGCCTGTGCAAGGGTTGCCACCTGGGCTGGGCGAGCTGGCGGCTCCCAAGGGTGGCCCAGCCCGGCAGCCCCAGCACAGCTGAGGTGTCAGCGCTCTCCTTCCCCGCAGCTTCAGCACACAGGACACGGCACAGCCCGAGATGTCTCGGGGCCAGAGCAGGTTCTGGTGCTCACAGCCTGCCCCCAGAGCGGCGAGCTCCCTCCCGCTCCATCTCTGATGGCAATCTCCTCTCCCAGAGGCTGCAGGATTGGCAGGCAGGCACTGCAACTATTCCTCGAGCAAGCAGCGAGTTGTAAATGCATGTCAGTGAGCGCGATTATAGCCACACCTGAGCGCGTGTGCTGCGCTCCAGTGCGATGGCCATGGGTCTGAAAGCGCCGGGAAAGCTGCTCCGGCATTCCTGAGGGCAGGGCTTGGCAGTGCCAGCCCACCACGCCTCATCAACAACACGGGCAGGCAGCAGCCAGGTTAGAGCGGGCGAGCGCGGAGAGGAACTTTCCCGACTTGCAGCCACAACATCCCGGCGCTGCCGAGGTGCAAACCTCAGGAAAAGCCGAGCCCGGGAGGAAGCAGCAGCCGGTGCTTTCAGCCCGAGCCCCAGGGCTTGGACAAACACCTGAGCAGCAGCCGCAGCACGGTCTGTCCCCTCCCGGGCTGAGCGCACACCTTGGAGCAGGTGCTGCCAGAGCCGCGGAGCAGCGGGGCCTTTCCCAGGTACCTGCAGCACAGGTACAGCTGTACCCAGCAGGTACAGCCCCTGCCCATCAGCAGAGCCCTTTCCCAGCCCCCTGCACAGCAGGTACAGCCCCTGCCCATCAGCAGAGCCCTTTCCCAGGTACCCCTGCACAGCAGGTACAGCCCCTGCCCATCAGCAGAGCCCTTTCCCAGCTCCCTGCAGCAGGTACAGCCCCTGCCCATCAGCAGGAGCCCTTTCCCAGCCCCCTGCAGCAGGTACAGCCCCTGCCCATCAGCAGGCCCTTTCCAGCCCCTGCAGCAGGTACAGCCCCTGCCCATGAGCAGAGCCCTTTCCCAGCCCCCTGCAGCAGGTACAGCCCCTGCCCATCAGCAGAGCCCTTTCCCAGCCCCCTGCAGCACAGGTACAGCCCCTGCCCATCAGCAGGGCCCTTCTCCAGCCTCCTGCCCAGCAGGTACAGCCCCTGCCCATCAGCAGGGCCCTTCTCCAGCCTCCTGCCCAGCAGGTACAGCCCCTGCCCATCAGCAGGGCCCTTCTCCAGCCTCCTGCCCAGCAGGTACAGCCTCTGCCCATCAGCAGAGCCCTTTCCCAACCCCCTGCCCTGCAGGTACAGCCCCTGCCCATCAGCAGAGCCCTTTCCCAGGTACAGCCTCTGCCCATCAGCAGAGCCCTTTCCAACCTCCTGCCCAGCAGGTACAGCCCCTGCCCATTAGCAGAGCCCTTTCCCAGGTACCTGCACGGCAGGTACAGCCCCTGCCCATCAGCAGGGCCCTTCTCCAGCCTCCTGCCCAGCAGGTACAGCCCCTGCCCATCAGCAGAGCCCTTTCCATCCCCCTGCAGCACAGGTACAGCTGTGCCCATCAGCAGAGCCCTTTCCCAACCCCTGCAGCACAGGTACAGCTCTGCCCATCAGCAGAGCCCTTTCCCAACCCCCTGCAGCAGGTACAGCTGTACCCATCAGCAGAGCCCTTTCCCAGCTCCCCTGCAGCAGGTACAGCCCCTGCCCATCAGCAGAGCCCTTTCCCAGCTCCCTGCCCAGCAGGTACAGCCCCTGCCCATCAGCAGAGCCCTTTCCCAGCTCCCTGCCCAGCAGGTACAGCCCCTGCCCATCAGCAGAGCCCTTTCCCAACCCCCTGCCCTGCAGGTACAGCCCCTGCCCATCAGCAGAGCCCTTTCCCATCCCCCTGCAGCACAGGTACAGCTGTACCCATTAGCAGAGCCCTTTCCCAGCTCCCTGCCCAGCAGGTACAGCCCGTGCCCACCAGCGGAGCAGCCCGAGCGCCGCGCTGTGCTCACCCAGGTGTGTTGACCCAGATGATGTCCAGGTGACAGAAGTAGATGCATTCCTTATCCAGCCAGCTGTTGCAGGAACATCGCTTGCTCCTCGGCGGCGCGGCCAGGTGCGACTCGGCCGGGGGCTGGCCCAGACCTGCAGCAGCACAAGGAGGGAGCGGGGGATGAGCGGCCCGTCCGTGTGTCCCCTCCGAGGGTCGCGGCGTCCCCGACGAGGCTGCAGCTCCTCCGGGGGCCGCCCGGAGCGAGGGTCCCGCAGCCTCCGGGCACCCCCGGCCCCCTCCCCACGCCGAGTGGGCGCAGGGGGTCCCCCCCTCCCGTGCGGGCACCCCGGGGGCACCGAGCCCCGCTGCAGCCCGGGCTCACCGGCTTCCAGCAGGGCGCACAGGGCGAGCGCCAGCAGCACGCCGGGGTGGCTGCCCATGACCGCGGCTCCGCGCTGCCGGCTCTGGGGCTCCTCGGGCTTTTTCCTCCTCCTCCTCCTCCCGACCCGGCTCTCCCCGCGGAGCCGCCGCGCTGTGTCTGGAGCCGGCAGGCGCCCGGCAGGTGCTTTATAGCCCGGCCCGGCGCGTCACCGCTCCGCCCCCGGGGAACGCCGGGCTCGCTGGGGCGGCGCGGACCCCCCGCTCCTCCCCCGGGACTCCGCGGGCTCCTCTGCACGGCGAGAAGGTGTGCGAGTGGGAAAAGTGTCCGAGATCGGGGTGCGGAGTGAGCCCCGAGGGGTCCCGCGGGCTGGGGTGCCGGTGGAGGCAGCGGGCACAGCGGGGTCCGCAGGCGGGAGACCCCCGCACCTCCCCCGGGCCCGGGGGATGCTTTAAACTGCACGGGCTGGGCAGAATTCAAGATCAAAGTCAAGTTTTCACTTGAAATGTCTTAATTTGACATACTTGATTTTAATAAAAATATAAATTGATAAACTCACTTGAAATTGCTGCTCAGCTCGTGCAATGGCAGTTTCGGCTTTCTCTCTCCCCTCTATTTTTTCCTTTAAATGGACTTTAAGGCTTTTGCTACCTTGAGCAATTAAAATTTCTTGCCATAAATCTACCCGAGCGCTGTCTAATTTCACTTCAGCATTCATGTGGTGCATTTGACATTATCTACACCTTTTCAGGATGCGAATCATGTGAAGCACAGTCACCTCCTGGCATGCACGAGGAGGAGTCCAAGCCCTCCACCTTGCCCGTGGTGTGTCAGGCAGGAGCAGGAAATTCCTCTGGGGAAGTGGTGGGTCCTGACCATGCCAGGGATGCATCACAGCTTCCAGGCACCCTGAATTCCTTGGGACCACCGATCCAGCTTGGAGTGACAAATTTGGGGCAAATCCTGCGAGGGGTTTAGAAAAATGAAATCACCATGTTGGTCTTTTGCAAGAGATTCTCAAAAGCTCCTTGGGAAAGGGAGTGTATTTTATTTGTTTACTATGAGCAGTTCAGCTTTTTATGGCCCTGTTGTCATGGGCAGATGCAAGGTGGTGGCAATTACAGTCACAGTGAGGTCTCATGCACAGGGACACGTGCGTGCAGGAAAGGAATGGGAAATAAGGAAAAGTGCAGGGAGGGAGAGTGAGGAAAAACGGCTCCTGAGCCAGAGCTGCTCCTCACAGCAGCCCATGGAAGTAAAACAGGTGATAACTGCAGGCCTGCAGGCAAAGTCTGGAGGATTTGACATTCCCTTGGTGCAAGCAGCAGTGGGAATTCCTCTGTGTGCTCATGCAAAATGCACACGGGGGGTGTGTGCAGGGAAAAAACAGTGGGAGCAAAGAAACTGCACAGGAGAGCACAGAGATTTACAGAGGGCATGAATGAGGGCCAGAGCAGATGAAAAATGTATGTACGGGCATGCCATGAACATAACAGAGTAGAGGATGTGTCAGGCAGAGAAAATCAGGAAGAGTGCAAATGATAAATTAATAAGAAAATCAAGCCAGAGCTCATAAAACAAAGCAAACAGAGGGAACTGTTTAACCTCTGTACCAATGCAACAATTATTCTAAAGAAAACAGGGAAACACAAAAGCAGCATTACCTGGTACTGCCCATGCTCCAGCTGTGCCAAGTTTCAGCGTTATGTCAGAGCTGTGTGTGACATTCCAGATGCCAGCCCAGTGATACAATAAACCTGCCTTGGCTGCCGTTCCTGCGCTCTCATCCTGGTCACTGCGGGCTGAAAGACGATCCCCTGGACGTGGGGAAGGCAACGCAGCCGTGTTTGCTCACCCCGAGGGAAGGCTGGCGAGCGAATGACATCATTTCACACAAAAAAGGGCGCTCTCTTTCAAGGGGCGCTGCCGGCGAGGCGCTGCCGCTCCGCGGGGTTGGTTTGCTGAAGGGATCAGCCCTGTCACCTCGTGCCCCAGGCAAGGAACAACAATCTCGAGCTAACCCCGGGATTTGGGCATCTGGGTTCAAGGAATTTCCTCCACCTTTTGTGGCCGGGGCTCTGCCACCCGGTTCACATTTCCAAGGAGCACCCGGAGCTCCACGTACCTGTCTGGAATCCGTGTGTGGCTGGAAGTGCCCCGATGTCTGCTGCTCTCTGCCATGCCAGGTGCAAAAACATCTTCACAAACCAGGCCTTTCACCCAAAGATACCTCAATTGGTGTCTTCATGTCCCAAAAATCCCCCCCAGACTGAAAATGGAGCAAATGTTACACCCTCGTGCTCATCCTGAAAAGAGAGCCTGAATTCCTTTTACTCTCCAGGAAAAGCTCTCCTGTGCTGAGCAGCACACCTTGGGATGTTTGGCACCAAAGGATGTGGGACTAGGGATGAATGCCACAGTTTCTTGCAGAGATGTGGGAACCCTGCAGAGATGAGGTGGGGTTGGCACTGAGCTGCCTTTGAACTGACCCAGCTCTCAGAGCTTTGTCCAGAGCTAAAGGGCTCCTGTGGAAAAACAATACTTTAAAAAGTTGTTTTGCCTTTAGGGCTGGAGAGGGAGGATGCCCAGACAGAAGGTGAAGCAGCTGCTTCAGCACCAAACACATCCCCACAGAGCAGGTGGGACTCAATGACACCTTGGAGCTCTTTTCCAGCCTCACGTGATCCCATGGCTCAGTGATTACTCTGCTGGCTGTGGTAGTTCCAGGAGCACCTGCTTGGTTTAGGCTGAACCACAGAATCTCCTGAGCTCAAGGGACCCACCGGGATCATCCAGTCCAACCCTCTTGAAAACCTTCAAGGAGGAATTCTGTTTGGAGTCCGAGGAGATAAAGCTCAGCCAGTGCTGAGTGGCCCCAGGAGCTGCTGCTGTAGCCCTGCCCCTGAGACAGGGCCCCAGAGGCTGCAGGGTGCCAGGGCAGGGCTGGGGACAGGAGATGGGGCAGCTGAGAGCTCTGGGACAGTGCCCAGCTCCAGGGGTGCAGGGCAGGGCGAGGGGCTGAGCTGGGCTCTGAGCTGGGAGCCAGGCTGCACAGGGACCAGCAGAGCTGTGGGAGCTGGGCTTGAGCCCTGCCAGCACAGCAGGGACAGCAGGGCAGAGTGACAGAGCCACAGGACACCCTGAGCTGAGGGACCCAAAGGGATGATCAATCCCAAATCCAAACCTGCCCAGCCCCCAGCAATGCCCCTGTCCATCCCTGGAGCTCTGGCAGCCTCGGGGCCGTGCCCATTCCCTGGGGAGCCTGGGCAGTGCCAGCACCTCTGGGGAGGGAAGAACCTTTCCCTGAGCTCCAGCCTGAGCTGCCCTGGCCCAGCTCCAGCCCTTCCCTGGCTCTGTCCCTGTCCCAGGGAGCAGAGATCAGAGCTGCCCCTCGGGAGGAGCTGCAGATCCCTGAGCTCTGCCCTCAGGGTGCTCTGCTCCAGCCACACACACCGACTGCCCAAAGCTGCTCCTTGTGCCTCCCCTCCTGACCCTTCACCGTCTTTGGGCACCCTCAAACACCTTGAGATCTCATATTTTGGTGCCCTACACCGACAGATATTCCATTTCCTCACGCTGTGGCCTGGGGGATCAGCCCACACTGGGAGCTGAGGTTCTCCTTGACCTCCAGAGCACGGAAAACCTGCCCAGCTCCTGCCACTGTCCCCGCTGTTCCCCTGATAAGGATCAGGAGCCAGCTTCCCAAGGCCAAGCCTCCTGGCACTATCACCACGCTAAAATCACAAAGAAAAACAACAGTGCTGGAGGAGGGCCGGGCCTGCTGCACAAACACAGCTCCCAGAGGAGGAACAAAGGCGTGCTCGGGGTCCTCAGCGCCAAAGATGGGCTTTGCCTCCTGCAGTTATTTTTTCCCTTTTGTTTCTGACTGCGGGAGCACATTGTTCATGTCACTGTGAGGAGTTCCAGGCAGACATGACGAAAGGGACAAAGCAGCCCAAGAGAGGAGACATCCCGTGCAGCCCTCACGAGCGGCACTGTTTGGAAACAAGGAGTGAGCAAACAGGAAAGGCCTTTAACCATTGAGCAGTCGGGATCCCAGCGTGCTCTTGGCACCAGCAGGAACAATGGGGTGATGTCACGAGCCAGAATTCCCCGTGGTGGATGGCAGCCCAGCAAATAATCATAATTCTTGTCCCGGGACATGAGCAACATTTTTCCACTGTTGGTCATCCCCCACGGAGCCGCTGTGAGGAAGTGTAGGAAAGAGACATTGTCAAGTGAGGCTTCCTTTGGGATTTGTGCTGCCCCCCCTGCCCTCCCCAGCTCAGCACATCAGCTGGAATAAATCCCAGCTTTCTGCTGATGGGGAGGACCTCAGTGAGGTGCAGGGGGGCTGGAGGAGATTTTCACACAGTGGAAAAGGGTGAGCACCATGGTCTGGATACTTGGAAGGCAGAGGGGCAGAGTTCCCTCAGCTCTGTGGGGCTTTGAGCTGACACAGAGTGAAGCTGGAGCATTGCCCATGGGATTCCAAAGGTGCTGAGGGTGGCCAGGGGCTCAGGAGGGAGTCCTGCACAAACAGTGGTAGTTGAGGAATTTCAACAATTTTTTCAATAATTTCAATACTTTTTTCAATAATTTTTTATTATTATTTTTAAGGCGACTGAACAGCATGAGCAATACAAAGGCATCCTGCAGATCCCAATTTCTCCTCATTTTGGCTGAAAGTCAGCTCTGTGGAGAATACCCTGAAGTTCATTTGCAGCATCCAGGCCTCTCCTGAGGCAGCTCTTGAATTCCCTTTTGGCTCCTTTCTGTTGATGGGGACTGGTGCCATGGACCAGCCCTCAGGGCTTGGGGTGGCTTTGTTCTTGGGCTGTTACTGAAAATCCAGACTCACCTCTCCAAGATTTGCTCTACAAGGTCCCAGTTGGTTTCCCTGCAGCCACTCCAGCTCTGGGCTGCCCCTCTGTGCTCTCCCAAGGGAGGTGACACTTCTTGCTGGAGCTTAATGTGGGATTTCATCAGCAAAAAGGACCTCAGTGAGTCCCAGCCAGTCCTGAAATGTACCCTGAAGAGAGAAACACCAAGCCATGAATGTGTGCGTGGTTTGCTGATAACAGATTTGTCCTGGTCTGTTTGTGGTCTGTCTGAACACACCCCCAGGGGCTGTTTTCTGTGGTCACAGGGGGGATCTTCCTGTGTTTTCTCCATCCTGAGGCTCCCAGGGAAGCCCAGAGTCCCTCTCAGAGGTGGGCAGAGGCAGCCTGGCCCCAGGGATGGATTATCCAGTTCTGGCATCCAGGGATGGATTATCCACTTCTAATATCCAGGGGTGGATTATCCAGTTCTGACATCCAGGGATGGATTATCCACTTCTGGCATCCAGGGGTGGATTATCCAATTCTGATATCCAGGATGGATTATCCAATTCTGACATCCAGGGGTGGATTATCCAGTTCTGACATCCAGGATGGATTACCCAATTCTGACATCCAGGGGTGGATTATCCAGTTCTGACATCCAGGGATGGATTATCCACTTCTGATATCCAGGGGTGGATTATCCAATTCTGACATCCAGGGGTGGATTATCCACTTCTGACATCCAGGGGTGGATTATCCACTTCTGACATCCAGGATGGATTATCCAATTCTGCTCTCTAGGGATGAATTATCCAGTTCTGTTTCCAGGGATGGATTATTCAATTCCCTTCTGTAGGCATGAATTGTCCAGTGCTCCTCTCCAGGGATGCATTATCCAGTTCTGTTCTGCAGGGATGAATTAACCATTTCCCTTCTGCAGGGATGGATTATCCAGTTCTGATATCTAGAGATGGATTATCCAATTCTGTTCCCATGGATGGATTATCCAGTTCTGCGTTCCAGGGATGGATTATCCAGTTCTGATATCTAAAGATGGATTATCCAGTTCTGCTCTCTAGGGATGGATTATCCAGTTCTGCTCTCTAGGGATGGATAATCCAGTTCCCTTCTCCAGGGATGGATTATCCAGTTATGTTCCTAGGGATGGATTATTCAATTCCCTTCTGTAGGCATGGATTTTCCACTGCTTCTCTCCAGGGATGGATTATTCATTTCTGATATCCAGGGCTGGATTATCCAGTTCTGCTCTTCAGGAAGAAGAGACAAAGCCAGAGGTGCTGTCCTGAAGGACCTGGGGACACTTTCCTGTCTGGGAATTTGAATTCCAGTGACCACCAGTGGCTGTGGGACAGCAAGGTGGAATGCCAGGAATGGAAGAAAATCCTGATCCCTTTCTGCAGGGCTTTGCCCTTTGGCTGGGGCTCTCAGAAGTCACAGGGCATGTTTGGTGTTCATGGGATTCTGGCTCTGATGGGATGCAGGGAACTCCAGAGAGGTGTGATCTGAGGGGTCTCAGAGGGAGAAAACAAAGTGAATGCCTGTGAGCCCTGTGAAATGTCCTGAGCTGTCTGTACATCTGAGGTGATCCTGACCCTGGCACACACATGTACACAAATTCATTAAATTCACACAAAGTGAGCAGGCTTTGAGTCAGATACAAGTGGGGAGAGGCGAGATGTGCCTCTGGGGCACAAAAGGCTGAATGAAATCCAGGGAGGCTCTGGATAAACTGGGAATATTTGGAATGCATGGATGTGTGACCAGCACATTCAGCTTCATGCAGAGCTCTCCTGTTCCATTAGACCTGGATAAACCCTTCAGGGGCAGCCAAACCTGGCCTCTCATGGCACTGATGGCACTGCCTTCTGCTGGTGGCTGTCACAGACCTGGTCTGCCTTTTCAGTTCCTTTAAAACCAAAATAAATGTGCTCCTGATGACACCTTCCATTCTGCTCTGCGAGTTCTTGAAAAGAGAAACACTGAAAAAAAAATTGCAGCTCTCCTGCATCAAGAAATCTACTGAGGAATTTTGAAAATGTCAGGGCTCCAAAGGTTCCCAACTCCTGCTCCTTTCCTCACCACCTGGGAAGCTGAGCATGTTTCACCCTTTCTCTGTGGATGGAAAAGGGAATATTTGCAGTTAAGAAAGGGGTTTTTAATAAAGTGAATGACAATTACAGCCAGTCCCGTGTGCCTGCTTGATCACACATTTTTGTGCCCAAAAGGCAAGAAAAGCAAAGTGCAGAGTGTGTTTAAACAACCCCTTGGAGACATTCCTCGTGTGTTGAGTGTTCATTGGAACACCTTAACAGGGATGTCTGCCCTGACTCCACCCTGATGGCTGAACCCCTTCAGCTTTCCAGCACGATGAGTGACCTGGAATTTATAATTACAATAGGTGTCATGCAATTAATCACCACCTGGGAGCTGTCTCAGTGCTCTGTGGGCCCCAGCCTCTGCAGCAAGTGCAGGAGAGCAGCTTGTGCAACAGGGCTGCTTCCAGCTGGGACAAGCCTGCTGGGGCTCCTGCCACCTGCACAGGCACAAATCCCCCTTCTCCAGGAGCTCTAGGCTCAGGCACAGCAATGGGAGCCAGGGCAGATGCCAGCACACAAAGGGACTTCAAGAAATCACTTTGGAAGTGTTCAGCAGTTAAATCCATTCCTGACCTCTCCTTCTAGGTTATATTTTTCTAGGGGAGATGTGTGGGCTAAGCTGGGCTAAGGGAGCTGCAAAAATCAGTCAGGGACAGAAATTCATGCAGAGAACAAGGTAGAAGTTAAAGAGAGAATTCCCAGAATGGTTTGGGTGGGAAGGGATCCTAAATCTCATGGGCAGGGACACCTCCCACTGCCCCAGGTGCTCCCAGTGTCCAGCCTGGCCTTGGGCACTGCCAGGGATCCAGGGCAGCCACAGCTGCTCTGGGAATTCCATCCCAGCCCTGCCCACCCTGCCAGGGAACAATTCCTGCCCAAAATCCCATCCAAATCTCCCCTTTCCCAATTTGAAGCCATTCCCTGTGTCCTGTCCCTCCTGCCTTGTCCCCAGTCCCTCTGCAGCTCTCCTGGAGCCCCTCCAGGCCCTGCCAGGGGCTCTGAGCTCTGCTGGAGCTTCTCCTCTCCAGGTGTCACCCCCAGCTCTCCCAGCCTGGCTCCAGCCCTGCAGCAGCTCCCTGGGCTCCTCTGGGCTCTCTCCAGCAGCTCCAGGTGCTGCTGCTGTTGGAATTCTGCTCTCTGCAGGTGGGGAATCACCTGGGAAAACAGAGAGGGAGAATCCTCTCCCTCAATCTGTGCTCAGGGTTTCTTTGATGCAGCCCAGGACATGGGGGTGGTTTTGGGGCTGCAGACCTTCACTGCTGAGCTTTCAACCCCTAAAAAATCCCCAATTCCTTCCCCCAGTGCTGGTTTGGATCCATTCCCCAACCCCTGCTCACCCTTGGGATTCCCCAGCTGCAGGACCTTGCACTTGGCCTTTGTGAACCCCACGAGGCTCTCCCAGGCCCCCTCCCCATCCTGCCAAAGTCCCTCTGGTGGTGACATAAAGCTCAGAAAAAAAAGCAAGGAAAACAAACAGAATGCAAGTGTCTGCCCTTTACACCTCAGCACTTTAATAGGGGGTTAATTATTAATTATTGATATGGTTTATTGGTGCATTGTGGCATTGATTGTGCCGCCTGCAGGACGGATCCCATTGTTCTGAACAATGTGCAGATCCATGGAAGCACCCAGAGGGGTTATAAATATTTTCCAGAAAAGTGCTGATGCTGAAATACTGAAAATCATAAACACTCTCACTTTTAACCTTAAATTAGGGTTAGAGAAGAAATTAACCCCTGAGTTTTTAATTTTTTTTTACCTTCACTGAAGTTATTCCAGCTCTCAGTCTTGCAATTTGTTGCAAAACAATTAAATTTAATTTTCTTTACTCAAGGACTCAAAATTGTAGCGGGAAAAAAAAAAATTTCCTCCTGTCAAAATACCACATTTTAACCAGACTTGCAACTTTCCAAAACATCTTGTTTTTAAAAGGAGTCAGAAACACTCAATTTGGAGGGGAAAAAAAAAAACAACCAAAAAAACCAAAACATCTCCAAGATGGTCATAATTTCCATCCAGCTCTGTCTGGGAGGAGAGGAGAGGAGAGGCTCCAGCAGCAGATCAGTTAGGGAAGGAAACAAGGAAAGTTGTACAAGAAAGTTTAATTAAAGTGGGGGTAATTAGGTGCTGAGGAATCCCGAGGAGGACTTGGCACAGGATCAGTCTGGGCAGTGTCTTCTCGCTGGATTCTCTGCCCTTGGCCAGATGGAGCTGTAATTTCGGTTACTCGTTAACCCGTTTGCCATGAAATTCCATTCCTCCAGCCTGCAGCTCTGGGGATTTGACTCCAAGTCCAGAGGGATCAAAGCTGAGGGGAGCAACTCGATTTTCTGCTCTGCTGCAAATTCTGTGATTTTCTATTCCCACCTAAAATGATGTCAAATTATTTGGAGTCTCATATTAAAAAAATAAATAAATAAAACATCCCAGAAGCAATTTTATCTCAGGTCACAGGAGTCTGCTATTTTGAGCAAGAATTGCAATTTTTTCATATCTTAAACAACATTTTAGTGTATTAAAACAAGTGTTGCAGTTTGAAATCTAAATTTAAACCTCACAGTGGCACAGCCCGTTCCAGAGCTGATAGAAGGTGTTGCAAAATCCAAAACAACTGCTGAGGCTGAGTCTGTGACCTCTGCTGCTGCTTTGGTGGTTTCAGAACAATCAGGAGGATTGTTCAGAGAGGATTGTGAAGGATTGGTTTGTAAAGGATGTTTATGAACACTGGCTGTGGTTGTGATTCAGCCCAAGGGGCTGCATTTCAATATTCACTGTCCCAGTTTAGGGAAGGGAAGGGAAGGGAAGGGAAGGGAAGGGAAGGGAAGGGAAGGGAAGGGAAGGGAAGGGAAGGGAAGGGAAGGGAAGGGAAGGGAAGGGAAGGGAAGGGAAGGGAAGGGAAGGGAAGGAAGGGAAGGGAAGGGAAGGGAAGGGAAGGGAAGGGAAGGGAAGGGAAGGGAAGGGAAGGGAAGGGAAGGGAAGGGAAGGGAAGGGAAGGGAAGGGAAGGGAAGGGAAGGGAAGTTTCAGGGAAGGGAAGGGAAGGGAAGGGAAGGGAAGGGAAGGGAAGGGAAGGGAAGGGAAGGGAAGGGAAGGGAAGGGAGAGGAGAGGAGAGGAGAGGAGAAGAGAGGAGAGGAGAAGAGGAGAGAAGAGGAGAGGAGAGGAGAGGAGAGAGAGAAGAGAAGAGAAGAGAAGAGAAGAGAAGAGAAGAGAAGAGAAGAGAAGAGAAGAGAAGAGAAGAGAAGAGAAGAGAAGAAGAGAAGAGAAGAGAAGAGAAGAGAAGAGAAGAGAAGAGAAGAGAAGAGAAGAGAAGAGAAGAGAAGAGAAGAGAAGAGAAGAGAAGAGAAGAGAAGAATCTTGTTTTGTCTCTTCACCCCAGGAATTCCCTGGCTGCTGTGGTGGTCCTGAGCTCTCCAGCCCCAGCTGATGGAGCAGGAGCTGCTGGGCAGGAGCCTGGGGCTGCCCAGAGTGGTTTTGCTCTGAGGGCCGTGCTTTAGTTATGTCTGACATCCCCTGGGTGCAACAACCGCCCTCCTTTGTCACTGGAGATAAAGGAAAGCAGGGAGAAAACAAGATGAGAACAGAGGAGGTGAGAGGACTCAGCTCTCCAGGGGCTTTTTGCTATTTATAACCTCAGGATTCCTCAAAATAGCCCTGGCAAGGTGGTTTTCTCTGGCATGAATCACGTGGGGATGCACATTCTTGCTGCTCAGCATTCCCTGCACATCCCAGGGTCTCACCTGCTGAGGGACCAGTTCAGCCCTGGGGAGCTGAAAACCCAAAAATAGTCTTGATCAGTGGGAAAGACCAAGATTTTTAAATTTTAGGCTTCTCCTGCAGCATGACAAGATGAAGATGCTTTAGAAATGTGGATTTTCAGAGGTGCTTTTGTCTCAGGTGGTGAATCCACAGGTCAGGGCTCAGAGAAGGCCCAGCCTGAGCAGAGAGCTGCCTAAATCAGTGGGAAATGCAAAGGATGGGGAATGTGAACAACATTCAACACCAGAACTGCTCATTAATGCCAGGATAAATGAGGTACTGGAAGAAAGAGCTCTCAAGGTCTCTTCTCATCCCACCCATTTACTCCCAAACTTCTATTTTAGCCAGTGTTTAGTTCCTTGTGCAAACTCCAAGGAAAGGTACAAAAATTCCACCCCAGAAAACCTCATTTCTCCTTCCCAGGGGGCTCTGGAAGAGGCAGGGCACAAAGCAGGTGATTAATTCCCAGCTGGCCTCTCCCCCAGCCCAGGGAAGTGCTGTAACCAGTGGCCTCAGAGGCTGCTGCACTCACACACGTCTGAGGGCTCGGCTCTGCCTCTTTTGTGTGGGTTTGGCAAGCCCTGCACATGCCTAACGGGGCAGGTCTTGCCAAAAAAGCAGCGAGGGGCACGCCCGGCGCGAGAGGCTCCGCAGGGCTCGAGCACCAGCGGCTCCCATGTGCACAGAGCTCGATCCAGAGCGGATTAAAGCCCCAGCCTTGCATGAGGCAACCCTGAGAAACCTAAAACCTGAGGTGCCACCTAACACTGGAGGTGCCCTGGCATTGCTGGCATTCCTGCCGTGCCACTGTCACCAGTGCAGGCAGCCACCCTGCCTGGGGTACGTGCACGTCCTCATGGCAGTGCCCTCTGTGGCACTGCAGGGCTGGTGGCACTCTGGGCAGGAGCTCAGCAGCACAGAGTGCTATAAATGAGTTGATGTTGGAGTTATGAGTTAGTGAAGTTATGTATGAATTATTAATGGATTGTTGGTGTTTGTGTTGTTGTGTGTCCAGCCAGCCGACCATAATTGCTGGTGTTTGTTGTTAACGCTCTGTGTCTCTGTAAATTGTCAATGCTCCTGGCTGTTTGTCCCTCACCCTGTCCCAGTACCTGCTCTCACATCCACACCCCTCCACTGCCCCCTCCAAAATGGCACACTACAGGAAGTGCTCATGGGACACCATCAGGGATAAAAACCCTAAAAACAGCGAGCCAGGATAACATCCAAGACTAAAGAATGGTACAGCTGAGTGGGGAAAACAGTGGGGAAGATGGAATCACCAACCAGAGCCTTTGCACTTTGTCACCATGACTTCAACAGCACTCAGCTGGCATGACACCCCAATACCAAGAGTAAGGAAGGGCTTTTCTCTGGATTTTTGTGAGGATGGAAGCCCCAGCTCTGTCATTTGGCAAAGCTGATTTCCTCCTACTTCCCACCATCCAACACCGAACAGCAGTGGTGTGCATGACCCCTCTGTTCCCCACCCAAAGCTGACCTTTAATAAAAGACCTTGAAAAAGGAGCTGCTCTCCTGGCCTGTTTACTCCACAGAGCAGGGACAAACACTGGAGGCAGGGTGGGGGTTGGATGGATCCCCAAAATCTGCCTGCCAGCCTGTGCCCAGTGATAGGGGCGGCGCAGACAGGTGATCCCTGCAGGGCTCTCTACAGCAGAGGGGCTCTCCCCACCTTGCAGAGGGGGTTTATTGTGTGAGACAGCAAAACAGGAGACTACAAAAGGAGTTTTCATGGGAGGAGCAAGTGTGTGAGTGTGTGAGTGTGAGTGTGTGAGTGTGAGTGTGAGTGTGTGACTGTGTGAGTGTGAGTGTGAGTGTATGTGCTCCCTGATCTGCAGGGAAGGGAGCAGAAATTGGCTGCCTGAGCTGAAATCCAGCACTGCTGGACACATGGACACTCAGTACACACACACAGGTCCTGGGAAAACTCCTCTGCCTCCAAACCCCACAGAAATCCCACAGCAGAGGTGGCAGAAAGGATTTGCAGGTGCAGTGCAAGGCTGGGGGGGTGTGTGGCTCCAAACTGCTCCCCACAGGGCTGGAGGCAGCCAGAATCACTCTGATGAGGGGATGCTTGAGCAGCTGCTAAAGATGAAGTCTGGGGAAGGCCTTGCATGATCAGGCTCCAAATTAATTGGGTGTTATCATTCCTTGGAGTTGATTTATGGTGGAAATTTATGGAATCATGGAATGGGTTGGGTTGGAAGCTCATCCAGTGCCACCCCTGCCATGGCAGGGACAATTCCCTGTCCCAGGCTGCTCCCAGCCCCACTGTCCAGCCTGGTCTTGGACACTGCCAGGGATTTCCATCTGGGAATTCCATCCCAGCCCCTGCCCATCCTCACAGAGAAGAATTTCTCCCTGATATTTAATCCCACCCTCTTCACTTCAAAGCCTTTTCCCCCTCCTATCAAGACACATCCTCCTCTTCACAGCCCCACCAGAGGGGAGAGTGGTGAAACTGAAAGCCAAGGGTTCCACAGGAGTGACCTGGGCAGGAAACCTCATTCCCAGAGTTTCATTGCCCATGAAAAGAAGGGGAGGAAATTAAGTACAGGGAAGGGAGGTCTTATAAGAGAAGGCTGCAGGGAGAGCTCAGAGCCCCTTGCAGGGCCTGAAGGGGCTCCAGGAGAGCTGCAGAGGGACTGGGGACAAGGCAGGGAGAAACAGGACACAGGGAATGGCTCCCACTGCCAGAGGGCAGTTATTGCTCCTCAGAACACAAGACTTTATCAGGAGCCTAGATCTAGGAAGACCCAAGAGTCTGGACAAGAGAGATGTGCCTGAAAGACCATCCACAACAGAAAAAAAAAAAATGACCAAGAGTGTAATGGATAGACTCTAAGGAAAACCCAGTTGTATGTTTCTAGTTTGTGTTTTTAATAAATGTTCCTGATGGTTAGTAATGTTAAAAGTCCCTACCCTCACCTTGTTTCACTCCAATTGTCCTGTCCCATGTTCCTTTGCCTTATCCATCAGGTTACTTTGCTGCTGCTCCCCTGGTATGGCGCCAGTGACAGAGGAGGAGGTATGACATCAGCAAAATGCATGTAAATGGAAAAGATGCAGAGAATGATGGGACTCCTTAAGAACCAAAACTCCTGAGACAACGAGCTCAAATAACACCTAAAACTAAAAGTGATATCCGCCAGTCAAGCAAAACTACAGGGAAAGCAAGGTCATCACCCAGAGCCGCTCTATCTTTTCACCATGACCTGATCAGTGACCTACCACCATGACCTCCCCCTAACAACCACCCACCTTGTCTTCCCAGGGACCCTGTGAGGATGGAAGGCCCAGCTCTGCTGGGGATGACAAAGCTGCACTACTCTTCCTCCTCCGCATTGACTGGGAGCAAGCAGTGGGGTGCATGACTGCCTCGAGCCCCCTCCCCAGAGCTGAATTCTAAATAAAGGCCACAAAAAGGAGCAGGTCTCCTGGCCCATTTATTTCAGTTGGGGGCTCGTCCGGGATAGCCACGCCCAGAAGAAGACCAGGGACGGCCGCCTACCTCCAAAGGACAGCTGGCTGTTCCAGGCCAAGAAACAGCCTGGGGGCCTACAAAGCAGAGGAGCCTTGGCAAGTACAGCTGGCAGCGGGTCTAGGAGGCGAGGGACTGGGGTGTGAGTGAGACGGGGGCCGGCAGCCCGGAACCCCAAAGCGAGTGCGGACCCCTTAGTGTTGAGGATTGGTTAGCAAGTAATGGACATAGCTTGATTGAAGCCCCTGTAAGCCCACTTGACAAGCAATAAAAATGGCTCAGCTCACATGCTGTTAGAAACAAGCTGTTAGGAAGCACATATTAGCAAAAGTCAGGATGCATAAGCGTTCATTGTTAGCAGCAGGGTCAGGATACATCAGCATGTTCCTAAAATTGATACTATTTCAGCAGGAGGACAGGAAGAAAGGAAGATGTGGTTAAGCTTGCTGCTAGACAGCACATAGCTGTGTTAGGCCCTGCTGCTGAAAAGCGCGTAAGCAAGAGAAGTCGTAAAAGCTTGCCAGAGCCAATCCTAGGAGAGGCGATAGGGCAATAGCCAATAAAATTGTGCCAAGAAGTGTTAAATCGGTGTGTTTAAACTATAAATGTAGATGGAACTTTGAATAAAGTGAACTATGCTTGATCAATCATATTGGTTGTCCGCATAATTCCCTCACCGAAATTCCTCCGCAAGCGGCTCTCTGGCTCTTTCCCTCCGCACCTCAGAACTGCGGTTCCGGACTCCCGCGAGGGGGCCGGCCGGGAACAGGAGGAAGCGAGTGAGACCTAAGAGTAAGTGAGACGTCTCCTTGGGACAGAGAGGGACCCCCAGAAACTAGGCCACATGGGAAGGTGAGCTCCTGCACTGTCCAGGGGTGTGGGTTTCTGCGGGCTGTGCGGGGGGCCTAGACTTAAGTGTGGATGGCACGCGAGGTCTGGGTGTCTCCGGGTGTGCAGAGCTCTAGACAGGTTTGAGTCGCACGCAGGGGGTGTAGGGAGGGGCAGCCGGTGCCCCATTGGGACTGAACCCCAGGGACGAGGGTGTAGGGAGGGGCAACCCGGGCCCTGTTGGGACCTAACCCAACTCCCACCAGTGAGCCCACCAGTGACAAAGGGAAGAGTAGAGGGAGGGGCGACCGGGGGCCCCGCTAGAGACCAGCTCTGTCCCTGTTTTTTTTAGGAGGAGGGGCGGAGTAGAGGGAGGGGGTGGACCCCGTTAGAGACTGGCTCTGACCCTGTTTTGCAGTAGGTAGGGAAAGAGTAGAGGGAGGGGGTGGACCTCGTTAGAGACCGGCTCTTTCCTTTACCAGTTTGATTGCCCATCAGTAATTTTCCTTTTGAGTAGGGGCACCTTATAACTTTCCGTAAAAAAGAATTTATATTATAATTTAAAGAGGGCCAAATAATTTTTTTGGTTGTTGAAAGTTGTGTGTTGTGTTGCCTGTCAGTAATCTTCCTTTCGGGTAGAGGCACCTTAAAGTTTTGTTAAAGGCCTTATCTAAATAGTAAAATTAAAACCTTTATTTTGTTTTACACTGTTTTCACTTCTTTAAATTAATACATCTATATATATATTTTTATTTTATTCCCTACATAATTCTATTTTTTTTATTAATAACATACTGTTTAGTTCATTTTCTTTTTCTGTATAAATGAAAATCTTTGTGCCTTCCATCCTCACGGGGTCCCTGGGAAGACAAGGTGGGTGGTTGTTAGGGAGAGGTCATGGTGGTAGGTCACTGGTCAGGTCGTGGTGAAAAGACAGAGCGGCTCTGGGTGATGACCTTGCTTTCCCTGTAGTTTTGCTTGACTGGCGGATATCACTTTTAGTTTTAGGTGTTATTTGAGCTCGTTGTCTCAGGAGTTTTGGTTCTGAAGGAGTCCCATCATTCTCTGCATCTTTCTCATTTACATGCATTCCATTTATGTCATACCTCCTCCTCTGTCACTGGCACCATTCCAGGGGAGCAGCAGCAAAGTAACCTGATGGATAAGGCAAAGGAACATGGAGGCAGGACAATTGGAGTGAAACAAGGTGAGGGTAGGGACTTTTAACTTTACTAACGACCAGGAACATTTATAAAAAACATACAACTGGGTTTTCCTTAGAGTCTATCCATTACAAAGAATGTCTCTGGTTGAGCAGCCAGAGGTGAAGACCTGGAGTGTCTGTCAGAGCTCTCCAGACCTGATTCCTCAGCAGTGTTGGAGGCAAGAACCAGAACCTTTGTAGCTATCTGTGGCTTGTCAATGGCTGTCCATGCACAAAGGGCATTTCAGAAATGCCTCTCCAAGCCCTGCTTTGATCTGACTTAGTGTGGAAGGCACAGAAAGTCAACTTTTCCTTTCTGTGGAAGCTCCAGCACAGTCTGGGAGCTCTCCCCACACTCCCAGTGGGATTCAAGGTGTTCTCTGTGCACAGCAAGAGGGAAAGTGGGCTTTTACTCACCTGTGGGCTTCTACTGATGGGATGCTGCACTCACCTGTGGGGTTCTGCAATCACCTGTGGGCTTTTACTCATGGGATGCTGCACTCACCTGTGGGGTTCTGTTCACCTGTGGGGTTTTGCTCACCCATGGGGTGCTGCACTCACCTGTGGGGTTTCACTCAACTGTGGGGTTTACTCCTCTGGGAGGTTTACTTCCCTGTGGGGTTTCACTCATCTGTGGTGTTTTGCTCACCTGTGGGGTTTCACTCACCTGTAGGGTTTGGGTCACCTGTGGGGTTCTGCTCACCTGTGGGGTGTCCCACCAGGAACAGCTTTAGTGCCCACTGTTCCCATTTTCCCTGCCAAGTTGGAAGGAACCCTAAAACTCTCCCAATCCCACCTGTGCCATGTGCTGGGACACCTTCCACTATCCCAGGCTGCTCCTGGGACAGAGTCAGGACCCAAGAGAGGCTGGGAATGCTTTGGGTGCTCAGCTCTGGCTCAGACATCCCCTGCTCTGCTTTGTGTTCAGACGGTTTTGGGGCTCTAAGCTGTGGAATTCAGAGGCAGCACAGGGAGGTGCAGGCAGCAGCAAATGCCTGCTGTGCCGTGGCTGCCTGGACATGAAGCAGCAGAGCCTGGGCCGGGGATGTCGGAGGGATGAGCTGGGGAGGAGGGAGGATCTGCCCTGGGTTAATGGCATAATGAGAGAGGTGTGAAAATGGCGAGTCCTGGCAGCCCTGGTTTATCTGCCTGGTGACAGATGCCAGCTAAGGAAGGGGTTGTGTGCTCCTCACAGATGATGAAAGCCCAGCCTTGGAGCAGCAGCTCCTGGGGTGACAGTTCTTGGAGAGCTCACATTCCTGCAGCCAGAGAATTCCCCACCCAGCCCTGGAACCCTGGGGCACCACGGAGCTGCCCTGGCAGAGCAGCAGCTGCTGCTCCCAGGGTTTGTGTCTCAGGGATTGGAGCAGGAGCCACAGGGGGTTGCTGGGGGCTGGGCAGGTTTGGATTTGGGATTGATCATCCCTGTGGGTCCCTCAGCTCAGGGTGTCCTGTGGCTCTGTCACTCTGCCCTGCTGTCCCTGCTGTGCTGGCAGGGCTCAAGCCCAGCTCCCACAGCTCTGCTGGTCCCTGTGCAGCCTGGCTCCCAGCTCAGAGCCCAGCTCAGCCCCTCGCCCTGCCCTGCACCCCTGGAGCTGGGCACTGTCCCAGAGCTCTCAGCTGCCCCATCTCCTGTCCCCAGCCCTGCCCTGGCACCCTGCAGCCTCTGGGGCCCTGTCTCAGGGGCAGGGCTACAGCAGCAGCTCCTGGGGCCACTCAGCACTGGCTGAGCTTTATCTCCTCGGACTCCAAACAGAATTCCTCCTTGAAGGTTCTCAAGAGGGTTGGACTGGATGATCCTGGTGGGTCCCTTGAGCTCAGGAGATTCTGTGGTTCAGCCTAAACCAAGCAGGTGCTCCTGGAACTACCACAGCCAGCAGAGTAATCACTGAGCCATGGGATCACTGAGGCTGGAAAAGAGCTCCAAGGTGTCATTGAGTCCCACCTGCTCTGTGGGGATGTGTTTGGTGCTGAAGCAGCTGCTTCACCTTCTGTCTGGGCATCCTCCCTCTCCAGCCCTAAAGGCAAAACAACTTTTTAAAGTGCTGTTTTTCCACAGGAACCCTTTAGCTCTGGACAAAACTCTCAGAGCTGGGTCAGTTCAAAGCCAGTTCTGTGTTCTGTGGCTCTGGGATCAGGTTTGCAGCAGCTTTCAGGCTGTCCCAGGTGCTGGTGTCTCCTCTCAGGTCTCTGTGGCTGCTGGTGGTGCTGCAGCAGTCTCTCCACGGTGATGCTCCCCAGCACGTAGGTGTGAGCAGAGCCATGGGAGCCTTTCACGGCACCACGTTCCTCAGCTGTCAAGGAGCAATCACCTCCATGTGGTCAATCCAAAAAAATAAAAGTATTTTAATCCAGAGATGCTTCGTTTGGCCTTGACTAAAGCGCTGAGAAAGGATAAAAGCTCCTGGGAGGACAGGCCAGATGGGAGGATTATCCGCGGCGCTTTGGGAAAGGCTGGGGCTTTGCAAACACTCCCAGGAGCGAACAAAAGCATCTCTGGCGGGGAGCGCTGTGCCCCGGGCCTCTCCAGCTCCCTGATATGCAAATCCCAGCGCACGGCCGCGCTTGGCACCTTCTCGGCACCAATTTTGGTCACGGCTCCGTGCGTGGCTCGGGGCTGACTCAGCGCTGCGGAATCGCGGGGACGCTTTGTTCTCGCCCAGCCGAAATCCGGACGTGCCAAAAGCGGCTCCGGCACCGGGGAGCGGCGGGGCCGGGGGCAGCAGGGGCAGAACGGGATCCGAGGGGCGGCGGGAGGAATGGGAACAACGCGAGGCAGGAATCGGAGCCCGCGGTCACCTGTGGGGTTCCACTCACCTGTGGGGTGCTTTACTCACCTGTGGGATGTTGCACTCACCTGTGGGGTGCTGCACTCACCTGTGGGATGTTGCACTCACCTATGGGGTGCTGCACTCTCCTGTGGGATGTTGTGTTCACCTGTGGGATGTTGCACTCACCTATGGGGTGCTGCACTCATCTGTGGGTTGTTGTGCTCACCTGTGGGGTTGTATTCACCTGTGGGGTGCTGCCTTCACCTGTAGGATGTTGCACTCACCTGTGGGGTTCTGTTCACCTGTGGGGTTGCATTCATCTATGGGGTGCTTTACTCACCTGTGAGGTTGTACTCACCTGTAGGATATCACACTCTCCTGTAGGGATGTTGTACTCACCTGTGGAGTGCTGCACTCACCTTATGATGTTCTACTCACCTGTGTGATGTTGTGCTCACCTATGGGGTGCTGCACTCACCTGTGTGATGTTGTGCTCACCTGTGGGGTTGTGTTCACCTGTGGGGTTGCATTCACCTGTGGGGTGCTTTACTCACCTGTGGGATGTTGCACTCACCTGTGAGATGTTGTGCCCACCTGTGGGGTTGTATTCATTTCTGGGGTTGTATTCACCTGTAGGGTGCTTTACTCACCTGTGGGGTTGTGTTCACCTGTGGGGTTGTACTCACCTGTAGGATGTTGGACTCACCTGTGATGTGCTGGACTCACCTGTGGCATGTTGCACTCACCTGTAGGATGTTGCACTCACCTATGAGATGTTGCACTTACCTGTGGGATGTTCCACTCACCTGTGGGGCTGTACTCACCTGTAGGATATTACACTCCCCTGTAGGGATGTTGCACTCACCTGTGAAGTGCTGGATGCACTTGTGGGATGTTGCAGTCACCTCTGGGTGCTCTACTCACCTGTGGGGTGTTCTACTTACCTGTGGGATGTTACACTCCCCTGTGGAGTGCTGCACTCACCTGTGGGGTGCTGCACTCACCTTATGATGTTCTACTCACCTGTGGGATGTTGCACTCACCTGTGGGATGTTGCACTCATCTGTAGGGTGTTTTACTCTCTGTGGAATGCAGCATTCCCCTGTGGCAGCGTGGATCCCCAGCACATCCACTGAACACGGATCACCAGGGGAGCAGAGCCTGCCCAGGGCTCGGCTGCACTCTCAGGTGCTCCCAGGAGGAGGAGGAGGCTCTGGAGAGGGGCTTTAGCACACAGGTGAAACTCTGCAGGTGAACCAGGTGTGCTGGACAAGCAGGGAGTGCTGCAGCTTCTCCCCAGCCCTGCTTTATTCTGCTGTCAGGGATGAGAGTTCCCCTTCTGGTCACCAGGTGCTCACAGGAGCCTTGAAAACTCTGAGTTGCTTCCTAAGGGGGGAAACCAGCCCCTCACAAAGTCCCTTGTCCTGTTCTTGAAACACTGAGCACCTGGAGGGGCTGGAGAGAGTCCAGGGCAGGGAATGGGGCTGGGAAGGGGCTGAGCCCCAGGAGAGGCTGAGGGAGCTGGGAAGGGGCTCAGCCTGGAGAAAAGGAAGCTTAGGGGCCCTTGTGGTTCTGCACAACTCCCTGACAGGAGGGGACAGCCGGGGGTCTCTTCTCACAGGTAACAGCAGCACGAGAGGAAACAGCCTCATGTTGAACTCTGGGGGGTTTAAATTTGGTATTAGGGAAAATTGCTTTATGGAAGGGTTAGTGAAGCACTGGCACAGCTGCCCAGGGCCATGGGGAGTCTCCATCCCTGGAAGGGTTCAAACACCAGGTGGATGCTGCACCTGAGGACGTGGTTTGATGGGGAACATGGGGTGATGACCTTGGGGGGATTTTCCAGCCTTAATGATTGAGAGATTGTGAAGAGCAGAATTTTGCTGAGTGAGGGGGTGGAGTCCTGTGCATCTCCCCAAGGGATCTGCTGAGCCCAGGAAATCAGGCTGTGACCTCCCTGGCCAGATCCCTGCAGGGAGGGACTGACCCTCCGCCTCCCATCCCACCCTGAGGAGGTCAAGGGCTACGTGGAACAGATTTTACCCTGAATAGTTCAAAGAGAAAGTGAGTGCTGGGTCAGGAGCCTGCTCCAAGGCCAGGGTGATCCCGTGGGGGGCAGAGGGCTGGAGCTGGTGCAGGATTTCTCTTTGCAGTGGGCAGCAGGGGAGGACATGAGGGGCCTGTTCCTGCAGCCTGGGGTGCCTGGTGGCCAGCAGGACACTACTGAGTGCTCACAGCTGTGACTTCAAGCTCTGTCTGCTGTTCTCACAAAGAATCAGTGACAATCCAGGCTTGGCTCCTGCAAGGCCATCAATCCCCAGGGCTGCTGTCCTGCCCCTGTGAAATGCACTCCAGGTGTGGGAATGGGCTCAGCTGGGGTTTATCTCCACTGGCAGCAGCACAGACTGCCCAGGAACTCACTGAGTGCCACCTCTGCCTGTCCCAGGGGGGGTGGTGGCACTGCCCTCTCCCGTGGGCACAGGGGTGGGGGTGCCAAATGGGAATGTCACCAAAGCAGGATGGGCACTGAGCTTTCTGCAGGTTTTCCCGGCTCACAGGGGCACCCCGGGGGCTTCCCTGGAATGCAAACCCTGGGTGTGAATCAGCCCTGGTGCCTCCAGAGGCCCTCGCTGGAGCAGGGCAGGGGGGAATTGCTTGGAGGGTGGGAAGGGACCCGCCCCAGTCCGAGCCTGTCAGGCCAATGAGCAGCTCAGAGGAGCTGAAGGAATCTCAGGAAGATTGATATCAATCCCCTGGGGATGATCCAAGGAGGCAGAAGCCCCCTGGGGGTCTCATTAATGCTGCTCAATGTTTGCTTTGCTCCTCCTCCAGCCTGGGACAGTTCTGCCCTGGAATCGCTCCTGCTTTGCTCCTGCAGCCTGGCCAAGATCCCAGTCGGCTCCTCAGCCCGGCCAGTGGGGTGAGGGAGTGTGAGGGGCAGGAAAAAGGGCACAGTGCAGCTGGAGCCCCGAATCATCTGTAATATCATAATGGGATGTGGGGATGGGATGGAAGGGGGGCAGAGGGAACCACGCTCAGCCCCACAGCCCCTCCTGGGAGCAGCTCCAGCCCCACGCCTGGGGGCAGCCCTGGGCATTGTCACTGCCCTCACCCATCCCTGCTGCTCTCTGCTCTCAGCTGGCACCAGCTCAGCCTTTCCTAACTCAGCACCTCGCAGGAATTACAGCCTGTGTTGGGTTGATGTGGCCAGAAATGTGAATTCTGTCCCCATCTGCTGCAGCCGGGTGGGGCAGTGACCCTGATCTCCTGGCACATATTATCTGCTAATGGGCCATCTTTAAACCAGCTGGGGCAATCATCTTTATCTTCCCACAGCCCATCCTCCCTCCAGGAGATATCTCCTGTTAATGGCCATTGAGTCCCAGTGCATGGCTGATAAAATTACATCATCCCACTGGGAGATGCTCCACCCAGGGGGAGGAGCCAAACATTTCCTACCCAGATAAAAACTGAGATTTTGGACAGCAAGGTACCTTCTTTCCACTGGATTCCCGAGGAAAGCCAGACCTTTCCACATCATCCCTGGAGCTTCAGAGGAAAACTGCACCTTCTGCAGGAGCACTGCTCCAGCTGAACCACATCTGCCACTGCAGGAGGATGCAGCCACCATTGAATGGGACTGCTGCCAACACCCTGACTGACTGACGGGTGTCAGCTTGGATTCTGACTCTGGCAGTGTTTGGGATTGTTCTTTGTAATACTGCATTTCTATTTTAATTTTCCTGGTAAAGAACTGTTATTCCTAATTCCCATCTCTTTGCCTGAGAGCCCCTTAATTTCAAAATTATAATAAATTGGAGGGAGTGGGTTTACATTCTCCAGTTGAAAGAGAATTTCCTGCTTTTATTGGCAGACACCTGTCCTCCAAACCAGGACACAGCCAAACAGGGCCCAGGGCTGCCAGAGGGAGCTCAGCCACTCCTGCAGAGGGAAAGGGCGACTTGTCACCACCTGGCAGCCACAAATGCAGCTGAGTTGCTTTTTGGGGTGACACAGAGCCGTGAGCCACTGGAAGAGCCAGAAGGGAAGGGAAGATTTAAGCCCCTCCACAACCCCAGCTGCCTCCCAGGGGTCAAACCACAACTTGTCCTGCAGCTGCACAGCTTCATCCTGCCTTGCCTTCCCACAGGGGTGGAAAGCAAGCTCTGAATAGATTAGATGGGATATTAGGAAAAGTTTCTGCACATAAAAATGTTGTCCAGCCCTGGCACAGCTGCCTGGGGCAGTGATGAGTTCAGCACCTTCAAAGAACAGGTAAATGTGGCACCTGGGGATGGGGGTGGCCTTGAGATACTGGGGGAATGGTTGGACTGGATGGTCTGGGAGGGTTTTTCCAGCGTCAGTGATTCCATGATTCCATAATTCATCATCCCAGACCAGGAGATGGCATGGCACCTGCCCTGTGTCCCTGCCATGGCAGGGGTGGCACTGCATGGGATTTTGGGTCCTTTCCAGGGCGAGGATGTCACATCTTTGCTGTACCTGATACAATCACTAACCTGAGCCTTGCCTTGACAATTCCAGGGAGGTCAGGGCGTGGATAAAACCGGGTGGGGTCGTTCATTCTCACGTCCCATTCATTCATTTACTGCTGAGCAATTGCACAAAGCTGATATAACACTTACTTAAATCATTATATCATTATATATAATATATCATATCACAAATTTTGTGATATAATACACAGCTTCAAAAATATATACAGTAATTAAGAACTGCCACGAGAAGAAAAAATGGCTAAACCGATTTTTGAGATGTTCAGCCTTTAGCTCATGGACAGCTGGGGTGAGCCCAGGGAGCCTGGGAAGGATGAGCAGGAAAAGGAGCCACAGCACCGGGGGTGAACCATCAGCTCCGGCTGAGGAGGAGGATTTGGGGGTGTCGGGGCTGTGCGGGGGGCGGATGCTGAACCATCCCCTCGGTCCATCACTCCCGGCTGTGGGTGCCGGACGTGCTCGGGGCAGCGAGGCTGGAGGCTCGGCTGGCAGCGGGCTGGCAGCGCTTCAGACGGAGCCGAGCGCTTTGTCTCCCTTGTGGGAGGTGTGAACGAGCTGCAGCGAGCCGCTGGAGGCTTCCCCGTGCCAGTTATTAGCAATCTGCCGGCTATAAATAGCTGCTGCCTCATTCCCCGGCGGCTGAGTTATCGCCCTGCTCACGTTCCCCAGCCCACGGCACGCTCCTCGTTCGCCTGCTCCATCCCGGTGATGCAAGGCACCCAAAAAGAGCCAGAGACGCGTCCCGGCTGCGGGAGGCAGCGTTGGGCTCATTTTCCTGGTCTTTGCCATGTTTTGGGCTGACCCCAGAGCAGCACAGAAGAGCTTTTCCAACAACACATGGAGATCAAAGATCCCACTGGGAAAATGGAAATGGATCTGACAGATCCCACTGGGGAAAACGGGAATGGAGCTCAAAGATCCCACTGGGGAAAATGGAAATGGAGCTCAAAGAACCCACTGGGGAAAATGGGAATGGGGCTCAAAGATCCCACTGGGAAAAATTGGAATGGAGCTCACCAGATCCCACTGGGAAATGGGAATGGGGCTCAAAGATCCCACTGGGAAAATGGAAATGGAGCTCAAAGATCCCACTGGGAGAAATGGGAATGGAGCTCAAAGATCCCACTGGGGAAAACGGAAATGGAGCTCAAAGATCCCACTGGGGAAAATGGAAAAGGAGCTCAAAGATCCCACTGGGGAAAACGGAAATGGAGCTCAAAGATCCCACTGGGAGAAATGGGAATGGGGCTGACAGATCCCTCTGGGGAAAATGGGAATTGAGCTCATAGATCCCACTGGGAGAAATGGAATTGGAGCTGACAGATCCCTCTGGGGAAAATGAAATGGAGCTCAAAGATCCCACTGGGGAAAATGTCCACAGCCTGCCTGTACCCATAAATATTCCCAGCTGGCACACACTCCCCACAGCCCTTTTCCCTCTGAGTGCTCCATCTCTCATCCAGGCACTCTGGCAGTTTTTGGGTGCAGTGTGGAGCCGATAACCCTGCCCTGGCTCTGGCCACTCCTCTCCCCTGAAGGAATGTCCCTTGAATGGGCTGTGATTAGCTCATCTCAGCCCTCCTGGAGAGGTGCCCCTTAGCTGGGCACATCTCCTTGTCAGGGTGAGCTGTCCCGAGGGTTTCAGTGACCCCACTGTGCCTTAGTACCCACAGTAATCCTTTGTAACCCATTGGTCTTTCCCCCTTGGTATCACCTCTTGCTTTCCCCTATAAAAAACCCAGTGTTGGGAAAGATGAAACAGAAAAACCTTACAAATATGAATGCTCAGATTCTGAAACCATGAACGAGATTGAAATGAAAGCCACTTTTGAGATGCCAAGCCTTAGTTACTGAATTACCATGAAACAATGGGATGGCCCCTGAAGGCAATCCCCTCTTGATAGAACAATGCCTCTGCCAGAGAGCAACTCCAAAGGTCAGAGAAGATTCTGCTAGGGTAGCTTTTAGAGTTTAAAGTGCAACACACTATGGTAATGTAAGGATTCCTATAGGCTGTATGTAAATGCTACAGAATTTGTATTTTGTATTACATTGGTTAGTGGAAATTAGAATATTCATAATGGAAGAAGATTTATTGTATTGCAAACGGGAAATCGCTCTCTTGCTTTTACCTTTAATACCTCTTTTTCTCTTCTCTTCCTCTCTCCCTCACCCTTTTATCCCATTGCTCTTTCTCTTCCCCATTTTATCTCTTTGTCCTGCTCTGGGCTGTGCCTGGCAGCTCTTAGCAGGGCTCTGTACAATAAACTGCAGCTGTAACTTTTAGCTTATACTGAGAGCATGAGCTTTGTCCCTTAGACCGTCATTCCCAACACAAAGACTCCCACAGCCCAGCTTTTATCCCAGTTCTTAAGGGAGCTGTGCCCCAGGTCCCCTTCACAGAGCTGCTGGACAAAAAAGCAATCTCTACGGAATTTGCTATATGACGCTTCTGTCTCTCTGTCCCTGAGTCAGCCTGGGATGGCCTCACAAGCAGAGCTGAAATCACTGGGCTGAAACCACTGAGAGCTGATCCCAGAGCTCCAGGGACCCCCCAGGCACTACAGTGCAGGTCTGTCCTCGCTGAGCTTTGGATGCAGCCAGCAGCAGCAAGGATTGAGCAGGGGTGAGCCAAGGAAGTGGCTGGAATTCGTGCAGTCAGGCTCAGTGCCCCACTCCTCACCCACCTCAGGGACACCAGGCACCTCCCCTGGGTCGTCTGTGCCACTCAGAAGGGCTGCACAGCCACCCTGGGGGAGTGTGGAGCCCCAGGTCCCTGTCACAGCCTGTTTCCAGCACTCCTTTGCACTCACAAGGTCCTGAGGATGCACAAGGGCCGTGGAGGTTCTCACCCTCCTCTGGTGATGCTGGTCTGTTGTTCTCTGTAGATCTGGGAGCTTTGTCCTGCCAGAGACCCCAAGAAGGAAGGTTGTGTCACACAGAGGCACAGGGAACCTCTGCAGATCCACTTCGGGTTCTCTGCTGTGTCCCTGTCCCCTTCAGGTCCCCCCTGGATTCTCTGCTGTGTCCCTGTGTGTCCCCCCTGGATTCTCTGCTGTGTCCTTGTGTGTCCCCCCTGGGTGCTCTGCTGTGTCCCTGTGGGTCTCCCCTTGATTCTCTGCTGTGTTCCTGTCCCCTGCAGGTCCCCTCTGGGTGCTCTGCTGTGTCCCTGTCCCCTGCAGGTCCCCCCTGGGAGCTCTGCTGTGTCTCTGTCCCCTGCAGGTCCCCCCTGGGTGCTCTGCTGTGTCCCCACGGGAGCAGATGGCAGCAGCTGGTCCTAGGCAGGGCCCCTTCCCCATGTTCCCATCTCATGCCTGGTTCCATGTGCTGAGCCAAGAGTTCTGGGCCCAGGATGTCCCTGGGGTGAGGTTTCACTCTCCTGGGCCAGCCCAGCCCCTCACTGTGCTGAGGGGGGCTGCAGGCAGAGTCAGTCACAGTTCTTGGACCACCACCAGCAGCTTTGACTCTGCTTGGGCCAAATTCCCCAAAGGGCCCCTTCTCTGCTTCCATGTTGGCTGTGGCCAAGGTCTCTGGAGAGCAGACTGGGCCAAGTTGGAATCTGTTTTAGATAAACAGTGCTGGGTTATGGCCCACACCCAACAGCCTGAGCCAGCCTCAAATCAAACCCCACCCCTGAGCTCAGCTCTCCTGGGGGACACCACAGTGGCTGTGGGCCCAGGAGGAATGGAAGGCACCAGGAAATCCTTAAGTGCAAGAAACATCAACAGGGGGATATTTTCCCTTGGATTGTGGTGTTGCACTGAGCAGTTCTCTGGTGTGACTTTAGGAGCAGGCAGGGTAATTTTGGATAGTGGTGACTCGCACCCACAGGAGAATTTTGCATAGTGGTGACTCCCACGTGCAGGAGAATTTTGGATAGTGGTGAGTCCTACCTGCAGGACAATTTTGGATAATGGTGACTCCAATCTGTAGGAGAATTTTGGATAATGATGACTCCCACCCACAGGAGGATTTTGGATAGTGGTGACTTCCACCTGCAGGAGAATTTCATATAGTGGTGACTCCCCCCTGTAGGAAAATTTTGGATAGTGGTGACTCCCACCTGTAGGAAAATTTTGGATAGTGGTGAGTCCTACCTGCAGGAGAATTTTGGATAGTGGTGACTCCCACCTGTAGGAAAATTTTGGATAGTGGTGAGTCCCACCTGTAGGAAAATTTTGGATAGTGGTGACTTCCACCCACAGGAGAATTTTGGATAGTGGTGACTCCCACATGCAGGAGAATTTTGGATAGTGGTGACTCCCACCTGTAGGAAAATTTTGGATAGTGGTGAGTCCCACCTGTAGGAAAATTTTGGATAGTGGTGACTCCCACCCACAGGAGAATTTTGGATAGTGGTGACTCCCACATGCAGGAGAATTTTGGATAGTGGTGACTCCCACATGCAGGAGAATTTTGGATAGTGGTGACTTCTACCTGCAGGAGAATTTTGGACAGTGGTGACTCCCACCTGCAGAAGAATTTTGGGTAGTAGTGAGTCCCACCTGCAGGAGAATTTTGGATAGTGGTGAGTCCCACCTGCAGAAGAATTTTGGATAGTGGTGAGTCCCACCTGCAGGAGAATTTTGGATAGTAGTGACTTCTGCAGGATGGGCTGAGCTCCCCTGTCTTGTTACCATTGAGAAGAGAACTCATTTGGGATCAATTGAACAACTCCTCCTTCCTTCCTTCCCCTGGGGCAGGAGCAGGGCTTGGCTGTGTGATGCTCCCAGGAATGAGCCCAGAGCCTTTTCCCAGCGAGGCTCCTGCAGGCTCCAGGACTGTCTGAGATTAGTGACAGCAAGCAAGGAGCTGGGACAGCAGCCAGAGCCAGGCTCAGTGTTTCCAGGCCCAGGGATGCCCCTGGGGAGTGCAGAGCTCCAGCTGGCTTGGGGGATTCCGTGGAGCCTCTCTGCTCCCTCAGGTGGGGGAGGAATTCCCTGGAAGACACAACTCATGGAGACCTGGATCCCCCCAAGGGCTCTGCTGCGGGAGGGGGCCCCTGGGGGTGGTGATGGTGCAGATTTGGTGTCGTTTGTGTTATCCTGGTGGTGGGTGAGCAAACAAACCCAGGGAGGGAGCTCGGTATGGACCCTTTACCTTCTCAGGGCTCTCACAGGTGAGCCCTGGTGAGCTGGTGGTTTGAGTAAAGGATGATTGATTCTCTCTGGGACTGGCTCTGACAGGGAGGCACAGTGAGCTCACTACACTGCTCTGGCAACTCCTCCCTTCTCATTTCCAGTCTGAAACAAAATACAAGTTTAGGGTTCATTTTGAACAATAAATTCGATCAGCTGATGATTTTTTTTTTTTTCCTGATTTTAAGACTTCAGGATAAACCAGTACCACATGACTGGCATATGGCAGATGTGATTGAGGAATCCCAGAGCGGTTTGGGTTGGAAGGGATATTTAAAGCTCATCCAGTGCCACCCCTGCCATGGCAGGGACACCTCCCACTGTCCCAGCTGCTCCCAGTGTCCAGCCTGGCCTTGGGCACTGCCAGGGATCCAGGGCAGCCACAGCTGCTCTGGGAATCCATCCCAGCCCTGCCCACCCTCCCAGGGAACAATCCCTTCCATATGTTTAACCCTAATTTCCCCTATTTCTGTTTGAAACCCTTCCCCTGTCCTGCCACTGCAGTTCTTGATGAACAGCTCCTCTCCAGCTTCCTCAGAGCCCCTTGAGATGCTGGAAGGGGCTTCGTGGTCTCCCCACAACCTTCTCCTCTCCAGGCTGATCAGCCACACCTTTATTCTGCCACAGCAACAAAAGCTTTTCCAAGTGAAGGAGGTTCCAGCAGTTGCAGCCTCTCCCCAGTGCTCCTTGGCATTTATTTTCCTTCAAACATTGCCTTGTGCTCCCAGTGCAGGTGACCTGGGTGGGCACAGGGAGTCAGCCCTCCCTCTCCAGGGACATCTCCTGCATCCCTTTGCCAGCATTTCCCTCCACCTCAGTGCCCAGCCAGCAGTGAACAGCTGGCTCCACAGCTGGAGCCTCCCGGAGCAGCTGCTGGTGGGCAGGGCTGGGAGGATGCAAAGGGGAAGGGAAGGACAGGAAAATCCTCATCCCAGGCTGTGTGTCTGAGCCTTTGGCAGCTTTAAACCAGGCCCTTAGCACAGGGCTGGCCCTTTGCAGCCCCAAATCCCTCACACAGCCCCACAGAATCCTTCCACGTTCTCTAAAGCTGTTGGGGTGTGTGATGGGGGGCAGAGGCTGAGGCTGTGTCACTGCTTGTTCCTGTTTAAGGGCACATTTGCATTTCGTTGAGGTCACAAAGAGCACAGGGGGTGTGGGCACCAGCCCAGAGCTCATCCATGGGTTTTTCCATGGGACGATGAGTGTTTCTCCCAGTTTCTCCCAGTTTCCCCAGTTTCTCCCAGTCCTGGTCCCCTCCTGTCCGTGCTGTTGGTGTTCTCCTCTCAGCCCTGGCATTTCCAAGCTGTGGGTGAAGCCCAGTGTCACCCACACCAACTGGGTCAGGAGAGAACTGCAGAGTCTTTCCCAGCCCCCTCCAAAGGCTCCAGGCTGGAATAAGAGGAGCACAAGGATCAGGCTGCTGGTCAGGAGGGACAGGCAGAGCAGAGCAGGGAGCTGCAAGGAGCCACATCCTCCCCAAAAGTCCTGTGGAGTGCCACCAGCACAGGGGAACGCACAATGTCCCTGCAGAAAACCCCTCTGGATTTTAAAAGGGAATTTAAATTTTACAAGCAGATCGAGATTTTACAAAAGTTCTCCACCCCTGGATTGCAGGGCCCTTTAAAAAACCTGCGATATTTTCCTCTAAATGCAGATTGATGTGGTGCCAGGAGCTCGCAGCGCTGTGCGAGGAGGGGAGCCGCAGGAGCACCGCCGGGAGAGCGGGCGAGAGGGAGAATTTGCATTAATGAGTTCGGGTTCCCCTCTCGGCCGTGCGCAGCGCTGGGGTTTCGAAGCAAATGCAGGTTTTTTTTTAAGGAAACACGGATGGCACGATGAAATCCCACTAGATGGCACTCGGCGGACGCGCATCGCGCACCTGGCGCTGCGGTGGCACACGGGGCTCGCGGGGGCCGGGGGGATCTCCTGCCCCCGGAGGCTGCGGGTGCTGCTCGGGGGGTTTTGGGGTGGGAACCTGCGCCCCAAGGCCGGGGAGTGACTTGCTGGGGTGAAGGGGGGAAGCGCTGAAAATGCTGCTCGGGCTGGGAGGTTCAGCCAGGCAGGGAGGGTGGCACTGAAATGGTGTTCTCATTTTCCCCAGAGCTTCTCTTGGGTGGCACTGAAATGGTGTCCCCACAGCCTTGTCATGGGTGGCATTGCAGTGATGTCCCCATCACCCCACAGTCTTGTCATAGGTGACATCTCAGTGGTGTCCCCATCACCCCACAGCCTTGTCTTGGGTGGCATTGCAGAGGTGTCCCCATTACCCCACAGCCTTGTCTTGGGTGGCACTAAAATGGTGTCCCCATTTCCCCAGAGATTCTCCTGGGTGGCATTGCAGAGATGTCCCCATCACCCCACAGTCTTTTCATAGATGGATCTCCGTGATGTCTCCATCACCCCACAGCCTTATCATGGGTGGCACAAAAATGGTGTCCCCATTTCCCCAGAGCTTCTCTTGGGTGGCACTGAAATGGTGTCCCCATCACCCCACAGCCTTGTCATACATGACATCTCAGTGGTGTCCCCCTCACCCCACAGCGTCTCTTGGGTGGCACTGAAATGGTGTCCCCACAGCTTTGTCATGGGTGGCATTGCAGTAATGTCCCCATCACCCCACAGCCTTGTCTTGGGTGGCACTGAATTGGTGTCCCCAGCACCCCCCAGCCTCCTGTGTGGTGACAGAAATCTTGTTTTGATCCTTCCGTGGGTGGCTCGTGCCCTGTGGTGGAGCTCTAGGACAGGGACAGCAGAAAGGGGCATCTTGTTCTTCCTCCTCCTCCTCCTCCTCCCCCATTACCCACTGCCCCCAGCCAGACCCCCCGGCTGAGGTGACACACCTGAGGGGCTTTGGGGCACTGCTGGGCTGAGAGGAGCTGGGAAAAGGGCCCTGCTTTCCTCAGAGGAATGCAGTGATCCCAGAGGAGAGGGTCTGGGGGCTTCCCAGCCCCACAGCACCGAGCCAGGGCTGGGGGCAGCTGGGAGAGCAGAGCTGTGGGGTGGGGGACACCCAGCAAACCCCAAACCCCGATCCTTTGTTTCTTCTGGCCTCAAACCCTTCTGTGGTGTCCTCAGCAGAGCCCAGGAGGGATTTTTCTCCCCCAGGATGATTCTCCTCCTCATCCCCCTGCTCCCAGCCCCACTCCCGGGAATGGGGACACCTCCAGACCGTCCTGCTGCCTGTGCCACCCCTCAGGGGCTCAAGTGCCCTCCTGGCTCCTTGCCCAGCATCCCCAAATGCTCCCTGCCCGGGGGGCTGCAGTGCCTGGCATGACTGACAGCTTCCCCAGGCAATTCATTAGAGCTCCAGAAAAATCATTAATTTCTCCTCAAGAGAAGCCTTTGCCCAGCACACCTGCCTGACACGGGGCTGGGAGGAGCTGGCACAAGCACGCCCAGCCCTGCTAAGCCAATCTTTTCATCCCTGCAAGCTGATTTTAACTCCATGTGTCAGCAACACCATCCCCTCAAACCCACCCCTCAGAGAGGCTGGAGAGTGCACCAGCCACCTCCACCAAAACTGGGAGCCCTGCAAAGCCAGCAGGGAACCCTCGTGCCTGGGGCAGCCCCTGGAGATGCTGGGATTTGGGATAAGAATGCCCCGAGGCCACCATCACTGCTCTGCAGAACAGAGGGTGGGCACTGGGGAGGGAACAGAGCTGGGAACGGTCTGGAGAGGCTGAGGGAGCTGGGAAGGGTCTGAGGGAGCTGGGAGAGGGCTCAGCTGGAGAAAAAGGAGGCTCAGGGGCCCTTGTGGCTCTGCACAACTCCCTGCCAGGAGGGGACAGCCCCAGGTCGGGCTCTGGGAACAGGAACAGGGACAGGAGCAGAGGGAACAGCTCAGGGGAGATCCAGGTTGGATATTGGGGAAAATTTCCCCATGGAAAGGTGATCAGGCACTGGAACTGCCCAGGGGGGTTTGGATCCCCGTCCCTGGAGGTGCCCAAGGAATTCCTGGATGTGGCACTGAGAGCTCTGGGCTGGGGACGAGATCAGGCACAGATTTGATGATCTTGGAGGCCTTTTCCAACCTAATTATTGTGTGGTTCTGTCATTCATCAGGGTTGGATCTGTTTCTCATGGGATGGGGAATCCTGGTTTGGTTTTGGGTTGGGAGGGACCCCAAATCCCACCCAGTGCCACCCCAGGGACACTTTCACTGTCCCAGCTGCTCCAGCCTCAGTGTCCAGCCTGGCCTTGGGCACTGCCAGGGGTCCAGGGGCTGCCACAGCTCCATGAGAAAATTTGGGTGTCCCAGAATTTTGGGGAGGCACAAAACCTGTGCTGTGCTGGTGCTTTGGGAGGGCAGAGCTCTGCACAACTCCCTGCCAGGAGGGGACAGCCCCAGGTCGGGCTCTGGGAACAGGGACAGGGACAGGAGCAGAGGGAACGGCTCAGGCTGGGCAGGGGAGGCTCAGGGTGGGCACAGCAGGAATTTCCCCATGGAAAGGGTGGGCAGGGCTTGGAACTGCCCAGGGGGGTTTGGATCCCCATCCCTGCTCAGCAAACATTTCAGTGTGGCACCCAGGGCTGTGGTTTAGTTGCTGTGGTGGTGCTCAACCAGAAGTTGGACTTGATGATGTTAGAACCTTTCCCAGCCTGAATTATTTTTGGATTCCATGATTGTGGTGCCTGCAGACCCCAGTGAGGTGCACGGTTCACCACTCTCTCACCCTGCTGGGGACTGGGAGAGAGGAGGGAGAATTCCAGGGGTCTCTGGCTCAGCCCAAGGCTGCTGTGGTGAGCCCAGAACCAGACTGGTCCTGTCTGCAGCGAGCTCTTCTCCCTGGGGCTGAGGGGCCGAGCCCTGCCGAGCCCTCGGGGCTGATCACAGCTCTCCCCTTCATCCCTGGGCAGGAGGGGCTGACACTGGATTTCTGTGTGAATCTGGAGCCCCAGTCTGGGTCTGGAGCCCCTGTTTGGATCTACATCCCCTGTTTGGGTCTGCAGCCCTGTTTGGATCTAGAGCCCCTGTCTGGATCTGGAGCCCCTGTTTGGATCTGCATCCCCTGTTTGGGTCTGCAGCCCCTGTTTGGGTTCGCAGCCCCTGTCTGGGTCTGCAGCCCCTGTTTGGATCTGCATCCCCTGTTTGGATCTGGAGCCCCTGTCTGGATCTGGAGCCCCTGTTTGGGTCTGGAGCTCCTGTTTGGGTCTGGAGCCCCTGTTTGGATCTGCATCCCCTGTTTGGATCTGGAGCCCCTGTCTGGGTCTGGAGCCCCTGTGTGGATCTGCATCCCCTGTTTGGATCTGGAGCCCCTGTTTGGGTCTGGAGCCCCTGTGTGGATCTGCATCCCCTGTGTGGATCTGCATCCCCTGTTTGGATCTGCATCCCCTGTTTGGGTCTGGGGCCCCTGTTTGGGTCTGCATCCCCTGTTTGGATCTGCATCCCCTGTGTGGATCTGGAGCCCCTGTGTGGATCTGGGGCCCCTGTGTGGATCTGCAGCCCCTGTTTGGATCTGGAGCTCCTGTTTGGGTCTGGAGCCTCTGTTTGGGTCTGGAGCCCCTGTTTGGATCTGCAGCCCCTGTGTGGGTCTGGAGCCCCTGTGTGGGTCTGGAGCCCCTGTTTGGGTCTGGAGCCCCTGTTTGGATCTGGAACCCCTGTGTGGGTCTGCAGCCCCTGTGTGGATCTGCAGCCCCTGTTTGGATCTGCAGCCCCTGTTTGGGTCTGCAGCCCCTGTTTGGGTTCGCAGCCCCTGTTTGGGTCTGCAGCCCTTGGATGCACCCCTGACCCAGGGCTGGCTTGTGCTGCTCCCTGGCTCAGCCCAGCCCCATGGCCAGCAGCCCAGGCAGGTCCTTGCCTGCCCACCCCCCAAATCTGGCTGCAGTTTGAGCTGGCTCCGAGCAGCAGCCGCCCCAAAATGGGAAACGCAGCCCCTTTTCCTCGTGCTCTGCTGGCAGGAAAAGCGAGCTGGATTTCGCCTTGGATGCTCCCAGGGCTGCCTGCTTGGGAATAGCTCATGGGTCAGGAATGTGGCTCTTCCCCATCGCTGCTATTTTCCCACTTAAATCCAGAGGAAAATGGATCAGCTGCTAATTAGCAGCAGGGGAACTCGTTGCAGGTTTATTAGGATTTTCCCCTTCTCCAGAAGTGCCTGATTAACACTCGGAATTCTTTCAAGCCTGCACAAAGCACGGAGGGTGCCCCAAGGATGGATAAATCGTGGGGAAAGGATGGTGCAAGAGCAGGAAAGGAGGATGTGAGTTTGCCTGAAGGGCTGATGAATGCCAAGCAGCATCCCTGGTTCTGCCGGGTGCTGCTCCCAGCCAGATCCCAGCTCGGCCACATCCCCGGCTGGGTTTTTATCTGCGGGATGACCTAACCTCGGGGCTGAGGCTGTCATAAAAAGGCTGGCGGCTGCAGCGAGCTCCAGCCGGTATCACAGCAACAGCAGGAACATTTCAGAGCAGGCTCGGCTCAGCCGCAGCCTCTGGGGTTCTGGGGAACAGCTCTTTAATGTCTGCAACAGCGCTCTGAAAGCCGGCGGGGGGAAATGGGGCAGGGCGGGGAGCAGGGATGGGGCTTGGAGCAGCTCTGAACGCAACAGCTCAGAGAAATCAAGCCTGAGGAGGAGCTGGGGGGCACAGCCCAGCTCAGGTTCCTCCCCAGGATACAGCTGGGAAATGTCCAAGGAGATCCAGGGAGCTGCAGGACCGCAAGGATGTTGCAGGTGGGAAAATGGCAAAGGGGAATTCTCGATGATCCAGCCGTGCCCAAGCTGTCAGGGCAGTGCCAGGGCAGAGTGAGTTCTTATTTATCCTGGTGCTGGACTTTGGATGCCCTCCCGGGCTGTCTGCACGTCCCTGGAAGGATCCCAAATCTAGGAATCCTCTAGACCCCTGAAAGTCCCCCACAGGAGGGCAGAGTGGGGTTTGTGGCCATCACTGTCACCCCCAGGATGAGACTGGGCAGGGACAGAGTCACTGCTGCCTCATGCACATCCCTGGAAGGGGGAGGCAGAGTAAGGAGAGCCCAAAATGAGCCACCAGCCTGGAGGGAATGTGCTTTGCCATCCTCAGGTGCCCACCCATGCCCACTGCACGATCAGCCAGGCTCAAACCAGGCCAGGCTGCAGGACACAAATCCATGGAGATCCAGTGCTGCCATCCTCCTGTGTTGGGTTGATGTGGCCAGAAATGTGAATTCTGTCACCATCTGTGGCACATATCCTCTGCTAATGGGCCATCTGTAAACCAGCTGGGCAATCATCTTTATCTTTCCACAGCCCATCCTCCCTCCAGGAGATATCTCCTGTGAATGGGCCATTGTTAAAAACTGGGTGTGGCAGTGATTCTTATCTCTGTGGGAATATCTCCTGTTAATGGGCCATTGTTAAAAACCAGCTGGGCAATCATCTTTATCTTTCCCACAGCCCATCCTCCCTCCAGGAGATATCTCCTGTTCATGGCCATTGAGTCCCAGGGCATGGCTGATAAAATTACATCATCCCACTGGGAGATGCTCCAGCCAGGGGGAGGAGCCAAACATTTCCTACCCAGATAAAAACTGAGATTTTGGACACCAAGGCACCTTCTTTCCACTGGATTCCAGAGGAAAACCAGACCTTTCCACATCATCCCTGGAGCTTCAGAGGAAACTGCACCTTCTCCAGGAGCACTGCTCCAGCTGAACCACATCTGCCCCTGCAGGAGGATGCAGCCACCATTGAATGGGACTGCTGCCAACACCCTGACTGACTGACGGGTGTCAGCTTGGATTCTGACTCTGGCAGTGTTTGCGATTGTTCTTTGTAATACTGCATTTCTATTTTAATTTTCCTGGTAAAGAACTGTTCTTCTTAATTCCCATTTCTTTGCCTGAGAGCCCCTAAATCTCAAAATTCTAATAATAATTTGGAGGGAGGGGGTTTACATTCTCCAGTTGAAAGAGAAGCTTCTGCGTTTATTGGCAGACACCTGTCCTCCAAACCAGGACACCTCCCCTCCCAGCAGCTGCCAGCACATTTTGGGAATGGAGCTCTCTGGTGAGGCACAGAGCTCCACATCTCTTCCTTGCCAATGTCATAAAGGGTTTAAAACGTTATAATGGGACCTCTGGTGTCCAGCAAAGCAGAGACTGTTGGATTTCACAGCTTCTCCTCCTCACTGAAGCAGTACCCCTGGGTTATTGCACTTATTAAATTAGGAGCTGTAAAGCAACTGGGTAAATAATAAATTGCTAGGAGGAAATAAAAAAAAAACAACCCAACAACAAAAACACTGCCCATTGCAGTTATTAGTCCTGATGAGTGAATTAGGTGTGGAAACAGCAGCTTTGAAGTTCTCCTCATTAAATCACACACCAATTCAGCACTTATTAGGTCTCCAGTCAGAGATATAAAGCCCCAGAAGATGGGGTTGCTGTTAGCAAGAGCCATCACTGCTGCTGCTCGGGGCAGCCTGTGAGGCTCCTGCTGCTGCCAGGGCTGGGAGAGAAGGATTAAAAGCCCCAGCTCCTGGTGCCCTGTGAGAGTTTGGGAGTTGTGGGGTTTGGCCCTGGAGGAAGAACTCAGAAAGGGGATGATAACTGCACAAATGTGCACAGAGAGTCAGGAAGGTTTGGAAAACAGGATGGGAGGGGATTTTCAGAGTGGGATCAGCTGGGATTTCACACAGCCACCACTGCAGTGTATCCCTCAAGAAGCTGGGCTCTTCCACTGAGCAACATAAACCCACATTTCAAAGGCTTGTCCCCATACTCTCAGCCATCCATCCATCCATCCATCCATCCATCCATCCATCCATCCATCCATCCATCCATCCATCCATCATCCATCCATCATCCATCCATGCATCATCCATCCATCCATCATCCATCCATCCATCCACCCATCCATCCATCATCCATCATCCATCCATCATCCATCCATCCATCATCCATCATCCATCCATCATCCATCCATCCATCATCCATCCATCATCCATCCATCCATCCATCCATCCATCATCCATCATCCATCCATCCATCATCCATCCATCATCCATCCATCCATCATCCATCCATCCATCCATCATCCATCATCCATCCATCCATCATCCATAGATCCATCATCCACCCATCATCCATCCATCCATCCATCCATCCATCCATCCATCCATCCATCCATCCATCCATCATCCATCCATCCATCCATCCATCCATCCATCCATCCATCCATCATCCATCCATCCATCATCCATCCATCCATCATCCATCCATCCATCCATCCATCCATCATCCATCATCATCCACCCATCCATCCATCATCCATCCATCATCCATCCATCATCCATCCATCCATCCATCCATCCATCCATCCATCCATCCATCCATCCATCCATCCATCATCCATCCATCATCCATCCATCCATCCATCCATCCATCCATCCATCCATCCATCCATCCATCCATCCATCCACCCATCCTGGCTTCTTTCCCAAAACCCTTCATCCTCTCCTCTCCCCACACTTGTCCCCTGCCAGCTGGCACTGAGTGACAGCCCAGCAGCACCCACATCTCAGGCCAAAAGCCACAGAGCTCGTAAAGAAAAATATGAAAATCTCTTCCTTGATCTCAATACTCACCTTAAAACACCAGCTGGTTTTTATCTAGCCCGACTCCTTTCATGAATTTGCACCCTAATGGGTTACAGAGATCTTAAAGCCGGAGCTCTCTGCTGGAGCTCGGTGTCACACAGGGCCCTGTTGGCCTCGTGTCTCCAAAGTTACGAGCTTAGAGGAATAACACATCTTACAGCCTTCATTTTACCCATATGTCAGGAAAGATAAGGTCACGGTTTCCAGCTCTTTTTGCAGCCATGGACACTTGGAAATCTATTTTTGTAGTGAGAATGTTGGATTCTTAGTGAGAGCCCAAGCTGATTCCAGGAGCAGAAAGCTGTGAGGGGAAAGCGCTGTGGGACTGAAGAATCCAGAGGCAGCAGTGGCACAGCAGTGCTGGGAATTCCCAGGGCTCACACACTTCCAGGACCAAAGGTTTAACCAAATGCTGGGACCACAGAGCTAACCCTCCCTCTGGGAGTTTGGGATTTCATCTTCTAACCCAAATATCCCAGCTGGAATGCTGCATTCCTTTAGGGCTGGACAGCTTGGGCAGAGCCGTGGCCTAAACTGCAATTTGCAGCAAAAATGGAGAAAAATGCTGAGATAAATAACACAATGAATGTGCTCACCCAATGCCACCTCTTGCTGAAACCATGCCCTTTGTGTAGCTGAGCTGGAATTCCAGGAAGAATGAAGCAAATTCATCACACAGGATTTTTTAGGTTTACATCACACAGAATTTTTTTAGGTTTATATCACACAGGATTTTTTAGGTTTAAAGTGGGTGCTGGTTACCTGGTTAAGGGGAGTCTCAAGGGCAGGGCACGAGGTTCTTTCAGTCTGGAATGGGTTTGACTCCCATACCCCCAGCTCCTGAGCACAGAAGCAAAGTCTGGCTGTCACTGCCCACCCAGGGACGCCAAATGTCACAACACGAGGTGTCTCCTTAGCCCTGAGATCCCTTCAGGAGGACATGCAGTGATTTAAATCCTGTTCTTTCCCAAAGCCCCAATGAGAGATTGCAGCAGACGGTTTCAGAGGCTCCAAGGATTGTTGATTGTTCCTTGTCTCAGGAACTCTCTGCCCGGCTCACAGCTCTGCCCAGCCGGGCACCCAGGATGGAATCTGCCTGCTGAGGGCAGGGCTGATCTCACACAGTCTGAATTACCTGCTGAATGTTTGTAACAATTTTCCAACACAATACAGTCTTGTTAAACAGTTCAGCTCTGACCCATCCAATCTGACAGTGCCAGCATGTCACCCAGCATGGATGGCACGGAGAAGAAGGAGGAAGAGGTATCCACACCCCAAATTCTCCATCTTGGCCACATGTCCCTTATCACAAACATCCCCAAAAGTCTATTTATCTACGTTCTAACAACCTAATTTACACTTTGCTAATCTTGGTGGCTTGTTTCCATTCCCTCTGTGTTGGTAATTTCCCCCAGGGGTTTGAATTCAGTGCCTGAGACACCAGGGTCTCACTCAGGGGTCTTTGAGACCCTCACCAGGGGGAGGAGGAATATTCTGGACTCCCACACTGGCTGGTGTTGTCTCCTCCTGAGCACCTGGGAGGGTTTAACCCATCCCTCATCCTCTGATGGATACCTGGGATCACAGGATAAGCCAGGCTGGAAGAGCAGGATCAGTCAGGCCATGTTACTCCAGCCTTTATCTCATCTGGCCTTGAAAACTTTGCTTTTTCTTCCTTTGGAAGAGTCAGGGCCACGTTCCTGAGGGATGTGAGCAGGTCCCCTGGCCGGCAGTGGAGACTCCTGTGTTTCCCAGGGGTTCAATCCCTCCAGGCAGGCACAGGGACACACTTCAGGTTTCCCCCCATAAGCCAGAGGAAATGGCTGCTTGCATCCATAAGGATGAAAGGCAAGATTTCCCCTTCATCCTCGGGGCACAGGAGCTGTGGGTTTATGGAGGGCACCTTAGGAGACACCAGTTTGAAATGAAAAGCACAGCCTGACACTTTGGGCAGCTTCTGCACCTCTATTTTGTGCCCCTTTTGAGGCTGCCGGGGGGCACTGGTGACCCCAGCAGGACACTGGGTTGTTATCAGGTGATTTTTTTGGTTTGTTTTGCTGCCTGTTGGGAGGATGAGATCACAGCTCGGCTGCCAGCACTCCCCGGGAGAGATCTGCTGCCATAACCCTCAGGCTGCTGCTTTGGGCGTTATTCTCCCAGGTTTTGCCCAGTCCCAGCCCTGGTGATGCCCTGCAGGCAGGGCCAGGCCCTTCTTGTGCTCAGCAGTGTCAGAGCGAGGCACAGCTCCAGTCCTGGTGCCCATCCCTGCATCCCTGGGGCTGCCCTGCATCCCTGCCCCTGCTCAGCACATCCCTCAGCCTGCTGGACCCTTCTGCCCCACAAACCCCTGCCCTTTGTGAGATGGGTCGCTGGGGATGGTGGGATCCCATCAAAGGTTGGATTGATGCTCTTGCAGGTCTTTTCCAGCCTTAATGATTCTGCAATTCTCCGATTCTTTGATTCTCTGATGCCTCTCCCTTCCCTCCCTGTTCTCCGCTCTCAGCAGCCTCCTCCTGTTGTCATAACAACGAGCACCAGCCCGGGTGGCCGTGCCAGCCCTTCCAGCTCCGGCAGCTCCTCCTGGGAGGGAGCAGCAGCCCCCAGCCATCTGCCCGAGGTGGGGAGGAGCAGCCCCGGGCACAGGGACAGCGGCTGTGTCACCTCTGTCACACGCTGTCCCCAGCACGGGGTGAGGAGCTGTCCCTGCTGCTCTGTGCAGAGCATCCCCAGCCATCCCTGCTCCTCCCAGCACCCTGGGGACCCAAATCCCTGTTCCTCTCAGCCCTGTCCTCAGTGGATCCCCAAATCCCTGCAGCCAGGTCCCTGATCCTCACTGGAGTCCCAAATCCCTGCAGCCAGGTCCCTGATCCTCACTGGAGCCCCAAATCCCTGCAGCCAGGTCCCTGATCCTCATTGGAGTCCCAAATTCCTGCAGCCAGGTCCCTGATCCTCAGGGGAGTCCCAAATCCCTGCAGCCAGGCCCCTGACCCTCACTGGAGCCCCAAATCCCTGCAGCCAGGTCCCTGATCCTCACTGGAGCCCCAAATCCCTGCAGCCAGGTCCCTGATCCTCAGTGGAGCCCCAAATCCCTGCAGCCAGGTCCCTGATCCTCACTGGAGCCCCAAATCCCTGCAGCCAGGTCCCTGATCCTCACTGGAGCCCCAAATCCCTGCAGCCAGGCCCCTGATCCTCACTGGAGCCCCAAATCCCTGCAGCCAGGTCCCTGATCCTCACTGGAGCCCCAAATCCCTGCAGCCAGGTTCCTGAGCCTCAGTGGATCCCCAAATCCCTGCAGCCAGGTCCCTGATCCTCACTGGAGCCCCAAATCCCTGCAGCCAGGTCCCTGGTGCTCTCAGCCCTCTGCTCCCCTCCCTGTGTGGCACCACCCTGACCTGCAGCACCCCCAGGCACAGCCAGGGTCACACCAGGGCAGCTGGGGCAGAGGGAGGAGTCCCAGAGGTGGGATTAGGGCAGGATTTTCCAAGGGGAGCCAGGTCTGCAGGCACAGCCAGAGCTGCTCCTGAAGGCTCTGGGGGCAAAGGACTGTGCTCCACAAAATCCATCAAATCCCAGGTTCAAAGAAATTTCTTCTGTGGCTGCTGGTGGATTAAAACTCCTCAGGAGCAGCTTTTTCAGAGCAGCTGTGGCTGCCCCTGGATCCCTGGCAGTGTCCAGGGCCAGGCTGGACACTGGGGCTGGGAGCAGCTGGGACAGAGGGAGGTGACACTGCCATGGCAGGGGTGGGATGGGATTTAATGTCCCTTCCAACCCAAACCATTCTGTGATCCCTCACCTGACAGTCCCATGAAAGATTTCTGAAGGTGCTTTTATAGCTGTGATGCACATCAAGGCCTGGCTGTGAAAGGAATCCTCTTTCCAGGCTCCCAGCTGAAGCTCCTGGGCAGAAGGAACAACCATTTCACCGTGGGACTCAGGGATTGCCAAGGAACAGCAGGAATTTCAGCCTCCCAGAGAGAGGGAGGCACTGGTTTGAACTTCTCTGAGAGTTTTCATCACCTTCCCTTCTCCACACGGCTGCACTTCCCAGGGGAGCCAGCCTGGAACCTCAGCCAAGGGATTCTGAGCAGTTTGATCCCACACTTGGCTCCCCAGGGCAGGAAATGTCTGCGCTCTGTGTCGGGAAAACAAAGGCTCTGTCGGGGAAAGGAATTTCTTGGGACACCTGATTAATTGGAGCCACTCTGGAGATCGGTGTGACCCAAATTGGCTCCAGGTTTGGGAGCTCAGTGGGGTTTAACTGCAGCTCTGGCTGCCTCCAGCAGTTTTAAGCATTGCAGGAATGATTTTTTTTTTATTTTTTTTTCGTTTAAAGGAAGAATTATTCCTCTTCTCAAGTGTCAGGAGGGGCTGGCAGCGGAACAAACATCACCTCCAGCCAGGGCTCGCTGTCTTCCCTCCCCAAAAAAGAAAATCCAAGCTGTTATTGTGAAATAATACACACCTCACACATCTCTGCAGCTTTTTTTGGATGCTCCATCCACTTCTCCTGCACCAGGGGCAGCAGCAGCAGCGGGAAGCCCCTGGAGCAAGGGGTGCAGAGCACAGCACCCAGAGCTCTGCCAGCCCAGGAAAAGCCCAGGTGGCCCCCAGAGCTCTGCTCTGCTCACCTGCAGGGCTGGGCGTGGCTCCCGGCCTCGTGCATTCACAGCTGGGGAAACTGAGGCAAGGAGCAGCTGAGCCCTGGGAATTGGGTGAAGTTCTTTCCTTGAAAAGCAGTTATTGCTGAATTCCTGCAGATCTCAGCAGGTTTGCAGCCAGCACCTCGCCCTGCTCCTCACACACACGTGGATTTCTGAGATCAATGCAGAACCCCAGCCCTGCACTCACTCAGGATTCAGAGCTGGGGAAATCAAATATTCAGCCACGGGCTCTGATGTTTGGCCAGGGAGCAGCAGGTGCTCCAGCTGGAACACCACAGGGAGAAATCCCCTGGGGATTTCCTCCCCTGCCCTGGTTTTTGAGGCTGTGGGGTGAAGAGGAGCAGGGCAGGAGCTGCCCAGAAAGGATTCCAGGTGAATAAAGGGAATTCATGGGCAGAGGGCAGCTCAGTTCTTGGGTAGGAACAAGTGGAAGGGGGAAATTCCAGACTTTTAAAATAATTATTATATATTTTTTCTCTAAAGTTGGTGTCCAAGGCCAGGCTGGACGAGGCTCTGAGCACTCTGCTCCAGTGAGATCTGTCCCTGCCCACAGCAGGGCTTGGAACTGGATGATCTTGAAGCTCTTGTGCAACCCAAACCAGTCTGGGATGGTGGGAGCTCAGCCTGGCCTCTGCAGAGCCCACTCAGAGCATCCCCTGCTCACAGCTCAGCTCTGTGAGGAGGAAAAACTGGGGAAAAAACGGAGGAAAAACTGGTAAAAAATCCAATTGTGCCATTTCCCTGAGTGGGGGCTCTGCAGGGATGGAGTGGCTGCAGCAGAACCAGGATTTATCCAGATGTGCCTCCAGGGAGCTGGGAAATAAAGGGGGATTAAAGAGTGCCACTCATACATGCAGGGATATGTTGGGACTTTGAAATTTATTCCAACATGCTGTTTTTTTAAAAATACGCCCAGACCGAGCAGACAATCTGAGCTGTAGTAAAGGCAATATTATACTTGTAAAAACTTCTCATTCACAGTACAGATGTCATTTACAATAAGGGTCACAAACATCAAATACTGAGTATTTTTCTTCCTTTTTTTTTTTTTTTGTTTTCTTGTTTTTTGTGTGTTTTTGTTCTTTTTTTTGTTGTTGTTTTTACATCAGACTGTGCTTTTACTTGTTTTTTTTTCTTTTTTTTTTTTTTTTTTTTTTTTGCACTGATATAACCATACAGACATTGCAAGATGCAAGTGTAGAAACCGGAGTTCAAATAAAATTACAGGCAAAACTACCAAATTCCATTTGACGCTGTACATATTTACAGTACCTTTTTTTTGGAATGTATTGCCATTTTAAGAACATATAGAAACTTTCTACAGACTATTCCACTTACAGAATACATACACCTTTTAGAAAAAAAGGCAAATATTTATCTTACATGAGACCATGTATATTAAATTTGCGTACACATTATTATTATTAATTATTATTATTAATTATTTTTTACATTACATTTACTAAAGTGATCGTAAGTGCCATCATATCTCAGTAATGAAAACAGATTGGTTTTATGCCATCAGGACTGATGTTTTTAATTTTTTTCTTTTTTTTTTCCTTTTTTTTTTTTTTTGCAAATAACTTACAATACGGTTTTATCTGTAAATACTGTGCAATAGACAGAAATGTTAAAAGGAAAGAAAAAAAGCAGATGATGAGCATAGGAAAAGCAAGGAAAGCAGGGAAGGGCTAGATCAAATCCTGGAGGGCAATTGGGATAATTTGAATGACTTCTCTGAGGATATTGCTTGTTCAGGTGCTGTCCCTGTGGGTTTTGGGGCAGGGAAAGCTGTGGATTTGTTGGGGATGGATTTGAGCTGTGGAGTTGTTTGGGATGGATTTGAGCTGTGGATTTGCTGGGGAGGGGGAGGCAGAGCCCCAGCCCCAGCAGGAAGGATTTGGGATGCTCTGGGTGGACACAGGTGGGAATTACCTGCTGATTTGGGATCAGAGCAGGATTTGGGACTGCTGGGATGTCAGGGCCAGCAGGGCTGGGATGTCCCCCGTTAGGAGCAGGTGAGGAGCCTCATTTCTCCTCGGAAAGCTGGGAATTCACAGCTCTTTCATCATGGTTCTGTTCCCTGCTGCAGCTCCTGGGTGTCCAGCCCAGGGAATAATCGGAGCTGGCAGAGCTGGGGTGGGTTGGGGGAGCTCTCTCCTCATCCCGTGCTCTGCTTGGCCCTGCAAGACCCCGAGCTCAGTTTAGGAGCTAAACCCCTGCTGCAGCACAAAGGAGTTCCTGAAACTCCAGGGGTGCTGAGGATCAGAGTTTTCTGAGCTCTGGATGGTGTGAAGAACAGCCAGGGGGTGACTGCAGAGCTTGGGCCAAGTGCTCAGAGTGCAGGAGGATTTCTGGCTGCCAGAGCATCCCTGTGCGATGCAGGAGCCACCCAAACTGCTCAGCAGGGAGGGAAATGTCCCCGTGGAGCAGCCACCACAGGGGAGCAGCTCTGTGTCTCATGGATTATAAATCGGAGAAGCTCTGCCATGAGAAAAGCAGGGGATTTTATTTCCACCTGCTGCTGAAAAGGAAGGGCCGGGCTCTGCTTTTTCATTTGCCTATTTGCATTATTAATACATTCTCCGGCAAATAGCCCCGCTAATTGCTCTGCAAAGCAACAGAGCCACCCTTGCAGCCCTCGTGGGGAAGCAAAAAGGGATTTTCCACGCCTGCTTTGCAGGCAGAGCAGACATTCAGAGCGACACGAGAAGCTGTGACCAGCAATCAGCTTTCACCGAGGGTGACACGGGGAGACCAGAGGGGATCGGGGTGGGCACGGCAGCCACCGGTGAGGGCTGGGAGCAGCAGCCAGCCCTGTGAGAGGCCCGGAGTGCCACTGCCGTGCTCCGGGGCACGGGGCCGCTCCTCCCGGGCTCGCAGTGGCGCCGGAGGGGCTGCGCTGCCCGGACCCGCCGTGCCCGCACACAGAGATGCTGGTGCTGGCGGGCTGCGGGTCCCTCCCCGCAGCTCTGAGCTGGCAGTGCGACCATTAGCCCTTAATTAGCAATTAGTTATTTTCGGGGGGAGCCTTCTCGCCCCTTGGGTACAGCGTGAAGCACCATTTCACCCCAGCCACAGAAACCAAACTGGGTTGGGACTCAGTTTTTGTGCCCATCTCCTGAGTTTGCAGCGGTCCCTGCCTGCCCCGCTTCGTGGCTGCCGGGGGTGGGGATGGGATCCGGGCAGGGAATGTCCCCGGGAGCACCTCAGCCCTTCCCCAAACTCCTTTTCCTGGTTTCTTTTTTGGCCCTGGGTGAAAGGATCTGGATGGCTACACACGAACTGCAAGGATGCTCCGCAGCTGAGATGCAGAAAGCTTCGAGCTGCTGGGAAAGCATAAAAATCCTGATAATGACGATAATAAATCCCCACCACAACAACAACTAAATAATCGATAAACCAATGTAAAAACTTCGCGGTTTTCTTGGGGTTTTTTTCTCCCCTCTTTCCACAAATGACGGAGGGAAAAAAAAATCCACAGAAAGTTTAAATAGATTAAGGATTGAAATGCAGTTACAGAAAGAAGCTGAGCAGATTTGATCTAGCCCAAAACTCACAGCAAATGCACCAAAAAACCAGACACAGCTGCTGCAGTATTTTTATGTACCATATATATATATATATATTTATATATATATGCAAAATTAAATACAAAAAGCTACCTTGGATCAAGTTAAGAGTGTGACAAGGGGCAGAAAGTGGCAGAAATCGGGGAATTCGCTCGATTTCAGGGATGGTTTCCAGGGATGCTCACACCAGCCCGGGCCGAGCACTCCACTCCCACTCAGCCTGGGATTAAGCGCGTTTTAAGCACGCACTTAAAGCCTGAGGAGGGTTTAAGCTGGTGCTTAAGAGCTCGAGTGAACGGAGCCGAGCTCCAGCCCCTGCTCCTGCCTCTGGATCTGAGAACAGCAGCAGCTTCCAGGCTCGGGGCCAAAAAAGGAGAGATGGGAAAAAGGGAAACCTGATAAAAGCGCTAATGAGGGGATAAATGGGTTCTGGACGTTGTTTTGGTCAGTGTCACAGCCTTAATGGTATTTCCATGGTATCTTTTTTTTTTTTTTTTTTTTTTTTAACTTAATTCCCTTTACGAGAAGAAAAAAAAAAAGACTGAAGATTATTTAAAAATTTCTATAATTTGCCCGCAAAACGGGAACAGTTCATAGCTCATCAAGTCTGGCAAGGAAATATGTTCTCATTCAGGATTTTATTTGAGTCCTTTTATTTAATTTTTTTTTTTGCATTTTTATTTTTTTTTTTAAAAAGTGTATTACGTACCCGATAAACTGGAACAGCTCTGAAAGAAGAAAGAACTGGTCCACTGGTTAAATATTTATATATTTTTTCTTTTTTTTTAACTTTTTTTTTGTTAAAATAAAAAAAAAAAAGGTTTATACAGATTCCATAGACCAGAAAACCCTCTGAAGTAGTAAAGAACCTGCTGGGGCAAACGACTTGAAGCTTTGTGGTGTAAAAAGTTGTGACAGAGGAATGGCTCTGTCGGGGTCGCTCTGGATTTGGTGTGGGATTTATTGGCAGTCGAGGTCTTTGCTCTGCTAGGGATGCTCATCCCGAAAAATATGCTCTGGAAAAAGCTGCTGCGCATGCATAACAAGCTGATTTTGCAAGCATTCACCATTCAGCATCAAATTTTTATCTCCCAAAACCAGCCAAAAACGGGGCCCTTCCACACTGCAAGGGCTGAGCTGGAGATGTCCCACTCAGTGAATACATAAAGGTGAGAGCAAGAGCCAGAGGCACCGAGAGGAGGAGGGGCAGAACTCAGAGCGCCCCTGCATCCCTGGGATGGGATGGGATCGATGGGATGGGATGGAATGGGATGGGATGGGATCAATGGAGGGATGGGATCAATGGGATCAATGGGATGGGATGGGATGGGATGGGATGGGATGATGGGATGGGATGGGATGGGATGAGATGGGATGGGATCAATGGGATGGGATGGATGGGATGGGTTGGGGATCAATGGGATGGGATGGGATGGGATCAATGGGATGGATAGGATGGGATGGGATGGATGGGATGAGATAGGATGGGTATTTGGGATGGATGGGATGATGGATGGATGGGATGGATGGGATGGGATGGGATCAATGGGATGGGATGGGATCGATGGGATGGATGGGATGGGATCAATGGGATGGGATGGGATCACGATGGATGGATGGGATCAATGGGATGGGATGGGATGGATGGGATGGGATGAGATGGGATGGGATGGGATGGGATGGGATGGGATCAATGGGATGGGATGGGATGGGATGGGCTGGGATGGGATGGGATGGATGGGATGGGATGGGATGGGATGGGGATGGGATGGGATGGGATCAATGGGATGGGATCAATGGGATGGGATGGGATGGGATCGATGGGATGGGATGGGATGGGATGGGATGGGATCAATGGGATGGGATCAATGGGATGGGATGGGATGGAATCAATGGGATGGGACGGGATGGGATGGGATCAATGGGATGGGATCAATGGGATGAGATCATAGGATGGATGGATCAATGGATGGATCAATGGGATGGAAGGATGGGATGGATGGATGAGATGGATGGGATGGATCGATAGGATGGAAACAGGATGAGTTGGTTGGGATGGGGGAACTTGTCCACAGCTCAAACATGCCAGAGGGAGAAGGGTTCAAGGCTGAGTTGCTCCCTCAGACACGGGAGGGTTTGCAGAGGCTCCCCAGCCCAGGCAGGGCTCAAGCACAGGCAGGGGCTTAGCCAGGCGCCGCGGGAGGATTAAAGCAAAGCAAGCAGGAGGCTCGTCCAGCGAGAGACCCTTCCTGGCACGGGCTCTACATTCCTTACATTCCTACCTTCTCGCAGGTAAATCTTTGAAGAAGAACTTTTTTTTTCTTTTTTTTTTTTTCTTTTTTTTTTTTTTGTACCTTTTTTTTAAATTTTTAATAGAAAAGTGCTTTGCTGGGTTCTGCAGGAGGGAGGGGCGCTTGTGGTTCGTTTTCCTCTTTTTCGAGGGACAGTTTCTCTCCCTGCACACAACGAACCTCCCCTGCTCAAGGAAGTGCTACTTTCAGTCACAAGGTCAGGGTAAACATGGTTTTCAAATGTAAAGCAGTTTCAACTGTTTAAAGCACAACCATAGGGATGCGAGGAGAAAAAAAACAAACAAAACAAAACAAAAAGTCCAAGCACTTTGCAAGAATTAAATAAAGCATGTAATAAATACGAATCATAAACTTCTGTACACAGGAGCAAGGGTTTGGGGTTTTTTTCTTTTTTTTTTCTTTTTTTAATCATTTAATCAATATAAAAAATGTTTTTTTCTGTTTTGCTTTTGTTTTCAGTGCATCTTCTTCCTCTTTAAAATGCTTAACCCTTTCCTTTCTGCATCTCTCAGGCCCAGGATTACACACACCTAAATGGCAAAAAAGACAAGGTCTAACAAACCCCCTTTCCAAAAAACTCTAAAAAAATATTCACAGCCTCAAACAGTTTTGTACATTTCAAGCAACAAAAGGTATAGAAAAAGGCACAAGTAACTGCATACATGTGGAGATAATACCAGACTGGGACAAAGAAAACCAGGAATTTTCCATGGGTTTGGTCATTCACTAGAGTGCTTCTTATGATTATACTAAAGGAAATAGTGTTGCAAATGTCTGTTGATTTTACAGAGGAAGCCTAAAGGTGGAACAGCTGGCGGAGGTTTAAGCCCCCCCGCGTTTCCCTCCACCTTTCGGTGAGTTTGACCTAAACCGGGGCGCTGTGGCTGCGGGCCGGGCTCTGCGGGGAGGCTGCAGGGCCGCGGGGAGCAGGGCTGGGGGCTGAGATCAAAGTGCAGGCTGCTTCCAGAGCGGGGCTCGAGCTGCCCGAGCGCTGCTGGCCCGTGGCCGTGGAGGGCCGGTCCCCGCTGGCCGAGGGCTGCCGTGGGGACAGCGAGGGCCGTGGCTGCTCCGCCGGGCTGGGCTCGGCCTGCTGCTCCTGCTGCTGCTGGGGCTCGCTAGTCCTCATCTCCTCCGAGGAACCCGCCGGCGGGGACGGCGCGTGCTTGGACGCCTTGGCCACGGGCGACACGGACGCCGGCGAGGGCTCTGCAGGGCTCTGGGGCTCCCCGGCCGTCCTGGCGGCCCAGCCGGGCTGGCCGAGGTGTCCGGCCTGCAGGCCCAGCGCGGGCCCGGCCACCAGGCCGGCGTGGGAGCTGGGCCGGGCCTGCACCATCTGGATGCCCCCGATGGGGATCATGGGGTACGGGGTCCTGGCGAGCTGCTGCGAGTGCAGCGGGAGGTGGCTGAAGACATTCTCCTCCCCGCGGCCGTGGGGGTCGTGAGGGGCCTGCAGGGGCCGGGGGCAGGCGGGGGAGCGGGGCGGGCTGCAGGCCTCCATCCTCTGTGCCGGGGAGAAGAGAGCTGGGTCAGAGACACACGGACTGCGCTCGCTTTCATTCTCACTTCGGGGAGGTCAGGCAGCCGGGGAGGTGTGGAGCCCCAAACCTTGGAGGTGAGGAGCAGCAGAACCCACATTTCCCTTCTGGGACAGATGTGCCCATGGTGTGTTGGGGCACAGATCCAGGGATTTGGCTTAGGCCTGGACCATTATAAAATCAGAGAACTATTTGGTTGGAAGGGACCTTTAAAGGCCATCTTGTCCAACCTCCTGCCTTGGGCAGGGACATCTTTAATTATCCCAGGTTGCTCCCAGCCCCAGCCAGCCTGGCCTTGGGCTCTTCCAGGGATCCAGGGGCAGCCACAGCTTCTCTGAGCACCCTGTGCCAGGGCCTCCCCACCCCCTGAGTAAAACAATTCCTCCTTAGCTCTAGTCTGCATCTTCTTTTAGTTTAAAACCATCACCCCTACTCTCAGAGCTGCCTCTGAAACACGGGCAGAGCTGCCAGTGTTTGCTGCCAGCTGAGCTGCTTCGGATCCCTGTCAGTGCAGGGGGCTCCTGAGAGCCCAGAATGAGGTTATTCATATATTTATTTATTCCTTTATTTATTTTCACTGTGCTTCCCTAAAGCAGGATTGCACCCTTACAGCTGCTGAGTGCACACCCAGCAGTGGGTCCCCACCACCACCCCCATGGGGGGTGCTCTGTGCAAATCAAGGGTTCAGACCCTACATTTTACCTTTTCCTCTTTCTCTCTCGGTGCTTCCCATAGTTTCCTAACGTACATCATGGAGAGATATGTGGCTAAACAGAAATGGATTAATTAGTGATGAGGTTATAACTAAATCCCTGCACAGGACTCCTAAGAAGAGGAAGCAACAGAAACTGAAATCAACTTTCAATTAAGATGGGGTTAGAGATAAAAGGTGAGGATCCATTGGAGGGCACATCTCTTTGTAAGATTATGGTGAATAATTCCCTGATCCTGTGAGCTGGATCTCTGAAGAGGCAGCAGAGGAAAGCAGCAAAAGAGAACAGGAAAGAGAAATAGGAAGAGCCACCAAAGGAGTGTGTGCTGGGCCAGCAGTGACAAGCCCAAACACTGCTAAATGTCACTTATCCACAGGAAACCTTGGCTAAATCACTTCAGGGATGCTGGGAAACCCCAAACAAATATTTCAGTGGTGCAACAATCACCACGAGGAGAGACTGCCCTAAGCAAGGGCCGGTGGGAAGAGAGATGGTCGTGGTGAGACTTGGCAGCAAGCCTGAGACTGGAACTGAGCTGAGATCATCATCAAGCTCTGTCTGGGACCTGATAAAGCCTCCTCTGCTCTGTCTGTCTCTTGTGGCCTTAGCAGGAATGTTAATTTTGCAATGAAAGCCCAGCTGTCCATCTGCTGATAAAGAGACGTTTTTCCATCGGGTTTTGCTGCTGCTTTGGAGGCACACACACAGAAAAGTAACAGTGGTGGCTTTGAGTGCAGGAAAGGAGCAGGAAAACGAAGCCAAAAGGTAGATGTGAACAAAGGAGTTGAAAGGTGGGAATGGCAGACAAGCAGGGCTTAAAACATTGTCTGCTACTGTGGATCTGGGAGCTGAGGGGATTTGCTCCAAGCAGAGGCAGCAGGAAGTTATCCTGACAGAAGAGTTGGAGGATGAGGGTTCCCAGAGCTCTGAGATCCACCACAAGAAGTGAATTGACAGGAAAGGGAAACAGCATTAAAAGAAGCCAAGGTTTGGACCTAAAATAAAGGAGTCTGTGAGAAGGTGAGACAAAAGCTCAGAGTGGAAAGGAGGAGGAAGGAGGCACCACAGCACAGAAGGTTAGTGTGGGCATGGGAGAAAGGTCTGGAGAAGCCCTGGCTCAGCATCTGGGGGGCAGGGCTCCAATAAAGGCCCCTCTCTGTGCCCAGTGCAGTCCCTGAGGGCTGGGGTCTCCCCACAGCGAGTGGATCTCACGTTCATCAGCACAACTGGCAGCAGAGCCAGGCACTCCAGCAGGAATGGGAAACATTCCACCAAACCCCACATCAGCCTTGTGTGCAGCACTGGGAGGAACAGGCCATTTTCCTTTACCCACAGGATTTGATTTGTCCAGCAGAGAGATTAAATAATGTTCTGGACCCAGTGGGAAGCCCCTCTCTGTGCTGAAGAGAGAAGCAAGATGAAATGAGAGATGTCCAAACAAACATTTCTCAGCAGAGCTGGTTGTGGGTGGACACAGGGCTCAGCCAGGGCTGCTGCAGAGCTGGCTCAGGCCACTGACCCCTGGAAAATGGACACAGCTCCACCCCAGCCAGAGAAACCTCAGGGATGGGAACGAAATTCCCAGGAACAAAAGGGCTCTTAGTGACCATTAATCATTAAGAGGTCATCCTTGCTGATTGTCCCAGCAGGACTGGCTGGCTCAGGGGTGGGAATAACCCCTTGGAGAAGGGATAACTTTATTTCTCTCTAACTGAGAAGGGCAGGATCCAAGTGGGTGCAAAACCCACTGCTGTGCCCTGTCCCTGTTCTCTGGGTCACCTGTGACAGCGGTCACAGAGTCCCTGTGCACTTCTGCACCCCAGCCTTCACCAAAAACCGTATCAGAGACCACCCTGTGGGGACCAGAGGGCAGCAGGGCACTGGACTTACCAGCTTGGACTCGTAGAGCTGTAAGTTTTTGCCAAAGAACCTGTGAGGTAGAGGCATCGAAGAGAATATCCCGGGCTGGGCTTGATATGAGCTTGGAACTTTGTCCTCTGCTGATTTGCTAGTGCCAGGCAAGTCCTCTTTGCCAGGGGGTGGACACCTGGACGAGCTCCGAGCAGCCTGGAGACAAGACTTTCTTCAGGGAGAAGTGCCTCAGGGATGCCATCTCTCTGCTGGGCGACGAGTGCCTGGCAGGGGACACTTCTCCGTCTGGGGGCAGGGACAGCTCCCTCCGGGGGGACAGGTGCCTGCTGGGCGACAGCTCGAGCCTTGGGGACACGCAGGGCAGGGGGGACAGCTCCCTGCGGGGAGAGAGGCGCGGGAGGGGGGACAGCCCCCGCCCTGGGGACAGGCACCGCAGGGAGGGCAGCTCCGCCGTGGGGGAGAAGCGTTTGGGGGAGGTCTCGTTTTTGGTCAGTAGGTGCTTCCTCGCCATCACTGGTCTGCTGCTGGCACCCCCTCTGCCACCATCCTGGCTCGGGGACCACCTTTTCCTGGGGGAGGTGTCTTTGGAGGTCGACAGGTCCATGAGCAAGGACGTGTGCGGCCTGGTGCCAGACTCTCTCTCGGCAGCAGCCAGGTGCTCGGTGGAGCTCAGAGCGGGTCTGTGCAGGCTCAGGAAGCTGTGGCACACAGCAATGTCACTGCTGTCTGCCGACCACCTGCTCTCCAGCCTTGAGGAGGAGGAGGAGGAGGCCTGCTGGCCTTCCCCCGCTTTCGGGGTGCTGGCAGCAGCTTCTCGAGCTGGGGATGTTTCAGTGCCTTCCTCTGGAGAAAGGGGGGAGCCGTGTTTGCCCTCCGGCAGCTTCGGAGCTGGCTCCTCCTGGCTCTCCTCTTCCTCCTCGTCTTCCTCGTCCTCGTTGTCGTCATCGTCGTCGGATTCCTCGAGGTCCGAAAACTGGTGTTCCTCAATGGGCTCAGATCCCTCCCGCCCCTCAGAGTCCTGGAAAAGGTCTTCACTGGTTCCTGCAGGCAAACACAAACCAGGCTGTAAAGCACACTCAGGGCCATTTCTGTGTTAAATCTGCTCACAGAACATGTAAGTGGCTATTTCTGTGTTAAATCTGCTCACAAAACATGTAAGTGGCTATTGCTGTGTTAAATCTGCTCACAGAACATGTAAGGGGCTATTTTTGTGTTAAATCTGCTCACAAAATACAATTAAGGGGCGATTTCTGTGTTAAATCTGCTCTCAAAACATGTAAGGGGCTATTTTTGTGTTAAATCTGCTCACAAAACACACCTAAGGGGCCATTTCTGTGTTAAGTCTGCTCACAGAGCATGTAAGGGGCGATTTCTGTGTTAAATCTGCTCACAAAACACACTCAGGGCTATTTTTGTGTAAATCTGCTCACAAAACATGTAATGGGCTATTTCTGTGTTAAATCTGCTCACAGAACATGTAAGGGGATATTTCTGTGTTAAATCCGCTCACAGAACACATGTAAGTGGCTATTTTTGTGCTAAATCTCACAAAACACATGTAAGGGGCCATTTCTGTATTAAATCTGCTCACAGAACACACTCAGGGCTATTTTTGTGTTAAATCTGCTCACAAAACATGCAAGGGGCTATTTCTGTGCTAAATCTCACAGAGCACATGTAATGGGCTATTTTTGTGTTAAATCTGCCCACAAAATACATGTTCAGGATCTATTTCTGTGTTAAATCTGCTCACAAAACATGTAAGGGGCTATTTCTGTGCTAAATCTGCTCACAAAACACATGTAAGTGGCTATTTCTGTGCTAAATCTGCTCACAAAACACATGTTCAGGCTCTATTTCTGTGCTAAATCCCTCACAAGCTCTAAGGGCACCAGAGGAGACAGGACCCAGCTGCTCCTGCTTTGAAGCTGCAGCCTGTCTGCCAGCTCCACTGCTGATGATCCCAGTGGATCCCAGTGAATCCCACTCTACCCCAGTTTCAGTTCCAGCTCTGTCAGCACACACAGCCCTCAGTCCCTGCTGGGCACTTGCCACACTCTTTATTTCCTCTAAAATGCAAAAAATCTCCCTTTAACAGATGAGAACAGCAGCACCTTCATCCTTCAGTGAGGTTTGATGATTATTTGTTACAATGGTGACTCCAGGATAGCCACAGCTGCCACCAACTGCACGTGTTGGGCCTTTTCCTGCTGAGATTTCATTATAAACGTCAGCAAGGCAGGACTTCTGCTAAAAATCAAACAACAGGGTGGAAGGAATCTCTCTTTTCTGTGGATAGGATGAATTCCAGCTGTGGTTCAGATATTTCTGTGGGGCAGAGGGTTTGGGGCTTTGTAAATCAGATCTTGTAGGCAGTGAGGAGGATAAAGAAGCAAATTCTAAATATTTCTGCAGGTTAAAGCACATCTCTCTGCTGCTGGAAGGGCCAGCAGGAGCTTTCTGAGCTGGGTACCTGTCACAGCCCGAGGTGTCCCTCAGCCCTGAGCTCACCTCTGAGCACATGCAGGGGTTTGAGCCCAGCTCTTTCCATGAGAGGCTGCAGGAGCTGTTCTCAGAGGTTTCCATGGCTGTTTATTCTCCCTCATCTCAGGATTGCTCTGCCCAGCTCACAGCTCTGCTCGCCAGACGTCCAGGGCAGAATCTGCCTGGAGAGGCAGGACTGATCTTTTATAGTCTAAATTACCTACTGGGGATTTACAATTATTTTCCAACACAATTCAGTCTTATAACATGGTCCAGCTTTGTTCACATCCAATCTAAAGTGCCAGCATGTCACCCAGCATGGATGGCACGGAGCAGAAGGAGGAAGAGGTATCCACACCCCAAATTCTCCATCTTGGCCACGTGTCCCTTATCACAAACATTCTAGAAATCTGCTAATTCTACATTCTAACAGTCTAATTTACACTCTGTTTATTTTTGCAGCTTGCATTTCTTCTCTCAATGTTGGTAAATTGTTCCAAGGAGCTGAATCCAGCCCCTGAGACACCTGGGTCTCACTCAGGGGTCTTTGGGGACCCCACAGGGGGTTTTAAACCTCCCAGGGAAGCCAGAGGAGCACTCTGGGCTCCCACAGGTACCGGGATTCAATGCTCAGAGACAAATGTGCTGGTCAGCGTGCCGGGGGCGCAGAGCCGAGACCCGTCGGGAACAGCCACTGGATGTCACTGCAGCTCACGGAACGGCGCTCAGGGCCTGCTGCGAGGGGCTGCGGAGACCAGGTGTGCCAGGTGTGCCCAGCTGTGCCCAGGTGTGCCAGGTGTGCCCAGGTGTGCCTTAGGTGTGCCAGGTGTGCTCAGGTGTGCCAGGTGTGCCAGGTGTGCCCAGGTGTGCTCAGGTGTGCCAGGTGTGCCCAGGTGTGCCCAGGTGTGCCCAGGTGTGCTCAGGTGCGGCTCAGGTGTGCCCAGGTGTGCCCAGGTGTGCCTAGGTGTGCCCAGGTGTGCCAGGTGTGCCCAGGTGTGCATCCAGGTGTGCCCAGGTCGGCTCAGGTGCGTCCAGGTGCGCCAGGTGTGCCAGGTGTGCCCAGCTGTGCCAGGTGTGCCCAGGTGTGCCCAGGTGTGCCCAGGTGTGCCCGGGTGTGCACAGGTGCACACAGGTAGGCTCAGGTGTGCCCACGTGCATCCAGGTGCCCAGGGCTGTGCCAGGTGAGCCAGGTCGGCTCAGGTGTGCCCGGTGTGCCCAGGTGTGCCCCAGGTGTGCCAGGTGTGCCCAGGTGCGCCCAGGTGCGCCAGGTGTGCCCAGGTGTGCCAGGTGTGCCAGGTGTGCCCAGGGTGCACAGCTGTGCAAGGTCTCAGGTGTGCCCAGGTGTGCCAGGTGTGCCCAGGTGTGCCAGGTGCACTCAGGTGTGCCCAGGTGTGCCTGGTGTGCTCAGGTGTGCCCAGGTGTGCCCAGGCACACAGGTGTGCTCAGGTGTGCCAGGTGCGTCCAGGTGTGCCCAGGTGCGCCAGGTGTGCCCAGGTGTGCCCAGGTGTGCCAGGTGTGCCAGGTGTGCCCAGGTGTGCCAGGTGTGCCCAGGTGTGCCAGGTGTGCCCAGGTGTGCCCAGGTGTGCCAGGTGTGCCAGGTGTGCTCAGGTGTGCCCAGCTGTGCCAGGTGTGCCCAGGTGTGCCTAGGTGTGCTAGGTGTGCCCAGCTGTGCCCAGGTGTGCCAGGTGTGCCCAGGTGTGCTAGGTGTGCCTAAGTGTGCCCAGGTGTGCCCAGCTGTGCCAGGTGTGCCCAGGTGTGCCCGGAGATGGAGCAGAGCCAGTACACACTCAGATCCCAGTCTGGCAGCAGAGCCCAGACATTGCTGTGACCCTTGTGTGTGACACTGTGTGTGTGTGTGACACCGTGTGTGACACTGTGTGACACCTGTGTGTGTGACACCTGTGTGTGTGTGTGTGACACCTGTGTGTGACACCTGTGTGTGACACTGTGTGTGACACCGTGTGTGACACCTGTGTGTGTGTGTGTGACACCTGTGTGTGACACCTGTGTGTGACACTGTGTGTGACACTGTGTGACACCTGTGTGTGTGACACCTGTGTGTGTGTGTGTGACACCTGTGTGTGACACCTGTGTGTGACACTGTGTGTGACACCGTGTGCGTGACACCTGTGTGTGTGTGTGTGACACCCGCGGTGACACCTGGTGTGTGTGACACCTGTGTGTGTGTGTGTGACACTGTGTGTGTGTGTGTGTGTGACACCTGTGTGTGACACCTGTGTGTGATACCTGTGTGTGTGACACCTGTGTGTGTGTGTGTTACACCCATGTGTGACACCTGTGTGTGTGACACCTGTGTGTGTGACACTGTGTGTGTGTGACACCGTGTGTGACACTGTGTGTGACACCTGTGTGTGTGACACCTGTGTGTGACACTGTGTGTGACACCTGTGTGTGTGACACCTGTGTGTGTGACACCTGTGACACCTGTGTTACACCCATGTGTGACACCTGTGTGTGACACTGTTGTGACACTGTGTGCGTGTGTGACACCGTGTGTGACACCTGTGTGTGTGACACTGTGTGTGTGTGTGACACTGTGTGTGACACTGTGTGTGTGACACTGTGTGTGACACCATGTGTGACACTGTGTGTGACACTGTGTGTGACACTGTGTGTGTGACACTGTGTGTGACACTGTGTGTGACACTGTGTGTGACACTGTGTGCGTGTGTGTGACACCAGGTGTGTGACACTGTGTGTGACACCCATGTGTGACACTGTGTGTGACAATCCCAGCCCTGCCAGCCCCTCTCCCCATCCTGGGGCGCCTGTGCCCGCTGTGCCCAGTGGGGACAGTCCCATCTGAGCTGGCACTGCAGGAGCGGGCACAGCTGCCAGGTGGCTCAGAGGGGACACGGCCCCGGTGCCCGTGACACACCCAGGGTCTGGTTTGGTTCACCTGCCGTGCCAGGGCCTTACAGGAGCCGGAGCCACTCAGTGCCTTGAGCTGGGAGGGGACAGGGGACTTCACCCCTGAAATGTCCCTGAGCACAGCATCCCTGAGGCACTGCTGTCCCTGAGCACTGCTGTCCCTGAGGCACTGCTGTCCCTGAGCACTGCTGTCCCTGGAGCACTGCTGTCCCTGAGCACTGCTGTCCCTGGGAGCACTGCTGTCCCTGGATGCACTGCTGTCCCGAGGCACTGCTGTCCCTGAGCACAAGCTGTCCCCGAGCACTGCTGTCCCCGAGCACAGCTGTCCCTGAGCACTGTTGTCCCTGGAGCACAGCTGTCCCTGAGGCACTGCTGTCCCCGGAGGCACAGCTGTCCCCGAGGCACTGCTGTCCCTGAGGCACTGCTGTCCCTGAGCACTGCTGTCCCTGGAGGCACTAGCTGTCCCTGAGGCACTGCTGTCCCTGGAGCACCGCTGTCCCCGAGGCACTGCTGTCCCTGAGGCACTGCTGTCCCCGAGGCACTGCTGTCCCTGAGCACTGCTGTCCCTGGAGGCACAGCTGTCCCCGAGGCACTGCTGTCCCCGAGGCACTGCTGTCCCTGAGGCACTGCTGTCCCTGAGGCACTGCTGTCCCTGAGGCACTGCTGTCCCTGAGCACTGCTGTCCCTGAGGCACTGCTGTCCCCGAGCACTGCTGTCCCTGAGGCACTGCTGTCCCCGAGGCACTGCTGTCCTGAGCACTGCTGTCCCCGAGGCACTGCTGTCCCTGAGCACTGCCGAGCACCGTCCCCGAGCACTGCTGTCCCTGAGGCACTGCTGTCCCTGAGCACTGCTGTCCCCGAGCACTGCTGTCCCTGAGGCACTGCTGTCCCCGAGGCACTGCTGTCCCTGAGCACTGCTGTCCCGGAGGCACTGCTGTCCCCGAGCACTGCTGTCCCTGAGGCACTGCTGTCCCTGAGCACTGCTGTCCCCTGAGCACTGCTGTCCCTGAGGCACTGCTGTCCCTGAGCACTGCTGTCCCCGAGCACTGCTGTCCCTGAGGCACTGCTGTCCCTGAGCACTGCTGTCCCTGAGCACTGCTGTCCCCGAGGCACTGCTGTCCCTGGAGGCACTGCTGTCCCTGAGCACTGCTGTCCCTGAGCACTGCTGTCCCCGAGGCACTGCTGTCCCTGAGGCACTGCTGTCCCTGAGCACTGCTGTCCCTGAGGCACTGCTGTCCCTGAGGCACTGCTGTCCCCGAGCACTGCTGTCCCTGAGGCACTGCTGTCCCTGAGGCACTGCTGTCCCTGAGGCACTGCTGTCCCGAGGCACTGCTGTCCCTGAGGCACTGCTGTCCCTGAGGCACTGCTGTCCCTGAGCACTGCTGTCCCCGAGGCACTGCTGTCCCTGAGCACTGCTGTCCCTGAGGCACTGCTGTCCCTGAGCACTGCTGTCCCTGAGCACTGCTGTCCCGAGCACAGCTGTCCCCGAGGCACTGCTGTCCCCGAGCACTGCTGTCCCTGAGCACTGCTGTCCCTGAGCACTGCTGTCCCCGAGGCACTGCTGTCCCCGAGGCACTGCTGTCCCCGCAGCTCTCCCTGCAGAGCCGTTCTGCCTCACTTAAATCCCCCACGGTGACGGGGGCTGCTGGGTCAGGGCTGTTTGCAAACTCCCAGAGGAACTGAGCTCAGAGCAAATATTATTGCATAGTCCCAGCTGTGGGCTGAGCATGTTTCCTGCTTGGAGCAGGAATGCGTTTCCCTGGCAGAGCTGTGAGCCAGCCCCTGACTCTGGTTTGGGGTGGGGACAGATGGAGCTGTGCCTGTCCTGGTGCTCTCCCTTCTTTGCCCCAGCCAGGACAGGGCAGGGTCAGGGGTCAGGAGCGAAGGGAAAGCGAAGCCAGCCCCAAACTGAGGAGCTGTTTGCATTTGCCACCACAAATTCCAGCAGTGGAAACACCCCAGTGAGTCCTGGGACAGCCCCAGGGAATCCTTTGGCCTCCCTGCAGGCAGGGACAGAGCTCAGCCCTGAGCCCAGGCACCCAAAATTCATCCTGGATGAGCTGAGCTCATGGGGAGAGAGAGGCAGGACAGGGAGGGAGGAGGGGGGATGAGTGGGAATGTTCCTGCTGACAGCTTTGTCTGAGGCTGCATCTCATTCCATGTGTGTTATTTATTCTCCCCCACTGGTCCCTCCCCACGGAGCCCAGCCCAGGCAGGAGTGAGGAATTAAACTCCAATCTCCTTTTATAGCAACACCCCTTGCTTTCTGCTGCCCCTTAAATAGAAATACAAACAATCAAGTGAAATACAACTCCGGTTTTAAATAATCCAGGGAGTTTTAGGAACTGCTGCTCCCTCCCCGCCTGCCCCCAGAGGAAAGCACAGCAACCTTCCTGTGCTGCTTTGTGTCACGTGGAAATTGGAGCCTTTTTAATTATTATTTAATTAAAACAGCCCGTTTAGTTCTTGTTCTGAGCCTCTTTGCAAGGAGGAGAGAGGGCACAGGGGAGGGCTCTTTGCAGCCCCTCACCCTGGGAGCAGGGGCTGTGATCACAGCTGGCATCTCCAATTTCTCACACACCTTTCTGCCATTCCTGTGTTATTTTCTCATCCATCCAAACGGCCCCAAGCATTAGAGGACAAAATCCCATTTTCTGCCCATCTCCTTGGCTGCTGTATTTAATATTGACATTTGTGAGCAATGGGCCTCTCTGAGTATTCCCATTTCCAGCAGAATTCCAGTGTTGGATTTAACCAGGTGGGAGAGAAGCTGGAGGAAAGGGAATGGGAAAGGGGAAAGGGGAAAGGGGAAAGGGAAAAGGGAAAAGGGAAAGGGGAAAGGGAAAAAAGGAAAGGGGAAAGGGGAAAGGGGAAAGGGGAAGGAAACCTCCTCTGAGCCCATCCCTGCCCAGGGCTCCTTCGTGCACCCCCTGGATTGATGTCACACTGCTTCTGTGTCACTGGCCTTGTGTCACTGGCTGTGTGACACTGCCCCTGTGTGTGACACTGCCCCTGTGTGTGACACTGCCCATGTGTGACACTGCCCCTGTGTGACACTGCCCCTGTGTGTGACACTGCCCCTGTGTGACACTGTCCCTGTGTGACACTGCCCCTGTGTTACACTGGTTGTGTGTCCCTGTCCCTGTGTCACTGTCCCTGTGTGACACTGTCCCTGTGTCACACTGCTCCCTGTGTGACACTGTCCCTGTGTGACACTGTCCCCTGTGTCCCTGTCTCCTGTGTCACTGCCCCTGTGTCACAGCCACTGTGTTCCCGTTCCCTGTCCCTGTGTGTGACACTGCCCCTGTGTCATGACACTGTCCCTGTGTCACTGTCCCTGTGTCCCTGTCCCTGCGTCACTTGTCCCTGTGTGTGACACTGGCCCTGGTACACTGTCCCTGTGTCATTGTCCCTGTGTCACCTGTCCCTGTGTCACAGTGCCACAGCTGTCCCTGTCCCTGTGTCCCTGTCCCTGTGTCACTGTCCCTATGTCCCTGTCCTGTGCACATCCCTGTGTCACTGTCCCTGTGTGTCACTCTGCCCCTGTGTCCCTGCGTCACCCTGTCCCTGTGTCACAGCACAGGTGTCACTGTCCCTGTGTCCCTGTCCCTGTGTCACTGTCCCTATGTCCCTGTGTCACCCTGTCCCTGTGTCACAGCGCACAGGTGTCCCTGTGTCCCTGTCCCTGTGTCACTCTGCCCCTGTGTCCCTGTGTCACCCTGTCCCTGTGTCACAGCGCACAGGTGTCACTGTCCCTGTGTCCCTGTCCCTGTGTCACTGTCCCTATGTCCCTGTGTCACCCTGTCCCTGTGTCATGGCGCACAGCTGTCCGTCCCTGTGTCCCTGTCCCTGTGTCACTGTCCCTATGTCCCTGTGTCACTCTGTCCCTGTGTCACAGCGCACAGCTGTCCCGTCCCCGTCCCTGTCCCTGTCCCCGTCCCTGTCCCTGTGTCACTGTCCCTGTGCCCCTGTCCCTGTGTTCACAGCACACAGGTGTCCCGGTCCATGTCCCCTGTCCCCGTCCCTGTCCCTGTGTCACTGTCCCTGTGTCACTGTCCCTGTGTCACAGCACACAGGTGTCCCGTCCCTGTCCGTGTCCCTGTCCCTGTCCCTGTCCCTGTCCCTGTCCCTGTGTCACAGCGCATAGCTGTCCTGGCCCCGTCCCTGTGTGACACTGCCCCTGTGTCCCTGTGTCCCTGTGTCACAGCGCACAGCTGCCCCATCCCTGTCCCCTGTCCCTGTCCCTGTCCCATCCCCGTCCCTGTCCGTGTCCCTGTCCCCTGTCCCTGTCCCTGTCCCTGTCCCTGTGTCACAGCCGCACAGCTGTCCCGTCCCCGTCCCTGTGTGACACTGCCCCTGTGTCCCTGTGTCCCTGTGTCACAGCCGCACAGCTGCCCCATCCCTGTCCCTGTCCCCGTCCCTGTCCCTGTGTCACTGTCCCTGTGTGTCTCTGTGTCACAGCACACAGGTGTCCCGTCCCTGTGTCCCTGTCCCTGTCCCTGTCCCTGTCCCATCCCTGTCCCCGTCCCCATCCCCTCCGGGCGCGGCAGTGACGCCCCGGCCGCAGCCCCTGCCCAGCCCCGCTCCCGCGGGGGTGCAGAGCCGAGCCCGTCCCTGCCCCAGCCCCGAGCTGGGACCTGCCCCAGCCAGCAGGGACCCGGCCCCGCGCTGCCCTGGGCACCCCCAGCCCGGAGGAGCCCTGGAGGGGGGACAGCAGCCTGAGGGTGGCATCACCCCAAGCTCATCCCCACAGCCCCGGGGGGAGAGGCTCCTCAGCCCCAGGGCAGCTCTGCCCTGGAAATGCTCACAAACGAGTGGACGTGGTGGCAGTGCTGCTGCCTGTGCCTGTCCTGCAGTGCTGCTGCCTCTGCCCCTCTCTCAGCACCCACAGCACCTCTAGAAAGGGACAGATTCCTTTGTTTACCTTCCTCGGCTTCCAGATCCACCAGTGAAGATACCAACACGCCCAGCTCCTGACATTTTTTGCTGTGGGCCTTTGACTTCATGTGTTTAGTCAGATTCCCTGAAAAGAAGCAGAAAATACACTTTACTCAAATATGGCTCCTTTTTTCCCCTTTCTTTTCCTCCTTTTTTTTCCTTTTTATTTTTTTATATATTTTTTTCTTTTATTCCCTTTTGCAAGCAGTCACAAGTCAGAACTCTCTCTGGACCAGACAAAGGTCCCTGACTGTCCCCAGCCCTGTGACACGAGGCCAGGCCCCCCTTCCCTCCCTCTGCTGCTGCCCTGGGGCTCAGGAGGAGGTGCTGGCAGGGCTGTGGCATCTTCCAGGTGGGAAAAACATCTTTGGGGCCGAGGAAAGAAAAGGCCTGAGCTGCTTTCAGCTGTGAGGGTGCAGCAAATTAAAAATGGCAGGAAAGCAGGGATGGGAACCTTCAACCTCATCCCAACCTGCCCCGAGGGGAGAAGCTCCTCAGCACCACAGGGCAGAGCAGCTCTACCCTGAAAATATTCCAAAAACGAGTGGGTGTGGCACCTGGGGACATGGGGCACTGCTGGGAAGGGTTGGACTGGTCTTAGAGAGCTTTTCCAGCTTCAAGGATTTTATGAATCTCCAATAAAATGAGGGTTTGAGTTGCCAGCAAGAGGGGAAAATCCTACATTCCCCCAGAAAGAATGGCCCAGGTGCTCTGGAATGCACCAAAGGGCTCAGCTCGAGCAGGAGGAGCCTTGGACACTCAGAAATTCTGGAATTCAGGAATTACCTCCCAGTGAGTTCCTGGGGCCAGGGTGGGGAGAGCAGCCCCTGCAGGGTGTGGGGTCACTGGGGCTGCTCTGGGACAACTCCCGGGCTCAGGGCACCTCTCTAATTCTACCTCCCAAATTACAGCAGGTTAATTAGACACTAATTAACCCCACTGACAGCTCAGGGAAATGCTGAACAAAGGGGAGGGGGAAAAGCAGACAAGACAATGGAGGGTGGGAGAATTAAAGCAAAAATGTCCCATTTTCCCTTTTCCTCTCCTACAGCTCTTCCTAAAACCCCAGACTGGGATTAGGAGGGAGCTTAAAGCCCACCCAGTCCCCAGGGCAGGGGCACCTCCCACCACCCCAGGGTGCTCCAAGCTCTGTCCAGCCTGGGCACTCGCAGGGATGATGAGCAGAACCCTGGGCCCTGCTGAGTGTTTGAATTTCCCATCCCCTGCTGTGCCCTCAGCCTTGCTGGCACCGACACCTGAGGGCACTGAGGAGCACCAGGCTTGGTTTTTCTCACCAAACAATTAAAAATAAAAGAGGAAAACCAGAATTCTGCTGCTTTGTTGCAAGCTCCAGTGAGGACTGAGGTCCTGGTGGGAGCACAGAGCCTCTCTGAGCCTCTCCTGCTGCTGCTCAGGACATCAGGGATAAAAAGCCACTGCTCCCTGGAGCAGAGCATGGCCCGTGCTGCCCTCACCTCTCAGAGTGCCACAACCACCCAGCTGCCACCTTGATTTCTCCTTAGCCCACGAATTATTTATTTCAGCCTGTTTTATACAAACTGGAGCAGCTCCAGCAGGAAGGACCACAGAGACAAAGGCTGACTCTATCCCTGTGTACCTGGCACCCAACCTGGACGTGGGTTCAGGGGCTGTTTAATAACCTGAATGCAGCAAAACAGCTCCAAACAAGAGAGATTTGTTATTTAACTGCCCCATGGTCAGGTGTGAGGATGAGGCCAGCCTGGCTCAGCTCCTGCTCCAAATCAGAGCCTCTTTCTCCATCCCAAAGCTGGAGTTCTGTCCTGGCCCCAGACCCACCCTGTGAGCCAGGAGTGTGTTCTCAGGGACACCTCTGCTCCCAGTGAATCACCAGTGCCTGAAAACGAAAAAAAAAATCCAGCCAGTCCCAGCTGTGGCCTCATGGAGCTGGAATTTGGTGTTGGAAATGAAAACCAGCCCAAGCCCAGGCTGAGTCAGTGCCTGCCCAGCTCTCACCCCAGTGCCCAGCTGCACAAATGCCCCATCCCTGCTCAGAGTCCTGCCTGGAGCCTCTGCAGGGACACAAGCACAACCCCAGCCCCAGGCAGTGCTGGTGTGAGCAGGGGCTGAGTGGGGAGGGGACATCCCCAGGCATCCCTGGCACCCAAATCCAGCCCCTGCAGGCAGCAGGAGGGATTCCTGAGGAGAGGAGGCTGCTCAGTGTCCCAGGACAGCAGGCTGGGCACATCAGTGTCCCTGTCCCTGTCCCTGTCCCTGTCCCTGTCCCTGGCAGGGCCCCCAGAGCCCTCCTGCACCTCAGCTGGGGGTGACAGGCTGTGCCAGGAGCCACCAGTGCCACCTCCTGCCCTGTCCCTGTCCCTGGGCAGGGCACTGTGTGCCTGCTGCCCTCCTTTCCCAGCCCCCAGTGCCAACAAACTCACCCCAAACACCAAAGGACCAGCTCACCCCAAGCTTTGTTTTCCCTCTGCTCTCTCTCTCTCCCTTCATCCCCCTTGGTCACACCAGGTAAAGCTGCTGGCCAAGATCCTCCAGGAAGAGAAATCCCAACAAAAACAGGGATGCTGCATCCTTTTAGAGGAGGGAGACTCAGCAGGGCAGATCCTCATCTGCCCCCTGTGCACGGTTGTAAGGAAATTAAAAGCTGGAGGCTCCTTTGCACCAGCTGAGGAGCTGAGTGATCATCCTGGGAGCAATCTGGAGGACAAGGATGTTTATCTGATATTTATCTCCTCTTCCAGTTTGTGTTTTTTCAGACCCCTTAATTAACCCTGGCAGGATTAAATGCTCAAGTCCTTTCCAGTAAAATCAACACCACTTTGCCTAAGTGAAAGCTGGATCTGAATCCTACCAGGGAAGACTCACAGCTACTTGTTGCCTTGCAGAGTTCTGGCTCCCAAGTTAAAAAAAAATATATAAATAAATAAAACCACACAGCATTGCTTCCTTGGAAACCATGGAAAAACATCTTTGAGGGAGCACGAGAGACCAGCAGAGGAATTACACTGAACCCTGAGCAGGTGAGTGGTCCTTACTGGAGATTGTTTACCCAAAAAAACACTGATTTGAAATAAACTGGCTATGTTTTTAAAAACTCTCAGGAATTGTGAGCCCACAGGAGGAGCAGAGGCAGAGCACAGCTGCATTACCTGCCTGGGGACCCAGAGCAGCTCAAATGGGACTTAAGGCTCCCAGAACCACCTAAAGCAGCTTAAGAGGCACTAGAAGTGATTTCCCAGTTAAATTTTGTGAGGGAAATTATTTATTTATTTTCCAGAAGAGCCATAATTGTATTTTCAAAGTGAAATTTTCAGAGTTAAAGCAGAAGGAAGGGAGCTGAAGCACTGAGGTTCCTGATGAAAGGATCCAGCACCCTTCCTATTCCTGCTGTTGGATCTGATCAATTCAGCAAAAAAAACCAAAAAACCCAACGAATGGCCAAGTGCAGGCAGCACAAACAGCCAGAGCTCCTCAGGACTGACAATTGCCACATTCCTCTCTGTAAAGGATTGGCAAGGAGAGCAGCAGCTTGTCTGGAAGGAGGAGACTCCCCTGGAGAGCTGCAGAGGGGCTGGGGACAGGGCAGGAGGGACAGGACACAGGGAATGGCTTCAGATTGAAAAAAAAGGGGAGATTTGGGTGGGATATTGGGCAGGAATTGTTCCCTGGCAGGGTGGGCAGGGCTGGGATGGATTCCCAGAGCAGCTGTGGCTGCCCTGGATCCCTGGCAGTGCCCAAGGCCAGGCTGGACACTGGGCTGGGACCCACCTGTGATTTGGGGAGGGGTCCCTGGGTGGGATTTCAGGTCCCTCCCAACCCAAATCATTCCATGATTCTGGGATTTTGCCAGCAGATGCCCTCACACCCAGAGAATCAGCCATAACTGGTGCTCTGTGTCCCAAAGAAATCCTTGAAAGAGGTTTTATGTGGGATTTAAATAATGTACAGGCCTTGATTTAGGTCTTGGTGAGGAGCTGATGTCCCCAGGTGAGAGTTTATGAGGAGGAAAGCTTTAATTTATAGAATTCAATGGGCAGAGGAGCTCAATTTAAAAAAAAAAAATCGATTATTATCTTTTATCCTTATTGACATGTGGATTAAAGGAGTGAATTTGCACATGCAGTCCACACAGGCTGTAAAATATCAGCCACCTCCTGGCTCAGACCTGTCCCTTGCATCACCCAAAGCTGATATTCCAGGATTTGCAGATTTCCAAATGCTAACAATGAGCAGAATTCCCAGTGAGGCTGAGACTTCAGTGGCTGCACTGGCTACAGAAAATACAGAAAATATTTGACTTGAAGTCACCAGTCCTTTGCTTCCAGCCCTGATTCCTGATTTTTTTTCTTTTTTCCTTTCCCTGGCGAGTCCCTTTGCTCAGTGTTTCATCTCCTGGCTGGATCACTGGGACATTTTCTGTTCCTGGCCTCACATCCCACACGATGTCAGGCAGGAAACCCCTGAGGATGACTCTGTGCTCATCCCAGGGGACATTTGTGACGTCCCCAGGAGCACAGGGACAGCAGCCAGTGGCTCCCCAGCCCTCGGGAGATTTTGGGGATGTGCCCATCCCGTGTCCTGCCCTCCCAGCAGGGAATTCTGCTGGAGTTTTCTGCCAGCTCTGTGCTTTCCAGAGGAGGCTCAGGCTGCTGGAGCTGCAACAACAACAAACTGGGCAGCCCTTTAAGGGCTGGGGGGATGCATTTAATACATTTTATTTAATACATTAAATATATTCACATGTGCAGTACCCTCAGTGCTGCCAGGGGCTGATTCCAGGAGCTGAAAATGAATTTATTGAGGACTCTGGCAGAGGCCATTTCTTCTTTTCCTTCCTGCCAGAAAACAATGCAGAGCCTCCTTTAAAGACCCCACAAATCTCCCCCACAGTGGAGGGAGACACCTCATTAAAGAGGCACCTTTAGATCTGCTCCAGAAACACCAAATCAAACAAAGCCCCACAAACCAAATTTCCAAGGCTGTTGTTCCCATCAGCTGAGCACACACACCAAAAAAAAAAAAAAAAAAAACTCACTGATTTGCTTTAAAATAATAAAAAAATAAATTTTCCCTGCAGCTCTGTAAGCCAAAGGAACAGCTTTGCTTGCAGTGACAGAAAGGCACAAAAAGCAGAAATGAGTGAGTAAGGGGAAATATTTATAGCATTTTCTGTTGCAAAAGTTTTCCCAGTTCTTGGAACACAGACATGGATTTTCTAGAGTGGGAGGGGTGGGGGGTGAGGTACAATTTAACCAGATAAAGGTCCTCATTAAAAATAATAACAATAATAAAATGCCATTTAACTGCTTCCAGCCTACTCGAGAGTTTAGAGCATTAGATCATGCTGGAGAGATTTACCCCAGCCAAAACCAAGCCAGCTCCACAGACCTCCCCCTGGAGCTGATGCTGAGGCTAAAATTATCTCTGGAAAACTGATTGCTAAAAAAGCTCTGAGTTTGTGCAAGGAGCTGCAGCTCCTGCTTTCTGCATTCCCAGGGAGGAGCCAGGCCCAGCCAAACCCCCAAAACGAGCTGGGGAACAAAGCAAAGCCCCCCCTCCTCTGGGTCACTCCTATGAGCAAGAGTTTGAAATTGCTTTAAAAAAAAATCACTGGCAAGGGCATCAGCAAAAAAAATATGGATTTTCCTCCTGCCCTTGCTGGTGATTTTTTAAGCGATCTCATTGGTAATAACTCTCCATCACCAGCTGATGCTTTTATCAACACACACAGGGCTTTCCCCACCCTTCCAGAGCTTTTCTCCCATTTCTGGGCAGTCCGAGCTCACCCCAGGGCTCTGCCCATCACCCCCTCCCAGCAGAGAGCCATTCATGCAGTTCCAGGTCAGCATCATGCAACTCTTTATCCACAGAGCCCCAAATCCAGGAAGGTTCTGCCCATTCCCTGCATCCACAGGCGAGGGGATGCTTTGCCATCCAAATCCCAGCAGAGGGTTGGTGATTTCAGTCTGGGGGGAGGGAGCATCCCCCCGCTCCCGTGGCCAGAAGAAGAAGGGAATGTTGGCAATGTGCAGCCAGAGCTGGCAGATCGTGGCCTCCACGGGAGCAGAGATGAAGAGCAAAGCAACCAGGGAGGTGCTGGAGAGGATGGTGAGGTGCCATCCCCCCGGGCAAGAGCCCCCCGAAGCGTGGAGGGAGGGAGGTGAGTGATGGGAGAGGCTGAGCGGGCTCAGCTCTGCAAGGGAAACCTCGGAACCGCGTCAGAGCAAGAGGGGACGAGAAAGGAAATGAACCAGAAGAGCTCCAGGATGGGGGAAGAGGAAGAACCACCGCTGGGATGTGCATGAGGATGGGCTCACACCCGGTGTCACTCCCCGTCTGCCCCGGGGCCAGCAGCACGCTGTCACCCAGGAATGCCCCCAGCCTTCCCAGCAAAGGCAGCAGCCCCAGGCACGGCCACCCTGCTCCGTCCCCCCGGGGCCACGCGTGTCACAGAGCCCCTCCCCACAGCCGGGCCGTGCCCCTGCCCGGCGACACTGGGCACCGAGCCCTCTGTGTCACCCCAGGCGCTGGTGTCCCAAAGAAATCCTGGAACACCTGGAACACCCTGACCTGCGAGGGCCCCACACAGTCCAGCTGCTGCCCCAAACCCCCCAGGTGCCCACAGGGATTGTCCAAAGGCTCCCTGGACTCACAGATCTCCGTCAGGCCGTGCCCAGAACCTCAGCCCCACACTTGCTGCCTCACCCCAAGACTTGCTGCCACCAGGGATTTGTCCAGCCCTTAACAAGAAGTTAAAGGCACCTCTGGCCCATTTGGGAAGTCCCATTCCCCATTTCTCTTGGAATAGACTTTTTTTGGCATGTTGTTTGCAGGCTCCTGCCAGCACTCACTCACACCCTCCCTGAGGCCACGGCAGAGAACACCTGGTGGCACGGATGGCTCGATGTGCTGGGATGGAGCCCTTCAGGGAAAAGGGCCTCTGAGGTGGTACAGAGAATGTGGAAGCCACATGCAGCTGCAGAGGATGAGGATGGGCAGATCTGGGGAGCACCAGCAGGAAAAGCCACCCAGAGCCTGGACCCAGGGGCTCAGCCAGGAGCCTGGAGCTCCTGCTCTGGCTCTGGGGTGGTTCTGTTCACAAAGCCCTGCCAGGGAAGCTGCACTTGAGGGTTTTTCCCTTGGAGAAGCACAAGGGATGGCAGGGCTGAGAACACCGACCAATTTCCAATCCCTCATCCCCCTCCCTCCAACGTGGGGGCTTGGGCAGCCCTGGGAGCACCTTCCCTGGCAGAGCCACGGCACCGAGCAGAGGAGCTGGGGGCTGGCTGTGGCTTACCTTTGGTTTTAAAAGCAAAGTTACAGTACTTGCAGACGTACGGCCTGACGTCTGTGTGCGTGCGAATGTGCTTCTTCAGCATGCTGGGTTTCTTGCAGCGAATTCCACACTCCTCACAAACATACTTCCCTCTTCCACGGCCTCGCACATACACATACTCTTCGTTTGATTTGTACCTATGAGCAACAGGTGGCGTGATAAAGGGGAAAAAAAAAAAAAAAAAAAGAAGATTCCCACCTCAACAGAATCCCACCTCAACAGAAGAAGTCACATCTTTGCTGGGTTAGTTCAGAGCGTTATGGACACCACAGGTCTTGGTTGCTGTTTGGTAGCTCGGGGTAATTAGGCTAAGTGCAAATTGTCATCCCAAGCTGGTGCTCAGGTGCCTCCAGACGCCTGGAGCTGTGCTGGGAGGTTCTCACGTGCTGCATCTGCTGCTCTGTGCACAGCAAAGCTGAGCTGGGCCACGGGCACCCCTGTGCTGATGGCCCATCCTCCAACACAGACCCAGGCACCTCGAAAACAAACTGAGTGTCCCAGGCCAGGCTGGACAGGTGTGTCCCAGGCTGGACAGGTGTGTCCCAGGCTGGACAGGGTTTGTCCCAGGTCAGACAGGGTTTGTCCCAAGCCAGGCTGGACAGGTTTGTCCCAAGCTGGACAGGTTTGTCCCAGGCTGGACAGGTGTGTCCCAGGCCAGGCTGGACAGGTCTGTCCCAAGCTGGACAGGGTTTGTCCAAGGCCAGACAGGATTTGTCCCAAGCCAGGCTGGACAGATTTGTTCCAGGCTGGGCAGGATTTGTCCCAGGTCAGGCTGGACAGGTTTGTCCCAGGCTGGACAGGGTTTGTCCCAAGCCAACTGGACAGGTTTGTCCCAGGCTGGACAGGGTTTGTCCCAGGTCAGATTTGTCCCAGGTCAGGCTGGATGGGTTTGTCCAAGGCTGGACAGGGTTTGTCCCAGGTCAGGCTGCATGGATTTGTCCCAAGCTGGACAGGTTTGTCCCAGGCTGGACAGGGTTTGTCCCAGGTCAGATTTGTCCCAGGTCAGGGCTGGATGGGTTTGTGCAAGGCTGGACAGGGTTTGTCCCAGGTCAGGCTGCATGGATTTGTCCCAAGCTGGACAGGTTTGTTCCAGGCTGGACAGGGTTTGTCCCAGGTCGTGATTTGCCCCAGGTCAGGCTGCACGGGTTTGTCCAAGGCTGGACAGATTTGTTCCAGGCTGGACAGGGTTTGTCCCAAGCCAACTGGACAGGTTTGTCCCATGTTGGACAAGTTTGTCCCAGGTCAGGCTGGACAGGTGTGTCCCAGGCCAGGCTGGACAGGTTTGTCCCAGGTTAGACAGGGTTTGTCCCAGGCTGGATGGGTTTGTCCCAGGTCAGGCTGGACAGGTTTGTCCCAGGCTGGACAGGTTTGTCCCAAGCCAACTGGACAGGTTTGTCCCAGCCCAGCCCAGCCCAGCCCAGCTGCCTCTCCCTCCCTGCTGTCTCCACCTGCCCAGCCTGTCTCTGCAGGGTGCTGGGAAAACACATCCCAGCCACACCCTGGGACACGCCCTCCCACCCCAGGCTGCAGCCAGAGCCGCGAGAAGTGGAGATGCCACAACCCCCGTGATCCCTGCCCTGCATGAGACACCCAGAACCGGCACAAAGAGAAGAAAACATCCTTTTCTTAAATAAATAAATCCTGCTACCACTAAATGTAAACACTGCAGACTCCAGGCTCTTTTATCTTTGGCACAGGATCACGATTTAGGTTTACCCCAGAGAATGAGATTGGTCATCCTTCCTTCCCATTACATATTTTATTTTCTGTCCAGGCATTAGTGCACGGGGAAGGCTGCAGGATGGGGGGATGAAAAACCCTTGTAAGACTGAGACAAATCTTTCAGCCTCCTGCTGCTCAGCAAATGAAGTCTGCAATTTCCTGTACTTGCAGCACAAGGAGAATAAGGTAACACGAAATTGCTCCCCTCAGATCTTAAAGAGGCCAAATTTTTGAAGCATGGCACTTCTTGCAAGTCATTTTTCTACCCAGGAGGAATTAAATCTGGTCTTCAGAAATCTCCAAACATCCACCCTGGAAAAATCAGGCTGTCTAAAGCCTCTTAATAGGAGATCCAAAGGCATCCAACACCATCAGTCAGGTTTTAGTATCTTCCCAGTGAAGCCTATTCCAAACCAGAAGGGTGAGAAAACAGCAGCCAGGCTGAGGAGACTTGAGCAGAAACAGCTGCACCGGAATGGATTGAGCACTTCAGTAAGTGAATGTAAAATAAATACCAAAATGGATGTATTTATAAAGTAGAAAAACAAGGGTCATTTAAAACTGAGTAGAAAACCACCCAAAGACCCCAAATGCAGCCCAGAGCTGATGGGGTGGGAATGGCACAGACTGCAGCCGTGGGAACACCTCCCATTCTCCAGGCTGCTCCAGCAGTGCCTGAGTCCCTGGACCTCCCACACTTCGCTCCTTTCCCTCAGGCAGATCCAGCTCCAGCTCCAGGGAGTGTCTGGGGAGCTGGAACTCAGGATGATGCTCCTGGGTGCAGGAAGTGAGCTGGGACTGAACCTAAGCCCTGCCTGAGCCCCCTGGCTCTGTGCTGAGTGCTCAGAGCGGGTGAGCTGCTCCTGGGTCAGGTTTGGACACGGATTTGAGACGAGAGAGGAAAGCTCAGACAGCCCCAGTGTGCACCAGCAGCACAAACCAGGGTGTCCAACAGCTGTGGGGGCACAGTCTGTGTTTCTGTCCTTCAGCAGCAGTTCTCTAGATCATCACCACACACTTTATTTTATTTCTGTTTCAGTCACAGCAATGCCACCCCATTATGCTGTTCCCAGCTGTCAGAACCCCCCAAAAAACAACATCAACACCCATCATCACAAGGTTCTCATTATCGAGAGGGGGCTGAGCTGTGCCTGGGGAGCTCCCAGTGCCCCATCCCCATCCCAGTATGCCCAGTGAGCTCCATTCACCCCAAAGGGTCCCAGGACAGGCGTTTGTCAGGGATGGTTGATGTCCCTGCTTTGTTCAGTCAAGTTCAAGTATCAGAAGGAGCAAAAGGAATCAGGAATCCTGATTTTTTTCTGTTCCTCTGCCTCCTTCCTGCCTGCCAGTCCCACCTGGCCAACTAAAACCTGCAATGGTTCCTTTATCAGCCTTATCCACACCCTCCAAACAAACACCCATGTCCCACAAACATGGAAATGGTTTTGTGTCCCTTCCTCAGCCTCGTCATCAGGGCTGCATTAAAAGGGACATTTAATTAATTCCATTTAATTAATTCCATTCAATCTGGAATTAGGCATTGCACTTTATCTGACACAGATATTCCCCCACTGCTGGAGTCAGGGGTCTCTCTGTGCTTGAAAGAAATCATGGGGATTAGCAATATATTGCAACACCAATGGAGAAGACAGTGAAGAAGTCTCTGTCTTTTCAGAATTTGTGACTCACTTAAAGATTCTCTGATCAATCCCCAGGATGGAAATAACAAAGGGGCTTTTCTATCTCCCAAACAGACATCATCAGAAAGTTTCAGACCAACTTGACCCCAGAAAGTTCCACTTAAAATACAATCAGGATCTACATTTGAAAAATTCTTTTTAACATATATTAACAGTTCTCTTAACTTTTTATTTGGAACACTAAAATAATTTTTCCTTAATAAAGATTCTAAATAATCATACATATATTTCTGCTCCTCAAACACACTTTCCCCCATCTCTGCAGACTCACCACAACACTTAGCTTACTTTAAATATGTTATTATAATTCCATATCCTTTCTTACACTCTTATTTCTATTCTTTAAATATATTATCCCCCTTCTCTATGAATATACCTAAACACTCAGCTCATCTTAAATACATCATTATAAGTTCTGGATCCTTTCCTATACTCTTACTTCTGTTCTTTAAATATATTTTCCCCCTTCTGTATCGATTTATGGACATCATTCCTTCAGTGGGATCCCTCTTTCCCTGCTCCTGATCCCACGAGATTTGCACCAGGAACATAAATCAGGCACAGCTCAGATTTACCCTGACACAGAACCTTCCCTGCTCCATGGGGTTTGCTGCAGGCAGACCCCGTGGATGGCCACAGCAACTCTGGGATTCTCTTCCAGAGCTGTGGGGTTCAGCATCCCAGCTCCCCCAGTGCTGCAATGACTGGGAACACAAGGGGTTAATGGGCATTACGAGCCCAGACTCTGATTTGGGAACAGTCCTTTCAACCAGACACACAGAAATCAAAATTCAGCTATTTGGTAATTTTTTTTAAAGGTTCTTTGGTGTGTCCTGCTGGCAGGTTTTGGGCCAGCACTGCAAACCCTTCTGAGAGCAGGAGGAACAGCCCCAGCAGAGCTGGTGTCACCCTGGCAGTCCCAGAGACCTGATGTGCTGGGAAAGATGAAACAGAGAAATCTTGCAAATATGAATGCCCAGATTCTGAAACCATGGGCGAGATTGAAATGAAAGCCAAGCCTTAGTTACTGAATTACCATGAAACAATGGGATGGCCCCTGAAGGCAATCCCCTCTTGATACCCTCGGCCAGAGAGCAACTCCAAAGGGCACAGAAAGACTTGCCAGGGTCCAAAGATTAGATCTTAGAGTTTAAAATGTCACACACTATGGTAATGTAAGGATTCCTATAGGCTGTATGTAAATGTATAGAATTTGTATTTTGTATTACATTGGTTAGTGGAAATTAGAATATTCATCATGGAAGATTTATTGTATTGCAAACGGGAAACTGCTCTCTTCTTTCCTTCTCTTCTTGCCTTCTCTCTCTCTTCTTTCTCTCCCTCTCTCTCCACCACCTCTCCCTTTACCTCTAATACCTCTTTTTGCTCTCTTCTCTGTCTCTCTCCCTTTTATCTCTTTTGTCCTGCTCTGGGCTGTGCTGGGCAGCCCCTAGCAGGATCTTTTATAATAAACTGCAACTGTAACCTTGAGTTTATACAGAGCTCTTGAGTTTTGTCCCTTAGGACCGTCTATCCCGACACAAAGACTCCTGAAGAGTCCCGCACTGATCCCTCAGGATGGGCCCAGAATCACTGTCCGGAGCCACAGGAACCCAACAATGGGAAAACTCAAACTGGAGAAAGCTGTGTCTCAGCTCCTCCCCTCCAGCTGAAACCCAAACCCTGAAGCATTCATCCCTCTGCAGCCTGGAGGAGCTTTAGCTCTCAGCTCTTACAAATTCCTGACCATCCTTTTCAGCCACAAACACTTCTCCTTTTTCCCCTCAGTGCTGTGAGCCACATCCAAAATCTCCATGTGGCTGCAAACCACAGGATGAAGCCCTGGGCAGCCAGGAGGGAAGGAGGGCTGGTGGTGGGCAGAGCAGGTTTCTGGGGACTCATTGCTCACAGCTGGGCTCAATCACCCCTTCACCTCCTGCTTCCTTTTCCCATTTCTTTTTTTTTTTTTTTTAATTCCACCAGGATTTTACCTTGTCCTGTAAAGGCTTTGCTGATGTGACCTTGCTGGTCACTGTGGTTACATTTGAATTATTAAAGTTAACAGCCATAATTCTGGGAATTTGAAGCCAAATGCTGTATCTAAGAACACCCCTGGAAGATTTCACAGCTGAAAGAAGTATTTCCTCGACTGGTTTTGACATTTGATAAAGTCTCTTGTTTGGTTTTTGGAATTTGGGTGCAGAGGAACAGGAATGGGAAATCTGATCCCTGTCAAGTGAACCGAGCCAGGCTCCAGGGCTGTTGCCTCAGTGTCAGATTTTGGGTTTATTGATGGCACATTTCATCTGTCACCAGGCTGCCCACTCATCTGCCTTGCCTAAATCCTTGGGAAGTTCCTGACAGGCTGCTCTGGGGTGAAATTATCTCATTTTTGCTTTTTGTCTCCTGTAAAATCTGCCAGATCAAGGATGAATATGTAACCACCACAGTTCTGTTAATTAATGATCATTAACTGCTTTTCTCACAGCTCCCTGGTACGAGATGAGCACTGTGCTCCTGAATGTGCTGCAGAATTCCTCAGCCCTTCCCCTGCAAGCCCTGGGCTCTGGGATGCCACACACAGGTGTGTCCTCAGGGCCAGCCAGCCCCTGTGAGATGTGCCCAGCTCCAGCCACTCCTTCACAGAACCCACGGCACACAATGGCACTTCCAGGTGTCTAAAAGCACCACAATCCACTCCAGCATCCCAAATTTCCAGGCAGGGATCTTGCACCGAGGAAAGAGAAGCACAATAAAGCTGGGAATGGATCTGGGAGGAGCTGGCACAGAAATCTTCTTTTCCTTGGCTGGGATAATGGAACATTGCAGACAGAACCTGCCAGTCTGGAGTGGAACTGCAGGAGAGGCTGTGAGCTGAGTGACCCCCAGCCTTCCTGGATTCTGGGATTTCCTCCTGAAGGATTTCCAACCCTCCTGGGCTCCTGGGATTTCCCTCTGGAAGGATTTCCAGCATTTTTTTTGATTCCTGGGATTTCCCTCTGGAAGGATTTCCACCATTCCTGGACTCCTGGGATTTCTCTCCTGAAGGATTTCCAGCCTTCCTGGATTCTGGGATTTCCCTCTGGAAGGATTTCCAGCGTTTTTTTGATACCTGGGATTTCCCTCTGGAAGGATTTCCAGCTTTCCTGGATTCTGGGATTTCCCTCCTGAAGGATTTCCAACCCTCCTGGGCTCCTGGGATTTCCCTCTGGAAGGATTTCCAGCATTCCTGGATTCTGGGATTTCTGTCTGGAAGGATTTCCAACCATCCTGGTCTCCTGGGATTTCCCTCTGGAAGGATTTCCAGCGTTTTTTGATTCCTGGGATTTCTGTCCTGAAGGATTTCCACCCTTGCTGGACTCCTGGGATTTCCCTCTGAAGAATTTCCAACCCTCCTGGGCTTCTAGGATTTCTCTCCTGAAGGATTTCCAGTCTTTTTTGACTCCTGGGATTTCTCTCCTGAAGGATTTCCAACCCTCCTGGGCTCCTGGGATTTCTCTCCTGAAGGATTTCCAGTCTTTTTGACTCCTGGGATTTCCTCCTGAAGGATTTCCAACCCTCCTGGGCTCCTGGGATTTCTCTCTTTAAAGGATTTCCACCTTCCTGGTCTCCTGGGATTTCTCTACTGAAGGATTTCCACCCTTTTTTGACTCCTGGGATTTCTCTCCTGAAGGATTTCCAGCCTTCCTGGTCTCCTGGAATTTCCCTTCTGGCATTCTAAGGGATTCTGACAACCCAAAATCTGCCCTTGGGGAGCCCAAGGTGGCAGCTCTGCTGTCTCCTCTCCTTCTACATTGGGACTGAAAATCCAGCAGGAAACCCTAAACCATGAATAAATTGGATAAATGCATCCTGCTCACTTCCTCTCTGTGAGAATTCAAGCACAGACAGGAGGAGGAATTTTCTGGCACTAAAAAAAAATAAATAAAAACCAAACAAAAAACCCAAAAACCCAACACCCAAACCAAAAAAAAACAAAACCAAAAAACCAAAATTTATCACCCAGGCCTAAGTGACCCTTTCTGCTTTTTATCCTGTCCCTGATGGGTCCCCACAGCTCAGACTCCACCTAAGGCAATTTTCCACATTTCTCTGAGTGGGAAACAATGCAGTGGGAGTTCCCCCCAGTGCCCTCCCTGTGCCCCCAGCTCTGCCAGCACAGCCTTGGTGGCACTGGGGGGGTGGGACAGGCCAGCTCCTCTGGGCTCTGCCCAGCAGCACATCACTGATCTCCCACCTTCCCTACAGAATGTGGGCACTGGCAGAGCCCATGTTTCACTGGAAAACCAAAACCCACAGGAATTGCTGCCTGTAGCACTGGGGGCAGGCAGAACACCAGGACAGGGGCAGGGCAGTGCCACCAAATCCAAGGAAATCCCTCCTGATGTGATCCCATCACTGTGTCCAGGGTTGTTTTGGCTTTTTTTTTTTTTTCCTCACTTCAACATCTAAATGGTGCCAGCAAACCAGAAAAACTGGGAGGGAAACAAGATCTGTGGGGGAGGAGGTGGATGGAGAGGTGAGTTTGGGAGGGAAGCACCCAAAAAGTGAAGGACAGAGAGGAAAAGGTCCAGGGAAAAGTGCATGGGATGGTCAGGATGGGGAGACATTTTTTATGGACAGTTATCTTGAGAGCTGAGGAGAGCCCAAGGAGTGGAAATTCCAGCTCATCATGGAACAGAGATGGACAAAGTCCTCAGGAGGAGTGCCCTGCACAAATGCAAGGGTTTCATTCAGCCCTCACAGCACCTCCCTGCACACTCACAGAGCACTGACACCCTGTCGCACACAGAGCTGCCTCCAGAGGTGGTGAAATCACAGGAAACATCCACCAACAACCCAAATCCACACAAGGAGCTTTTCCTGGGGTAAAAACACAAAGAGAGAATGACTTTTAATGGCATCTCTCCATGTCTGAGAGGAGGAGCATTGTGGCTGCAGGGATGGGAGATCTGTGAGTGCAGGAGCTGCTCCAGAGCAGCTGAGCCTGATTCCTGATCCCTGATCCCTGATCCCTGATCCCTGATCCCTGATCCTGAGCCTGATCCCTCATCCTGTGTCTGATCCCTGATCCCTGATCCCTGATCCTGAGCCTGATCCCTGATCCTGTCCCTGATCCTGAGCCTGATCCATGATCCTGTGTCTGATCCATGATCCTGTGCCTGATCCTGTGTCTGATCCCTGATCCTGTGTCTGATCCTAATCCCTGGTCCTGTGTCTGATCCCTGATCCCTGATCCTGAGCCTGATCCTTGATCCTGTGCCTGATCCCTGATCCTGAGCCTGAGCCTGATCCTTAATCCTGAGCCTGATCCTGTGCCTGATCCCTGATCCTGAGTCTGATCCCTGATCCTGTGCCTGATCCTTCATCCTGTGTCTGATCCTTGATCCTGGGTCTGATCCTTCATCCTGTGTCTGATCCTTAATCCCTGATCCTGTGTCTGATCCCTGACCCTGATCCCTGATCCTGAGCCTGATCCCTGATCCTGGAGCTGCTCCTGCAGGAGCCTGGTCTGTCCAGGAGGGACCCTGAGTGCCAGGAGCCCAAACAGAGCCCCAAAACCCAAACTAAACCCAAACTCCTCCCCCACCTATTGCAGAGTACCAAAGCTAAACCCAAACTCCTCCCCCAGCCCCAAACCCCAAACTAAACCCAAACTAAACCCACACTGAGCCCAAACTCCTCCCCCAGCCCCAAACCCCAAACTAAACCCACACTGAACCCAAACTCCTCCCCCAGCCCCAAACCCCAAACTAAACCCACACTAAGCCCAAACTCCTCCCCCAGCCCCAAACCCCAAACTAAACCCACACTGAACCCAAACTCCTCCCCCAGCCCCACAGGGACAGGAGGAGGGAATGAAAACCACAGCAAGGAGCAGGGTTTGCAATGCCAAGGGGGTGATGGTGGCTGCCTCCACCTCTGCAGGCACATTTTGGACAGTTTTTTTTTTGAAGTTTTGAGGATAAATTAAAGCTGCACCACTGCTAATGCAAGGCTGGGGGCTTTGCCTCCCCAGCAGCAGCCAGGCAGGCTGGACATGGCACAGGAGTTCCATGGGTGAGCATCACTCAGCCTGGGCACTGCTCCAGCAGCTCCTTGAAGATCAAACAGAAACTGAATCAAACACGAGATCAAAAAAGGAAAAAACAACCAGAGACTCACCAGCTGATTCATAAAAGATTCCCAGGGAAAGTCTGGCCCAGAAATCCCCAGAAATTCCTGGGTGGAGTGACCAGCTGCAGAGGGGTGGCATTAATGCTGGGGCTGGCAGGGCCACTCACAGCTCCTGTCCCTCTGTCCCTCTGTCCCTCTGTCCCTCTGTCCCTCCCAGCCTCATCCCAGGGCTTCACTCCCAGCACTGCCTGCAGGATCTCATCCAGGGCTTTGTTACACTGAAGACATCCTAAAATTCCTGAATCAATTCTTCTGGGTTGAGGTCAAACAAACCCACAGGAGGTGCCAGAGCTGCTGCAGGGCTGGAGCCCTGCTGGGCAGAAATTCCTGTTCAGCCCCTCTGGAGCCAGGCTGGGAGAGCTGGGGGTGCTCAGAGCCCCTGGCAGGGCCTGGGGGGGCTCCAGGAGAGCTGCAGAGGGGCTGGGGGCAAGGCAGGGAGGGACAGGACACAGGGAATGATCTTCAGGCTGATGAGGAATGGATTTAGATGGAATATGGGTGAGGAATTTCTCTCTGTGAGGAGCTGGGATGGAATTCCAGAGCAGCTGTGGCTGCCCTGATCCCTGGCAGTGCCCAAGGGCACGTTTGGAGCAGCCTGGGGCAGTGGGAGTGTCCCTGGGGGTGGCACTGGGTGGGATTTCAGGTCCCTTCCAACCCAAATCATTCCATGATTCCATGAAATTCACATTTCCCAAGCAAGAGCCTCCATCCCCACATTCCCCCACTGCCCCAGGGCATTTCCCACCTCTCTGTTCTGAACCTGCCCTAAATCCACTCAAGAATTTATTTCAACACAACTACAAACATTCAGAGAAATCGCTGCAGTGAGGATTTGGTCTCTGAAATTCATAAATTCCCCATTTTTGGGGTGCATTTCTTTATAAAGAACCCCCCAATTTCTGCCAAAAATGTCACCTTTTCTCCAGGTTGGATCCATCCCATTTTATCCACCTCCACATTTATTTCAAGCAGCCTTTTTTTCCATGCCATTTCCTGAGTGATTGATGCTATTAATTAGCATTTTTACACTTGCCAACTGCTTCATTTGAGAAGCAGAATTTCCAGTAGCCCAGCAAAACTCCAGAGCTGCTCAGAATCAAGGCCATTCCTCACAGGAATCTTGATTTGAGCTGCTTATTCCTCACAGTCTTTAATTAATCCTCTCATTAACTGCTGAAATACACCCAGGGCAGAATTCAGAGCCTCTTGACAGACAGATCCCGGCAGAAAAAAATCCTCTTTCTGGGGTGACACTTGCCCCTGACTCCAAGTTTTGGATGAATTTTGTCTGGTGGGCTCTCAGCCCTCTGGGCTGGCTGGAGGATTTCTTTTTGGAGGATTTATTTTTGGAGGATTTCTTTTTGGAGGATTTCTTTTTGGAGGATTTCTCCCCAAATCTGCCTCCCTGACATGGTTGTGTCCCCCCTGAGCTCTCTGTGTGGGGCTCTCCTTGGAGCAAAGCTCAGTTTGGTTTTTTTTTTGTTTTTTTTCAGTATTTAGGGTGCAGCACTGGGAAATTCTGGTTTCAGATCCCAGCACGAGTCAGGGCAGCAAAGCTCCATATTCAGCCATGGGACAAGGAGAAAAAATTTCACTTTGCACTGAAAATCTCAGTCTGAAAGTCCCAGATCTGCATTTTCTCTGCTGTCACCACACCTGGCACAAACCTTCATTTCTCCACCCCAAATACCCCATTTCCACTTTCACCCCAGAAGTGGTTTCAGGGCTGGGGACAGCTGCCACTGCCCCTCTGCTCTTCACTGCCACATCACCCCATGTAAACCACTACAAAGCAGAATTTCATCACTTCACTCAAGAAACACCCATGGCTGACCCTTCACAGGAGGACATTTTGTCTAATATTCTGTCCAAAATGGTATTTACATTATTACAACCAATTATTTCCCAATTTTGTGCAATTCTCCTCCCAGGGATCCTTGACCCCCAGTGGAGCTGTCCCATTCCCAGCACTGGAATTACTGGGAGGAAGCAGGGAAGAGTCATTCACTGACTTTTACAAGAAATCCGTGGTGCAGCAGCTGATTTTGTGAGGTCTTTAACACAGAAAACACATTTTCAACACAGAAACCACATTTTCAGGGCTGATTCCAGCAAAGAAATGGAGATGGAGATCGACACTGCCTTCCATGGTTCCCAAACTCATTTCACATCCCAAGAATAACCAACATCACCAGAGAGCTGCAGCACCCAGGGAAGGTCCCAGTAATGCCAAGGGATGAAATTAAACAAATTTGCACTTTGAATTGAAAATTACAATACTTAAAAATTAGGAAATAGAAAATTACATTATTTAAAAATTAGGAAATACTGCACAGATGTTTGTGCACTGAGTGGCCTGACTACAATTTAGATGGACTTTTAGATTTGGTGTTGACAAGTTTGGGAAGAGGATTTCCAGTGCCAGAGGGCAGGGCTGGGGGGATCCTGGGCAGGAATCGTTCCCTGGGATGGAATTCCCAGAGCAGCTGTGGCCAGGCTGGACACTGGGAGCAGCCTGGGGCAGTGGGAGTGGTGGGATGAAGGTGAAATTTAAGTTCCCTTCCAATCCAAACCATTCCAGGATTCTCGGTGATGTGATATTTCCAAATTTCTATTGATTTTTTTAACGTCAACAAATATATTTTATCAGGAACATTTCCAAGCCCTGGAAGGGGGAATGAGGAGCCTTTGGGCACTCACTGGGGTGGGTGAGACATGAACTGCAGTCATGGCACAGGAATAGAATTTATTTGAATAAGAGTTTATTTTAATAAAATTGAGGACCTGGAGACCCTTCCACTGACCCAGGCCCCTGCCCACTGGTGCTGGATCCTCCAGGATCCTCCTGTTTCCTCACCAGGGATCCACTTAAATACCTCAAGTACTCCCAGTGACAGAAGGGAATTTCCAGCCCTAATTTGTGTCAGATTTGTAAATATTTCCCAAGATGACCCAAAGCATTTCCCTGGTGCTGCTGCCTCGCTCGAGCAAACCCCAAACCCCAAAAGCTGTGACTCCTTTCTCCGGGGGACAATCCAGGGATCTGTGGTCACTCCCTCAGCCCCAGGCACTGCAGCAGTGCTGACCCTGCTGTTATTAGGGGATGGAATAGGAAACACTGATTTTTCTGTGCAAATGAGCCACAAAGCTCAGAGCAGACCCCTCCTCTGGGCTCTGTCTGCTCTGTCACATCCTTTTGCTCCCCTCCAGTCCCACGGGGCTCAGCTGCTCTTCCTGGAAGTTTTGCTGGCAGATTTTGGCTGGGATGCTCCTGCCTCTCCCTCCCACTGCTCCCTCAGCCTTGGGAGCTCCACGGGAGGAGCCCCTTCGGGCTGGTGGAGGGAAAGAAAACTCCCTCTCCACCAGCACAGGCTGCACAAGTTCTCCTTGGGGATGGTCCCTCTCTGAGAAGGGGCTGAAACCAGCCTGGAGGGGCCTGGGGCTTGGCAAGGAGGTGGATCTGTGTTTATCCCCAGCCTTTTATTCCTTAGCAACACAGACCCAAACATTTCCCCTCCCAGCAGCTCCAGCCCCACAGGGAATGTTGGATTTCTTCTTCTCCCCCAGTGCCAGGAATTCCCTGGGCATCCAAATAACCCAATCCCCATCCAAGGGCCAGCCTGTGATGCTCAGGAATAACAGGAAGTTATTTTTTTTGATTTTTGAGGATTTGGGATGTGAACTTGGCATCCTGGAACAACTCCTTCAGCACAGGCATTAGATTCCCAAACTCCTTCACCAGCCCAGAGAAGCTCCAGGAGAGCCTGGTGGGGAGCAGGGTGCTTTTCCAGGAGAAAATCCCTTTGGAATCCCGAGCCCTTCCCTGGGTGGGGCTGGCAGAGCAGCCCAGCCCTCTGAGGTTTCTGGGGATGGGAAATTCCCCAGTGCTGGAGCACATCCCTGTCCTCGCTGCCACCAGCCTGGCGTTTCCAGCTGATCCTTCTGGGATCCATCCTCGGCTCTGCTGGAATTCAGACAGGAATCAAATGGTTCCACGAGTCTGACACCTCTCCAAGCACGGCCCAATTCCCCAGGGAAAGCTCCTAAGATGTAATTACAATAATTAATAATGATGGGCTGGGCTTATTTCCACAGCCTCTGGCTCTGTTGAAACGTGGCAAACAAAACAAATCCCTCTTTTCCTGAGGTAACAAAACTCTACAACAGCACAGGAGAGACAGCAACAAAAATCCTCAGAAAGTACAAAAAGAAATCAATTTCTGCTCTGTTCTTGCCCTCATCACCACTGGGCATTGATGGCTGATGAATTTCTGATCTCCAGATATAAATACCAGGGATAGAATTCCCAAAGCCACTGAGGTTATTACAACCCCTCGACACCCCAGAGGATCTGATGGATTGGGCTGGGATTATCACCTCAGAGCAGCCTGTCCCATCAGCCTTCCTCCAGCACCTGGGGGCTGGAATTATTAATGAAACCTGCACCTTGCTCTGGTGGAGACAGAAATGCTCTGAGCCTGACACAGCTCAGGCCCTTCCCCATCCCTCAGGCTGCATCCAAGACAAACCAATCTGTAGGAGCTGACTCAATTATTTCTCATTTCCTGCCTGCTGTCAGAGCCCAGCGAGGAAATGAGGACTGATCCCAGAGATGCCATCAGTCCCTCTGGGCAGCAGGAACTGCAGGATGGATGCTGGAACCCAGAAACTGGGAGTTTGGGGATTTTTGGGGATTTTTTTGGGATTTTCTGTGCTTTCTGACACTGACCCCCAGGAGAACACTGCTTTTGGAAAAGGTTCCAAATTTGAGTGATGGAGTTAAAGTCATGGTGTGTAGTTAAATAGAAGTGTGTGATTTCACATGGTGAAGGGTTTGAATTTGAGGTTTTTAGAATAGATGGGACAAGATGGAGGATTTTGGGTGTTGTCTCTTTCTGTTTTATTCTTCCTTCTTTTTCATGATTTTAGGTAGTTTCTGGTTGGACAGTTGGTGCTGCATTGCAGGTCATGAGAGTTTGGTTATTGGGTCAAAAGTATAAATAATATAGGTGTTAATTCCCTTTAAAAGACCTTGTACCCAGCTGGATTCAGCTCCATTCTGCTCACTTTTAGCTGGTAGCTGGAAGTGTTGCAGAACTCTCTGTACTTCAGGTAAGATTTAATAAACAACCAAGCCCAAACATGAGAAAATTCATCTCCCTCATGTTTTTAATCCTGACTCTGAGTGAAGACAGAAGAAAATGAAGACAAGCCACGAGTTAAGTGGTGCAGTTACCACATTTAAAGACAGAAAGTTTAGTCCTACAAATTTCAGATCAGTTCCAGACAGGTGAGACATTGCAGGTGAGCTGGAAGGGCTCTGCCCCTCAGGCTCTCACCTGGACTAAGGGAATGGGGGTTTAAATCCTGCTCATGCTCAGCAGTACAGAGGAAGGAGCTGGGTTGAGAAACACCTGGGAAGAGGCCCTAAATCATCAATGCTGCTGAATCCATGAGCACCAGCGTGGTTTTTAGTGCTCCTAGAGCCAAATGTGGCTCCCAATCCAGGCTGGGGGAGGGCTGGAGAGGGGAGGCTGAGGGCAGGGCTGGGCACCAGCTGGGCTCACCCATCCCAGAGGAATCCTTGCTAGAATTCCTGCCAGGCTGGCACAGAGCTCCCACCCTGAGAGCCCCTGGGTGACTGTCTTGGGTTGCAATGCAGGATGTGACCAGAAATGTGAATTCTGTCCCCATCTGCTGCAGCCGGGTGGGGCAGTGACCCTGATCTCCTGGCACATATTATCTGCTAATGGGCCATCTTTAAACCAGCTGGGCAATCATCTTTATCTTTCCACAGCCCATCCTCCCTCCAGGAGATATCTCCTGTTAATGGGCCATTGTTAAAAACTGGGTGTGGCAGTGATCCTTATCTCTGTGGGAATATCTCCTGTTAATGGGCCATTGTTAAAAACCAGCTGGGCAATCATCTTTATCTTTCCCACAGCCCATCCTCCCTCCAGGAGATATCTCCTGTTCATGGCCATTGAGTCCCAGGGCATGGCTGATAAAATTACATCATCCCACTGGGAGATGCTCCACCCAGGGGAGGAGCCAAACATTTCCTAGCCAGATAAAAACTGAGATTTTGGACAGCAAGGCACCTTCTTTCCACTGGATTCCAGAGGAAAACCAGACCTTTCCACATCATCCCTGGAGCTTCAGAGGAAAACTGCACCTTCTCCAGGAGCACTGCTCCAGCTGAACCACATCTGCCACTGCAGGAGGATGCAGCCACCATTGAATGGGACTGCTGCCAACACCCTGACTGACTGACGGGTGTCAGCTTGGATTCTGACTCTGGCAGTGTTTGGGATTGTTCTTTGTAATACTGTATTTCTATTTTAATTTTCCTAGCAAAAAACTGTTATTCCTATTCCCATCTCTTTGCCTGAGAGCCCCTTAATTTCACAATTATAATAAATTTGAGGGAGGGGGTTACATTCTCCATTTCAAAGAGAAGCTCCTGCTTTAATTGGCAGACACCTGTCCTTCAAACCAGGACAAGAAGAAACCTGAGATTTATTTCTGAATATAGGAAATATTTTCTCCAGAAGCTGCTGGCTGCTGAGGGGCAGCTCTGGGCAGTAATGGTGCCACAGTCCTTCACACCTTCTCTCTGCCAGCTCCTCCACACAGACCCCAGGCTGGATGGGGCTGGGAGCACCCTGGGCTGGTGGGATGGGATGGGATGGGATGGGATGGGATGGGATGGGATGGGATGGGATGGGATGGGATGGGATGGGATGGGATGGGACTGAAATTCCCTCCACCCCAAACCAGGCTGGGATCCATGGGAGCACAGCTGAGGTGTCCAGGCTCAGAGCCCAGCAGGGACCCCTTTGATTTGCTGCTCCTGCTCTGACTCTACATTGACATTTCTGCCTCTTCTCTCCTTCCAGGTGCTGGTTCCCACCCTCTACCTTGCTGCTCCCCACCCAAGAAAAGATTTCCTGAACAAACCAGTGGAAAAAAAATTCATTTTTCTCTTTGACTGTTCCCTGACTTACCAGGGAAAACATTTCTTTTTAACTAAACGCAAAATTAACGAGAAAAATCCAAATTTTCATGAAGACGCCTTATGTGGAGAAAAACCAGCATTTGCTTCCTAAGGAATTGAAGCTTTTTGTCATATTGGCTTTTAAGTATATTTTAATGTAAGAACATAATGATTTTCAAAGTAAAAACCACAGATTCCTTTCATTTTGCAAATATTTTTTCTCTCCTTGCTGTTTTTCTCTCCTCTTATTAAGGAATGCATCTTTCAAGCAGCTGAGCTGCCACTTAAACAATTCTCCCTTTTATCTTGTCAGCTTTGGGAAAATTTAAAAATCTCTAAATTGTCACGCTGTGTTTTTTCTCCTTTGGATTAGGTTTTTAAGCAGAAAAGTGGTTTTTCTTGAACTAAAAAAGTGCAAATTTACAATTCTCAAAGAGACCTTGGGTTCTTTTTATGAGGGGAAGGGAAGGGAAGGGAAGGGAAGGGAAGGGAAGGGAAGGGAAGGGAAGGGAAGGGAAGGGAAGGGAAGGGAAGGGAAGGGAAGGGAAGGGAAGGGAAGGGAAGGGAAGGGAAGGGAAGGGAAGGGAAGGGAAGGGAAGGGAAGGGAAGGGAAGGGAAGGGAAGGGAAGGGAAGGGAAGGGAAGGGAAGGGAAGGGAAGGGAAGGGAAGGGAAGGGAAGGGAAGGGAAGGGAAGGGAAGGGAAGGGAAGGGAAGGGAAGGGAAGGGAAGGGAAGGGAAGGGAAGGGAAGGGAAGGGAAGGGAAGGGAAGGGCCACATGGCAGCTCCATCCCTCATCCCTGGAGCTCACCAGGGAAGGCAAAGAGTCCCAGAGTGGGGAGGGACGCCCAAGGATGATCCAGCCCAGCCCCTGTCCCTGCCCAGCCCCCAGCAATCCCCCTGCCCATCCCTGGAGCTCTGGCAGCCTCGGGGCTGTGCCCATTCCCTGGGGAGCCTGGGCAGTGCCAGCACCTCTGGGGAGGGAAGAACCTTTCCCTGAGCTCCCTGAGCTGCCCTGGCCCAGCTCCAGACCTGTCCTTGGCACCCAGGATAGATCTGCTGAGTGTGGGTGTCACAGCCCTTCAGGCTACACCCAAACCCCGTGGGAAACCCACCAGAAAACCAAATTGTGGGAGGGAGATGGGGCCTGGCTCCTTTGGAGGGGATTTCTCAGATGAGCTCTGCCCAATCCAGGGTTTGCTGTTCCTTCTTCCCAGCATCCCACCCCGAGTGGGTTAATGGTGTTTGGTTAATGGTTTTTGGTTAATGGTGTTTGGTTAATGGGCAGCAGGGCTGTCCCTGGGGGGCTCAGAGGGACATGGAACCTTCCCCCTCTGCACTGCTGGTGAATCCTGGCTCAAAAGCCACCAAAAATTCCACTCATAAGCCCCACTTTTTAATTAAAATATCCTTTACAGAGGCATAATAAATTCCAGGGCACAGGCTGATGCTTGAGGCTTTAAACTGATGTTCCAGGGAGAGCCTGGCACAGCCAGGATGGGATTTCATGGGGGGCAGCCCTCCCGTGGTGGGGGGTTGAATTGAGATGAGCTTTGAGTCCATCCCAACCCAAACCATCATGATCCTGTGACTCTGGGACTCCCAGGAGGGAATCTGAGATTCCCACAGGGCTGCCCAAAAGGAGGGCAGCAGTGCCTGCTCAGCACTTCTCAGGACAGGGGAAATCCAGCAACCAGAGCCCAGGAGATGCTCCAGTGGATGCTGAGTGGTCAGTCTGGCACCAGCAGCCCTCGTGGAAAAGTCTGGGCACCGATTCCTCCCAGCCATGCAAAGCAAACAGACTCAGGAAAATCCCTTTCACTCAAAAATGTAAATTACAGGAATTGTTTGCTTATATCTAGAAGTGGAGCAAAATATCCAGGCTGGGAGAGCTGAGAGAGGAGAAGCTCCAGCAGAGCTCAGAGCCCCTGGCAGGGCCTGGACAGGCTCCAGGAGAGCTGCAGAGGGGCTGGGGACAAGGCAGGGAGGGACAGGACACAGGGAATGGCTTCAAATTGAAAAAGGGGAGATTTGGATGGGATTTTGGACAGGAATTGTTCCCTGGCAGGGTGGGCAGGGCTGGGATGGAATTCCCAGAGCAGCTGTGGCTGCCCTGGATCCCTGGCAGTGCCCAAGGCCAGGCTGGACACTGGGAGCACTGGGACAGTGGGAGGTGTCCCTGGGGTGCCACTGGGTGGGTTGGGATGGGATTTAAGTTCCCTTCCAAACCAGCCACTCTGGGATCCCGTGATCCTGCTGAAGCCCAGCCCTGCTCCACAGAGGTGAGTTCCCATTTCAGGCACTGCCCTGGGCCCTGGCTGAGCTCACTGCAGGTTTGCAGGTAAATTTGGGGCCTTTGTGCAGGGCCAGGACTTGGACTCCGGGATCCTTGTTGTCCCTTCCTACCCTGCATAACCCCTGCTTCCACATTTTCTGCTAAATAAAGCAGCATCACCCTTGGCTCTCCCTGGAGCTCAGTGCCCGGGTTGCTCCTTCCCTGGGCCCGTGTGTGACTCTGGGACAGTGACTCCTCCCAAAACAAACACGGAGAATTCTCAGAACTCCTCTCAGCGCTGAGGAAATGCCCTCACTGGGGCCGGGGTCACAGCTGGTGTGGCACTGAGCCTTCCCTGGCTGTGCCAGGGGGTTTCCAGCAGGTGAGTGCCCAGCGAGCTCTGCCTGGCTGGCAGGGGAGGGACAGCAGCCCAGCACAGCTCCCAGCAAAGAACTGGGAGGAGAGTGGGGCAGGGGGCTCAGAGAGCTCACGGCACCCCCAGGGTGGGGATTTTCTCCTTCTTCATCCAATAATTCACAATCATGTTCAAATCTGGCAGAGCAGCCCCATTCTCTCAATTTTCCTTCGACCATAATAAACTCTTTTGCTGGTCAGGGAGGCAGATTTAGGTTCCTGAGTGCCTAAAACCTCAAAATTCGAGGAAGGGGAAGTTTCAGGGAAGTTTCAGGGAAGTTTCAGGGTAGGGAAGTTTCAGGGAAGTTTCAGGGAAGTTTCAGGGAAGGGAAGTTTCAGGGAAGGGAAGTTTCAGGAAGGGAAGGGAAGGGAAGGGAAGGGAAGGGAAGGGAAGGGAAGGGAAGGGAAGGGAAGGGAAGGGAAGGGAAGGGAAGGGAAGGGAAGGGAAGGGAAGGGAAGGGAAGGGAAGGGAAGGGAAGGGAAGGGAAGGGAAGGGAAGGGAAGGGAAGGGAAGGGAAGGGAAGGGAAGGGAAGGGAAGGGAAGGGAAGGGAAGGGAAGGGAAGGGAAGGGAAGGGAAGGGAAGGGAAGGGAAGGGAAGGGAAGGGAAGGGAAGGGCCACATGGCAGCTCCAGCCCTCACTCCTGGGGCTCACCAGGGAAGGCAAAGTCCAACCTCAGACACCCCCTGGTCATTTGGGAAGGGGCTACACCCAGGCTCGAGGGAGATGGGGGTTCAGAACCCCAGTTCAGGAGATCCCAGTTCAGGAGATCCCAGTTCAGGAGATCCCATGGCTGGGGCACTCCAGCTCTGTCACAATTCGGTGCAGACAAGGGAAGGGTTTGGATTCCTCCAAACTGCAGAGCAGAGCAGCCTTTGGGGCACAACCCCACTCTGAGCATCCCTCTGGAAGTGCAAATTCCCTCTTGTGGATGTGTGGATTTGTACCGTGGGATGATGTGAAGGGAAGGTGTTTTTTAAGGTGGGAATGTCAGGATATTCAGATATTTGTACCTCCAGTCACAACATTACAGCCATAAGTGGTTTTGGTTTTTTTTTTTTTTTTTTTTTTTTTTCCCTAAACTAGGAAAAAAGGAAATTTTCCAAAGAGAAAATGTAGTTTTCACTATACATGGCACTGTTTTGGGGATGTCAATTCTGATTTTCAGCTTTATATATTTTGGTACTGTTTTTCCCACTGGTTGTAATTAACTAATTAAATAAACCAACTAATTGTCCCCATAACAGCACAGAGGGCTGGGCTGTGAAGCAGAAGGACATGGATTGAGTGTCCCCAGCCCTCTGCTCTCAATTCCACCACGGGAATGGCACAAACAGGGAGCAGGTCCCCGAGCAGCACAGACCCCATCCCCTGCAGTCGATACCAATCTCTGGTTTCATGATGTCAGATTGCAGAATGGGCACCCCAGGGGGTGCTGAAGGTGACACCAAGGAACCACAGCACTTCTCCTGCAGCCCTGCTGGCCAGCCTGACCTTCAGAGATCATTTTCCCTGCTCCAGAGCAGCACAGCATCCCTCAGGACAAGCCCAGTGGATATTCTGAGAGGCTCCTTGAGGAGCTCAGGCGCTGACCTGGCTGTTTAGTGGCTCTCCCAAACCCAGCCCGAGCAGCCCGTGCAGCCCCCAGCCCGTCCTTGGGGTGTTAAATGACTCCAACCTCCCTCCCTCCATCTGATTGAGCCAGCCTGGCAGAATTTGCAATTTCAAATAAAAACCTGAGGCTGAAATTACACGTGCAGTGACCTCAAGAGAAATTTGTTCTTTGAGCAGCGAACTCCACAGATCCCACCCCCAGTTTAACGTGGAGAGGTCAGGGCAGGACCGTGCTCGTCCCTCCCAGGGAACCAGAGACTTGCCAAGGGTCTGCAGAGCCCTCCCCACCAGGAGGGCAGTGCTGGGAGGGCTGGGAGCTCCCCAGGAGCTGGAAACATCCCCAGCCAGGTCCTGGCAGCCCCAGGGCCAAGAGCTGAGCTGGCACCACAAACCCTTCAGACAGAGAGGGGGGAGGAAGGACTGAGCCCTGATCCCAAACCCACACACGAACCTCCACACTCAAGGAACCTGCAGATGGTTCCAAACCCCTTCCCAGGGGGAAACAAAAGGAGCCATCCCCTCCCAGGGCTGTGCAGGAGACTCCTGCAAGGGACACAAGGGAAGCCAGGCTGCCCCCAGTGCTCTGGGGGTTCTCATGGGCTCCTGGGAGTGGTGAACAGAGGAAATTTGGCTTTTCTGCTCTTCCCTGAAAGCCAAGGAATAAAATTCCAGCTGTGAGGATGGAGAGCAGCAGGACAAACCCCAGAGATGGTCCTGGAAGTGCTCTGAGGAGTGAGGCAGAGGGGGAAAGTGATGGGATGGAGGAAGCCAGAAGACTCTACAGAAGGCAAAGTGCTGAAGATGGCAGAGAGAAAGACAAGAGCTCCAAAGAAATTAAAAAATGAGGGGAAGATGGAGCTGAAAGAGTCATAGCAAGCACACTTTTTGTGAAATTCTTTATAACCTCACTCCTTGGTTGAGACAACAAAGCATGGGATGGATCCAAAAGCTTTGAATCCTACTGGAAGGATGGGGCTGGCCAGCAGCATTCAGTGTGAAACCAAGAAACAAAGGGGAAAATGAGGCAAGGAAGAAATTTTTATAGTGAAAAAAAATAAAACAAGAGAGTGAAATAATGTCTTGAAAATGGCTGCACTTTGTGTAAAACATGTTCAAGAGATGGCCAGGAAAAGGAATATGATCCATTTGGGAGCTTGCAGAAGGCACCAGGCACCCTGTGGGTTTGTCTGCAGGAAAAGGTCCTGGCAGGCACCTGGGAAAGAAAGAGCAGCAGGAAAAGGTCCTGGCAGGCACCTGGGAAAGAAAGAGCAGCAGAAAAAGGTCCTGGCTGCTGGGGCTGAGCCCCCCACAGCAGAAGCCCAGTGGGAATGAGGCAGGAGCACAGCCTGTCCTGCTGGCCCTGGCACTGCCATGACATTCAGAATTCGGGCACTGAACTCCTGGCTGCGACCTCCTGATGTGTCACAGCCAGGGGGACACGGTCAGAGCTGCAGGGAGGATCCACCTGAGCTCAGCACAGGTTCAGGGGGTGTCAGCCCCTGGGTGGCACAGAGCACCTGCAGGAGATGCTCTGGTTTGTGTCTGTCGTGCAGAGGGACACGGGCTGAGTGTCCCCAGCCCGCTGGGAACGGCAGCAAATGGGACATTCCCCTGAGAGCAGCACCGTGCTGGGCTGGGGACAAAGGCACCCCTGTGTGAGCACAGCACCAGGGGATGCAGCTGAGAGCCCCAGCTCCCCCCAGAACACCCCCCGAGCTGCTCTGAGAGGGGCAGGGGCGTTTTCAGCCACGGGAATGCTGAGCTGCTTTAATCTGGGCCAGGAAGGGATGCAGGAGTCCCTCTGAAGCCACAGGAACTGGGGTGCTCATGGATCAAAGGGAATAAAACCCCTCCCATGGGTCCCCTCTGCTGCAGGAGGGTGACAGAGATTCACTGAGCCCATCAAATCTCTCATTCTGCTGCTGCCTGAGCCATGGCCACAGCCAGGGCAGGGCTGGCCCTGTTTGGCTCTTTGTACCCCCCACCCCCTGCCCAAACCTGAGCCAGGCACACACAGCTGGGGCAGGGCTGACTTCTCACCAACAAGCAGCTTTCCCGTCCCAAAGCACTGATTTCCCCTCCTGCTTTGCGAGTTTGACCATCTGCTAACGAGCTATTTTAAAATAAAAGCAAATTTCAGCTGGTAACAGCAGAAAAAACACAAGCACAGCCTAATGAAAGCCTTTTTCTAGCACACAGAAACCAAGACCACCCAGCAGCAAGGGCAGAACTGATAAATCCTGCTGGAAATTGCTTGCACCAATTTGGCCCTCTCTGCAACACCCAGGAAGGATGATCTTTAATTGCAACCCACAGACACATTGCTTAGGAGCTATTTTTTAACATTTTAAAGAAATAAACAGCAGTATTAGAGCAATGCTGAATTCCTGAGGTGCCCTCTGAATTACCTGGAGCCAAGGTTTAAGACACACATCAAATTAAGGCCTTGCATCCATTCTGGTTTGAGTTATTTTGGCTGGGTGGGATGGAAATCACATGAACCAAATGCTCCTTTTGTTCCCCACCCAAGCCCAGGCATCAGGAAAGACCTGCCCAGGTTCCCCTCAGAATGGGAACAACCATCAGGAGCAGCGTTTTCAGGAGAAGGATTGAGGAGATCCAGAGGGCACCTCTGTCACTCCAGAGACAGCTGCCAGATGGATTTGTGCTCTTCACTCAACCACCCACTCCGAAAACAGAGCCAGGTGACTGCTGACTTAACAGCTCAAAAATTGGAAATTAATGCACTCCAGATCTGGAGGGCCAAGTTTTTGCAGTGGCTGTGAAAAATAAACTGAAATCCAGCTCCATCTGCTCACCTCCAGTGGCACCTTGCCATCATTGTAACAACTCTATACAAGTGCGAGACACAAGAAGAGAAATAAAATGAGACACTCACCCTCCTTCAAAGATTTTGATCCTCGCCGGCTCCCCTCGCTTGGTCACAAGAGCCTCTTCTTCTGATTTTCCCCTTTTCTCCTCTTCCTTCTCAGCTCTAGTTATATCTTTTCGACCTTCATTAGAAAGGAGCGAAGGCAAATGAACCTATCTCCCCAAAAGAGCAAAACAATCCATGATTACAGACAAAATCACTGGCAGGCAGACACAGAGCAAGCAGCCCCAGCAGAGCCAGCAGCGTCCCCAGCGCTGCTCCTGACACCAAGGGCTGCAACTGGGGCACCCTCCTGACAAATGGGGCCTTGTGATGGATTTGGGGTGGTGGTGTGTTCACTGTGACCCCTGACGAGTTTTTTAATTGCTCCCTCCAGGTTATCCAGCTCTTGCCAACTGGAAAAATGAAGGATGGAGAGAAGCGTGGTGGCTGGTGTGACTCTGAGCATGTGGGGTGTCGGTTCCTAAATCTCTGTCCCTGGACAATCCTCTCTCTGCAATACACATCTGAAAGGTCTGGAGAGGAGGCACCCACAGAATTCATACACTGAATTGTTTCTCTGGGTTTCTGTGTTGGGTTGGTGTGGCCAGAAATGTGAATTCTGTCCCCATCTGCTGCAGCCGGGTGGGGCAGTGACCCTGATCTCCTGGCACATATTATCTGCTAATGGGCCATCTTTAAACCAGCTGGGGCAATCATCTTTATCTTTCCCACAGCCCATCCTCCCTCCAGGAGATATCTCCTGTTCATGGCCAGTGAGTCCCAGGGCATGGCTGATAAAATTACATCATCCCACTGGGAGATGCTCCACCCAGGGGGGGGGAACCAAACATTTCCTACCCAGATAAAAACTGAGATTTTTGACACCAAGGCACCTTCTTTCCACTGGATCCCAGAGGAAAACCAGACCTTTCCACATCATCCCTGGAGCTTCAGAGGAAACTGCACCTTCTACAGGAGCACTGCTCCAGCTGAACCACATCTGCCACTGCAGGAGGATGCAGCCACCATGGAATGGGACTGCTGCCAACACCCTGACTGACTGACGGGTGTCAGCTTGGATTCTGACCCTGGCAGTGTTTGGGATTGTTCTTTGTAATTCTGCATTTCTATTTTAATTTTCCTAGTAAAGAACTGTTATTCCTAATTCCCATATCTTTGCCTGAGAGCCCCTTAATTTCAAAATTATAATAATAATTTGGAGGGAGGGGGTTTACATTCTCCATTTCAAAGAGAAGCTCCTGCCTTTATTGGCAGACACCTGTCCTCCAAACCAGGACAGTTTCCCTACACTCAGCCAGCTCAGCCTGACACGAATTCCTGGCCAGGCATCTCTCCTGGTGATTTCCTGCTGCTGCAACCAAGGGCACCGTGCAGAGAAAGCCACAAAACCCACGGGAGAAAAGAATCCTCAACCTCCCCACACCTTCCCAGGGTCAGATCTGCTTTTTCACTGTTAAATCGCCACTTGTTGAGGGGGTTTTGGATTTAAACCTTGTCTAACCCAAGGTTTAAGTCATGCCCTGACACCTCACCTACATGATCAGAGTTGTTTGTTATAGGAGGATCTAAACATCAAAGCTGCCTCTGTGGGTCTGGGTGGGATGAGGAGAGCTCTCCACACCTGGAATGAAATGTTGGGATGTCCTAAATCCTGGGATAAACCTAAGGAGAGCTCTCCACAACTGGAATGAAATATTGGGATGTTTTCCCCTAAATCCTAACAGAACAAATGCAGGTGAGCTCTCCAACCTGGAATGAAATGTTGGATATTGGTCCCCTACAGCCTAACAGGGCAAACCCAGGGAGAACTTTCCATCCTGAAATGAAATGTTGGGATATTTCCCCTCTAAATCTTACCAGGACAGACCCAGGGAGAATTTTCCAACCTGAAATAAAATGTTTGGATATTTCCCCTCTAAATCTTAACAAGACAGACCCAGGGAGAATTTTCCATCTTGAAATGAAATGTTGGGATATTTCCCCTCTACACCCTGACAGGACAGACCCAGGGAGAATTTTCCAACCTGAAATGAAATGTTGGGATATTTCCCCTCTACAGCCTGACAGGACAGACCCAGGGAGAATTTTCCAACCTGGAATGAAATGTTGGGATATTTCCCCTCTACAGCCTGACAGGACAGACCCCAGGTTTCCAGAGAAAGGGAAGCAGATACCTTTCCCCCAGGTCACTTCTCACACAGTAACTCTGACATGGAACTGAACCAATGTCCTGGATGAGGATCCTGGGTCCATACCCTCACATTATCTGTAATTTATGGGAACAGGCTGCAGGTATCTGGGAGCAGTTTTCAGAGGGGTTTTGGCCCGAAGGCAGCCCCTGAAGCAGAGCTGGTCACCCTTGGCTCTGGCTGGCAGGAGTGGCAGCTCCCCAGGTGATTCACCTGCCCCACCTCAGCCTGGTCTGCAGGGGATGAATCACCCCGGTGGAGCCTCTTTGTCTCCCCTGGTTTTGGGGGAAGCCACAGAGTGAGCAGCTCCAGCAGAGATGCAGAGGGATGTATCCCAGCCCCCCCAGCTGCTGGAACTGCCACGGGATGCTCAGCAGGAGGAGGGATGGACTCACTCAAAAGTCCCTTTGCAAAACTGGGGTCAAGCATTTCAAATTTGCCCAGGAATTTCAGGAGCTCAGCTCAGAGCATTAAATGCAGCCAGGGCTGCTCTCTGTCCGTGGGGCCAGATCAGCCCCATGCCCCCACCATCCACACACCCATCCTAGGAGCCTCCTGGGAATGGTTCCTGTGCAGTCCTATGTCCCTAAAAGTGCCAGGAATTTCATGGCAAAAAGCCCCGGGGCAGAACAGGGTGAGGAGCCATTTGAGCCTTTTAACAGCAGGAATGGTCTTGAGCTGGTGGCTCTGGGCATGGAGATGACAGTGAAGAAATCAGAGGCAGGAGACACTCAGAACGCTCAAAAATTAAACTTTTAGGGTTGTGACTTCACCTCCTGATAGGAGCTACAGGCTCAGAACACTGCTAGGGACAACCTTGCCAGGTTTGCTGAGGAATACAAAACAATTGACTTGCTAGATGTAGCACGAGGTTTATTTATTGCAACTTTCGAAAGCACAAAAACATTGACAGATGAAAGGCACCAGAGAGCCGAAGTCATACAGTCACTACTATCCCCTTTTACAATCTTGTTCGAATTTACAGAGTGTGCAAGCCCCAGTACAGTGTCACCAGCCATCCCTACATGCACGTGGAGCCCGCAGCCACTCCAGAATTCCAGAATTATCTGCTCAGCAAATCCCACTGGCAACTCAAACCCCAAGCCAAGGACGGAGACAGCACATACAGAACTACTGCTTGCTGCATGCATAACTGTACAAAATACCAGAGCTTTTTTACATTTCCTGGGAGGTCGACTGACAATCTGGAGTTACATAAAGATAAAGGAGGGGATATTGAAGGGAAGGAGCCAGAGCAGAGTCAGCTGAGGGCTGGGCTCCCAGCCCTGGAGTGATGCTACTGCACTGCCACTGTCCTGCAGTGCTGCTTCCCCACCCGTGTTTAAAACCCTGCACGGGGGATTTCACTCCCACTGACCACAAAAGGGTTCTGTGCTTGGCAAGAATTCAGTTTATCTCCCCTGCAGCTCCCAGGGGTTGTGCCAGCCACGTGGGGAGGAGGGCTGGGTTTAGGATCCATAGTTTCCCAGGTGAACTGGGCAGGGAAAACTCTTCCTTTGGCAAACTGCGCCACGGGAACCTGAACCTGCACCACCAGACAGCCTGGGGGGTTGTGAGGGGCTTTAGGAGGCTTTGGGGGAAATGCATGCAGTGAAATGTGGATTTGGATGAGTGAGGGCTGAACCATTGCTGTTGAACCTTTCCCTTTGGGTGGGAGGGTCTCGTACCTCTGGACACACACTGGGTGTGGGTTTTAGCACCATGGCAAAGAGCAGAGCTCAGAGCAGCACAGGCACTTCCTTCAGGGGCTGAAATCGAGGATGCTACGGCACCACTCAGATAAAACCCTTGGAAAAATAGTGCATAAATCGCAGCGTGGTTATTGCACTGCTCAGGTAATTATCTGCCCCTGTGTCCCTAGAAATCTGTCTCTTGGATTTCTGCAAGAAAGTGATGGAAATGCTGAATAGAAATAAAGATTTATTGAATCAAAGCGACTCTACTGTGTATTTTAAGACATATTTATAAGCAGCAGCTGCAGCAGCGATTATGATAAATTTAATATTCAGAATTCATTTCATGACACAGAAATAAAATGAATAATCCATCAATATAAATTGACTTGAGATGAATATCAAATTGCAAAATCTTTAGAGCCATTCTGTTTGCTAATCTACATGAACATGATCTGGATTAAAGGGATCTGTTTGGTTCAGCATTAAGCAGGAGGGGTAAAGTCTGGCTTTAAAATGAGATACATAAAATTAGGCAGCTCACAGGAGGGTCTTAAAGACTTCTGTGTCCGTGTGGGCAATGCCTTGGGGGAGCTCTGCCCCTGGGAAGCCACAGTGAAGTCTTAACTCTAAAACCAGGCAAAAAATATCCTTAAATACCTGGAAAAGCAGGTGGACAGCTATGGACCAAACGGACCAAACCACAGGGGTGTTTAACAAAGCGTCTGACCCTCTGAGGCACTTTTATAAATGTCACTGCCTGCCTCTGTGCTTCTTCAGAGGTCTAAATACACTTGCAAATCTCCCTTTAATATTTTTAAATACTTTTAAGCATGCCTCTCCATGTTCATTAATGTGAGATGAGCAGATGCACAACCAGACAGAATCCCATTTCCCCACGGTAATCCTTTTTTTTCATTTCTAACATGCAAAATGAAGGGAATTATAACAGCGTTTAACCAAAAAAAAAAAAAAAAAAAAGAAGTTGTAAAGCTGTTTGAAATATCAAGACAAATGCAAATGAAGTCTAATCCTTTGTGCTGGAGCGGAGGTGGTTCGTGGGGTGGTGGTGGTGATTCCTACTTTTGGGGTTACAAGGCAAGTAGGAACTGGAGAGCAGAAACCTGGCCTGGGAGCAGGCTCTCCTGCCCCCGGGTTGGGGTTTCAGTGGGGCTGGGGCTCTTCACTCTAAGAGCTTCACTGAGAACAGGCGCTGCCCGAAGCGCCAGCGGGACGAGCACACCCCAACCCACCTGAGCACAGCCACGCCCCGGCCCTCGGCCCCCTCGACCCACGCATCCAAATGGACCAGCAGAAAGAGATAGGAGTGCATTACCTCGGTCATTTTGGGCTTCCTGGAGCTGGCCGGGACCAGCCTGCCCGCCTCAGGCCGCGGAGCGGTGGCCATGGTGTAGGTCTCCCTGCTCACCTTCTGCTTGGACCTCAGCAGGGCCAGGGCTGCCTTGGTGGACACCCCGGGCAGGTTGGGGTTGTAGAGGCTGATGCACCAGCTGGCGTACACCGAGGAGCGCCCGTCCGCTTGCTGGGTGTGATTTGGCTTTATGTAGTTTAAATAGCACCAACTGACATTAGTGGTTGTGTGGAGACTGGGGAACTGCAGGACCTTCTTGGAGTCTGTGCCTTCCCGAGCCTTCCCCGCGCTGGCGGCGCCCTCGGGCACGGGGGCAGCGCTGGCAGGGCTTGGTGGAGGCTGCTCCACCAGTTCTTTGGAGTCTTCCTTCTTCACGGGCTGCAGAGGCTCCTGGCTGAGGAGCTGCTTGCCAGCTGGCTGCTCGTACTCCTGCAGAGCCTCGAAGCTCGGGGAGCCCGGCCGGGACACTGCCTGCTGGGAACTGCTCGGGGTTTCCTTTGGCTCCGACTGCTCCACGGACACGCTGGGCGGTGTCCCAGCCTCGACCCTGTCTTGGCTTTCTGCAAGGAAGTGAGATTTATCCTGCTTTTTCCCTTCCTCTATGGCACTGGGTGGCTTCACCACTTCCAGCTTCTCTTCTGCCTCAGACACTTCCTCCTCCTTCACTCTCTTCTGCTGCTGGGTCTCCATTGTCAGCTCCAAGCTGCCGGCTGGGGACAGCATCCTTTTGCTCCCCCCAACTGTGGAGGGGCCCCCTTCCAGGCCGAGGACGCTGTCTGAGGGGCAGGTGAGGGGCATGTAGCCCTTTCTTTCCGGTAAGGGCAGGGGCACTCTCAGGTACGGGCTCTGGAAAAGGCTTCTCTGCTCCTCTGTGATCATCTGGGCCAGGTCAAAACCCAGCCCGTGGACGTCAGCGCTGCACACCAGGGCGCCCTTGGGCTGGCGGTCATCGAATTTGGGGAGGACGATGGCGGAGGAGCTGCACTGGGACTGCGTGACCAGGATCTGGGAGAGTGTGGTGTACATGGCGCTGCCGTAGGAGGGCATGTTGGTCTGGATGCGAACGGGGACAACCAGGGACACCATGGGCTCTGTCCGGGTGGGGACAACGAGCTGGGTCACGGTGACAGACAGCGCGGGACTCGCTGTGCAGGTCAGAGGGTGCAGCCTGCTGTCCGAGTCGTAATCCGTGCACGGGGACAGGCTGGAGCTTCCTGCTGCCGAGAACAAACTGGATTTGATCTGTGGCAAGTGTCCACCAGCATCACCCGGCAAGTGGAGGGCAAACTGAGACTGGAGAGGCAGGAAAAAGGCTGAGGGGATCGGGGAGGAGCCAGGGTAGTGCACGGGCAGGAAGGAAGGGTGCCTGAAGGACACCTCGGCAGGGTGGGACATCAAGGGAGGAGCGATGTGCAGCGGGCCCGGGTGGATGAGCGTTTGCGGGAGGGGCAGCGGCGGGGTCTGGAATATGGAGGGAGGGATCTGAGGCATGGAGAACTGTGCAGAGAGGATGTCAGACATGGTGTGTGCAGCGAAGAGCTCTGCAGACTGCCCCGGCTGGGGCAGGAGGTGCTGGTAGGGGAATATGGAAACCTGGGGGGCCATGAAGTGCTTCTCGTGCAGCGTCAGCTGAGGCACGGGGTGGTGGAACACCTGCAGAGCCTCCGTGTATGGCGGGCTGTAGGATGGCTCGGGGCTGTCCTTTGGCTGGCTCTTGTCACTCAGGTAGGTGCCGTGGGAGGGCAAAGGGGAGGACGAGGTCGGCTGATGGGGCAAACTCGTGGCAGGAGATTTACTTGAAGAAGGAGCTGGGTCCTCCGTGTCTGGCCAGCCTGGAGGGGCCGGGTCTGGCTCGTGCTCGGGGTGCCTGGTGAGGGACGCCTGCCGCACCAGGAAGCATTTCCTCCTCTCCTGGGGGGCTGAGGAGGTGGAGGGGCTGGGGGTGGAGGCAGGAGTGGATGACAAGCTCCCGTAGTCAAAGGATTTGCTGCGAGTCTCTGACATCTGGGAAGGGTGGGACACGTTGGGCGTCTGCTCGGAAGCGGATCTCCGCATTTCCCTGGAATGGTGATGGTGGCTGGGGACCATCAGCATGTGGGAGCCAACGCCAGGAGGCTTTGGCTGGGATTCGGAGGGCTGGCTGCTCGGCTCTGGCTTGGTGTGGTCATCCCGATCGAAGGAGATGGAGTGGCTGGAGCCGTGGGATAGGCTGCTCTCCTGGCTGGGACTCCGGGTGAGAGAGACGGACTCGAAGCTGGACTCGCCGGAGGACTGGGCCATTTCTGCCAGCCGGAGCCGCTTCTTCTTGGGCGGCAGTTTCTCCGCAGGGAGCTGGGAGAGAGTCTGGCTCCTCTGCGGCCACTGGAATTCCTCGGTTTTCTCTGGCTCCTTCGGAGGAGGTTCTGGCTCTGTTTCTGGTCTGTCCGGCTCTTCCGTGACCAGAATCTCGGGGACCTGGATGTTGTGCTGGCGGACCAGTCTGGGCTGCAGGGAGTGAGGGGGGCGGCTGTGCTGGGGTGTGGATGGAGATGGGAACTGGGAGAGGGGCTTATCCTCTTCCAAGCTGCTGGGCTGCTCAATGGAGTCCGACTTCTCAAAGGAGCTCGTGTGCTGGATGACAGAGATCTCCTTGGAGGTTGTTCTCCTCTCCTTGCCCTCCAGCGCTCGACGCCGGTTTGGTGTTCCTGGAATGGAAGCTGGCACCGGCCTCGGAAGGTGCGGATTTTCCCGAGTCTGCTGGTGACTTCATGGGTTCACGGGTCAGGTTTAGAGCCACATCAGACGAGGCCGGGTTTGCAAACTGCGTGCCTGGGCCGGTGCTGGAGGAGGGGGCGTCAGACAGTTCGAAAGCTGGAGGCTCCTCGTCATCCCCGAGGCTCTTCTCCTTCCGCCTCTTCCGCAGCGGGGTGAGCTCCAAGGTGCTGCCCAGCTTGTAATGCATCATCTGGGGCCACACGTCGGGATCCGCCGCGCTCTTCTCCGGCTCTGCCGGGGCGTGGGACGTGGCAGAGCGGGGCTTGGAGAGCTGCAGTTCTGAGCAGTAGTACTTCTTGTGGGCCTCGTAGTTGTCCCTTTTCTTGTAGCGAGCGCCGCACACGTTACACTCGTACATGAACCCTTTCGCCTTCGGGCCCTTGCGGGACTTTTTGGTAAGATCGCTTTCCTTGGTTTCAGGCTCCTCGGGAGGTTTGGGAACAGTTTCTTTGCTGGCAGAGCCAACCTCCTCCGAGACGTATTCCACTCCCAGGGGAAGCTCGATAGCTGGCTGGCGCTTTAGCATTCGAGGGTGGGAGGAAAACGCTTGGCTGCGGCTTAAGACTTCCGGCTCCATGATGTGGTCATCGAATGAGTAGCTACCTCTAAAGGTGTGTGGGGAGCTTATAGTGCATGCAGCAGAAGGCATTGAGTGGCTTCTTAGGAGAGGCACTGTCTCTGTGGCACTGTGGGATTGCTGAAGTGACAACAATGATTGTTCAGGCTTCATTTTTTCACTGTGGGACGCCAACACTTTCGCTGCATCCAGCTGGCTGCTGGAACCAGACTTGATATCGAACTGGAACGGTTCTCTGTATGCACCAGACTTCGGGGATTCAATGCTGCTACGCCTCGACAGAGAGCTTCTTCTGGGCTTCACACTGTCGATTTCACTGGTATCCACAACAGCTTCGTTAATGGTAATTAGCTTAGTGATGTGTTCGATCACCTGTGTTCTAGGCACAGACAAGGGGACCATGCTGGGCTTCTCGTCGCCGGACAGGTGCGGGAACCCCTGGGTTGTGTTTGCAGCCAGCGCCGCCGTCCTTTGCCCGATCCTCCCGCACTTCCCGAAGATGATCTCGGCGTAAGATTTGGCGTTGGTGTTGGGAGGGCTGATCTGCTGCTCCGCGCTCTCGGATCTGGAGAAGTACCCGGACTCGGTGCTGCCTTTGCTGCCGGGGCTCAGGAACGCCTGCTCGTCGATCACCTTCTTGCGCTCGCTCAGGCGCAGCGCCAGCTTCTGCTTGATGGTGTGGGTGTCCTCGGACTTATGGCTCAGGGCGTGCTCCGACGACGGCTCCACGAACTGGGAGCTGTCCTCGAGGGACTGGGACATGCTGGAATGGGACAACGAGCAGCGGTCGTGGCTGGAGCCTTGGCTCCCCGCGCTCAGCAGGCCGCTGGAGAGCAGGGTGTGCTTCTGCCTGGGCGGCAGCTCCACGGCGTGGCCCGACATCGCTGCCGTCTCCTCCTCCGAGTCCGTGCTCTCCCCTTCTGTGGGCTCCTCGAAGTCCTCCCCTCCGATGCGCTCCATCTCCAGCCCCGACGGGTACATCTCTGCTCCGATCCCTGAGGCCAGCCCAGCTTTGATCCGGTGAGCGTGAGACTTCCTGTGTTTGTACAAATTGCTCTTGGTCTTGAAGGAGAAGCCGCATGGAATGCAAGGGTAGGGCCTCTCCCCCGTGTGGGACCTGATATGCTTCTGGAGCACGCTGGGCTTCGCGCAGGGCCGGCTGCAGTACTGGCAGATGTACTTGCCCGGCTTCTGAGGCTTCTTCTCCTTCTTGTGCACCTCCTCAGCTTGCTTCAGGGACACCTGGGCGGGGCGGGGGATGAAGACCTTCTGCACGGCCGGCATGTCCTCGGCGGGGATGATGGGCGAGTGGGACGGGAGCAGCTGGCCGTGGTGGGCGTGCAGCCCGGGGGACGGGAAGGAGCCAGAGGGCCCTGGCCTGACTGGATCAACTAGCTGCCATGTGGGACCTTCCAGGACGTGCTCCGGCTTCCCCGGGGACATGAATGCTGGTGCCAGTGCGTGCTGCTGGAGCTGCGGGACGTGGGCGGGGTGGTCGAAGGAGGAGGGCTTGGGCTGTTTCTGGTGGCCGGGCTTCTCCTGGGGCTCCTCTCGTGGCAAAGAGCCCGAAAAGTGCTGCTGCGAGATGATGTCTCGGAGAGGGGTTCCTGGGGAAGGAGCAGAGCTGCCCTGGTACGTAGTTGGGGATGAAATACTGCCTTGGAAAGCCTCTCCTTTGGGAAGCCTCTTTCTTGGACTTTCCTCAGCCTTTTTTGTGCTCTTCTGGCTTTGTTCAGGATCCATGACCTTAAAAGGGTCTTTGAATGCTATTTCGGGAAGGTTTTGGCAGGCTTCATTTATGAATAATAAAGGTCTCCTCTGTAGATTCCCTGTTTTGCCTGCATTTGCTACGAAGCTGGAGCAGCCAGGAGAGGGTTGTTGATTTAAGATTTTACTAAAGTGTCACTAGTTGCTATTTGATTCAAAAAAAAAAACGTTTCAAGGTCAATAAAGTTCACATTGGTAACACATGACAAACTACTTCAAAGAGAGAAAACTTTCCAAAACTTTCAGTCCAAATATTTTCCTTGTGAACTTGGTTAAGGCTTTAAACCTTGCCATTTTATTTCAGTTGACAGTGGCAAGCCTTCAAAGTCAAGATGCAACCCACAATGTGTCTCTTGTTTGTTATGCAAACCTTTGAAAACTTGAGACTTTAGTGCTCATCTCAGAAAGATCCTTTTTCTTTTTTTTTCTTTTTTTCTCTCTCTTCTGTGCAAGGAAAATAACACTGAACGGTGGATGTCCCCCTGTGTCTTCCTTCTGTTCCACTTTGGAGTTCAAAAGCCTTGGAAAAGTATTTCCCACATTTCTGTAATTACATCCAAAAGAAAAACAAACAGACAAAAAAGAAAACTTTAGCTTTTGTGTGTAAGTAATTAACCGCTGCTCATTCTGGGGGGGGTTAACAGTAAATATTTTGCACACAAATAATTCAGAACAACTCATTGAATGTCTGCCATTCACAAGACATTACTTTTAATGGCAACCTAAACATAAATTGCACTCAGGCAAACCTCAGGGATTTGGTTTGATGCTCACAAAACCTGGCTCTGAGGCAGCAACCAAAGACAGGAACTTGAAACAGAGACAGTTTGGAAAAATGCATTAAAACCCCTTTCAAACTCGAGTTCCTTCTAATCTCCTGAAAACATTTAGAGGTTTAAAGTTGTTATAAGTGTATTTCCCTTCCAAACAGGCTGACTCCAAAGCTCTGCTCACGCCTCTTACATCCCTGATAAATAACAAGGCACCTTCTCTGGATAAGAGCTGCTCTTGAGCTGTGCTAATCTTCAGTCTCATCTACAATGAAGGCAGGTAAAGAGGAGCTTTTATTGAAATATTGCCTCTTTAATGTCCTGCCTTTTGTCACCAAGCAAAGGTGCAAATCCAATTTCTGTGGCACACCTGTGGGATGCCATCGTGGGCTGTTTCTAAAGGGAAACCCCCTTGAAATGAGTGTGGATGGGACCCCTGAAACCTTTTTAACCACCCAGAAAACTCAGCTGATGATGGGACACTCCAGGAGGGAACTGCACTGGGATTGCTCTGACTGCTCTGGAACCAGCCAGTGTCTCCCAGAGGTGGAGTGGGACATGGGTGGGATGCTCTGAAGGAAAGGAAGGGTGGTGCTTTTTAAATGCAGCGAATTGGTAAGGCTGATTTATCATGACAAATGAATTCTTGTCCTTCTTTCTGAAGGTATTGCCTGCCCTGAGGTGCTGTGCCTTGCTAGCACAGGATTACACTGCATTAATTAGAGGAAATGGCTCCAAGCCCTGTGTCCCCTGGGGATGGGGCTGCAGTGCAAGTCCAGCAGGGCAGGAAGGAGCAGGGGACTGAGATTTGAGCTCAGTGATGGCCCAACTTCCTCCTGAGGGGTGGAGAGCCAGCAGGAGAAACCACAAAGTCCTGCAGGGACTCCTCACTCCTCATTCACTCCTACAACCCTGTGGACTCAATGAGAAAAGGGACATGGAGGTTAAGGGGATTTAGCTGAATTTAGCAGAGTCTAATGACCCTGGGACACATGGTGAGCAGCCAGACTCCACAAGCTCTCTGAAAACTGGTAATGAAAACTCAGATGGCCAAAAGTAGAGCCCAAGTGCTTGGACACAACTCTGTCATGGAGAGAGGCAGGGACCCAGTGGGGACAATGGATCCCCATGAGGAGCTCGGTTCAGGGACACTCAGGGTTCCCTGAGATGTCATAGTTTAGTGACTGGGTAAGTGGCTTCTCTTACTGCCCACCTGTGTCACCACATCTCAGGGAGATGACACAAAATCACTCCTAGCCTTGAACTTCACCTTCCCTTTCCTCAAATGTGTGGGAGCCCAGGGTGCACCCCTGGCCTCTCTGGGGGTCTCAAAACCCCCTGGTGAGGGTCCCAAAGACCCCTGAGTGAGACCCTGGTGTCTCAGGGGCTGAATTCAAACCCCTGGGGGAAATTACCAACACAGAGGGAATGGAAACAAGCCACCAAAATTAGTAAAGTGTAAATTAGGTTGTTAGAACGTAGATAAATAGACTTTTGGGGATGTTTGTGATAAGGGACACGTGGCCAAGAGGGAGAATTTGGGGTGTGGATACCTCTTCCTCCTTCTGCTCCGTGCCATCCATGCTGGGTGACATGCTGGCACTGCCAGATTGGATGGGACAGAGCTGGACTGTTTAACAAAGTTGTATTGTGTTGGAAAATTGTTATAAACATTTAGCAGGTAATTCAGACTGTATGAGATCAGCCCTGCCCTCAGCAGGCAGATTCCATCCTGGGTGCCCGGCTGGGCAGAGCTGTGAGCCGGGCAGAGAGTTCCTGAGACAAGGAACAATCAACAATCCTTGGAGCCTCTGAAACAGTCTGCTGCAATCTCTCATCAGCAGCTTTGGGAAAATCAGAATTTAAACCACTGCATGTCCTCCTGAGGGGATCTCAGGGCTAAGGAGACACCTGGGGCAGTGACACAAATGCAGGTCCTACTCCCTTCCAGCACCAGCCTCAGACTTCCAGGAGCTGCAGAGCACCTGCTCTTGCCCTGACTTGCTGAGGAAGTCAGGCTCATTGCTGGGAGGAGGATTTAATTACATTTTGAAACCCCTTTTCAGAGAGCCCTCAGTGCTGACTAACCCAGGCCGTGGTCTGGGCTAGACTTTGAGCCCAGCATTTATTCAAGATCAAAGACACTCGTGGAGCTGATTTCTCACCTTGATTCCTGCACAGGTTGCTGGGGTTTGCCCCACTCGTGACACACAGAGCTTTATAACTTGGGAGAGTTGGATTTAAGCAAGGACAGAGAACATTGACTGGGTAGAATTGGATTTAAGCAGGGATTTTTTCAGCAAGAGCAGAGTGAGCTGCCACAAGCTCAAATATTCACATTTGAGAATTCCCAACTCAACCTGAACAACATTATGATACTGAATTTTCTCCTATAGGCCACATATAAATTCCTAACTGTTTTTAATAATTAGGCTTGCAAAGAAAATCCTTGAATTAATTCAGTATCACCCCAAATATTCAGACCATCCTCATTCTCCTCTGATGAACACATGGGCCCCAGCTGATTTTTATTTTTTAGGAATTCTGCACACAAGTGAACAATTCAAGAACAGGCCAACAAACAAACACACCTGGCTGCCTCCAGCAGCCAGCTGGGCCATTCTGGGCCAGTTCAGGCTGCTCTGGACATCTTTATTCCATTACTGGGAATGAGGCTCCTGGAATGCCAGTGGCAAAGGAGAATTCTCCTGGCTGAGAGTTCTCCAAGGAAAATTTAACAGCGCAACAAAAAATAGGAGAAAAAAAATGAAGACCAGGAGGGTTTAGCAAATCCTAAAGAAAAACCCCATGGATTATAGGGCACATGGTTTCAAGCTGCTGCCATCCCATGTCCAGGTCAAAACTGGGGATTTTCAGGTTTTGTTTCTATTCCAACAGGATCTTTCAGGGTCTCACTTGAAATGCAAACATGGCCAGAAACTCCCATTGCATTCCCAGTGCCAGAAACAAAGGCTGCCCCCCTGCTGGAAGGAATCAATGACAGAATTCCCTCTGATTTTATCCTAAAGCATGAGAGAAATGCTCAGAAAAATGCTCTTCTGCAAAGTCACACTTGTGGGAATTCTGAATTACCTTGTTATGGCTGAAATGAAATTTGTGCAAAAAGGCCTGAGGATGCATTTTCCTTAATCTTAAATCACATCCAGTCCTAAATCACACCCAGTCCTAAATCACACCCAGTCCTAAACCTCTCCCAATCCAAAATCTGACCCAATTCTAAACCTCACCCAATCCTAAACCTCTCCTAATCCTAACCTAACCTAATCCTAAACTTCATCCAATCCTAAACCTCTCCCAATCCTAAACCTCTCCCAATCCTAACCTAACCCAATCCTAATTTAACCCAGTCCTAAACCTCTCCCAATCCTAAACCTCTCCCAATCCTAAACCTCTCCCAATCCTAAACCTAACCCAGTCCTAAACCTCTCCCAAACCTAAACTTCTCTCAATTCTAAACCTCTCCTAATCCTAATCCTAACCTAATCCTAAACCTCATCCAATCCTAAACCTCTCCCAAATCTGAAACTTCATCTAGTCCTAAACCTCATCCAATCTGAAACTTCATCCAATCCTAAACCTCTCCCAATCCTAAACGTCTCCCAATCCTAAACCTCATCCAATCCTAAACCTCATCCAATCCTAAACCTCTCCCAATCCTAACCTAACCTAATCCTAAACCTCACCCAGTCCCAAACCTCTCCCAGTCCTCCTGGAGGCTTTGAGGAGGAGCTGACCAGTTCCAGCCTGAGCCCCTGTGCCTGGGACCCTCACCCCAGCCTCACGAGCTCTTCCCCACCAGATTTGGGGTTGAAGCCCCTCCTGAACGGGGTGGGAAATGCTGGCCCTGACACCTGAGCTCCGGGTGGGAACATCACTGAGTGACACCAGGGTTTTCCAGTGACATTTGTGGGCAGATGTCACAGCCCTGCCTTTCCCATCCTCTCCCAACCACAAGAGCATTTTCCTCTCTGTACACACCCAGTTTTAGCCTGGTTTTAGGGTTGCCAGGTTGATGAGGAATGCCTGGTGTGCTGCTGGAAAATCCAGCTGTTTATCAGTCATGACAATTGTGAAGCCAAATTTTAGACAAATTTAACGACCAACAATATTTGACATTTTGAAAATATACTTTAAATCCTGCAAATTTTGTGCGAGTGAGGGAAGCAGGCACAGCACAAGCTCCTATTTCTGTTCCACTGAGGGAACTGGCAGCCACTAAAATACTCTGCCTGTAGAAGGATCCAGCATTTACCCCATTTTAATTAGGGATTAATCAATCTGGGGAAAACAAATACCATTTTTCAGCAGTAGCTGATGGTGTTCTTCAGTTCTTACAAAAAAACCCCAAGCCTGTGTATAAAAACAAATGTGTGAGGCACAGGGTGGAGAGTTTGGTGCTCTGGAGGTGATGGGAGATCCCAAATTAGCTTTGAAAAAATGAATGATTGATGAAGAGAGGGATTTAATGCCAACAGCAGCAGGGGCAGATCCCCTGCAATCACCACTCAGAAATATAAAAATGCAGCACTGGGAGGCAGAGGTTTCTCAAATTAATTGAAGTGAAAGCAAAATGAAGTGGACAAAGAGAAAGGCAGGTGCTGCTCCCAGGGTGGGAAAAGCAGAGGTTACTCACAGTGGGCTGGGGAGTGAGGAATTGTGCTGGTGTCCCTCTCCTGTGTGCCCAGGGCTGAGCTCAGCCTGTGGAAGGAAGAGCAGGCTGGGCTCAGAGCGTGCAGGTATTGCAGTTCCACCTGAGCAGGAGCAGCCAGGTAACCACGGCAGGGCACAAGCAGTGCCAGAGCTGGAGCCCCTGGGGCTGCCCCACGTCCCTGGGGTGACAGCAGCACTCAGACAGCTCTGCAGCTCTCCTGCCCTGGCTCGGGGGTTTCTGCTGCTGGCACAAGTGGTGCCCCTCTTGGCACAGCTGCTCCTGCTGCTGGGCAAGGCATTCCCCCCCCGGACAAGGCATTTCCCTCCTGGACAAGGCATTTCCCTCCTGGACAAGGCATTCCCATCCTGGACAAGGCATTCCCTCCTGGGCAAGGAATTTCCTCCTGGACAAAGCATTCCCATCCTGGACAAGGCATTCCCCCTCCTGGGCAAGGCATTCCCCTTTCTGGAAAAGGCATCCCCTCCTGGATAAAGCATTTCCCTCCTGGACAAGGCATTCCCCCTTCTGGACAAGGCATTCTCTCCTGGACAAGGCATTCTCTCCTGGACAAGGCATTCCCCCTCCTGGCCCAGTTATTCCTTCTCTTAGCCCAGTTATTCCCCCTCCTGGATCAGGTGTTCCTCCTCCTGCATTCCATTTCTATACCAGCTATTCCCACTCCTGGACCAGATATTTCTATATTCCTCCTGCTAGCCCAGATATTCCTCATCTGAACCAGGTATTCCTTCTCCTGGACCAGCTATTCCTCCTCCTGGCCTGGTTTATCCTCCTCTCATTCAGGTTTTCCTCACCTGAACCAATTATTTCCCCTCTGGATCAGGTATTCCTCATCTGAATCAGTTATTCCTCATCTGAACCAGTTATTTCCCCTCTGGATCAGGTATTCCTCATCTGAACCAGATATTCCTTCTCCTGGCTCAGCTATTCCCCCTCATGGATTGTTAATCCTCTTCCTGGCCCAGCCCTTCCTCCAAAGCTCATATTTAGCCTCGAGTTTTGCATGCAGACCACTTTCAGTTTCAAGGAAATCATTCTTGCTCCACACTCATTTTCCACAGACCTCCCAACACCTTCCTGTGAGGAAAGGCAGGAAGAGCTGGGGATGTTCAGCCTGAATAAAAAGTCCTGGGGAGATCCTAAATCCCTTTCCAGGGCTAAAGGGGCTCCAGGAGAGCTGCAGAGGGACTGGGGACAAGGCAGGGAGGGACAGGACACAGGGAATGATCTTTAGGCTGATGGGGAATGGATTTAGATGGAATACTGGGGAGGAATGGGGCTGGGATGGAATTCCCAGAGCAGCTGGATCCCTGGCAGGACTGGGGCTGGAGCAGCCTGGGACAGGGGGAGGTGTCCCTGCCATGGCAGGGGTGGCACTGGGTGGGATTTAAGGTCCTGCCAACCCAAACCATTCCAGGATTCTGGAATTCACATGTTTGGATCCTCAGACCTGAGCAACATCTGCTGAGCTGCCCTGGATCTCCGAGGGGAGAAGAAAACCCAGAGCTAAACTGGAGAGATTTGGGTTCAGTTCCCACTTTGGTTACACATTTCCTGTGTGAAACTGGGCAAGTTCATCTCTCCTGGGCCTGAGTGAATCCCCATTTCCAGCCAGGGACACTTCCCTGTTCCACAGCTGTGCTGTGACTCAGCACTGAGAGTCAGGGGGGCCCTGGATCCTCCAGGAAGGGAGATAAACAGGGATCCTCTTAACTGGAAACAGATGGGGAGACAGCCAGGAGACTTTCTCTGCTCATTAAAAAAAAATCCAGGATTAAAAGGATGTGCTTATTCACTTTTATTTTTATCCCACAGGGTTTCAGCAATTTTCCCTCCCACCTTTCCAGGCAGAGAAGGGCCCTGAGGAAAACATGAAGAAACCCAACTCTGCATTTATTCAAGGCAAAGGGTTAATCTAGAGAATTTCATCACTTCAAAGAGGTTTTCCAGAAAAGCACTTGAGTCACAACAGAGAAATTATTGCAAAATCTGCATACTTGAGAGCTAAATATTCCCAGAAACATCACCATCAGAACTAGAAAGGGGGGGAAAGCAGCAAGCCCTGTGCAGCCCGAGGAGCAGCAGGGCAGGGATGCAGCAGCACCTCCAGGAATTCCCTGGAGCCAGCACTGAGCTCTGCCCTCAGGACAAGGCTCTGGCTCAGCCCCAGCTCCTGCTGATCCCTTCCCATCCCTCCAAGTGGGATTTGCAGCCTGGCTGCTGCTCCTGCAGGCACTGCCAGTGCACTCTCTAATTCCAGAGTGCTTCTCAGGGCTTTCTTACTTTTATAAGGACACTGATCCTGTTTTCTTGCAACCAAAATTCAAGAAAATCAATTTTTAGGGACATATAGGATGACACTCGAGCTCCAATGCCTGTGAGGAATTCTGAGAATTCCCATCTCATCTCCTCCATGGGATTGTGCAAATCCCTGCTGCTCTCCTTTCTCACTATTTAAAAGTCATTATTTAATATTTTTAAACTAATCCTGCCTAATGATTCCTTCAAAATTCCTCAGGACTGACCACTCCAGGCCTGCCAAACCCAGGATGGGAAGCAGCTCGTGGTGAGCTGGTGATTCCATCAAAGGTAATGTGCCCTGAGCAGAGGGAAGGCAGGAATTGCCTTTCCCTGGAAATGTACTCCCCTGCAGAGACTCCTGCTTGAAGCCAGAGATTGAGAAACCTCCCAGAACTTTTCTGCATCGTTTCAAACCACAGCAGTGGGAAAAAAAAAAAATAAAAAGAAAAAAAGAAGAAGGGACAACTCCAGTTCAGAAAGAGTTTGTGATTCCTGCTCAAGCTCAAAATCGCAGTGGGAATAAAGAGGGAAGGAGCTGGTCCCAGCCCCGGGCCCACGGCCAGAGAGTGCAAAGGTCAGAGGGAAATTATCAACCTGAGGCTCTCTGGATCAGCCCCCCTTGGATACAGCTCTGAATTTTATCCAGGCATACACAGAAATGCATGGATACACACAGAAATGCATGGATACACACAGAAATGCATGGATACACATAGAGCAATCCATGGATACACACACACCAATCCATGGATACACACACACCAATCCATGGATACACACACACCAATCCAATGATACACACACACCAATCCATGGATACACACACACACCAATCCATGGATCCAAACACACACCAATCCATGGATACACACACACACAAATCCATGGACACACACACACACAAATCCATGGATACACACACACACCAATCCATGGATACACACACACCAATCCATGGATACACACACACCAATCCATGGATACACACACACACCAATCCATGGACACACACACCAATCCATGGATACACACACACCAATCCATGGACACACACACCAATCCATGGATACACACACAACAATCCATGGATACACACACCTCAATCCATGGATACACACACACACCAATCCATGGATACACACACACCAATCCATGGATACACACACACACCAATCCATGGATACACACACACCAATCCATGGATACACACACACCAATCCATGGATATACACACACCAATCCATGGATACACACACACCAATCCATGGATACACACACACCAATCCATGGATACACACACACCAATCCATGGATACACACACACCAATCCATGGATACACACACACCAATCCATGGATACACACACACCAATCCATGGATACACACACACCAATCCATGGATACACACACACACCAATCCATGGATACACACACACCAATCCATGGATACACACACACCAATCCATGGATACACACCAATCCATGGATACACACAGAGCAATCCATGGATACACACACACCAATCCATGGATACACACACACCAATCCATGGATACACACACACACCAATCCATGGATACACACACCAATCCATGGATACACACACAATCCATGGATACACACACACCAATCCATGGATACACACACCAATCCATGGATACACACACACCAATCCATGGATACACACACACACCAATCCATGGATACACACACCAATCCATGGATACACACACACCAATCCATGGATACACACACACACCAATCCATGGATACACACACACCAATCCATGGATACACACACACCAATCCATGGATACACACACACCAATCCATGGATACACACACACCAATCCATGGATACACACACACCAATCCATGGATACACACACACCAATCCATGGATACACACACACCAATCCATGGATACACACACACCAATCCATGGATACACACACACACCAATCCATGGATACACACACACCAATCCATGGATACACACACACCAATCCATGGATACACACACACACCAATCCATGGATGCACACACACACCAATCCATGGATACACACACACCAATCCATGGATACACACACACCAATCCATGGATACACACACACCAATCCATGGATACACACACCAATCCATGGATACACACACACACCAATCCATGGATACACACACACCAATCCATGGATACACACACACCAATCCATGGATACACACACACCAATCCATGGATACACACACCACCAATCCATGGATACACACACCAATCCATGGATACACACACACCAATCCATGGATACACACACACCAATCCATGGATACACACACACCAATCCATGGATACACACACACCAATCCATGGATACACACACACCAATCCATGGATACACACACCAATCCATGGATACACACACACCAATCCATGGATACACACACACACCAATCCATGGATACACACACGCAATCCATGGATACACACACACCAATCCATGGATACACACACACCAATCCATGGATACACACACACCAATCCATGGATACACACACCAATCCATGGATACACACACCAATCCATGGATACACACACACACCAATCCATGGATACACACACACCAATCCATGGATACACACACACCAATCCATGGATACACACACCAATCCATGGATACACACACACCAATCCATGGATACACACACACCAATCCATGGATACACACACCAATCCATGGATACACACACACCAATCCATGGATACACACACACCAATCCATGGATACACACACCAATCCATGGATACACACACACCAATCCATGGATACACACACACCAATCCATGGATACACACACACCAATCCATGGATACACACACACACCAATCCATGGATACACACACACCAATCCATGGATACACACACCAATCCATGGATACACACACCAATCCATGGATACACACACACCAATCCATGGATACACACACACCAATCCATGGATACACACACACCAATCCATGGATACACACACACCAATCCATGGATACACACACACACCAATCCATGGATACACACACCAATCCATGGATACACACACACCAATCCATGGATACACACACCAATCCATGGATACACACACACCAATCCATGGATACACACACACCAATCCATGGATACACACACACCAATCCATGGATACACACACCAATCCATGGATACACACACACCAATCCATGGATACACACACACACCAATCCATGGATACACACACACCAATCCATGGATACACACACACCAATCCATGGATACACACACCAATCCATGGATACACACACCAATCCATGGATACACACACCAATCCATGGATACACACACCAATCCATGGATACACACACACACCAATCCATGGATACACACACACAACAATCCATGGATACACACACCAATCCATGGATACACACACACCAATCCATGGATACACACACACCAATCCATGGATACACACACACCAATCCATGGATACACACACACCAATCCATGGATACACACACACCAGTCCATGGATATACACACACCAATCCATGGATACACACACACCAAATCCATGGATACACACACACATCAATCCAGGGATGGACACACTAGTTCATGAATTCACACATCATGTCTTGGCATTCCCATGGAGTCAGGAGTGTCTCCACACTCCCTCCTCCCTTCTCCTTGCACCTCTTCCAAAATCTAACAGGCCATGGATGCCCATCCACCCCATGGATGCAAACCTAGCACATGATGTCCATGCAGCCCATGCAGCATCACCAGCACCAAATCCTGCCAGGTACAGAAAGGCTTTTTTCATAAATTATTTTCCACTTTGAGTAGCTGGATCTTGCTCCAAGCCAAATCTCACCATTCTGCAGCAGGCACACCCAAACTCTATCCCCTGAGATGGAGGGAGCTCCTGCAATTCAGGAATTCTGTTCAGTAAACTGATCCTGGCTCTTTCAGTTTCCTGGAATTGGGGCAGCCCCAGCAGCTCTGAACCTGGAGCTCACTCCACACAGGCACTGCCCTGCTGCTCCTGCCCTCAGGAGGCTCCTCCTGCTCCCAGCTGAGCTCCAGCATTGGGATGGAGCACAGGGAAAAGCTCCCATGGAAGCTGAGCCAGGACAGATGAACCCCAGCAGAACTCAGTGTTGAGAATGAGATCAGGGGGCAGCTTGCAGACACCCCCTTGGTGCTGCCTGGGCCTGGGCTCCAGGCTGGACGGGTCTGTGAGCAGTGCTGGCATAAGCAGTGTTCCCAGATAAGCCAAATTTCTCCTGGAGCCAGCCTGGTTTGGGAGCTGCAGCTGCTCAGGGAGAGCCCAGCTCCTGGAGCTGACACTGGGGTGTGCCAGAGCCCAGCTCACCCTTCAAACCCAGCACAAATCCTGGCTCCAGCAGGAGCCGAGATCCCAAACTCCCAGCACAGGAGCCCAGCAGTGATTCCAGCGCTCAGGGAGAGAACCAGACAGGGAGAGCACCCTGCAGGTGGAACCAGCTTTGCCCCAGCCCTTTTCTGATCTCCTTTCCCCTGCATGAAGCCCAGCAGTCCCAGGTGCTGCTGACACACCTGGGCTGAGCTGTCCATGAACCTGGAACCTCCTTGGAATCCAGGAGAGCAATTCTGGAGCAGCAGGAGAGCTGCAGCCACAGGTGATGAGCACCCAAAGCAGAGCTGAGGGACAGCCAGGAGGCAGCAGCAGGGACCTCGTGGCTGTGGCAATCCCGAGTTAATCCCATTCCCAGAATATTCCCCACGCTTTATCCACACAGACTTGACCACCCAACATCCAGACCCCAACCAGCCCACGTAACTCCTGCAGGATTTCCACAGAAACACTGAATCATTAAAGCTGGAAAAGCTCTCCAGGGTAAGGCCAGCCTTAATCCAACCCCACCATGCTCCCAAACCACATCACCCCTCATTTTCTGAGCACTTCCAGGGATGTGATTCCACCACTTCCCTGGGAAGTTCGTTCCAATAAAGATACAGGGAAAGCTCTGCAGTAAAGTTGCAAATGTGCCCTTTTCAGCTGGCATTAGCTCAGCCTGTCCTGGCTCTCTGCAGCGGGGGAACACCAGGGAGGAGCAGCTTTTCCCAAGCTTCCTGCATGACGCCCTCCAGCTGAATTAAAACCATTTCCTCCCCAGCTTATTTGGCATTCCAGGGGCTTCCTGAGAGTAGCATTCCTCTCAGGATTCACTAAAGAAAATAATTGGGAGAAAAAAATCCCTGAGAAAATCAACAAAAGAGCCCCAAGAAGTGCCATGGGTTGCTGGCTGCATTGTTTGGCTCAGCCCCTGCTTCCCTGACCACTGGCTGCTCTGGGAGCTGGAGCCAGTCCATGAAGTGAAAAATGAGGAATTTTGGTGTGTTTTGCAAATAGCATCAGAGAGGGACGCTTTTGGCAGATTGCAGGAGTGCCCAGCACGGAAGGGCTGCTGGAGGGCTGGGGCAGGGAGGCTCTGCCTCCATCCATGGCTGAGCAGGGCTGGTCCTGCCCGTGCAGAACCTTCCTGGGCCATGGTCCAGAGGAGTTTTCCCTAAGGATGCACATCAGGCCGGTGGTGTCACCTGCAGGGCACAGCAGCTTTGTAGGACTGAACAAAACCAAATGAGGGATTGGAAGGCAATGAAAACAATAAGAAGGAAACTTTTAACATGCAAATTCCAGCTCTGCTCCTCCACAATTTTACTCTTACACAAACTGCTCTTTGTCTCGTTAGCGACAAAGCAGCAGCAATTAAGCAAAGTGCAATGAGATTTAAACAGAATGGAATTAAAACCGACTCCGAGATTATTGTACAGCCCCGCTGAAGGGATCCTTCCAGCTGATATCACAAAAGGCTGCCAGTTTGCTTTGGATGCAGAAGGGAGGAGTAGAAATGCAGCTGGAAACATCTCCCTAAAAACAACCTTTCCACTGGGAGGCTGGGAGCTGCATCAGCTTCATCCCTGTGCTGAATTCCAGCCCAAGCCCCAAGCCAGGCTCTTTCTCTTACTCTGGGATGGGACACTGGGGAACAGAATCCTGGAAAGGTTTAGGTTGGAAGGAACTTTAAATAGCATCCAGTGCCACCCCAGGGTCACCTCCCACTGTCCCAGTGCTCCCAGTGTCCAGCCTGGCCTTGGGCACTGCCAGGGATCCAGGGCAGCCACAGCTGCTCTGGCAATTCCATCCCAGCCCTGCCCACCCTGCCAGGGAACAATTCCTGCCCAAAATCCCATCCAAATCTCCCCTTTTTCCAGTTTGAAGCCATTCCCTGTGTTCTGTCCCTCCAGGCCTTGTCCCCAGTCCCTCTGCAGCTCTCCTGGAGCCCTCCAGGCCCTGCCAGGGGCTCTGAGCTCTGCTGGAGCTTCTCCTCCTTCCCTGTCAGACAGGGAACCCCACACAGGCCCCAAACTGGTGCCCTTTTCTCCAATGGTATTTTCCTGATGGATTTATCTGTAGAACATCACGAGGGAACCTTCTGCCCTCCAGATACACATCTGGGTTGGAAAATGGCTTTTCACTAATGAGTGGTGGATGTGGCTGCACACAGGGCCTGTGGCCCTGTCCTAGGTTACAATGTAAAGATGTGCCCAAAAGTCTGTATTCCATCACCACCTGCTGAAACCAGGTGGGGCAGTGATCCTGATCTCTGTGGGAGATATCCTCTGCTAATGGGCCATCTTTAAACCAGCTGGGCAATCATCTTTATCTTTCCCACAGCCCATCCTCCCTCCAGGAGATATCTCCTGTTCATGGCCATTGAGTCCCAGTGCATGGCTGATAAAATTACATCATCCCACTGGGAGATGCTCCAGCCAGGGGAGGCGCCAAACATTTCCTACCCAGATAAAAACTGAGATTTGGAACACCAAAGCTGCCCTTACCCACTGGTTTCCAGAGGACAAGAGCTACCAGACCTTTCTACAGGATCACTATTTCAGCAAGACCCCTTCACCTGCACTGCTACCACCCCACTGACTAGCAGGGTATCAGGTTATATTCAGACTCTGTCAGTGGTGGTTGTTTGTTTGTTTTTTTTTTTTTTTCTTTTGTACTATTGCACGTGTTTTATTTTTCTCTTTTTTTCCTGTTAAATTGTATGTCTGACTTGGAGTCTCTCACTGGTTTTGCTTTCAAAACCATTACAGCCCCAGAAGGGGGATTTTGCTCTGATCCCTGAGGACACCAGGATGGTTTTACCTCAGATCCTGACACACACACGGGTTCCTGGAGCTGCTCCTGCTGGCTGTTCCCAGCTGCTCCAGGGAAGCACAGCAGGGCCCAAAGGAGCTGGAAAAGAGCAGCCCCTGGCCGAGCCAAGGCTCTGCTGCTGGCAGCATCTCCCCCTTCCCTGGATGGCACAGAGGGGACCTGGGCCAGAGCCCACCCACGGTCCAGCCCTGTGCTAAACCCCTGGCACAGCTCTGCTGCTTCCTTCTGGCAGCTCCACACACAGTTACTGAGGTTGGGGTTTTCCCCCTAAAGTTTTCTGGTTCATACTTTTTTCTAAAAAAATCATTAAATATCTACGGGGTTTTGTCATCTCCAAAAACAAATTTACAGGGTTTTAGCAAAGCCAGGGATGTGCCAAGGGCTGTGTTCTTCCAGAGTTTAAATGCCAGGCTGGTGGAGGTGAGAGGTGTTGGAGAGGCAGCCAGGAAAATGTGGAGCCTGACATGGGAAGTGTCCAGGAGTGCCAGAGGCACACGGAGCTCAGCCCCAGCGCCTCCCGACTGCTGCTCCCACAGCTCCAGCTCCACTCAGAGCCCTGCAGAACACACGGACTGCTCCACCCCTCAGCCTGCTCGGCTTTTCTCTCTGCCCTCGAGCAGAGGAAAGAGGGATTAGAAGGGCTGAGCTACAACCTGGGGATGGGCAGAGCTCAAGGACCTGCAGAGGAGATTTGTGCTGCAGGAAGGGGGGATCAGCTTCCTGCAGGGACAGAGAGTGACACGACCAGGGGTTTTAAACGAAGCAGGAGAGATTTAGGTGGGATATTGGGAAAATATTCTTCCCTGGGAGGGTGGGCAGGGCTGGGATGGATTCCCAGAGCAGCTGTGGCTGCCCTGGATCCCTGGCAGTGCCCAAGGGCAGGCTGGACACTGGGAGCACCTGGGACAGTGGGAGGTGTCCCTGCCATAAATGAGATTTAAGGTTCCTTCCCACCCAAAACCATTCCATGATTCTCTGATTCCAGATCCTATGATGTCACCAGCCACATCAGCATCTGAATATTGATATTTTCCTAGGAAGTCTGGAGGGAAATCCAGCCCTACCCACCAGGAGCAGCCACATCAGGGATCCCAAGCTGGAAAATTTTCCCTAGAAATTTGGGATTGAAGTCTGTGGACAGACACTAAGGATCCCATAAAATCTTCTGGGTGACCCCAGCCTTCAATTCCCAGTCTGCTGGGAATTCCTTCCCTTCTGCCCCTGCAGTACCACACAAGGCTGCCCTCTCTCCATGAAGGGAATTCCAGCTTTGGAATTCCAGCTTTGTGTTAACCAAGTTCCTAGGTGCTCTAAGGGACAGAAGCTACTGTAAAAATACAGTTAGGATGGTGCAAAAGCATTTTTGATTGGGAATTCCTGCACCTTGAAAAATCCGATTTTCCACTTTCTGGACACAGCAACAACACACAGTGTTGTGCTGAGGCAGCCTGTATCTTATTTGGTTAAATATACAGAGGGGATGCTGAAACATTTCTGTTTAAATGAAAAAATAATTGGAATCTCAGTGGAAATTCAACAAGGAAACTTTCCCATCTGATTCAGGACCAAAGGCAATGGGGGTTTTCCCTGTCCTCAAGGAAAAGAAAGGCAGAAAGAGAAATAAGTGATCCTGTAATTCCCCACAGGCAAACCAGAGTTTCTGATCCTTTCTCCAGGCTGGAAATCTCCCTTTTCCAGAGCCTGGTGGGGAGCATATCCTGAACTCCATTTACATTTTGTCACGTAACAGAAATGGTGACAAAGGCAGAAACGGGAATTGGACAGAGTGACAAGTCCCTGCCTGTCCCCAGCGCCACCCTCAGCCCCACGAAGCCTTTGCTGTGTTTGTGGCAGGGAAGTTGGGGGAGAGCTGGGTTAATTAACACAGGTAAATATTTTCCCAGGCAAGGTGGAGCTGCTGGAAAAGGATTCACCAGGAAGCACAGAGCCAGCTGAGGTGCAGTTTTTCCTTCCCAAAACCCTCATTTCCAAAGGATACTGTGGATATTTATATATTATATCTATTTATTTATACACCTGTATTTTTATCCTGCAGTTGTCTGTGCACACACAGATTTCCAGGTGCAATTCTGATGAAAAATTCCAAGCCAAATCCCAATTCTAGGTAATTCTAGCCAGATCCCAATTTCAGACAGCTGGGAAGGGTGTGAAGACCTGTCCCCCCTGGAAGTTCCAGATGTTCCCCACACCAGATCCAGGGAGGAAAACTCACGTTTTGGAGCTCTGGAGTGCACACAGAGAGCACAAATAACTCTAAATCAAGATATGCATTTGTTTAACAGGAAAGGGAGAGAAAGCATGACTGAGTTTGGAGGGAATGCTGGGGAGAGCCGAGTCAAGTCTGGGCAGTGTTTGCTCCCTTGTCATCACAGGCTCCACAGAACTGCCTTGTCTGCTCTCACAAAAATCCACCTTGTGCCAGGGAAACAGGCAGGGCTCAGCGAGCACCAGGACGTGGTTTGGGTCATTTCCAGGTGATTGGCCTCTTCTTAACAGATCCTTCTTGTAGGTGAAGGCAAATATTTATGTAGGGACCCCATTGGCTGCGTGTCCCTCTCTTCTGGTTTTTCCCCTCATAAACCTGTTCCTCAGGAATCCACAGCACCAGCTCTGCCTGGGGGCACGGGACAGAACCCAGAGCAGGATTTTCCAAATCCTCAGAACCCCGGACAGGATCTCCTCCACACCAGAGTCTCCACCCTTTCAGTCCCATTGCATCCCTCAGAAATTCCCCATTCCTGACTCCTACACGGGGATGGGCTTGGCCAAATATTTCTTCCAGTGGACTGGGGTGGCTCTTTGGGACACCTGAGGTGGGTTTGGGTGGGGAAGAGCTCTGCATTTTGGTGGGACAAATCTCCTGAGCCTCCAGCAGAGCTGCAGGACAGAGAACAATCATTAATTGAACAATTCTATTTCAAAGTCAGAACCTGGGGGCTCCTGCCTGTGCCTGGGATGGAACAGCCATTCCAAGATTTAAATGCCAGTTTAAAACCCAGGAGTGCTGGTGCTGCCTTTTCCTTGCTCCACCTCTTCAGACAGAGCCACTCCCTGACATTTCCCTTCCCTTTATCCCTCTAAGGGTTGGAGGGCTCCAAATGGGAGCAGAGCTCAGCATGAAGCCACACAGGTGAGGTGACAGGGGGCTGGGGTGAAGGGTGAGCAGGAGGATCTGCCCCAGGAGAGACCCCCAGCCTCACCCACTCCCACCCTGTGGGGGTTGTGATCTCCATCTGGGGCCACTGGAGCACGCTGAGGGAAGAGAGGTCTGTGTTTGCTGATCTTTACATGGAACCATGGAATGGTTTGGGCTCATCCAGCCCCCAGGGACACCTTCTGCTCCCCCAGGTGGTTTCCAAGCTGGCCTGGGACCTTCCAGGATGGGGCAGCCACAGGATTCATGAGAAACAACTCGATTTTGGTGCCTTTTGTTGCTCACATTTACTGGTGAAGGCACCTGCAGATGGCAAATTGAGAGGTGACCCCGAGAGTCACCACAGAGGTCAAAAGTTGGGTTCCATAAGTTCCCCTGCAGCAAATAAACCAACCCAAGCTCCACTCTGTGTCACACCCAGGGACAGAGAAATCATCCCAACAAATCCAAACCAGGAGAAATGTGTCAGAGAAATCATCCCAACAAATCCAAACCAGGAGCAAAATGCAGAGAAATCATCCCAGCAAATCCAAAGCAGGGGCAAAATGCACAGAAATCATCCCAGCAAATACAAAACAGGAGCAAAATGCAGAGAAATCATCCCCACAAATCCAAACCAGGGGCAAAATGCAGAGAAATCATCCCAGCAAATACAAAACAGGAGCAAAGTGTCAGAGAAATCATCTCAGCAAATCCAAACCAGGAGAAATGTGCCAGAAATCATCCCAACAAATCCAAACCAGGAGAAAAGTGTCAGAGAAATCATCCCAACAAATCCAAACCAGGAGCAAAATGCAGAGAAATCATCCCCACAAATCCAAACCAGGAGCAAAGTGTCAGAGAAACCATCCCAACAAATCCAAACCAGGAGAAATATGCCAGAGAAATCATCTCAGCAAATCCAAACCAGGAGCAGAATGCAGAGAAATCATCCCAACAAATCCAAACCAGGGGCAAAATGCCAGAGAAATCATCCCAGCAAATCCAAACCAGGAGCAAAGTGTCAGAGAAACCATCCCAACAAATCCAAACCAGGAGAAATATGTCAGAGAAATCATCTCAGCAAATCCAAACCAGGAGCAGAATGCAGAGAAATCATCCCAACAAATCCAAACCAGGGGCAAAATGCAGAGAAATCATCCCAGCAAATACAAACCAGGGGCAAAACATCAAAGAAATCATCCCAATAAATCCAAACCAGGGGCAAAGTGTCAGAGAAATCATCCCAGCAAATACAAAACAGGAGCAAAGTGTCAGAGAAATCATCCCCACAAATCCAAACCAGGAGAAAAGTGTCAGAGAAATCATCCCCACAAATCCAAACCAGGAGAAAAGTGTCAGAGAAATCATCCCAACAAATCCAAACCAGGAGCAAAATATCAGAGAAATCATCTCAACAAATCCAAACCAGGAGAAAAGTGTCAGAGAAATCATCCCAACAAATCCAAAGCAGGGGCAAAATGCACAGAAATCATCCCAACAAATCCAAACCAGGAGAAAAGTGTCAGAAATAATCCCCACAAATCCAAAACCAGGAGAAATGTGTCAGAGAAATCATCCCAACAAATCCAAACCAGGAGAAATGTGCCAGAAATCATCCCAACAAATCCAAACCAGGAGAAAAGTGTCAGAAATCATCCCCACAAATCCAAACCAGGGGCAAAGTGTCAGAGAAATCATCCCAGCAAATCCAAACCAGGAGAAATATGTCAGAGAAATCATCTCAGCAAATACAAACCAGGAGCAGAATGCAGAGAAATCATCCCAACAAATCCAAACCAGGGGCAAAATGCAGAGAAATCATCCCCACAAATCCAAACCAGGAGAAATATGTCAGAGAAATCATCTCAGCAAATCCAAACCAGGAGAAATGTGCCAGAGAAATCATCCCAGCAAATCCAAACCAGGAGCAAAATGCAGAGAAATCATCCCAGCAAATACAAAACAGGAGCAAAATGCAGGGAAATCATCCCAGCAAATCCAAACCAGGAGCAAAATATCAGAGAAATCATCCCAACAAATCCAAACCAGGGGCAAAATGCAGAGAAATCATCCCAACAAATCCAAAGCAGGAGCAAAATGCAGAGAAATCATCCCAGCAAATCCAAAACAGGAGCAAAGTGTCAGAGAAACCATCCCAACAAATCCAAACCAGGAGCAAAATGCCAGAGAAATCATCTCAGCAAATCCAAACCAGGAGCAAAGTGCCATCCTCATGCAGAATGAGACATTCCAGAGACACAAAATTCCCTTTTCCAACCCTGCCAGACCCAGGGAATTCATTTCCAGCACTCAGCCAGCACTGTGCACATTTATTATCACGTCTCTAATGAGATAAGGTGTGAGCTTCTGTTTAATTAGAAACAATCTCACACTGGTGACCAAAAATACCTTGAAAACACCTCCCAGCACTGCCCAGCTGAGCTCATCAGGGCTTGGAGCTGCAATGGCATCAAGGAAATAATCTGCAGGTCGAATATTAAAGATTTCAAGGCAAATAAATATTTTTTTGAAGCCATCCCTAGAAAAGACAGTGGGTCTATATCCCTGTGGATAGATATCCAGGAAATCTGAGATCACATTCCTTCAGCTTAGCATGGGGCTCAATAAAAAATGGGTTTCAAAATGTTCAGAGGGTATTTTTAAAAGAATTTAAATGTGTTTGTCAAGAAAAAAAATGGACAAATATTTTCCTTAACATGTCCAATCTGTTTTATTTATTTAAATACGTGTTACTTTTTCCTAGTAAATTGGAAAAAGAAAAACAGATCTGAAATCTGCAGAGAACTCAGAGCCAGAAATTACTCATGTACTCAGCTACTGATCCAAAAATGCTCCTGCTCTGCAGAGCCCTGAGAGGAAGAAATGCTTCAAAAACCCTTTTGGGATGAAACCTCTGATGGAACAGCTGAGAGATCACAAAAAAACTCATTATTTCAATGCAATCAAGAAATTCTTCACAGATCCCAAGCAGCCACACATCTGAACTTGGGATTAGGTGGCTGCTTTTAAAAAAATAAATAAACAAACCAAATAAAACCATTTAAACCCATCAGCTGCTGGCAAAGTGGATCCTCAGCCCCCTCTCACTGTGTCAGGTCAGTGTGAGAAATACCACGAGGAGCTTTGGAATTTTTGCTCAGATTCCTTGATGAAATCCAGGAATCCTCACAGCTGGATTCCCAATGGGTTTTTCCTGGTGAATCTTAGGGAAGAACAATTTTTTTTCCCCAAATACCATTTACCCAGGGAGGGACAATTCCCTGTAAATCCATCCTGTGGAGACACAGCCAGTGCTGTAACAAAACCTCTGCCTCTCCAAGCAATGCTTGGACACAAGGCAAGTCTGAAATTGCCTCCAGCCTCTTTAGGAAAGGTTAAAAAAAATAAAAGCACAAAAAAAAAACCCTCTCCAGGGGCCAGCATTCCTGCTTGATGGCCTGAGCATCAAATAAAGGAGAGCTGCAGGCCCTGGCAGGCACAGAGCAGAGCTCAGGTGTGGGTTTGGCACAGAGCTGAGGGCTCAGGTGTGTGCAGAGCAGCTGAGCAGCACACTTCTGTCCCAGCAGGATATTTCTGTCCCAGCAGGACATTTCTGTCCCAGCAGAACACTTCTGTCCCAGCAGGACATTTCTGTCCCAGCAGGACATTTCTGTCCCAGCAGGACACTTCTGTCCCAGCAGGATATTTCTGTCCCAGCGAGGGCACAGCAGTGGGGACAGGCCCAGGGCAGATGTGGGGTCAGTCCCTGAGAGCCCTGACAGGTTTGGGGTCAGTCCCTGAGAGCCCTGACAGGTTTGGGATCAGTCCTCAGTGCCCTGACAGATGTGGGGTCAGTCCCTGACAGACTCACAGGTTTGGGGTCAGTCCCTGACAGGCTCACAGGTGTGGGGTCAGTCCCTCAGTGCCATGGCAGGTTTGGGGTCAGTCCCTGAGTGACCCTGACAGGTTTGGGGTCAGTCCCTGACAAACTCACAGGTTTGGGGTCAGTCCCTGACAGGCTCACAGGTTTGGGGTCAGTCCTCAGTCCCCTCACAGGTGTGGGGTCAGTCCCTGACAGGCTCACAGGTGTGGGTCAGTCCCTGAGAGCCCTGACAGGTGTGGGGTCAGTCCCTGACAGGCTCACAGGTGTGGGGTCAGTCCCTGAGAGCCCTGACAGGTGTGGGGTCAGTCCCTCAGTGTCCTGACAGGTTTGGGGTCAGTCTCTCAGTCCCTCACAGGTGTGGGGTCAGTCCTCAGTCCCTCACAGGTTTGGGGTCAGTCCCTGAGTGCCCTGACAAGTGTGGGGTCAGTCCTCAGTGCCCTCACAGGTGTGGGGTCAGTCCCTGAGTGATCCTGACAGGTTTGGGGTCAGTCCTCAGTGCCCTGACAGGTTTGGGGTCAGTCCCTGACAGACTCACAGGTTTGGGGTCCGTCCTCAGTCCCCTGACAGGTGTGGGGTCAGTCCCTGACAGACTCACAGGTTTGGGGTCAGTCCCTGACAGACTCACAGGTTTGGGGTCAGTCCCTGAGTGATCCTGACAGGTTTGGGGTCAGTCCTCAGTGCCCTGACAGGTTTGGGGTCAGTCCCTGTGTCCCTCACAGGTTTGGGGTCAGTCCCTGACAGGCTCACAGGTGTGGGGTCAGTCCTGAGTGACCCTGACAGGTGTGGGGTCAGTCCCTGAGCCCAGGGCAGGTGTGGGGTCAGTTCCTCAGTGTCCTGACAGGTTTGGGGTCAGTCTCTCAGTGCCCTGACAGGTTTGGGGTCAGTCCCTGACAGACTCACAGGTGTGGGGTCAGTCCCTGACAGGCTGACAAGTTTGGGGTCAGTCCCTGAGTGCCCTGATAAGTGTGGGGTCAGTCCCTGAGTGCCCTGACAGGTTTGGGGTCAGTCCCTGACAGACTCACAGGTGTGGGGTCAGTCCCTGAGTGCCCTGACAGGTTTGGGGTCAGTCCCTGAGTGCCCTGACAGGTTTGGGGTCAGTCCCTGACAGACTCACAGGTGTGGGGTCAGTCCCTGAGTGCCCTGACAGGTTTGGGGTCAGTCCCTGAGTGCCCTGACAGGTTTGGGGTCAGTCCCTGACAGACTCACAGGTGTGGGGTCAGTCCCTGAGTGCCCTGACAGGTGTGGGGTCAGTCCCTGAGTGCCCTGACAGGTTTGGGGTCAGTCCCTGAGTGCCCTGACAGGTTTGGGGTCAGTCCCTGAGTGCCCTCACAGGTGTGGGGTCAGTCCCTGACAGACTCACAGGTTTGGGGTCAGTCCCTCAGTGCCCTGACAGGTTTGGGGTCAGTCCCTGACAGGCTCACAGGTTTGGGGTCAGTCCTCAGTGCCCTGACAGGTGTGGGGTCAGTCCCTGACAGGCTCACAGGTTTGGGGTCAGTCCTGACAGGCTCACAGGTTTGGGGTCAGTCCCTCAGTGCCCTGACAGGTTTGGGGTCAGTCCTCAGTGCCCTGACAGGTTTGGGGTCAGTCCCTGAGTGACCCTGACAGGTTTGGGGTCAGTCCTCAGTGCCCTGACAGGTTTGGGGTCAGTCCCTGGTGTCCCTCACAGGTTTGGGGTCAGTCCCTGACAGGCTCACAGGTTTGGGGTCAGTCTCAGTCCCCTGACAGGTGTGGGGTCAGTCCCTGAGTGACTCTGACAGGTTTGGGGTCAGTCCCTGAGTGCCCTGACAGGTTTGGGGTCAGTCCTGACAGATTCACAGGTGTGGGGTCAGTCCTCAGTGACCCTCACAGGTTTGGGGTCAGTCCCTGAGTGCCCTGACAGGCTCAGGGGATGGGAACAGGGACATCTCAGGGCAGGGCAGCGGGGCTGGGGGGCAGCTCAGGGTTTACAGGGAACAGGAGAGGAACCCGAGCAGCTCCAGCACTGGGCAGGGAAACTGGGAATTGTGTCCAGGGCTGGCATGGTCGCACAACCAGTGACCAGAGAGTGACCAGAGAGTGACCAGAGAGTGACCAACCTGTGACTAATCAATGACCAAGCAGTGACCAACTAGTGACCAGACAGTGACCAGATAGTGACCAACTGGTGATCAACTGGTGACCAACCAGTGACCAACCAGTGACCAGCCAGTGATCAAAGAGTGACCAGATAGTGACCAACCAGAGACTAATCAATGACCAACCAGTGATCAACCAGTGACCAATAAGTGACCAGCCAATGACCAACCAGTGAGCAGCCAGTGACCAACCAGTGACTAAACAATGACCAGTGACCAACCAGTGACCAACAGTGACCAGAAACCAACTGGTGACCAACCAGTGACTAAACAGTGACCAAAGAGTGACCAGACACTGACCAACCAGTGCCTAACCAGTGACCAACCAGTGACTAACCAGTGTCCAGCCAGTGACTAACCAGTGACCAGACAGTGACTGGTGATCAACAAGTGATCAATAAGTGCCCAACCAGTGACCAATCAGGGACTAAACAGTGACCAACCAGTGACCAACCAGTGTCCAGCCAGAGTCCAGCCAGTGACCAAACAGTGACTAATCAATGACCAAGCAGTGACCAACTAGTGACCAGTGACCAACTGGTGACCAACCAGTGACCAGCCAGTGACCAACAGTGACCAGACAGTGTCCAACCAGTGACCAACCTGTGACCAACTGGTGAGCATCAGTGACCAACAGTGACCAGACAGTGACTGACTGGTGAGCAATCAGTGACCAACTAGTGACCAGACAGCGACCAACAGTGACCAGTGACCAGCTGGTGACCAACCAGTGACTAACCAGTGACCAACCAGTGACCAACCTGTGACCAACTGGTGACCAACTAATGATTGACAGTGACCAACCAATGACCAACCAGTGAGCATCAGTGACCAACAGTGACCAACAGTGATCAGACAGCGACCAACAGTGACCAGTGACCAACTGGTGGCCAACCAGTGACAAGACAGTGACCAGACACTGACTAACCAGTGACCAACTGGTGGCCAACCAGTGACTAATCAATGACCAACCAGTGACCCGCTGGTGTCCAGCCGGTGCTGGGCTGGAGGCTGAGGCCAGACCCTGCCGAGCTCCACGGGCGCTGTGCAGGGCAGCAGCTCCAGCTCTGTGAGCTCAGCCATCCTCTCCTGGCTCTGGAGGCTCTCTGCACACCCAGCCATCCTCTCCTGGCTCTGAGGCTCTCTGTGAGCTCAGCCATCCTCTCCTGGCTCTGAGGCTCTCTGCACACTCAGCCATCCTCTCCTGGCTCTGAGGCTCTCCCTGAGCAGAGCAGCAGCTCCAGCTCTCTCTGCACACTCAGCCATCCCTCCTGGCTCTGAGGCTCTCTGTGAGCTCAGCCATCCTCTCCTGGCTCTGAGGCTCTCCCTGAGCAGAGCTGCAGCTCCAGCTCTCTCTGCACACTCAGCCATCCCTCCTGGCTCTGAGGCTCTCTGTGTGAGCTCAGCCATCCCTCCTGGCTCTGAGGCTCTCTGTGAGCTCAGCCATCCTCTCCTGGCTCTGAGGCTCTCTGCACACTCAGCCATCCTCTCCTGGCTCTGAGGCTCTCTGCACACCCAGCCATCCTCTCCTGGCTCTGAGGCTCCCGCTGTGGGCAGGATGTGGTCCCACACCTCTGACAGCGCCCAGGGCTCGGAAACCCTGCACAAAACCCAGCCTGAGGCTGGCTCAGATTCCCCCAGGAGCTGCAGCCTGGCAGAGGCCACGCAGGAGTTTCCCTGGCGGGCTTGCAGGAGCTCCATGTGCTGTTCCATCACCTGCACAGGGCTGAGCACGGGCAGGTGCTGCTGCTCACCCCCCAAACCCGCCGAGCTGAGCTGCCTGCAGGTGCTGAGTCACCCCTGGGGCTGCAGGAAGCCCCAGAGCCCTCCCGAGCCACGGGTGAACCCGGGTCACCGCCCAGGAGCTCACTGAAATCACAGAAAAGCTGGAGGGCTTTTCCTCTCTGAGCCTTCTGAGCTCAGCCACGGGCAAGGAGAAGATGCAACTATGGCACAGGGAGATGAGCAGAACTCTGCCCTCACCCCCAAAAAGAGAGAAATGTCCCACATGAGCAGCTGGTCCCATGGAAGGTCTCTCTGCCCGTGGTCTTTAAGTCCCTTCCAGCCCAAACCATTCTGTGAGCCTACAATGCCCTGATTTTTCAAGGGTTTGTGGTCCCTTTTGGGTTTGCTTTTTATTTTTTCTCCTAAAAGTCAGTTTGGAAGATCCCATTCCTTCCCCCAGCAAGTGTGCCAGTCTTACACCCACACCTGGAGTTTAAGGGAAGGGGTGCCAAACTATAAAAATAATCACCCAAAATGCATTAAATTAAAAAGGATTGGTGGCACAAGAGGTTGTTTGTTTGCCCAGGGGGCAGAATAACCCATGGAGCCCCTGCAGGTCTCAGCTTTTGCTTTGTGAGCTGTGCAGGAGCCCCTTTAAGCTCCTCAAAGTCACCAGCAGTGATGAACTGGAGTGAAATCAGCCCAGCATTTATCCTGGGAATTCCTCTCTCAGCCCCAGACCAAGAGATAACTCTGGTTATATCTGAAAACACTGATGCTCATATTTATGGGGCACTGCAGAGAGGGAATTTCAGCAGAACAACTCTGCTGCAGTCAAGGTCTTGATGCTTTGGAATCAGCATTTGCAGGAACATGAAAAGATTGGTGGTTCAGAAAGTGCTGCCACAACCCCACAGTGTCCTCAGAGATCCTCCTGCTAAACCCAGGCTGCAAACCCCCCCGGCATTTCTGCATCTGGCTCAGGACTCATCCTTAAATTTCAATTTCTTGCATGAAAATAAAAAATATTCTTGATTTAAAGACTACAAGCTGGAGAAGCAGCAGCTCTTGGTGAGGATGTTCCAGTGATTGATTTCTTCTCTGCTAAGATTCTGTTCCCTTTTTTTTCTAGGCGGTTTTTTTTTTTTTTTGGTCTGGCTTCACTGCCCAGACCTCTAAAATTCAACACCAGATGTTTTCATTGTTGTTGTTGGTTTTGCTCTTCGAGGAGAAACACCCCAACTCCCCAACCCCAAAGATCTCTGTGGGCCCTCCCTAAACCCAGCACCCCTGTTGTAATTCCCCTAAAATTGCTGCTGGAGATCTGTTTGGGGTAAGAGAAACACATCCAGCATTTTGGGCCTTGCACAAACCAAACCACGGGGATTCTTAGAAACCTGCTCCTTTCCAAGCTGATTCCTCTGCATCTCACACAAACCCTCTGTGGTCTGACACTCTGTGATGGGTTTGGACGAGCAGCAATGGTCAGAAACCAGAAACCAGCACAATTTTCTCTGGTCATGGAGGGCCCACAGTGCTGAAGGTCAAAGAAAAAAAAATACAAAAAAATATTTCTGTTCTTTGCCAAGTATTTGATATTCCTGTACATCTGGCTGGCTGCCAATGACAAAATTTGTTTTTTTTTCTTTTTGGGGCAGCAAGATTTTTAAAATTATGTTGCTAAATAGTGGATGATCCAGTGCAGCTCCTGGACCTCAGCAATCCCCCCTGGCCATTCCCTGGGGAGCCTGGGCAGTGCCAGCCCCTCGGGGGAGGGAAGAACCTTTCCCTGAGCTCCAGTGGGTTCAGTGATTGTGACCATGGGACACCTGCCCCTGTCCCAGGTGCTCCCAGCCCTGCCCAGCCCGGCCTGGGGCACTGCCAGGGATGGGGATGCTCCCATTCCATGAGCAATGCACAGAATAAACTCACCCAAAAGGGCTGCCCTGCAGCTCTGGGCAGATCTCCACCCTTGGAGGGGTTTGATTTCCCTGGGGTGTTTCATTTTCACTCTGAGTGTCATTTCCTTAATGAAGATGAATGAAAGAAACACCATTTTAAAGAGTCTGACCCCTTGCACATAAAACCAATTCCCCTCTGCCCAGCCTCTTTTTCCTGGGTAACAATTCTCCTTTTTTAGCTGTTTTTGCTGCCTGTGAGGCAGCTATTCCTGAAATGCACAGCAAACCAGGCCAGGCCAAAACTGACCCTCTGCTCCTTTCCCTGCTGCCAGCTCAGAGCTAAACAAGTTCACTGAGCAGCACTTGTGATCCCAGTGCCAGGGGACCTTGACCAACCCAAAACCAGCCATTCCTGAAACCCAGGGGCAGCAGCCAGCTCAGCCCTCACGTCCTGTTTTGCCTGCTCTCATCACGATAAGCCTCTTTTTTTTTTTTTTTTTCCAATCCACAGAGTAAACAAGCAGCCATGGTTTCCTCCTCCTCCCTTCCCTGTGCACAGAGCATCAACCCCAGGGGGCTCAAGGAGAGGTGCTGAGGGTGCTGCCACCCCCTGAGAGGCACCTTCACCCCAGCCCAACACCCGGCTGTGACACCCTGAGGGGTCTGTGAGCATCACCCCATGACCTCCCAGCCCCCTGATGGGTTTTCCTGTTGTTCTGCAGTGAGCTGGGCACGTTCTGTGAAATTCCTGTACAATTCTGGCAAGTTCCCAAAATAAACAGCCCCAAAAAACAACGGTGTTGTCGGAATTTTTTGTTGGGGGGCAACGGGTATTGGAGGGAAATGAGGGGTGGAAATTTTTGGAATCTTTTCTCAGAATGTTTGCAGGAAGATAAAGGAATGGGAACCTCAAAATTCCTGGAAAAATTCCAGGAATTCCTGAGAAATTCCAGCAAAATTCCCAAAAGAAACGGCCCCGAATTGATGGAGTTGTTGCTGTTTTCATTGAGGGAACATCGGGGATTTGGAGGGAAATCAGGGGTGGAAATTCTTGGATTCTATTCCCAGAATGTTTGGAGGGAGATAAAGGAATGGGAACCTCAAAATTCCTGGAAAAATTCCTGGAATTCCTGCGAAATTCCAGCAAAATTCCCAAAAGAAACGGCCCCGAATTGACGAAGTTGTTGCTGGTTTTTTGAGGAAACATCGAGGATTTGGAGGGAAATAAGGGGTGGAAATTCTTGGAATCTTTTCTCAGAATGTTTGGAGGGAAGCCACCTCTGGGCTGCTCAGGGTGGGGTTGTTGGGGTGCCCTGGGCACTGACCCCTGCAGAGAGAACCTGGGGCTGGACAAGTGGCCAGAGTTTGGGATTTGGGAGCTGCTCACGTGGCTGCAGGGCACTGGTGACCCTGCTGGCTCAGCAGTGAAGGTTTGTTCTTCTTAACATCAAAAAGAACAAAACTGGGAGCTGCAGGAAGTGTGGAACCAGAGATTCTGTGGGTTGGAAAAGAGCTCCAGGATCCTCAGCTCCAGCTGTGCCTGAGGCCAGACCAATTCCAGACCTTCCTTGGGCACCTCCAGGGATGGGATCCAAACCCCCCTGGGCAGTTCCCAGCCCTGCCCTCCCTTTCCATGTGGAAATTCCTGCTGTGCCCACCCTGAGCCTCCCCTGCCCAGCCTGAGCCGTTCCCTCTGCTCCTGTCCCTGTTCCTGTTCCCAGAGCCCGACCTGGGGCTGTCCCCTCCTGGCAGGGAGTTGTGCAGAGCTCTGCCCTCCCAAAGCACCAGCACAGCACAGGTTTTGTGCCTCCCCAAAATTCTGGGACACCCAAATTTTCTCATGGAGCTGTGGCAGCCCCTGGACCCCTGGCAGTGCCCAAGGCCAGGCTGGACACTGGGGCTGGAGCAGCTGGGACAGTGAAAGTGTCCCTGGGGTGGCACTGGGTGGGATTTGGGGTCCCTCCCAACCCAAACCAAACCAGGATTCCCCATCCCATGAGAAACAGATCCAACCCTGATGAATGACAGAACCACACAATTAATCAGGTTGGAAAAGGCCTCCAAGATCATCAAATCTGTGCCTGATCTCGTCCCCAGCCCAGAGCTCTCAGTGCCACATCCAGGAATTCCTTGGGCACCTCCAGGGACGGGGATCCAAACGCCCCTGGGCAGTTCCAAGCCCTGCCCACCCTTTCCATGGGGAAATTTTCCCCAATATCCAACCTGGATCTCCCCTGAGCCGTTCCCTCTGCTCCTGTCCCTGTTCCCTGTTCCCAGAGCCCGACCTGGGGCTGTCCCCTCCTGGCAGGGAGTTGTGCAGAGCCACAAGGGCCCCTGAGCCTCCTTTTCTCCAGCTGAGCCCCTTCCCAGCTCCCTCAGCCCCTTCCCCAGCTCCCTCAGACCCTTTCCCAGCTCCCTCAGACCCTTTCCCAGCTCCCTCAGACCCTTCCCAGCCCCGTTCCCCGCCCTCCAGCCCCTCCGTGCCCTGTTTGCAGTGAGGGCCCCAGCCCTGTCCAGGCCTCAGCAGGAATTTGGTGACAGTGTGGGAAGGCTGAGTCATCTCCTGCTCCTTAGATAATAATGAAATACCTTCCTCCACCTCTGGCTCTTCATCCCCACAGCTCTGAGCACACACATGTTTTAAATCCGCACCTGAATTCCCAGAGGAATCATCTCCTCCCTCAGTCATTATCTCTCACTCCTGGGTCACTGTCCCTGCACAGAACCTGCTCTGACACCTCCCACACACCTCCAGGAGAAAGAGCCTGTCCAGTATTTGATGTGACACTTCAGCCTGAGGGGAAAAGCAAAAAAAAAAAAGTGGAGAAAATCCAAAAATTCCTCCTGGCTGTGCAGGCCCGTTACAATCAGCAAATCACCTCGGCTGCTTCACCTCAGGGCAAAACTTGGAAAGCTCAGCTCCTTTCTATGAATCACCCTCAGCAAAGAGCCCCAATTAAGAGATAAAACATTGCTACCACAACAGCAGCCTGGGCAGGGGTTTATTTTTAGAAGCTGCTTAAAATAGAGCGTGGTACCTTGTTGAAAAACATCCCCCGTGTGCTGGCAGGGGTGATGTCAGAGCACTGAGCCACCCCGGGGGACTCTCACTTCACACCCTCCCCAGGACTCCTGCTGAGAGAAAACACTGAAAAAAACAGGGCAGGAAGCCCAAAATTGGTCTTAACACTTTCCTGCCAGCGTAGTGAGACGCCAGGGTTTGAAGAGAGGAGTGTAAAGGGATGATTCAAAGCAGATTTTGGAGGTGGTAACATTTCCCACTAAAAAGTGAGCAGAAAAGGCTCTGTGTGGCTGTGGGGAAGGGTTTTGGGCTCTGAGAGCCAAGCCTGGGGCTGACACGGGCTCTGGTGCAAAGTTTGATTTGAGGTGCCACTGACAGGGAGATGCCACCGTCCCTGTGGGGCCAGCAAGGGCCTGGGGACAGCTGCTCATGTGGCACTGCCAGCACAGCCTGGGACGTGATGGGGAAGCAAAACCCCAGGATCACAGAGCATCCTGAGCTGAAGGGACCCCCAGGATCACCCAGCCCAGCCCCAAACCTGCCCAGCCCTCAGCAATCCCCCTGCCCATCCTCTGGGGAGGGAAGAACCTTTCCCTGAGCTCCAGCCTGAGCCTGGGCAGTGCCAGCACCTCTGGGGAGGGAAGAACCTTCCCCTGAGCTCCAGCCTGAGCCTGGGCAGTGCCAGCACCTCTGGGGAGGGAAGAACCTTCCCTGAGCTCCAGCCTGAGCCTGCTCTGGCCCCTCTGTGCCCACTCTGCAGCTCCTCGTGCCCTCTGCCCCTTTGGGGTGGGGACAGGGCTGAGCCCCAGCAAGGTCAAATGGGAAGGAGACAAAACTCCAGGTATGAAACCCAGAAAAGCTGAACCAAAACGTGAAGTCCCCTCTGTGCTGGGCACTTTGAGTGCTGAGTCCAGTTCTGGAACCCTCAGGAAAGGACACAGAGGGGCTGGAGCGTGTCCAGGGCAGGGGCTGAGCCCCAGGAGGGGCTGAGGGGGCTGGGAAGGGGCTCAGCTGGAGAAAAGGAGGCTCAGGGCCCTTGTGGCTCTGCACAACTCCCTGCCAGGAGGGGACAGCCCCAGGTCGGGCTCTGGGAACAGGGAACAGGGACAGGAGCAGAGGGAATGGCTCAGGCTGGGCAGGGGAGGCTCAGGGTGGGCACAGCAGGAATTTCCCCATGGAAAGGGTGGGCAGGGCTTGGAACTGCCCAGGGGGGTTTGGATCCCATCCCTGGGGGTGCCCAAACAATGAGTGGATGTTCTGCCCTGCACAGTTCAGAGGGATTTGGCCAAAGTTTGAATTAGATTTGGGGGAGTTTCCCAACATTTGGGACCCTGTGACCACAAAAACCAAAGAGCAAAGATTGATTTTGGGAGGTGACCAGGACCAGGCCCTGTCAGTGCCCTTCCCTTCCCTTCAGCCTGGGCAGCCCCAAAACCACCCCCCGTGGTCTGCCTGAGGCTCTGGGAGGAATTAAATCCCAAATCCCTGGAGTGCAGGGGCTGGGGCAGCTCCAGCCCTCGCTGTCCACAGCTCCATCTGGGCAGGAAGGATTGCCTGCTGAAAATCCCAGCAGCTTTTCAGGGGTGGAAACAAGGGGAAGATGCAGCAGAGAAGTGAGAAGTCAAGGATATAAGCAAGTGAGAAATGAGGAACTTTGGGTGAGCAAATGGGTGGAAAATTACAGGATTGGTGCAGAGGAAAAAATCCTCGTGTGGGATGGGGCAGCAGAGCAGGGGCAGAACCAGGCTGGGCCAGAGGGGAGGCTTGGGACAATTCTCAAAAACAAAAAACAAAACAAAAACACACAAAAAGGAAAAAAAAAAACAACAAAGCCAAAAAATCCCCACATTTAAAGACACCCAGGGGGAGCTGGGTCACCTCCACATGGCAGTGGGGACAGCAGAGGGATTTACTACAATGAAAGGTGCAAGAGGAGGAGGAGAATTAATGGCTCTGACTGCTGGGTGCAGCATCATTCTCCCTAAAAGCCCAACCAGCCAGAGATTTTTACATTGCCCAGGTGAAAGAGCTCAAAAATATCACCCAAACTCACAAAGCTTTTCAGCAAAACTCCTTCAATGTGTTTTTTATTCCACACTAATAAAAGCCAGGTGGGCAAATGAATCCTGATTAACCTGATTAGGTTTATCACAAGGCTAAGAATCATTCAAGGGTTTTTTTCCCGCTCTCCAAACAGAATTCCCTTTGTGCAGCTGCTTTTAACACCAGAGAGCACATCCCAACATAATTCCATAATTCCCTCCCTCCACTGAAATCAAGGAATAAATACAAACCCATGCCCTTTATGTACTCTCTGCAGGGATATTTAAAGATTTCCCCCAAAAGTAAATCAGTTTGATGTTGTTAAAGCCCTTGAAAATATCAAGGTGCAAGGTTTTGCTCCCTGAACTTTGTTTTCTCTCCATTTTTTGTGGCTTTGGGGAAGGCAGGTCATGGGGAATTGGCATTTCCCATCGAGGGAAACTCTGGCTCAGCTCCCCCCTAACATGGGAATGGCATCTCAGAGCTGCTGCAAATCCTAGTCCATGATCATTCCTAGGAAGTCTTGGGTGAAAAACAAGCAGAAATTTCTTGTTTGCTTGTTTAAATTTAAACTTCCAGCACCAGTGGATGGCACAGAGAAGGCCTGAAACCAAGAATGCTCTGACAAGCACAAGAGCAAGGCCCAGATTTAGACTCTTCCTGAGGGAAAAACAAGGAATTAATTCACTTTATTTGCACCTGATCACCTTTGGGGTCCTGGTTTTGTTTTCCTTCCCTGGCAGTCACAGGGACACCAGCAGTGGATTTTGTCCTTGTGGCTCTGCCCTTTTCCATCAGAAAGAGAAACCTGCTCTATAATAAATCTTTTATTCCTCAGAAAGTCATAAACCCCCCATCAATGCCATCCCCACCAAAATGAACCTGCACAGATCAGGGACAGCCATGCAGTGTTTGAAAGAAGGTGAAATTCCAAAGACATGGAGCACCCAGAGCTGCTTTAAATCCTGAAATAAACCCAGTCTTGCAGCTCTGCCCTCGGGGTCTCAGCCCCAAATTCTCCTGGGGGAACCGAATTTGGCAGCTCTGAGGGCTCCAGGGCAGGAGGGGAGTGAGGAAAAGCCAAAACTTCCCAAATCCACGGGGAAAAGCTGAATTGCTGATTTTCTAAGGATGGGATGGGTTGGGTTGGGTTGGGAGGGATCCTAAATCCCACCCAGCTCCACCCCAGGGACATTTCACTGCCCCAGGCTGCTCCAAACGTGGCCTGGGGCATTTCCAGGGATCCAGGGGCAATTCCATCCCACCCTCCTGCCCAAAATCCAACCCCCAGCCCCAAATCACAATTCCTTCCCTTCCACACTCCAAACCCTGCACAGACCCAGCCCTGACACCACAAATAAACTGATTTTTCATTACAAACTGATGAAATTCCCCTTTTTTGGGGGACCCAAGGACCTTCTGGACCTTTTGCAAGGAAAATGAAGCATTTTAAGGGTTGTCCCCAGGATACCCTGAGATGGACCCACCAGGATCATCAAATCCATTTCCACAATGCCACAGGGAAAATGGGAGCTCCAGCACAGCTTGGTGCCTTTAAAATGGATTTAGAGGATGGAAAAATAAGAATTTTCTTACTGCAGTTGCTGCAGGTACCAGGCTGGGACAGGCTGCAGGTGCTTCAGAGGCCAGGATTAGGAGTCGAGATGGTCTTGATAAATTGTAGAAATGGTCTGGAAGAAACAAGAAAAAAAAAAAAAAAAAGAAAAAGACACTTCAGGAATGATGGGTGAATTGGTGAGGCAGGAATAATCAATGGCATTGAAAGGGGGGGTGGGTTTAAATCTCAGGATTTCCATGGGTCACAAAGCTAAGCATGAAACTGCAATAAAACCAAACATTTGCTGTGATGCAGAGACAAAATGTCCAACACATAAACAAAGGGGATTTTCCATCTCTTTGGCCCCACTGAGGTTCTGGTGTTGGACATTTCGGTTAAATCAGAAATAAATTCCCAGTGAGGACAAGGAGAATGATCTGAGATGGATGGAGAGGGCACAGACTGGAAACCCAGAGAGGAAAATCCCATTTGTGGCATCATTGTGGCTGGAAAATCCCCCCAGGATCATCCACAAGGGATCACTCCAGGCCAGCCCTGCACATGTCACACCCAGGGGTTTGCTGGGCATTTCCAGGGCTGGGGACTCACATTCCCAGCCCGGGGATTCATTTTGGATAAACACAGCAGGGAGGTGTCCCCTGAAATCAAACCCACCCCAAGGGCACAGCAGCCAGGGATAAATCACCTCTGGGGTGTCAGGGGACCCTGTGACAGGAGCCCAGGCTGGACACAGGGAGAGTTTCCAGGAATTCCAGGAATTCCCTTGGATCAGAGAGTTTAAGGCACAGCCCATCAGCAGGTGGCTTTACCTTGGACTCCCCATTTTCTTAGTTCCCAAGGGTAGGAAAAACCCCTTAGGAAACAACTCAGTGGCTCAATTACCCAACTTAATTAAGCAAATTTACAGCTGAGGCCGTGGCCCCTCCAGCACATCATCCACACAGGCAGAGGGATCTGTCTGCACAGGGGAAAAAAGCAAAATTACATCAATTTTGGGGAGAAGAAACTGAGATTGAAGAGACCAAGATGTGCCAACATCACCCAGAGGGCAGGATCAATGCACGGGGAGCCCTGTCCTGCTAATAACCCCAAAATGACCCTTTTAATTAGAGAAAAATTAAAAATATTCGACTCAAATATTTGCAGGTGCCTTGCACGTGACAGGATCTCAGAGCAGGTTTATTTTTGCACCCATCTGCCTTCCCACAGAGCAGGCAGAATGCTCCTTTGCAGGGGGGAGGCTGAGCAGAGCTGCTCTGATTCCTCTGGCTGCTGAGTGATTTTTGGAATCCTCCCAGAGCCCAGAACCAGCCTGAGGGCAGCTGCTCCCCTCCTGGGCTGCCACAGGGCTCCCAGCTCTGTCTGGGGACACTTCGGGTTTGTCACCACCAAAATCTCCCTCTGGCACAGCGGGGAGCAGGGATGTTCACCCAGGGATGTGCTGGGGTTTTCTCAGCAGGTCCAAAGTTGCCTCTCAGCATCACCCCGGGCACCAGAGGAGCTGCCCCCGCACCCCTGGAGCTGCTGGGGCAGTGGGAGAGTCCCTGGGGTGGCACTGGCTGGGGTTTGGGGTCCCTCCCAACCATAATCCCCTAATTCTGTGATTCCCAATCCTATGGTTTGAGTTTTGCCTCACAGGGTGTTGCTGCTTTCTGTGGGAGCCCAGAGTGTCCTCTGGCTTCCCTGGGAGGTTTAAGACCCCCCTGGAAGGGTCCCCAAAGACCCTCGAATGAGACCCAGGTGTCTCAGGGGCTGGATTCAGCTCCTTGGAACAATTTACCAACATTGAGAGAAGAAATGCAAGCTGCAAAAATAAACAGAGTGTAAATTGGACTGTTAAAAGGTAGAATTAGCAGATTTATGGAATGTTTGTGATAAGGGACACGTGGCCAAGATGGAGAATTTAGGGTGTGGATCCTCTTCCTCCTTCTGCTCCGTGCCATCCATGCTGGGTGACATGCTGGCACTTTAGATTGGATGGGGTCAGAGCTGGACTGTTTAACAAAGTTGTATTGTATTGGAAAATAATTGTAAATCCCCAGTAGGTAATTCAGACTATAAAAGATCAGTCCTGCCTCTCCAGGCAGATTCTGCCCTGGGCGTCTGGCGAGCAGAGCTGTGAGCTGGGCAGAGCAATCCTGAGATAAGGGAGAATAAACAGCCATGGAAACCTCTGAGAACAGCTCCTGCAGCCTCCCATGGAAAGAGCTGGGCTCAAAGCACCTGCATGTGCTCAGAGGTGAGCTCAGGGCTGAGGGACACCTCGGGCTGTGACACAGCTCTGCCCTGTGACCTCACCCAGGCACAGCAGAAGCTGCAATGTTGATATTCTCCTGGAAATCTGGGGATTGGGCTGATTGCAGCCACATCAGGGGGTGGAAGTTTGGGATTGAAATCTGTGGTCAGACCACTGAAGATGCCAAAACCTTCTCTGGGCAGCCCCACCCTGGTGGGCAGGAGGGTTTCCTTCCCCTGCTGCCTCTGTGCATGCCTAGGAGGGAAGGGAGTGCATGGGAAGGTCCTGCAGCACCCCGTGATCACCAAGCCCTCACTGCCACCTGGCTGTGGAGAGCCTGGCAGAGCTCAGTGCCACAACAGCTTTTACCACAGAGGGAATTTTCATTTCAACAGCAAAATAAGAAAAATTAAAATAAAAATAAATAATAAGTCAGGGGAAGATTTTGGAAGCAGCCAGTGAGAGCTGCCCTGGCTGCAGCTGGAATTTCTGTCAAATCCCTCCCCAGCTGCTGAGGCCTCTCCAGCCACAATGGAAATAACTGCTGGCCTTGCTGATGAACCAGCATCCCAACATTTCCTCCTGCATTTCTGTGACAAGTGAGGCTCCAGCCTTGCTCAGGAGCATCCTGTGGAGCAGCAGCCAGGCTCCTGCTGCTCAGCTCCAGCTTAGCTCAGAGGCACCAGCCCCTCCTGGGCTTGGAACAAAGAATTTTAGGTTAAAAGGAAAAAAAAATAACAAAAAAGGAGCAGTGCAGGCACTGGAGATGTAGCAGCTTCAGCAGCCTCTTTTATCAGGGCAGCTTCCCCCTCCAGGCAAGGACTCTGAGAAAGCAGCTGCAGTTCAAAATTCATATCCCAGCCACAGATATGAATTCCTAAAAATTCCTCTTGTCCTCCCCAAGCCAGGGCAGGGGGGCAGCTCCTGGGAGCTTCTCCAGCAGTTCCTGGCCTGGGACACTGCAGGGACCCAGAGCTGCTCCTGTCCCCTCCAGGAGGTGACAATGGGGCTGCATCCCCCCTTCCATCCCAGCTGCTCACACACAGCACCTTGTGCTCTCCTTCCCTTGCACAACCTGCCTGGAGCTTCTTCCTTCTCCAATGCAGTGACCTGCTGAGGAGCTGCAGCCTGGTGGGGCCGCGGGGGGAAATCTGCAGGAGAGCCAGAGAAATTCCCTTTTCCAGGGAAAAGGGAAGCTGCTGCCATGGCCTCTCCCTTCCCCTGCCTGCAGCATGCTCAGCTCCAGCTGTGCCTGGCTCCCCTCAGAGCACAGCTCCAGCTCCTCCAGGGCCCCTCCAGCCTGGGAATGGGGGAAAAATGGGAATGCTGGGCTTGGGAAATACAGAGCCAGGAGGGAGTTCCCAGAGGAGGAGGGTGGGGCAGCTCCTGCAGCCCCTCCTTGCTCTGGGATAAAATTTCCAAAGCCTTGCTTTTAGGTGAGGGAATCTCTGTTTGAGGGCTGAAAGCAGCTCTGCACAGCTCAGCTTGGGGCTGTGGCTGAGCAGGATTTCCATCTCCCCATCACAGCTGCATCCCAAACATCCTGGGAATGGGGAAAAAATGGGAATGCTGGGCTTGGGAAGGGTGCATGGGAAATACAGAGCCAATGTAGGAGAGGGAGAGGCTGGGGCACAGCTCCTGCAGCCCCTCCTCTCATGGGATAAAATTTCCAAAGCCTTTTGGCTGAGGAATCTCTGTTTGGGGCTGAAAAGCAGCTCTGCACAGCTCAGCTTGGGGCTGTGGCTGAGCAGGGATTTCCATCACTGCTGCATCCTAAACATCCTGGAATGGGAAAAATGGGAATGCTGGGCTTGGGAGGGGCATGGGAAATACAGAGCCAGGAGGGAGAGGCTGGGGCAGCTCCTGCAGCCCCTCCTTCCTCATGGGATAAAATTTCCAAAGCCTTTTGGGTGAGGAATCTCTGTTTGGAGCTGAAAGCAGCTCTGCACAGCTCAGCTTGGGGCTGTGGCTGAGCAGGGATTTCCATCTCCCCATCACTGCTGCATCCCAAACATCCTGGGAATGGGGAAAAAATGGGAATGCTGGGCTTGGGAAGGACATGGGAAATACAGAGCCAGGAGGGAGAAGCTGGGGCAGCTCCTTCAGCCCCTCCTTTCTCATGGGATAAAATTTCCAAAGCCTTTTGGGTGAGGAATCTTTGTTTGGGGCTGAAAGCAGCTCTGCAAAGCTCAGCTTGGGGCTGTGACTGAGCAGGGATTTCCATCTCCCCATCACAGCTGCATCCCAAACATCCTGGGAATGGGGAAAAAATGGGAATGCTGGGCTTGGGAGGGGCATGGGAAATACAGAGCCAGGAGGGAGAGGCTGGGGCAGCTCCTTCAGCCCCTCCTTTCTCATGGGATAAAATTTCCAAAGCCTTTTGGGTGAGGAATCTCTGTTTGGGGCTGAAAGCAGCTCTGCACAGCTCAGCTTGGGGCTGTGGCTGAGCAGGGATTTCCATCTCCCCGTCACTGCTGCATCCCAAACATCCCCCCAGCACCAGAGGTGGCCAAACAAATGAGCAGCTCAAACCACCCAGGCTCTTGATTCAGAGCTGAAAACTGGGCCCAGCCAAGCTGAAATCCTCAGCAGGTAACAGCTCTGAGGAACTGAATCTCTGCAGAGGCCATTCACCCACTAAGATGGAAAAAAATCCCCAAACTCCCCCCCTTTCTGTGAGATTTCCCCCTGCTGACAGAAGGAGCTGCAAGGGGCCATTGCTGCTGAGCTTAATTACATCCAGTGTTCCTAAGGGTGAGGGGAAAGAGCCAAAACAAAAAAAAAAATTGAATATATTCTAGTGCAGCAAGAGCAGCATCCTCAAAGCCTCGCTCCCCACACCCTCAAGTGTGAAATCAGAGATTTTTTTTCTTTTTTTTTTTCTCAGTAATGCTTTTTGCTCATTTCCTGCCCAGCCTCTTGTGCTTTGAACAATGAATCAGGATGAATTAACATCAGTGGCAAGATTAGGGTTGTGCCTATAACCAGAACTTTGCTGGCATCTTCCAGGGAATTAAAGCAAAGCCTCATCATGCTGGGCTGGCCACCAGGCTGGGACCAGCCCCAGCCTCTCCCTCCTGGCTCTGTATTTCCCATGCCCTTCCCAAGCCCAGCATTCCCATTTTTTTCCCCATTCCCAGGATGTTTGGGATGCAGCAGTGATGGGGAGATGGAAATCCCTGCTCAGCCACAGCCCCAAGCTGAGCTTTGCAGAGCTGCTTTCAGCTCCCAAACAGAGATTCCTCACCCAAAAGGCTTTGGAAATTTTATCCCATGAGAAAGGAGGGGCTGCAGGAGCTGCCCCAGCCTCTCCCTCCTGGCTCTGTATTTCCCATGTCCCTTCCCAAGCCCAGCATTCCCATTTTTTCCCCATTCCCAGGATGTTTGGGATGCAGCAGTGATGGGGACATGGAAATCCCTGCTCAGCCACAGCCCCAAGCTGAGCTTTGCAGAGCTGCTTTCAGCTCCAAACAGAGATTCCTCATCCAAAAGGCTTTGGAAATTTTATCCCAGAGCAAGGAGGGGCTGCAGGAGCTGCCCCAGCCTCCCCCTCTGGGGAACTCCCTCCTGGCTCTGTATTTCCCAAGCCCAGCATTCCCGTTTTTCCCCCATTCCCAGGCTGGAGGGGCCCTGGAGGAGCTGGAGCTGTGCTCTGAGGGGAGCCAGGCACAGCTGGAGCTGAGCATGCTGCAGGCAGGGGAGGAGAGGCCACGGCAGCAGCTTCCCTTTTCCCTGGAAAAGGGAATTTCTCTGGCTCTCCTGCAGATTTCCCCCCGTGGCCCCACCAGGCTGCAGCTCCTCAGCAGGTCACTCCATTTGAGAAGGAAGAAGCTCCAGGCAGGTTGTGCAAGGGAAGGAGAGCACAAGGTGCTGTGTGTGAGCAGCTGGGATGGAAGGGGGATGCAGCCCCATTGTCACCTCGTGGAGGGGACAGGAGCAGCTCTGGGTCCCTGCAGTGTCCCAGGCCAGGCTGGACAGGGCTGGGAGCAGCCTGGGATGGTGGGAGGTGGCACTGGGTGGGCTTTAAAATCCCTTCCTTGAAAAACCCAAACAATTCCAATTCTGTGACTGGCTCCTCACAGCAGCAGCTCCAGCCTCTCCAGGATCCATGAAATTGCCTCTCCAGCATCACAACTCCAGGGCTGTCCTGACTTCAACACCCTCATCCCCCTTTCCCCAGTTTTGAAAGCACAATCCAAACACAAAGCCCTCTAAAAAAATCTGCTCTGGAGCACCTCAGTGCCTGTGGCAGCTTCTGTTCATTCATTTCCCCCCACAGCCACACCAAACCAACAGGAAAATCACTCCTGTGCCTCATTCCTGCTCCTCCTCGGGTTTATTTTCCCCAGGTGTGGCACTCAGGGGTTGTTCAGGCTGACAGAAATCACTCAGATCAGCAATGAGAGCCACGGGCGTGGGGAAGCGAGAGCTGCTTCAGGGTTTTGACACTTGTGCAGAGGAAAAGTTCTCTGCTGCTCTAAAGGAAGTGGGCAGAGGCTGTGAACTGAGATTGAACCAGCAGCTCTTGAGGATGCAATCACTCAGAGAGAAGAGGGGGAAAAAATAAACCCCAAAACATCTTAGCAGAACATTGGCCATTAGCTCCATCTCTGAGCAGAAATGTCACCGAGGCACAGAGTCCAGCAGGAGCTCAAACCCTCAGACCGGTGCCCTAAAGAGGTAAAAACTCTTTACTCCATCTTCCCACTGGTGAAAAATGGAAAATCTCACTGTGCAGCCCCCAGAGTGGGAATATCCAGGCTGCTCCCAGGAGCAAACAGCCAGGAACCCCCACCCCAGACAGGCGGGGACAGGACAGGGACACCTGCCCTGCTCTGTGCTGCCACTGAGCCCCAGACTGGGACATCTGGGGCTCTCAAGGCTTTACAAGCTGGATAAACACAGGGAAGATGTGGAGCTGCTGAAAGGAATTGGGGATGGCCCCTGGGCAGATCCAGGCTGGGAGAGCTGGGGGTGACACCTGGAGAGGAGAAGCTCCAGCAGAGCTCAGAGCCCCTGGCAGGGCCTGGAGGGCTCCAGGAGAGCTGCAGAGGGACTGGGGACAGGGCAGGGAGGGACAGGACACAGGGAATGGCTTCAAATTTAAAAAAAAATGTGGAGATTTGGATGGGATTTTGGGCAGGAATTGTTCCCTGGGATGGATTCCCAGAGCAGCTGTGGCTGCCCTGGATCCCTGGCAGTGCCCAGGGCCAGGCTGGACACTGGGAGCACTGGGACAGTGGGAGGTGTCCCTGGGGTGGCACTGGGTGGATTTTGGGTCCCTTTCCACCCCACACATTCCATGGCTCTGTGGCAAAGCCTCCCCCCAGCTGAAACCCCTCAGCACTCCCCTCTCCCTGCTGCAGCAGCTCCCACATTCTGGCCATTTCTATCTCCACCCTCCTCATCTGCAGCATCTCCTTGAATAATTCTAATTTTTAACTCCACTCATACCAACTCCTTTTACTTGAAGTGCAGCAGAGCGTTTTTGTTTTTTTTTTTTTTTTTTTTTTTTTGCCTTATCAGTGAGATTTAAAAACCCCAAAAAGCATCAAATTCTCCTGTGTGCACAGAGGTTTTGCTGCACTTTTGCTGGATGACACCAAAGAACCACAAGTGGGGAGGCCAGGGGCTGATGCAAACGGAAAACAGGGCAGCGAAAGGAAGTTGTTCTGTCAGCCTTTGTTCTGTCAGGGGCTTTTTGGGGTGCCTTCTTTCCATAGAAAGTTTCCACTGCACTTATTGAAATGAAACCTGGGTGTATTTTTGCCCTCAGAGCCGTGAGGTTGAGAGGCAGAGGAGCAGCTCAGAGTCATGCCCAGGTCTGGAACAGAGTGAAACACAAGGAATGCCCCAAAACCATCCCTGGGCTGTTTTCTGAAATTAAAACTTGGGGAAAAAAAATCAAGATATCATTGAGGAAAGTCACTGGGGTGGTTTTGGTGGGGACAGAACTTTCAGGGTGCAATGACAGCCTGAAATTCCTTGGTGGGCTGGAGAAAAGTGAACACCAGAAAAATGGAGTGAACACCAGGAAAAGTGGAGTGAACACCAGGGAAAGTGGAGTGAACACCAGGAAACTGGAGTGAACACCAGGAAATTGGAGTGAACACCAGGAAATTGGAGTGAACACCAGGGAAAGTGAACACCAGGAAATTGGAGTGAACACCAGGAAATCCCTCTCAAAGGGCTCACCCCATCACTTGGAGGCTGCCCAAACACTGTCAGCTCCAAACTTTCCTTTCCAGGATGAATTTCACAGAATCACCTCGATTTTCAGCTCTGGGGGGGAAAAAAAAAAAAACCCAAAATTCAACTTCTGCCAGAGCTTCCAGCCCCTGAGCCTGAGGATCCAGGGGACTCAGGGATGAATCCAGAGGATTTGGGGATGCTCCAGGGAATTTGGGGATATTTCCAGAGGATTTGGGGATATTTCCAGGGGTTTTGGGGATGCTCTGCCACCTTCCCCCAGGCAGGCTGAGCACAGGAACAGCTCCTGCTCAGCAGCACCAAGACAGGACATAAAATCCCCTTCCCACAGCAGATTGCCAGCCCAGATTCCCTGGAGCCCTCCAAAGGGGTTAAACAAAAAAAGGGGTTAAATATAAAAAGGGGTTAAATTAAAAAAGGGGTTAAATAAAAAAAGAGGTTAAATAAAAAGGGGTTAAATAAAAAAAGGGGTTAAATTTAAAAGAGAAATTTAAAGGGGTTAAATAAAAATGGGGTTAAATAAAAAGGGGGTTAAATAAAAAGGGGTAAAAAAAAAAAAAGGGGTTAAGTAAAAAATGTTAAATAAAATGGTTAAATTAAAAAGGGGTTAAATAAAAAAGGGGTTAAGTAAAAAGGGGTTACATAAAAAAGGGGTTAAATAAAAAGGGGTTAAATTAAAACAGGGGTTACATTAAGAAAAGGGGTTACATTAAAAAGGGGTTACATTAAAAAATATGAAAATTAAAAAGGGGTAAAATAAAAAAGGGGTTAAATAACGTGGTCAGCACGGGGTTCTGCTGGAAACATGACTCACAGGAAGGATGGCAACAAAGCAGCGCCATAAAATATTCAACATTCTCGGTCTGCCCGGGGCTGGAGAATAAAACCCGGGGTAGGTGGATGGACCTGGGCGGGTTCCCGGCGGGAGCAGCTCCCGAGCTCCGCTCGCTGCGAATTCCAGCCCCGATTTAATTAAAATTTCATGGGAAGGGAAGGGAAGGGAAGGGAAGGGAAGGGAAGGGAAGGGAAGGGAAGGGAAGGGGAAGGGAAGGAAGGGAAGGGAAGGGAAGGGAAGGGGAAGGGAAGGGAAGGGGAAGGGAAGGGAAGGGAAGGGAAGGAAGGGAAGGGAAGGGAAGGGGAAGGAAGGGAAGGAAGGGAAGGGAAGGGGAAGGGAAGGGAAGGGAAGGGAAGGGAAGGGAAGGGAAGGGTGAGGGGTTTGGGCTCGGATGTGGCAGTGTGGGGGCTCTGGGATGGGCTGTTTGGTTCTGCTTGGACTCATAACATAGCAGAAAATATGATAATTTATAATAAGTCATAAAATCACAGACTGGCTCAGGTGGGAAGGGACCCTAAAGTGATCCCATTCCATGCAGGGACACCTCCCACTGTCCCAGCTGCTCCCAGTGTCCAGCCTGGCCTTGGGCACTGCCAGGGATCCAGGGCAGCCACAGCTGCTCTGGCAATTCCATCCCAGCCCTGCCCACCCTGCCAGGGAGGAATTTCTCCCTAATATCCACTCCAAACCCATCCTCATGTAGTTTAAACAGGTCCTGGTGCTTTCAGGGCTGGAGCAGAGTCCCCAATGCTGCTCTGGGCACTCCAGCCTGCCCAGATCCTGCAGAGCCTCACCTCAGGAGCACAGAATCATCTTTTCCCCTGTCCTGAACCTTTTTTCTGGTGCCTTCTATAAAACCAAGTGTAAAAACAACCACAAGTGTGAGACACTCAACAGCTTTGGAGTTTGCAAATTCCATCCACCCCAGAGGTTCTGGAAGTGATCAGAGGTTCCCTAATTGCCCCTGGAAGCAAGGGAAGAATAAAATCCCACAAATATCTCCAAGGTGTCTCCTTCTGGGTCACAGCAATCCTGAATCCATAAACCAAACTACACAGGTAAAGAAACAGCCACATCCACGAAAACTAATGCTGGATCACAGCAGATTATCCTAAATGTCAGTGCCCTGCTGCCAGGCCACCCTCAATCCTTAAAAAACAAAAACAAAAAAAAAAACAAAAAAACAAAAAAAAAAAAACAAAAAAACCAAAAAACCCAAACAAAACAAAACAAAAAGGAAGAAAAGCTGCAAAGCAAGACCAAACATCCTCAGCTGCTGCTTTTAGGGGCGCTCCCTGCAGGAAGCTCTGGAGCACAAGGCCCAAGGAAAGCAGAATTTTCCTGCTGGGCTACAAATGAGCTGAGATGCTGAGGAGAAAAATCCAACACATCCCCGGCCACAGCTGGAGGGAAGAGAGGCTTCTGCTCACACCAGGGCCAGGAGGGATCCAGAGCAGCCTTGTTTTACCCAGGATGTGACCAGAAATGTGAATTCTGTCCCCATCTGCTGCAGCCGGGTGGGGCAGTGACCCTGATCTCCTGGCACATATTATCTGCTAATGGGCCATCTTTAAACCAGCTGGGCAATCATCTTTATCTTTCCCACAGCCCATCCTCCCTCCAGGAGATATCTCCTGTTAATGGGCCATTGTTAAAAACTGGGTGTGGCAGTGATTCCTATTGCTGTGGGAGATATCTCCTGTTAATGGGCCATTGTTAAAAACTAGGTGGGGCAATCATCTTTATCTTTCCACAGCCCATCCTCCCTCCAGGAGATATCTCCTGTTCATGGCCATTGAGTCCCAGTGCATGGCTGATAAAATTACATCATCCCACTGGGAGATGCTCCACCCAGGGGGAGGAGCCAAGCCTTTCCTACCCAGATAAAAACTGAGATTTTGGACAGCAAGGCACCTTCTTTCCACTGGATTCCAGAGGAAAACCAGACCTTTCCACATCATCCCTGGAGCTTCAGAGGAAAACTGCACCTTCTACAGGAGCACTGCTCCAGCTGAACCACATCTGCCACTGCAGGAGGATGCAGCCACCATTGAATGGGACTGCTGCCAACACCCTGACTGACTGACGGGTGTCAGCTTGGATTCTGACTCTGGCAGTGCTTTGGGATTGTTCTTTCTAATACTGCATTTCTATTTTACTTTTTCTGGTAAAAATCTGTTATTCCTAATTCCCATATTTTTGCCTTGAGAGCCCCTTAATTTCAAAATTATAATAAATTGGAGGGAGGGGGTTTACATTCTCCATTTCAAAGAGAAGCTCCTGCCTTTCTTGGCAGACACCTGTCATTCAAACCAGGACACCCAGAGCTCTGGGGAAAGCAGCAGTTTGGGCTGGAAGCTGAGGGGAGCCAGGGGCAGGGGGAGCCCAGCTGCTGCTCTGGAGCCTCAGGGGTTAACAGCTCCAAAGCTCCTGGGGAGGCTTCACCCCCTGAGCATCTCCTCGGGAAGTGAGGGCAGGCAGAGCCGGAGAGTGATGGATGCAAAATTAAAAGCTGGATAAATAATTAATGGCTGAGGTCATCAGATTGGAGGGATGTGTCCATCTCCTGCCGGCTCTGGTGCAGGGGGATGAGGTGGGGCTGCAGCACCCTGATTCCTGCCCTGGCTGCCACAGCAGTCAACAGCCATCCATCACCCACGGCCTGAGGAGAGTTGAGCAAACAGAGAGCCCCCAGAGAGCCCCAGTAAAGTGAGAGGCGACTTGGAGTCAGGCATGAAGGTAATTATTAAAATGCAAACCATTAATACGCAGCCAAAGGCGCCTTTCCTCCTTCCTGGCCAGGCCTCCTCAGTGCCACAAATGAAACAGCCCAGGAAAGGCCCCAAACCCACCTGGGGTGACCCTTCCCTTCTCTCTGCTGCCAGGCTGAGCTCCCCAGAGCTGGGAGCTCACAGTTTCCCCGGGAATGTGCAATTCCAGCCAGGGGTGTTGGGGTGATTCTAAACCAGGGTGAACAACAATGAACGAGAATTCAAGTTTATCCCACACTGCAGAGCTCTGGAGCATCCTCCCAAATCCTCTGTGAGCAGGGAAATCAATGGGATCCAGTGATCACAATTAATCACAATCACAATTAATCTGCGAGATGGGAAACTGATGGGATCCAGTGATCACAATTAATCACAATCACAATTAATGTGTGAGATGGGAAACCAATGAGATCCAGTGATCCATAGCTCCCAACTCCTCTGTTAGCAGGGAAGCCAAAGAGATCCAGTGATCCACAGCTCCCAATTAATCTGTGAGAGGAAACTGATGGGATCCAGTGATCACAATTAATCACAATCACAATTAATCTGTGAGCAGGGAAACCAATGGGATCCAGTGATCCACAGCTCCAAATTAATCTGTGAACCATAAACCAATGGGATCCAGTGATCCATAGCTCCCAACTCCTGTGTGAGCAGGGAAACCAAAGAAATCCACTGATCCACAGCTCCTGATTCATCTGTGAACCAGAAACCGATGGGATCCAGTGATGGGAATTAATCACAATTAATCTGTGAGCAGGAAACTGATGGGATCCAGTGGTCCACAGCTCCAAATTAATCTGTAAGATGAAAAACCAATGGGATCCAGTGATTCACAGCTCCCAATTAATCGGTGAGATGAGGAAACCGATGGGATCCAGTGATCCACAGCTCCCAACTCCTGTGTGAGCAGGGAAACCAAAGAGATCCAGTGAGCCACAGCTCCCAGTTAATCTGTGGACCATAAACCAATGGGATCCAGTGATCCACAGCTCCCAAGTTAATCTGTGAACCATAAACCAATGGGATCCAGTGATCCACAGCTCCCAGTCAATCTCTGAGCAGGAAACTGATGGGATCCAGTGATCACAATTAATCACAATTAATCTGTGAGATGGGAAACCAGTGGGATCCACTGATCCATAGCTCCCAACTCCTGTGTGAGCAGGGAAACCAAAGAAATCCAGTAATCCACAGCTCCAAATTAATCTGTGAACCATAAACCAGTGGGATCCAGTGATCCACAGCTCCTAATTCATCTGTGAGCAGGAGAACCGATGGAATCTAGTGATCACAATTAATTACAATTAATCTGTGAGCAGGAAAACAATGGGATCCAGTGATCCACAGCTCCAAATTAATCTATGAGCAGGGAAACCCATGGGATCCAGTGATCACAATTAATTACAATTAATCTGTGAGCAGGAAACCAAGGACTGCAAAGGAAGCAGCACCTCACCTGGGGCTTCCCCTTCACTGAATTACAGCCCTAAAACGTGCATAATGCATTCTAAAAATTGCATAATGCATCCTAAACCTGCAAAATTAATCCTAAACTCTGCCAAATGCATCCCAAACCTGCAAAATCCATCCTAAACCAGCATAATGGATCCTAAAATCTGAAAAGTGCATTCTAAAACCTGCACAATGGGTCCTAAACCAGCAAATTCATCCCCAAACCAGCAAAATGAATCCTAAACCAGCAAATTCATCCCAAAACCAGCAAAATGCATTCTAAAACCAGCACTATACATGCTAAAAAATCTGCAAAATGCATCCCAAAAACTGCATAATGCATCCTAAACCCAGCAGAATGCATCCTAAACCTGCAAAACGGATCCTAAACCCATCAAAATGCATTCTAAAAACTGCAAAATGCATCCTAAACCAGCATAATTCATCCTAAACCCAGCAGAATGCATCCTAAAACCTGCAAAATGGATCTCAAACCTGCATAATGCATCCTAAACCCACAAAATGCATCCTAAACCAGAAAACACGTCCCAAGCCCGACCCTGCAGGGTTTTGCTCCAGCCCAGCCCTGGGCTGAGAAACCTCTCCAGCTGGGCAGCGCTGGTTCCACCCCTGCTGCTGCTGCTGCACCAGACCAGCTCCATGCAGGGCAGCTCCCCGAAGGCCCTGAGGGTTTGGGGTTCACTACCAGGGCACCCCAAACCCAGCCCCAGCCAGGTGGGGCCACCTCAGGCCACTCTGGCAGAGCCACTTGTGGGGACACCCACTAATGACCCAAGCACCGCCACAAACCACATCCACCTCCAGCTCCTCACATTCCTCCAAGCCAGGGCCCCAAGAACAACCCCTGTCTCTTCAGTTTTTTTTTTTTTTCCCTCTCTTCAAAACAAAAGCTGATTTTTTTTTTTTTCCCTGAGCAGCACCAGAGTCCCAACACCAACCCCCCCTTTCCCAGCGTGCTGGGGGCTCTTCTCTGCCGTTTCCCTTCAGCTGTTCCTTGCCTCCATGGGAAACAGAGCCAGCAAAAACCTCCTGGAAACGCTGTTCCCAATTAAAGGCAGCCCTTATGAAACCACTATCACAGCCACTTGCTGGAGAGATTTCTCCCTAGAAGAGCTCACAGCGTTTCCTTGATGAACCCCCAAGCATAACAGTTTCCACAGCGATTACAGAGCAGGCAGCCGAGCCAGAAATAACAGGAGGAATGGAAAACATCCCCTGCTCTGCCTCTGCACACACCCAGGGGGAGGAGAGGCTGCAGCAGGCTGGGGATGGGGACAGAGCAGCCCTGAGCAGCAGTGATGGGCACTGAGCCAGAACAGCAAACAACAAAAAAAACAAACACCTCTGGGGTGGATCCGTTGTGGTGGGTGGGGGAGTGAGCCGTGGCCACAGCCCAAAGCTGTGAACAGCAAATATTCAGGATTTTTATCCACCTGAGCGCCAGGTGGGCTGTCCTGCCTTGGGAGAGGCGGTTTGAGCTCTGCTGGGCAGCAGCAGGAGGGGAGGTGCCAGCTCTGGGGGCTCCCCTGGGGCACCCCCTTCATGAACTCGGAGATTTTGTGCTGGGCAGAGCTGTGTCCCAGCCCGAGGTGTCCCTCAGCCCTGAGCTCACCTCTGAGCACATGCAGGTGGTTTGAGCCCAGCTCTTTCCATGGGAGGCTGCAGGAGCTGTTCTCAGAGGTTTCCATGGCTGTTTATTCTCCCTCATCTCAGGATTGCTCTGCCCAGCTCACAGCTCTGCTCGCCAGACGTCCAGGGCAGAATCTGCCTGGAGAGGCAGGACTGATCTTTTATAGTCTGAATTACCTACTGGGGATTTACAATTATTTTCCAATACAATACAACTTTGTTAAACTGTCCAGCTCTGACCCATCCAATCTGACAGTGCCAGCATGTCACCCAGCATGGATGGCACGGAGCAGAAGGAGGAAGAGGCATCCACACCCCAAATTCTCCATCTTGGCCACGTGTCCCTTATCACAAACATCCCCAAAAGTCTATTTATCTACGTTCTAACAACCTAATTTACACTTTACTAATTTTGGTGGCTCGTTTCCATTCCCTCTGTGTTGGTAATTTCCCCCAGGGGTTTGAATTCAGCCCCTGAGACACCAGGGTCTCACTCAGGGGTCTTTGGGACCCTCACCAGGGGGGTTTGAGACCCCCAGAGAGGCCAGGGGTGCACCCTGGGCTCTCACAGAGCTGCAGCCCCATCCCTGAGGAGCTGTCAGTGCATTCCCAGGCTGTTCTGTGCTCCCATGGCATCTCCACCACGCTCTGCACAGATTCTCCACAACCCTGCTTTTCTTCCACAAACACCTCTCCAAAGCTAATTCCTGCACCAGGAGCCCTCCCCACTTCAAACTCCACTCTCAAGGAAAGAATAAATTCAGTGCCTTTTTTTTTTCCATAAAACCTAAACTTTTTGCTCCCCAGAGCCCTCCCAAGAACCTTCTCCATCTCTCTTGTCCCCGTGTCCCTCCAGAGCCCTCCTGAGCTTTGCTTGCCCTGGGAAGATCCCAAAACATTTATCTGAGTGACAAAGGACCAGGTTTATCACCTGGGTTGGAATCAGGGATTATTAAAGCACACAGCCCAAAAATGGGCTCAAAAATCAAAAAAGCCACAATTTTTAGTGAGAGGTTTTGTGCTTGACACAATTCCTTCCCAATATCCCACCTGGCAGTGAAGGGCTTCCCCTTCACTGAATTACAGCTCTAAAACCTGCCAAATGCATTCTAAAAACTGCATAATGCATCCTAAACCAGCAAAATTAATCCTAAACTCTGCCAAATGCATCCTAAACCTGCAAAATTAATCCTAAACCAGCAAAATGCATCCTAAACTCAGAAAACTGCATCCTAAACCTATAAAATTCACCCCAAAGCCTTCATGAATGCATCCCAAAACTGCATAATGCATCCTAAACCTGCAAAATTAATCCTAAACCAGCAAAATGCATCATAAAACATACAAAATGCATCCTAAACCTATAAAATTCATCCCAAAGCCTTCAGAATGCATCCCAAAACCTGCATAATGCTTCCTATAACCACAAAAATGCATCCTAAAACCAGCAGAATGCATCCTAAAACCAGCAGAATGCATCCTAAACTTATAAAATATATCCTAAAACCTGCCAAATGCATCCCCAAACCTGCAAAATGCATCCTAGACCAAATAAAATGCATCCTACATCTGCAAAATGCATCCCAAAACCAGCATAATGTGTCCTAAAACCAGCAGAATGCATCCTAAAACCTGCCAAACGCATCCCCAAACCTGTAAAATTAATCCTAAACCCCACCAAATGCATCCTAAAACATGCAAAATGCATTCTAAACCTGTAAAATTCATCCCAAAACCTGCATAATGCATCCTAAAAACTGCATAATGCATCCTATAACCACAAAAATTCATCCTAAAACCATCAGAATGCATCCTAAAACATGCAAAATGCATCCTAAACCTATAAAATGCATCCCCAAAACCTGCAAAATCCATCCTAAAGCTAGCAAAGTGCATCCTGAATCCTTCAAAATGCACCTTAAACCTGCAAAATATATCCTAAATCAGAAAAATCTATCCCAAACCCTGCAGAGTGCATCCCAAAACGTGCCAAATGCATCCTAAAATGTGCATAGTGCATTCTGAATGAGCAAAATGCAAAATATATCCCATAGGCCCCCTAATGAAAATAAATAATAAAAATAAATCAAATAAATGCATAAAATAATTAATAATAATAATAATAATAATAATAATAATAATAATAATAATAATAATAATAAAAATCTGCAGGGTTTAATAATCAGCTGAGGGTTTGGGATAGATTTTTTCTGATTTAGGATGCATTTGCAGGTTCAGCTAAAATCCTAAATGATCTTTGAGTCTCTTTTAGCCTTTCCAGCAGTTTTTGGGGTGGCTGCTGAGCCTTCAGAGATGCCCCAGTGCAGTGTGAGAACAGAGAATCTTTAATTAATGAGGCTGAGGCAGGCTGGGAGAGCTGGGGGGCTCCAGGAGAGCTGCAGAGGGGCTGGGAACAAGGCAGGGAGGGACAGGACACAGGGAATGGCTTCAAACTGGAAAAAAAAGTGGAGGTTTGGATGGGATTTTGGGCAGGAATTGTTCCCTGGGATGGATTCCCAGAGCAGCTGTGGCTGCCCTGGATCCCTGGCAGTGCCCAAGCCCAGCCTGGCTGAGCCCCTGCTGCCCCTCCCAAGGGGGTTTGGGGTTTTTTGGCTCGTGGGTTTTGCTGCTCACCCCAAATCCCCTCAGCCCCTCCTCTGGGCACCCCTGGCTCACTCCATGACTGGTTCAAAAGTTAAGATGAAATTTGGGGCAAATTCCCCCCTGTGAGGATCAGGATGAAGATGTTTGGGATGAATTCTCCCCATGAGGGTGGGCAGGGCTGGGATGGATTCCCAGAGCAGCTGTTGGATCCCTGCAGTGCCCAAGGCCAGGCTGGACACTGGGAGCACTGGGACAGTGGGAGGTGTCCCTGCCAGGGCACAGAGTTGGAACAAAAATTCCTGTTCAGCCCCCCTGGAGCCAGACTGGGAGAGCTGGGGGTGACACCTGGAGAGGAGAAGCTCCAGGCAGAGCTCAGAGCCCCTGGCAGGGCCTGGAGGGGCTCCAGGAGAGCTGCAGAGGGACTGGGGACAAGGCAGGAGGGACAGGACACAGGGAATGGCTTCAAATTTAAGAAAAAGTGGAGATCTGGATGGGATTTTGGGCAGGGTGGGATGGAACTGGCAGTGCCCAGCTCCAGGCTGGATCCCCTGGGATTTGGAGCTGTCCCTGCCCATTGGGATTTTCAGGTTCCACCCCACCCAGTGCAGGATTCTGTTCCAGTTATCTGCAGCCCCTCCCTGTGCACTTCCAACACCATTTACTGGGAATGCCATTTAAAATAGCAGCCATTTATTTCTGTTTAGTGTTTTTCACCCTGCTGGAAAAAACTCTGTGGTCTTTTGCAAACTGCTCTGGGGGGGGAGTGTGGCAACGCTCCTGGGAGGGAGGGAGAATATTTTTAACCCCATTTTACAGAAGTGGGAACTGAGGCATGCACTTTTCCACAGAAGGAGACTGGCCCCAAACTTTTTTGAGTCCTTGCAGCACAACTTGCAGCAGAGATCCCCTCTCCCAGAAGAAGCACACACTTTTTCCAGACTACAGTGGCCACACTGTTGTGCCCCCAGCCAATTTTCTCACGTAAACAGAGGGGTGGAAGAGTGGTTTCTCTTCAGGTTTTGGTAATTTTAGCCTGAGAAAGTCATGAAGGAAATACCTCAGCACCACGGGCAAGATGGTGGGAGGTAATTAAACACCCAGCTCCACTTCCCTCCCAGCCCAGAGCACTTCACATTTGCTGGAGGCATCTCCAGCTCTATTTTTGCCCCTGGTTCCAGCCTGACCTTGCACTGCACTGTTTTGTTCCACAAACACTCCCCACCTCAGGGTGAAGGCACCTTCCTCTGGAGCACAGCCCAAACTTTATTTGCCTCCCTAAAACAAAGTCCCAGCAGGTTTTCAGGGTTCTCAAATTCACCCCAAAAAGCTCCGTGGTGCCCTCCATCCTCCCAGCTCAGACCAGCACTGCAGCTGGGGTGCCCAGAGGCCTCAAATCTGCACAAGGAATTAAAGAATCTCTGATCCCAGTGTGGCTGAAGGGTGCCAGGGGTGTTTATCAGATTTGCAGCCCTGTGACAAAAGGGACAATTACAGCTTCCAGCTCATCACTGAGCCCTGGGTGGCCCAGCCCAGCTGCTGATCTACAGGTGATGGGACCATTCCAGGCTTTTCCCAAAGCATCCATGGGAATCCATCCACGTGGACTTTAGGAATATTTCCTATTTTTAATTCCTACTCGACTCATTTCAGCCCCATCTCTTCCCATAGCTTTATTTTATAACGCTGTCACTTTAATTTATCCATTTATTCAGTGAATGTCCCCAGAAGGAAACAAACCCCAAAACCTTGAGCAAAGGGAGCACAGGAAACCCGTGGGCAGCTGTTTGACGAGTCAGCAGTGGCTCATGGAGAGCTCTGAGGCACGTCCCTGCCAGTGCCAAACCCTCAGCTCTGCCCTGGGGTCGCTCCTGCATCCCTCAGGGTCCAGCAGGGAATGGGGGAACCTTCCCATCCCACCCTTTGCCCTGGGAATCTCCCAGTTGCTTGAGGCAGGCACAAATCCAGGGCTCAGGGGGTTCTTCCTGAACCCCTTGAATGCTCCTAAAAACCCTCAGAGTTCCCCGATTTCCAAATCCCTCACAGCCTAAATGACACCACTCCATCACCTCCAGCAGGTGGATCCACAGCTGAGGAAGGAGGAACACCTGAGGCAGAAATCTCTTCCCAATTCCCCTGGGAAGGGACAATAAATGGTCCCAGACGTGCTGCCTGTGTGGCTCTGTGCCTTTTGGGTGAGTGAACCTTTCAGGAGAGGCAAAGCTGGGGCTCAGCCCTGCAAAGATTTCAGGGAATCACTGCCCTTCAGCCCAGGCTTGCTGGGACAGGGCCAGAGGATCAATTTTGGGGTTCTCCTGGGGTTTCCCCTCGGAACTGCAGCACCAAGTGAGGGCTCAGCAGAGCCCTGAATGTCTCAGTGCATCCAATTTGGGAGAACCCCAAATCCCAGGTCTGAATTCAGCCAGACCCTGCTGGTCTCTGGCAGAACTCTGCCTAAAATCTGCAGAGTCAGAGCCAAACAACTGAAACCCCAAATAACACTTGAACAAGCAGGTGACCCTCCAAAGTCCAGGAAAGGAATGATGGATGGGCTAAAAGACAATTTAGGATCTGGAGATTTAGGAGGTGCTGAAGCTGAAAACCTCATTAGCACAAGGAAGGTTTAATAAAGTTTCCCCCAGTGCTGAAGATGCTCTGCTCTGATTTGGGGCCAAACACTCCTAAAAACCAGGATGGTGCCTGGCCTCAGGGCACAGAGCTGCAGCAAGTCCATTTTGGGAAGGTAGGAAAACCTGATCTCATGTTTTCCCCTCACTTATCCCGGCTCAGAAGTTGCCAAGCAGTTCCCAGAAGGAAGGAAATTGTCCCCAAATGCAATTTTTCCGCCCAGCTGGAAACAAACAACAACAAAAAAATGGTTACAGAAATACCAGCGAGCTCTTGAATGGGCTGGTTCCTGTTCCTGTGTGGGAAGAGCTCAGGAGTTTCCACAAACACCCAGAGATGGCTGTGCCAGCCCTGCAGGGTCATCCCCTCACCTGCTGCACCTGCCAGCCCTGCTCACCTTCTCTGAGAGCTCCAGAACATGAGAAGTGAACAAACACCAGCCCTGCAGGTCATCCCCTCACCTGCCAGCCCTGCTCACCTTCCTGGGAGCTCCAGAACGTGGGAAGTGAACACACACCAGCTGTGTGGCAACATCCCCTCACCTGCCAGCCCTGCTCACCTTCTCTGAGAGCTCCAGAATGTGGGAAGTGAACAAACACCAGCCCTGCAGGTCATCCCCTCACCTGCTGCACCTGCCAGCCCTGCTCACCTTTTCTGGGAGCTCCAGAATGTGGGAAGTGAACAAACACCAGCCCTGCAGGGCCATCCCCTCACCTGCCAGCCCTGCTCACCTTCTCTGAGAGCTCCAGAACGAGGGAAGTGAACAAACACCAGCCCTGCAGGTCATCCCCTCACCTGCTGCACCTGCCAGCCCTGCTCACCTTCTCTGAGAGCTCCAGAACGTGGGAAGTGAACACACACCAGCCCTGCAGGTCATCCCCTCACCTGCCAGCCCTGCTCACCTTCTCTGGGAGCTCCAGAACATGAGAAGTGAACAAACCCCAGCCCTGCAGGTCATCCCCTCACCTGCTGCACCTGCCAGCCCTGCTCACCTCTGAGAGCTCCAGAACATGAGAAGTGAACACACACCAGCCCTGCAGGTCATCCCCTCACCTGCCAGCCCTGCTCACCTTCTCTGAGAGCTCCAGAATGTGGGAAGTGAACAAACACCAGTCCTGCAGGTCATCCCCTCACCTGCCAGCCTTGCTCACCTTTTCTGGGAGCTCCAGAATGTGGGAAGTGAACACACACCAGCCCTGCGGGGGTTTCTGACAGCCCGGACTCGCCGCGGGGCTTTGCAGAGAAAACGAAGCAGCCAAGGGAGATTTATGGTCACATCCACTCTCCCCAAATGTTTCCTGAGCGCCTGAACCCCCCCCAGCCCCCTCGGCTCGACACACAAAGCGCCCTTTGATGCTCGTTAGGGGCTTCACCTTCTGCAGGCTCGTAATTAAAGGATGAAAATCTCCTTTATCTGTGATTCCTGCCCCGACTGCAGGGAGCAGGACGCCGGCTGAGCGCCCCGGGAAATCCCAATTTCTGGAATTCCAGCCGGGAGCACAAATCACCTCGGTCCTCTTGCAAGGTGGTCCCGGCTCAGCCCCGGATTAACGAGTCCGAGGCGCGAAGGGAGCGCTCAGCAAGTGCAACAGGCAGGGCGGAAAACAGAATAAACATTTCCCTGCATCCCGAGCAGCCCCGCAGGTCCCAGCAGAGCCATAAAATCCCCTAACGAGCCGCCTTTCTAAAGGCACGGACAATGGCGCTGAATGTATATCTGAAATAAATCGCTCTCCTTCCCGGAGGGTAATTTTCCTTTTTCCCCACGTTCAAACCCTCCCCTTGCCAAGAAACCCGAGGCTTTGGGGCGCTTTGGAGGCACTTTTGGCGTTCAACACGCGCGGCCAGCAGTTGTGACAGCGGAGCTGGGAGGCGGCAGGAACCTCGGCGAGGGGGGGACGGAGGCAGGCGGAGGAAATTGGGTTTTGCTGAGGCAGTGACGCGCGGGGAGTTCCCAGGAGCCCCTCATTAGCGGGCTGCCACCCAATCCCCAGATGGTGATTTCCCTTCAGGACACGCTGCCCGGGCAGCGCTGCCCCGGCGCCGAGCCCGGGGGAGGATTCTCAACAGCGCTTCTCTTGTTCGCTGCAGGATAAATGTTATTTTCGGGAGCGCCGCTGCCGGGACTCACCCGCGGCTCCCCGGAGTGGTTCCCCACATCCGATCACGCTGCCCCGAACACTGAGCCATTCTCCTGACCCGTGTTTTCCAAGAGCCAACTCCAAACATTTGGGATTTTTGCTGCCCCCCCCGGCCCAGCCCAGCTGGGAACGTGCCTGTGCTCGGCCAAAGCCAAACCAGCGGAGCCGGCGGTCCTGGCTCTGCTCTCCGGCCGCTCCCGCACCTGGGGCGGCTCTGGGCAGCGCGGGGGGCACGGACCCCTCCTGAAAACCCTTCTGGGGGTGCCTTGTTCCCGGCCTGAAGGCGCAGGGAAGCAGCTCCACAAGGCAGGAATGGCGGAGGGCCAGCACAGGGAAGGGAGAAGTTGGGGAGGAGGATGGAAATGCGAGTGAATTCCCTTCCTTCGGGCTGCAAGAGCTTCCCCAGGCTCCTCCGAGGGATCTGGGGGGTTGCACCGCATTTGTGCCCCAGAGGGCACAGCCCCAGCCCTGCTGCAGCACTTTGCTGCCAGCACACTCATTAATTCATCACCCAGTAACTCCTGCAAGTTTTTTTTTGGTTTTTTTTTTTTTTTTTTTCTCTGACGCACAGTTCACTCAGGCCCTCTACAGATTTTGGGTTTTCCTTCTTTAGCAAGGACTGCAGAGAAAGTTTCACCCGCCGCAGGGCAGATCTTGGGGTCAGAATTCCCGGGAACCAGCTCAGAACAGCTCAGCTCAACCCCCCCGTCCTGCCCCAGGGTCTCTGCACCCTCCCCTGGAGGGATGAGAGAAATCCTATTTCCAGCAGCGCTGCAGCTAAGAAGGGCACGGCAGAAGGGGGTGAGGACAAGGTGACACTGTGGAGCCTTTTGACGCTCAGCCGAGTGAGAATCACAGCATCCCACCAAGCCCACCTGCTCCGGCTGAGGAAACGCGCTGTGCTGCCAGCGGGAGCATTTCCCCGCAGGAATCCGCAGGAAAAGTTCCCGAAGCGCTGGGAGTGGGAGAAAAACACGAGTCCCCACAAGCACCAGCACCTTCCTGGAGGGTCCCTGACGCCAAATGCAGCGGGAGAGGGGGAGGCAGGACAGAGGGGCCAGCAGGACGCTCAGACAGCCACGGTAAAACCCGGCTCCGTGCCCTGACACGAACGGGGAAACGCACAGCCGGGAGCTGCAGGTGATCCCGGGCAGCGGAGCGGGGCTCGGATTGTATTGCTCACACCATAAATCACCGTGTCAGCTGCCCCAGCCTGGAACCGGCTAAAAGTGCCAGGCCCTCTCAGCACGGCCGGGGAGCTCAGGAGCGAGGAGGGGGGAAAGAAAACCACGCACGGCGCCTTTTTCCGGAATAACAATGCCCGCATTTGCATAGAGCGGCTCGGCCCGGGAGGCAGCGCCGAGCGCACGCACCTCTGGGCGCATCAAAGGCGTTATTAATTTCCATCCAGCAGAATTAAGGAGCTTAACTCGTTAGCACTCATTTACTCAGCCTTAATGCATTTTTAAAGCCGCCTCGTTTTCTGCTGATGAGCAGGTGCTAATCAAGGAACGCTTAACAGGGATAAAACTCCCCGCGGGTCAAGCCCGGGGACAGCGGGTCCAGCCCCGGGCTCGGGGACATCCAGCATCGCGCTCGGCAGGAGCTCCCGCAGGGCTTTGGCTGGCACAGCTCCTGCCGCATCACGTGTGGCCCCAGAACAACCCCTCGGCTCCCCGCTCGCTTTCCTGTGCGAGTGATAAGGAGGAAATCCGTCCCAGACGGGCAGACAGCTCAGCCCAGCGCTGCCAGCGCCGGCTCCCTCATTAGCGCCGGCCGCCAATTAACAGCCCGAGCTGGCGGAGCCCCCGGAGGCGCGACCCCCTCGGGGTGTCCAACAACGCGCTGCGCCCAGCAGGAAAAAAAAACCAAAATCACCGACACGCAGCTGCGGGTTACTCATTGCGGTGAGCTCAGCGGCGAGCGCCCCGGTGGCACCGGGGACGCCTCAGCCCCGCCGTGCCCTCCCGGCGCCGGGCACGGCTGCCCCGCGCTCGGGGAGTTCTCCATCCCCGGGGATGCTCGGGTTACCTGCGCTCGCCCCCCGCGCGGCAGCCGCGGCTCTCCCATGGCTCTGCCGGCGCCAGGCTGGACCCCGCGGCTCCAGGGGGATCTTCTGCCGCGCTGCAATAGAAAAGGTTGGTTTAAAGCTCCTTATTTGGGCAGTGATGTCAAGGGAAGTCGCTCGGGCAGCGCCTCCCCCTTTTTCCATTCACTCCACATTGTTTCCTGTTGTCAAGCGGCTGCTGGGGCTCCGCGCACGGCCACGGGATCCTCTGGGCACAGAGATCCTCTGGGCACAGAGATCCTCCGGACAGGGATCCTCCGGCCATGGGATCCTCTGGACAGGGATCCACGGGATCCTCTGGGCACAGGGATCCTCCGGCCACGGGATCCTCTGGGCACAGGGATCCTCCGGCCAGGGATCCACGGGATCCTCTGGGCACAGGGATCCTCTGGACAGGGATCCTCCGGACACAAAGATCCTCTAGATACAGGGATTGTCCGGCCAAAGGGATCCTCAGGCCACGGGATCCTCCAGGTCTGGGGATCCTCCAGCCCCGCTGATCCCCAGTTCTGGGCGTTCTCCATCCCCGGGGATGCTCCGGCCAGGGGCACCCTGCAGTTCTGGGGATCCGGGAGCCCCAGGAATTCTCCGTCCCCGCTCTCCACAGCCCTTCCCATCGCCCGTGCCGTGATTCCCTCCCCCCCTTGCCTGCAGGGGCCGGGGGGAGCCGGGGGGTCCCGGTGACCGAGGCAGCGCTGCGGGCGCGGCGCTGAGCGCGGCTCGCCCGCCTCCCTCCCTTCTCCATCCCTCCCGCCGCCTTCCTCCCCCACATCCTCCTCCTCCTCCTCGTCCCTCCCCATCTGTCCCGCACCGGCGGCCGCCCCCGGCAGAGCATGGGAGGGAGCCCCTCCGCTCCCCTCCGCTCCTTTCTCTTCCCCTCCGCTCCTCCGCTCCTCTCCCCGCTGCCCAGTCCCGCAGCCCTTCCCTGGGGACGCGGCGTGGCAGCGGCGGTGGCAGCGGGGCACCCCCGGCCGGGGGGACCGGGAACCCTCCCGGAGCATGGCCAGGCTGCGGGAGGGACGGCGGGGACACTGGGGACAGCCAGGGACATTGGGGACACTGGGGACAGCGGGGACACTGGGGACAGGCAGGGACACTGGGGACAGTCAGGAACAGTGGGGACAGTCAGGACAGCCGTGACACGGGGACAGCCAGCGACACTGGGGACAGTCAGGGACAGCCAGGGACACTGGGGACAGCCAGGGACACTGGGGACAGCCAGGGACACTGGGGACACTGGGGACAGTGGGGACACTGGGGACAGTCAGGGACAGTGGGGACACTGGCGACAGGCAGGGACACTGGGGACAGTGGGGACACTGGGGACAGTCAGGGACACTGGCGACACTGGGGACAGTCAGGGACACTGGCGACAGTCAGGAACAGTAGGGACAGTCAGGACAGCCGGACACTGAGGACAGCCGTGACAGCGGGGACAACCGCGACACTGGGGACAGTGGGGACAACCGCGACAGTGAGACAATCAGGACAGCTGGACACTGAGGACAGCGGGGACAGTGGGAACAACCAGGACAGCAGTCAGGACAGCGGGACACTGGGGACAGCCGTGACAGCCGTGACAGCGGGGACAGCCGGGACAATGGGGACACTGGGGACAGCCGGGACAATCGGGACACTGGGGACAGTCAGGACATGGGGACACTGGGGACACTGGGGACATGGGGACACTGGGGACATGGGGACACTGGGGACACTGGGGACAGCCGGCCCTGGCCCGGTTTCCAGCGCAGGGAGCTCCGGGTTCCTCACACCCCATCAGAGCTGCCACCGCCGGCTCTGTGATGATGATGTATCCCCACAGCACATCCCGGCTTTGGTTCGAATTTGTTTTTCCTTTTTTTTTTTTTTTTTTTTTTGGTTGTTTGGTTTGGACTCTTTCCGTGTTTGGGATTTTTATTTTAAAATATATTTATCACTTTATGCTCGGATAGTTATCGCTCTTTTTTTTGTTTGTTTGGATTTTTGGCATTCAGAGTGGGTCTGCAAGAGAGCTGCAGAGGGACTGGGGACAAGGCAGGGAGGGACAGGACACAGGGAATGGCTTCAAATTGAAAAAGGGGAGATCTGGATGGGATCCTGGGCAGGAATTGTTCCCTGGCAGGGTGGGCAGGGCTGGGATGGATTCCCAGAGCAGCTGTGGCTGCCCCTGGATCCCTGGCAGTGCCCAAGGCCAGGCTGGACACTGGGGCAGTGGGAGGGGTGGAACAAAATGAGATTTAAAGTCCCTTCCCACCCAAACCATTCCAGGATTTGTGATCACTCCCATACCACGGGGAAGCCAAAGGGACTCCCCGGCAATTCCCACACAGGATCCCAGCTCTGAGGACAGAGCCAGACACCCCTGGGTGCTCCAGGCAGCTGGGAAGAGCCAGCCTGCGTTTGTTTTTTTTTAGGAGGAAGCAGAAGCAGAGCCCGGCAGCCCAGGCTGTGTTTACATTTAAATCACATCTGCTTACTCAGCACAACGGCTCTGCTCCGTCTGTGGTCAGCACAGTCCTGCTGGACGTGGGGAAAACGAGCTCTGGGCAGGATTGTTCTGCTCAGCCCCTCAGGACGTGTTTGAGAACTCCCTGCTGCTCTCTGGGGCATCCCTGCTCCAATATTCCCTGCTCCAATATTCCCTGCTCCAATAAATATTCCCTGCTCCAATATTCCCTGCTCCAATATTCCCTGGTGGAAGCAGCTGCACCCCAGAGCTGGCACAGCAAAGCTCCAGCCCAGCTCCCCTTTACCATCACCACACAAAAAAATGTTTGAAAAGAGAAAAAAAAAAAAATCACCCCCAGCCTGCTGGCTCTGTTCCCATCTGACTCCAGCTCGGTAAAGTCAGGGTGAAGTCAAAAAAAGCTGGTGAGAAGCGGCCCTGATGGAAAGAGTGACACCAAATGAGGAACTTGCAGGATGTGCTTTGGGGTGAACAGCCCAGAGCCGTCCCTTTGCTCAACGCTGCTTTGCAGGAGAGTGAGTAAAACTATCAGAACGCCAGCCTGGCTCATCTCCGGCCATCCCCAGAGCCAACACCCCCCAAAATCGCTTTTGGTGCTAAACCCAAGGAAACACCCCAGAAGACATTTCCTACAAGCAACAGGAATTTCAATAGCTGCTTTTCACACCCAATTTCAGCTGCCAGGAGCGAGAATCAGAGCCTGGAAAGAGAGAGGTTTGATTTGTTTCACTTTGCTGCCCTGCTGCTCCGCCCTGTCCCTCAGCCTGAGCCACAGCAGTGCCACCAATGTCACCGCGGTGCCACCAGGGGCAGCTGCTCAAGGTCCGTAAGGAGCTCCAGGGATGCAGCCAGACCCTGGGCCCACCCCGGAGCCCTCGGGGACTCCCAAACCTCACTGGATAAACCCAGAGCTGGGGCTGTCTGCTCCTCCGGGGACCTTTCCCCAGTGAGACAGGAGGAAACAGCCTCAGGGGGCACCAGGCGAGGTTTGGGTTGGATAGCAGGGAAATTTATTTCCTGAAAGGATGGGCAAGCTATGGAATGCACTGCAGAATTTATTTACTGAAAGGATGGTAGAGCACTGGAATGCACTGCAAAATTTATTTCCTGGGGGCACCAGGAAAGGTTTAGGTTGGATAGCAGGGAAATTTATTTCCTGAAAGGATGGGCAAGCTCTGGAATGTACTGCAGGATTTATTTCCTGCAGGATGGTCAAGCACTGGAATGCACTGCAGGATTTATTTCCTGCAGGATGGTCAAGCACTGGAATGCACTGTAAAATTTATTTCCTGCAGGATGGTGGAGCACTGGAATGCACTGCAAAATTTATTTCCTGAAAGGATGGGCAAGCTCTGGAATGCACGGCAGGATTTATTTCCTGGGGGCACCAGGAGAGGTTTAGGTTGGATAGCAGGGAAATGTATTTCCTGAAAGGATGGTCGAGAACTGGAATGCACTGCAAAATTTATTTACTGACAGGATGGGCAAGCACTGGAATGCACTGCAAAATTTATTTCCTGACAGGATGGTCAAGCACTGGAATGCACTGCAGCATTTATTTCCTGGGGGCACCAGGAGAAGTTTAGGTTGGATAGCAGGGGAAATTTATTTCCTGCAGGATGGGCAAGCTCTGGAATGCACTGCAAAATTTATTTCCTGAAAGGATGGGCAAGCACTGGAATGCACTGCAAAATTTATTTCCTGACAGGATGGGCAAGCACAGGAATGCACTGCAAGGGCAGTGTGGAGTCACCTGGGAGGGCTCAGAAAACGTCTGGACGTGGCCCTTGGGTTAGTGGCTGGATTTGATCATTTTGGAGATATTTCCCAGCCCTGCTGGCTCCGTGATGGGCCGGGAGCAGCCCAGGGTTTGTCACCTGGAGGCCACAAAACCTGGACTGAGCAGGGGCCTCTGGCAGGAGAAGGGACTGGGAAGGACAGGAAACCCAGTTTCTTCACCAGACTGGACCCAGATATTTGGGTGGGCATGGGAAAAATGAAATGCAGCTCCCAGAGCACGGGGAGAATCACAAGGAGCCCAAACCAGGAGCAGGAGCAGCCACCAAAGAAATCTCTCCCCGATTCCACGTCCCAAAGTCGGTGACACCTCAGGGATGGTGGAAGAGCCTCCCGGGCCCTCAGCACTGCCCAGGGGGATTTCAGCAGCCCAGGCACACAGGTCAGCTCCCCCTCACACATCCACGCTCTTCCTTCCGTGTTTTATTTCGTTTTTGTCAGATGGAGAGGAGCTGAGAACGGGCTGGGAGGGGCTCCTGTGAAAATGTCCCGCTCCAGAGGGGAAGGGCAGCCGGGGAGAGGCTGCAGCATCTCCCAGAAATTCCCAGAACTCACAGAATCCTGGAATATTTGGGCTGGAAGGACCTTAAAGTCCATTCAGTGCCACCCCAGGGACATCTCTCGCTGTCCAGCCTGGCCTTAGGCACTGGGGAAAAATTCCTGCCCAAAATCCCATCTGACCGTGCCCTCCTTCACTGTAAATCCATTCCCTGTCAGTCCCAACCCTTGTAAAAATAAAAATAAAATTAACAAAACCCGCAGCAAAGTGCAAACGCTGTGTTAAAGTGCTTCACCCAGAGCCAGACACGAGCACATTGAAGATTCTGGGTTAAAAACACGCTGGAGATTTTTTAAGATTTATTTTTCCCCAGAGTCCTTCACCCTGGCCCTCAACGCCCTGGGGTTGATCTCTGTGCCTCAACAGCCCAAAAGGTGTTTTTTAGGTCATTTTCCCTCAAACTGCACAAATGGCCATTCAGGGCAATCCACACCAAGGTGTTTGCCCAGTGCTGGTGGCTCCTCTTAGGCACCAAATTGTGGTTTTGCTGAAATTGGGCAATGCAGGCCCAGGCTCCCCAGAGCCTCCTGTTGCTGCAGCAGGGGCAGGAAAACACGGGGTGAAGTTCAGGCCAGGCTGACTTTTGTGGAAATCCTTTGTTAGGAGCTGTTGAGCCAGGAAAGGAACAGTTCTGAGCTGCAGGGGGTTCAACAACCTCATCTCCCTCCTCCCCCTGAGCTCTGGGCCTTTTCCTCCCCATCCCTCACCTCAGCCTGACCCAGCTGGGCAAAATTAAAATTACCCAGAGCCTGAAAAGGCTTCTGTCAAACTGTCCCCACCTCTCCTGGTGGTTTGTTTTGGGTTTTTTTTTTCAGTTTTACTCATTTTCCCACATTTTCTGCTGCTCAGCACCTCCTTGGATCACCCTTCCAGCTGCTCCCAGCTCATCCCTCTCCTCCTAAAATCCATCAACAGAGCCTAAAAATGCTGCCAGGGCTTCCAGCTTTTCCATCCACACGGCTGCAGAGCTGCTCTTGGAGTAACCTGGTGGGAAGGGAAGTTCCCAGCAAGGCACTGGGAACCCAGTGTGGGAACTGGGAACTTTCCCCTCAGCTCTCCCACGGATTTCCTGTGCAGCCCTCAACGAGTCACTTCACCTTCCTGGGTCAGAGTCTTCCCATCCTGGAAAATGTCTGGGGATGAGCAAATGCTGAGGGGTTGGGAGGAGAAGCTCCAGGCAGAGCTCAGAGCCCCTGGCAGGGCCTGGAGGGTGACAGGAGAGCTCAGAGGGACTGGGGACAGGGCAGGGAGGGGCAGGACATGGGAGAAGGAGTTTGAACTAAATGAGGATGGGTTTGGAGTGGATATTAGGGAGAAATTCCTCGCTGGCAGGGTGGGTAGGGCTGGGATGGATTCCCAGAGCAGCTGTGGCTGCCCTGCATCCCTGGCAGTGCCCAAGCCCAGCCTGGCTGAGCCCCTGCTGCCCCTCCCAAGGGGGTTTGGGGTTTTTTGGCTCGTGGGTTTTGCTGCTCACCCCAAATCCCCTCAGCCCCTCCTCTGGGCACCCCTGGCTCACTGCATGACTGGTTCAAGAGTCAGGATGAAGATATTTGGGGCAAATTCCCCCCTGTGAGGATCAGGATGAAGATGTTTAGGATGAATTCTCTCCAAGAGGGTGGGCAGGGCTGGGATGGAATTGCCAGAGCAGCTGTTGGATCCCTGGCAGTGCCCAAGGCCAGGCTGGACACTGGGGCTGGGATTTGGGACAGTGTCCCTGGGGTGGCACTGGGTGGGATTTAAGTTCCTTCCAACCCAAATAATTCCATGAAGATTTTTTTTTTTTTTCATTTTAAAGCCCCAGTGGCCAAGCCTGAGCATTCCCACTCCTGACTGCAGAGGGGACAGGGAATGTTCCCTCCATGTCACTCCTCCCCTTGGGAAATGTGGAGCAGCAGAAACCTGTGAATCCACCAGATCTCAGATATATTTAACAACCCTTTCCGACCCAAGCTGTCAATCCCTGAGTGTGAAATGAGAAATGAGAACCCTCAGGAGTTTCAGGCAGCAGCACCAACGACCCCTGAGCTGCCCCTGCTCATGGAAACCCCTCCCAGCACCTTTCCTCAGATGGGTTTATTTGGAGCAGTCTGGACCAGAAGCCCAAGCCCCTTTTCAGCCATCCACCAGCAATTAGGCAAACAAAGAGTAATTAATACCCCTAATTAAGGGCAGTGCTGGTTTGGCTGCCCAGGACCTTCAATCCCTCAGACAGCCCAGGACTTCTGCATCCCACTTTGCACATCTGCAGAATTCCTTAACTCCAAAGTGCTCAAAACCACGAGGGAGAGTCTCCAATTATCCCAAAAATCCCTGCAAAGATGGGTTAATATTCCAAGGCTCCCATTGAAGACACATGTCCTGGGAAGAGGCAGGCACGAGGAATCATTATGCTAATTTTAGCCAGAGCATCTGCTCGATGTTAAATCTGAAACTCCGTCTCCGAGAAATCATTTAGATTTTTTTTTTTTTTTCCCTTCAGAATTGACATTTGTCAAACAACATGTTGGGAGCCGAGGCTGCAGCCAAGTCTGAGTAAACCCAGGGTGAGAGCTCAGGAAGGAGCCAGGAGGAATTTGGGATGGGAGAGCTGGGGCAGGAATTTGGGATGGGAGAGATGGGACAGGAATTTGGGATGGGAGAGATGGGGCAGGAATTTGGGATTGGAGAGATGGGGAAGGAATTGGAATGGGAGAGTTGGGGCAAAAATTTGGGATTGGAGAGATGGGGCAGGAATTTGGGATTGGAGAGATGGGGAAGGAATTTGAGATGAGAGAGTTGGGGCAGGAATTTGGGATGGGAGAGATCCAGTCTGGGAAATCCCAGGGTACAGCAGAGAGCTCCTGCAGGGCTCTGAGCTTTCTGTGCCAGCCCAGGGACGGGACAAAGACACCTCCCATCCTTTCCTTTCCTTTCCTTTCCTTTCCTTCCCTTCCCTTCCCTTCCCTTCCCTTTCCTTCCCTTCCCTTCCTTCCCTTCCCTTCCCTTCCCTTTCCTTCCCTTCCCTTCCCTTCCCTTCCTTCCCTTCCTTCCCTTTCCCTTCCCTTCCCTTCCCTTCCCTTCCCTTCCTTCCCTTCCCTTCCCTTCCCTTCCCTTCCCTTCCTTCCCTTCCCTTCCCTTCCTTCCCTTCCCTTCCCTTCCCTTCCCTTCCCTTCCCTTCCCTTCCCTTCCCTTCCCTTCCTTCCCTTCCCTTCCCTTCCCTTCCCTCCAGGATTTTTCCATTGCTCCAGCTGAACTGACAGCTCAGTTTATTATTTTTATGTATTTTTAACTGTTCCCCTCTGGCCCCTGCACTGACTGCCCCAATCTCATCCTGTGGACACACAAACAGGAAACTTTCCCCACAATTTGCCCATTCATTTCCACAGAGTCACTCTGAGCTGGAATTTGACCCTGGATTTTTTTAAACCGGGCACTTCCAGGCCCAGGAAGGAGGAAAATCCCCAGTGACACGGGAGGTGTTGGATAAATCATCCTGGGCACTGCATTCATCCCAAATTCTGCCTCACTGGGGCTGCACCACGGCATGGCTGGGGCTGGGGATGCCAGCTTTACTTCCTAAGGGACAAAACACGGATGGATTCCCTAAAACCACCTAAAACTGCCTAAATATGCAAAAAAAACCCCCTAAAACTGCCTGAAACACCCTAACTCTGCCTTAAAATAGCCTAAAGCTGCCTGAAATGCATCATGAAACCACCTAAAACTGCCTAAAAGTGTCTCAAAACAACCTAAAAGTGCCTTAAAACAGCCTAAAACTACCTGAAAACTAAAACTCCCTAAATATGCAAAAGAAACCCCCTAAAACTGCCTGAAATCACCCTAAAACTGCCTAGATACACCCTGACTCTGCCTTAAAACAGCCTAAAGCTGCCTGAAATACATCATGAAACCACCTAAAACAGCCTAAAACTTTCTCAAAACACCCTAAAACTGCCTTAAAAAGTCTAAAACTGCCTGAAATACATCATAAAACCACCTAAAACTGCCTAAAAGTGTCTCAAAACACCCTAAAACTGCCTTAAAACTGCCTAAAACTGCCTCAAAACTCCCTAAATATGCAAAAAAAAACCCTAAAACTGCCTGAAATCAGCCTAAAACAGCCTAAAACACCCTAACTCTTCCTTACAACAGCCTAAAGCTGCCTGAAATACATCATAAAACTACCTAAAACAGCCTAAAACTGTCTCAAAACACCCTAAAACTGCATTAAAACACCCTAAAACTGCCTAAAACCACCCTAAAACTGCCTTAAACCAACCTAAAACTGCCTCAAAACACACAAAAAATGCCTCAGAACAGCCTGAAACCACCTGAAAACAGCCTAAAACAGCCTCAAAACACCCTGAAATTGCCAAAAAAAAGCCACCAGAAAAGGGGGGGAAATGCATCATTCAGGCAACAACCATAATTTTATAGTTGAGTCACTTAAAAGGTTTTTTTGTTGTTCTTTTTTTTTTTCATTTACAAAGTGAGGATTTCAGATCTTTGATGTGTCAGAAAATGCTCTCAGCACAGTCTCTCTGAAGGATTTTATTTATTTATTTATTTATTTATTTATTTATTTATTTATTTATTTATTTATTTGTTATTTTATGTGTAGGATTTATTTTAGGGTGGGAATGTGCAGCCACTGCACAATAATGGGACAAAACCAGTTCCTGCAGCAAGCTGGGCCTAAACAAACCACACTGGCTCTGAAATATTGGGTACAAAGTCCAAAATTCAGTAAAAAAACTTTAAAATAAACCAAGAAAAAATGGAATTATTGACCGTGGTGGTGGTTGGACTTGACCTTGGAGGTTTTTTCCAACCTCAAGGACTGGAAATTCCAACCCTGAGGATCAGATTGTTGGACTTGACCTTAGAGGGTTTTTCCAACCTCAAAGTTTGGGAATTCCAACCTTGAGGATCAGATGGTTGGACTTGACCTTGGAGGGTTTTTCCAATCTTTAATCCTGGAAATTCCAACCTGGAGATGATTGGACTTGATCACAGAGAACTTTTCCAATGGGATGAGGAAATGGTTGAACTCAACATTTTCCAGTCTCAAAAATTGGGAATTCCAGCCTGAGGGAGATGGTTGGACTTGGCCTCAGAGGGTTTTTCCAACTTCAAAATTTGGGAATTCCAACCTTGAGGATCAGAAGGTTGGATTTGACCTTGGAGGACTTTTCCAGCCTCAAAAATTGGGAATTGCATCCTGAGGGAGGTGGTTGGACTTGGTCTCAGGGTTTTTTTCCAACCAGAACGATTGGAAATTCCAGCTTGAACTTGGATTTGGAATTGTGAGAAGGGGAAAGTGGCAGGGCAGGGACACAGAGGGTGGCACCAGCTCCTGTCCCTGCCCTGCCACCAACTCTCAGGAGCTGCTGGAACCCTCAGAGCTCCTGGAATTCCTCCTCCCTGCCTGGAATCTCCCAGGCTGCACAAAGGAATCCTTTGAAACCAAAGGGGGCTGGGGGGGCTCAAGGCCTGCACACCTTTTCCCAATCTGCTGTTCTTGGCAGCCCAGGCCAGGAGTTATTCCAAATAAAAATATCTCAGTGCTGGAATTGGTCCCACCTGGGCTCCTCCAAAGCGAATTCCTTCACGCCTCCTTTTGTGCAGGAAGCTCTGGAGTGGATTCACTTCAGTGCAAGATCCTCTCGAGGAGGGGAATCACAGCCTGGGACGGGGATTTTTCACTCTGCTGAATTCCCAGCTGGAGAGGGAGGAGAGGGATCCCAGCCCTGTGTTTGTAACAGGATGTGGGGGCTCGAGTGGAGCCCTCGTTATTCACAGCCCTGCAAGTGTCACCTGGCTGCCCTCACCACCAGAAATGTCACCTGGCCACCCTCACTGTGGTTTTTATATTATTTATAACTGTTGTCCATTGTTCACTAATGAGCACCACAGGAAAAAAAAAAAATCCCAATCATTTTACGCAAGGAAATGCATCAAAAATCCCTTCCAAACACGATGTGACAACTTAGAAATTTAGGAAATGAACGCTTCAGGCCACACACAAAAAGAAATTGAAACAAACACATGGAAGTGGAAGTACCAAACCCCCCACCTCGTGCTCTGAGCCAATGCAATGCAGCAAACCCTAAACTGGCAGGAAATCCTAAAAGCAGCTTTGGGATTTCCTGAGGCAGCTGGGCTGCAGAGCCAAGCTCTGCTCTCCAGAGTGGCTGTGCAGCAGGGGAAGCCAGGCCAGGGCTCCTCCAGCAGCTGAATGTCACCAGTGTCACCAGGAAAGGCCAAAAGTGCTGGCACAGAGAGCCTGGCCTGCTTGGGACTCTCTGAGCAGCCAGGGAGCCAAGGCCCAAGCCTGTCCAGCTGCAGTGTTTCCAGGTGAAGTTTAACTGCAGTTCAAGCTGAAGTAGCCAAGTAGGGCTCAGGGGTGGATCTGCCCCATCCCAGAACAGCCTCAGCACTGCCAGGACATTCCTGGTGAGACAGGAGCTGCCTGAGCCTTCCCAAAGGAAATTCTGGCAACTGGGAAGGGAGCAGTGCCCGGGAAATGCCAACAGCACTGAGGGCTTGGGTTTGCATCTGGTGATCCTACAAACACAGCCCTGCATCCTGCCAGGGGCTGAGAGCTCTCAGACCCCCAGCACAGCCCCCTAAAAAACTCCCCCAAATAACACAGCCCCCAAAAACTCACCCAAATAACACAGCCCCTCAAAAACTCACTCAAATAACACAGCCCCCCAAAAACTCACCCAAATACCACAGCCCCCAAAAACTCCTCCAAATAACTCAGCCCTGCATCCTGCTTGGGGCTGAAAGCTCTCAGACCCTCAGCACAGCCCCCAAAACTCCCCTCAAATAACACAGCCCCCCAAAAACTCCCCCAAATAACACAGCCCTGCATCCTGTCAGGGGCTGAGAGCTCTCAGACCCCCAGCACAGCCCCCCAGAAATGTCCTTGGCATGAGAAGAGATTCTGCTCTGATTTTTATTTCTCTGTGCTCACGAGTGGGGACCAAATGGTCTCCAGTGCTGTTACAGCTGCACTCAGCCCTTACAGGGCTTTAGGCAGCATCTCCTGTTTTTAGTGGGTTTGTACAACCTGAGCGACTTCCCAGCCCTAATCCAGTCTGGGAAATCCCAGGGAACAGGAGAGAGCTCCTGCAGGGCTCTGAGCCTGGGCTCTCTGTGCCAGCCCAGGGACGGGACACAGACACCTTCCATCCTTTCCCCTTTCCTTTCCTTTCCTTTCCTTTCCCTTTCCTTTCCTTTCCTTTCCTTTCCTTTCCTTTCCTTTCCTTTCCTTTCCTTTCCTTTCCTTTCCTTTCCTTTCCTTTCCTTTCCTTTCCTTTCCTTTCCTTTCCTTTCCTTTCCTTTCCTTTCCTTTCCTTTCCTTTCCTTTCCTTTCCTTTCCTTTCCTTTCCTTTCCTTTCCTTTCCTTTCCTTTCCTTTCCTTTCCTTTCCTTTCCTTTCCTTTCCTTTCCTTTCCTTTCCTTTCCTTTCCTTTCCTTTCCTTTCCTTTCCTTTCCTTTCCTTTCCTTTCCTTTCCTTTCCTTTCCTTTCCTTTCCTTTCCTTTCCTTTCCTTTCCTTTCCTTTCCTTTCCTTTCCTTTCCTTTCCTTTCCTTTCCTTTCCTTTCCTTTTTTGCACACCAGTACACACTAGTGCTGCCCTCCCCTCAGGCAGGGGAAGGCCCCTCCAGTGAGGGAAGCTGTGGGAGCTCAGCAGGGTCTGTCTGTGTGGGAAGGATTTATTTATTTATTTATTTATTTTTTCTCTGTGTGTGCACAGATGTTTTATTTATGCCATGGATTATTTTATTTCACAGATTGTTTTATCTCACGGGTTTGGCTGCTCTGCCCTGGCAGGTGACTGATTTATTTCCCATTTTTAATGTGAGAAATGAGAGCAGGAGGGAAGAACCTCTCACGTTAATTAATTTGCTGTTTGAAGTGTTCAGTCTCAGTGGGGGCAGCCTGGGTGAGACCCGGTTTTCTCCATCTTTTTTCTTGGGATGGAGCAAAACCTCTCCACAGCAGGACATGGATCTGTTCAGGGAAACACGGAGTTTTCAGCAGGAGGAAAACATCCAAAACATCCCCCGAGGAGTCCCTGTTGTCTTGGGCTGCCATACAGGATGTGGCCAGAACTGTGAATTCTGTCCCCATCTCCTGCAGCCAGATGGGGCAGTGACCCTGATCTCCTGGCACATATTCTCTGCTAATGGGCCATCTTTAAACCAGCTGGGGCAATCATCTTTATCTTTCCACAGCCCATCCTCTATCCAGGAGATATCTCCTGTTAATGGGCCATTGTTAAAAACTGGGTGTGGCAGTGATTCCTATTGCTGTGGGAATATCTCCTGTCAATGGGTCATTGTTAAAAACTGGGTGTGGCAGTGATCGTTATCTCTGTGGGAATATCTCCTGTTAATGGGCCATTGTTAAAAACCAGCTGGGCAATCATCTTTATCTTCCCACAGCCCATCCTCCCTCCAGGAGATATCTCCTGTTCATGGCCATTGAGTCCCAGTGCATGGCTGATAAAATTACATCATCCCACTGGGAGATGCTCCAGCCAGGGGGAGGAGCCAAACATTTCCTACCCAGATAAAAACTGAGATTTTGGACACCAAGGAACCTTCTTTCCACTGGATTCCAGAGGGAAACCAGACCCTTCCACATCATCCCTGGAGCTTCAGAGGAAAACTGCACCTTCTACAGGAGCACTGCTCCAGCTGAACCACATCTGCCACTGCAGGAGGATGCAGCCACCATTGAATGGGACTGTGCCAACACCCTGACTGACTGACGGGTGTCAGCTTGGATTCTGACTGGGGCAGTGCTTTGGGATTGTTCTTTGTAATACTGCATTTCTATTTTAATTTTCCTAGTAAAGAACTGTTATTCCTAATTCCCATATCTTTGCCTGAGAGCCCCTTAATTTCAAAATTCTAATAATGATTTGGAGGGAGGGAGTTTACATTCTCCATTTCAAGAGAAGCTCCTGCTTTTATTGGCAGACACATGTCCTCCAAACCAGGACACCTGTCCCACACCCAGAGTAGCTGAGGCTGACTCTGCCTGCAGGAAAATTCCCAGTGACACGGGAGGTGTTGGATAAATCATCCTGGGCAGTGCATTCATCCCAAATTCAGCCTCACTGGGGCTGCACCACGGCATGGCTGGGGCTGGGGATGCCAGCTTTACTTCCGAGGGGACAAAACATTAATGGATTTCCTGAAGCTCCCAAACAGCACCCTAAAACTACCGAAAATACACTAAATGTCATCAAAAAACACCCTAAAACCGCCCTAGAACAGCCTAAAACTACCTCAAAATAGCCTAAAACTGCCTGAATTACACCCTAGAACTGCCTTAAAACACTAAAATTGCCCTAAAACAGCATAAAACTGACTGAAATACACCCTAAAACTGCCCTAAAACAGCCTAAAAACACCTCAAACATCCTAACACTGCCTCAAAACACCCCAAAACTGCCGAAATACACCCGAAAAGCATTGCACTTTCTCAGTTTAAGCATTCAAACCTTACAAACTCCGGGCATTTTTAAAGAATTTTGGGTCAGAACTGCTCCAAGTTTGTTCTCCATCATGCTGGGTGACATGCTGGCACTGTCAGATTGGATGGGGTCAGAGCTGGACTGTTTAACAAGACTGTATTGTATTGGAAAATTGTTATAAACATTTAGCAGGTAATTCAGACTGTGTGAGACCAGCCCTGCCCTCAGCAGGCAGATTCCATCCTGGGTGCCCGGCTGGGCAGAGCTGTGAGCCGGGCAGAGAGTTCCTGAGACAAGGAACAATCAACAATCCTTGGAGCCTCTGAAACCGTCTGCCTCAATCTCTCATCAGCAGCTTTGGGAAAGAACAGGATTTACAGCACTGCATGTCCTCCTGAGGGGATCTCAGGGCTAAGGAGACACCTCGGGCAGTGACACAAAAATCCCTTCCTTGGTCGCCCCTCCAGGAGATCCCAACCCAAAAACTCCTCCACAGGCTGGGCTGTGCCACCAGCCAGGAAGTTCTGAGCTTCCTCCCTTGACTCTGCTCAGATGTTTCAAAGACTTGCTTGGATTTTTTTTTTTCCTTTTAGATGTATATATTATTTTACACTTTCAACTCAGCACAGAAAGCTCCTCAAATTTTCCTCCAAGGGCTGAAATCTCTGTAATTACAGGCTGCAGTCAGGCAGGGGCTGCTGGAGCTCCTGCCCTGCCAGCAAAGCAGGTCAATTATGAGCTCTGAACCCACATCACCGGGGGGAAAGCTGGGCTGAGTTCTGCTCAATTAGTGCTGGAGCTGTCCTGGAAGAGAAAGGTGAATTGAGCTAATGGAGCTCTGCAGAGACACCTCCCATCAGCGCTGCAAAGGCTTTAATTTAATTTCTGATACTGCAGAAATTAACGATGTTTTGGCATCTAATCCACTTCAAAGCTGCAGGGGGACGTTCCTGAGGTTCCCCTCTTGTCTCTTCTCACCTCCAGCTCAGGGCTCGATTTAAAAGCCATGGGGAGGGTGCTGGGGCACAGAGTGAACTTGTAGGATGTTCTCACCTCTTTCCTGGGCTGAGGCTCGGGACAGAGTCTGGAATTATAGAGGGACAGGGTATGGAATTGTAGAGGGACAGGGTATGGAATTATAGAGGGACAGGGTATGGAATTGTAGAGTATGGAATTATGGAGGGACAGATTATGGAACTATAGAGGGACAGAGTATGAAATTATAGAGGGACACAGTATGGGATTATAGAGGGGACAGGGTATGGAACTATAGAGGGACAGAGTATGGATTTATGGAGGGACAGAATATGGAATTATAGATGGACACAGTATGGAAATATGGAGGGACAGGGTATGGGATTGTGGAGGAACAGAATATAGAATTATGGAAGGACAGAATATGGAATTGTAGAGGGACCGAGTATGGATTTATGGAGGAACAGAATATGGAATTATGGAGGGACAGGGCATGGAATTATAGAGGGACACAGTATAGAAATATGGAGGGACAGGATATGGGATTGTGGAAGGGCTCATTGGGCCGCTGCTTTCCCAGGATGAAGACCATTCCTCAGGTGCTCTCAGGTGACTCTCAAACATCCCAGAACCTCAAACCCCCTCAGCCAGAGGTTTTCTTTTTTTATAATCTTTTACCATCTCTACCCTTCTGAGCATGGAGTTTTGGAAGCAGCAAAAGCACCAAGGACAAAATTTGAAAGAGACTGAAAAATTTCTTTTCTCCAGCTGGTGAACGGGCACTTCTCACCCAGAGACCTCGTGGGTGGGAGGGCAGAGAGATTCCGTCACTGCAGGGGTGTGATCACCCATGCCCAGGCAGGGCAAAGGGGGAATTGTCCTGTCTGGGTTTGTCCCCAGGATGGGAAAAGCCAGTGGGGTGCTCCCCTGGAGAGGAAGAAGGCACCAGGAGAGCTCAGAGCCCCTGAAGGCGGCTCCAGGAGAGCTGCAGAGGGACTGGAGACAAGGTCTGGAGGGACAGGACACAGGGAATGGCTTCAAATTGAAAAAGTGGAGATTTGGATGGGATTTTGGGCAGGAATTGTTCCCTGGCAGGGTGGGCTGGGCTGGGATGGAATTGCCAGAGCAGCTGTGGCTGCCCTGGATCCCTGGCAGTGCCCAAGGCCAGGCTGGACACTGGGACAGTGGGGTGGCACTGGGTGGGATTTGGGATCCACCCAAACCCTCCTGTGGATCGGTGCCTCCGTGACCCTGAGCCATGGCTAGCCCTGGCAGCTCCCGAGTGCCCAGAGCTGCTGGAGAGGGAAAAGGAGCCAGGACAAGGCTGAGCCCACACAGCCAGATCCCCCCAGGGCGCCCCAGGCTCACCCCAGTTCCCTCCCCGTGTATCTCCCCGGGCTCACCCCCGCCCGGAGCAGGGATGCTGAAAGCTGCTGCCAGCTGGGTTTACTGCCCTGCTCCTCCCAGGGGGTCAGGAGCAGCCCCAACCCGCAGCATCCCTCTGCGGGACTCTGCGGGAGTCTTTGTGATGGGACAGATGGTCGGGGACAAAACTCAAGCGCTCTGTATAAACTAAATGTTATAATTGCGGTTTACTATAAAAGATCCTGCTAGGGGCTGCCTGGCACAGCCCAGAGCAGGGCAAAAAGAGATAAAAGGGGAGGAGAGAGAGAGAGAGAGAAGAGGGAGAAGAGAGCAAGAAGAGAGCCATTTCCCGTTTGCAATACAATAAATCTTCTTCCATGATGAATATTCTAATTTCCACTAACCAATGTAATACAAGATACAAATTCTATAGCATTTACATACAGCCTATAGGAATCCCTATATTAGCATAGTGTATTACATTTTAAACTCTAAAAACTAATCTTTGGACCCTGACAAGTCTTTCTGTGCCCTTTGGAGTTGCTCTCTGGCAGATTTGTTCTATCAAGAGGGGATTGCCTTCAGGGGCCATCCTATTGTTTCATGGTAATTCAGTAACTAAGGCTTGGCATCTCAAAAGTGGCTTTCATTTCAATCTCGCTTATGGTTTCAGAATCTGGGCATTCATATTTGCAAGATTTCTCTGTTTCATCTTTCCCAACATCCCCCAGCCCCACACAAAACCTGCTCCAAAAACACCCCCGGGACTGCAGGAATTGACACCTTTTGGGGTTTTTTTTCGTGCTAAACCGTGACCTGAAATGGCCCAGCAGTGCCTCAGCTGAGCCAGGGTTTATCTGAGCAGCTCCATCATCTCCCTCCTGCCCTGGACCTCAGCTCTGCCAACACCTCCCTGGCCACAGCCCTTCAGAACAGGTGGGGTCAGAGCAGAAAAGAAAAATATAAAAAAAAATCTGCCTTGCCAGGCAAGGCAGGGTTTGATTGCTGCTCCTGCAGCAGCCTGAGCTGGTTCATCCCTCTCCCTGAACAGAGCCGTGTCTGGTTTTATTAAGAAAAGACGTGGCTGTCTCTTTTTTTGAAAACGTTATTAAAATCCACGGTGAGATTTTCATTGGCAATGTATTCCAGGGCTTAATTATGCACTGTGTTAACAGGCTGGGTGTTTTTACATGTCTGAGAGAGGCCACGTGCTCCCACACTCTCTGAGCAGATTAAATAACCATACAAACGGATTCTTTCCACCTTTTCAGGGGATTGATGGAATTTTGGTGCATTGGACACCATGAGGATTTTCAGAGGGATCCTCAAATCCCTGGATGTGAAGCCTCTCCAGGCTATGAAACCCCTGGGGTTTGGAATTTGGTGATTTTTAAGGATTTCTAACCAGTGGGAGGTTGGAAGGCAAAGGTTTTTAAGGTCCCTCCAGCCCAAACCATCCTGTGTTTCTATAACTCATAAATATGTGGAGATAAGAAATGCTGCACTGATTTATAGAAAACCTTCACATCCATCTCAATAAGTGCCAGAAATTGTTGCTCCCCACTCATCCCAGCAATGCTTCCTGCAGAGTTTACCAGGAAAAAACTGATTTTCTGCCTTGTTTGTTCAAACCAACCCTTCCCTGTGGCTGCAGTGGCAGGGTGACAAATGTCCCTGCTCCAGAGGGCACTGTCCCAGCAGGGCACACATTTCCGGGGCTCTGGGCAGGGCTCACACCTGGGCAGGGGCTCTGCCCTCCCAAAGCACCAGCACAGCACAGGTTTTGTGCCTCCCCAAAATTCTGGGACACTCAAATTTTCTCATGGAGCTGTGGCAGCCCCTGGACCCCTGGCAGTGCCCAAGGCCAGGCTGGACACTGGGGCTGGAGCAGCTGGGACAGTGAAAGTGTCCCTGGGGTGGCACTGGGTGGGATTTGGGGTCCCTCCCAACCCAAACCAAACCAGGATTCCCCATCCCATGAGAAACAGATCCAACCCTGATGAATGACAGAACCACACAATTAATCAGGTTGGAAAAGGCCTCCAAGATCATCAAATCTGTGCCTGATCTCGTCCCCAGCCCAGAGCTCTCAGTGCCACATCCAGGAATTCCTTGGGCACCTCCAGGGATGGGGATCCAAACCCCCCTAGGCAGTTCCAGTGCCTGATCACCTTTCCATGGGGAAATTTTCCCCAATATCTAACCTGGATCTCCCCTGAGCGGTTCCCTCTGCTCCTGTCCCTGTTCCCTGTTCCCAGAGCCTGACCTTGGGCTGTCCCCTCCTGGCAGGGAGTTGTGCAGAGCCACAAGGGCCCCTGAGCCTCCTTTTCTCCAGCTGAGCCCTCTCCCAGCTCCCTCAGCCTCTCCTGGGGCTCAGCTCCTTCCCCAGCTCCATTCCCTGCCCTGGACTCTCTCCAGCCCCTCCAGGTCCTTCCATGAAGATTAAATTTATCAGATTTCGGATTCACTCTTGGCTCCACCTGCACATCCCGGGCTCCACAGGAGCCTCCTGGTTTCAATATTCCCAATTTTCATTTTCTGTACCCAGAACAAACCTGAAAATGAACCTGCCCCACCTGACTGCTGGAAAATGCTGTTTATTCACCTCCTTAATTTTGCTTCTGTGGTATAATGATAATGATAATAATAACAAGAGAAGACACAAGAAAACAACCAGGAAAAATTAAGGCCATTTTGTTTATCTGCATCAACATGAAATGGCAAATGAGGTTGTTAAAACTTTGGAGTTTAAAAGTTGTAGCATCTTCCAGGATTAAATCAGAACTGGTCACATGGGTTTGAATAAATAAAAAAAATTTAAAACTCTGCCTGGCTCCTTGGCTGGGAGAAGCTGATTTTTGTTCCTATAAACAACAGTAGCGTGGAGAATAAACAAATAATATTCTAATTGCTTCTATGATTGCAGAGCAGAGCACTAGGCTGGATTATAACTGAAAACAACAATGAATTCTGGAGATAAATCTCGTGAAAAGTAAAATGTTTCAAGAGCTGAGCTTTCCCCTGTTACAAATGCTGACATCACATTCTTTTCCTGATTTTTAACTCATTTTCCCTGGGTGATGCCCATGCTGGCTTAACACCTTGAGGCAAACCCACCCCCCTTAAATTCCTCTTAACAACGTGGCTTAAATTTCCTGAGGACAGGGAATTTCAACACCTTTCTTCAAAACTCAAATATTAAAATGCATTTTAAATCCTTGTGTCAGTCCTGGGCCTCCACGAGCCTCAATTCACCCAATCTTTGATTGCCCATTTGGTGCTGGGTTTGAAATCCCTGGATTTGAAACCTCCCTGGGATATCAAACCCTGGGGTCTGGTATTTGCTGATTTTTAAGGATTTTCCAAGCCTCTCTGAGATATCAAACCCTTGGAATTTGGTGGTTTTTAAGGATTTTCAGGAGTGGAAGATTGGAATTAGATGGTTTTTAAGGTCCCTCAACCCAAACCAAGCTGTGATTCTATAACTCATCAATATATGGAGAAAAGGAAACCTTTTCCTCCAAACCTGACCATCTGTGGATGCTCCTCTGCACATTTTAATTTATTTTTTTTCTTAAAATTCTCAAAGAATAATGGAGCCCTTGACCAAACCATGCACAGACAGTAAATTGTCTCATCCACATGCACCTGGAAACACCGCAGAGCATCCTGGAAAAAATTCCAAGGGGGGAACAACATCCCAAAACCAAAGTGTTCCTGAGCAGGCTGTGGAGGAAGGGCTGTTGTTGGTTTTCCCAGTGGATTTTCCTGATCCATGCCCAGTGTGTTTTAAGGGATTATGGATTAAAGACAATAAAATATGAAGGATGGCATTTGGAAAAGCAGCTTCCCTTTCCCTGCTGGGTTTGCTTGGGGATCTCTTGGGATTGGTTTTGTTATTTTGGGATCTGGGTCTTCTGGAGCACAACATTTCCTGAAGGAAGAAGTGCTCCAGCCTGAATACTCCAAATGCTTTTTGGAAACTGGAAGGTGGAAATACCCCAGGAAATCCTGGAGGATTTTGAGCTGAAATCCTTCCCAGTGAGGGGCTGGGATTCCCAGAGCAGCTGTGGCTGCCCTGGACCCCTGGTGCTGCATCTGAGGGTCCAGGGTTCAAGTCCCTGTTCGGGCGCCATTTGTTGCATCTAAGGTGTTGCTTGGGGTGAATGAGCAGGAAAGGCCTTTTACAAAGATGTTTATTTTCAGCATAGATTTAGGGTTCAGGGAACAAAAGCAAGGCTTCTTGTGAGGGTCTGTGTTTGGTACATGGGCTCAGCAGGGCGGGGAGAGCCTCAGGGACCAATTACCAAGGGACACGGGGGTGCTACAAGGGAAGGGCCAAGGCAAAGGACCAACAGGGAATTAGGGTGGGAGTGACCAAAAGGGGTTAACAGGGACAGGGAGAGGGCCCAGGCTTGACTCAGGGAACAGAACAGGGGTTGCATTCCTTAACTGGGAAAACTTCTTTGGGTCTCCAGACCTGGAAGTGTCCAAGGCCAGGCTGGAGCACCCTGGGACAGTCCCTGCCCATGGAAAGGGATGGATTTAAGGCCCCTTCCAACCCAAACCCATCTGGGATTCCAGGAACGAGTTTTTTCCCATGGAATTACACCCAGGATCCCCATGGAACTCCCCAGGAAAGCAGGGATCTGATCTTGGCTGGGCTGGACCTGGAGGCCCTTCCCTGGCTCAGGGCCAGGAGCTCTGGGGCTGCAAATGCCAAGGGATATTTTGGGATTACTGCGTGGAACTGCTAAGCCAAGCTGCCATAACATCTAACCCTGGTTTAATTCTGAACTCAGAATTCTGTGCTCAGGGGTTCCCAAATGAAAGCAGAGCCTTTCCATTCCTAAAAGCTGGAATTTGGGAATGCCCAGCAGGAGGTCTAGGCTGGATCTCACACAGGATCTGCTCAGTTCTGAAGGACAAAATCCTCTGGAATTTTCAGAATTAATGCTCTTTTCAGCTCCAAACCCCCTGGGACAGCTTCACTTTCCAAGCAGCTCCGTGAGGCAGGGAGGAGCATCTTGGGAGAAATTCTAAAAATATCCCCTCTGGTTGCCACAGCAAAGAACCCAAACATGCCCAAAAATATTTCAATGCAAACAGAACCTGGAGTTCACTTTTTTCTGCCTCCTCTCCCAGGACCACGACCTGCCATGGTTTGGTTACAGCAGCAGAGAATTCAAATCCAACAAATTTTCTTCTCACTGGGTTTCATCCATGCCTTGTGCCAGGTTTGAGCCTGGTTTCCTGCAGCTGCCAGGAGTTTCAGTCCATTAAAACAGGAATTTCACAACTCTGAATGTAAAAAAACACCAACAGCTTCCTAATTTTGTCTGTGTGACCTCAGAGCCTGGGCACCCTCCAGGCCATCAAAATAAAGGATTTTAGGAGCTGCTCTCTGCTTCTCCCAGCCCTGGTACATGCACAGGTACCAACCCAGCCTGTGGGTTCCCAGGGAACCCAGGGAATTGCTGAGTGCCAGGGCAGATCAGTGAGCAGCTCCTGGGTGTGAATGGTGTGATGAGCCCAGCTTTGCTGAGCCCAGCTTTGCTGAGCCCAGCTTTGCCTTCCTGAATGTCAGGGGAGAGCTGCAGCCTCTCTGCTGGGCAGCTCCACCTCAGGGCTCACATTCTGCAGCAATTCCTGAGCTCCAGAGCTGCTGCTGCCTCCTGGGCCAGCCCCAGCTGCCCCCAGCAGGACTCTGCAGCCCAGCTCCACCAGCCAAGCCCCAAACCCCAAATTTTTTGTCCTCTGCAGCTCCTGCCAAACCAAACCCATCGAAATCCAGATGTCTCCAGGTGAGGATTGATTCGGGTTTGGCAGCTCCTGGAGCTATGAGGTGAAGCTTTGGGAACATCCTAACAGGGATTCTGAGCTTTTGAATCACTCCCCATTTCTTGCTTTGGGAACACACCAGCAGCTCTGGGATTAGGGACTCAGTTCTGAATTTTCCTCATTTTTCTCCCATTCCTTGCTTTGGGAATATCCTAGCAGCTCTGGTATTAGGAACTTACTTCTGAATTTTCCCCACTGTTCCACCATTTCTTGCTTTGGGAACACCCTAACAGCTGTGGGATTAGGGACTCTTGAGTTTCCCCCCCTGTTCTCCCATTTCTGGTTTTGGGAACAGCCCAGATGCTGTGGGATTAAGGACTCTCAAAGTGCTCCCTCATTTTCCATTTTGGGAAGATCCCACAGCTGTGGGATGAGGTGCCCATCCAAGTTTTCTCCATTTTCCCCATTTCTCTCTTTGGGAACATCAAGAGCTGTGGGATTAGGGACTCAGTTCTGAGTTTTTTCCCATTTTTTCCCCCCATTTATCGCTTTGGAGGAAGAGGAAGGCTGGAGGTGAACGGGGCCTCCTTCAGCCCGAGCCCAGGGAATCCCAGGATCACCAAGACTGGACAAGATCAAGGCCAACCATCAACCCAGTGCCATTAAACTGTGTCCCCAAGTGCCACGAAACTGTGTCCCCAAGTGCCACTAAACTGTGTCCCCAAGTGCCTCAGCCACAGGAGGAACGCTGGGGGGTGTGGAAAGGTGAAGGCCAGAGCAGAAGGAAGGTCCCAGGTGAGGGTCAGAGCAGAGGTCAAGGTCAGAAGTGAAGCTCAGAGCTGCAGCACCCAGATCCTGGAGCACCACCCATCCCCCTGCTGGAGGAGCTCTCATACCCACAAATTCCTTTTCATGGCTCTCTTACCCAGTGGGAAATCCCAATGATCCCAAATCCCAGTGCCCCACACTCCTATCCAGTGAGAAATCTCAAATCCCAGTGCCCCACAGTCTTACCCAGTGGAAACCCCAAAGATCCCAAATCCCAGTGCCCCACACTCCTATACAGTGAGAAATCCCAAATCCCAGTGCCCCACACTCCTATCCAGTGGGAAATTCCAAAGATCTAAAATCCCAGTGCCCCACACTCTTACCCAGTGAGAAATCCCAATGATCTCAAATCCCAGTGCCCCACACTCCTATCCAGTGGGAAATCCCAAAGATCCCAAATCCTAGTGCCCCACACTCTTATTCAGTGGGAAATCCCAGTGATCCGAAATCCCAGTGCCCCACACTCCTATCCAGTGAGAAATCCCAAATCCCAGTGCCCCACACTCTTACTCAGTGAGAATTCCCAATGATCCCAAATCCCAATGATCCCAAATCCCAGTGCCCCACACTCCTATCCAGTGGGAAATCCCAAAGATCTCAAATCCCAGTGCCCCACACTCCTATCCAGTGGGAAATCTCAAATCCCAGTGCCCCACAGTCTTACCCAGTGAGAAATCCCAAAGATCCCAAATCCCAGTGCCCCACACTCCTATCCAGTGAGAAATCCCAATGATCCCAAATCCCAACACCCCACAGACTCCAAGTGGCAGAAGCCACCAACCTGCTCTAAAAAATGTGTGTTCTGGGCAAAATTATCCAAAAAGTGCATGGGAGAAACCCCCCAGGGTTAAACACCAAACAACCCAAGGGCTCCGAAATCCAGGGACAGACACGAGGAACCTTCCAGAGCTCTGACACAGAGCCAAGGCCAGGCCAGGAAAAACAGGGTAAGAAATGGTGGCAGGTTTTCATGTGCCACCTGCACAGCCTGCACGCTCTGCAGGGCCCTGAACACAAACACACAGCCCTTTCCTGGCTGGGGAGGAACAGCCCTGGCTTGTTCTCCTGCCAGCCAGGCTGCAGCTGCTGGTGGAGCAGCCACGGCCAGGCTGGGACTCGCTGCCCCCTCCGCCCCCCTTTTCTTTCCACAGTGTTTGTAGGTTTATGAATGAGGCATTGATGGTGCCCCAAACCTCAGCTACCCACCTTGGAGGGAGAGCTAAAATTAGCTGGAGTTTATTCCCCGAGCTGTCAGGAGGGAAGACAGCTCATGTGGGATGCTGGAGATCCGGCAGGCAAAACAGCATTCCCAAAAAAACCAGGGCCGGTGCTGCACCCCCTGTGAGGGCTCCTGGGTTTGCACACACCCCACAGCCCCATTTATCCAAAAACTGGGTTATTCCTGGAAAGTCCAGCAGGGTTAAGCTGTGCCAGAACATCCAAGCAGCTTCTGGGAGCAGAGGAGAACCAAGGCACAGAAGAGCAAGAAAAAGAATAAGAGTAAGAGTAAGAGTAAGGAATAAGGAATAAGGAATAAGGAATAAGGAATAAGAATAAGGAATAAGGAATAAGGAATAAGGAATAAGAATAAAGAAATACAGAATAAGAATAAGAATAAGAATAAGAATAAGAATAAGAATAAGAATAAGAATAAGAATAAGAATAAGAAGAGTAAGGAATAAGGAATAAGAATAAGGAACAAGGAATAAGGAATAAGGAATAAGGAATAAGGAATAAGAATAAAGAATACAGAATAAGAATAAGAATAAGAATAAGAATAAGAATAAGAATAAGAATAAGAATAAGAATAAGAGTAAGAATAAGAGTAAGGAATAAGGAATAAGGAATAAGAATAAAGAATAAAGAATAAGAATAAGAGTAAGGAATAAGGAATAAGAATAAAGAATAAAGAATAAAGAATAAAGAATAAAGAATAAAGAATAAAGAATAAAGAATAAAGAATAAAGAATAAAGAATAAAGAATAAGAAATAAGGAATAAAGAATAAGAATAAGAAATACAGAATAAGAATAAGAGTAAGGAATAAGGAATAAGGAATAAGGAATAAGGAATAAGGAATAAGGAATAAAGAATAAAGAATAAGGAATAACAATAAGGAATAAGAATAAGGAATAAGAATAAGAAATACAGAATAAGAATGAGGAATAAGGAATAAAGAATAAGAATAAGAATAAGAATAAGAATAAGAATAAGAATAAGAATAAGAATAAGGAGAGCAGTGACTGACTTGAATTTCCATCCCCAAATCATTTTAGAGGCAGTAAGTACAGAGCTGACGTCCCTTATCATGGACAAATAGGATAGAGCAGGACATTTTACCAGCAAAGAATTGGGGGAAAAGGAAAAGAAACTTCATTTTCACTTCAAATGGGATCAGGGAATTCATGCTCCGTGGGACAGGGACAGAGCCAGGCTCAGGCTGGAGCTCAGGGAAAGGGTGCTGGCAGCACCCAGAGGTGCTGGCACTGCCCAGGCTCCCCAGGCCAGAGCTCCAGGGATGGCAGGGGGGATTGCTGGGGTCCAGGAGCTGGATCTGTGATCCTGCGGGATCCCACTCGGGATTTCTGTGATCCTGTTCTGGGATTCTCCAATCCATCACCTGCAGTTTTCCGTGGGTAACCCCAGCACCCCTCAGCACCCACCAGCAAAGGGCACCAGGGCTGGCACAGCCCCTCCCTCCCCTTCCCAACCTTCGCTCACATTTCATCTCCTCCACTCTGCTTCCAAAATTTCATAAATCTAATCCCAGCAGGTCACGAGTTCATTGATCATGTCCCGCGGTGCCAGTTCCGGGGATCCCAAAGGGATTCCCCGCACGGCCCGGAGCTCTCCCTCCCTCCTTCCCCTCCAGAAAATCTCCTGCGGCGTAACCAGTGATCTGTGTCAGCCCCCAGCAGCAGATCCCTGGAAATTCAGGTTTTTTTCACCAAAATTGATGACCTGGGGTCATCCAATCCATGTCCTCCAACTACAGCTTTTGCCTCCTCCTGTTCTTCCCTCCTCAGCAAACGATTCTTTTTATTCCCTGTAGCAAAGAAACCGCTCAACTATTTTTGGTAGGTTGTTTTGTTGCTTTTTTTTTTTTTTCCCCGCACCAGGAACAAGCTGTGTGAATTCAGGAGAAACGAGACGATTTTGACAGGCCAGCAGCTTTCACTCCCTGCACCGACCTCCCTTCCCTGGTGCTGATTCCCGAGCCGAGCTCAGAGCACGGAGCATCCCGCGCTCCCTCGGGCTGTCCCGGCCCCGGTGACACCCACCACAGCACCGGGATGTTTCACCTTTTTCCTTTTTTTCCTTTTTTCCCCCTTTTTTCCCCTTTTTTCCCATTTTTCCCCATTTTTCCCCCATTTTTTCCCCATTTTTTCCCTATTTTTCCCATTTTTTCCCCTATTTTTTCCCCTCTTTTTTCCCCTTTTTCCCCCTTTTTCCCCTATTTTTCCCCCTTTTTCCCTTTTTCCCATTTTTTCCCTTTTTTCCCCATTTTTTCCCCTTTTTCCCTTTTTTCCCTTTTTCCCCTTTTTCCCCTTTTTCCCGGTTTTCCTTTTTTCCCCATTTTCCCCTTTTTTCCCTTTTTCCCTTTTTTCCCCTTTTTTCCCATTCCTCTTTTCCCCTTTTTCCCTCTTTTTCCCCTTTTTTCCCTTTTTCCCCATTTTCCCCCTTTTTCCCCTTCTCCCCTTTTTTCCCCATTTCTCCCTTTTTTCCCCATTTTCCCTTTTTTCCCCATTTTCCCCTTTTTCCCCATCTTTCCTTTTTTCCCCATTTTTCCCCTGTTTTTCCCCTTTTTCCCCCTTTTTTTCCCCCATTTTTTCCCCTTTTTCCCATTTTTTCCCCCTTTTTCCCATTTTCCCCCTTTTTCCTCCTCCTTTGTTCCCCTTTTTTTCCTCCTTTTCCCCTTTTCCCTTTCTCAGCATCTCCGCTCGGGGTGATGAATCCTGCCCATCAGCTCTGCCCCAGCGCAGCTGTTTACAAACACCCTAAAGCCGATCCCAGCCCCGTTTCATCCCCATTGTGTCGCGCTCCAGCTGCCCGAGGAGTTTTTGCTCAGCTCCTGGCCCCGCACCAAAATTCGGGATGACAGACTGCCAAAAAGGACGGCGAGGGAGGGGCTGCGGGGCGGCCAGACGAGGCAGCAGATGAATTTATTGCATTTATTGCGCCGGGAAGGGCGGGCAGGAGCCAGAGCCGGCTGAGGGGACGCTGCAAGGAGCCCTCGGAAGGGAAGGTCGGTGGATAATCAGATTTAGCCGAGGATGGAGGCGGCTCCGAGCTGTCCCTGCCCCCGGGGAGCACAACCTGTCCCTGCGCTCAGCCAGGGCTGCCCCACCACCCTCCATCCTGAAAAAGATGAGTCTTCTGCAGGAGCAGCAGCAATACCTTCCCCAGCCTCAGAGTTTTCCATCCTGTGCCACCACATTTTACCCGGGACAATAAATTCCCCAGAGGCCGGGTGCAGCCGAGGCTGTGGAAATTGGTATCCATGTCCTATGGATAAAGCTCCAAAGGATGAGCCAACAATCCCATTTTCCACTCCAGGCCCGTGCTCACCTCTCTCACATCACCCAAGTGAGCCCCAGTCCTTAAAACCCACCCAACACCGACACCAGACCCGGGACTGAGTCCCCGAAATTATCCCAGGGCTGATCATGTCCATGCTCTGCAGAGCTCCATGAGCAGCACTTCACTCCCACAAACTTCCCCAAAGCTGGGCAGGCAGCATCCCCTGGGAAGGCAAAACTCCCCCAGCAAATGAGGAGATTTTGTGAAGTTTGCCAGGGGAAAAGGCAGAGCTGCAGGGGAGGTGGGATTTGGGAACTGCTGGTCATGTTCAAGGGCAGACACCCAGCAGCAGCTCCTGTTTCTCAATATTTTACATTTTCAGCTGCTGGATAAAGAGCCAGGAGGAAAATCACATCAGCTCCACCCTCACCCTGCAAACCACAACTGCTGGGACCAGAAAATCAGTGTATGGGATCCCCTACAAACCACAGCAGAGCCCTCTGCCAGAAACAAAGTGAAAATCCAAATCTGGACCAGCCCCTACCCCTCAAAACATCTTTCAGTGCTCAGCAGCAATCCCTGCTCCAGGGACTGCGACCCCCTGGGGCTGTGTCACCTCAGAGGGACACAGAACACAGGAACCCCACAGCAAGCAAAGAAACCATCACAGAACCTGGGCTCAATCCCAAAGCCTTGAGGACACTGAACTGTGATCCCACACCCCAAAATCCCAAAATCCCTGCAGGCACAGGTCTGTGATCCCCACACCCCAAAATCCCTGAGAGCACAGGGTCTGTGATCCCACATCCCAAAATCCCTGCAGCAGGCACAGGGTCTGTGATCCCACACCCCAAAATCCCTGAGAGCACAGGGTCTGGGATCCCACATCCCAAAATCCCTGAGAGCACAGGTCTGTGATCCCACACCCCAAAATCTCTGCCCAGGCACAGGTTTGTGATCCCCACACCCCAAAATCCCTGAGAGCACAGATTTGTGATCCCACATCCCAAAATCCCTGCAGCAGGCACAGGGTCTGTGATCCCACATCCCAAAATCCCTGAGAGCACAGGTCTGCAATCCCACACCCCAAAATCCCTGCAGCAGGCACAGATTTGTGATCCCACACCCCAAAATCTCTGCAGCAGGCACAGATTTGTGACCCCACATCCCAAAATCCCTGCAGCAGACACAGGTTTGTGATCCCACACACCAAAATCCCTGCAGCAAGCACAGGTTTGTGATCCCACACCCCAAAATCTCTGCAGCAGGCACAGGGTCTGTGATCCCACATCCCAAAATCCCTGAGAGCACAAGTTTGTGACCCCACACCCCAAAATCCCTGCAGCAGGCACAGGTGTGTGATCCCCACACCCCAAAATCCCTGAGAGCACAGGGTCTGTGATCCCCACACCCCAAAATCCCTGAGACCACAGGGTCTGTGATCCCCACACCCCAAAATCCCTGCAGCAGGCACAGGTCTGTGATCCCACACCCCAAAATCCCTGCAGCAGGCACAGGGTTTGTGACCCCACACCCCAAAATGCCTGAGAGCACAGGGTGTGTGATCCCCACACCCCAAAATCCCTGCAGCAGGAACAGATTTGTGATCCCACACCCCAAAATCTCTGCAGCAGGCCCTGGGGCCATGGCTGAGCTCTTACCTGCGGGGAAGCTGCTACAGGTGCATCCTCTGAGAGGTGGAGGAGACTCAGGTGCTCACAGGAAAAGGGTGCCTGGGGTGGGAAAGAGGAGACTTTGGTGAGATGAGCAGCTTGGAATGGGTGTCACTGTATCCCAGAGTCCTCCCAGCCTCCCCAAACCAGGGATTTTATTCCTTGCTCCCAAATCAAGGATTTTATTCCTTGCTCTCAAATCAGGGATTTTATTCCTTGCTCCCAAATCAGAGATTTTATTCCTTGCTCCCAAATCAAGGATTTTATTCCTTGCTCTCAAACCAGGGATTTTATTCCTTGCTCCCAAATCAGGGATTTTATTCCTTGCTCCCAAATCAAGGATTTTATTCCTTGCTCCCAAATCAAAGATGTTATTCCTTGCTCTCAAACCAGGGATTTTGTTCCTTGCTCCCAAATCAGGATTTTATTCCTTGCTCCCAAATCAAAGATTTTATTCCTTGCTCCCAAACCAGGGATTTTATTCCTTGCTCCCAAATCAAGGATTTTATTCCTTGCTCCCAAACCAGGAATTTTATTCCTTGCTCCCAAATCAAGGATTTTATTCCTTGCTCTCAAACCAGGGATTTTATTCCTTGCTCCCAAACCAGGGATTTTATTCCTTGCTCCCAAATCAAAGATTTTATTCCTTGCTCCCAAATCAGGGATTTTATTCCTTGCTCTCAAATCAAGGATTTTATTCTTTCCTCCCATCCACACTTCAGGGATTTTCCCTGCTTGTCCTTTCCCTCCTTATCTCAACCCTTCTGTCACTATTTTGGATTTGTCTTCATCTTTTAGGCATTTTTTCCCCTGTGCTCTCCTCTCCTCACTAGCAACCAAACCATTTAGGAGGAACAGAACTGCAGAGTTTCCTTTGCACGTGGAATGAGAGACACAAAGACGAGGCACAGGAGCCTGGCTGGTGCTGGGGTTTCTGCTTCTCCTAAAATCAGATCCTGAGTGCAAATTCTACCCTATCCTGAGCAATTCAGAGCTGGGAGTGCAAATTCAGTCCCATCCTGAGTAATTCAGACCTGAGTATAAATTCAACCCCATCCTGAGTAATTCAGAGCTGGGAGTGCAAATTCAGTCCCATCCTGAGTAATTCAGACCCTGAGTGCAAATTCAACCCAATCCTTAGCAATTCAGATCCTGAGTGTAAATTCAGTCCCATCCTGAGTAATTCAGAGGTGGGAGTGCAAATTCAATTCCATCCTGAGCAATTCAGAGCTGGGAGAGCAAATTCAAACCCATCCTGAGCAATTCAGAGCTGGGAGTGTAAATTCAACCCCATCCTCAGTAATTCAGACCCTGAGTGTAAATTCAACCCCATCCTGAGTAATTCAGAGCTGGGAGTGCAAATTCAACCCATCCTGAACAATTCAGAGCTCAGAGTCCAAATTCAATCCATCCTGAGTAATTCAGAGCTGAGTGTGTAAATTCAGCCCCATCCTGAGCAATTCAGAACTGGGAGTGTAAATTCAGTCCCATCCTGAGCAATTCAGATTCTGAGTGCAAATTCAACCCATCCTGAGCAATTCAGAGCTGAGAGTGCAAATTCAATCCCATCCTGAATAATTCAGAGCTGGGAGTGCAAATTCAACCCCATCCTGAGCAATTCAGAGCTGGGAAATAAAGCTGAGCTCTGCTCTGGGCACAGCCAAGGATGGTTCATCCACTCCCAGCCTCAGTGGGGCTAAACTTTAATAAAAGAGTAAATGGGAAATAAATGGGAAAGGTTATGGAAAGGTACCCAGGAAAAATAATGTTCAAAATGCTGGGGCCAGCTTAACAAAGTTCAGAGAATCCCAGAACGGTTTGGGTGCACAGGGACCTTAAATCCCACCCAGTGCCACCCCAGGGACACCTCCCACTGTCCCAGTGCTCCCAGTGTCCAGCCTGGCCTTGGGCACTGCCAGGGATCCAGGGCAGCCACAGCTGCTCTGGGAATCCATCCCAGCCCTGCCCACCCTCCCAGAGAGGAATTTCTCCCTAATATCCACTCCAAACCCATCCTCATTTAGGCAGAGCTGTGTCCCTGTGTCCCCCCGGGGAAGCGACAGGCACGGCGGGCTCTGCACCAGCGCCCGGAGCTCCGTCCCACGGGATTTCGTGACATCCTCCCGCGGGGGAGCTGCGCCGACCAGCAGCTGGGCCGCTCGGCTCTTCCCCTTCCCAGCCCTGCCCCTCCTGCCCTCCAGGGCCGCCCCCTGCTCAGCAGGACTGCCAACCCTGCCCGAATCCGAGATTCCTGCCCCGAATCCGAGTTTTCCTGCCCCAAATCCGAGGTTCCTGCCCAAATCCGAGATTCCTGCCCCAAATCCGAGATTCCTGCCCCAAATCCGAGTTTTTCTGCCCCAGATCCGAGATTCCTGCCCCAAATCAGTTTCCTGCCCCGAATCCGAGATTTCCTGCCCCAAATCCGAGATTCCTGCCCCAAATCCAAATTTTCCTGCCCCAAATCCGAGATTCCTGCCCAAAATCCGAGATTCCTGCCCCAAATCCGAGATTCCTGCCCTGAATCCCAGTTTTCCTGCCCCAAATCCGAGATTCCTGCTCAAATCCGAGATTTTCCTGCCCCAAATCCGAGATTCCTGCCCCAAATCCGAGATTTCCTGCCCCGAATCCGAGTTTTTCTTCCCGAATCCGAGTATTCCTGCCTCAAATCCGAGATTCCTGCCCCAACTGAGATTCCTGCCCCCAAATCCGAATTTCCTGCCCGAAATCCGAGTTTTCCTGCCCCAAATCCGAGATTCCTGCCCCGAATCCGAGATTCCTGCCCCCAATCCGAGTTTTCCTGCCCCAAACTGAGTTTCCTGCCCCGAATCCGAGATTCCTGCCCCAAATCCGAGATTCCTGCCCCAAATCCGAGATTCCTGCCCCGAATCCGAGATTCCTGCCCCAAATCCGAGTTCTGCCCCAAACTGAGATTCCTGCCCCAAATCCGAGTTTTCCTGCCCCAAATCCGAGATTCCTGCCCCAAACTGAGATTCCTGCCCCAAATCCGAGTTTTCCGCCCCAACCGAGATTCCTGCCCCGAATCCAAGATTCTGCCCGAATCCGAGATTCCTGCCCCAAATCCGAGATTCCTGCCCCAAATCCGAGATTTCCTGCTCAAATCCAGGAGGGCACTCACTGCTGCTGTCCCCCAAATCCAAATTTTTCTGTCCCAAACTGAATTTTTCTTGACCCTAATCCGTGGGAACGCACTGCTGCCGTCCTCCAAATCCAAGTTTTTCCTGCTCAAATCCAGGAGGACAAGCACTGCCCCAAATCCGAGTTTTCTGCCCCGAATCCGAGTTTCTCGGCCCCAAATCCGAGTTTTCCTGCCCCGAATCCGAACTTTTCCGCCCCAAATCCGGGTTTTCCTGCCCCAAACGCGGGAGGTCACGCTCTGCTGCTGTCCCCTGTCCCTGTCCCGCCCCGCTGGTGGCCCGCACACCCCGCGGTGCCCGCGCAGCTCGGGGCAGGCAGCACGAAACGCTGGCTCCGCACAGCGCTGCTCCGTTTTACCTCCTGCAGTGCTTGGAAAACATTTGGGGGGACCAGGCGGGACGCGCTCACGTTCCAGCTGCAGAAATAGCGCGGCTCTGCAGAGCTCCAGAGCTGCCGTGGAGCTCCTCAGCCTGTCCCTGTGCGGGGAGAGCCCCGGGGAGGGACAGCGGGATCCCGCACCCCGGGATGGATAAATTCGGGAAGGGCTCCTCCATCCCGGGATGGATCCCTGTGGGGAAAGCAGAGCAGAATCCCGCACCCGGGATGGATAATTTCAGGAAGGGCTCCTCCATCCCGGGATGGATTCTTTGGGGAAAGGAGAGCAGGATCCCGCATCCCGGGATGGATAAATTCAAGAAGGACTCCTCCATCCCATGATGAATTATTTGGGGAAAGGCAGAGCAGAATCCCACACCCGGAATGGATCCTTTGGGAAAGGCAGAGCAGAATCCGGATCCCGGGATGGATCCCGTGGGGAATTCAGAGCAGAATCCCGCACCCGGGATGGATCCCGTGGGGAATTCTGAGCAGAATCCCGCACCCGGGATGGATCCCGTGGGGAATTCAGAGCAGAATCCCGCACCCGGGATGGATCCCGTGGGGAAGGCAGAGCAGAATCCCGCACCCGGGATGGATAATTTCGGGAAGGGCTCCTCCATCCCGGGATGGATCCCGTGGGGAAAGGCAGAGCAGAGCTCTCGATCCCGGGATGGATGATTTCAGGATCCATCAAACACCAGCACAGCACCAAACTCCTTTTTACTATCTTTTCACACATTTTCTGTCATTAATTTACATTTTTACCCATCATTCTTGTTTTAAAGCCCTGGTTTTTTGGAGGTGGGGTGTTGCAGTGTGCTCCTTTGCCCCAGGGCAGCCCTTTCCCTCCTGGACCCACCGAGGTGTTTTGGATGCTGGCAAAGCCCAGGATTCATCAAACACCAGCACAGCACCAAACCCTGTGTCACTCTTTTCCCACCATCAATCCACAGTTTCTGCCCTTCATTCCCGTGGGATTTAAGGCTCTGGATTTTGTTGGAGGAGACAAACAGAGCCCAGGATCCATCAAACACCAGCACAGCACCAAACTCTTTTTGACTATCTTTTCACACTTCTTCTGTCATTAATCCACACTTTTCCCCCATCATTCTTTATTTTAACGCCCTGGTTTTTTGGAGGTGGGGTGTTGCAGTGTGCTCCTTTGCCCCAGGGCAGCCCTTTCCCTCCTGGACCCACCAAAGTGCTCTGGATGCTGGCAGAGCCCAGGATCCATAAAACACCAGCACAGCACCAAACTCTTTTTGACTATCTTTTCACACATTTTCTGTCATTAATCCACACTTTTCCCCATCATTCTTGTTTTAAAGCCCTGTTTTTTTGGAGGTGGGATGTTGCAGTGTGCTCCTTTGCCCAGGGCAGCCCTTTCCCTCCTGGACCCACCGAGGTGTTTTGGATGCTGGCAGAGCCCAGGATCCATCCCAGCTCCGGGCTGGTCGTTATGGCAACCCAGCCCGAGTGTCTGGAGCCTGGAGCATCGCCAGCCCGGGTTGTCACTGGCAACACGAGCCCCTCCCAGCCCGGCGACATCCCCGCCCGCCCGGCGGCACCTGCGGGCAGCAGAGATGGCCTGAGGTGTCCCCGAGCTCCTCCGGGGGGGATCTTCACCCTCCCGAACCCAGCTCGTGGTTCCATCCCGAACAGATGGCGCTGAGGGAGGGACAGAAATCATCCGAGCCCCTGCGAGAGGGCTGAGCCCTGCCCAGAGCCCGGCAGCAGCAGATGGCCGGGCAGGGAGCAGGGCTGGGGCGGAGGTGCCCTCGGAGCCCTGGGCCGGGATGTGGCACCAGGCAGCGCCAGGGCGGGGCTGGGACTGCCTGGAAATCCGGGCTTGCCGTGGAGAGACAGGAAAACATCACAGCTCGGGGAGAGCCCCAAGGCAGCTCCTTCCCTCCTGGGCTGCAGCTCCAGGGATGCTGGCAGAGCCCAGGAGCCAAAAACACCAGCACAGCACCGAGCCCTGTCTCAGACTCTTCTCCCACCATTAATCCACAGTTTTTGCCCTTCACTCCTGATTTAAGGCTCTGGATTTTTGGTGGGAGGGAGACAAAACAGAGCCCAGGATCCATTAAAACACCAACACAGCACCAAACCCTGTGGAACTCTCTTTTCCACCTCTCTTTTCCCTAACTCACACTACTTGCCCATCCTTCCTAATTTAAAGCTCTTTTTTTGGAGGTGAGGAGAGCCCCAAGGCAGCTCCTTCCTCCTGGGCTGCAGCTCCAGGGATGCTGGCAGAGCCCAGGAGCCAAAAAACACCAGCACAGCACCGAGACCTGTGGGACTCTCTCTTCCTCCTCTCTTTTTCCATCACTAATCCACGCTTTTTGCCTTTCATTCCCAATTTTAGGCTCTGTTTCTTTGTTGGGAGGGGGACAAACAGAGCCCAGGATCCCTGAAACACCAGCACAGAACCAAACCCTGTGTCACTCTTCTCCCTCTCAGACTCTTCTCCCACCATTAATTCAGTTTTTGCCCTTCATTCCTGATTTAAAGCTCTGGATTTTTGGTGGGAGGGGGACAAACAGAGCCCAGGATCCCTGAAACACCAGCACAGAACCAAACCCTGTGTCACTCTTCTCCCTCTCAGACTCTTCTTCCACCATTAATTCAGTTTTTGCCCTTCACTCCTGATTTAAGGCTCTGGATTTTTGTTGGGAGGGAGACAAGCAGAGCTTGGGATCTATTAAAACACCAACACAGCACCAAACCCTGTGGGACTCTTTTCCCCACTAAATCTCTTTTTCCATCATTACTCCACACTTTTTGCCCTTCATTCTTGGTTTTTAAAATCAGCCCTCGTGTTGTTCCAGCTCAGTCAATGCCCCCAACAAAATCTCCATCAGAATAGGAAAAAGGGAGAAAAAAAGATAAAAAACTAGGGAAGAGCAACCACAGAGCCAAGTGCAGAAATAAGAGCAGGGAAATCTCCCAGGAAAGCAGCAGTGCTGTTACATAAAAGTGTTCAGAGCAACTTTTGGGATGCTGGGCTCGCCCCAGGCTGCTCTGGAACCCAGAGGATCAAAGAGAAGGTTCAGCAGAATCAGCTCCTCCATCTCTCCACGTGGCATTTTTGGCCAAATGTCTCGGGGTGATGCTGTGGAACCTCCTCTGCACAGGAATCTAACCCCAAAACTCTTCTCTGCCCATTTAAGGTGAAGGTTTTCTGCCAAAAACATGGTCAGACCCCATGTTCAGCTATCAGGGTTCTGGAAACACTGATCTTTTTGGAGAATTTAGAGAAGAAAAAGCTGCATGTTTCATTTAAGTCCAAAAAAGAAAAAAAAAAAAAAAAAAAAGGAAAAGAGAAAAAAAAAAGTGTGAGGGAATAAAAACCTGCAAATAATTGACGGGTGGAAATGCCAGCTTGAAAAGAAATTTCTGGGGAGTTGTGTTTTGCTAATGAGGCAGGTTGTGGGAAGCAGAATTCAGCCTGGGAATGACAAAAGCAAAGTGCCAGGAGGAGCAGGGACACCGAGGGGGACAGGGCTGGTCCCTGGGCTGATCTCATTCCCTCTGCCCCTCTGTCTCCAGCAGCCCCATGCCCTGAGGGAAAAGCTGATTTTTCTCCATTCTCTCTCCAGCAGCACTGCCCAGACTCTGCTTCCCTGGTGTCCCAAAGGGACACTCAGCAGGACACAAACACCCTCTGGAATTCCCTTTTCCAGCAGGAATTCCACCTGCACTGGCACAGAGAGCAAACCACAGCCTGAGGGCGGCGTGTCCCAGCTGTTCCCAGTGTTCCCAGTGTTCCCAGTGTTCCCAACTGGAAAAAGGAGGAACGTGCCTCACACCCTTTAGCACCACAAGCTCAGCTGCCACTCAATTAAAGCAAATAATTTGATTATCTCTAATCATTTAGTTCAAATTCTTTTTCCTGACTCGCTCCATGCATTGATTCCCAACGCAAACAAACCTTATTGGGAGATTCATCTCCAGGAAAAAAAAAAAAAAACCCTGAGCTCCCAAATCCCCAAATCTCAACCCTGGGAACTTCTCCACACACAAACCTGCCCTAAAAGTGGATTTTGTCCCTCTCAGGGACACCTTGGAAATATCTCCACACACAAACCTGCCCTAAAAGTGAATTTTGTCCATTTTAGGGACACCTTGGGAACCTTTCCACACACAAACCTGCCCTAAAAGTGAATTTTTAGGGAGATGGGATTTTTAAGGAGATGGGATTTTTTATGGAGATGGAATTTTCAGGGAGATGGGGTTTTTAGGAAATGGGATTTTTCAGGGAGATGGGATTTTTTCAGGAAATGGGATTTTTCAGGGAGATGGGATTTTTTCAGGGAGATGGGATTTTTTCAGGGGGAGCAGAGCAGTGCCTGGCTCACTCTGAGCCCATCCAGAGCCCAGCCTTGGGAAGGATTTTGCTGCAGCCTCAAAAATAAACCAGGGGCAGAGCCAAGTTCACATCCAGAGCTCTTCCAGCTCCTCCCTGTGCCAAGAGCTTTGCAGAATCTGAGTTATTCCCTGGGAGGATGCACTGGGAAAACTCCTGAGGTTGCAAAAGCCACTTTAATCCAATCACACATCTGGAAAATCTAAACTTGCCATTTCCCAGGGGCGATATTTGAGACTAATTTAGAGTTTAGGGAGTAAAAGTGGGGTGGAAGCCCAGTTTTCCTATTTAAGTGGGAAAAAAGATGCAGGGAAATGTCACAGATGACTCTGGCAGGGCTACATTGGAGCCTCTGGAATTTGGTGACAGAAATCAAAGGAATGAGAGGAAAAAGATTCCCTAAAGGCTGATCCTGATGGGCTTTCACCTTCCCCTCACAAAATGTAAATAAATGTAAAACTTTCAGTGTGCTGAGCTAAATTATCATCTCTAAACTAATCCAGTGTTTTCCAAGCCCACTCGTTGCTTCTTGGGAATGATTTCACTGCCATGAAGTCAGGGATGGATGGGAATGTTACTCATGGAAAACACAGCTCGTTCATAACTTTATTTTAGACACTTAGATCAGCCAGGATCAGCTCAGTCCGACTGGGATAATAATTTTAGCAGCAGAGTCAGAAAAGCAAATGCAAAATCAATGCCTCACCCCAGGTAAAAACTCCCCTCCAGAACCCTCTCAGCTCCGTGCTCCAGCTGGAAATTTGTCACGGCAGAAGTGCTGCATTTGGGGAAGGGGATCTTTACAGCTCTCATGAGAACGGGGAAAATTGGCTCAGAGTCACACGAGCCTGAAAATCCTCACCTGCACTGGGGGCTCCAGGCTCGGCTCCCTCCAGCTCTCCCACACCTGGATTTGGGACACGGCTCCAGGGAGGCACCAGCCTGCTGCCCTGCTTCCCAAAAATGCAAAAGTGCATCTGTGCAGCGGAATTTCGACCACTTTTCACTGTGTTTTTATGGAAAAAAAATAAAATTCCTATCCCTGCAGTGCCCAAGGGCAGGTTGGACAGGGCTGGGAGCAGCTGGGACAGTGGGAGGTGTCCCTGCCATGGCAGGGGTGGCACTGGAGTGGGGTTTAAGGTCCTTCCCAGCCCAAACCAGTTTGGGATTCTCTGAAAGAAGGAGAAAATGCCACGGCCCCTTAAGGAGGGACTCAGGGACACTTTTCACGTGCTCCTGGGAGTGCCACGATTTCCAGAGGCTCCAGAATTGAGCAACGGCTCCAATTGATCTGGAGAGGGAGGCAAACAAAATCCAGCACTCAGGCAAACAAGGTGGAGGGGAAATTGCACAAGATCCTGGCACAGCTGGGGCTCCAGGGCTGGGGTCAAAGCTGCCAAATGTCCCCAGGCCGTGGCAGGAGCTGGGGGGTTGTGCCAGGTCCTGCTGGCCCAGCTCCCCACGGGACCACTGGGTTCCCCCAGGGCTGTGGGAATGAGAAAATTGAGTTCTGGACCCCCAGAAACTGTCCCTGGAACCGTGGGATCATGGAGTCACAGAGCTGGGATGAACATCTGAGATCTTTGGGTCCAAACCCTCACTGGGCTGGGATGAACATCTGAGATCTTTGGGTTCAGCCCCTCACTGAGCTGGGATGAACATCTGAGATCTTTGCATCCAACCCTTCACTGAGCTGGGATGAACATCTGAGATCTTTGCTCCAACCCTTCACTGAGCTGGGATGAACATCTGAGATCTTTGCTCCAACCCTTCACTGAGCTGGGATGAACATCTGAGATCTTTGGGTCCAACCCCTCACTGAGCTGGGATGAACATCTGAGATCTTTGCTCCAACCCTTCACTGAGCTGGGATGAACATCTGAGATCTTTGGGTCCAACCCTTCACTGGGCTGGGATGAACATCTGAGATCTTTGGGTCCAGCCCCCAGCCCAGCCCCAGCACCGTGGTCACACTGAGCCATGACCTCAAGTGCCTCCCCCATGGGTTGATTGAACACTTCAGAATGGTGATGCCACCATCCAAGGCCTGACCACGTTTTCCATGAGGAAATTTTTCCTACAATCCAACCTGAACTTGTTTTGATGCAGCCTGAGGCCTGCTCCAGAGGCCACTGTCCCAGCAGGGCAGACATTTCCTGGGCTCTGAGCAGGGTTCACACCTGGCAGGGGCTCTGCCCTCCCAAAGCACCAGCACAGCACAGGTTTTGTGCCTCCCCAAAATTCTGGGACACCCAAATTTTCTCATCGAGCTGTGGCAGCCCCTGGACCCCTGGCAGTGCCCAAGGCCAGGCTGGACACTGGGGCTGGAGCAGCTGGGACAGTGAAAGTGTCCCTGGGGTGGCACTGGGTGGGATTTGGGGTCCCAACCCAAACCAAACCAGGATTCCCCATCCCATGAGAAACAGATCCAACCCTGATGAATGACAGAACCACACAATTAATCAGGTTGGAAAAGGCCTCCAAGATCATCAAATCTGTGCCTGATCTCGTCCCCAGCCCAGAGCTCTCAGTGCCACATCCAGGAATTCCTTGGGCACCTCCAGGGACGGGGATCCAAACCTCCCTGGGCAGTTCCAGTGCCTGATCACCTTTCCATGGGGAAATTTTCCCCAATATCCAACCTGGATCTCCCCTGAGCCGTTCCCTCTGCTCCTGTCCCTGTTCCTGTTCCCAGAGCCCGACCTGGGGCTGTCCCCTCCTGGCAGGGAGTTGTGCAGAGCCACAAGGGCCCTGAGCCTCCTTTTCTCCAGCTGAGCCCCTTCCCAGCTCCCTCAGACCCTTCCCAGCTCCCTCAGACCCTTCCCAGCCCCATCCCCTGCCCTGGACTCTCTCCAGCCCCTCACAGGCACGAGGGTGTTCATAAATTAAACTTTCCCTCTCTGAGAACACCCCAGAGGATTTTGCTGCCTTCATTCCTGGAAAACCCGGGTTTTTTGAGCACTTCCAGCATTCCTGTGCCTGTGCAGAGCTGCACAAAGCTCGTCCAGCACCGAGGTGGGAGCAGCTGGGAACAGAAGGATTTGGGGCAGAAGGGGTCAGTCCCTCCCCAGCTCTCACATCCCCTCTTGCCACGCCAAGGGAGGCTGGGCAGGAGGCTGGCTGGTGGAAATTGTACAGAGATAAATAGATAAAAACCTGTCCCTCGTGCTCTCCTCACTTCCAGCACCCCAAACTCCTCCTGGTTCCACCGCCCAGCTCTGAGCCAGGTCACTTCCAAGCCCAGAGGTCTCAGAAAATGTGTGGTGAATGAGGGTGGTGTCAAAAACAAACGAGCACGGGGAGAGGGATCCTCTCCCTGGGGCTGGGACCGCTCCCAGCCCAGCTCCCTCAGCCCCTCCTGGGGCTCAACCCCATTCCCTGGGTCCTCTCCAGCCCCTCGGTGTCCCTGCCACAGCTCAGTGCCACCCCTGCTCTGTCCCAGCAGCAGGGCAGGAACATCCCCAAGCATGAATGGGAATGTTCCTGGTGCTGCAGCCAGCACAGCTCAGCCTCTGTTTGCTTTTCCTAAAAAACCATGGGAAGGGAGGGACGAGTTTAATTAAAGGAGGTTTATTTGCAGAGCTGAGAAGTGCCAAGGTTGTGCCTGGCCCCACGACCTTGATTTGTCCCATTATGTTCAAAAATTGGGATTTACATCCATGAAAAGGTTGTTTTTCCTTTCTTTTTGTGTATTTTTTCTGTCTCCTTCTGCTCCTGGGTGACCAAGCCAAGAAACTCAGGCCAGTGCTGTGATATTATCTCCAATACCTTAATGTAACTTTGATATTGTTTCCATGCAATTGCACTGAAATTGTCAGATAATCGAGTTCAAATGGGAATATTCCTCCTCCTCAGCAGCAGTGCATTGTCCTTAAAAGCACCAAACCAATTCCTGACTGGCAGAGGGTGGATGGATGGTCCTTGGATAAATTCAGGATTTTAACCCTTCCACTGCACAGACTGAGCACTGCATTAAAATCTGCTGTGGCTACTAATTATAAAACCCAGCAATTAACTGCCCAGAGCTCAGGTTTTGCCCACAGCCCCTTGTATTTCCCATTTTTGCCCCTTGTATTTCCCACTTTTGCTACTTGTATTTCCCATTTTTGCCCCCTGTATTTGTCCCCTGTATTTCCCACTTTTGCTCCTTGTATTTCCCATTTTTGCCCCCTGTATTTCCCATTTTTGCCCCCTGTATTTCCCATTTTTGCCCCCTGTATTTCCCATTTTTGCTACTTGTATTTCCCATTTTTGTCCCCTATATTTCCCATTTTTGCCCCTTGTATTTCCCACTTTTGCTACTTGTATTTCCCATTTTTGCCCCCTGTATTTGTCCCCTGTATTTCCCACTTTTGCTCCTTGTATTTCCCATTTTTGCCCCTTGTATTTCCCACTTTTGCTACTTGTATTTCCCATTTTTGCCCCCTGTATTTCCCATTCCCAGCTCAGATGATGCCACGTGGCTCCAGCCCAAGACAATTTCAATTCCTTGGGTGTCAGGATTTGCAGAATTTCTCTGTCTACAGCTTCAAAGTCACACCTGATGGCCCTCAGCTTCTGTATGGCTGAATTCAAGCCACTTTCCACTGTGTTTTTATGGAAAATATATTAATTTTTTTATCCCTGGCAGTGTCCCAGGCCAGGCTGGGCAGGGTTTGGAGCAGCCTGGGACAGAGGGAGGTGTCCCTGCCATGGCAGGGATGGGATGGGATTTATGGTCCCTCCCAGCCCAAACCATTTTGGGATTCTCCCAAAGGAGGAGAGAAGCAGTGGCACAAAGTGCTGCCCATCCTTTAGTGCCTTCCATTCAAGATGGTGAATTAAAAATAACTTTTTGAACCCAGGCAAGGAAACCTCAGTGAGGGCAAAGTGCTGATAAGAACAGGGATGGGTTCATCCTGAACCAGTCCAGAATGATTTTATAACAATTTTTATAATAATTTTTAAATTAAAATTTTTATTCCTTGGTAATAGTCAGTGTGGGCTATAAATGTCCCACAGAAATTATAAAATATTTGGGTGTTTCCCCAAGGATTCTGCCGTGTTTTCCACACCCTAAAATCCCCTCCTGTCTCCTGCCTCAGCTCTCATCTTCCTCTGGTCTCAGATCACTGGAATATTCCTTCAGCCCAGCCAAGATTTTCCTTGTCCTGATGTTGGGCTCAGCCACTTCCATGCCCAGGAAAACCCAAATTCCTCTGCAGAGAGTGCCCCAGGGCAGGGCAGGGAGCGGTCCCAGCCCCGGGGCTGCTGCCGGGTGCGATTTTAATCTCTGGCATTTATTCCCCCATTTCCTGCGGGGCAGGAGCCGCGTTTAAACTCGGTTTTAACTCCAATGAGTGGCACCGCCTGGGGAAGGCCGGAGCGAAGAGAAGCTCTAAATAAACCTGTCAGGGAGACGCTCAAGAGCTCAATCCATCACCCAAATCAGCTCCCAGCACACCCAAACCTTTTCAAAACCTTTTCATCTCCCCTTCTTTCCATTCTCAGTGTTTGCCAAGGCCCAGCGTCTGTAAAGCTGGATAGGCAATATTCCCTTTTCTTTATAAATAATGGTAATGACCCTTCTCAGTGTAAGCCCGGGCTCCTTTTCACAGAAAACAAGGAAAAGAGGAGGAGAAAAGAAGAGGCAGCCTGCCAGGGATCCGAGTGCTTCAGGAGCTGACAAAAGACAAGAGAATTTGGGCTGGGTTTCTTTTTTTTTTTTTTTTTGTTAATAATAATTAAAAGAAAGAAGCAGCTCTGCTGCTGAATTCACAAGTTGTTATGGGAACTGGCAGCACAGATGATGCCCCAAAGGAGCTCTGGAGGATCTGCAGGGATAAAAGTGTCACACAAATGTCTGTGACGGGCAGATCTCACCTGAATTGGGCTGTAAAACAGCTCTGGCAGTGCCCAGGGTGTGCCAGCCCCCAGCACACCCAAAATGTGGGGCTGTGGTGCCCAGGGAGGGTTTGAGACCCAAATCCCTGCCCCTGACAGATCTCACTCAGTATGGGTTTCCCTTCACCCCAGCCGTGATTCGCCCTGTCTGGATGTTGGGCTCAGCCTTTCCACTCCCATCTGAAGCCTCCAGCTGCTTCCACCACCAGGAAAAACCAAATTCCTCTGCAGAGAAATTCCCAGGGCAGGGGTGGGAGCGGTCCCAGCCCCAGGGAGAGGATCCCTCTCCCCGTGCTCGTTTCTTTTGACACCACCCTCATTCACCACACATTTTCTGAGACCTCTGGGCTTGGAAGTGACCTGGCTCAGAGCTGGGCGGTGGAACCAGGAGGAGTTTGGGGTGCTGGAAGTGAGGAGAGCACGAGGGACAGGTTTTTATCTATTTATCTCTGTACAATTTCCACCAGCCAGCCCTCCTGCCCAGCGTCCCTTGGCGTGGCAGGAGGGGATGTGAGGGCTGGGGAGGGACTGACCCCTTCTGCCCCAAATCCTTCTGTTCCCAGCTGCTCCCACCTCGGTGCTGGACGAGCTTTGTGCAGCTCTGCACAGGCACAGAAAGGCTGGAAGTGCTCAGAAAACCCAGGGTTTTCCAGGAATGGAGGCAGCAAAATCCTCTGGGGTGTTCTCAGAGAGGGAAAGTTTAATTTATGAACACCCTCGTGCCCGTGAGGGGCTGGAGAGAGTCCAGGGCAGGGGATGGGGCTGGGAAGGGTCTGAGGGAGCTGGCAGGGGCTCAGCTGGAGAAAAGGAGGCTCAGGGGCCCTTGTGGCTCTGCACAACTCCCTGCCAGGAGGGGACAGCCCCAGGTCGGGCTCTGGGAACAGGAACAGGGACAGGAGCAGAGGGAACGGCTCAGGCTGGGCAGGGGAGGCTCAGGGTGGGCACAGCAGGAATTTCCCCATGGAAAGGGTGGGCAGGGCTTGGAACTGCCCAGGGGGGTTTGGATCCCATCCCTGCAGTGCCAAAAACCTGCAGATGGGGCTCTCCAGGACAGGGTTTAGTTGGGATTCAGGTGCAGGTTGGATTGGATGATCCTGGAGGTCTCTCCCAACCTCAGCAATTCTGTATTTTCACTTTTAAAGGAGATTCACACCCTGATGGCACAGAAGAGTTTGTACTGCACTGGTCAGAGCTAAGCCCTGGCTTTACCCATAAACACTGGATTTATAGGCAAGGCATAAATGCAGCTAAATTTGGGATTTCAGCCATTCCACAGCAGTTCTGCCTCAGGGGGTGTTTGTAGAACACAGAAGCTGCTCCAGGCCAGGTCAGGGATATTCCCCAGTGACCCACAATGGCTCGGTCACAGCACCACAGACAGGGCACAGGGACCCCACAGGGACCCCACAGGGCCCAGAGCCTGCCAGGGCACAAGTGACACACCCATGGGTGGAAACAGGGCAGGGGAGAGGCAGATCCAGGGACAAGGCTGAGATCCTGGAGCCCAGCACAGCCCAGAGCCGTCCCCAGCCTTGGTGAGATTTCCAGGAAAACACAAAAAAAAAAAAGGATTGAGGGGAGAGCAGGGCCCAGTCCCACATCCCTGAAGCTGAGGTTTTGATGCCCTGAGGTGGGAATGAGCTCAGCTGCTGGTCTGGGAGTGCTGGGGATGCTGGTTTGGGGATGAGATCACCCCCTGTGTGCCCCCAGAGCTGCTGATCACACCGGGATGGAAACCCAGGAAAATCCCCCAGGCCCCTGATGCCCTTCCTCCCACCCCTGGGCTGAGCTCAGGCAATTCTCAGCACCCTCATCTCCCCCAAACCGGGCTGTCCTCACCCCTGAGCTGGGCAGGGGCAGCTACGACTCCAACCCACTTTTATTTCACCCACCTGCACCACCCACAGCTTAAATTCAGGTCAGAAATCAGCTTTGGGGCTGTTCCTTCCCCATCCCATTATCCCATCCATTATCCCATCCCATCCCTGTGCTATTTTATTTTACTTTATTTTATTTTATTTTATTTTATTTTATTTTATTTTATTTTATTTTATTTTATTTTATTTTATTTTATTTTATTTTAATTTTCCCAGCTGTCCTTTTTGGCCTGTGCCAGGAGAGGGCTCTGGGTCTCCTTCCCCTCTGTAACCTCCAGCACTCCAAAAATTACAGGTCTATCCAACAAGCACGAAAGGAAACATTTCCTGCACTTGGAGAAGCCCCTTGACTCCGAGAGAAGATTGAAAACTCATTTGTGAGATTTTTTTTTTCCTGCACTAAAAGACTTTTCCTGGAGTTTGGGAGAAGGAGAGAACCCAGGATCTGAGCACAGGAGCTGCAGTTTGCATTCACCTCCTGATTTTCTGGACTCTCCTGCCAAGTGTCTGGGTGCAATTCCAGAGGCAGTAAAACCTGGCCCTGCTGCTCTGCAGAAGCACTTCAGGGCCTGAGGAGCTCTGCTCTCAATTCCAGCTTCATTCTGAGGGAAAAGCAATTTTCTCAGCATTTGCTGGGTTTCCTCTTTGTCTCTACTCCACCTCCAGCAGCAGATCCAGCTCCCTCCCAGAGTCCCAGAATTATGAGCTGACAGAATTTTCTGTTCTGGATATAAGCAAAAAAAAACTCAGATTTTTTTTTTTTTTTTTAATTAAGGAAATAACCTTTGTGGAGAAGGAAAGCTAATCGACTAAAGATGCTCCACAAATTATCCAGTTTTATAGGGAAATTGATGGAATCAATAAAAAAATCCCCACAGAATGACTTCTTCAGTTTCTACCGGATCCTCTGGACATTTTTGATTACTTTTATTGGAAGGTTTCTCAATCAATAACCTTTAAGGGGAATAAGACAGATTGGCACAAGGTAAGGTGCCAGCTAACTTTTCCCTTAGTACCTCAGGAAAATGGATATTTTCCTCAAGAATAAAATGAAGATAGGATTTAATCTGGTAGGATTTAATCTGGTTGGATTTAATCTGGTTTAATCTTGTCCTGCCCAGCTCCTTCTCCTGTTCTGGAGCTGTTTCCACTCACAGAGCCCCAGCTGAGCTCCCCATCCACCAGCTCCTCCCGGGCTCTCCCTGCCCTTCCACCACTCCTGCTCCACCAGGGAGGCAAGAGCAGAACAAAAAAAGGCTTTTCCTCCTCCTGCTGGGGTTCACAGGAGTCACAAACCACCCACATCCCTCCTGTCCCCCACAAAATCTGGGGACACTTGGCAGAGCTGGGAATACGTGATGGGCTGAGAGGTTCCTGGCAGGTTGTGACCAATCCAGAGGGTCCAGTGGTCCCAGTTGGGTGTGTTGGGTTGGTGTGGCCAGAAATGTAAATTTTGTCCCATCTGCTGCAGCCGGGTGGGGCAGTGACCCTGATCTCCTGGCATATATTATCTGCTAATGGGCCATCTTTAAACCAGCTGGGGCAATCATCTTTATCTTTCCACAGCCCATCCTCCCTCCAGTAGATATCTCCTGTTAATGGCTCATTGTTAAAAACTGGGTGTGGCAATGATTCCTATTGCTGTGGGAATATCTCCTGTTAATGGGCCATTGTTAAAAACTGGGTGTGGCAGTGATCCGTATCTCTGTGGGAATATCTCCTGTTCATGGGCCATTGTTAAAAACTGGGTGTGGCAGTGATCGTTATCTCTGTGGGAATATCTCCTGTTAATTGGCCATTGTTAAAAACTGGGTGTGGCAGTGATCGTTATCTCTGTGGGAATATCTCCTGTTAATGGGCCATTGTTAAAAACTGGGTGTGGCAGTGATCCTTATCTCTGTGGGAATATCTCCTGTTAATGGGCCATTGTTAAAAACCAGCTGGGACAATCATCTTTATCTTTCCCACAGCCCATCCTCCCTCCAGGAGATATCTCCTGTTCATGGCCATTGAGTCCCAGTGCATGGCTGATAAAATTACATCATCCCACTGGGAGATGCTCCACCCAGGGGAGGAGCCAAGCCTTTCCTACCTAGAGAAAAACTGAGATTTTGGACAGCAAGGTACCTTCTTTCCACTGGATTCCAGAGGAAAACCAGACCTTTCCACATCATCCCTGGAGCTTCAGAGGAAACTGCACCTTCTCCAGGAGCACTGCTCCAGCTGAACCACATCTGCCACTGCAGGAGGATGCAGCCACCATTGAATGGGACTGCTGCCAACACCCTGACTGACTGATGGGTGTCAGCTTGGATTCTGACTCTGGCAGTGCTTTGGGATTGTTCTCTGTAATACTGTATTTCTATTTTAATTTTCCCAGTAAAGAACTGTTATTTCTAATTCCCATATCTTTGCCTGAGAGCCCCTTAATTTCAAAATTATAATAATTTGGAGGGAGGTGGGGTTTACATTCTCCATTTCAAAGAGAAGCTTCTGCCTTTATTGGCAGACACCTGTCTTTCAAACCAGGACACTGGGTCATGCCTGCTCCCCCATGGATTTCTGAGCTCCTGGGACACCTGAGCCAGTTGAGGGGGAGGGCCTGGAGTCCTCCAAAAAATCCAGTGGTCACAGCTGAGTCACCCCTGCTCCTCCATGGATTTTCCCCTGTACCTGGCACTGCTGAGGCCACACCTTGAGTGCTGTGTCCAGTTCTGTCCCCTCAGTTCAGGGAGGACATTGAGACACTTGAGTGTGTCCAGAAGAGGCAATGAGGCTGGTGAGGGGCTGGAACACAAACCCTGTGAGGAACGGCTGAGGGAGCTGGGGGTGTTCTCAGGGGTGACCTGATCACTCTCTGTAACTCCCTGAAAGGTGGTTGTGGTCAGGTGAAAAGACTCCAGGAAATGTCTTTTAGTCCAGGAAAAGAAAAAAAAAATCACAAATTAGTTTTCTCCAGGCAGCAGTGACAGAGCCAGAGGATACAGTCTCAAGCTGTGCCAAGGGTTGAATATTAGGAAAAAATTTTTCACAGAAAGAATAATAAAGTACTGGAATGGTCTGCCTGGGGAGGTGGTGGAGTCACCACCCCTGGATGTGTTAAATAAAATACTGGATGTGGCACTCGGTGCCATGGGTTAGTTGAGGTGTTAGGGCTGGGTTGGACTCTGATCTTGATTGTGATTCTGTGATTCTGGGAATCCTGAGCTCCTGGGACACCTGAGCCAGGCGAGGGGGAGAGGAGGAGCAGCAGCACAGCCCTGAGCACGTGGAGCAGCCCCAGAGCTCTGCAGAGCTCTCCCTAAGCCAGGCTTTGCCCTGCAAAGCTCTCCCTAAGCCAGGCTTTCCCCAGATCATGATTCCCACCTTTCCTCCTGCCTGGAGTCCCCCTCAGGGGTTCTGTCAGAAGTGTCCCCTCAGCCCCCTGTGTCCCATCCCCGTGGGTCCCTGCAGAGTGTCCTGAGCTCCCTGGAGAGTGTCCTGATCATGTCAGGGGGTGGAAATTTCCAGCTTTGAGTTGGAAAGGGCTCTGAGGTGTTGGGGAGGTAATATCAAAATTATATGGATGCTTAGCAAGTAGTTCTGGAACAACAGATGAAATAGAGATGTTAGCAGTTTTTGACATAGACACTGAAAGTAGTTATGTTAAGGTTTGAGTTTTCTTCTTTTGTTTGGATGATACCAAATGCCACAAATACCAAAGAGCCAACAGACATCCTGCCTCATGCCTGGCAGGAAAGGTCTCAAGATAAGGGTTACAGATAAGAAAACCATAAAACATGGTAATTTAGGGACTCCTATAGGTTGCATGCAAATATTAGGAAATTAGTATATTGTATTAGATTGGTTATTGGAAATTGGAATATTTATTAGCGAAAAATACTTATTGTGTTGTAATACAGAAAATCTCTCTTTTGCCTCTTGTTTTCTTTTTGTCTCTGCTTAATTTATCCAAACACCCTGGGAGTTTTTAATTTATCACTTCTCAGGGAGGGAGCATCCAGGAAAACACCAGAGAAACTTCAAAGAGCAGCCCGGCCCTGCAGAGGAATGGCACCAATCTGGGATTTAAATATGGGATTTAAAAATGGGATTTAAAATTGGGATTTAAAAATGGGATTTAAATCAGGGATTTAAATGTTTCCTCTCGTGCTGTGAACAGACAGAAATGTGTCACCTCGGGCACAGAATTTCTCCTAATTCTATCTGCTGCAGGATAAAGGTAAAAAGTCAGAGCCAGGCAGAGCTGAGGAATTCCTGCCTTTATCAGCAGGGGAGCCACGCTGAGGGGAAAACCAGAGCTGGGAACAAAAAAAATCCCAGTTTACACTGAGCAACACTGATCTGCAGTGAAATTTTCCAAACATTTCTTGCTGCCCTCTCCTCCATCCCAGCCTGCTGTTGCTTTGTCAGAGGATGTTTGGAGCTGCTGAGATCTGCACTGAGCGTTTTCAAGCCGTGTCCAACCCCAAAGACAACTTCTCTGTCAAACCCTTTCATCACCTTTCCATCCCAACCCTTATCAGCAAAATGCAAATTACATTTATTCAGATCTAGGCAGGTGCAGCGAAAGTTTTGCCCTCTTGTTTTATTCATTTTCCCTTTCCTGGAGAATCTGTCAGGGCAGACTGGCAGAAAATGATCCCTGGGGTCCTTTCCAGCTCGGATATTCTGTGATTCCCTGATTCTGACCCTGCCATTCCACCCCTCCCTGCCCCCGGGTCACTTTGAGAGGAGGGGGCTGAGATCCCACGGGATTTATGGATCCCTCAAACCCCTCATCCCACAGCACAGAAACAGCACAAAACGTGGTTTTCCCGGTGCCACAGAGCTCCTGTGGAAATCCAGGGGCTGGGTGGGTTCAGTTTCCACTCCCACCACTCAAATTCTGAATTTCTGTTGTTTATAACTCTGCTGAGCTCCATTTTCAGGAATTTTCAGAACAAAATTTCTCCTCCATCAGAAATAAAATTTGAGATAACAACTTCTCAATGCTCTCCAACTTGACCCAATATTCATGCCAGTGGGTTTTTTTCTTTATTTTTTTTTGGGGGGGGGGTGAACTTATGCAGAGGGGGAACCCACAGACTGGTTTGGATCTACATTAACCATCAATCAAATCGCTCCAGAACACGAGGCCACAAGAAGGAAGGGTGAAATGAGAACCCAGGCTGGTTCCCTCATTCCAAGCTCGTTATTTTTGGCTGGATTCCCTCCCTTTCTTGTCAGGAGTGGGGCAGGAGATTATCCCAGTGCAGCAAAACCTTCTCCTTTTCTTTCTTTTTTTGATCCTGGCTCTGCAGTGAGGAGCCCACGAGTGATTTCCATGGCAGGGGAGAGCAGGGATTCAGAATAATTCCACAGAAAACAGCACCAGTGGCTGGAAAAGCAGGAAAAAAACCTCAGGAAGGGCCAGAGCCAAGTTTGGGCTGCAGCCCCCAGGAAGATCCTGCTCAAAGCAGGACATGGGAGAAAAATGAGATTTTTTTCAGATTTAAGCCAGGTTTAAACTCTTTCCTCTGGGAATGCCCTGCCAGGGTGGGAATTGAGCCTGCTGAGCTCTGACTGTGCAAAGGGCAGCTGTACATTGAATTTTGGGGGATGAAAATTTGTTTGTGTGCACATTTGGATGCTCCATGCACGGATCACAAGCAGGGATTTCCCTGCTGCACCATTCTCAGGAGGGAAGGAGGGGTAACTCCTCCAGGCAATGCTCCTGGTGATTAAATAACCATTAAATGTGTTATTAAATAAATATTTAATTGATTTATTCACAGCGTTGTAACTTCTCAGCCATTTCTAAGCTTTTATCACACAGGCAGGGCTAGAAGTGACCCCAAAAAATCCCCAAAAACCCCAAAATCAGGTCAAGTTTGGCTGGGACTTGTGGGTTAAAATCCCCTTTGGCTCAAGGTGCTCTGCTGCCTCTTTTTGCTTATTTTTGCCTCTTTTTGCCTATTTTTTGCCTCTTTTTGTCTCTTTTTGCCTCTTTTTGCTGCAATTCCAGCAGCAGCTCCAAGGTCCCAAATCTCAGAGCTCTGGGAGACTGAGAGGCTGAAAATCCCCAACTCTGGGGATTGGATGTGCAGAGCTTGTGGCTGAATAAGAGCAGCAGGAAAAGCTGGAGGAAAAGAGAAGAGAGGAGTGAGGGGACCAATTCTCCCTGGAATCAAATTGTGACGTGTCCCTGAGAAATTAAATTTGGCACATGAACTAAACAAGTGAAAAAGAGTTTTTCTGGGGTTGTGTTGGACAGATATGTGATATTTGAACTTAATACATTGGCTAAAGTTACTTAAACATTTACTTTAAGTTGGCTAATTGGTAAATCTGTACTACTAAAAGCAAACAAATTAATAATTTAAAAAACTAACAGCTCAACCTGACAAAAAGTTCTACAACACTACTGATTTCCACACTTAAAACCTAAAGTTCAGAATCTTCTGCAGGTAAAACACGAGATGAAAGTCACAATGTGGAATCTCTGTGCAATTCCCATCTGTGAATGTTCCTTTTCTGGCTGGGAGGGAAAGGAAAGGAAAGGAGAAAGGAAAGGATCAGGGAAGTTAGGAAAGTGAAAGGAAGAGGAAAGGAAAGGAAAGGAAAGGAAAGGAAAGGAAAGGAAAGGAAAGGAAAGGAAAGGAAAGGAAAGGAAAGGAAAGGAAAGGAAAGGAAAGGAAAGGAAAGGAAAGGAAAGGAAAGGAAAGGAAAGGAAAGGAAAGGAAAGGAAAGGAAAGGAAGGAAAGGAAAGGAAAGGAAAGGGAAAGGAAAGGAAAGGAAAGGAAAGGAAAGGAAAGGAAAGGAAAGGAAAGGGAAAGGGAAAGGAAAGGGAAAGGAAAGGAAAGGAAAGGAAAGGAAAGGAAAGGAAAGGAAAGGAAGGAAAGGAAAGGAAAGGAAAGGAAAGGAAGGGAAAGGAAGGGAAGGGAAGGGAAGGGAAGGGAAGGGAAGGAAAGGAAAGGAAAGGAAAGGAAAGGAAAGGAAAGGAAAGGAAAGGAAAGGAAGGAAAGGAAAGGAAAGGAAAAGGAAAGGAAAGGAAAGGAAAGGAAAGGAAAGGAAAGGAAAGGAAAGGAAAGGAAAGGAAAGGAAAGGAAAGGAAAGGAAAGGAAAGGAAAGGAAAAGGAAAGGAAAGGAAAGGAAAGGAAAGGAAAGGAAAGGAAAGGAAAGGAAAGGAAAGGAAAGGAAAGGAAAGGAAAGGAAAGGAAAGGAAAGGAAAGGACACCTGGAACCTGCAGGCTGGGGACAGGCTGGGGACACTTTTGGGAGGAGCTCTGTCAGGCAGGACCGGGGGATGGGTGGGAATCACCGACCCAACACCGATTTTCCCATTCCCTGCAGCAAACCCACAACTCCAGGCGCTACTTCATGGAGTGACAGCCAGAAAAAAATCAGAATAACATTTGTTAAATTTATGAATAAATTTATATTTGTTAACTCCAGCCAGACCCTGCTCTCTCCAAGACCTTCAACACCACCTGAGTCACCCTCATTTACTGAGGGAGCATTTTCTCCCTGATTTGCTCCCCAATTCCTTTTTGGGTTTTTTTTGGTTTTTTGGTTTTTTTTGTTTTGTTTTTTGGTTGTTGTTTTGTTTGGTTTTTGGGGTTTTTTTTGTTTTGTTTTTTAGGGTTTTTGGGGGATTTTTTTGGGTTTTTGGGGGGGGTTTTGGGGTTTTTTTGTTGTTGTTTTGTTTTGTTTTGGGGGTTTTTGTTTTGTTTTTGGGGTTTTTTGGGGGATTTTTTTTTGGTTTTTGGGTTTTTTGGTTGTTTTTTTTTTTGTTTTTGTTTTTTGTTTTTGGGTTTTTTTTTTTTCCAGAGGAAAACCAGGGGAGCTGGGTGGCAGGAGGCTGAGGGAAGGCAGCGCTGCTCAGCAGCCACCCACATGCTCTCCTAATTCATCAGCGCACAAAGCCAGCTCTTTGTCTCCTCCTGCCATTCATTCCCGGTGAGATATCGCTCCCAGGAATCGCAGCCTGCCCAGCCAGGGGGGGAGGATAACAAAAAAAAAAACAAAAAAAAAAACAGACAAAACCCACCAGACTCAGCGCCATTGTCACAAACTGCTCCTTTAAAAAATAAAAAAAAAGTATATATGGCAAAGATCCAGCCTGAACACCCTCTCCAAACTCAGAGTTAATTTTGGCCACAAACAGGAGAAAAAAAAAAAATCCTAATTCCTTAGGAATGATGCAGAAGGGATACCCACAGCTCGAAGTTGTTTTAACCTCTGGATCTTCAAATACTTTGCTTTTCTCAGCAGCCCTGAAGGGGTTAATCGCAGCCATTGTTTTAATTGGCTCAGTAATTGGCCTCCCGCCACTTCCTCCGGGAGATTATTCCAGGATCTAATCGAAAGCAGCGCCAGAAAGTGTTTTCCTGAGAGCCCGTGCCAGAGGAAACACTCTGGGAATAGAGAAGGGCCCGAGTTCCAGCGGGATCGAATATTGCAATTATTGTAATTATTGTAATTATTGCAATTATTGGAGTTATTGCCCTGCCTGGCCCAGGCTGCAGCACCCCGGGAATCACAAGGGATGGGAAAACTCCCTAAAAATTCTGGAATCACAAGGGTGGGAAAACTCCCCAAAAACTTCGGGAAACACAAGGGGTGGAAAACTCCCTAAAAAACTCGGGAATCACAAAAACTCGGGAATCACAAGGGATGGGAAACTCCCTAAAAAACTCGGGAATCACAAAAACTCGGGAATCACAAGGGATGGGAAACTCCCTAAAAAACTCGGGAATCACAAAAACTCGGGGATCACAAGGGATGGGAATCTCCCCAAAAATCCCGGGAATCACAAGGAATGGGAAAACTCCCCAAAAAATTCCGGGAATCACAAGGGATGGAAAACTCCCTAAAAACCTCGGGAATCACAAGGGGTGGAAAACTCCCCAAAAACTTCGGGAATCACAAGGGATGGAAAACTCCCTAAAAAACTCGGGAATCACAAGGGGTGGAAAACTCCCTAAAAACTCGGGAATCACAAGGGATGGAAAACTCCCAAAAATCCCGGGAATCACAGTGGGTGGGAAAACTCCCTAAAAAACTCGGGAATCACAAAAACTCGGGAATCACAAGGGATGGAAAACTCCCCAAAAATCCCGGGAATCACAAGGGTGGGAAAACTCCCCAAAAAACTGGGGAATCTCAAGGGATGGAAAACTCCCCAAAAAATCTCGGGAATCACAAGGGATGGGAAACTCCCTAAAAACTCAAATTTGGCCAATGAAGGGAATCAAGGAAAAATAAAACTCAGCGCCTGATCCTCTGTGGTGTCACTCAGCAAAGACAAAATCCAGGCCCTGATCGCTTCTATGTTCATTTTTTTGTATTTTTTCCTTTTATTTTTAATTTTTTTAAGATGTCTGAGCAGCTGAGTTAAATCTCCTGCCTTTTGTTAAAAATTGACCACTAAAACTTGCATCACTTCGTGAGAATGAGCTCAAATCCAGGCCAGGCCAGGATGAAAAAATCTCATTTTGTGCTTTGCTTTTTTGCTGGCACTTTCTGGACAACAAACCCGACAAAAAACTCGATGTGGAAAATAAACCGCTGAATAAATAAATAGATAAATAAATAGATAAATTAATAAATAGATAAATAAATAAATGAGATATCCTGTGGAGGTTGAAGTGAGAAAAAAATTCCTCATTAAGGGGATGAAGCTGCTCTCACTCTCCTGCACTGAGAAAATTCCTCAGAGAAATATTTTTTTTTTTTTTGTCCTGAAATTCCCCTGACATTTGGTTCAGCCCCTGGGCATGGAGGGGGGATGTTCTGAGCAGTGAAAATGCCTTGAGGACATCTTGGTGCAGCAGAATTTTTGGGATATCATTGTTAATATTCGGGATTATTTTATTCTCTGCCCATTGATATCGCTGTGAATGGGGCTGGGACCACACACACGGAGAAATAATCCATAAATAAATAATAATGCATAAATATGCCTTCAGTTTGTCAGCTGGCACTAAATATTCTTTTATATGGGGACAGAGATATTAATTAAATACAAGTGGCACAAGTGACATCACACAAGTGGCAGCTCAGCAGGGGCAGCAGGGAGACCCAAAAAGTGCTGGAACCACAGAAAAATGGGAATTTCTGTCCCTGTGCACATGCTGGGTTATGTTCATTGTGTTAATTGTGTTATTTATTGTGTTAATTGTGTATATTGTATTTATTGATATTTGTTGTATTTATTGTGTTAATTGTATTTATTGCAATAATTGTGTTTATTGTATTTATTGATATTTGTTGTATTTATTATGTTGGGTTAATTGTATTTATTGTGTTAATTGTGTTTATTGTATTTATTGATATTTGTTGTATTTATTGTGTTAGGTTAATTGTATTTATTGTGTTTAATTGTATTTATTGTATTTATTGCTACTTATTGTATTTATTGTGATTATTGCTACTTAATGTATTTATTCTGTGCACTGTGTTTCTTGTGTTTATTTATTGATATTTATTGCATCTATTCTATGCATTGTGTTTCTTGTGTTTATTTTATTTATTGGTATTTATTGGTATTTATTGGTATTTATTGTATTTATTGCCATTACCTGGAAAGCAGGTGGTGGCAATGACAAAAACTCATAAAACTAATCAGAAATTGAGAGTTTGGGATTTCTAGAGGGCAAATTCTCTGTTTTGGGAAAATCAGTTTAGAGTTTAGGGACAGGTCACTCCCAGGGTCAGGGACAGGTCACTCACAGGATTTATGGACAGGTCATTAAGATTTAGGGACAGGTCACTCAGAGATTTAGGGACAGGTCACTCACAGGTCAGGGACAGGTCACTCACAGGGTTTAGGGACAGGTCACTCAGAGGTCAGGGACAGGTCACTCACAGGATTTAGGGCCAGGTCACTCACAGGGTCAGGGACAGGTCACTCACAGGTTTAGGGACAGGTCACTCAGAGATTTAGGTCCAGGTCACTCACAGGTCAGGGACAGGTCACTCACAGGGTCAGGGACAGGTCACTCAGAGATTTAGGTCCAGGTCACTCACAGGTCAGGGACAGGTCACTCACAGGGTTTAGGGACAGGTCACTCAGAGGTCAGGGACAGGTCACTCAGGATTTAAGGACAGGTCACTCACAGGATTTAAGGACAGGTCACTCAGAGGTCAGGGACAGGTCACTCAGAGATTTAGGGCCAGGTCACTCGCAGGTCAGGAACAGGTCACTCACAGGATTTAGGGACAGGTCACTCAGAGGTCAGGGACAGGTCACTCACAGGATTTAGGGACAGGTCACTCACAGGTCAGGGACAGGTCACTCAGAGGTCAGGGACAGGTCACTCCCAGGGTCAGGGACAGGTCACTCACAGTTAAGGGACAGGTCACTCACAGGATTTAGGGACAGGTCACTCAGAGATTTAGGGACAGGTCACTCACAGGGTCAGGGACAGGTCACTCAGGATTTAAGGACAAGTCACTCAGGATTTAAGGACAGGTCACTCAGGATTTAGGGCCAGGTCACTCAGAGGATTTAGGGACAGGTCACCCCAAGGCACAGGCTGAGCCCAGGCCTGCTGACACACGCCCTGCTTAGGCCGGGTTTGTCTCTTTCTGCTTCAGCCAGGGCTGCACGTCCCTGCTGGCACTTCTGAGACATCTTCATCTACACCCGCACAGCTTAATTATGGATTAATTATGAATTAAACGCTTGCTGGGTGATGTGTTTTTCTCTGTCCCACAGCTGTTTGCTGTGTCTGTGGGTGACCCTGCCCCAAGCTGGTCCTCACAGCCCCTCAGAGGTGGCAGGGATGGGACAAATCCTCAGTGTAGCAGCTGGAACCTCTGGATTCTCTGTGACTGTGATTGTGGGATTCTGTGATTGTGTGATTCTGGAATTCTGTGACTGTGTGACTGTGATTGTGGGATTCTGTGATTCTGTGATTGTGGGATTCTGTGATTGTGTGACTGATTCTGTGATTGTGGGATTCTGTGATTGTGTGACTGTCTTATTCTGTGACTGTGATTGTGGGATTCTGGGATTCTGGGATTCTGTGATTGTGGAATTCTGTGATTGTGTGACTCTGTGATTCTGTGATTGTGTCATTCTGTGACTGTGACTGTGACTCTGTGACTGTAATTCTGTGACTGTGATTCTCTGACTCTGTGACTGTGACTGTGGCTGTGGCTGTGGTTCTGTGACTGTGATTCTGTGACTGTAATTTTTTGATTCTATGACTGTAATTCTGTGACTGTGATTCTGTGATTCCATGACTCTGTGACTCTGTGATTGTGTGATTGTGTGATTGTGTGACTCTGTGACTCTGTGATTCTGTGACTGTGACTCTGTGATTGTGTTATTCTTTGATTGTGTGACTCTGTGATTGTGACCATAGCTGTGATTCTGTGATTCTGTGACTGTAATTCTGTGACTCTGTGACTCTGTGATTGTGTGATTCTGTGATTCTGTGACTGTAATTCTGTGACTCTGTGACATTGTGACTCTGTGATTGTGATTATGTGATTCTTTGATTGTGTGACTCTGTGATTCTGTGACTGTGACTGTGACTGTAGCTGTGATTCTGTGATTATGTGATTCTGTGACATTGTGACTGTGATTATGCGATTCTGTGATTCTGTGACTAATTCTGTGACACTGTAATTCTGTGACACTGTGATTCTGTGACATTGTGACTGTGATTATGTGATTCTGTGATTCTGTGACTGTAATTCTGTGACTGTAGTTCTGTGACACTGTAATTCTGTGACTGTGACATTGTGACTCTGTGACTGTGATTCTTTGATTGTGTGACTGTGATTCTGACTGTGACTGTGACTGTAGCTGTGATTCTGTGAGTCTGTGATTCGTGATTCTGTAATTCTGTGACACTGTCATTGTATGACTCTGTGACTCTGTGATTCTGTGACTGTAATTCTGTGACTCTGTGACTGTGTGACACTGTGACTGTGTGTCTCTGTGACTGTGATTTTGTGGCTCTGTGATTCTCTGGGAACACCACAAGCTTGGATAAAGCTGAGCAGGTTCGTGTCAGAGCAGAGCAAACAGCAATTCTTCCTGTCAGGATCTGCACTGCTGGGTCACCCACTGACAGCCGTGGCTGTCTGTCCTGAGTCTGTCCCTGTGTCTGTCCTGTGTCTGTCCCTGTGTCTGTCCCCTGTCTGTCCCCTGTCTGTCCTGTGTCTGTCCTGTGTCTGTCCCCTGTCTGTCCCTGTGTCTGTCCCCTGTCTGTCCTGGTGTCTGTCCACTGTCTGTCTCCTGTCTGTCCCCATGTCTGTCCTGGTGTCTGTCCTGGTGTCTGTCCCCTGTCATCCCCATGTCTGTCCCCTGTGTATCCCCTGTGTGTCCCCATGTCTGTCCCCATGTCTGTCCTGGTGTCTGTCCCCTGTCTGTCCCCATGTCTGTCCCCTCTGTGTCCCCTGTCTGTCCCCTGTCTGTCCTGGTGTCTGTCCCCTGTCTGTCCCCATGTCTGTCCCCTGTCTGTCCCCTGTCTGTCCCCTGTCTGTCCCACTGTCTGTCCCCCTGTCTGTCCCCTCTCTGTCCCTCATGTCTGTCCCTGTGTGTTCCCATGTCTGTCCCCTGTCTGTCACCTGTCTGTCCCTGTGTCTGTCCCCATGTCTGTCCCCTGTCTGTCCTGGTGTCTGTCCCTGTGTCTGTCCTGGTGTCTGTCCCCATGTCTGTCCCCTGTCTGTCCTGGTGTCTGTCCCCTGTCTGTCCCCATGTCTGTCCCTGTCTGTCCCCTCTGTGTCCCCATGTCTGTCCCCTGTGTGTCCCCTGTGTGCCCCCTGTCTGTCCCTGGTGTCTATCCCTCTCTGTCCTCATGTCTGTCCCTGTGTCTGTCCCCATGTCTGTCCCCTCTCTGTCCCCCTGTCTGTCCCCCTGTCTGTCCCCTCCCCTGGTCCCCCTGCACATCCCCAGCGCTCCTGGCCCCTCTCCTCAGTCCCTGCCCTGGCAGAGTCACCGTGCCCGTTCACAGGCAGGAAAATGAAAGCACCAAGCAGAGGAGAAACTTCATTAAAGCCAAACTGCACAAAATCAGCTGTGACCAAACCCCAGCCAGGCCTGTTCAATAAATTCAATATATCAATTAAAAACCAGTCATATCAATACATAAACACATCCATGTGGGGGGTTTATCTCACCATAAAACATTATAAAATTTATCAAATTAATCAAGACCCCTCAGTCTCCAGCCCCTGGGAAATATTGCAGCTGCCAGACACACAAATCACATTTTCAGCCATGATTTATCCATGGAAGTCTTGGGTCCATTTCCCAAGGATTATTTTGCAGTTTTCCAGTGCCTGCTGCTCTCCAGAGAGGTGGAGATTCCCCTTCCCACACACAGGGGAAGTGGGGAACTTTAAACCTGGCCTGAAGAGTAGGGAAAGTTTAAACTTGGCTTAGAGAGCAGAGAGAGTGGGGAACTTTAAATCTGGCCTAAAGAGCAGGGAAAGTTTAAACTTGGCTTAGAAAGCAGGGAGAGTGGGAATGTTTAAACCTGGTTTGGAGATAAGGGAAAGTGGGAATGTTTAAACCTGGCCTGAAGAGCAGGGAAAGTGGGAATGTTTAAACCTGGTTTAGAGAGTGGGGGAAGTGGGAAGTTTAAACCTGGTTTAGAGAGTAGAGAGAGTGGGAATGTTTAAACCTGGTTTGGAGATAAGGGAAAGTGGGGAAGTTTAAACCTGGTTTGGAGAGCAGGGAGAGTGGGGAAGTTTAAACCTGGCTTAGAGAGTGGGGGAAGTGGGAATGTTTAAACCTGGTTTAGATAGCAGGGGAATGGGGAAGTTTAAACCTGGCTTAGAGATGAGGCAAAGTGGGATTGTTTAAACCCACCTTAGAGAGCAGGGGAAGTGGGAAGTTTAAACCTGGCTTAGAGAGTGATAGAAATGCTGGGATGAAGTTTTGCTCTGCACCTCTGATTTCTGGGAGGAGGTGGGGGGAAAACCCCGAAGATAAATCAGCCAGAACATCCTAAAAATAACCAGGAACAAGTCTAGGCAAGGCTTTGTGCTGGGAGGAAGGGCTGAGGGAGAGGAGCAAGGTCTGGCTCTGTGACCCCAATTGGTTCCATTAAAAAGTGGCAGAGAGCAGCAGGTCCCTGCACTGGCACATTTGGCAGCTCTCCCATTTTTGGGGTTTTGGGAATTCTCTCCCAATCTCCTCTTGTGGAGAGCCCAGGATTCACCTCTGGCCTCCTTGGGGGTCTCAAACCCCCCTGGTGAGGGTCCCAAAGACCCCTGAGTGAGACCCTGGTGTCTCAGGCACTGAATTCAAACCCCTGGGGGAAATTACCAACACAGAGGGAATGGAAACAAGCCACCAAAATTAGCAAAGTGTAAATTAGGTTGTTAGAACGTAGATAAATAGACTTTTGGGGATGTTTGTGATAAGGGACACGTGGCCAAGATGGAGAATTTGGGGTGTGGATACCTCTCCCTCCTTCTGCTCCGTGCCATCCATGCTGGGTGACATGCTGGCACTGCCAGATTGGATGGGGTCAGAGCTGGACTGTTTAACTAAGACTGTATTGTGTTGGAAAATTGTTATAAACATTCAGCAGGTAATTCAGACTGTGTGAGATCAGCCCTGCCCTCAGCAGGCAGATTCCATCCTGGGTGCCCGGCTGGGCAGAGCTGTGAGCCGGGCAGAGAGTTCCTGAGACAAGGAACAATCAACAATCCTTGGAGCCTCTGAAACCGTCTGCTGCAATCTCTCACCAGCAGCTTTGGGAAAATCAGAATTTAAATCACCTCCTGAGGGGATCTCAGGGCTAAGGAGACACCTCAGACAGTGACACCCTCTCAGCTCCTGCAGGGCCCTACCCCAGTTTGGGGGAGAATTCCCCACTGAACCAGCTCCCCCTCCCAGTGCCCTCAACAGCCTTGGCTGCTCCTTGCTCTGTCCCTGGTTAATTATTGCTCTGTCCCTGGTTAATTATTGCTCTGTCTCACTAATTATTGCTCTGTCCCTCACTAATTACGCCTCTGCCCCTGATTAATTTCTCTCCAAGCTGGGCTTTTGCTCAAGCACTTCCCCTGCTGCTGAGCAAAGGTGCCTCCTCTTTCCTCTCGACCTGGAGGAGCCCCGGAAATCTGAATAAAAGCAAGCCCTGGTGAAATTCAGAGGGGTTTTCCCACAGATCTCGTGATTCTGTGCACATTTCTTGCCACCTGAGGTGGTTTATGTCAGCTCCTGGCTCAGGTGATCCATGAAACAGCAGAAGAGCAAACAGTGTGAGGGTTGGGGGTTTTTTTACAGCTCTGAAATCAAAGATTTTATGAGTTGTTCCCTTATAATGCTCCAAAAGAGGGATATTGTGGTTCTACCTCAATGCCAGATTTAAGAATGGATAATTTTATTTATAAGGTGATGGTTGGACTTGAGGAGCTTAGAAGTCTTTTCCAACCTTGGTATTTCTGGTTCTATCACCCTCTGAAGGGGTTTTCACATTAAATGTTAGAATCGGGGTTTTTCCTGCAGGATCGGTCAGACATTGGAATAAATTGGCCAGGGAGGAGGTGGAGCCCATACCTGGAAGTGTTCAAGAAAGAGCTGGGTGTGACAATGGGGACAGGGCTTAGGGTGGGATTAGGATGATTTTAGGGTGGGTTTAGGGTGGTTTTAGGGTGGTTTTAGGATGGTTTTGGGTGATTTTAAAGTGATTTTAGGGCGGTTTTAGGGTGTTTTTATAGTGATTTCAGAGTGATTTTAGGGTGATTTTAGGGTGGTTTTAGGGTGATTTTAGGGTGGCTTTAAGATGGTTTTATAGTGATTTTACAGTGATTTTACAGTGATTTTAGGGTGATTTTAGGGTGGTTTTAGGGTGGCTTTAGGGTGGTTTTAGGATGGTTTTATAGTGATTTTAGGGTGAATTTAGGGTGATTTTAGAATGATTTTAGAGTGGTTTTATAGTGATTTTAGGATGGGGTTAGGATGGGGTTATAGTGATTTTAGGGTGGTTTTAGGGTGATTTTAGGATGTTTTAGGGTTGTTTTAGGGTGATTTTAGGGTGGTTTTATAGTGATTTTAGGGTGGCTTTAGGATGGTTTTAGGGTGGTTTTAGGGTGGCTTTAGGGTGATTTTAGGATGTTTTAGGATTGTTTTAGGGTGGTTTTAGGGTGATTTTAGGGTGGTTTTAGGATGGTTTTACAGTGATTTTAGGGTGGTTTTAGGGTGGTTTTAGGATGGTTTTACAGTGATTTTAGGGTGATTTTAGGGTGATTTTAGGATGGTTTTAGGGTGGTTTTACAGTGATTTTAGGGTGGTTTTAGGGTGGTTTTAGGATTGTTTTAGAGTGATTTTAGGGTGGTTTTAGGGTGGTTTTATAGTGATTTTAGGGTGATTTTAGGGTGGTTTTATAGTGATTTTAGGATGGTTTTAGGGTTATTTTACAGTGATTTTAGGGTGGTTTTAGGGTGCTTGGGGTGGTGCTGGTGAGGGTTGGACATCAGGAACCCTCCCCACCCCTGGCCTGGTGAGATCAGCATTTCCTCTGCACACACCAGAGTTCATTTGATGGGAGTGATCATTTAATCCCAAAAAATCCTTTCCCTGAGGTTGGAAAAGACCTCTGAGACCCCAAATCAACCCCCAAATTACCCCACACCACGAAACAGAGGATTGATTCCCTGTTATCCACCTGGCACTGAGGTAAAACCACAATATCCCTGTTTTGGAGTTGGACTCGAGGATCTTGAGTGATTCTGTGATTTCCTGACCATTCCCTGAGCAATTCCTGGAAGAAATTGTCAGCAATTCCTGGAGGGAATGATGAGGAAAAGCTGATTCAGAGAGCAGCAGGGACCAGCTGGATGATCTCACCCAGAGCATCCCAAACCTGCTCCCAGCTCCCACCACTGCCCTGGAGATGTGGAAAACAGAATTCCAAGAATTCCAAGAATTCCAAGAATTCCAAGCTTTCTGCACACACAGGAGAGGCATCAATGTTCAAGTTGAGATTATTTTTTTTTGCTGCCTCGAGGTTTGGCACCTCAGCATAGCAGCAGTGTCAGAATCACACGATTTTCACAATCCACAGACATTTTCTGCAAATGAGGTCATTTCCATGGCAGGGAGATGTTTGTTCCCAGAAAATATCCCAGGCTGGCTGTGGTTTTAATTCATTTTTCTTCTTAGTTTTAATTTGGGTTGTGGTTCTTTAATTTCTACAGATGGTTGGTGTTGGTGTCTGGTAGATCAATAGCAGTGTCTTCACTGGGTGATATTTAACCAAGCAGGCAGTTCACTAATTAAAAAGACATTTAATCAGCCTGTGTTATTCTTAAAAACCTGTATTTTAAAAACCATTTCAACACCACACATACAGTATCCACCCTAATATTTGTGAAAAGCCAATACCACAATATGTATGTAATGAAATTCTAAAGGGCCTACTTGAAATTTTTGCAGGAAATCCCTCCTGTGCTCACCTTCCCCACCCTGACAGAGCCAAACAAAGGCTGCCCTTGTCCCCTGCCCTCCCTGGGCTGCTTCCCACGGGGCTGGGACGGGATTCCAACATCCCTGTTATGAATTTTGGGAGGATAGCATTATTCCAACATCCCTGTTATGAATTTTGGGGGATAGCATTATTCCAACATCCCTGTTATGAATTTTGGGTGGATAACGTGATTCCAACATCCCTGTTATGAATTTTGGGAGGATAACATGATTCCAACATCCCTGTTATGAATTTTGGGGAATAACATGATTCCAACATCCCTGTTATGAATTTTGGGGGAATAATATGATTCCAACATCCCTGTTATGAATTTTGAGTGGATAACATGATTCCAACATTCCTGTTATGAATTTTGGGTGGATAACGTGATTCCAACATCCCTGTTATGAATTTTGGGAGGATAGCATGATTCCAACATCCCTGTTATGAATTTTGGGGGAATAATATGATTCCAACATCCCTGTTATGAATTTTGAGTGGATAACATGATTCCAACATTCCTGTTATGAATTTTGGGTGGATGACACCCAGTGAAGACACCTGCTACTGATACACCAGCTACCAGCACTGACCATGTGTGGAAATTAAAGACCACAGCCCAAATTAAGACTGATAAGAAAAACAAATTAAAACCACAGCCAAGAAACATGCAGGCTCTAAAAAGGCAAACTCGAGGAGTGGCCATGTAAAACAATTCCTAAAATATGGAAAACAGTTTATAGTAAAGTTTAAAAATAGGTCTGTGAATATGCAAGGGGCTGATGAATTTAAGGGGTGTCCCCAAAACACCTGAATGCCAAGCACCCACCGTTATAACCTTAAATTTTATTTTTTGTCTCTTATTGTCCTTTATCAAACCTTTTACACTCTACAAAGAAAGTGAAGCTGGTTTTTCACCCTGCCCCAGCTGCTGTTTGAGGAGTTTTTGCCACGGTGATGTGAGAAGGGGCAGCAGAGGAAGCCAGCCCTGCTATAATTAGAAGTTTTTGCTCTGCCCACGCCTTTCATCACCCGTGGGTGCTTGGCTAAATTTACCTCCTGTCAGAAGGGTTTGACTCGAGCCTGACACAGAAAACCCCACCAGGATGTGGTGAGCGAGAGGGGAAGTTCACAACTGACATCACTTGGAGGCACAGCTGAAACTCAGATGATTTTTTTTTTTCTGTGTGCAAGATAGTAATTTGAATAAAATAAAAAAAAAAAAAAAAAAAAAAAAAAAGAAAAAGGAAGCAGAGAACGGCATTCTTCAGGGGAAAAAAATAAAAAAAATAAAAAAAAAGCTCTGATGTTCATTGAGCAATGAATTCTGCACAGCCCAGGGGAAAGGAGGAAATGCCCAGTGGAGGAAAATCCCCGTGTGGCCACCCTGGCACGGAGCTGATGGAATGGCCCAGCCCAGGTGACACAGGTGACCCCAGAGTCCCCTCCCTGCCCCTGGGTCAGGGCCAGCTGGGAAACAGAAAAACAGGCTGTGCTTCTCACTGAGGCTCCCCAAAGTGTCCCCAGCCCTGCACCAGCCTCGAGCAGAGCAGGACAGTCCCCTCCTCTCATTCTCTTTTCCCTGATTTTCTCTTCCTTCTCCTCCTCTCATTCTCTTTTCCCTCATTTTCTCTTCCTTCTCCTCCTCTCATTCTCTTTTCCCTGATTTTCTCTTCCTTCTCCTCCTCTCATTCTCTTTTCCCTCATTTTCTCTTCCTTCTCCTCCTCTCATTCTCTTTTCCCTCATTTTCTCTTCCTTCTCCTCCTCTCATTCTCTTTTCCCTGATTTTCTCTTCCTTCTCCTCCTCTCTGTGACCCTCTGGCCCTGAAGGATCCACACCCACCCAGGCTGACTCTTGTTTTATCCCAGTGCCAAAGTGCTGAACCTGAGGAACAACTTCCTGAGGTGCTCCAGTGGAGAAAAAAACAGATTTTAAGTGATCCCACAGTCGTTTGGGTGATGTACAAAATATCTGCCAGTGACAGAGGGGGAGGAAAACCCTAGCAGAGGTGAGAGCATCAGAAAATTCTCAAATTTCAGAACTTTCACACACAGCAGAGACACCCAAGGGAAATGCACCACACTCCATCCCTGAGTGCCTGGAGCAGGCATTAACAATGAGGGGGATACAGAGGCTTGGCAGAGAAAACATTCATTAAAAATAAAATTAAAAATCACACTTATTCACATTCTTAATGAGTGAAAGAAATCTCAGCACCTTGCAGCCCCCCTTTGCCAGGACAAGGGTGGATCCAGCAGGGCACTGAAGCTCCCCAGGAGCCCAATGAGCCACAAATTCTCTTTGGGGCACCCCAAAAAGCAGCTGGAGTGACCCTCTGAGTGCAGCCATCACTCAGGAGAGATCATAAAATTATAACCTTGTTGTTGTGTAACTCTGTTAACTTTGAATGTTCCTGAGTTTATTATCCCATCATTTTCTTATCCCAGTTTTCTGTCCCTGTGTGAAAGAACAATCCCAGTTGGAAAGCCTGTGAACCAGCAAGAGGAAATTGTGCAGCCTCAGATACACCAAATTAAGAAGTCACAGTGCCTTGGCTTTGTTCATAATTCAATTAGAATCAATGAGATCAGCAGAACTTGCTCATTTTCCACTTCTGTTCTCATTTGATCTCTCAGGATTCCAGGAAGGGAGCTCACAGGTCTCAGCCTTCCCAACCTCATTCCTGCAAGGCCAGGGAGACAGTTCTGGACAGGAGGAGCATCCCTGGTGCCCTGTGCCTCATTTCCATCCCCACACCACCAGGCTGGCACCTGGAGCTGCCAGGTCAGAGCTGGGAATCCTCCTTTTCCCCCAGCCTGCCCCACATCCACGCCCTGCAAAGTGTCCCCAGCTGCTTCCCAGCTTTTGTCCTCGACAAAATTCCATCTTGGCATCCAACCCTGGCACTTCCAGCACCTCCCCTTCCACCTCCTCCCTCCTCAGGGCATCCAGCTCGTCTCTGCTTTCAAGGCCACCCCCAGCCCGAGCTGGCACTGCTGGGTTTGCTGCTCCAAGGTCAAACCCTTGTTCTTCAGGATGTGAGGAAATCTCCACTGGTTGCAGCAGAGCCACCAAAAATCCCTGGATTTGTATTTCCTCCTGCTTGGTGAAATTCAAAATTTTCAAAGGTGGAGCTGAGGATGGGGCGTGACTTAAATACAGAGGGAAAGGAGACAGCACAGATGTGGTACCCTGACAGTTATTTATAAATAAATATTTTCTTCAATATGTTTTCAGCAGGTTCAAAAACTCAGCTTATCACAGAATTAAGGAAATTCTCAGTACCCACTCACCCTCTGGAGAGATTTGGAGGTGGAAATTAGGGAGAACAACTCCAAATTCCCAGTGGAAATCTCTACAAAGCCTCTAAAACTCAAATCACCCTCACACACAACACCTTTCCTTGCGACAACAACGATTTTCTGTCCTTCCATGAGGCACTTGAGGCCTTTGGGAAGTGCCTGTGCTGAATTTTCCCCCTCTTTGCAAGGATGGGGATGTGGAATATTCCCTGCTCCTCACCTGGCTCAGGAGAAGTCGCCCAAGGATAAAAAATCCAACCCCAGAATTTTAAAGCCAAATCAGATGCGAGCAGTGAAGTCATCTGAGGGTTTGGGATTTACCTGGAAGGCACCAACCCCTTTGCATTTTAATTAATTAGCACTTCATCAAGCTTCACCTCAAGCTACCTGGAAACCCAAGGGCAGAAATATTTGCTGAGGAGCAACCAGGAGGGCTGGGAGGGGCAGGAGTGGAGATAATTCCCAAAATTCTGGGCTGGCAGGGCTGCTTGGGTTGGGATGCAGGCCTTGGATGTTTTTTGGCTCCCTCAAAAGTCTCCAGGCTTGGGGCTTTCCAGGCAGCCAGCAACAAGCTCCAGGGCTGCATTGCTGCATCATCCCAAAAAAGAAATAAAAAAAATCAGGATACAGGTGGAAAGGAACATTTCCAGGGCATGCATTTGGCAGATAAGCATCAGGCCAGGCCTCACCCAGCTCTGCTCCTGGTTTCCTGCAGGGCTAAACTGGAGTCACAGCTCCCCAGAGGAGCAGCCTGGGGAGGCCTGGAGCACTCTGCCTCCGAAATAAACACCAGGGTGTTTTATTTCATCTGATTTATTCTGGTTTCATGCTGAATGCAGGGGAATGAGAGTGCAGTGGGACGGGGAATTCACCACCCAGCACGAGCTGGGGGTGGGATTGGGCAAGTCCCAGCACAGGCACATCCCCACGGCCTCTGGGTGCTGCCCTTCTGAAATCCAAGGATTTTGTAACATCCAAAAGTCAGGAAAAAAAAAATCACAAAAAGATGGAGCTTCTCAACCAGAAAATTGATTTGTACTGCATTTCTTCACTCAAACCAAAGCACGAAACCAGCCCCAAAAAAGACACAAACTCTGATTTTCAAACACCACCAGGATTTGAAAGAAGTTTCAACCTTCCTTGAGCACATTTTTATAACAATGAAAAATTCTCTGAGCCCAATTCTGCCTTTCTGCACCCAAAATAAGTCACAAAACCTGTCTGGAATAAAGACACAAACCTTGATTTTCCAAAAGCCAAAACCTGAATTTGAAGGGAAGAAAGATTTCATTCTTTCTTGAGCAGAATTTTGTAAATCTCTGAGCCAAGTTCTGTCTTTCTGTCACCAAACCCCCCCCAAAAAAAAAAACTTGTCCAAAAAAGACACAAATCGTGGTTTTCAAAAACCACCAGGACTTGAAAGGCAAAACTCTTCTGTTTCAACCTTTCTTTAGCACCTTTAGTACCAGTGAAAACTTCCCTGAGCCAAATTCTGCATTTCTTCACCCCAAACCAAAGCACGAAACCAGCCCCAAAAAAGACACAAACTCTGATTTTCAAACACCACCAGGATTTGAAAGAAGTTTCAACCTTCCTTGAGCACATTTTTATAACAATGAAAAATTCTCTGAGCCCAATTCTGCCTTTCTGCACCCAAAATAAGTCACAAAACCTGTCTGGAATAAAGACACAAACCTTGATTTTCCAAAAGCCAAAACCTGAATTTGAAGGGAAGAAAGATTTCATTATTTCTTGAGCAGAATTTTGTAAATCTGGGAACCAAATTCTGTCTTTCTGTCACCAGACCCCCCCCCCCAAAAAAAAAACCAAACAAACCTGTCCAAAAAGACACAAATCTTGATTTTAAAAAAACCACCAGGATTTAAAAGGAGAAACTCTTCTGTTTCAACTTTTCTTTAGCACCTTTTAGTACCAGTGAAAACTTCCCTGAGCCAAATTCTGCATTTCTTCACCCAAACCAAAGCACGAAACCAGCCCCAAAAAAGACACAAACTCTGATTTTCAAACACCACCAGGATTTGAAAGAAGTTTCAACCTTCCTTGAGCACATTTTTATTACAATGAAAAATTCTCTGACCCCAGTTCTGGCTTTCTGTACCCAAACCAAGTCCCAAACCAGCCCAAAGAACACAAATCCTGATTTTCTAAAATTCAAAACCCACCAGCATTTGGAAAAAGAAAAGAGTTTCATTCTTTCTTGAGCACATTTTTGTACCAGGGAAAAATCTCTCTGACCCCAATTCTGCCTTTCTGCACCCAAAATAAGAAGCCACAGAAGCAAACCAAGAGTAAAGACATAACTCCTGATCTTAGAGGACAAAACCACCAGGACTTGAAGGGAGAAAAGAATTTCAGTCTTTCTTAGAAGATTTTTTAACTCTCTGAGCCAAATTCTGTCTTTCTGCACCCAAACCCAAACACAAAACCAGCCCAAGAGTAAAAACACAACCCCTGATTTTCAGGAGTCAAAAGCCACCTGGATTTGAAATGTGCTTTTTTGAGCACATTTTTATAACAATGAAAAATTCTCTGAGCCAAATTGTGCCTTTCTGCATCCAAACCAAGCCCCAAAACCAGCCCAAAAAAGACACAAACCCTGATTTTCAGGATCCAGACCGCAGGATTTGAAGGTGCTGAGTTCTGAGTGTTTGGGACAAATTAGGGATCCACAGCCCAGGGGATCCAAGGAGCTCTGGGAGCAAATCCCAGGAAATTCCTGGAGGTCAATTTGTCAAACCAAAGTCTACTGGGAATTCAAAGGGCCATTTCCATCAAGTGATTTAAAACAGATTTTAGGGTTCAGGTCAGACCCAGTGTGTTGGGTTGGTGTGGCCAGAAATGTGAATTCTGTCCCCATCTGCTGCAGTCGGGTGGGGCAGTGACCCTGATCTCCTGGCACATATTATCTGCTAATGGGCCATCTTTAAACCAGCTGGGGCAATCATCTTTATCTTTCCCACAGCCCATCCTCCCTCCAGGAGATATCTCCTGTTCATGGCCAGTGAGTCCCAGGGCATGGCTGATAAAATTACATCATCCCACTGGGAGATGCTTCACCCAGGGGGAGGAACCAAACATTTCCTCCCTAGATAAAAACTGAGATTTTGGACAGCAAGGCACCTCTTTCCACTGGATTCCAGAGGAAAGCCAGACCTTTCCACATCATCCCTGGAGCTTCAGAGGAAAACTGCACCTTCTACAGGAGCACTGCTCCAGCTGAACCACATCTGCCACTGCAGGAGGATGCAGCCACCATTGAACGGGACTGCTGCCAACACCCTGACTGACTGACGGGTGTCAGCTTGGATTCTGACTCTGGCAGTGCTTTGGGATTGTTCTCTGTAATACTGCATTTCTATTTTAATTTTCCCAGTAAAGAACTGTTATTCCTAATTCCCATATATGTGCCTGAGAGCCCCTTAATTTCAGAATTATTATAATTTGGAGGGAGGGGGTTTACATTCTCCATTTCAAAGAGAAGTTTCTGCCTTTATTGGCAGACACCTGTCCTCCAAACCAGGACACCCAGATTCTTCCTATTCTTGTTTTCCACAGCAGGACAACAGGAGAGGGAAAATGAGGATGGGGAAATGTGGGAGAGCTGTTCCTGGAACAATCCCTGTCCCTCTGACCATTTCTGAGCTCCAAGGAAGCACTTTGGTCTATGAATAAAATGTAATGGGATTAACATAGGCAAAGCCAGATTTAAAAGTCACAACAGGTAGAGCACAATTCCCATAAGGCTGGGAGAAAAAAAAAAATCCATCACCCCAAAATCCACCAGCTGGAAACAGAAAAAGAGCATAAAAATGTAATTCATATTTATTCAAAGGGGGGAAATAGAGGAGCTCAGGGGTTGTGCAGGCCAAAAGAATTCCCTGGAATTTTAAGCATCCATTTAGGCTTGGTTTTGGATTTTTGGGAGAATTTTATCCTGGTTTTGAAGGATTTTAATATGTGGAGCAAGGAGCAAGGAGGGATCAGGGATTGTGGAAGAATAGCAAATATATGTTCAAGGGACAAGTTCTTCAGAAAGGGTCTAAAACTCTTCAAAAACTCACGCAGGGAGTGACTTAAAATAAATTTTAAAATATGAAATATGGAATATTCCACCCCTGGAAGTGTCCAAGGACAGGTTGGATGGGGTGGTGGAAGATTTCCCTCTCCATGGCAGGGGTGAGATGAGATAATGAAGATTTTTAGGTCTCTCCCAAGCCAAACCATTCCATGATTCCATAAAGAAATGAAGTCAGCAGAAATATTCCTTGAGTGTTGTTCCAATAGAAAAAAAAAAAATTAAAATTTTGCATTATTTTGCTAAACTCTGGATTAAAAGATGCACCACAAAACACAGATAAATTAAAACACTGAAATAAAACCCTAAATAAGAAATTAATCCCTCAATCGTCAAAAATCACTATTCCACAGCACTGGGAAAGGGCTAATTGGGAAAGGGTTAATTAGTTAAACCTTGGCCGGGTCCAGCGTTGACACCCACACCAAATATCAGAATATTTCATTATTAACACTAAGTATCAGGATATTTCATTATTAACACCAAATATCAGAATATTTCATTATTAACACCAAATATCAGGATATTTCATTATTAATTCCAACTATCAGAATATTTCATTATTAAACCATTTCATTCCTTTCCTGACAGAGTTGAGGGCTTGGCTTTGGGATTTGCTCTGGGGGAGCTGCAGGGCTCAGGGTCCTGCTGGGATCATCCCAGCCCTGGAAAATTTATGGGGATTCTTTTTGGGGGCTGAGATCTCCCAGCCAGGGCTCTTCTCTCATCCAACCTCCCCAAGCAATTCCAACCTCCCCGGATCTGTTCCCTGATTAGTGCCAAGCAGATAAGAGCTAATTCCAATCAAGGAATTAGGATGGGATCCAAACCAGTCCCTCATTACCTAAAGTGCAGTGTGGGAGGGGTTTAGGGTGAAAGTCAGGAAAAACATACAAAATTCCCCCCTTAAACTCAAAGTTCAGGGATTTCTGGAGTAGTTCTCCATGGAGCCACAGCAGTGCTCCAGGAAGGGCAGCTCATGGAATCCCACCAGAGAACCAAGAGGAAATGGGTTTAAACCAGCAAAAATTGAGTATTTATTGGCAGGGTGGGCAGGGGGTGTCCAGAGCCTGCTGGAATGCAGGGAGAGACCGGGATCAGAGGGAATTTGCAGGGAAAAAAAGCAAAATCAAGAGTCAGGGATGTCCCCATCATCCCTCGTGTGACAGCCCCAGGAGCTGATGAGGCTGGAGAGGAAAACCCCTCAGGCAGCAGAGCAGGAAAGAGCAGCTCCTCCAAGGGCTGCTCCCAGAAAAACGACACCTCAAGGAGAAAAATCGGGATTGATTCATTTGCATCAAAACACCCCAACCTCCAGCGCTCCCCTGTAGCTTCATCCCTGATTTTATCCCATAAAAGCAAGAGCAGAGTGGCAAAAAATGGTAAAACAAAAATCGGAATCAGGATTAAAAATATAAAGGAGACAAATTTTCTTGTGTTTGGACCTGGTTGTTTATTAAACCTTACCTAAAGTACAGAGAGCTCTGCAACACTTCCAGCTACCAGCTAAAAGTGAGCAGAATGGAGCTGAATCCAGCTGGGTACAAGGTCTTTTAAAGGGAATGAACACCTATATTATTTATACTTTTGAGAGGAATGATGGATTCATCTTTACAAACAAGCTGTGGGTCTGCTGGTAGATAAAACCAGCACTGAGAGACAAAAGAAACAATGGGATGGATTCCACTGATTGATGAGTGGAAAAAGATATTTACCTTTACAAACAAACTGGAGGTTTGCTGATAAATGAAATTGGATATTGGAAGGTGAAAGAAGCAAGGGGGAAAATGATTAATTCTATAAGAATTAAAAATAAAATGGAGGGTTATGCATTAGAGGGGAATCTCAGATATCAGGTGTTTGGGAAGTTTGTGCCTCTCAAGTACCTCAGCCCATGGGGAAAGAGAGAGGGAAATTGGGATAAAAAGGAGGCTGCATCCTCCAAAAATCTGAGATATCCCAAGGGAATGCCCCATGGCCTCTCCCTTTATTCAAATAAAGTAAAAGGACTCCTCTGCCTCAGGTTTGGACATAAACCTCTGGTGTTTGTGGATTGATTTTCCTGACAAGTTTGACCCAATAACCAAACTCCTGTGACCCGCAGTGCAGCACCAACTGTCCAACCAGAAACTACCTGAAATCATGAAGAAGAAGGAAGAAGAAGACAGAAAGAGACAACACCCAAAATCCTCCATCTTGTCCCACACCTATTACTATATTCTAAAACCCTCAAATTTAAAATTTCACCATGTGAAATCACACACTTCTATGTAACTACACACCCGTGACTTTAACTCCATCACTCAAATTTGGAAGCTTCTCCAAGGCCTCAGGTCAAAGCAGTGTTCTCCTGGGGGTCAGTGCCAGAAAGCACGTGTCTTGGCGTGACTTTATCATGTTTGTATCCCCAGTTGTCTGCTCTGTTGGTGTTGAATATTAAGTTCTGCAGCTTTCAGACTGGTTCCAGGAGTGAAGGGGGAGAGAAGAGGTGCAAAGTTTGTTGTCAGGGACTGCACCTGCTCCCCTGCATCCTTCTCACAGACCGTGCTGTCTGCAGTGGGCAGCAGCACAGAGCTCTCCTTTGCTCAGGGTTAGTTTTTCTGGCCAGCTGAGGCACAGAATCTCCCTGGACTGTGGTTTGTTTTTCTTTTTCTTTTTTCTTGGAATTGTTCAAACCTGCTCTGGACTGAAAACCAGTGAGCCAGGCTGTGACCCACAGAGGGACTCTGCTGAATCTGTCATCTCTTCAGAGCAGTGAGAGGTTTTGCTGTTTAGTATTGTTCATTTTTTGCCTGGTAAAACAGTTTTTTTTCCACTTCTCTCTGAGGAAATATTTTCCTGAACCTGTTGGGGGAGGAAGTGCTTGAATCTGTTTCCTAGAGGGACCCCATTGAGAGGTTTTCTCCCAGATTTGCCCTAAACCAGGACAAATACATAATTGGTGCCTAACGTGTGGCTCGAGAAAGTGGAAAAATACCCCACAGTCCAGGGAGCTTCTGTGCCTCATTCCTAGGTTACAATGTAAAGATGTGCCCCAAAGGCTGAATTCTATCACCATCTGCTGAAACCAGGTGGGGCCATGGTTCTTATCTCTGTGGGAGATATCCTCTGCTAATGGGCCATCTTTAAACCAGCTGGGCAATCATCTTTATCTTTCCCACAGCCCATCCTCCCTCCAGGAGATATCTCCTGTTCATGGCCATTGAGTCCCAGTGCACGGCTGATAAAATTACATCATCCCACTGGGAGATGCTCCAGCCAGGGGGAGGAGCCAAACATTTCCTACCTAGATAAAAACTGAGATTTGGAACACCACAGCTGCCCTTACCCACTGGTTTCCAGAGGACAAGAGCTACCAGGATCACTGCCAGGATTTCTACAGGATCACTGCTTCAACAAGACTCCATCTGCACTGCTACCACCACCCTGACCAGCGGGGTGTCAGCTTGTATTCTGACTCTGTCAGTGGCTTTTCTTTTGTACTATTGCATGTATTTTATTTTTCTCTCTATTTTTTTTTTCCTATTCAACTGTATTTCTAACTTGCAGTCTCTTACTGGTTTTGCTTTCAAAACCATCACACTCAGCTGGCCAGAAAAAACTGACCAAGGGCAAAGGAGAGCTCTGTCCTGATGCCCACTGCAGACAGCACGGTCTGTGAGAAGGATGCAGGGGAGCAGGTGCAGTCCCTGATAACAAACTCTGCACCTCTTCTCTCTCCCTTCACTCCTGGAACCAGTCTGGAAGCTGCAGAACTCAATATTCAACACCAACAGAGCAGACAATTGGCGGTACAAGCATCATAAAGTCACCCCAAGACAGCACAGAAAGCTCCAAACTCCCAAAACTCCCAGGTTTCTGGGTTCCAAAAAGGGATATTTTTTTCCCTGCCCATATGGACCCGAGCTCCAGGGAGCAGCTGGGGCTGGCAGATGGATGCCAGGGCCATGCCGGGAGCGTGAGACGGGCACAGGAAAACCTCAGGCTGCAAATGCCCGGGGCTGGAGCCCTGCCTGAGGCTCCAGGACAGCAATTCCCGATGGAATAAACGCCGTAAATAACACCAACAGCACCTGGGTTACACACGGAGTCAGGAATTGTGAAATAGAAAAAAAAAGGAGACCAAAAAATGGACATTTCAAAGGGTTTTCAGTTTACAAGGAGGAATTTGCATCCATAGAGAGAGAAATCCAGAGACTAGCCCTGAAAAATGACCAAAAAATTGATTTTTCAAAGGGCTTTCACATTTTAAAGTAGCTGTTTGCACCACAGAGTGAGGAATTGTGAGAACAGCAAAAAAATGACCAAAAGTGTCCTTTTCAATGGGTTTTCCTGTAATAGGAGGTGTTTTCTTCCAGATATTCCAAGATTATGCTGGACAGCCCTAATTTCTGATGGATAAATAACACCAGCAGCACCTGAGTTAGACACTGAGTGAGGAAATGTGAAAACAAAGGAAAAAAAAAAAGACTAAAAATGGACTTTTCAATGGGTTTTCACACTTTAAAGTAGTTGTTTGCATCCACAGATTAAGGAATTGTGAGAGCAGCAAAAATTTATTAAAAATGGACATTTCAAAGGGTTTTCAGTTAAAAAGGACCTGTTTGCACCCAGATATTCCAAGATTCTGCTGGACAGCCCTAATTCCTGATGGATAAATAACACCAGCAGCACCTGGGTGAGATGTGCAGTGAGGAATCGTGAGAGCAGCCCAGGAAAATGACTCAAAAATGGATTTATCAAAGGGTTTTTACATTTAAAATCAATGGATTGCTATTCCAAAGTGCTCCAGGACATCCCTAACTCAAAGTTTCAAGATTTGGAGTCCTCAAGGAAAACCTCCGGTAAAAAATTCCCTTGTCCAAGCATCCTGATTTTTCCCCAAATTCTGCCATGCCTGGGTGCCCCAAAATAGGACCCAAATTAATTAATTATTCCAGGCTGATCCCACATTTCTGTGGAATATCCATGTGCAGGGAATATGGAGACAGAACTGGAAAAAATCTCTCCCAAATCCCTGAAAAACAACCCTAAAAACACAAGTCCAGCATCCCAAGGAGCGTCCCCAAAACCTGCTGGTGTTATCCAACTGCATCTGGAATTTAATCAATTTTCTCCCCCTACATTCTTGCCTTGGTGGGAATCAAAATAAATCAAGAAATACATCAAAATAGAATTATTTATTTTTCTATTATTCCAGTTTATTTGAACTTCGCAGCTCAGCAGAGCTGGGGACGGATTTAAAAAAAAATAAAATAAAATAAAAAAGAGGAGGAAGCTCCATTTCAGTGGTGTCACTGGAAATCAATCAAACCCAAATCCTCCAGGCTGGAGCCAAAGAAAACCTTGGACTTTGAGCCATCCCAAAATTCTCCAAACAAACAGACAATGTTTGGGATGAAATGGAGATGCCTCTTGGCCTGCTGGTTTAAAAAATAGGGGGAAAATCCCAAATAAAACCAAATAAAACCAAATAAAACCAAATAAAACCAAATAAAACCAAATAAAACCAAATAAAACCTCTCCTGCTCCTAAACCTCGGGATGAGCAGCTGGGAAGGGCTGCAGGGCCCTTTTCCCTGCTGGGTTGGTGCCTTCAGCCCTTTTGGGATAATGATGGATGGAAAATCCAGTTTTGCCCCTGTTGGAAAATGAGCTTCAAACCGAGACGTTCATTAAAAGTCTTTTTTTTTCCTACAAAATTTAGGGGCGGGAAGGACACACATTTGGAATTAATTTGGAATCTTTCATGCCTTTTGGATTTCCTGTTTAAAAATATTTTGGATTGATTTTTGGGTTTGGGGGTTTTTTTTTTTGCTTCGTATCAAGGTTTTAAATTGGAATTCTCTGAAGTCACATTTCCCCTTCTTCCCCGTGTTGTTCCCTGCTCCCACTGGAGTGCAGAGGGACAAAATCCCAGTGGGAGCAGGTGAGATGAGCCTGGTTTTTAGGAGGAATTTCCCCTCTTATCTTTAGGTTTGCTTAGAGGTGGGTTTTTTTCCTTGTTTTTTTTTTTTTTTTTTTTTTTGTCTGTTTTGGTTTTTTTGGTTTTTTGGTTTTTTGGTTTTTTTGTTTTGGTGTTTTTTTTGTTTTTGTTTTTGTTTTTGTTTTTGTTTTTGTTTGTTTTGGTTTTTTTTCATATTTAAAGGGTAGGAAACACCCCTTTGGAATTAGTGACTTGGAAAGACTTTTTACCTCTGGTTTTTTTTCCCCAATTTAGTTGGAGAATTTAAGGATTAAAGATTGATTGGAGCAGGGAATGTCCTCATCAGCTTTTCCTGGGATTAGCCCAACTCAGGGGCGCGTGGAACATCTCAGGATTTCCCTCCTGTACAAAGAGGGATTTGCACTGGGAGTTGTGGAGGGATCCCAGAATCCCAGGATGGGTCAGGCTGGAAATGACCACAGAGGTCGTTGATAAATTGATATTTTTTTTATAATTTAGGGGTTTGGTCACCCCTAAAAAGAAATTACAGTTTCTTTTCACGGGACTGCTCCACCACTCGAGGCCTGATTCAACAAAGTGGGGATAGCACAGAAAATAACCAAAAGATAACGAGCATTAATGACCATTAACAACCCTTAATGACCATTAACAACCCTTAATGACCATTAACAACCACTCATGCTCATTAACAACCATTAATGACCATTAAAAAACATCAGCTCCTAACACCACCCATGGCATGGTCAGAGATTCCTGGTCTGGGAAAAGATCAATAATCTCCATCCCAAACCACGGACTAATTGGAGTTCTAGCAGGGAAAATCCACTCCCTATCAGCAATAACTACTTAAGTAAAAAAATATTATTTTCTATTGAGATACTTGTGCTACCTAGAAGAAATAGAAGAATAGAAATGGATTCTATCAGCTGTATCCATTTGAATTTCTTATGGTTTTAAATCTTTGAAGTTACGTTTATTTCCATAAACATACTGAGTAAATAATGTGAAGATCTGCAGAACTATTCCTGTGACTACCAGGCTTTTCCACTGCCCCCTCTCTGCAAACAGAGCCTTTTAAATTGATTTTTAAAGTTCAAATCAGGCTTTCCAAAGGAGGAAAGCAGAGATTTTACCTGAGGAAACCCGAGTCACAAGTTGATTGGAAAAAAAATTCCTTATTCAGAAGGAGCAGCCAAAGAGAACTGAGTGGGGTCTGGGCACTCAATCAAGCAGAACACAAACAAAAGGAAAAGGGAAATGAAAAAAAGGAAAAGGAAATCACAGGGCTGCCCCAGAACTTGTGTTAGCACAGGGAGAGCATATCCTAATTCCCAGGAAATCAAAATTATCCATCAGGAAAACCCTCCTGGCTTTCCTCTCTCTGACACAGGCAGTGATTGCAGCCTTTGAGCAGCCCCAGGGGTGATGGGAGCCAAAAATCATCCCAAAAAACAGCTGGGAAACAAAAATCACCCCAAAAACCAGCTGGGAAACGAAAATCATCCCAAAAACCAGCTGGGAAATGAAAATCATCCCAAAAACCAGCTGGGAAATGAAAATCATCCCAAAAACCAGCTGGGAAATGAAGATCATCCTAAAAACCAGCTGGGAAACGAAAATCATCCTAAAAACCAGTTAGGAAATGAAAATCATCCCAAAAACCAGCTGGGAAACGAAGATCATCCTAAAAACCAGCTGGGAAATGAGGATCATCCCAAAAACCAGCTGGGAAACACGGCAGGGATGGAGGAATCCATTTGGGAAGGAACTCGTTTCCATGGGATAAGCAGGAATTTCAAAGCAGGCAGCACAGGACCCTGCTCAGCCCTGTGGGTCCAGGGGCGGCACAAATGTTTGTCAGCCTGGGAAAGGAGCAAAATCCACGTGGGAAAACATCAGGAAGAGGAGTTTTGTTATCATTCCCTGTGGGATCAGGGGAGCTTCACTCTGAGCAGCAGCACAGGGGCTGTGGTGCTTTGGGAACACTTCCAGGAGGGGAAAATCCAGATTGGGATTGGAAAATTCACTCCAGAATCCCAGATCCAGGCTGGAAGGGCCAGTCCTGGCATCCCTCTGGAATTTCTGATTGAGGAATGACAAAGGGGAGAAGATGAGCAGCAGCACAGGGGCTGTGGAACCTTGGGAACACCTGCAGAAGTGTAAATCCCATAGTGGGTTTGGAAAATTCAGTCCAGAATCCCAAATCCAGGCTGGAAGGGGCAGTCCTGGCATCCCTCTGGAATTTCTGTTTCAGGAATGGCAAAGGGGAGAAGATGAGCAGCAGCACAGGGGCTGTGGAACCTTGGAAACACCTGCAGAAGTGTAAATCCCATAGTGGGTTTGGAAAATTCAGTCCAGAATCCCAAATCCAGGCTGGAAGGGCTGGTTCTTTGAATCCCTCAGGAATTTCTGTTTTGGGAAGGACAAAGGGGAGCCCATGAGCAGCAGCAAAAAGGGTTGTGGTGCCTCAGGTGCACTTCCAGGAGGGGAAAATCCAGATTGGGATTGGAGAATTCAGTCCAGAATCCCAAATCCAGGCTGGAAGGGGCAGGGTGGGCTGGTCCTGGCATCCCTCAGGAATTTCTATTTTGGGAAGGACAAAGGGGAGAAGATGAGCAGCAGCACAAGGGGCTGTGGTGCTTTGGGAACACCTCCAGAAGGGAAAAATCCCAGATTGGGATTGGATAATTCAGTCCAGAATCCCAAATCCAGGCTGGAAGGGCTGGTTCTTTGAATCCCTCAGGAATTTCTATTTTGGGAAGGACAAAGGGGAGCCCATGAGCAGCAGCAAAAAGGGTTGGGGTGCCTCAGGTGCACTTCCAGAAGGGGAAAATCCAGATTGGAGTTGGATAATTCAGTCCAGAATCCCAAATCCAGGCTGGAAGGGCCAGTCCTGGGATCCCTCTGGAATTTCTGTTTCAGGAATGACAAAGGGGAGAAGATGAGCAGCAGCACAGGGGCTGTGGTGCTTTGAGAACACCTCCAGAAGGGGAAAATCCCAGACTGGAATTGGATAATTCACTCCAGAATCCCAAATCCAGGCTGGAAGGGCCACTCCTGGCATCCCTCTGGAATTTCTATTTTGGGAAGGACAAAGGGGAGAAGATGAGCAGCAGCACAGGGGCTGTGGTGCTTTGGGAACACCTCCAGAAGGGAAAAATCCCAGATTGGGATTGGATAATTCAGTCCAGAATCCCAAATCCAGGCTGGAAGGGCTGGTTCTTTGAATCCCTCAGGAATTTCTATATTGGGAAGGACAAAGCTGCCCACGATCAGCAGCACAGGGGCTGTGGAGCCTCAAGTGCACTTTCAGGAGGGGCAAATCCCAGATTGGGTTTGGATAATTGGGTCCAGAATCCCAAATCCAGGCTGGACGGTCCTGGATCCTGGCATCCCCCAGGAATTGCTGTTTTGGGAAGGACAAAGGGGAGCAGATGGGCAGCAGCAGCAGCCACCAGGCCTGGGGAGAGCAGCTCTGAGGAGGCCATCTGTGCTCCAGCATCCCAAAAATCCCCTCCCAGCCCTCCCCATGCCTTGGAAAAGCAGGAGAGGGAGGCTCCAGCCATGAGGGCTGCTGGAAATCTCTCTCTCTCTGAGGAAAAGAGGGATTTTCTTCTGAAGAAAAACTGCTCAGGTCAGTCCTACCCCTTCCCAGTGCTTGGGACGGGAACAAAGCTGGGATTGGGACAGGCAAACCAAGAGACTCCTGACGGTGTCTGCAGGGTTAATTAACACAGATCAGAGCTTGCAGGCAGGAGAGCTCTCCCAGGAACACATTCCCAACAAGGCAGAGGTTTTCCAGACAGGATGAGCATTTAGGGAAGGGCTGGATGTGACACAACAAGGGACAGCTGAGGTTGGGATCTCCAGGGCTCTGAGGACACAACAACCCCGGGGACAGCGAGGTCACCCCACACCTCGGGAGATGAGTCTGAGGAGCAGAGAGCCTGGAGCAACCCTACAATTCCAGCAATCCCACAACTCCAGTATTCCCACAATTCCAGCAATCCCACAACTCCAGTATTCCCACAATTCCAGCATTCCTTACAACTCCAGCAATCCCACAACTCCAGCATTCCCACAATTTCCAGCATTCCTTACAACTCCAGCAATCCCACAACTCCAGTATTCCCACAACTCCAGCATTCCCACAATTTCAGCAATCCCACAACTCCACCATTTCCACAATTCCAGCAATCCCACAACTCCAGCATTCCCACAATTCCAGCATTCCCACAATTTCCAGTATTCCCAACATTCCAGCATTCCCACAATTTCCAGAATTCCCACAACTCCAGAATTCCCTACAATTCCAGCAATCCCACAACTCCAACAATCCCACAAATCCAGCAATCCCACTACACGAACATTCCCACAATTCCAACATTCCCACAATTTCCAGAATTCCCACAATTCCAGTATTTCCACAACTCCAGCATTCCTGCAATTCCAGTATTCCTACAATTCCAGTATTCCCACAACTCCATCATTCCTGCAATTCCAGTATTCCTACAATTCCAGCATTCCCACAATTTCAGCATTCCCCACAATTCCGGCAATCCCACAACTCCAGCAATCCCACAACAGCATTCCCACAACTCCACCATTTCCACAATTCCAACATTCCCACAATTTCCATCATTCCCACAACTCCACCATTTCCACAATTTCCATCATTCCCACAATTCCAGTATTCCCACAACTCCAGCAGTCCTGCAATCCCAGCATTCCTACAATTCCAACATTCCCACAATTCCATTATTTCCACAATTCCAGCCTTCCCTGCAATCCTTCCACACCTTCCCTGAGGTATTTCTGCCCTGCAGTTCACTGGGGCCTGATTCCCAACAAATCTGGGCCATTTGTGCTAAAACTCCTTCCCTTGGAAGAAGGGCTCCTCTTCCACAGGGATCCAGGGAAGTTCCCTGCAGGAATAACCAGGAAGTGCCTCCAAAAGTGGGATTTCAGTGCTTGAACCCCTTCCCTTGGAGAGAGGAAGGGCTCCTCTGCCACAGGGGTGATAATTGATAAAAGATTCATGTTAAACATAAAGGTGTTGGGGTTTAAACAAGAATACTGAAGTCTGAAGTGAAGCATGAACACTAGATAAAGGAAAATACATGATTAAATAATTCTCGTTTAAATCTCCCTGTTATGAATATTATGTTTTCAAAATAAGTTGTATCTACTACCAGTTTGCAAAGTCAGACTTTCTGATAGTCCAATAGATTTTGCCAAACCTGACTTCCAGCCTTTGTGTGATCAATGCTGCCTATCTACAAAGACCAGACTTCACGATTTCTGCCAGTTTTATCTACCAAGACCAGATGGTTATCTATGAGTGACTGTCGCCCAGAGACTTCACCAATGCTTGTCAGCCACCACTGCTGACCTGGCAAAATTATGACAGCAAAAAACCAAAAATTATTGATTACAGCAAGAGACCAGACTATAAAAAGAGGCTGTGTGTTGGGTTGATGTGACCAAAAATGTGAATTCTGTCCCCATCTGCTGCAGCCGGGTGGGGCAGTGACCCTGATCTCCTGGCACATATTATCTGCTAATGGGCCATCTTTAAACCAGCTGGGGCAATCATCTTTATCTTTCCACAGCCCATCCTCCCTCCAGGAGATATCTCCTGTTCATGGCCATTGAGTCCCAGTGCATGGCTGATAAAATTACATCATCCCACTGGGACATGCTCCACCCAGGGGGAGGAGCCAAACATTTCCTACCCAGATAAAAACTGAGATTTTGGACACCAAGGCACCTTCTTTCCACTGGATTCCAGAGGAAAACCAGACCTTTCCACATCATCCCTGGAGCTTCAGAGGAAAACTGCACCTTCTACAGGAGCACTGCTCCAGCTGAACCACATCTGCCCCTGCAGGAGGATGCAGCCACCATGGAATGGGACTGCTGCCAATACCCTGACTGACTGACGGGTGTCAGCTTGGATTCTGACTCTGGCAGTGTTTTGGGATTGTTCTTTGCGATACTGCATTTCTATTTTAATTTTCCTACTAAAGAACTGTTATTCCTAATTCCCATATCTTTGCCTGAGAGCCCTTAATTTCAAAATAATAATAATAATTTGGAGGGAGGGGTTTTACATTCTACATTTCAAAGAGAAGTTTCTGTCTTTACTGGCAGACACCTGTCCTCCAAACCAGGACAGGCTGCAAACCGAGGCTGGATGGATCATGGAGTGGGTGGTGCCCTCTCACATTCCCCAGTGCTGCTTGCTCCTTCTATATAAAATAAAGCAATCTAAATTTTGCTGGATATTGAGGCTTTTTCTTTCTCATTTATAATACAGCTCAGCCCTGCCCTTCAGGAATGCCCAAGGGATGCTCCCAAAGTGGGATTTCAGTGCTTGAACCCCACACAGGTCTCTTCATTTCCCGTGGCACACCTGGAGAAGGAGGTCTGGGAAGTTCCTGATGCCGAGCAGGAATTTCTGGGCCACCCACAGGGATGAAAGGCAAAGACTCCTGAAAATAATCACTGATTGAACAACAAATATTTTCATCTGTGAATCAGCAGCGTGTGCAAAAATGGGGAAAGAGCTGCAGAGATCCTGGTGGAGGAGAAATTTGGGAGTTTGATCCATTCCACTCCTGGGGTTACATATGAACTCAACTGAACCTAAAAAGCCAATTATTTAAGCTCCTCTTAGATTAAAAAAAAAAAAAAAAAAAAAAAAAAAAATAAAAAGAAGAGGGGATGGGAGAGGAGAGGAGAGGAGAGGAGAGGAGAGGAGAGGAGAGGAGGAGGAGAGGAGAGGAGAGGAGAGGAGAGGAGAGGAGAGGAGAGGAGAGGAGAGGAGAGGAGAGGAGAGGAGAGGAGAGGAGAGGAGAGGAGAGGAGAGGAGAGGAGAGGAGAGGAGAGGAGAGGAGAGGAGAGGAGAGGAGAGGAGAGGAGAGGAGAGGAGAGGAGAGGAGAGGAGAGGGATCCTGTCCCTCTGGGATCGCGGTGGGGACAGATGGGCTGGGTCACCCTCCAGCAGCTCCTGATTTCCTGGGAGGCCTGGACAGGTGCCCAACCTTTAGACCATGAAATGAGGGAAAATTAATTCCTTTCTCAAGTGGAAAAAAAAAACCCAAAAAAACCAAAACCAAACAAAAAATCCTCACCAAAATGTGAAGATGTCTAAACTTTAAGCAGGGTATTAAACCCTGCAGAATTCCCCTCTCCATCCCTTTTTTTTCCAGAAGCTTTTTCTTTAGAAAGGTTCTATCAGGGAGGCACTGGGAGCACTGGGAGTACTGGGAGGCACTGGGAGGAACTGGGAGGAACTGGGAGGACTGGGAGCACTGGGAGGCACAGGGAGCAGTGGGAGCAGTGGGAGCACTGGGAGGCACAGGGAGTACTTGGGGCACTGGGAGGCACTGGGAGGCACTGGGAGCAGTGGGAGGAGCACTGGGAACAGTGGGAGGAACTGGGAGCACTGGGAGCAGTGGGAGGCACTGGGAACAGTGGGAGGCACTGGGAGGCACTGGGAGTACTGGGAAGCACTGGGAGCAATGGGAGGAGCACTGGGAGCAATGGGAGGCACTGGGAGGAGCACTGGGAGTACTTGGGGCACTGGGAGGAGCACTGGGAGGCACTGGGAGCAATGGGAGCAGTGGGAGGCACTGGCAGCACTGGGAGGAGCACTGGGAGCACTGGGAGGCACTGGGAGCAATGGGAGACACTGGCAGCACTGGGAGGCATGGGGAGCAGTGGGAGTACTGGGAGACACTGGCAGCACTGGGAGCACTGGGAGACACTGGGAGCACTGGGAAGCACTGGGAGACACTGGCAGCACTGGGAGGCATTGGGAGACACTGGGAGCACTGGGAAGCACTGGGAGACACTGGGAGCACTGGGAGGCACTGGGAGACACTGGCAGCACTGGGAGCACTGGGAGCACCCGTGGGCAGAGCGGTGGCGAGGGCAGAGCTGCCTCCCGAGCACTGCGGGCACTCCAGGCATTCCTCATCCCACGGATTCTGCATTTCGATTTTCCTCACGGCTTAAGGAGGCTCTGAGGAGCAGAATTCGGAATTCCCCTAAAACCAGCCGGGAGCGGAAATGAAGAGTCCAGGCTGAGGAGGTGGCAGGGAGGTGGGGAGGGGACACGGAACCAGAGATGGGGAGGGGACACGAAATCAGTGATGGGGAGGGACATGAAATCAGAGATGGGGAGGGGACATTAAACCAGAGATGGGGAGGGACATGAAATGAGAGATGGGGAAGGGACATGAAATCAAAGATGGGGGACATGAAATCAGAGGTATGAGGGACATGAAATCAGAGATGGGAGGACAGGAAATCAGAGGTGAGGAGGGACAGGCAATCAAAAATGGGGAAGGGACATGAAATCAGAGATAGGGAGGGATGTGAAATCAGAGATGGGGAGGGACATGAAATCAGAGGTGGGGACAGGAAATCAGAAATGGGGAAGGGGACATGAAATCAAAGGTGGGGAAGGGACATGAAATCAGAAATTGGGAAGGGACATGAAATGAGAGATGGGGAGGGGACATGAAACCAGAAATGGGGAAGGGACAGGAAATCAAAGGTGGGGAGGGGACATGAAATCAGAAATTGGGAAGGGACACGAAATCAAAGGTGGGGAAGGGACATGAAACCAGAGGTGGGGAAGGGACATGAAATCAGAGATGGGGAGGGGACAGGCAATCAGAAATGGGAAGAGGACATGAAATCAGAGGTGGGGAAGGGACATGAAACCAGCACAGGGAGGGAGCCCAGGGCTCCTCCTGCTGCCCTCTCCCTTTGGATTTTCACGGATTCATGGATTGGGAATAAACCACGCTGCCTTTCCAAACACCACCGAGCCAAACATCAGGATTCTCCAGGAATCAAATGATAAAATCCAGCACTGCAGGCAGGCTGAAAGTTTGATTTCCTTTAAATTCCTCCTTGGACTCTCCATAGGGAAATAGGAAATTTTGTGTGATTTCCATGGCACAATTCCAGAAGCTCCTGAAACGCTGGGGGAATTGTGGGTTGGATGGGGCTGGGAGAGGTCAGGAGTGGGGGAAATGTCCCTGTGTTGGGAAGCATGAATCAGAAAAACCTTATAAATATGAACAAAAAGATTTTGAGAATATGGGAACCATAGGCGAGATAGAAATGAAAGCCACCTTTGAGGTACCAAAGCTTAGTTACTAAATAACTAGGAGACAATAGGATGGCCGGCCAAAAGTAATCCCCTCTGGATAGAACAATGGTCCAAAGGCCAGAGAAGACCCTGCTGGCTTGGCAGAAGGGCTCCAAAGAGAAGTTTTTAGGGTTTAAAGTATAACACATGATGGTCATGCAATGATTCCTACAGGCTGTATGTAAATGCTGTGGGATTTGTACCTTGTGTTAGATTGGTGAGTGGAAATTAGAATATTCAACATAGAAGATTTATTGTATTGTGAATGGGAAAATCACTCTCTTCCTTCCCTCTCTCACCTCTCAGAACTCTCACTACCCCCCACTCTCTCTCTGCCCTGCTCTGGGCTGTGGCTGGCAGCTCCAGCAGGGCCCTTTCACCCAGCCCTGTGCAACAAACCACAAGTTTCCAGACCTGGCTCATGGAGATCTCTCTGTCTGTCACAACCATCCTGACACTGTCACACCGAACAGATTCCTACATCCCTGCTCATGGCAGGGGCTTGGGCAGCATCAGGGATGAGCTTAAGGTCCCTTCCAACCCCAAACCATCCCGGGGTTGTGGGAATTGTGCCCTGAGTGTGAGAGGAGAGGTTGGGCATGGACATCCCCTCACCTTCTCCACACGCCACGCTCCGGCAGGAGCAGAGTGATTTGGGATGATTTTCATCCATTCTGGATGAGCAGAGGGTGCTGGGGCTGCTCTCCTGGTGTTGGGGTCAGCGAGCCAGGGGTTTCTCTGAAGAATTCAGAGAGAAATCAGAGTGCAGGGATTGAATTAAAGCCTTTGGATGGATTGAATATATTAAACACTCACACATAAAGTAGACATTTAAGTAGAAGTAAATTAGTAAGTTTTAGGGTGAGCTCCAATGCTTTTAGTAAATAAAAGGTTTAGATTCCACAATAGCAGTGTGAGTTCCAGTGAAGGTTGAGAAACACACTGCTGTTTTCAATAGGGACTCCAGGCCCACACTGGTAGACAGTGCTTAGACATAACAGAGCTGTAGTAAGAATATTGCTGACGTTTCTCACATAGCACAAGAGAGGTTGTATTAGTTCTATACGTAACCTGCTGTGCCAAGGAACTAAAATTCTAACAGGTTAAGGAGTAGTGGTCAGTTTGTGTTTTAGCTTGTTAGAAAAATCCTATATAAGAGTTTGTACTGGGGAGAGTTGGTGCTTTTAGCCATTCAGCTTTTAGCCATTTGCTCTTTGCCAGGATTTTGCTTTGCCATTGCTTTTTGCCATTGCCTTTTTCAGACTGGTGTGCTTTGCAATAAATAACATTTTAAACTATTAGCTGCTTGGCTTATTTAAGATAATCCGACGAAGTAGGAGCCAAGAGCTCCAGAGCTGGTGCCGGGAGCACTGGAGGTCAGAACCTCACCCTGCCCATCCTGCTGGGGAGGAAGGGGAGCAGATCCTCCTGCTCAGCTCCTCGCAGGGGGAATTTCTCCCTCAGGAGCCGCCGAGGTTTCTATTCCCAGCCAGAAAACAGCAATTAAACCCTGAAACGGCAATTAAACCCTGACCCCGCAGCCTCAATTACAGCCAGGCTGTTTACAGCCACTCCACCCACAATTACCGAGCCTCAAACCCCTTCCAAAACATCCCCCTCTCCCGGGAAAACAACCCAGGCACGTTCTGCTGCTATCCCGGGCTGGGTTTTGCTCAATATTTGGGCTCTGTTGCGTGACCTGCTCTGGTTTATTTTTCCTTCCCCTGGGTATTTTTGGGATTTTGGGGTGTTTTGTTACAGCACTGCCTGGCCAGGCACGGATCACGGGGAGGAACCTCCCAGGACAGGGAAAAACGAGCTGGGAATAAAAGGAACTCTCCAGCATCCCCCAGCTTGGGTAAAGTCATTTATTTTGGTGGCTTGAAGTAAAATTCTTCCCCTCCTGTGAGAACCCACAGAGCAGCCGCTGGGAGGAGGAGGAGGGAAATATTTTTGGCTGAAATTTGCTTTTTTTCCCCCCCAAAATTCTCTCAGAAAAAAAGTGTTTGGGGCACTGTGGCAGCCACAGGGAGTTCTGTCCCCTCAAAGTCTCTCACAGGCCCCAAAACGGATTTAAAATATTTAAAATAATTTTTGAACAAAGCCAAGTGCACAAACACTTGGTCACAATTTCCAGCCATCCACTGGGATGGAACTGGGATTTTCAGGAGGATTTGGTGACACTGGAGGTTTTTTCCAGTGTTGATAATTCCATGGTTTTTTCCAGCCTTTCTTATTCCACTGTTTTAACCTGACAAACCCAGAGCAGAGAAATTCTGGCTTTTTCCATCCAGAAATGCTTTTAAAAACTCAGGAAGGTTAACAGGAGTGAGGGAATTTGGGATTTGGGATTTAACACATTTCCCAACACTGACTCAAAATAAAGCAAATTAACATCACTGGGCTGCACAATTGTCGCCCAAATTTGCTGATCTTGCCAGGGCATCATTCCTGCTAAAAAATATTCCAAATTAATCCCATTTGGCTGCAAAGCTGCCATTAAACATCAGAATTTCCCCTCCATGGCAGGCAGGGAGCCAGAAGGATGCAGAGGAAATTTCCAGGTAAAATTCCCATGGAAAATAAGGAGCAGGTGAGGCTGGAAACACCCAGGAGGGAGAGGGTGGAGAGGCACAGGGGGGAAATCCAAGGACTGGGAAGTTGGGGATTTTTCCCTGAAATAATCTCTTTTTTTCCCCCAAAAAATTACTTTCCATACATTGCCTTCCCATCATCCTGGATCTCTGCTCCTTCCTCACAGAATTTTATACTTTACCTAAATATTTATAATTTTAAAAATAAGAAATCTGTCTTTGCTGCAGAGTAAGGGGGGGAGCATCTCACCTGTGCTCACCTGTCCTTGGAATTACAAAAATTCCCTCCCTGGATTTCTGCTCCTTCCTCACAGAAGTTTGTATTTTACAAAAATATTTATATTTTTTTTTAAATAAGAAATCTCCATTTGTTGCAAAATTGGGGGGAGAATTGTTAATTACACAAAATTCCCTCATCCTGGAGCTACACAAAATTCCCTTCCTGGATTTCTGCTCCTTCCTCACAAATGTTGATATTTAAACAAATATTTATATTTTTTTAATAAGAAATCTCCATTTGTTGCAGAACTGGGGGGAGAATTGTTAATTACACAAAATTCCCTCGTCCTGAATTTCTATTCATTAATTAGGAAAGCTGATATTTTATCCAGGTATTTATGATATTTTAAAAAAGAAATCTTTCTTTGCTTCAGAACCAGGGTGGAGCATCTCAGCTTTCCTTGGAATTACACAAAATTCCCTCATCCTGGAGCTACACAAAATTCCCTTCCTGGATTTCTGCTCCTTCCTCACAAATATTGATATTTAAACAAATATTTATATTTTTTAATAAGAAATCTCCATTTGTTGCAGAATTGGGGGTAGAATTGTTGCAGAATTCCACCTGTCTGTGGAATTACCCAAAATTCCCTCATCCTGGATTTCTATTCATTAATTAGGAAAGTTGATATTTTATCCAGGTATTTATGATATTTTAAATAAGAAATCTCTCTTTGCTTCAGAACCAGGGTGGAGCATCTCACCTGTGCTCACCCGTCCTTGGAATTACACAAAATTCCCTCCCTAGATTTCTGCTCCTTCCCCACCAAAATTTAAATTTGTGCCCTGCTTGGATGTCAGCAGGTGATCAGCACAATTCCTGAGATTCCCTCAGTTAAACCTCTGGAATTATCGAAATTCCTGAGCAAAACTCGGAACCAAACGAGTTTCAGGGATGCTGGGAGAGGGCTTGGGGTGATTGCACAGGGCAGGGATTTCACCTCCCTCCTGTCAGACACCTCAGAAAACCCGGAGGGATTGGAGTGACAATTCCGGAGGGTGTAAAAAACACGGATTGGGGGGAATTCCAGTGGTTTCTGAGGAAATTCCTGCTGCTCCTACACCCCCTGCGCACACACACAAACCATTCACACAACTCCCCGGACAAAGCCTCAATGCCGCGGAAAATAAAAGCTCCTTTTGTCCCCGGAATTCCCATCAATGGCCACTTTATCTGGAAATCGAGGCACATGCTTCCCAAACTTCCAGGGGGAGAGGGAGGAAAGAAAAAAAAAATAAGAAAAAAAAAATCTTCATCCTGTGCCATTAACGCTTTAATAGCCAGGGAGGGGAGCAGAGGAAAGGAAAGGAAAGGAAAGGAAAGGAAAGGAAAGGAAAGGAAAGGAAAGGAAAGGAAAGGAAAGGAAAGGAAAGGAAAGGAAAGGAAAGGAAAGGAAAGGAAAGGAAAGGAAAGGAAAGGAAAGGAAAGGAAAGGAAAGGAAAGGAAAGGAAAGGAAAGGAAAGGAAAGGAAAAAGGAAAGGAAAAAGGAAAGGAAAAAGGAAAGGAAAAGGAAAAGAAAGGAAAGGAAAAAGGAAAGGAAAAAGGAAAGGAAAAAGGAAAGGAAAAAGGAAAGGAAAAGGAAAGGAAAAGAAAAGGAAAAGGAAAGGAAAAGTTAGGTTCCAGGAAGGGAAAGGAAAGGAAAGGTTCCAGGAAGGAAGGAAGAATGGATGGATTGATTCCAGGAAGGAAGGATTCCAGGAAGGAATTCCTGGCACATTTTCCATGAAAATGTCCAAAATCACCCCAAATTCCACTGCCCATCTTTGGAGAAGCCCCAGGCACCTCAATGCTGACACAGCTCCAGCCACTGACCTCTCACAAGCATCGAAAATGTAATTTAATGAATAAATTTATCAATTCATGTATTCAGCTGAAGTTCCTCTAAGGAATTTACAGCAGAGTTCATTTTTCCTGGGCATCCCTGCACTATTTGCTGTTTTCTTTCACCATTTTTGTGATGCAAATAAAAACTCCCAACACAACTTTCCCCCCTCCCAGGTTACAGCCTGAAGACACAGTGGAAAAATAAAAGTAAAAATCTTCAGCTGGTCAGGAAAAAAATAAACTTTGTGCTGCTGAGGATACCAGGCAGGTGTCAGAAATACAAAAACTCCCCATAAAATGATGATAAAAGCACAAATTGAGTGCTGGAAGGGGGAGTCCCAGCAGTGCTCTGCCCTTTGCAGAGTTTCCTTCCCATCTCTGGGGTGACCCAGCCCCACAAACTCAGGATTTGGGATTATTTTGGGGATTTAGCCCCTCCCCATCCCCTGTTTGCAGTACAGGGTTTTCCCACTGGCTTCATTCTTCCCTCCCTAATTATTTTCACACACGTGGCTCGTCCCCTTCCCTGATTTAATTTGGATTTAATTTAATTCCTGACCCAAGGAAAAGCTGCTCTGCTTGGCCCTGGACATCCAGCACCAGCCTGGGGCAGAGCAAAAGAGACCAGAAGGGACAAGAGCTGATCAAAAGGGACCTGAACAGACCAAAAGGGGTCTGAGGAGACCAAAGGGGACCAAAATAGACCAAAAGGGACAAGAAGGATCCAAAATGGACAAGAAGGATCCAAAAGGGACAAGAAGAGAAAAGACCAAAAGGCACCTGAAGAGACAAAAAGGGACCTGCCGAGACCAAACAGGATCTGAGGAGACCAAAGGGGACCAGAACAGTCCAAAATGGACCAGAAAAGATCAAAAGGGATTTGAGGAGACCAAAATGAGACCAGAATGGAACAAAAACAGACCAAAGGAACCTGAGCAGAACACAAGGGACCAGAAGAGACCAAAATGGACCAGAAGAGACCAGAAAGGATCTGAGAAGAACAAAAGGGACCAGAAGAGACCAAAAGGGATCTAAACAGACCAAAAAGAGACCAGAAGGGACCAAAGGGAACCTGACCAGACCAAAAAAGATCTGAGGAGACCAAAAAGAGCCTGAGCAGACAAAAAGGGACCAGAAGAGGCCAAAAAGGACTGACTAGGCCAAAAGGATCTGACTAGGCCAAAATGGATCTGAGGAGGCCAAAAGGACCAGAATGGACCAAAATGGATCTGATGAGACCAGAAAGGGCCTGAGCAGCCCAAAAGGATCAGAATAATCCAAAAGGGACCAGAAGGGACCAAAAGGGACCTGCCGAGACCAAAAGGACCTGAGGAGACCAAAGGAACCTGAGCAGAACACAAGGGACCAGAAGAGACCAAAAGGGATTTGAGGAGATCAAAAAGGATCAGAAGGGACCAAAAGGAACCTGGACAGACCAAAAAGAATCTGAGGAGGCCAAAAGGGGCCAGAAGGGACCAAAAAGGATCTGAGGAGACCAGAAAGAGCCTGACCAGACCAAAAGGGACAAGAAGGGACCCAAAAGGACCCAAACAGTCCAAAAGGTACCAGAAGATACCAGAAAGGATCTGAGAAGACCAAAAGGGACCAGGAGAGACCAAAAGGGATCTAAACAGACCAAAAAGAGACCAGAAGGGACCAAAGGGAACCTGACCAGACCAAAAAGATCTGAGGAGACCAAAAAGGGCCTGAGCAGACAAAAAGGGACCAGAAGAGACAAAAAAGGATCTGAGAAGACCAAAGGGGACCAGAACAGTCCAAAATGGACCAGAAGAGATCAAAAGGGATTTGAGGAGACCAAAAGGGACCAGAATGGAACAAAAAGAACCTGAACAGACCAAAGGAACCTGAGCAGAACACAAGGGACCAGAAGGGACCAAAAAGGATCTGAACAGACCAAAAAGGATCAGAAGGGACCAAAAGGAACGTGGCCAGACCAAAAGGATCTGAGGAGACCAAAAAGATCCTGAGCAGACAAAAAGGGACAAGAAGAGGCCAAAAAGGACCTGACTAGGCCAAAATGGATCTGAGGAGACCAGAAAGGGCCTGAGCAGCCCAAAAGAATCAGAATAATCCAAAAGGGACCAGAAGGGACAAAAAGGGTCCTGCCGAGACCAAAAAGGATCTGAGGAGACCAAAGGGGAACAGAACAGTCCAAAATGGACCAGAAGAGATCAAAAGGGATTTGAGGAGACCAAAATGGGACCAGAATGGAACAAAAACAGACCAAAGGAACCTGAGCAGAACACAAGGGACCAGAAGAGACCAAAATGGACCAGAAGAGACCAGAAAGGATCTGAGAAGAACAAAAGGGACCAGGAGAGACCAAAAGGGATCTAAACAGACCAAAAAGAGACCAGAAGGGACCAAAGGGAACCTGACCAGACCAAAAAAGATCTGAGGAGACCAAAAAGGGCCTGAGCAGACAAAAAGGGACCAGAAGAGACAAAAAAGGATCTGAGAAGACCAAAGGGGACCAGAACAGTCCAAAATGGACCAGAAGAGACCAAAAGGGATTTGAGGAGACCAAAAGGGATCTGACCAGACCAAAAGGGACCAGAATGGAACAAAAAGGACCTGAACAGACCAAAGGAACCTGAGCAGAACACAAGGGACCAGAAGGGACCAAAAGGGATTTGAGGAGATCAAAAAGGATCAGAAGGGACCAAAAGGGGCCAGAAGGGATCAAAAAGGATCTGAACAGACCAAAAATAGACCAGAAGGGACCAAAGGGAACCTGAGCAGACCAAAAAGGATCTGAGGAGGCCAAAAGGGGCCAGAAGGGGCCAAAAAGGATCCGAGAAGACCAAAAGGGACCAGAAGGGACCAGAAGGGACCAAAAGGGATCTAAACAGACCAAAAAGAGACCAGAAGGGACCAAAAGGAACCTGACCAGACCAAAAAGGATCTGAGGAGACCAAAAAGAGCCTGAGCAAACAAAAAGGACCTGAACAGACAAAAATGGACAAGAAGAGGCCAAAAAGGGCCTGACTAGGCCAAAAAGGACCTGACTAGGCCAAAAAGGGCCAGAAGGGACCAAAAAGGATCTGAGGAGACCAGAAAGGGCCTGAGCAGCCCAAAAGGACCAGAATAATCCAAAAGGGACCAGAAGGGACCAAAAGGAACCTGACCAGACCAAAAAGGACCTGACTAGGCCAAAAAGGGCCAGAAGGGACCAAAAGGATCTGAGGAGACCAGAAAGGGCCTGAGCAGCCCAAAAGGACCAGAATAATCCAAAAGGGACCAGAAGGGACCAAAGGGGACCTGCCCAGAGCAACCAACCCTCTGGTTTTGCCTTTGGGGCATCAAACATCCCTGCAGCTGCTGTTCCCAGAGCCCTCCTGGGAGCTTCAGGGTAAATTGATTTATCCAGGGCTGCAGAATTGCTCAGGTGCCAGCCCTGGGAGCACAGGACTCGCTGGGCAGGATTAAAGCAGGGGATTAAAAATTTAAAATTCTGACTTCTTGGCTGCTGAGAAGAAAATTTCTCCAATTTTTAAGAAAAGATCTTAAAAGTCCATCTTGTTCCACCCCTTCCCTATCCCAGCTTGCTCCAAGCCCCATCCAGCCTGCCTGGAAGGAATTTTTTTTTTTTTTAAATCCTTTCTCTTTCATTTTTTGGTTGCTTGTTTAATTATTAATATTTAAGCAGAAATTTCCACCCACTTTATCAATGAGTGAGAATCCAGCTGGAAGCAGGACACAATCCCACCACATGCTGCTCTGGGATTTTATATTTTAAGGTGCTGAAAGAACATTTTTAAACCTCCTCCTCCTCTCACCAAACAGCTCAGAACCTCTTCAATTTGTGTAATAATTGTGCTGCTGAAAGACATTTTTAAAACCAACAAACAGAGCAAATCTTTGCTGAAACAAAGCAAGGAAACCACAAAAATGCTGAATTTCTGAGCTGGATTCTTTGCAGGACATGGTTCATGTCAATTATCAAATTAAAGAAAATCACATTGTGATACAGAATGAGATTAAGGAAAATTAAAATTTTTAAAAAAAGAAAACAACTTAATGGCAGCTCAGCATCTTCAGAAGGGCTCAGGAGTTGAAGGGGGTTTGGGATCAATCTGGAGGGAGGAATAAATTCATGTGTGGAGGGGAAGGCTCTGGGGGCTGGGAGGAAAATCAGGAGAAATCAGGGAAGAGGAAAGGAAACTCCCAGCCCTGTGAGACATCAGGAATAAAGCAGCTCCAGCTGGTTGCTGTTTTCCTGAAGATGCCCATGGATAAAAACTGATTTTTATGCCCAGAGCAGGGGGATATTCCTTATCCCAAAGGTGATAATTGTATTTATCCCACCAAAATCCCAGCTGCCATCCCCACCCTGGCGGGAAGGGAACGATCACAGTGCAGTCACTCCTGGTCCTGGAATTCAATTAAGGAATTTTAGCTCCTTTCCAACCCAGCATCCCATGAAAGATTTCCTGAAGGAGCCTGGAAATTGTTTATTCCAGGAATCCAGAGAGCTTCACCTTTGGAACATCACGGATTTGAAAGCAGCTTTTTGCAATAATTCCCTGCAGCTTTTCCAATCCATGGAGCCGGGGAGGGGATGAGATGTTTAATTCCATTTCCAACTGGAATCTCAGCAGATTATTAAAAAAATCACTTTAATTAACGAGGTGACCCTCAAATCCCCCAGGCTCAGCTGTCAGGGCGTGGCCAGGGCACCTCCATTTCCATCCTAAACCTCCTCTTTTCCCTCTAAAATCCGTTTAATTTTGGGAATGTTTTGTCTGGGGTAGCAGAAGCCAAGGCTTACTTCGTGCTCTGGCCTTGGGAAGCATCCAGGAGGTGTTTGAGGTCTGGGGAGAAACGATAAATCAGAAATAAATCAGAAATAAATCAGAAATAAATCAGAAATAAATCAGGATCTGTGCCCCCAGTGGCACCCTGGGCTCTCCCTGAGCCTCCCAGCAGGAGCTGGGAAACATTCCAGGGGAAATAAATGGGAAAGATTGGGAGAGCTGAACTTTTAATGAAGATATTTCCAGCAGTGGAATAAAGATTTCAGGTTTCACCACAGTGCTACAAACAGACCTGAAAATAACTCAGTGCCAGCAAATCCACTTGGAAAACCGTGATTTTCCAAAATAAATCAGGAATAAGAAGGGAAAAAACGACTAAAGCTGGATTTGTCCTCAGCACAGCCTGAATTCTGAGTAGAATTTAAATTAAATTCTAAATTCTGAACTCAACACAGCCTCAGCTCCACCAGAGATGCTCTGAACAACATTCAGAGGAAATTTTGATGAAGGGAAAAGGGAAAAGGAAAAGGAAAAAGAAAAGGGAAAGAGAAAGGGGAAGGAAATAGGAAAAATGAAAAAGAAAAAGGAAAAGGAAAAGGAAAAAGGAAAAGGAGAAAGGAAAAAAGGAAAAAGGAAAAGGAAAAAGGAAAAAGGAAAAAAGGAAAAAGGAAAAAGGAAAAAGGAAAAGGAAAAAGGAAAAGGAAAAAGGAAAAAGGAAAAAAGGAAAAAGGAAAAAGGAAAAGAAAAAGGAAAAAGAAAAAGAAAAAAGAAAAAGGAAAAAGAAAAAGGAAAAAGGAAAAAGAAAAAAGAAAAAAGGAAAAGGAAAAGAAAAAGGAAAAGGAAAAAGAAAAAGAAAAAAAAAAGGAAAAAGGAAATGGAAAAGGGGCTCGATGACCTCAGAGAGTTTTTCCACCCTTCAGGACCTTGTGGTCCCAGGCTGGAGTTCAGCAGGGGCAGCTCATTTATAAATAACATTATTTTTAATCACTGCCTAAAATTAGCAGCAGCATCAGAGGGTTTGGATCCTCTTCCACAGGAAGAGCTCCACGAGAGGCTGGGCAGCTGCTAAAATCCCAGTTAGTGTAAAATCCCAATTCTCCTAAAATCCCAATTATTCTAAAATTCCAATGATTCTAAAATTCCAATGATTCTAAAATTCCAATGATTCTAAAATCCCTATTCTTCTAAAATCACAATTATTCTAAAATCCCAATTATCCTAAAATCCCAATTATCCTAAAATCCCAATTAGTCTAAAATCCCAATTAGTCTAAAATTCCAATTAGTCTAAAATCCCAATTCGTCTAAAATCCCAATTCGTCTAAAATCCCAAAGATTCTAAAATTCCAATGATTCTAAAATTCCAATGATTCTAAAATTCCAATTCTTCTAAAATCCCAATTCTTCTAAAATTCCTATTTTTCTAAAATCCCAATTCTTCTAAAATCCCAGTTATCCTAAAATCCCAATTATCCTAAAATCCCAATTATCCTAAAATCCCAATTATCCTAAAATTCCAATTATCCTAAAATCCCAATTAGTCTAAAATCCCAATTAGTCTAAAATCCCAATTATCCTAAAATCCCAATTATTCTAAAATCCCAATTCTTCTAAAATCCCAATTCTTCTAAAATCCCAATTAGTCTAAAATCCCAATGATTCTAAAATCCCAATTCTTCTAAAATCCCAATTACTGAAATGATACAAATGATTCTAAACTAAAGGAAAAAAAAAAAGGAAAAAAGGGAAAAAAAGAGGAAAATCAGTGTCTCCCTCCCCCCAGTGACAGGTGAGGAGCTGTCACCTCCCCTGCAGTGACACTGGTTTATTATTCCCACGTTCCTCTGGTGACATTGAATGACTTTTTTTCCTTTTTTATTTAATCATTTGGATTTCTCACTCTTTGTGCAAGGCTTTCCTGGAATTCAGAGTAATCTGTAGGAAGTGCCAGCCAGGCTGGGATAAATTATTCATGGAAGGGAGGGATTCACAGGTAGGAGATAGAGATGGAAATATAAAAACATGAAAGGACAAAAATATAAAAATATAAAAAATACCTAAATATAAAAATCACATAAATATAAATATAAATATAAATATAAATATAAATATAAATATAAATATAAATATAAATATAAATATAAATATAAATATAAATATAAATATAAATATAAATATAATTTCCCATCTATCTCTTGCAGAGGTTACTGTATAAATACGGAGAGTGCAACAAGAGACACATTTAAAAAAATAATAAAAATAAATAAAGCAATTCCTTCACAGAAAAAAAAGGAAAAGGAACATCCAAAACTCTGCAAATAAATTTCCAGGAATTCAGCACCAATCTGCTCCTGAAAATTCCATCTATCCACGTGGATCCTGCACTGATTTCAGTTCCCTTTGGTTGTTCTCAGCCCTGGAACCATTTTTTTATTTTCAGGGAATCCCAGAACATTCCGAGCTGGACAGGACCCCCAAGGTCCCAAAAATCCCCCGGGAGAGCCTCAGGCACAATCCAGGCACCAAACCCAGCTGGGGCCTCTGTCCTGCTGCCCCAGGGATGGAGCCCCTGGGAATTCCTGCACAGCCACAGAATTTCCATTTCCATTTCCTTTCCCTTTCCCTTTCCCTTTCCTTTCCTTTTTCCTTTTTCCTTTTTCCTTTCCCCTTTTTCCTTTCTCCTTTTTCCTTTCCTTTCTCCTTTTTCCTTTCCTTTCTCCTTTCCTTTTTCCTTTCCTTTTTCCTTTTTCCTTTCCTTTTTCCTTTCCTTTTTCCTTTCCTTTTTCCTTTCCTTTTTCCTTTCCTCTTTCCTTTCCTCTTTCCTTTCTCCTTTTTCCTTTCCTTTTTCCTTTTTCCTTTTTTCTTTCCTCTTTCCTTTCCTTTTTCCTTTTTTCTTTCCTTTCCTTTTTCCTTTCCTCTTTCCTTTTTCCTTTCCTCTTTCCTTTTTTCCTTTTCCTTTCCTTCCCTGAAACTTCCCTTCCCTTTCCCCTTTTTTCCTCTTCCTTTTTTCTTCTTCCTTTTTTCCTCTTCCTTTTTTCCTTCCCCCTTCTCCTCTCGCCTTTCCTTCCTCTCCCTGGAGCTTTCTCCTCTCTGGAGCACCCCCAGCTCTCCCAGCCTGGCTCCAGAATTCTGGAATCACAGAGTTTGGGTTGGGTAAAGGCTCTAAAGACCCCCAGGGTCACCTCCCACTACCCCAGGCTGCTCCAGCCTGGCCATGGAACCATGCAAACAACTCAGGCTACAAAATTAAGATTAAGCCCCAACTCCTCAGCTACGATTTTTTTCCCTTCAGTATTGAAACATTCATCAATATTTTGGTTTGGCTGAGGGTTTTATTCAGTGTTGCAACACTGAGCTGGGTTTCCAGTAAGTGCAGAAATCCGTGAGTCAGAGCCTGGGCAGGAGCAGCAAAGCCCAGCCCAGCGGCCACTGCAGGGCTGGGTCTGGTCCAGTTAAGCTGAGCTCACTCAGCCTAGCTCAGGGGTTTGGGGCAGCACCCTCAGCACCCTCTGAGGTTGAATTAACCAGGGCTGGGTGTCCCAGAGGCAGCCAGAGGAAAATCTCCAACCAAACCCTTCCTCCCCCAGCTGGGAATGGCGCTGGGGGTAGGACAAGGACGACCAAGCCCAGCACTGGGACTAGGCTGGGCCTGGCTTGAAGGGGATTTTCAGGCACTCAGAGCAGGATGCAGGGACATCTGGCAGCTGGTCCAGCTGTTCAGCCCGGGATCCTGAGCTCCATGGGCATCCCACTGGTCCCACAGCTCTCCAGGTGTGGGAGCCCAGGGTGCACCCCTGGCCTCCCTGGGGGTCTCAAACCCCCCTGGTGAGGCTCCCAAAGACCCCTGAGTGAGACCCTGGTGTCTCAGGCACTGAATTCAAACCCCTGGGGGAAATTACCAACACAGAGGGAATGGAAACGAGCCACCAAAATTAGTAAAGTGTAAATTAGGTTGTTAGAACGTAGATAAATAGACTTTTGGGGATGGTTGTGATAAGGGACACATGGCCAAGATGGAGAATTTGGGGTGTGGATCCTCTTCCTCCTTCTGCTCCGTGCCATCCATGCTGGGTGACATGGTGGCACTTTAGATTGGATGGGGTCAGAGCTGGACCATGGTATAAGACTGAATTGTATTGGAAAATAATTGTAAATCCCCAGTAGGTAATTCAGACTATAAAAGATCAGTCCTGCCTCTGCCAGGCAGATTCTGCCCTGGACGTCTGGCGAGCAGAGCTGTGAGCTGGGCAGAGCAATCCTGAGATGAGGGAGAATAAACAGCCATGGAAACCTCTGAGAACAGCTCCTGCAGCCTCTCATGGAAAGAGCTGGGCTCAAACCCCTGCATGTGCTCAGAGGTGAGCTCAGGGCTGAGGGACACCTCGGGCTGTGACATCCTGGCAAATCCCAAAGGCTCCAGTGTGGGGTTGGCTGCGGGTCCAGTGCAGATTGAGAGTCCTGCACTTTTGTCATGCCATGGATCTGTCCCTGTGTCCCTCACTCGTGCCTAAAATCCCCCTAAAAGCCACATTTAATCACCAGTGCTGCAGTTTAACCCATCCCAAATCTCCTCGTTCTACACCCAGTCATTCCCCAGGTGAAAAATTAAGATTTCAGCCAAAAGCAAAGTAAAAATTCAGAATTAAAGGAAGTACTGCCTAGGCTGAGTGCAAGTGCTCACTCCCAACCCCAATAATCCCCTTTAAACTGAGCGGGTTTTGTGCTGGAAAAGGCCAGCTCCAAATGGAAAACCAACAGCAGAAATAAAGCCCCGCTCCCGAAGGAATAATGAGCACAAATCCAACAACAATCCTCATTAATTAAAGCCAGCACAGCTCCCTGGAATGACAGACAGATGGAGAAACAACAACAAGGAGGGAAGAGCAGCAGGAAAAATTGTCAAGCACTCTGGAAAGGGACGCGGGGCTGGTTTTGAGCAGGGATGGATCGGGACGAGGGGAGGGAGCTCAGCTCCAGCCCGCGGGCACCAAACAAAGAGAGCCGGGCTCTGAAAGGAGCGCTCCCATTTCAATTCCCACCCTGAATTAACACGGGGCAATTAGCGAGCCCGCTGGTTAATTATGCAGGCAATGAGGCACAGGTGGGAGAGGCTGTGGGGCAGGAAACAGCCTGGAATGTGAAAAATCCCTGGAAAATCAACACCTGGGGAAGGCCAACAAGGCTGGGGGGGCTCGGAGGGGACACAAAAGTGTCCCTGTGTCCCCTCCTTGGACTGGCAAAACCTCAAAGTCTGGGACACAAACAGGAGGGGTTTTTCCTGCTTTTTTGTTTGTTTGTTTGTTGGTGGTTTTGGGGGTTTTGGTGGTTTTTTGGTTTTTTTTTGTTTTTTGTTTTGTGGGTTTGGTTTTTTGGTGTTTTTGGGGTTTTTGGGGTTTGTTTTGGGGTTTTGGTGGTTTTTGGGGTTTTTGGTTTTGTTTTTGTGTTTTTGTTTTGTTTTTGGTTTTTGGTTTTGGTTTTTTTTTTTTTTTGTTTTGTTTTTGGGGGTTTTTGGTGGGGTTTTTTTTTTGTTTGTTTTTGTTTTTTGTTTTTTGTTTTTGTTTTTGTTTTTTGTTTTGTTTGGTTTGGGTTTTTTGTTGCCGTTTTTTTCTTTTCCCCTGGTGGATTTTGGCTGTCCCCTCTGGAAGGGGACATCCCAAACACTCGTGGTCACTCCTGGGAGCCAGGGCTGTCCATCCCACCGCAGGGAATGAGATCTTATCCCTCCTCCCCGGGCAGAAAATCCAGGATTGGAGCTTCCCCAGCCTGGTTTGTCCGTTTGGATGGACTTCAGTAGGAAACAAATCTTCAAACAGCCTTTAAATCTCTCACCCTGCAGCACGAGCAGTTCCAGCTGGGGGAGAATTCCAGCTGGAGGAGAATTCCAGCCACATCCCGCAGCACAGGACAGCCCTGGCAGGCCGGGAATGGCTGGGACAGCTGGAAAACAGGGAGGGAGAGGATGGATGGGCAGCCCTGGGACAGGTCTCTTGCTGGGAGGGAATTTGGGAGATGTGATTTCACCCCACGCTGCCCTGGGCCAGATTTAACAGCGTGAGAGGATGGGAAAAGTGAGCAGGAGGTCAGGTCCACGGCCAGGAAAAACTGGAAAATCAGCAGAAACTTGGAGAAGGCAGAAGCCTTCAGGCAGACTGAGCGCTGAACCCCTGCAGGGTTCATTCAGCCCTTCCTGCCTTTTATTTTCATCTCTTGGAGCAGCAGAGGGAGCAAACCTGGACCCTTCTGCACCCTGCATCTGCCAGAGCTTCGGGATTTCTGTCACCAGGAGAGGAGGAGATAAATTGGGAAAGAAAAAAGGGCCAAAAAAAGGCCCAGATCCTGCTGAGGCCATGTGGAGATTCTGCTTCCTGAGCCTCTTTCCCTCTGTGCACAGCCCTCGAGTGCCCCTGCCCCAAAAAACCCACCCACCATGGAATTCTGGAGCTGTGCTATCCCAAAAACCCTTCCCACAGGGATTGTTCCTTCCCTAAAGTGATGAAAGGAAAAGAAAAGGGGAAAAGGGGGAAAAAGAGGGGGAAAAAGGGGGGAAAAAAGGGGGAAAAGGAAAGGAAAAGAGGAAGTTTCAGGAAAGGAAGTTTCAGGGAAGTTTCAGGAAAGTTTCAGGGAAGGGAAGTTTCAGGAAAAGGAAGTTTCAGGAAAGGGAAGTTTCAGGAAGTTTCAGGGAAGGAAGTTTCAGGAAAGGGAAGTTTCAGGAAAGTTTCAGGAAAGTTTCAGGAAGTTTCAGGGAAGTTTCAGGGAAGGAAAGTTTCAGGAAAGGGAAGTTTCAGGGAAGTTTCAGGGAAAGGAAGTTTCAGGAAAGGAAAAGTTTCAGGAAAGGAAGTTTCAGGGAAAGGAAGTTTCAGGAAGGGAAGTTTCAGGGAAGGGAAGTTTCAGGGAAGGGAAGTTTCAGGAAGTTTCAGGGAAGTTTCAGGGAAAAGGAAGGGAAAGGAAAGGGAAGGGAAGGAAAGGAAAGGAAAGGAAAAGGAAAGGAAAGGAAAAGGAAAAGGAAAGGAAAAGGAAAGGAAAGGAAAAGGAAAGGAAAGGAAAGGAAAAGGAAAAGGAAAGGAAAAGGAAAAGGAAAGGAAAGGAAAAGGAAAGGAAAGGAAAAGGAAAGGAAAGGGAAAGGAAAGAAGGAAAGGAAAGGAAAGGAAAGGGAAAGGGAAAGGGAAAGGAAAGGAAAGGAAAGGAAAGAAGTTGCTCTCAGGCTGTGAACAAGTTTCTAATTTTGCCTGATACATCCTGGCCCTGACCCAGAGCCCTCCTGGCCCAGCTGGCAGCTCCTCAGGGTGACAGCAGCCCCGTGGCACAGGATGGCATCAGATGCTCCAGCCCTGCTGGGCGGATTCAGAAATGGGGGATTTGCAAATGGGAACTGACACATTCACCAGAGCAGCAGCTTCAGCTCTTTTCCCCCTGCATTGCCACTGAGCTTTAGAACAAAGTATAAAAAGGTGCTAAATCAAAGGGTCAGTGTGGATCTGGAGCCTCTGTGCTCATGCAGGGGCTCTCCTGGAGCATCAGAACCTGTTGGCAAAATCCTCAGAATGATCCCAAAACATTCCTGCAAAGTCCTGGTCACAAACAAGGAGCTTCCATTGCCCCTTGTGCAGCATCCAAGGGACTGAGAGGGAATTCTCCTCCCAGCAGGAGCTGCAGAGCTCGTCTGGGACGGCAGCCTGTGCTCGGGATCTCCACGGTTAGCAAATTATCCTCAGGGTTGTTAGCAAATATTCCTTAGGGTTCATTGGCTGAAAAACTCTCAGTGGCACCTCTGCCACCACCGAAATTTCAGAGCAGCGAATTGAAATTTCAGAAATATCATTTTAGTGAAGTCAGATGTGAGAAAAGAGTTTCACACGGTGGCACTTCTCGTTTTCCTTCGGGCACCGAGGGGTTTTCCTGGTGCCCCAGGTGGGTTCTGCAACTTCCCAGCAGCCCTTGAAATCCCAATTCCCCACACCCCAAGTGGCACCAGGGGACACAAACTCACATGTCACAGTCCAAGTGACACGAAGGGACAAAAACTCAAGTGTCACACCCCAAGTGACACCAGGGGACACAAACTCACATGTCACACCCAGAGTGGCACCAGGGGACACAAACTCAATTCCCCTACAGCCCAAGTGACACCAGGGGACACAAACTCAAGTGTGACACCCCAAGTGATATCAGGGGACAAAAACTCATGTGTGACACCCCAAGTGGCACCAGGGGACACAAATTCACGTGTGACACCCCAAGTGACACCGGGGACACAAACTCAATTCCCCCACACCCCAAGTGGCACCAGGGGACACAAACTCAAGTGTCACACACCAGTGACACCAAGGGACACAAATTCAGGTCCTCCACACCCCCAGGGGCACCGGGGACACAAATTCACATGTCACAGCTCCAGTGGCACCAGGGGACCCACAAACTCAAGTGTCACACCCCAGGTGACACCAGGGGACACAAACTCAATTGCCCCACACCCCCAGTGACACCAGGGGACACAAATTCGAGTGTCACACCCCAAATGACATCAGGAGACAAAAACCCAATTCCCCCACACCCTGAGTGGCACCAGGGGACACAAATTCACATGTCACAGCTCCAGTGACAGCAGGGGACACAAACTCAAGAGTCACACCCAGTGTGACACCAGGTGACACAAACTCAATTCCCCTACAGCCCAAGTGATATCAGGGGACACAAATTCAAGTGTCACACCCCAAATGACATCAGGGGACACAAACTCAGTTCCCCCGCGCCCCAGTAACAGCAGGGGACACAAACTCAAATGTCACACCAGAGTGACAGCAGGGACACAAACTCAATTGCCCCACACCCCAAGTGACAGCAGGGGACACAAATTCAAGTGTCACACTCCAGGGGCCACAGACTCAAGTGTCACACCCCAAGTGATACCAAGGGACAAAAACCCATTCCCCCACACCTGAGTGGCACCAGGGGACAAAAACTCAATTCCCCACACTCCCAGGAGCACCAGGGGGCACAAATTCACGTGTGACACCCCAAGTGACACCGGGGGACACAAATTCAATTCCCCACACCCCAAATGATATCAGGGGACACAAACTCACGGTGTGACACCCCAAGTGGCACCAGGGGACACAAATTCAATTCCCCACACCCCAAGTGACAGCAGGGGACACAAATTCACGTGTGACACCCCAAATGATATCAGGGACAAAAACTCAGTTCCCCACACCCCAGTAACACCAGGGGACACAAACTCAAATGTCACAGCTCCAGTGACAGCAGGGGACAAAAACTCAATTCCCCACATTCCCAGGAGCACCAGGGGACAAAACTCACGTGTGACACCCCAAGTGACACCGGGGACACAAATTCAAGTGTCACACTCCAGGGGCCACAGACTCAAGTGTCACACCCCAAGTGATACCAAGGGACAAAACTCAATTCCCCACACCCCAGTAACACCAGGGGGCACAAACTCAAGAGTCACACCCAGTGTGACACCAGGGGACACAAACTCAATTCCCCACACCCCAAGTGATATCAGGGGACACAAATTCAAGTGTCACACACCCAGTGACACCAAGGGACACAAATTCAGGTCCTCCACACCCCCAGGGGCACCGGGGACACAAATTCACATGTCACAGCTCCAGTGACACCAGGGGACACAAACTCAAATGTCACACCCAGAGTGACACCAGGGACACAAATTCACGTGTCACACCCAAATGATATCAGGGGACAAAACTCACGTGTGACACCCCAAGTGGCACCAGGGGACACAAATTCAATTCCCCACACCCCAAGTGACATCAGGGGACAAAACCCAATTCCCCCACACCCTGAGTGGCACCAGGAAACACAAACTCAAATGTCACAGCTCCAGTGACATCAGGGGACAAAAACTCAATTCCCCCACATTCCCAGGAGCACCAGGGGACACAAATTCACAGGTGACACCCCAAGCGACACCAGGGGACACAAACTCAATTGCCCCACACCCCAAATGATATCAGGGGACACAAACTCACGTGTGACACCCCAAATGACATCAGGGGACACAAATTCAATTTCCCACACCCCAAGTGATATCAGGGGACACAAACTCAAGTGTCACACCCTGAGTGACACCAGGGGACACAAACTCAAGTGTCACACCCCAAGTGATATCAGGGGACAAAAACTCAATTCCCCACACCCCAAGTGGCACCAGGGGACACAAACTCAATTCCCCACACCCCAAGTGACACCAGGGGACACAAACTCAAGTGTCACACCCCAAGTGGCACCAGGGGACAAAAACTCAATTCCCCACACCCCAAGTGACACCAGGGGACACAAACTCACGTGTCACAGTCCAAGTGACACGAAGGGACAAAAACTCAAGTGTCACACATCCAATGACACCAGGGGACAAAACTCAATTCTCCCACACCCTGAGTGGCACCAGGGAACACAAACTCAAGTGTCACACCCCCGGTGGCACCAGGGGACACCAACCCTGCCCTGAAGGAATGTGAATTTTCCTCCCCTTGGCTCCTGTTTTCCCCCCGGGATCAACCACCCGACAAATGAACATCTCAGCATCATCTTCCCTCTTTTTTTCCCTCTCTGCTCATCCTCCTCCTCACCCCCAGCCCAGATCCCCCCAAAATGAGAGGATAAAGGACATTTTCACATTTCACATTTTCACATTTTCACATTTTCACATTTTAACATTTTAACATTTTAACATTCAATAATTGTTTCCAGAAAAGCCTCGTGGCCAGGTCTATGTTCCAGGAGTTGCTCCCTACAGGTAACTCCAATTATTTTAATTCCAGCTTTCATTTCATTTTTTATTTTACCTTATTTTCTGTTGCTTCTAACCATGAAATATTTGGGGAAACAGTGCAAAGAGCTGTTATTAATCTCTGCCAGAAATCCCCGAATTTTGCATAAAGAACAGAAAACAACTCCTTTTTTTTTTTTTTTTTTTTTTGTTGCTTCAAAACCTTTAATTTGAGCCTCTAATTTAAAATTTAAACCTTTAATTGAAATGGTTGCTGCATTTTGAGGTGTTGGTACTTCTGATATAAACCAAAATGAGACACTCCTTAAAAAAATGCAAATCAAGGGGGCAAAATGGGGTCAGAGCAGAATTTCTGTGGAAAAATCCAACAGAAATTAGGATTGTCAGGGAGAAGTCCTGGACACCATTCCAGGATAAATTCAGCCTGGCACGTTCAGGAGCAGTGGGAATGAAAAATGGACCTGAAAGAAAACAGCCCCAAAGCTTTTAAATTGAAATAAACAAATGTTAAAGAAATTTTAATTTTTAATAATGAAATAAATAATTTTTAATAGATTTAAAATAAATAAATTATAAATAAGCTGTTGTCAGTAAGGTCCTTAATCACTGCCAGAGGTGCAAAAAGCCAAAATTATTCTGTGCATCCAACTCCAATATTCCAGGATATCCCACTCCCAGGGTTGGAAATTAATCAAATTTTTAAAATTTTAATCTAATTTTAGTCAGAGGTTTGTTTGTCTTTGCCCAGGGGGAGGGAATTGAAGATTCTCCTCAAAGGATTCGTTCCCCAGGTGAGGGCTGAGAAGTTTTAACTCTTCACAGAATCTTTTCTTGCAAGCCCAGAGTAAATTTCTGCAAAATTTAGGAATTTCTGGCAGAGATTAACAAGAGCTCTTTGTGCTCTTTTCCCAAATATTTCCTGGTCAGGAGCAACCCAAAATTAAATTAAATAAAAAACAAAGTGAAAGCCTAAATTGTCAATGATTGATAGGAACCCAAACACTAAGAATTGGGTAATTTGGGACCAATGAATGAGAATTTCTCTGGGTTTTTCAAGGATAAATCCCACGTGGGATGATTTTCCTGCACAGCCCAGCAAAGTGAGGATGGAATTATTTCTGTTGCACATCCTGACCAGAATAAAGCAAATTCTCGATTCTCTAACACTAAAAATGCTGTTGGAGAATTTTTTTTTTTCCCACACCTTTGGTGACTCTGTGGCTTTTCCCACTGAAAGATGTCCCAGAGGATTTCTCCATTTTCCAATTCTGTGATTACATCAAGAATTACAGAAAAGCAATAATGCAATAATTACAGAAAAGGAATTCTAGGAGAGCAGCAGCCCCACTCCCTCCCTTCCCCTGGCACCTGGAGATTCCAGGGGGATTTTCTAAACCTGAGCTCCTGGGAGAGCACGAAGCTCAGCAAGGGATGGGGGGCTCCAGGAATCCAGCCTGAATTCTGGGATTGAATGGGATGGAATCCATCACAAATCCCAATTCTGGAATTCAATTCTGGGATTGAAAGGGGAGGAATCCATCCTGAATTCTGGGATTGAAAGGGGTGGAATCCAGCCTGAATTCTGGGATTGAATGGGGAGGAATCCAGCCTGAATTCTGGGATTGAATGGGATGGAATCCAGCCTGAATTCTGGGATTGAAAGGGGAGGAATCCATCACAAATCCCAATTCTGGAATTCAATTCTGGGATTGAAAGGGGAGGAATCCATCCTGAATTCTGGGATTGAATGGGGAGGAATCCATCACAAATCCCAATTCTGGAATTCAATTCTGGGATTGAAAGGGGAGGAATCCATCCTGAATTCTGGGATTGAAAGGGGTGGAATCCATCCTGAATTCTGGGATTGAATGGGGAGGAATCCATCCTGAATTCTGGGATTGAAAGGGGTGGAATCCATCACAAATCCCAATTCTGGAATTCAATTCTGGGATTGAAAGGGGTGGAATCCATCCTGAATTCTGGGATTGAAAGGGATGGAATCCATCCTGAATTCTGGGATTGAAAGGGGTGGAATCCATCCTGAATTCTGGGGTTGAAAGGGGTGGAATCCATCCTGAATTCTGGGATTGAAAGGGGAGGAATCCATCCTGAATTCTGGGATTGAAAGGGGTGGAATGCAGCCTGAATTCTGGAATTGAATGGGGAGGAATCCATCCCGAATTCTGGAATTGAAAGGGGAGGAATCCATCCTGAATTCTGGGATTGAAAGGGGTGGAATCCATCCTGAATTCTGGGATTGAAAGGGGAGGAATCCATCCTGAATTCTGGGATTGAAAGGGATGGAATCCATCCTGAATTCTGGGATTGAAAGGGATGGAATCCATCCTGAATTCTGGGATTGAAAGGGGAGGAATCCATCCTGAATTCTGGGATTGAAAGGGACGGAATCCATCCTGAATTCTGGGATTGAAAGGGGAGGAATCCATCCTGAATTCTGGGATAGAAAGGGATGGAATCCATCCTGGATCCAAATTCTGGAGCTCAAAGTGATGGAATCCAGCCTGAATTCCAATTCTGGAATTCCATTCAAAGGAATGAAATCCACCCCAAATTCCAATTCTGGAGCTCAAAGGGGTGGAATCCATCCTGAATCAGTTCTGGAATGGAAAGGGATGGAATCTGTCCTGAATTCCAGTTCTGGGACTGAAAGGGATGGAATCCATCCTGAATTCCAGTTCTGGGATTGAAAGGGGTGGAATCTATCCCAAATCCCAATTCTGGAATTCAATTCTGGAATTGAAAGGGATGGAATCCATCCTGAATCCAAATTCTGGAGCTCAAAAGAATGCAATCCATCCTGAATTCCAGTTCTAGGATACAAAGGAATGGAATCCATCCTGAATTACAATTGTGGAATTCAATTCTGGAATTTGAAGGGATGGAATCCACACTGAATTCTAGATCTGGAATTGAAAGGGATGGAATCCATCCTGAATTAAGATTCTAGAATTCAATTCTGTAATTGAAAGGGGTGGAATCCATCCTGAATTAAAATTCTAGAATTAAATTCTGGAATTCAAAGGGGTGGAATCCATCCTGAATCCCAGTTCTGGAGCTCGAGAGGATGGAATCCATACCAAATCCCAGTTCTGGAATTCAAAGGGATGGAATCCACCCTGAATTCCAGTTCTGGAATTCCATTCAAAGGAATGGAATCCATCCTGAATTCCAATTCTGGAATTCAAAGGAATGCAATCCACCCCAAATTCCAATTCAGGGATACAAAGGAATGGAACCCCAAATCCCAGTTCTAGAATCCAAAGGGATGGAATCCACCCCAAATCCCAGTTCTGGAATCCAAAGGGATGGAATCCACCCCAAATCCCAGTTCTGGAATCCAAAGGGATGGAACCCACCCCAAATCCCAGTTCTGGAATCCAAAGGGATGGAATCCACCCCAAATCCCAGTTCTGGAATCCAAAGGGGTGGAACCCACCCCAAATCCCAGTTCTGGAATCCAAAGGGATGGAATCCATCCCGAATCCCAACCAAAAGCTGCTTCAAAGCCGCTGCCCCCCACAGGGCACAGGGGTGACCTGTGACAACTCCCAGGCGGATTTGGCTGCTCAGGAGGAGGAGCTGGAGCATCCCAAGAAATTCCCCAGGCCAGAAAACAGCACCCAGCACTCAGAAAGCACTAATTACCTAAAGCACTAATTAACCCCCGAACATTCCAGCATTTGCCTCCCCGGCAGCCGGACTCAGCCCGAACCTGAAGGGCTGGGGATAATTCCGAGGCGCTCAGGAGAGCAGGGAGGGGAAATGTGAAACCCTGGGGCTGTTCAGGCACGGGAGGGCTGAATGTCACCGCGGCGGAGGTGAGGTCACCGCCAGGAAAGGGATATTTTGGGATTTGGGGCTTTATTTCAGCACTCGGGCCACAGAAACACGAACCAAAAGACGTCAGGCGAAGAGGGGAAAGAAATAAAAATACTCATTTTGTCTGCCGGCAGCTTGAGCTGTGGGAGGGGAGGACACAGGAGCAGTTTGGGGGGTTTGGTGAAAGGAGATTGTTTTTTTTATGATGAGGGTGGTCAAAGGCTGGCATGGGATGCCCCAAACCTGGAAATTCCCAAGGAAGAGTCTTTTACTGCGAGGGTGGTCAGACACGGCACGGGGTGCTCTGAGAAACTGTGGCTGCCCCATCCCGGGAAAAATTTTCCTTTCCCCTCTCCCCTTTCCTTTTCCCTTTTCCTATCCCCTTCTCCCTTTCTCTTTTCTATTCCAGTTTTCTTCTCCCCTTTTCCTTTCCCTCTTCCCATTCTCCCTTTCCCTTTTCCTCTCCCCTTTTCACTTTCCCTTTTCCTTTCTCCCCTTTTCCCTTTTCCTTTCTCCCACTTTCCTCTCCCCTTTTCCCTTTCTCCCATTTTCCTCTTTTCACTTTCCCTTTCCCTTTCTCCCATTTTCCTCTCCCCTTTTCCTTTCTCCCATTTTCCTCTTTTCACTTTCCCTTTCCCTTTCTCCCATTTTCCTCTTTCCTTTTCCCTTTCCCCTCTCCCCTTTTCACTTTTTCTTTCTCCCATTTTCCTTTCTCCCACTTTCCTCTCCCCCACTTTCCTCTCCCCTTTTTCTTTCCTTTTTCCTCCCCCCTTCTCCTTTCCCTTTTCCTCTCCTCTCTCCCCTTTTCCTTTCTCCCCTTTTCCTCTCCCCTTTTCCCTTTCCCTTTTCTTTCTCCCACTTTTCCTCTCCCCTTTCACTTTTCCTTTTCCTCTCACCTTTTCACTTTTCCTTTCTCCCACTTTCCTCTCCCCCACTTCCCTCTCCCCTTTTTCTTTCCTTTTTCCTCTCCCCTTCTCCTTTCTCTTTTCCTCTCCCCTCTCCCTTCCCCTTTCTCCTTCCCCTCCCTGCGGGTTTTCTTGGCACAGGGGGCACTTGAGGGGTGTGAACAGAGGGACAAACCCAGAGCTGACCCTAAACCCCCCAGACCCCTCTGCCTCTCCTTCCTCCCGCCCCTCTCCCCCACCCCGCGGTTGTTTTCTTTCCCCCACGCCGTAACTGAGGGGATGCTGAGGCTTTAAACACAGCCCAGCAATTATAAATGCCGAGATCAGAAGGAAAGGAGGCAGGGGAGAAAAGCAGGCTCCGGTTTTCTCCCTCCTCGTGTCAGGTGAGATGAGTCATTTCTGCCACAAGACATCCAAGAGGAGTCTTTTAAGGATGCAGAAAAAACGGAGCACGTGGATGAAAGGCTGTTAAGAGCAGAGGGTTGCAATTAAAAATGTTTCTGTATCACTAGCACGGAGCTCTGCTGAAACCACGGGGGATTTTCAGCCTCTCTCACAAATCTAAAATTCTATTTTAGGGATAGAATTGAGCTCCTTAACCGGGAAAACTACCTGGGAAAGCGGCGCAAAACATTCGGATCCCCGAGCCAGATGGAGCCACTTTGCCCCTGATCAATCATCGCCTGGTTTTATCCTCAAATGACCCCCAGGAAAAAAAAAAAATAACCAAAAAACCAAAAAACAACAAATCCCTGCTGGAAAGCGAGCAGGAATCTCGTGCTCGCCGCTCGCATCCTTCCCCCGGCTCGGGGATTTTGGAAGGAGCCGCGAACGTTTCCAATGGCAACGGCGAAATGTCCCGTCAGAGTCAGCCGCGATTGTTCTGGCGATGATCGCAGGAATTCAAATCCTCATTTCCCCATCCCCATCCCCGCGGGACCTGCCGGGGCCATCTGGGCAGGGGCTGAAAATCTCCGCTTTTTTTTTTTTTTTTTTATTATATTTTATTTTATTTTATTTTATTTTATTTTATTTTATTTTATTTTATTTTGTTTTGTTTTATTTTATTTTTATTTTTATTTTTTTATTTTATTTTATTTTAAAACTGCTCTTTTTTTTTTTTGTTTTGTTTTCCAGCCACATTTGGGATTTGATTTCAGCTCGCTTCCCTCCCCCAGCCCCAGTCCATGTCCTTCCCGAAATGCCAAAAACAGGGAGCAAAATACATTTATCCATGTATTATACATTGTGCACTCATACATCACTGTTATTAGCATTGTTTTATATTTAAATATATATTTTAATGTTTATATTTTTGTAACTTAGTGATATTTGTAGCAGTATGCTATAAGAAAGAAAGTGTTCATATTATATATGGTATATTATATAGTATAATCAACTATTATATTATATTATATTATATTATATTATATTATATTATATTATATTATATTGTAATTATATGTATATGTAATGTAATATAATATATTATATGATATATAATATAATATATAATATAAATATATAATATTAATATATAATATATAATATATATAATATATAATATATATTATATAATATATAATATATAATATATAATATATAGTTAATATATATAATTAAAATATAATACATAATGTATATTATATAGTATATAATATAATATAATGTTATATTATATTATATTATATTATATTATATTATATTATATTATATTATATTATATTATATTATATTATATTATATTATATTATATTATATTATTATTATATTATATTATATTATATTATAGTATTATTATATTATAGTATATTATATTATATTATAGTATATTATATTATAGTATATAGTATATAGTATATAGTATATAGTATATAGTATATAGTATATAGTATATAGTATATATTACACATTATATATTACATATTATACATTATATATTATACATTATATATTATATAATGTATTTTTAAATTTATTATATTATTATATACTACATAATATAAAATATAAAGGTAAAAATTATATTATAAATACGAAATTCTGTCTATAAAACACCCCTATATCTATGTTTTATGTCTGATTCACTGCATGAACTGCACGCCAAAAGCCAATTTCACAACTCCCAGCTCAGATTCTCCGCTGGATCCCCTGCCCTGGTTGTGCCAGTTCCACTTTTCCCCTCAAGCAGCGACCCTGGAGCCTCCAGGCTCTGGGATTCCAGCCGGGAATTCCCAATCTGGGCCGGACCCAAATCCCTTCCCCTCCCCCTGTTCAGTGACCCCGGGCCAGGTTTGTGTTCCCAGCCCCAAAATCCACCGACCCCATGGGCTGAGCCACTCCTGGCTCAAGGAAAAACCTCCTGTCCCCGGCACGGGGCTGGGAAAAAAGGGAACAAAATTCAGGATATCGCAGGGAGCGCAGGGTTTGCTCCCAGAGCAGCTGTGGGGTGTGAGCTGAGCACAGCACAGACCCCGGGCTGATCCTTTGTGGGGAATTTCTGCTTTCCTCAGACCTTCCAAGCCATCAGCAAAGCCCTCCCCAAACCCCGGGGCCTTCCCGAGGGCAGGGAGAGAAAATTCCTGTCGATTTTCCAGGGAGCAGCGCTCCGGGGATAGAAATATTTCAAAATTCAAAATCCAACCCATGGCCTGGGAAAACCCAACCCAATTCATTCCTTCTTAATTATTATTTGAATTTCTAAAAGCCAGCACAGATCCCAGTGGCTGCTGAGCCCAGAAATTTTGGTATGGGCTGGCAGAATTTTGCTTCCAGAAGTTAAAAAAAAAAAGAGCAGTGAGGTGACTCAGCAGTGACCTGCTGCAGGTGAGCTGCTGATGTTTTGGGTGAATTTTGTGTTTGCAGGGAAGGAATAATCCTTTTTCCTTTGCCAAGGGGAGATGGCCACCTGAGAAAACCCAACCCAAATCCATTCCTTCTTAATTATTATTTTGTGTTTGCAGGGAAGGAATAAACCTTTTTCCTTTGCCGGGGGGAGATGGCCACTTCAAGATTCAACTCATGGCCTGAGAAAACCCAACCCAATCCATTCCTTCTTAATTATTATTTTGTGTTTGCAGGGAAGGAATAAACCTTTTTCCTTTGCCGAGGGGAGATGGCCACCTCAAGATTCAACTCGTGGCCTGAGAAAACCCAACCCAAATCCATTCCTTCGTATTTATTATTTGAATTTTTAAAAGCAGATCCCAGTGGTTGCTTTGCCCAAAAATCTCAGTGTGGGCCAGCAGAATTTTATATCCCGACACAAAAAAAAAATAAAAATAAAAATAAAGGAGCAGCGGGGTCATAGAGCCACTGAGCCACTTCAGGAGCCCTCGGTGAGTGCTGGAGGTGAGCTGATGATGTTTTGGCTGAATTAATTTGCTTCCAGCAAGGAATTAATCCTTTTCCTTTGCCGAGGGGAGATGGCCACCTCAAGATTCAACTCATGGCCTGAGAAAACCCAACCCAAATCCATTCCTTCGTATTTATTATTTGAATTTTTAAAAGCAGATCCCAGTGGTTGCTTTGCCCAAAAATCTCAGTATGGGCCAGCAGAATTTTATATCCAGACACCAAAAAATAAAATAAAGGAGCAGTGGGGTCATAGAGCCACTGAGCCACTTCAGGAGCCCTCGGTGACTGCTGGAGGTGAGCTGATGATGTTTTGGCTGAATTAATTTGCTTCCAGCAAGGAGTTAATCCCTTTTCCTTTGCCGGGGGGAGGCAGCCGCTCTTGTTCTCAGAGCTCGGATAATCCCCAGGCTTCCCCCGGGTTATGGGCGGCACAAATGAAGCGGCCGCGGGAATTTTTGCTTTTCAAGGGTTTCGAGCGCCGGGTTTGCCCCAAATCGGGGCCGGGGAGAGCCCGGATTAAAGCTCGCAGCCGTGGGTGGGTGAGCAGCGCTGCGTGCCTGCCACGAGGGGATTAAACTCGAGATTAAGGCTCGGATTCTCCCCAGTGACTTCTGCTCTAGGATGGTGGCTTGGCGCGGGTTTGTGACAGCTGGAAAATCAGAGTTCTCCCGGGGGCTGCGGGCGGGAGCGGGGCTTACAGGTCTCCGAGTGAAAACCATTTCTGGGCTGGGAGATGCCTTCTTTCCCTGCCTAATTAGGCCAATTAACAGGAAAATGTGGCTCAGAGCTGCGCTGTGAGGTGTCTGGGAAATGCCTGAGCTGCACAAAGCGAGCTCCCGTTATTGCTGCCGAGCTGCTCCATGCGGGATCCCATCCCTGATCCCCATCCCTGATCCCCATCCTGATCCCATCCCTGCTCCTTGTGGGATCCCATCCCTGATCCCAGTTCTGATCCCATCCCTGATCCCATCCCTGATCCCATCCCTGCTCATGTGGGATCCCATCCCTGATCCCATCCCTGCTCCTTGTGGGATCCCATCCCTGATCCCATCCCTGCTCCATGTGGGATCCCATCCCTGATCCTCGTCCTGCTCCATCCCTGATCCCATCCCTGATCCCCTCCTGATCCCATCCCCTGCATCTCTGTAGGATCCCTCCTGATCCCATCCCTGCTCCTTGCGGGATCCCATCTCTGATCCCATTCCTGCTCCATCTCTGATCCCATCCCTGCTCCCATCCCTAATCCCCTCCCTGATCCCATCCCTGCTCCTTGTGGGATCCCATCCCTGATCCTGTCCTGCTCCATCCCTGATCCCCTCCCTGCTCCCATCCTGATCCCATCCCTGATCCCATCCCTGCTCCTGTCCTGCTCCATCCCTGATCCCACCCCTGCCCCATGTGGGTTCCCCTCCCTGGGCTGTGCCAGGCTGGGCTGGGCTCCCAGGCTCTGCTCCCACCGCTGCTGAGGGACATCCCAAACATCCCAGGATGTCCCCAAAGCCAGGCCTTGGCACTGTCACCCACGCAGGCAGTGCAGGGCTGCCTTCCAGCTGCACAGCAATTCCCAGAGCAGCAGCAGAGACTGCTTGGATTTAACCCCAGCCTTAAGGTGCTTTCAGCCCTGAATTTGGGGTTTGTTTGAATCATACCCCCACTGCTTTTTGCTGTGAGCAGGAAGAGGAGGTTGAATGGTTCAGCAGGAAAGTTCAGCCTGGTTTGTAACGTTCAGCTCTCCCTGTGGCCAGGCCCTGAGCGAGGCAGGGCTGGGACAGGGACAGGGACAGAATCAGGACAGGGATCAAGGCAGGGGTGACAGGAATAGGGACAGGGCTGTGACAGGGATCAGGGCTGTGACAGGGATCAGGACAGGGACAGGACTGTGACAGGGACAGGGACAGGGCTGTGACAGGGACAGGACTGTGAAAGAGACAGGGCTGTGACAGGGATGAGGACAGGGCTGGGACAAGGACAGGACTGTGACAGGGATGGGGACAGGGACAGGGCTGTGACAGGGACAAGGACAGGACTGTGAGGAGAGGATCAGGGGCAGGGCTGAGACAGGAATAGGGACAGGGCTGTGGCAGGGATCAGGACAGGGACAGGGCTGTGACAGGGATGGGGACAGGGCTGGGACAGGGATGGGGCTGGGACAGGGATCAGGACAGGGCTGGGACAGGGACAGAGACAGGGCTGTGACAGGGACAGGGCTGTGACAGGGATGAGGACAGGGCTGGGACAGGGGACAGGGACAGGGCTGGGACAGGGACAGGGCTGTGACAGGGATGGGGACAGGGCTGTAACAGGGATCAGGACAGGACTGTGACAGGGACAGGGCTGTGACAGACACGGCCAGAGCTGGCCCCTGCTGCCCCTGGCACACACAGGCTCCTTTTCAGGCCAGGGTTTGAAAGAAGCCGGGGGCTGAGCCCAGCCCACGCTCCCGGTTCACCGTGAGTTCACTCTGCTGCAGCCCCACGGCTCCACCAGCACCCAGAGCACTCCAATGAACCTGCAGGGATTTCAGGCACAGCCCCAAAGCAGAGGATCTGAACCCCCCAGGACAGGACATTTCACACCCTGAGCTGAGCCCCTACAAACCCTTTTCAGCTGAGCCCCTGCAGACCTTTTACTTGACCCCAAATCCTCAAAACCCATGAGAGAAAACACCAATGAGCAAATAAATAATCACCCCTAAATCCCAAACTGCTTCACACTCAAAACCTCGCAGCTTCCAAACCTTTTCCATGAGTTCTAGACTGTGGCTAATTTTTTTCCCTTTGTTTTTTTCTCCTCATCCTAAGCCTGCCAGTTGTTTGGAAACAAGGGTTTGATGTAGGGAAGGGGGTGTTGGGAGGGAAGGGAACGCTGCTGACACAACGCGGGGTGAGAAGCAGTGATTCAGAAATCCGAGCCCATGAATATGATAATTCTGAACCGAGGGATTCATCCTGCTGCAGCTCCGGTGCCAAAAAGGCTCCAGCACCAGCCGGGGGCTGAGCATCCACAGCCCTGGGCTGGATTTTGGGAGAGGACACGAAAGCAGAGACTGAGCTCCCCAGAACGGCTGAAGGAGCTGCGGCAGCAGCGCTGCCCCGGCAGGGTCCCAATCCTGATCCCGGTCTAGATCCCATTCCCGATCCCATTCCCAATCCCAATGCCAATCCCAATCCCGATCCCAGTCCTTATCCCGATCCCGATCCTGGTCTCGATCCCATTCCCGATCCCATTTCTGATCCTGATCCTGGTCCCGATCCCATTCCCATTCCCGATCCTTATCCCAATCCCGTTCCCATTCCTGATCCTGATCCCGATCCCGATCCCATTCCCTATCCCGATCCAAATCCCAATCCCATTCGCGATCCTTATCCCGATCCCATTCCCGATCCCGATCCTTATCCCAATCTCAGTCCTAATCCCAATTCTTATCCCAATCCTGATTCCGATTCTTATCCCTATCCTGATCCCGATCCCATTCCCGATCCCGATCCCATTCACGATCCTTATCCCGATCCCATTCCTGATCCCATTCCCGATCCCAATCCTTATCCTGATCCCATTCCCGATCCCGTTCCTGATCCTTATCCTGATGCTTATCCCGATCCCATTCCCGATCCCGTTCCCGATCCTTATCCTGATGCTTATCCCGATCCCATTCCTGATCCCAATCCCAATCCCATTCTCGATGCCATTCCTGATCACGATCCCATTCCCGATCCCAATTTCGATCCCGATCCCAATCCTGATCCAGATCCCATTCCCGATCCCGATCCCATTCCCGATCCCGATCCCATTCCCAATCCCATTCCCTATCTGGATCCCGAACCCATTCCCGATCCCGATCCTTATCCCAATCCCCATCCCGGGGAGGGAGGAGCGCCTGGAATTCCCCTCCTGCTGCCGCAGGGATGGGTTGGGAATGCTGGAACCTCCCCAAAATATCCGTTCTGGGGGGCACAGCCTAAAATCCCCTTGATTTAACCCAACGCCCCAAAGCTGCAGCGCTCTCCAGGATCCCCGCTCGGCTCCCATGAATCCATCACTCCCGATTTTCCCGACGCGACCCCTCTCCAGGACATCTCCCCACTCCCCTTTCCCGATGCTTCCCAACCCCTTCTCTTTTCCAGCAAGGTCGCTGCTTTTCCCCAAAACACAACAAATTCCCAAAAATCGGCCACGCGCTTCCCAGCATCGGCACTGAAACGATCCAACCGCGCATTAAACAAATATTCCCTGTCCTCTAATGTCCATTAGGTTTTTTGGCATTGCCACATAAATCAAAGGATTCTCTTCATTCCAGCTTATTCTCCACTTTAAAAAATGATGCTGCATTTTTAAAGATTTTTTTTTTTCTTCTCTCACTGGGAAAAAAAAAGTTCCAGGGAGATGGGTTAAAAAATCTCCCTATTCCCATTATCCTGGAGCTGAAGCTCCAGGGTCACATCCTTAAAATGAACACCAGGAAAATCATCGGTGTCCGAGGCCAGGTTGGATGGAACAACATGGGACAGTGAAAATCCATCCAAAAAAATGATTTTTAGAACCATTCCAATCCAAACCATTTCATGATTCTGTGATCTCTCTTTCTCTTGGGATTCTGGATCACCAAATAATTTGTGGCAGAAAATCTGCAATTCTAATAATTTCAAATGGGACAAAGCCCCTGAACTGCTGACCAAGGAATGCTGCTCCCAGCTGGAAGTGTGGGGTCCAAATTGCTCTTTCTCTTGCATTTGATTTATTGATCTCTTAACTTTTTGTTGGTGTTATCTCCATTTCCTTTAGTCTGTTTTCAAAGCCCTTCAACCACCATCAGTCACTAAGGAAAATCTAGGAAAACAAACAATGAAAAAGAAATTCAAAAAACCTCACAGAACACCTTTTCATGCTGGGAGGTCACAGAAGTTTCAGCTTTATATTATTTATCCTTCTTAAAGATTTCTCATTAAATCTGATCTTCTCTTTCAGATGTCCTCACAGCTACCAAGAAAAATTCTGTTTTCTTTTCTATTTCTTTTAACGCTACCATTTAAACCAGACAAAAGTTTGGAGTTCATCTTTCTGTCAGTTCAGGATTTCCAGGTTAAAAAAAACACCTTCAGGGACTTTTTAATCTGCTGAACATCCCTCTGTTCCACTGGGAAGGGGGAAGAGTGGGATGAATAAATTCAGGGAACTGATGATTCCACACCTGTGAGAACCACAGCAGTTTGGGCAAAGAAAAATTTCCTACAACAGAGACTTAAATATTAAAAATCTGCCTTCTCACCCCCCTCCAGCTGGGCTCCAGAAATTTGATTCTGAGCCTGGAACCAAGTGATTGTCCTTGGAAGGGTGACTGTCACCTCTCTGCCACCGTGGCTTGGCCCCGTGCCCATCTTTTTGCTAAAAATGAAGCCCCAAGGTGCAGGGCTGAGCTGCCAAAATGCAGAGACTGGAGCAGGGCAGGCAGCAGGGACAAAACCCCCAGCTCTGGGGGCTGGGGGAGGAGGGGTTGGTGTCACCTCAGTGTCACCTGTCCCAGGTGGGGACAGGAACAGGGACCAGCCCCGTCATCTCACCCCAGGCTGGTGCTCCTGGGGAGCTGGGAACGAGCAGCACAGAAAGAGTTTGCAAGGGGCAGGGGGTGGGGTTGGTGTCACCTCGGTGTCACCTGTCCCAGCCACGGGGACAGGAACAGGGAGCTGGGGCTGAGCAGTGCAGAAAGAATCTGAAAGGAGAAGGGGAATGAGGTTGGTGTCACCTCGGTGTCACCTCGGTGTCACCTGTCCCAGCCACGGGGACAGGAACAGGGAGCTGGGGCTGAACAAGGAGACGAAGCCTGAGAGAAGCAGCTGGTGGGGTTGGTGTCACCTGTCCTGGCCACAGGGACAGGAACAGGGAGCTGGGGCTGAGCAGTGCAGAAGGAATCTGAAAGGAGCAGGGGAATGAGGTTGGTGTCACCTCGGTGTCATCTCAGTGTCACCTGTCCTGGCCACAGGGACAGGAACAGGGAGCTGGGGCTGAGCAATGCAGAAGGAATTTGAAAGGAGCAGGGGATGGGGTTGGTGTCACCTTGGGATAAATAACCTGTCCCAGGAGCAGGGCCAGGCACCATCCCCACCCCATTCCCCCCTGTGAGCTGGGAAGGAACAGCACAGAAGGGATTTGCCAGGATCTTCCTCGGGAGGCAGAAATACCCTTGAATCCAGCCCTGGCAGCCCCCTGGAGCAGCAGCTCCTGCCAAAGGCACAGCAGCAGGGGCAGATTTCCATCATCCCCATTTCCATCATCCCCACCCAGCTGCTCCAAGCACCATCTGCAGCTCTCCTGGATGCCAGCAGCTGCAAATCCAGGCAGGAATTGTGGAGCTGCAGAGCCTCATCCTCACCTGCAGGAGAGCCTGGCAGCAGGGGAAGTGTGGACAAATTAATTACCTGCCTGAGGCCAGCTGATATTCCCCTTAACTAGGTCAAATAAACTCCAGCAAATCCTCTGCCTCCCTCTCACCTTAAAAAGAAAAAAAATAAAAAATACAGAGCTGTAGGTTTAATGAGCTGGCATTCCATCCAGGAATGGCTCTGCAGGCACAAAAGGAGAGGGGAAGGAGACTGAGCTGAGCACGTTGGTGCCCAACGTGTCCAGGAGGAGCCCTCGGTGTTCCAGCTGCAGGGAACAGCTCAGCTCTGGGAGGAACACCTTGGGATTTTCACCTTGAATCCACGGGTGCTGCAGTGCCCGAGGCAGCTCTGGTGTTCTGTGATCCAGAGGTGTCCCAGCTGGAATCCGAAGGCAAATTCTGCCTGCATCCCATCACTGCTGGCCATGCCTTAGGATTTTAGCTTTCATATTTTTCCCATCCTGTGCTGCATTAGTGCATAGCTCTAAACTCCACACAGGGTGTCAGCTGCTGTCCTCATGTGCTGGTCAGATGAAACAATTCCTCTCTAGGCCTCAAGGATACCCTGCAGCCTCAGGCCTCAAAAGTATAAACAAAAGTGATTTGGGGGAGCAAACTGGGGGTAAATTACTTCATTACCTGAAGCTGTAATTGGAGGATTAACCCCTGATATGTAAATGAACTAAAGTATAATTGTCTGAAAAATTCCTGACCATTGTCCATTGTGGGTGTACCCTCTGAGAGGTTTTGGCTGCCCAAGATCTTCAATAATCCCACTTTATTCTCCTAATCTGCTCCAGCCTCTGTTCCAGGGAGCCATTCCAAGGCATCACAGGGAACTGGGGATAATGTGCTGCCAAATCCAAGGAATCCTGGCCCTCCTGGCACGGGAACACCAGCACCAGCACTCCCAGGCCCTGAGAGAGGTCTCCAAGGCATGGACAGTGTCACCAGCGTGGTGATGCCACCCCTCTGTCCCTGGGGCCCTGCCACCATCCATGCCAGGGGACACTGTGCAGGGAGATGCTCACCTCCAAACGCTCCCACTGCACCTAAATGTGGGAATAAGGCAAAGAAATCACAGAATCATGGAATGGTTTGGGTTGGGAGAGACCTTAAAGCTCAGCTCACCCCACCCCTGCCACCCTAGGGACACTCCCACTGTCCCAGGCTGCTCCAACCCCAATGTCCAGCCTGGCCTTGGGCACTCCAGGGATCCAGGGGCACCACAGCTGCTCTGGGCACCCTGGGAGAGCCCAAACCTCTCTAACAAGGTCTTGCAAGGCTGGAACCCCGCTGCATTTTCCAGTGGGGAACAGCACTGGAGGACCTGGAACCATCCAGGAAATCATTGTGGAGAACCAGTGTTGGGGAGGGAATAGAAAAATCTTATGAGTGCCTAGCAAGTAGTTCTGAAAAAACAGATGAAATAGAGATGTTAGCAATCTTTGACATAATAAACTAATAATACAAAACTAATACAAAAACTAATACAAACCTAAAGAACAGAAAATAGTAAATTCCTAAGTCTGTCCAGCGACTGTCCAACCAAAAATTCAACCCCCAGGAACCAGGAGTGAGAAGCAAAGCACAGAGTAGAAGTTTCATTCACCCGTGGGATCTGCAGCAGGAATCAGACGTGGCAAGGCCACTGTGCCTCAAGTCTGACTCATTTTTCCAGGTCCCTGCCAACACACCCCACTCATCTCACAGATTTCTCACCAGAAACCCACAAATCATTTCTAATTACTATGGATTCAAACTCCCCTGGGTTCTGCTTCCAGATTCTGCACCAAAGCTGGAATGCTCCATCCTGGCACAGCACAAAACCAGCTCAGACACACCTGCATCTGTTTTAAATATCCAGCAAAGGTCAAACCAGTTCAAGACCTTGCTGAGGGTTTTCCACCATCCTAGTAAAAAGAATCTGAGCAACTCGTGATGTTTTGGGGTGATTCTGTATCAAAAGGTGAAAATTGCTGATTTCTTGGTTTATTGTTTGTCACCCAGGGGTCTCTGCACAGACCAGGGGGATCTCAAATGGACCCTGCTGCATCCAGTTGGATTTACTGCAAAAAACATCCATGGGATCATCAGTGTTGGGAAGAACTCCAAGAACATCAAGTCCAATCTTTGATGAATCCCACCACGCCACCACACCACATCTCCAAGTGCCACATCTGCTTGGGTTTGGGACATTTCCAGGGATGGTGACTGCAGCAGTGCTCTGAGGTGAATATTCCAATGCTTTGAGCAAAGAAATTTTCCTTATATCCACCCTGACCTTCCCCTGCTGCAACTAGAGGCCATTTCCTCTTGTCCCATCTCCAGCTGCCCAGGAGAGGAAAATGCCAAGAGTTGAAATGTTTTAATGAGGGATTTCTCTGGAACACGTGGATGTTTGGAGCCCAATGAGTGGGAGCCCTCCAGGACTTTGCTCAGCTCCCAGAAATATGGAATATTTCCCTCTCTTAGGCTGCAATGCAGGATGTGACATGAGCTGTGTATTCTATCACCATCTGTTAAACCAGCTGGGGCAGTGACCCTTATGTCAGTGGGAGATATCCTCTGCTAATGGGCCATCTTTAAACCAGCTGGGCAATCATCTTTATCTTTCCACAGCCCATCCTCCCTCCAGGAGATATCTCCTGTTCATGGCCATTGAGTTCCAGGGCATGGCTGATAAAATTACATCATCCCACTGGGAGATGCTCCACCCAGGGGGAGGAGCCAAACATTTCCTACCCAGATAAAAACTGAGATTTTGGACAGCAAGGTACCTTCTTTCCACTGGATCCCAGAGGAAAACCAGACCCTTCCACATCATCCCTGGAGCTTCAGAGGAAACTGCACCTTCTCCAGGAGCACTGCTCCAGCTGAACCACATCTGCCACTGCAGGAGGATGCAGCCACCATTGAATGGGACTGCTGCCAACACCCTGACTGACTGACGGGTGTCAGCTTGGATTCTGACTCTGGCAGTGCTTTGGGATTGTTCTTTGTAATACTGCATTCTATTTTAATTTTCCTAGTGAAGAACTGTTGTTCCTATTCCCATATCTTTGCCTGAGAGCCCCTTAATTTCAAAATTATAATAATAATTTGGAGGGAGTGGGTTTACATTCTCCATCTCAAGAGAAGCTCCTGCCTTTATTGGCAGACACCAGGATATTCCTCAAGAAGCAGGAAATGGAAGTGCCCAGTGATTGTTTGATTTTTCCAGCCCTTGCAGGGCTTGTCTGAGCCTCAGGGTTGTTGGGGAGGGAACAGGAATTCCTCCAGCACCTTTGGGGAGGTGAAAGGAGCAGCAAGGAAGGAAACTCGATGGGTCAGTCCCAAAGGATGGGGACACCACAGCTCTACCTCAGAGCGGGGATTTCGGCACTCCACAACATCAGTGAGTGTTTGGAATGGTGGCAAATAAATTCCTCTCCAAACCCACTCCTGGCCTCCAGCAGTGAACAGCAGCCTCCACTGCAGCAATTTGTGTCATTTAGGGTCAGTGGGACAATATCTGGGGTTGAACCACGGAATTTTGTCCTCCTGAACAGTCGGTCACGTGCTCTTTAACACCACAGCAACTCCTGATTTGCTCCCAGACCCTCCAAATCATCCCTGTTAAACTGCTGGCCCTTCAGGCTTCTGGAAAGCCTCAAATCAAGGCACAGCTGAACACATAAAACCACACTCTTTTTTTTTCTTTCTTTCTAAAGCACCAAAAGATTTTTAAAGCAATAAATAAATAAATAAATAAATCTTCTCCCCATTCCAAAAACGTCATCTCACTTTTGCTAGCAATTCCCAAACTCAGCTCACTTTCAGCTGTACCATTTGTTTGAAAATTAGATAAGAATTAAAATGTGATTTTATAAAATATTTCCTTTTTGCTCTGAGCTCCAGGCCCCACCAGTGGAAAATGCTGTGTTCTGCAGGGAAGGAAAAAAGCGCCTTTGGAATGAACAGCTGCACTTCAGATTTCTGTTTAATTAAAAAACAGCTGGGCTGAAAAGTGGCAGCTTCTCAAGAGCTGATAAGTGCATTTCCCACTAATCTACAGAGTGCTCTATCAGGGCAATCAGACAGATAGAAATATCATAGAAATAAATATATATGTATAAACATATATATAAATATAAAATTGCAGGTATTAGCTTTGCAAAATGTCACATTCCAAAATGGAATATTCCATATTTGCCATATTCCAAGGAAGAACTTGTCCCCACAAAGGGCTCTCAGTTGGGCACTGAGAGATAAATAAATCTTTAAATAAATGGAATTATAATTAAATCTACCCAGCCCACACCAAAATCATCCAGCCTGGGCAGGCTCCTGGATCTCACTGGAGCATCAGGCACAGGGAGCCTGAGGGCAGCACAAAACCCTCTGTCAGCTGCTGGGACCTGGGCACCCTCCAATGAAACCAATCCTGTTTTGGGGGGACAGAAATCCAATAAAATCCAATAAAATCCTGCTGGGGCTGCACCTCCAGCAACATGGACAGCAGGGAAAGGGGGAATTCTGTCCCTCTGCCCTGCTCAGGTGATTCCCCACCTGCAGAGCTCGGAATTCCAACACCAGCAGCACCTGGAGCTGCTGGAGAGAGCTCAGAGGAACCCAGGGAGCTGCTGCAGGGCTGGAGCCAGGCTGGCAGAGCTGGGGGTGACACCTGGAGAGGAGAAGCTCCAGCAGAGCTCAGAGCCCCTGGCCGGGCCTGGAGGGGCTCCAGGAGAGCTGCAGAGGGGCTGGGGACAAGGCAGGGAGGGACAGGACACAGGGAATGGCAGAGAGGGATTCCTGGAGCCAACAAAACCTGAGGGCTGCGAGGGCAAACACAGCCCCGCTCCTGAGACTGACCAAAACCAGACAAAAATAATCCCAACACCTCCCCAGACAAACAGGAATTCAAGCAGAGCAAATTGTGCTGCTACATCATCCCAAGATCCATTTTTCCCTCTGGAATTCCTGCCCCCAGCTCCAAACCCCGGTCCCCAAGGCCAGGCTGCCTCTGGCACCTCAGCTGAACATCTGCTTCCCCTGCTGGCCTTTAACCTGGGCGCTGCCTCTGCACCTTTGATCCACATCTGGGGAGGGTTAAGGACAATTTACGTCCTCTGGGTGCATTCCAGATGGAGGAGGAGGGATGGGAGAGGGAGGGGATTGGGATTCCAAAATCGAAACCCTGAGCTCTCTTCCCAGCTGTGAACCAGAGGAGGGGAAACCTTTTCCCTGGGTCTTTTCCGTGGAGGTGCCACATCAGGGGCTGGGCACGAGTGGGACTTAAAATGCTCTGGGATCATCTCAGGTCAAGCCAAAATGGGGTTTTTTGGCACTTTTCCTATTATTATCAGGGAATTCTTCCCTCCCCCAGAGGGTGCTGGCACTGCCCAGGCTCCCCAGGGAATGCCAGAGCTGGGGGTCTGGGCAGGTTTGGATTTGGGATTGATCATCCCTGGGGCCCCTTTCATAATTCCATAATTCCATAATTCCTACATAAAATATCATCCCCCAAACTTCCCATGTGCTTCTATTTTCCCAATACTTTCTCAGCTCCCAAATGTTTTTACTTTAGAGAATCCCTAATTGATCAACTCGCCTGTAATTGATCAGCATATCTGTAATTCATCAATAAGTCTGTAATTTATCAATCTGTAATTTATCGGTTCATCTGTAATTTATCAATTCATCTGTAATTTATCATTTTACCTGTAATTTATCAATTAATCTGTAATTTAACAGTTTATCTGCAATTTATCAGTTCATCTATAATTGATCAGCTCACCTGCAGTTGACCAGCTCACCTGTAATTTATCAGTTCACCTGTAACTGATCAATTCATCTGCAAGTTATCAACTCATCTGGAATTGATCAGCTCACCTGTAATTTATCAATTAATATGTAATTAATCAGTTCATCTGTAATTAATCAGTTAATCTGTAATCTATCAATTAATCTGTAATTTATCAATTCATCTGCAATTTATCAGCTTGCCTGTAATTGATCTGTACATCTGCTCTGATGTAATTTATCAGTTTACCTATAATTTATCAATTCACCTATAATTGATCAAGTAATCTGTAATTTATCAACTCATTTGTAATTGATCAGCTCACCTGTAACCTCTCAGCTCATCAGTAATTGATCAATTCACTTGTAATTTATCAATTCACCTGTAACTGATCAATTCATCTGTAATTTATCAATTCACCTGTAATTTATCAATTCATCTGCAATTGGTCAGCTCATCTGTGATTGATCAGCTCACCTGTAACTGATCATCTATAATTTATCAATTCACCTGTAACTGATCATCTGTAATTTATCAATTCACCTGTAATTTATCAATTCATCTGCAATTGATCAGCTCACCTGCAATCTCTCAGCTCACCTGTAATTGATCAATTCATCTGCAATTGATCAGTGCACCTGTAATCTCTCAGCTCACCTGTAATTTATCAATCCTATCAGCTTCCCTTCCACCTTCAAACCCCTCAGCAGAGATTTGGCTCCACATTTAGCACAAGGTAGGAAAAAATGGGAGAAAAAGAGAAAATAATCGAGGGAAGAGCTGGAACGATCCAGTTCACTCTGAGAGCAGTTTCGGGGCCCTGGAGGTGTTTCATTGCTGGCAGGTACTGCTGGCCCCTAAGGGCCACACCTGCCCTTCCCCAGGTCATCCTGCAGCTTTTTGGGCTCAGCTGCTCGCCATCAATCAGCATTGTGTTAATCAGCTAACGACAGGCTACAAATAACCCTCCAAGCTGCTTTCCAGGGAAGTTTTGCTCGGATTAAAAAGCACATGGGAGCTCGCGGGCAGTTGCAGAGGCCGGGGGGGATTTGGGAGCTTTGCCACCATCTCCTTCCCTTGCAGCTCAGAGCCCCCACCCCTGGGGGTGCCCGTGACCACAGGGTGGGCTTGGGGTGGTCTCAAGGGCTTTCCCAACTTAGTGTGGGAACCTCAGGGAAGGAGAGTGCGGGACTCTTTGTGTTGGGATGGACGGGTAGGGGACAAAACTCAAGCGCTCTGTATAAACTAAAAGTTACAGTTTATTATAAAAGATCCTGCTAGGAACTGCCCAGCACAGCCCAGAGCAGGACAAAAAGAGGTAAAGGGGAGAGAGAGAAAGAGAAGAGGGAGAAGAGAGCAAAAAGAGAGAAAGAAGAGGTATTAGAGGCCAAGGGAGCAAGGAGGGGAGAGAGAGAGAAATGGGATAAAAGGGTTTTGGGGTAATAGAAGAGGGAGAGAGAAGAGAAGTGGGAGAGGAGGGAGAAGAGAAGGAAAGAAGAGAGCGATTTCTCGTTTGCAATACAATAAATCTTCTTCCATGATGAATATTCTAATTTCCACTAACCAATGTAATACAAGATACAAATTCTGTAGCATTTACATACAGCCTATATGAATTCTTATATTACCATAGTGTGTTACACTTTAAAAACTAATCTTTGGACCCTGGCAAGTCTTTCTATGACCTTTGGAGTTGCTCTCTGGCAGAGGGCATTGTTCAATCAAGAGGGGATTGCCTTCAGGGGCCATCCCATGGTTTCATGGTTATTCAGTAACTAAATCTTTCCTGTTTCATCTTTCCCAGCAGGAGGGGAACTCTCTTGACTCCCCCCGTGCAGCCCCGTTGGGATCTGCCCCTGCTGCTCCACCCTGGGATGCTCCAGGAGGATCCGGGAGCTGCCAACGCCCCCAAGAGCAGCCACAGCCGCCAGAACTTTTGTGGGAGCACAGTAAAAATCTTGGAATATTGTCCTTGGAAATCACCAGAATGGCCCAGTCCCGAGGTTTGGGTTGGGAGGGCAGGGCAGTGTGAGAGGGGGATGGCTGCATGGCATCCCAAATCCCTGCATGGCATCCCAGAAACACTGAGTTTCATCCCCAAAACCACTGAGTTTCATCCCAAATCCCTGCATGTCATCCCAAAATCCTGCATGTCATCCCAAATCCCTGCATTTCATCCCAAAAACATTGAGTTTCATCTCCAAAACCACTGAGTTCCATCCCAAATCCCTGCATTTCATCTAAAATCCCTGCATGTCATCCCAAATCCCTGCATGTCATCCAAAATCCTTGCATTTCCTCCCCTTATTCCTGCATGTCATCCTAAAACCACTGAGTTCCATCCCAAAATCCCTGCATTTCCTCCCAAAATTCCCACATTTCATCCCAAAATCCTTGCATGTCGACCCAAAACCACCGAGTTCCATCCCAAAGTCCCTGAATTTCATCAGGAAACATCTGCATTTTATCTCAAAATCATCATATTCCATGCTAAAATTGCTGCATTTCATCCCAAAATCACTGTTTTGTGCCAAAATCACCGTGTTCCATCCCAAAATCATTGCATTTCACCACAAAAATCAGTGTATTCCATCCGAAAATCCCAGCATTTCACCCCAAATTCACTGTTCCATCCCAAAATCCCAGCATTTCACCCCAAAATCACAACATCCCTCTGTTCCATCCCAAAATCACGGCGTCCCTGCAAAAATCCCTTTTATTTCATCCCCCAAACCCCTGAGTCCCATCCAAGCCAGCAGCCCTCGCGAGACCCCTGTGTGTCCAAGGGACGTGAAATCCCAATTAAACTGATTAATTCCATTCAATAAAATCTATTCTATCAAAACCAAGCTGCTATTTTTAGGGATTCTCACCCATTTTTCCCTTCCCACTCCCTGTGCCACCTCCTTTTCCCATCTCTCTCCATCCTCTCTCCCATGCTCTTATTTTTCCTTTTTTTTTTTTTTTCTTTTTTTAAACTTTGGGACTCTTTTTCACCCCTTTTTTTTTCCTTTTTTTTTCTTTTGTTTTTAACTCTCGGACTTTTTTTCCCTTTTTTTTTTTTTTTTTGAACCCTGGGACTCTTCAAAGGGAATTTTTCCCCTTTGGACACCTGCTGGGTTGAAAGACTCTTTAATTCGAACAAGGCCCCTGCTGCAAACAGAACCACTTGAAAGGAAAAGCACTCAGGAAATATTAATCCCAAAAGAGGTGGGATCCATGTGTGCTCCTTTGAAAAATTCTCCTGTCTGGGAGCCCAGGATGGGTCACACCCCAGCTCTGGGGGGGGGCCACAGTTTCCTTTTTATTCCTTTTTAAATATTTTCTCCTTGGTTTAAACTCTAAAAACCACTCACGATCCAGATTTGTTTGTCCTCTTGGACCAAATGATTGCACAGCCTGGAAATAAACCAGGATGTGTTTAATTAGCTGGGATTACAGAGATTTTTGAAAAATCTGGATTTTTTTTTACAAGATCTAAAGCCAGTTTTGGGTGGAAAAGGAATCAGGAGCAGCCTGGTGCATTTGGAGATACTGGAGGGACACAAGAATTTACAAAAAACTCCTCAGAAATATTTGTTTTCAAATTTGGTCTCTAAACCCAAGGGAATTGATAAATATCCACCTCAAAGCATGGATGCAGCTGCTTGGGCTCATCTGGAAGAGTTTTGAGGGAAAAATGCCAAATGCTGGGGAAATCTGGGATTAGGGCAAGGGCAGTGCACCCACACAGAGCCTTGGGATCACAATTATTTGGAATCACAAATTATTCGGGATCACAATTATTGGGGAATCACAATTATTCGGGATCACAATTATTGGTGATCAAAATTATTTGGGATCACAAATTATTTGGAATCACAATTATTCGGGATCACAAATTATTTGGGATCACAAATTATTCGAGATCACAATTATTGGGGATCAAAAATTATTCGGGATCACAAATTATTTGGGATCACAAATTATTTGGAATCACAAATTATTTGGGATCACAATTATTCGGGATCACAAATTATTTGGGATCACAAATTATTCGAGATCACAATTATTGGGGATCACAAATTATTCGGGATCACAAATTATTTGGGATCACAAATTATTTGGGATCACAATTATTGGAGATCACAATTATTGGGGATCACAATTATTTGGGATCACAAATTATTCGAGATCACAATTATTGGGGATCACAAATATTTGGGATCACAATTATTCGGGATCACAATTATTTGGGATCACAAATTATTTGGGATCAGGGCTCATTTCCATGACTCTAAAAACCACCAGATCTCCTCCCTGGCTCTTTTACTGAGCAGGTCAGGCACAACTTGGGTTCTTTGCTGGGAAAACAGGGATTTTACCCAAAATTCAGTGTTTTGGAGAGGATGGGATGTCTCCAAGGCCAGCAGCGACACCAAGGAGGTGACAGAGCCCCGGCTGTGTCCAGCTGTGTGAGGAGAAATGGGGGAGGAGGAGGGGAAAGGAATGAAAATTCCAAAATCCACAATTCCCTTCAGCGAATGAGGTTAGGTCAGATCACAAAATTGTTCCCTGGGAGGGTGGGCAGGGCTGGGATGGAATTGCCAGAGCAGCTGTGGCTGCCCTGGATCCCTGGCAGTGCCCAAGGCCAGGCTGAACATTGGGATAGTGGGAAGTGTCCCTGGGGGTGGCACTGACGGGATTTAAGCTCCCTTCCAACCCAAAGCACTATGGAATTCCACGGCTCTGTGTTCCTCTGGGATTTCACAGGGCCCAGGGTGATGTCCCCGGGCAGGGTGACCCACAGGACAGCTCCAAATTCTCCCCATTGCACCTGGAGGTTTTTTCCTGTCCTGCTTTGCTTGGAGCCAATGAGAAATTCCGGATTTCTGACTTCCAAGGTGTCTTGGGTTGCAGGAGGTGACCAGAAATGGGAATTCTGTCCCCATCTGTTGCAGCCAGGTGGGGCAGTGACCCTGATCTCCTGGCACATATTATCTGTTAATGGGCCATCTTTAAACCAGCTGGGGCAATCATCTTTATCTTTCCACAGCCCATCCTCCCTCCAGGTGATATCTCCTGTTAATGGACCATTGTTAAAAATTGGGTGTGGCAGTGATTCCTATTGCTGTGGGAGTATCTCCTGTTAATGGGCCATCTTTAAAAACCAGCTGGGCAATCATCTTTATCTTTCCCACAGCCCATCCTCCCTCCAGGAGATATCTCCTGTTCATGGCCAGTGAGTCCCAGGGCATGACTGATAAAATTACATCATCCCACTGGGAGATGCTCCACCCAGGGGAGGAGCCAAACATTTCCTACCTAGATAAAAACTGAGATTTTGGACACCAGGTACCTTCTTTCCACTGGATTCCAGAGGAAAACCAGACCTTCCACATCATCCCTGGAGCTTCAGAGGAAAACTGCACCTTCTACAGGAGCACTGCTCCAGCTGAACCACATCTGCCACTGCAGGAGGATGCAGCCACCATTGAATGGGACTGCTGCCAACACCCTGACTGACTGACGGGTGTCAGCTTGGATTCTGACTCTGGCAGTGTTTTGGGATTGTTCTTTGTAATACTGCATTTCTATTTTAATTTTCCTAGTAAAGAACTGTTATTCCTAATTCCCATATCTTTGCCTGAGAGCCCTTAATTTCAAAATTATGATAATAATTTGGAGGGAGGGGGTTTGCATTCTCCATTTCAAGAGAGGTTCCTGCCTTTATTGGCAGACACCTGTCCTTCAAACCAGGACACGAGGACACACCTGACTGGAATGAACTCAGAGATTTGTCAGGGACACTGCTGGGAGTTCCTGGTATTTGGGCCTGGATCCAGCAAAGGACAAATCCTCCCAAAGCCTCTCCTCTCCTCCCAGCCCCATTTCCAGCCCCACCTGTCGGACTCGCAGCCAGCTGCTCCTCCAGCTGGGAATTCTGCAGGATTTGTGACTTTTTCCTGCTGGAGAATTTGGGATGAGCAGCAGCCAAATGGCTGCTCCTGGGAGAGCAGAGCTCGTGGCTTTTCACCTTTCCCCATCTGCTGCACCGGGAAGGTGCAAAGGGAAGGAGCTTTTCCCTTCCAGCCTCCAAGTCCCTCTGGAAAAAGGAAGTGAGAGCTCACAGCCTGGCATTCCCCGGGGCTGAGGGTGTCAATGATGCCCAGGTTTTCATTTTTTATTCCTTAAGGGAAAAAAATGTGGAAATATTGAAAATCATCGCATTTTCTTTTGATAGAGAAGTGGTTTTATGGTCCATCAAGACAGGTAGAAGTTCTCCCAGAAGCTGGCACAGAAAACCCCAAACCAGGGAATTTAAACTCCTGGAAAATCACAGAATAACCTGAGTTGGGAGGGACCCAAAGGGACCATCCTGTCCAATCCTGACCCTGCTGCAGATGATGAAGTTTCTCTTCCTGTACCCCACAGGGTGTAGAACTCAGGCAAAGAATATAAATTTTAAATTCAGAAACCAGTGAAAAAGATTTTAAATATGTCCTTGTGGACACACCCTAACAACCACCCCCACCATATTCAAGTCAAATTATTCCGAGCTAATTAAAACATCAGGGCTGCAGCATCACTGAAGGCTTAAAAGGCCAAAAAATGCCTTTAAATTTCTCACAAGATCCACAAAAACGATTTCTGTGTGGTCATTTCTCTCCTCAGGGTGAGATTTACCCTGCACTATTTCATTAACAGGTCTAAATTAATCAACCTGTAATTTCCAGGCAGGGCAGAGGATTTCAGGATATTACAACAGCAAAGAAATTCGATTTTATTCATGGCTGCTGCACCTCTAAATCCACCCTGGCTGTGCTCATCTCTTATTTAGTGCTGCACTGATTAACCTGAACTAGAAATACAACTCTTAAACCGGGGAAAATAGAGGTTTTGCTGTTGAATGGGGTGGAATAAAGTTCACAGAGGGCTCCTCATGCTCTGCCCGCAGTTCCCGACTGCACTAAAAGGGCAAAGTGACACTTCAGGGACAATTTTCACAGGAGCAAAGGTGTGCAGAGGGACAGAAATGCCTTAATAAAACCAGGTGAGCCCCAGGAATCAGCCTCTCCCCGGGCTTCTCCTTTTCAAGGTGCGCAGCTTTTCACCAGATGCTAAAAATAAACCCGGAGCAGGAAAAAATAAATCACCCATAAAACGAAATAAAAATAAATCACAGTAAGGAAGATGAAAAGAACCCTGACTCAGGGCAGGATCCTGAGGATATTCCCAGATCCTGAGGAATTCCTGACAAAAACAGGCTGGGTCCTGTTCTCGGTGCCAAATCCGGGATTAGCTCGAGCTTGCAGCGGTAATCCCCTCTCCCAAAAAAGAGTCAGAGCAGAAATTCCAGGTATTCGCAGCATTTCTTCTTTAAACGATGAGCTTTGATCTCCGCCCTGATAACGGGGGAGGAACTGGGGCTCGCCCGGAGCTCCCGGCAGCGGAGAAAATCGGGAATTGCGTATTTGGTATCCCGAAATTCCTGATATTGAAGGGAGAGCGGGATTCTTCAGGCTGGGAGAGGAGAAGGGAGAGGCTGGTGGTCCAGCATTCCCAAAATCTCCAACTGCTGCGTCTTTCGTTTTTCCAAAAAAAAAAGCAACTCCAATTCTTATACAACATAATTCATTTTAAAATGCAACTGGTGGAAAAGTGAAGGAGCTGAGCTCAGCTTTTGACTTAAGCAGGACTTAAAGATTAAAAAGAGGCAGAGACTTCTTCCGTGGGCAGAGGGTGACAGGACAGGGGGAACGGGTTTAAATTAAAAGAGGAGGGATTCAGATGGGATTTTGGGCAGGAATTGTTCCCTGGCAGGGCGGGCAGGGCTGGGATGGAATTGCCAGAGCAGCTGTGGCTGCCCTGGATCCCTGGCAGTGCCCAAGGCCAGGCTGGACACTGGGAGCACTGGGACAGTGGGAGGTGTCCCTGGGGGTGGCACTGGGTGGGATTTAAGGTCCTTCAACCCAAACTATTCCACGATTCCACGACTGATTCCATCATTCCTGCAGCAGCTTGAGGAGGCACAGAGGGGACAAATCCCTGCAGAGACCCCAGGATCAGCTGGGACAGGAGCATTCCCAAGGTTTTCTGCAGCAGCCCCGTGGATTTGGCCTGTCCAGAGGCTCCTAGATGTCAGAGCTCAGAGCAGAGGCTGGAAGGGATCTCAGTGCTGTTCCTGAGGCAAACAAGGGAAATCAGCAGCAAACCCCACGTTTAATTATTGACTCTGCGCGTTCCCTTCTCCCACTGCCCCAGGGCTGCTCTGCACCTCTCCTGCACGGGGCAAAGCTCGGGGCTGAGCAAAGAACAGATCTGAGCTCCCCAGAGCAGCAGTCCCCACTCCCACCCATGCAGGAGGGGAATTCCAATGAGGAAATTCCAAATATAAAACAAAGAAATGGCCACACATCATCAGTGAACAGCTCCTGCTCTGTGCTTAATGATTTATGACAGGCACAGGGCTGGGGAGGCAAAGCCCACACGGCTCTCGGCTGAAATTCAGGAACGAATGCGCTGAGGAAACTCCAGAATTAAGATCCTGATTAAGGACATCCCCATGGAAAAGCGTCTCCTTCTCCAAACAATGTCCCAGCAGCTGTGGGGGCTCTGTGCCCCACTCCAGTCCCTGCTCGGGGCTCCCAGCGCCTCTCGAGTCATCAATAATTGTTTGGATTTAACGCCGGTTTGAGGATTTTTGCAGCGGATTTGACAAATCCCAGGTTCAGCTCTGTCATTATCCATTCCCCGCCGAAGGCTGGGAGCCCCAGGCAGGGCTGGTCCTCATTAGGAGGAGGTGATGGGCCCTTAATCTCCTCTGGGCGAGGAAATTGCTCCGCTCTCCACTCTGTAATCGCTGCTCGTCACATTCATCCTCATTTGAATTCATCTGCCTGACCCGAGAATCCGGAATTTTCTCCAACAGCAGCTGAGATTCCCCAGGGCTTCTCCTCCCATCCCCTGGCTGATTATCTCTCGGGGAATTCCTCACACTCCTCGATTCCAACCCACAGCTGGTTTTTGGGGGCTCCTCTCCCAGGTTTTCCTCTTCCCTAATTCCCCAAGGGCCGCTCTCTGCTCTCCTTGCTGGGAATTCCTCCATGCGCCAGCACCAAGCGCTTGCAGGGATCTCCCAAGTTCTGATAAATAGCTCTGGCCCTGATCAGCGGGGGTGAGCCGGGTTTATCTCATTTTAATTACGTTATTTAATGAATTAATAACGCCATGGGTGTCGCGTCTTTCCACCTGAGCAGGGCTGGCTCTACAGAAGGGCTTAAAAAAAAAATAAAATTAAACCAACACCCAGGAGGAGGCTCCCGGATTTTTGTAACACCTCTGAGAAGCCATTTACGAGTCTGCTGGAAACGACACAACTTCTAAAGTTGGATTTGAACTCGTTTTAGTCAGGGGTTTGTTCGTCTTCGCCCTGCGGGGAAGGGGATTGAATTTTAATCTTTTTTTTTTTTTTTTTTTTTTTTTAAGGTTCTGTTGATCAGGTGACTCCTGATAAACTGAGCATCAACAGATTGGGAGTAGCCAGAGGATGTGCAGGAGATAATGATAATTAGCGGCAATTAACAAAGATAACCCTCGAACATCACCCAGAGACACCAGGTCTGGGAAGAGATCGATAAGAGACCAAAGAATGAGAACCTGATCAGCACTGAAGGGATCAACAACCAACAGGAAACCGAACACTAAGAATTGGGTAATTTGGGACCAATGAACGAGAATTTCTCTGGGTTTTTAATGGATAAATATGAGGGAAATTCCATGTGGGATGGGATGATTTTCCTGCACAACCCAGCAACGTGAGGGATGAAATTATTTCTGTTGCACATCCTGGCCAAGATAAAGCAAAGCCTCGATTTTCTGACACTAAAAATGCTGTTGGAGAGGGTTTTTTTTTGTTTTCCCACAGCTTTGGGTGACAAAAAAAATCTGGCACCGAACAGCAGCTCGGGATGTGCCAAGCAGCTCCTCAGAGCCTCAGTCAGGGAGCTCATAAAAGCTGTGCTGGGAAGAGGCAGGAGCTGCCCAAAGAGGGGATTTCTCCCTGTTGGATTCCTTCATCACCCTGGGCAGGCCCAGGCTGAGTGATCCCATTATCCCATTATCCCATCCCATTATCCCATCCCATTATCCCATCCCATTATCCCATCCCATCCATGGCAGGGACACCTCCCACTGTCCCAGTGCTCCCAGTGTCCAGCCTGGCCTTGGGCACTGCAGGGATCCAACAGCTGCTCTGGGAATCCATCCCAGCCCTGCCCACCCTCATGGAGAGAATTTACCCCAAACATCTTCATCCTAATTCTAGAACCAGTCAGAGGAGTGAGCCAGGGGTGCCCAGAGGAGGGGCTGAGGGGATTTGGGGTGAGCAGCAAAACCCACGAGCCAAAAGCCCCAAACCCCCTTGGGAGGGGCAGCAGGGGCTCAGCCAGGCTGGGCTTGGGCACTGCCAGGGATCCAGGGCAGCCACAGCTGCTCTGGGAATCCATCCCAGGGAACAATTCCTGCCAGGATCCCCCCAGCCCTGCCCTCTGGCAGTGGGAGCCGTTCCCTCCATCCCTGCAGGTGTGGGGATCACGGAGCTGGAGACGTCTCTCCTGCTCTTTCCTTGAATTCCTGCTCGGAACAAGAGCAGTTCTGAGATGTTTTCATCAGGCATGGGGTGAAAGGGAGGAAAAGCCTGGATCTCAGAGCAGAGCATTCGGGGCTCCGGTGAATTATTCACTCTGAGTCCCCAGCACTGCTTCCACGAGCGTGGATCCAGGATTTGGGAGGTGGTTGTGGGATCTGGGATCAGATACAGCTGTTACAGATGTGAGCAGCTGCCTGAGGGAGGGGGACAGTGACACCCCCAGCGCCAAACACCTGAGGCAATCCCAGAGGGAATTCTGCTCAGAAAGGGGAGCCTGGGACAGACACACCCGGGACAGACACACCTGGGAAGTTTCAGGAAGGGAAGTTTCAGGGAAGGGAAGTTTCAGGGAAGTTTCAGGGAAGTTTCAGGAAGTTTCAGGGAAGGGAAGTTTCAGGGAAGTTTCAGGGAAGGGAAGTTTCAGGGAAGTTTCAGGGAAGGGAAGTTTCAGGGAAGTTTCAGGAAGTTTCAGGGAAGTTTCAGGAAGGGAAGTTTCAGGGAAGTTTCAGGGAAGTTTCAGGAAGTTTCAGGGAAGTTTCAGGAAGTTTCAGGGAAGTTTCAGGGAAGTTTCAGGAAGTTTCAGGGAAGTTTCAGGGAAGTTTCAGGAAGTTTCAGGAAGTTTCAGGGAAGTTTCAGGGAAGTTTCAGGGAAGTTTCAGGAAGGGAAGGGAAGGGAAGGGAAGGGAAGGGAAGGAAGGGAAGGAAGGGAAGGGAAGGGAAGGGAAGGGAAGGGAAGGGAAGGAAGGGAAGGGAAGGGAAGGGAAGGGAAGGGAAGGGAAGGGAAGGGAAGGGAAGGGAAGGGAAGGAAGGGAAGGGAAGGGAAGGGAAGGGAAGGGAAGGGAAGGGAAGGGAAGGGAAGGGAAGGGTCGGGTCCTGGGCAGCCCCTCGGAGATGGGGATCTGTTGGTCCCTCCTGCCCCGAGCCAGAGGAGCCAAGGGCAGCTCTGCCCATCCCAGGGACGGGAGGAAAACAAAATCCCCAAACAGCCGGGCCTGAGCTAAACACCCCCGGCACAGCCGCTCCTCAGCACCTCTGCTTTTATCCCGGGTTTTTATCCCAAATTTTATCCCATTTTTTTAATCCAAATTTTATCCCATTTTTTATTCCCGTTTTTTTATCCCGCTTTTTTATTCCCTTTTTTTATCCCGTTTTTTTATCCCGTTTTTTTATCCCATTTTTTTATTCCATTTTTTAATCCCGTATCTTTGTCCCGTGTTTTTATCCCGGGTTTTTATCCCGTATCTTTTTCCTATGTTTTTATCCCGTTTTTTTATCGCGTTTTTTTATCCCCTTTTTTTATCCCCTTTTTTTATCCCGTTTTTTTATCCCGTTTTTTTATCCCGTATTTTTATCCAATATCTTTATCCCGTATCTTTATCCCATGTTTTATCCCGTCTCTTTATCCCGTGTTTTTATCCCGTGTTTTTACCCCGTGTTTTTATCCCGTGTTTTTATCCCGTGTTTTTATCCCGTATCTTTATCCCACGTTTTTACCCCGTGTTTTTACCCCGCGGGTCGGTTTTTGCCGCCGCCTTCCCGCAGGACAGCGGAGCCCCGGGGATTTTGGGCTGTCCCATCCCGGGAAGGACGCGGGATGCGCAGGACCCGGGCTCGTGTCTTCAAAATCGCAGCTCGGGGCGCCGAAAAATCAAAATACGAATTTTTTTCCCAAGAGGAAAATGAGGATGGGAAAGGAGTTTTCCCGCAGGCTCAAGCCCCGCTGGCACAAGATTCCAAAAAACCCCCCGGGCTCCTGCGCTGCTCCGTTTGCATCCCTAAAAAACCGGGAATTGCTGCCTGATGTGGCGGCTGCTCCAGAAAAAATCGGCAGGGAAGAGTTTTGGGGAGGCCTCACTCGCTTTTTTAATTAAAAAATTAAATATATATATTACATATTATATTATATACACATATATATATAAAATATCTATTATATGCAAATTATATGTAAATTATATGTAAATATATTATTATTATATTATATTATATTATATTATATTATATTATATTATATTATATTATATTATATTATATTATATTATATATTTTATATATTATGTGTGATATATTATATATTTATTATATACTATATATATTATATAGTATATACTATATCCTATATACTATATATTATATATATAATTAAATAACAAATGATTAAAAATGGAAATTGAAAATAAAAATACTTAAAATAAAAATTAAATTAAAAAATAAAATATATTAATATAAAATATAAATATATATTATAAATATAAATACGAATGCCCACCTGCTCTGGACACACATTTCAGCCACAACCCCATGGAAATCTCCTTCTTACTAACCAATATCTCTAAAAATACAGAACTTTTTGGATGTTGCAACATGAAATTAAAAATGTTTCTGCTTTCCTTTGTTCCTGACTTCTACTTTGTGGGAAAAAATGTCTTTTTAATTTTTTTTTAATAAATAAATACATATAGACATAATTCTTCTCTGAGAGGTTCTCGCCTCATGAGAAAAATAATTAAAAATGATGCAGAAAAACACCTGGAGACATTAAATAACCTCAAGAAAAACTTTTTTTTTTTTTCTATTTAATTTTTAAGTGTTACTCTCTGTCCTAAAGGAAAAGCTCGGTGAGGTACCAGGAATCCTGCAGGATTTTCAGGAATCAGCAGCGACTTTTGCTGTGCCAGGACGTGGGAGGAGGTCCCAGCAGGGATGGAAAAGCAGAGGGAGGTTACCAGAAAAACACCCAGAAAAGAAAAGCTTTAAAAGGAACATTTGTAATAAAAATCCACATTAAAAGTGTATTTATGAGTATGGACAAAACCCTGAATTTGACGTTTTCAGGGAATTGAGATATTTTTTACTTTTACTGTTCTCTAGGAAATGTTCTGACCAAACCCAGCGGATTTTATTGTTGTTCCCTGTCCCATCCTTCCTCACAATCCTATTTTTTGTTACCTTGTGACATTTCCCTGTTTGTTTTTGGTTTGAATTTTTTTTTTCCTTTTTTACCCATTGTGGCTCCTTGTTGCCTGGATGGATTTTAGGGATCTCCAAACCTCCCTCCCCACACCCAGAGCACATCCCAGAATATTCCTGGCTGGGAGGGACTCACTGGGATCCGTGGGGCTCAGAGCACTCAGAACTTCCAGCAAACCACCAGGAAAAACCCATAAAAACAACAAAGTTTAGCAATAAATCCTTTACTCAAGGAGCTTGTGGTTCCACAGAGGGAATAAAAACTCCAGCTCAGCCTCAAAAAATCCAGTGCAGCCCCAAAAATCTCAAGTTTAGCCCTAAAATCTCCAGTTCAGACCCAAAAGATCCAGTGCAGCCCCAAAATCTCAAGTTTAGCCCCAAAATCTCAAGTTTAGCCCCAGAATCTCCAGTGCAGCACCAAAAGATCCAGTGCAGCCCCAAAATCTCAAGTTTAGCCCTAAAATCTCCAGTTCAGACCCAAAAGATCCAGTGCAGCCCCAAAATCTCAAGTTTAGCCCCAAAATCTCCAGTGCAGCACCAAAAGATCCAGTGCAGCCTCAAAATCTCAAGTTTAGCTTCAAAATCTCAAGTTCAGCCCTAAAATCTCAAGTTTAGCCCCAAAATCTCAAGTTTAACCCCAAAAGATCCAGTGCAGCACCAAAAGATCCAGTGCAGCCCCAAAATCTCAAGTTTAGCCCCAAAATCTCCAGTGCAGCACCAAAAGATCCAGTGCAGCCTCAAAATCTCAAGTTTAGCTTCAAAATCTCAAGTTCAGCCCTAAAATCTCAAGTTTAACCCCAAAGCATCCAATGCAGCCCCAAATTCTCAAGTTTAGACCCAAAATCTCAAGTTTAGCCCCAAAACCTCCAGTGAAGCCCCAAAATCTCCAGTCCAGCCCCAAATTCTCAACTTTAGCCCCAAAATCTCCAGTGCAGACCCAAAATTTCAAGTTTAGCCCCAAATTCTCAAGTTTAGACCCAAAATCTCCAGTGCAGCCCCAAAATTTCAAGTTTAGCCCCAAAATCTCAAGTTTAGCTCCAAAATCTCAAGTTTAACCCCAAAATCTCAAGTTTAGCCCTAAAATCTCCAGTGCAGCCCCAAAATCTCAATTTTAGCCCCAAAATCTCCAGTGCAGCCCCCAAAATCTCCAGTGCAGCCTCAAAATCTCCAGTGCAGCACCAAAAGATCCAGTGCACCCCGAAAATCTCAAGTTTAACCCCAAAAGATCCAGTGCAGCACCAAAAGATCCAGTGCAGCCCCAAAATCTCAAGTTCAGCCCTAAAATCTCAACTTTAACCCCAAAATCTGCAGTGGAGCCCCAAAAACTCCAGCCCAGCCCCAAAATCTCCAGTGCAGCACCAAAAGATCCAGTGCAGCCTCAAAAATCTCAAGTTTAGCTTCAAAATCTCCAGTTCAGCCCTAAAATCTCAAGTTTAACCCCAAAACATCCAATGCAGCCCCAAAATCTCAAGTTTAGCCCCAAATTCTCAAGTTTAGACCCAAAATCTCAAGTTTAGCCCCAAAACCTCCAGTGAAGCCCCAAAATCTCAAGTTTAGCCCCAAAATCTCCAGTCCAACCCCAAAACATCCAGTGCAGCCCCAAAATCTGAAGTTTAGCCCCAAAATCTCCAGTGCAGCCCCAAAATCTCAAGTTTAGCTCCAAAATCTCAAGTTTAACCCCAAAATCTCAAGTTTAGCCCCAAAACCTCCAGTGAAGCCCCAAAATCTCCAGTCCAGCCCCAAATTCTCAACTTTAGCCCCAAAATCTCCAGTGCAGCCCCAAAATTTCAAGTTTAGCCCCAAATTCTCAAGTTTAGACCCAAAATCTCCAGTGCAGCCCCAAAATTTCAAGTTTAGCCCCAAAATCTCAAGTTTAGCTCCAAAATCTCAAGTTTAACCCCAAAATCTCAAGTTTAGCCCTAAAATCTCCAGTGCAGCCCCAAAATCTCAATTTTAGCCCCAAAATCTCCAGTGCAGCCCCAAAATCTCCAGTGCAGCCCCAAAATCTCAAGTTTAGCCTCAAATTCTCAAGTTTAGACCCAAAATCTCAAGTTTAGCCCCAAAACCTCCAGTGAAGCCCCAAAATCTCCAGTCCAGCCCCAAATTCTCAACTTTAGCCCCAAAATCTCCAGTGCAGCCCCAAAATTTCAAGTTTAGCCCCAAAATCTCAAGTTTAGCCCCAAAACCTCCAGTGAAGCCCCAAAATCTCAAGTTTAGCCCTAAAAACTCCAGTTCAGCCCCAAAATCTCCAGTTCAGCCCCAAAATCTCAAGTCCAGCCCTTGGGATGTTAATGAGTTAATTAATGCTCAAGGAGCAAATTGGAATTTCCAGCACTCACCTGTTTCTGGGTGTGCTTTATATTGATTTTATTAATTGAGTTATGAACAGAAAAAAAAATAAAAATCCCAAAATCCCAAGTTTTTCCACCAGATATTTCCACAATTCCACTCAGGTTCCCTGCTCTGAGTGTGAATAATATAATAATATAATAATATAATAATATAATAATATAATAATATAATAATATAATAATATAATAATAATATAATATAATAATATAATAATATAATATTTGACAGGTGATTGATAGGAAAAATCAGAGAGAAAGGAAAGAAAATCAGATTGAAAAAATTCCTCTGCCCCAGATGGACATTCCCAGGAAATTTCATCCTGAGCTTGGAGCCAGGCCTGGCACTGGAATTTCCAGCAGCCAGCAATTTTTTATTTTTTTATATAGAAAATATACATATATAGGGGTGATTTATATTGGTTTATTCACTGACTTCTGAAATAAAAGTAGGTGTTTTCTAAAATTTCAGATTTTTCTACAGGTACTGCTCAGGTTTTTTGCTTTAAAATTGATAAAATCTCTGAGAGAATTCAGAGCTTGGCAGGAAGGAAAGCAATTCCCTCCAAGGGAGCACTCACCTCTGATTTTCTGAATAACAAATTCATTTATCAGGGGATTAAAACTCGGGAGCCCAGAGCTCATTAACAGCTGCACTGGGAATAACCCAGGCCTGGGAATCTGAAAATGAAACTGCAAATTTCCCCTCGGTTTTCTGCCTTTCCTTGCAAGTTCAGATGTTTAAATTGGTAAAATTCCATTTCCTTGGGGATCTGTGTCTGTTCCAGGGATGCCCAGGGGGGATGGAGATCCCAGCCCTGCTCCAGGTCCTTCCCGAGGCTGGACACGGGCTGGGAGCAGCCCAGGGATGGGATGGGATGAGCTTTGAAGTCTCTTCAATCCCAAATATTTTTATATTTCCACGATTTTCACCTCCTGTTCGCCTGGCTCTGTCCAGCACAGGAGCAGAGCAGAGACTTCAGCTCAATTCTGGATTTTAGGCACCACCTCAAACCCCTCCTGCTCCGGCAGTAATTCCCTTTCCCAGTGTGCTCCCAATAAACAGAAATCCCACAGCACCAAAACCAGGAGTGGGACTGGAGGGAAATCCCAGCCCAGGCTGGTTCTGTGCCCCAGGAGCTCGGTTTGGGTGAGGGGAGCAGGAATTCCTGAGGGATAAATCCCATCTCAGAGTGCAAATCCCATCCCAGGGTACAAATCCCACCCCAGATTCCAAATCCCATCCCAGATTCCAGCAGGAATTCCTGAGGGATAAATTCCATCTCAGAGTGCAAATCCCATCCCAGGGTACAAATCCCACCCCAGAGTCCAGCAGGAATTCCCAGGGGATAAATCCCATCCCAGATTCCAGCAGGAATTCTTATGGGATAAATCCCATCCCAGATTCCAAATCCCATCCCAGATTCCAGCCAGAATTCTACATGGTACAAATCCCACCCCAGATTCCAAATCCCATCCCAGAGTCCAGCAGGAATTCCTATGGGAAAAATCCCATCCCAGAGTCCAAATCCCATCCCAGATTCCAAATCCCATCCCAGATTCCAGCCAGAATTCTACATGGTACAAATCCCACCCCAGATTCCAAATCCCATCCCAGAGTCCAGCAGGAATTCCTGAGGGACAAATCCCATCCCAGAGTGCAAATCCCATCCCGGGGTACAAATCCCATCCCAGAGTCCAGCAAGAATTCCTATGGGATAAATCCCATCCCAGATTTCAAATCCCATCCCAGATTTCAAATCCCATCCCTAAGTCCAAATCCCATCCCAGGGTACAAATCCCATCCCAGAGTCCAAATCCCATCCCAGATTCCAGCAAGAATTCCCTGGTTACAAATCCCATCCCAGGGGATAAATCCCATCCCAGATTCCAAAACCCTTTCCATATTCCAGCCAGAATTCTACATGGTACAAATCCCACCCCAGATTCCAAATCCCATCCCAGAGTCCAGCAGGAATTCCTGAGGGATAAATCCCATCTCAGAGTGCAAATCCCATCCCAGGGTACAAATCCCATCCCAGAGTCCATCAGGAATTCCCAGGAATAAATCCCATCCCAGATTCCAAATCCCATCCCAGAGTAAAAATCCCATCCCAGATTCCAAATCCCATCCCCGATTCCAAATCCCATCCCAGATTCCAAATCCCATCCCAGAGTCCAGCCAGAATTCTACATGGTACAAATCCCACCCCAGAGTAAAAATCCCATCCCAGATTCCAAATCCCATCCCAGAGTCCAGCAGGAATTCCTATGGGATAAATCCCATCCCAGAGTTCAGCAGCAAGGAAGTGCCTGAGCTCCTTTTCCCAGCTGAGGAATTCCAAGTGGAAATTTTTCCTGATATTTTATTTTCATTTCAGCTTTGGGGGATTTTATGTCCTGGAGAAAATATTCCAGGGACTGTTGTTCCACCAGTTCCCAGGAAATGCATCTGTGGGAACAACTCAGCTCTCCAAGTGTGTGAAACTCCTTCTGTTTTAATTCAGGAATGAACCAAACTCTTCAAATCTCTGAGCCTGAATTAATCCTGATTTTCCATCTCCAAAAAAATGGAAGGATCAGACACCCCACATGGACTCTGGACTCCTTCCCCCATTTATTCCCATTTTTAATGAGGTTTAATTAAGCCTCCATGTTGAAGGTGGGATTTTCAAAGCTCTAAGAGTGATTTAGGAGAATCCAGACTGCACAGGCACTGAAAATCTTCACCTGGTGCAACAAAACCCAAATTTCCTGCAAATCAGCTGTGGATTTATCCCAAATAACCCAAAGTGCTCAGGAATTAGAGACGATCCTGAGCTGAGCACGAGGGCAGGGTTGAGGTCACAAATTCGGATTTTCCTGCCGTGTTTACAGTCAAACAAACACCCAAAGTGTAAAAAAATTCCCAACATTCCCTGATTTTCTGTCTCCCATCCAGGAGTGGTTGGGCAGAGTCACCCAGTGGTGACACCAAAATCACCCAAATCAAATAATCAACCAAATCTGGCCAAATTCTCCCTTAAAGCTGCAGATCTGTTTAAGGTATTTGAGATAATCTAAGTCTTTACATTGGCACAAGCTGTTTAAAATGATCTCAGGCTTTAGCTGGGTTTAAGCTGCTTATGCAGCTTTAAGGGTTTTAAAAGGGTTTAGCCTTGGAAAAACCCATTTCCCAAAAAGCTGAGTGGAGTTGTTGGGTGGGAGCTTGGCTCTGCCATTTCGTGGGGTTTAAAACAGGGAAAAATATCCAGGAGTCGAATATTTGACTGCAAGTCAGAGTTAGTCAGGATCAAGGTACAAATACTGAGTTTAGAGAGGGTTTGGGATGGCCTAAGTGGGAGAGGAGTAGAAGGACAAAGGTAAAACAGCAAGAAAGGAATCCCATTAAAAAAACAAAACAAAAAAACCCCAAAAACAAACAAACAAACGAACAAAAACCCAAAAAACCCAAAAAACAAAAAACAAACAAACAAACAAACAAAAAAACAAAAAACAAAAAAAACCCCAAAAAAACCCCAAAAAAAAACCAAAAACAAAAAAAAACCCACAAAAAAGACTCAAAAACTTAATCCAACAATTCCCCCTTGTTAAGAAAAAGAATGCAAAACTGCAGTACATAAATCCAAGAAATTCCAAATAAATCCCATCCCAGAGCCCAGCAGGAATTCCCCTGGGGTACAAATCCCAAAAGAAATTCTGTTTTCCTCTCCTCCTTCTCAGTTTTTTATCCCCAAAAAACAGCATCACTTCTTGTCCATTTTTTAAGGATTCCAGCCCAAAGTGGGGATCTGAAATCCAAGGAAAAGCTCAAACCAGATCTCACTGACACAGGCACTGCTTGGAACAAAACTTCCCTGTTCCAGGAGTTCCTGGAGCAGAAAAGGAATTCTCCCTGCTCAGGTGGATTTTTTTTTTTCAGCACCATTCACAAACCCCCTGCTGAGCTGCAGAATTCAGAGATCCAAGAGAATTCTGATTTTCTTTGAGCCCTTCCCGGTGGTTCCAACCAGCCCCAAAACCTCAGGAAACATTTTGCCAGGATTTCTGTGCTCCAGCCCTGTGGGACACAGCGAGGGGGATGCGACCCTGGAATGTTGGATGTGATTTCAAGGGAGGTTTGGAGTCCTGGATGTGGCTCTGGGCTGGTGACAAGGTGGTCACTGATGGTCCTGGGGGGCTTTTCCAACCTCAGGCATCCCAAAATTCCCTCCCAGGGAGCTGCTCCAGAGCTTGGGCTCAGCCCCAGCTTTGATCCCAGCCCTGCAGTGGGACAGGACGAAGCTGGGCTTGGAATCTGGGGTGGGATTTATCCCCTGGGAATTCCTGCTGGAATCTGGGATGGGATTTGGAATCTGGGATGAGATTTCTACCCTGGGATGGGATTTGTACCCTGGGAATTCCTGCTGGACTCTGGGGTGGGATTTGGATTCTGGGATGGGATTTGGACTCTGGGATGGGATTTGGACTCTGGGATGGGATTTGGAATCTGGGGTGGGATTTGGAATCTGGGAATTCCAGCTGGATTCTGGGATGGGATTTGGAATCTGGGGTGGGATTTGGAATCTGGGGTGGGATTTGGAATCTGGGAATTCCAGCTGGATTCTGGGATGGGATTTGGAATCTGGGATGGGATTTGGACTTTGGGATGGGATTTGGATTCTGGGATGAGATTTGGAATCTGGGATGGGATTTGGACTCTGGGATGGGATTTATCCCATAGGAATAAGAGCTGAACTCTGGGATGGGATTTGGAACCTGGGAATTCCAGCTGGATTCTGGGATGGGATTTGGGATCTGGGATGGGATTTGGATTCTGGGATGAGATTTGGAATCTGGGATGGGATTTCTACCCTGGGATGGGATTTGTACCCTGGGAGTTCCTGCTGGACTCTGGGATGGGATTTTGGAATCTGGGATGGGATTTGGAATCTGGGATGGGATTTATCCCATAGGAATAAGAGCTGAACTCTGGGATGGGATTTAGAATCTGGGAATTCCACTGGATTCTGGGATAGGATTTGGAATCTGGGATGGGATTTTTACTCTGGGATGGGATTTGTACCCTGGGAATTCCAGCTGGACTCTGGGATGGGATTTGGAATCTGGGATGGGATTTGGAATCTGGGAATTCCACTGGATTCTGGGATGGGATTTGGAATCTGGGATGGGATTTGTACCCTGGGAATTCCTGCTGGACTCTGGGATGGGATTTGGACTCTGGGATGGGGTTTGGACTCCAGGATGAGATTTATCCCATAGGAATTCCTGCTCCCCCTCACCCAAACTGCAGCTGGAGTCCCAGAGCAGGGGCGGAGCCACCTGAATTCCCATCCCAAAACACCGGGAAACCAGGGAAATGTTCCTGGCTGTGGCAACAGTGACAACACCACATTGAATTCCTTTCAGCTCCTCAGAACACTGAAATTTCCAGCTCCCCTGGGGAGGGGATGGTCCCATCCCTCCCTCCTTGAACCTCCATCGCTAAAATTCCAACCCTTTCTCCCTGAATTTCCACCCCTCCCTCGAGTTTCCATCCCAAAACGCTGCAAAATCAGGGAAACCGAGGACTGAGCGCTCACCTTTTATCGACACTGACAACACCACATTTAATTCCCTTTAACCTTTAAATTTCCACAATTCCCAGTTTCCCTGGGAAGGGATGGTCCCATCCCCCCCTCCCTAAAATTCCATCCCTTCTTCCCTGAATTCCCTTCCCAAAACGCTGCAAAATCAGGGAAACGCTCCTGGTTGCTGGTTCACCTTTTACCAACACATTTAATTCACTTTAGCCCTTGAGCACCGAAATTCCCAGTTTCCCTGAGGAGGGATGGTCCCATCCCTCCCTCCCTAAATTCCATTCCTCCCTCCCTCCCTGAATTTCCATCCCTCCCTCCCTAAAATTCCTTTCCCAAAACCTTGGAAAATGAGGGAAACGCTCCTGGCTGCTGGTTCACCTTTTACCAACACATTTCATTCCCTTTAGCCCTTAGAGCACCGCAATTCCCAGTTTCCCTGGGAAGGGATGCTCCCATCCCTCCCTCCCTAAATTCCATCCCTTCCTCCCTGAATTTCCATCCCAAAACCTTGGAAAATGAGGGAAACGCTCCTGACTGCTGCTTCACCTTTTACCAACACATTTAATTCCCTTTAGCCCTTAGAGCACTGAAATTTCCACCTTCCCTGGGGAAAGGGATGGTCCCATCCCTCCCTCCTTGAATTTCCATCCCTCCCTCCCTAAAATTCCCTTCCCAAAACATTGCAAAAACAGGGAAACGCTCCTGGCTGCTGGTTCACCTTTTATCAACACATTTCATTCCCTTTAGCCCTTAGAGCATCACAATTCCCAGTTTTTCTGGCATGGTCCCATCCATCCCTCCCTAAAATTCCCTTCCTAAAACCCTGGGAAATCAGGGAAACGCTCCTGGTTGCTGCTTCACCTTTTACCAACACATTTAATTCCCTTTAGCCCTTAGAGCACCGCAATTTCCATCTTCCCTGGGGAAGGGGCCGGTCCCATCCCATCCCTCCCTCCCACCCTGCAGCAAACGGATGCGAATTGGGACAAAGAACCTTTTTCCCCCTTTTTTTTGGGCACTCAGCGCAGGCAGATCCCGCTCCGCTCTCATTTACACAAAGATAAAGGCAGCGCATCTGGCCGTGTGGCAGAAGTCTTTAATTACGCGCCGGAGCTTATCTTAAATATCTATTTATTGCCGCGAGATTGCAGCTTCGCCGATCAACAACCCGTAGACAAAGGGAGGTTGTGATTGCACATTCAACCTCCAGCTCTTATTCCCACTCTGGAATGCTCCACTTTGCAACTTTCTGGGATATTCGCATCCTCTCCCCCTCCTCCACCTCTGCTCTTAATTCCCGAGGTCATTTTTGGGGTTTTCAGCCAGGAAAGTGGGTCCATAATGAAGATTTTTATGGGTTTTTTATGCTAAAATGTGGTTTTGAGTCAGGGTTGGGCTCCTGCAGACAGCTCAAAACTCTGAGCAGTTTCAAAACCCAAATGGATTGGGAAAAAAATTTATAAACATGGACAGAAATAACAACAGGAGCAACAAGAACCTGTTATGAGCAGGGAAAAAAAATCTCCCTTGGAATTCTCAATTTGTTCAGGACAGGGATGGGTTCAGGCCTTAAAACGCCCTCAGATCCCAAAATACAGCTCGGGATGAGGATGGATGGGGGCAGCTCTTATTCCCACTCTGGAATGCTCCAGTTCAAAACTTCCTGGGATATTCGCATCCTCTCCCCCTCCTCCACCTTTGCTCTTAATTCCCGAGGTCATTTTAGGGTTTTTCAGCCAGGAAAGTGGGTCCATAATGAAGATTTTTATGGGTTTTTTATGCTAAAATGTGGTTTTGAGTCAGGGTTGGGCTCCTGCAGACAGCTCAAAACTCTGAGCAGTTTCAAAATCCAAATGGATTGGGAAAAATTTGATAAACATGGACAGAAATAACAACAGGAGCAACAAGAACCTGTTATGAGCAGGGAGAAAATCTCCCTTGGAATTCTCAATTTGTTCAGGACAGGGATGGGTTCAGGCCTTAAAATGCCCTCAGATCCCAAAATACAGCTCGGGATGAGGATGGATGGGAGCAGCTCTTATTCCCACTCTGGAATGCTCCAGTTCAAAACTTCTTGGGATATTCGCATCCTCTCCCCCTCCTCCACCTCTACTCTTAATTCCCGAGGTCATTTTTGGGGTTTTCAGCCAGGAAAGTTGGTCCATAATGAAGATTTTTATGGTTTTTTTTATGTTAAAATGTGGTTTTGAGTCAGGGCTGGGCTCCTGCAGACAGCTCAAAACTCTGAGCAGTTTTCCAGTGGCAAAATCCAAATGGATTGGGGAAAAAAAATGATTAAAAATGGATAAAAAAAATGAATAAACACGGACAGAAATAACAGCAGGAAACTCTTATGGGCAGGGAGCTGGGAAAATCATCCTTGGAATTTTCAATTTTGTGCAGAACAGGCAGCTCAGGGATGGCTTCAGGCTTTAAAATGGACTCAAACCCCAAAATACAGCTCAGGATAAGGATGGCAATGGGATGATTGCAGCTTCCTTGCATTCCTCCTGATTGAAATATTATCCTTATATTATATATCCTTATATATATCTTTATACATATATATGAATTATAGATTATATATAATAAATTAATAATGTATAATATATAATGTATAATTTATAATATATATTATATAATATGTATAATATATAATATATTATATAATATATAATATATAATATATAATATATATATAATATATAATATATAATATATTATATATAATATATTATATATTATATAATATATTATATATTATATATTATATAAATATATATTGTAGTATAATATATATAATATATAATATTCAATATATTATATATTATATAAATTATATATTATATATTATATATATTAATTTTATTTATTATATTAATTATATTTATTATATATATTATATACTCCGGGGTTATTCCTATTATCCTATAGGATAATTATCCCATTATTCCTGTTCTCCATCCCTGGGGTGCTGGAATTGGAGCATGGAATTACAGGAGGAGGGAAAGGAGCTGTTCCTGCAGCCCCCCATGAGCAAAAATTCCACACAAGTGGTATTTGCTGCCCTGGTGCCAAACCAATCCCACACAAACCCCACAAAAGTGGCATTTCCTGCTCTAGACCCCAAAAACCCCACAGAAACACAAAAACTGAAACCCCACACAAGTGACATTTCTCATTCTAGTCCCACAGAAACCCCCACAAAGTGGCATTTCCTACCCTGGTGCCCACACAAACCCCATACAAACCCCACAGAAATGGCATTTCTGTTCTAGTCCCATACAAACCCCACAAGAACCCCACACAAACCCCATAGAAATGGTATTTCCTACCCTGGCCCCACACAAACCCCACAGAAACCCCACAGAAATGCAATTTCCTACCCTGGCCCCACACAAACCCCACCCAAACCCCACTCAGACCCCACACAAACCCCACACAAATCCCACACAAACCCCACAGAAATGAAATTTCCTACCCTGGCCCCACAGAAACCCCACAGAAACCCCACAGAAACCCCCACTCATACCCCACAGAAATGAAATTTCCTACCCTGGCCCCACACTAAACCCCACACAAACCCCACACAGACCCTATAGAAGTGGAATTTCCTACCCTGGTCCCACAGAAATCCCACACAAACTCCACACAAACCCCACACAAACCCCACAAAAGTGGAATTTCCTATCCTGGCCCCACACAAACCCCACAGAAACCCCACACAAACCCCACTCAGACCCCATAGAAGTGGAATTTCCTACCCTGGTCCCACAGAAACCCCACAGAAACCCCACACAAACCCCACAGAGACCCCACAAAAGTGGAATTTCCTACCCTGGCCCCACACAAACCCCACAGAAACCCCACACAAACCCCACACAAACCTCACAGAAATCCCACACAAACCCCACACAAACCCCACACAAACCCCACAGAAATTAAATTTCCTACCCTGGCCCCACACAAACCCCACAGAAACCCCACACAAACCCCACTCAGACCCCACACAAACCCCACTCAGACCCCACAGAAATCCCCTTGCTGAGCTCCCAAGGGACATTTTCGCCTCCAAGGCAGAACAGACCCAAACCCTTCGGTTTGGGCTTTCCAAAATCTTTCCTCTCCTCACCTCAGCAGCTTCCCCTGGGAATTGTGTCCCTGGATTCCCTTCAGGGATAAAGGAACAAAAAAAATCATTCCTGATCTGCAGTTTAGGAACAAAACTTCCCATAGGAATTTTTTACTTCAGGTTCTCCTGACTCCGCAAAGCCAAATGAAATCCCACAGATGGATCCAGAACAATTACAGTGAAATAAAGTCATTTTTGCCCCAGCTGAGAATCACCTTTTGCTCTCACCATCAACCAAAACAGGTTCAACAACCCCAAAATCCCAATTTATTTGGCTACAACAGCAATATATTTATAAATATTGGATTTATTTGTTTAAATTTGCTTTCCAGACCCCCCCATGCCCCTCAGAACCCATTTGCTCTGGCCTCTAAATATTTCCCTTCATTTGCCAGGTACCAAATTTTTGGGTTTTTTCCTGCACAGAATTCCTCTCCAATTAATTAATCTAAGTTATAATAAATCAAATATCACCATGTGGTTCTGGGGACATTTCTGCTGCACAGGAGAATCCCTTTTTTGCCCCAAATTCTCTGCAGCAAGGAGATTTTTTTTTTTTTTCAGGAAAAATCTGACCAAATTACTTAGGAACAGCCCTTCAAAACAAAACAAGTTGTTTGTCTTGGCAATTTTCACTCTCCCATGAAATTCCTCCTGATGCCAGAAGTACAGGAAACAAAAAAAAAATCAAAATATGAGCCCAAGCTCCCAAAATTGAGGTGAAATTAATTTCCCTGCAAACGGTGGGACTATGAAAAGCAACACAGAGGCAGGTGAAGGACAAGAGAGACGAAGGATGAGGATAAATTTATTTTCATGGATTAAAACAAAGAGGAATTGGCTGGGGGGGACTGGAAATGCCTTTGGAACCCGGGGGATGGATGGGGGTTACAGGGATGGGGATGGTGCAGCTGAGCCCTTCCCCAGAACTTGCCCTTCTGCACATAAAATTCCATCTAAAATCCAATTTTGGTCATTCCCAACGTCCTGAACTTTTTGTTTTCCAATCCCTCCACCAGGAACAAATCCATCCAGCAGCACCCACTGGGATTATAAAATCTGCTCCAGCTCTCAAGGCAGCTAAAAAAGCAGGAGAGAAGTTTTGTTTGGATCCAAGGCCCCTGAGCTCATCCCTGACATCACCACGAGCTTTTCTCATCCCTCCTTCACTCAGTGATCAATCCTGGGCTGGCTGATCCCACAGTATCCCTGCTCACACCAGGGTTTGCTCACTGCTGCTTCCTGCAGCCCCCAAACCCCATCCCTGAGTCAGCAGCAGCCCTGGACCCTTCCCCCAGGGAGGCAGGAGCTGATCCAGCCATCCATGGCATTTCATTGGATTTTATTGGATAAAATTTTATTGTCCCAGCTCCTTCAAGGTCCCGCAGGAGCTGCCAGGGTGGCACAGAGAAGCCAGGGAGGGACAGATGGTGCAGCACTGAAATGTGGGGAATCAGCTGGAAGGGGCTGGAATCCCATGGGAACCTCTTGTGGCAGGAGATGATCCAGCCATCCATGAGAAAAAAAAACAAAAAACAAAAAAACAAACAGGATTTTATTGTCCCAGCTCCTTCCCAGCCTGCTGGAATGGCAGAGGAGAAGCTGGTGAGGAACAGATTCTGCAGCACTGAAATCTGGCTGCTCCAAAACTGGGAAATTCACTGGAAGGGGCTGGAATCCCATGGGAGCCTCCTGTGGCAGGAGATGATCCAGCCATCCATAAGCAAAAAAAATCCCCTGGATTAATTGTCCCAGCCCCTTCCCAAGGTGCTGGAATGGCAGAGGAGAAGCTGGTGAGGAACAGATTCTGCAGCACTGAAATCTGGCTGCTCCAGGGTGGGAAATCAGCTGGAAGGGGCTGGAATCCCATGGGAGCCTCCTGTGGCAGGAGATGATCCAGCCATCCATAAGCAAAAAAATCCCCTGGATTATTGTCCCAGCCCCTTCCCAAGGTGCTGGAATGGCAGAGGAGAAGCTGGTGAGGAACAGATTCTGCAGCACTGAAATCTGGCTGCTCCAGGGTGGGAAATCAGCTGGAAGGGGCTGGAATCCCATGGGAGCCTCCTGTGGCAGGAGATGATCCAGCCATCCATGAGCAAAAAAATTCCCTGGATTTTATTGTCCCAGCTCCTTCTCAAGCTGCTGGAATGGCAGAGGAACAGATTCTGCAGCACTGAAATCTGGGCTGCTCCAAAACTGGGAAACCCACTGGAAGGGGTTGGAATCCCATGGGAACCTCCTGTGGCAGGAGATGATCCAGCCATCCATGAGCAAAAATAATCCCCAGGATTTTATTGTCCCAGCTCCTTCCCAAGATCTGCTGGAATGGCAGAGGAGAAGCTGGTGAGGAACAGATTCTGCAGCACTGAAATCTGGGCTGCTCTAAAACTGGGAAACCCACTGGAAGGGGCTGGAATCCCATGGGAACCTCCTGTGGCAGGAGATGATCCAGCCATCCATGAGCAAAAAATAATCTCCCAGGGTTTTTATTGTCCCAGCTCCTTCCCAAGGTGCTGGAATGGCAGAGGAAGCTGGTGAAGAACAGATTCTACAGCACTGAAATCTGGCTGCTCCAAAACTGGGAAACCCACTGGAAGGGGCTGGAATCCCATGGGAGCCTCGTGTGGCAGGAGATGCTCCAGCCATCCATGAGCAAAAAAAATCCCCTGGATTAATTGTCCCAGCTCCTTCCCAAGCTGCTGGAATGGCAGAGGAGAAGCTGGTGAGGAACAGATTCTGCAGCACTGAAATCTGGGCTGCTCCAGGGTGGGAAACCCACTGGAAGGAGCTGGAATCCCATGGGAGCCTCCTCTCCCAGCTGCAGGGAGTGGGGTCAGGGCCTGGGACACAGCAGCACATCCAGGCTGGGACCAGCAATTCCTGAGGCTCCCTGGGGATCCAGCAGCATCCCCAGAGCCCAAAGTGTCCCAGCCTGGATAAACGATCCCATTATTCAATTCCAGGTGTGACATTCCCCTGAAACAGCCCCAATCCCCCTGAGCACCCACAGCCCTGGGGCTTCTCAAACCTCATTTGGCTCCTCAGCAAAATGTGCATTTTCCAGAGCCTGCCCAGCAAATAATGATCTAAAATAGAAAAACAACCCCAAAACCCCAGCGAGTGCTGCTGTCTGCAGTTGGGGCTTAGAGTCAGAACTTATTATTTGTATTTTCAATCTGCCAGGGACTCCCACTGAGAGCTCAGCCAGGAGGTTCCCCCTCCTCCCTCCTGCCCGTTTCCCCACACAGGAGGAAAAGTAAAGACGCAGAAAGGTTGAAAAGGAGCAAAAAAAGGAACAAAAAAGGAACAAAAAAGCCACACTGCCCCCCCTCACAGCACTGAGAGCAAATCCCTGACTTAGGGAGCTGCAACGTTTCCATTCTTGGCATGAAAAAGTTTCAGAGCTTTTTAAAGAGCTAAAGGGAGAGATGTGGCCTGTGGATCTTGACAGCCCTGCCACAGGAAGGGCAGGAATGTGGTGAAAATGGGCGAATATAGGTCAGGAATATGAGTAAAAATGGGTAAATAAGGGTCAGGAATAGGGGGGAAGATGGGTCAGGAATAGGGGTGAAAATGGAGAAATATGCATCAAGAATACGGGTAAATATGGGTCAAGAATTTGGGGAAAATAAGTCCAAAATATGGGTAAATATGAGGAAGCATGGGTCAGGAATATGGGTGCAAAATATGGGTCAAGAATAAAATATGGGTCCAAAATATGGCTAAATATGGGGAGCAAGCACCAGCCCTCTGAGATATTTTGGAAGAATATCACCACACAACTTTAGCAGGGAAATAAACCAGGGGAGCTGGGCTCACCATTCCTGTGCTATCCCACGTTATTCCCATGTTATCCCACATTATTCCCATGTTATCCCACATTATTCCTATGCTATCCCACGTTATTCCCATGTTATCCCACTTTATTCCCATATTATCCCACATTATTCCTGTGCTATCCCACATTATTCCTATGTTGTCCCACATTATTCCCATGTTATCCCACATTATTCCTGTGCTATCCCACGTTATTCCCATGTTATCCCACTTTATTCCCATGTTATCCCACGTTATTCCCACATTATTCCCATGTTATCCCACGTTATTCCCATATTATCCCACATTATTCCTGTTCTATCCCATATTATTCCTGTGCTATCCCATATTATTCCCGTGCTATCCCACTTTATTCCCATATTATTCCCACATTATTCCCATGTTATCCCACTTTATTCCCATATTATCCCACATTATTCCTGTGCTATCCCATATTATTCCCATGTTATACTACATTATTCCCACATTATTCCCATGTTTTCCCACATTATTCCTGTGCTATCTCACGTTATTCCCATGTTATCCTACATTATTCCCATGTTATCCCACATTACTCCCATGTTATCCCACATTATTCCCACGTTATTCCCATGTTATCCCACATTATTCCCACATTATTCCCATGTTATCCCACATTATTCCTATGTTATCCCACATTATTCCTGTGCTATCCCACATTATTCCCATGTTATCCCACATTATTCCCACATTATTCCCATGTTATCCCACGTTATTCTCATGCTATCCCACATTATTCCTGAGCTATCCCACATTATTCCCATGTTATCCCACGTTATTCCCATGTTATCCCATATTATTCCCACATTATTCCCATGTTATCCCACGTTATTCCTGTGCTATCCCACATTATTCCCATGTTATCCCACATTATTCCCATGTTATCCTACATTATTCCTGTGCTATCCCACATTATTCCCATGTTATCCCACATTATTCCCATGTTATCCCACGTTATTCCTGTGCTATCCCACATTATTCCCACATTATTCCCATGTTTTCCCACATTATTCCTGTGCTATCCCACATTATTCCCATGTTATCCCACATTATTCCCATGTTATCCCACGTTATTCCCATGTTTTCCCACATTATTCCTGTGCTATCCCACATTATTCCCATGTTATCCCACATTATTCCCATGTTATCCCACGTTATTCCTGTGCTATCCCACATTATTCCCACATTATTCCCATGTTTTCCCACATTATTCCTGTGCTATCCCACATTATTCCCATGTTATCCCACATTATTCCCATGTTATCCCACATTATTCCCATGTTATCCCACGTTATTCCTGTGCTATCCCACATTATTCCCACATTATTCCCATGTTTTCCCATATTATTCCTGTGCTATCCCACATTATTCCCATGTTATCCTACATTATTCCCATGTTATCCCACATTATTCCCATGTTATCCCACATTATTCCCACATTATTCCTGTGCTATCCCACTTTATTCCCATGTTATCCCACATTATTCCCACATTATTCCCATGTTATCCCACATTATTCCCATGTTATCCCACGTTATTCCCACATTATTCCCATGTTATCCCACGTTATTCCCATGTAATCCCACATTATTCCCATGTTATCCCTCGTTATTCCCATGTTATCCCACATTATTCCCACATTATTCCCATGTTATCCCATTTTATTCCCACATTATTCCCATGTTATCCCACGTTATTCCCATGTTATCCCACGTTATTCCCATGCTGTCCCACGTTATTCCCACGTTATCCCATTTTCCCATCTGCACAAACTGAGCCAGCAGCAGGGATTGAGCCAGACATGAAGAAAAGAGAGATTTTTAATCCCCAGACTATTCCAGAGTAGTTTGTGCTCCCCGCAGCACCAGGCAGAGATTCCCCCACTGCTGGCCCTGTTAAAAACGAGGGGTTTTGGTCAAAGGGGAGTTTCTGTTCCCCTGGCACCCATCCCTCCCTCACCAGCTCCACGTCCTGAGCAGAGGGTAAAACTCTGGGAATTTTATCCGGGTGGAAATCCAGAACTAGCCATCACCTGAGGAGGAGGAGGAGGAGGAGGAGGCCTTTCAGTGCCCTGACCCCAGCTCCTCCAGGGCTCCATAAAACTCTCTGAATTCCCAGCACCCTCCCCACTCCCAGGGCACTGCCCCAGCCGTTCCCAGGAGCAGCCAAGCTGCTGAGGAGCTGTTTGGAGGCCCCAGGCTCGTGTGTTGTGTGTGTTTACAGGAGTTTTACGACTGTTTCAAGGAAAATAATGACCACAATGCTTTCCTGTGCCAGATGAGCTGGGCTGCAGTGCCTGGGACAGAAACAGTTTTATTTCTCTTTCTCAAGGGGGGTGAAATTATAAAAATCATGTGGATCCAGTGCCATAAATTCCCACTGGTCCCCAAAGTTCTACAGAGGCCTCAGAGCAGATCCTGGCAGGGCTCAGGTGCCACCACCTGTGTTGGGAACAGCCTGGGACAAACAGCACTGTCCTGCCCAAGTGGCTGGCTCAGGGTTTGGGTTGTGCACGAAGATGTTTGTGACCCCAGAGGCAGCACAGAAGCCAAAATTTGATATAGGAGGTGCTTTAATAGGAAAGACCCCACTGTCCATAGGGGAAACACCGACTTCCATAGGAAAACATCACCTTTTATAGGGGAAGCATCAAATTCCATGGGGAATATGCCAACTTCCATAGGGGAAACATCTCCATGGGACAAACACCTCCAGGGGAAACATCACCTTTCATAGGAGAAACATCTCCATAGGAGAATCACCACCTTTTATAGGGATAATACCAACTTCCATAGGGATAATACCAACTTCCATGGGGGAATCATCACCTTTCATAGGGGAAAGCATCAAATTCCATAGGGAATATGCCAACTTCCATAGGGGAAACATCTCCATGGGAGAAACACCACCTTTTATAGGAGAAACATCACCTTCTATAGGGGAAACACCATTTTTCATAGGGGAAGCAGCTCCATAGGAGAAACACCACCTTCCATAGGGGAAACATCACCTTTCATAGGAGAAACACCACTTTCTATAGGGGGAAACACCAACTTCCATAGGGAAAATACCTTTTTCCATAGGGGAAATATCTCCATAGGAGAAACACCTCCATAGGAGAAACAACTCCATAGGAGAAAACACCTCCATAGGAGAAAACACCACCTTTTATAGGGAAAATGCCAACTTCCATAGGGAAAATGCCATTTTCCATAGGGAAAACATCTCCACAGGAGAAACACTAACTTCCATAGGGGAAAACACCGACTTCCATAGGGAAAATACCACTTTCCATAGGGGAAACAGCTCCATAGGAGAAACACCCCTTCCATAGGGAAAACACCACTTTCCATAAGAAGAGCACCTTGCCATCCTCTCCCCCCTCAGTCACCACTCTCTCGGGTTTCTTGGCAGGTTTCTCACCCCAAACGTTTCCCTGAGCAGAGCGAGTGCTGGCCGTGGGGAGCAGCAGCACATGGCACAGCCAGGGCAGATCTGAGTGCTCCAGCCGAGCCACAGGGGCAGGGAATAAATCCAGACACCCCCCGTGTTCTGTTACAGCTCAGAAGAGTTGCAATCTCAAAAAAAAAAAAAAAAAGAAAAAGAAAATTTAAAGTAGCACTGAACAAACTCTGTTACTGGCACGGCGAGAAATGAATCCTGCAGGAGCAGCAGCTGCCTCGGCACTTGGAACACGAGGGTTTGGGAAAATCCACGTTCTCACATCCCAAAGCCCGAGGCTGGGGCTTTCCAGCAGCCACCAGCACCCGGATCTGTATTTCAGAGCAGCAGGGCAGGGGACACGAGGTGCTGCCAGCCCTCCCCCAGCACAAACCAGGAGCAGAGGAATATTCCCATCCTGCCGCCTCCAGAACACATCTTAATCCTATTTTCCTGCACACACAGCCCGTATCAAATTCTTAATTAAGAATCATCTGCTTTTGGAACGAGGGAGGGATGGACAGACCACGCTGCACACTGAGTTTTGGGTACTTTTCCTCTGTCAGGTCAGACATTCCCAAGTCCTCTCTGGAGGAAGCCTGGAGGGGCTGTTTATATAAAACAAATATTTTGTTTCACGTGCTGCCCACCCTCAGCTCGCACCACTCATCGGGGGAAACTTTTCTTGCAGATCCTTTCCTGAACGCTCAGGCAAAACCCCTCCAAATACCCTGCGTGCACAGCCAGCACAGAGATATGTAACACTTGAACACGCCGAAATATAAACACAAACTTCCAGACAAAGGGCTAATCCCTGCCCCCGGAGGCTCCCGCAGCCAGAGGAGCCGGATCATCCCAAGGAGGGCTGGATTTGGCCCTTGGAGAGGCCACTGCAGTCCCTGCTGCAAGCCCGGGCTTGGGAACACGGCACAAAACGCGGCCAGAGCCGCGGGCAGGTACCGCAAGGGGCTGCGGATGCCTCCACCTGCCTCCAGCTCCGGGAAAAACTCGGGCTGCCCAAAGGACAAACCTCGCAGGCTGATCCCCGAACAGCCAAATAAAGCCAACCAGGAGGAGAAAAATAACCCCCGCGCTCTGTGCAGGCATCCAGCCACCAGCAGCGAGCGAGCTGCTGAAGCCAGCCTTGCGATCCTATTTTATTTTTTTTAATTGGAGTGTTTCTCCGGGCGCTGTAGCATCAGGGAGCAGCCGCAGGCAGCGGGCAGGGAAGCGCTGGAAGCGGCGCAGGCCCCGGGCTCCGGGTGGCCCCGAGCAACACGTCCCCGAGCCCGTGTCCCCCGTGTCCCCCGTGTCCCCCCGCACGCCCCTGGCCGGCTGGCACGTCCCTGTCACAGCCGCGATCGCCTCCCACCGCCCCCAGCGCTGCCTCCCACCAGCCAGCGCCAATTCATCGCCTCCTCCTCCTCCTCCTCCTCCTCCTCCCCGCACGGTGGGAGAAAATGAAGTTGCTGTCAAGCGACGATAAATTCATGCGACAGCCAGGGCTAATTAAGCGGCAAAGTAGCTGCGAGCGTGGCGGGGCCGCGGCTCCGGGCTGGGCTCGCTGACAGCGCCGCGCTCGCCGCGGGCTCGGGGCGCTCGCCCAGCGCGGTGGCCGCGGCCACCCCCGGTGGGGACGCGGGGACACCGGCTGGGGACGCCAGGCTGGCAGCTTCGGGGAGGGAAAATGGAATCTGGCCGGCTGGGTACCCGCAGCGAGCCAGGGAGGGAGGGAAGGAAGGAAGGGCGAGAAAAAAATCCCAAAGATCCACGCAGAGAACAACAGCAAAAAAAAAAAAAAATAAAAATAGCGACAAAAGCCCCCGTGCCTACCTTTGCCGGGGGCCAGCGGGCAGATCCCGGAGCGGTTCGGGTCGGTGGCTGTTCCCTTCTTTATGAAATGTTCGGCTCAGCCGGTGCTATTTGCATTCTTTCATTAGCACCTGTTTCAAGTAAGGAAGGAGAAAGCTCATTGCGAGATCAGCTTCCTCTCCGAATAAATTATTAAAAAATTAAAAAAAAAAAATAGAGAGAGATGCACGCTGCCAAATAATAATAACGCTAATAAAAATCAAAAAAATGCCACATGGATATTAAAGCCCAAAGTAGGCAGTTTAATAATGGGAGGTCTTGCAGGTTGTGAGCATGCTCCAGCCGGAACAAATCCTTCCTCTGTTATTCCTCTGAATAAAAATAAACCACGATCAAGAAACCCAAACGGAAGCTTCCTCCTAGAATCCCTGCTGCTGAAAAATATGTAATAAATTCAGCCCGAAGACGCAGACTCTAATCAGCAGCTGTTTTCTGGATCCAAAGCCAGCCAAAGCCTCTCTTGTCTTTTCCCACTATGAGTCGAGGCCTTTTTGAAAAGGGTTTTAACCTTTTAAAGACACAGCGCACCAATTATCACTTCTGGAGGACTGTCACTCACGGCGCAGGGAAATTAATAAAGCGGCAGCGGTGGCACAGTCGGAGCACGGGGAGGTGTGGTTTGCCCTCCCAGGGTTGCCTCGGGAATATTATTGTATGATTATTATTTTTAATCGGACCCCCTCCCCTTCGGAGAAATAATAATAATAATAAAGTGCGAACTCGCCAGCCGGCTCTGGGATAAATGCAAAGTCATTATAAAACGGAGCAGCTGCTGGATGCCATTCCCGGAGTTCTGCCGTGGCTCCTTAGTGGGGTTAAATTTGTTGCGAGTGAATTTTTCGGGATTAACAGTTTCCAGCCCGGCCGGAGCTGGGAGAGGGTTAACGCCGGGCACAGAGCAGCTCTGTCAAGTGATTCCCATCAAACCGAGGACCGGGCTGCGAAGTTTGAACCGAGCAGCTCTGGCACAGCAGCACCGCGTCCTTCCAGGGATGGCATTCCGGGTTTTGACCAAACCCGAGCAAACCCCCCCCAGAGGAGCTCAGCCCTCCGCGAAGCAGCGCCGGTGGCCCCGCGTGTGGCACAGCTGGCCGGGGACGGCGCCGAGCCACCAGCTCAGGGGGGACAGCACAGATCCCCCCAAAGCTGCGCGTCCCCCAGGCCCCAGGGCAGCGTCCCCCGGCCGTGGTGCCACCGTGCCCGGCCCACCTGGGTGGCGGTGGCATCCTCCTGGTCACTGCTCGGGGCCATCCCGGGGTGCTGCGGCTCCTCCGGCCGCGCTCGCCTCCGGCCAGGCTGTGCGCAGCCCCCGGCATGCGAGCCGGCGGCTCCCCCTCCTCCTCCTCCTCCTCCTCCTCCTCCTGCTGCTGCTGCTGCTGAAAATCATCATATTTCATGTGTGGCTGCTCCAGCCCCGCCAATTGGCTGGGCACTCGCAGGCGGAAATGTCAGCAGCAGCCCAGCATCGCTGCCCGCCCGCGGCCGCCCCGTGCCCCCGGGAGCACCGAGACCACCGGGACCCCGGGACCACCGGGACCCCGGGGACCCCTGGGACCACCGGGACCACAGCGACCACCGAGACCACCGGGACCACCAGGACCACCGGACCCCGGGACCCCCGTGCCCTCCGGACCACTGGGACCAACGGGACCCGCGAGACCACCGGGACCACCAGGACCACCCGGACCACCGGGACCCCGTGCTCCCCGGACCACCAGGACCACCGCGACCCCCGAGACCCCCGAGACCCCCGAGACAACCAGGACCCCCAGGACCACCGGGACCAACGGGACCCCGGCGCCTCCGGGACCACTGGGACCACCGGGACCTCCGTGCCCCTGGGACCACCGGGACCACCGCGACCACCGAGACCACCGGGACCACCAGGACCACCCAGGACCACCGGGACCACCGGGACCTCCGTGCCCCTGGGACCACCGGGACCACCGCGACCCCCGAGACCCCGGGACCACCGGGACCACCGGGATCACCGGGACCAACGGGACCCCCGAGACCACCGGCTCCCCGCGGCTGCAGCCCCCCGGGGGCACGGGGCGCGGGGCCGGCCCTGTGAGTGCGGGAGAAGGGATCTGGGTGCCCGCTGAGGGCTCTCTGCCCCTCGGGCTCGGCTCCGGAGGGACGGAGCTGCCAGCAGCCTGACCTCGAGCCGGGTGCGGCGGCTGCCCGCGAGGAGCGCTTTTCCCGGCCCGGGGCGATCCCGCACGTCCCGCAACCTGCCCGGGCTCAGCGCGGCCACCGGCGCTGCCCGGAGGGGTGAGCCCCGAGAAATGGAGAGCGTTCCCGGCGTTTCCACCCATTTTCAAGGCATTTCTTTGCACCTTGCTCCTTTTAGTTCCAGAGCTTTCTAACAAGATCAGTATCAGTTTTTCTTTATCTTTTCTACAGCTGGGATTTGGAAATAGGGGTTGGGTGAAGCTCCCCCAAGGCCAGGATGGACTGCTTGGAGCAGCCTGGGACAGTGGAAGGTGTCCCTGCCCAAGGGGTAGAACAGGACGGGGCTTTAAGGTCCCTCCCCACCCAAACCAATCGGGGATTCTGTGATTCCATCCCCAGCTCAAGTGGGAAGACAGCCCAAGGCTCTCTTCATCTGATCATTTTCCTTCTCCAACAGCTGAGGAACAAAAAAGAAATCCAAAAATCCTTTGGAAGCGAAGCAATGGAATGGCAGAATGGAATAATCCTGAGGCAAACCAGCATCTACCTCCCCTGCAGACACCTGCAAATGGAAGGTGAACACACGCAGGGACAATGGAAAATGTTCTCCTGAGGAACACGGAGCCACCTCTGCCTGCTGGGCTCTCCAGGACTGCAAGGAACAGGGGAAGCACGACAGCCAAAAGCCAACTTTTATTTCCTGGCTGCTTACACAAGGATTAAAAAAAAAAAAAAAAAGCATTGTCACAGAAACGAAAGAGGATTTGAGTTCAGCATTTGTGGCACAAATCAGCTTAGAGAACCTGCATTCCCTGCTGATTGGGAGAAAACTCCACGGGAAGTGGGCAACAGATTGGGTGGAAGAGTGAAAGTTCCAAAGGTTCCTTACCCAGCCGTGTGAGGGGCAGCCTGGAGCCCGAAGCTCGTCGGCAGCTGGATCCTCCTGCAAGGGCAGCCGGGTGGTCACCACTGCCACCACCTCCAGTGTCCCCCAGTGCTGTGGCACAGCAGAGCCCATCACCACTGTGTGTCACTGCAGGCATTGAAACCAGAGAGGAGAAATGAGAGAATCCGGCTGCTGAGCAAAAACAACCCCACCGAGCAAAAAACAACCCCACCAAGCAAGAAACAAAACAAAACAAAACACACACACACACAAAAAAAAAAACCAAAAAAAAACCACAGAGCAAAAGAAAACCCACTGAAAAAAAAAGCAAAAACAAAAAAAAAACAACAACAAAAAACAAAAACCCAAAAACAAAAACCAAAACCACAGAGCTCTTCATGCTGCTCTTCCTCTCCCAGATTCCAAGAGGAATTCCAGAATCAGACATTCCATCATCTGCCCCAGCCTGGGCTCCACTGATGGTCCAAGGCTGTGCAAGGTGCCAGGAGAACCTGGGGGGACTGGTGGAGATGTTGGGGTGGCTTCACCACGTTGGCATTGGGCTCCCACTGTGCCACCCATGGGAGCCCAGACCCCCAGGTGCCACCAGGCTGTGCCAGCCAGGCCGTGGTGGCCTCCATGGGCCTCAACTCCCACAGGCACAAGTGACCAAAAGAGCTGAGAGAGTTTGTGGAAGGGTCACAAGGTGGCATCTAAACCCCTAAATGGCTGCTGGGAAAGCAGAGTGACCATCACCCAGGGCAACCAGAGTGACCATCAAGCATAACTGGGTAACCAGAGTGACCATCAGCCATAACTGGGCAACTAGTGACCACCATCCATAACTGGGCAACCAGAATAACCATCATACATAACTGGGTAACCAGACTGACCATCATCTGTAAATGAGCAACCAGAGTGACCATCATCCATACCTGGGCAGCCAGAGTGACCATCACCTGTAGATGGGCAACCAGAGTGGCCATCACCAAAACTGGGCATCCAAAGTGACCATCAGCCATAAGTAGGCAGCCAGAGTGACCATGAGCCATAACTGGGCAACCAGAGTGACCATCATCTGTAAATGGGCAACCAGAGTGACCATTACCCAAAACTGGGCAGCCAGAGTGACCATCAGCCATAAGTGGGCAGCCAGAGTGACCATCAGCCATAAGTGGGCAGCCAGAGCTCATGTGAGCAGGAGCACCCAATGTCCAAGCTCCTGCCCAAAACAAATCCCAGCAGATCTGAACGAGGAGACTCCTTTGGGAAGGTGGACAATGAGAGTGGTGCCTCTGCAGCTTTGCTGAGCTCACCTCCAGCCAGGAGCTCCTGACTTGGGGGCCTTGTCCCTCCTCTCTGAGCCAAGCCCAGACCTTGTTTTTCCCCTGTGAAAACTCAGAGATCAGGCCCAAAATGGGTGGGAGTTCAAAGAGCTGAGCTCTGCCAGGTCTGCTCTTCTTTTTTCTCTCCCATCATCGTCCTGTCCTTCTCTACCACAGCGATGGATGGGAAGTGTTGAACAATTCCTCTCCTTCCTCAGGGTCCTTGAAGCTCCCCTCTGAACCCACAGAATTTTTAGGCATTTCTTACTGAAAAAAAACCAAAATAAACCCCAGAGTAGAAGTTGGGGCAAATCCACAAGCACCTGATTCACCCCTGGAAAGAGAAATGAATAAATTCATCCCAAAACCAAGCAGCCAATTAGGGTTTAGTCCTTTTCCTAAGCATCATGTTGAGGTTGCATCCATGCTGGAAAACAGCATCCACAGAAGATTTTTGCACCAATTTGCACTTTTTTCACAACTTTGGGCCTTTTTAGCAGCGATACAAATTCAGCTTTTCTTCCAGCACTCTTAAACTTCCCCAGCAGTTCAAAAAACTGTTGTAAATCAACTTTAGCAGTGAGGAGAACCCCCTGGCTAACCAGGGAAAGACCTGAATTCCAAATTCTCCACTTCCCCACTGGCTGAGAGGGGCTGGAGCTGTTCCCAGCCCCCTGTCAGAGGCACAGCCTGTGGCAGGACTGTCCTCCCCTCTCTACCACAGATGGTTGGTGCAGATATGGAAGAGATAACTCGGGCTGAAAAGCCCAAAGGCGCCGAAAGGGCTCCAGCCCCAGCTGAGAATCAACATCTTAATCTGCAGAGCAGATGTGGGGAGAGATAAAAGAAATATTCTTGACTGAGAGACACTGTTTTACAAACTGTTAAAGAGGCAGAAGCTTTCTGCACACACACCCTGAAGGTGTGGGAGACTTTTCCCTAGATTTGGGATATAAATTCCACAGTTCCTTCCCTGGGGATTGAAGGAAAGGATCTCGATGTGCACCCCACCAACAATGGTGGTAAGATCCATTGAATCCTGAATTATATTTCTTTCTTATCTAGCTGTGACATTAACAGGCACCTGTAACCTCGTACTAGGAGTCTTTTTCTGTCCTTAGTCTTGTGGAGTATTAGTTTGTTTTATGTCTGTTAGTTTTTTCTCTATTAAATAAATAATCCATTCTATAATTCTGTAATAGGCCAAATTCTATTCTAATATAATTCTGTATTCTATAATAGACTGAATCAGGCATTATTAAAGAACTTGTGAACCAGAGTGGGTTTTGGGGTGCTGGCCACCCCAATAAAGTTCCTGCCTGCTGCCAGGCCTGGGCAGAGGGCAGGGATCGATCTAAACCCCACATCCACTTGTAACACGCTCTCCACAAACCCCATGCTGATAATTTCTGGGGGATGATGAGTTGGGCTCCAGGCTGGAGCTGGGATTGCTGGGAGCAAGGAAAACCCTCCTGCTGCACGGCCAGGGCCCGGAGCTGGTTGGGATTGGTGAAAAGGAGGGACAGGAGGAGTGGAATGGACAAAAAACAAAGCCAAAGCTGTTGGTTTTCGCCTTGTCCCAGGCAGGGTGTGATGCTGGCACCCCCAGGTTCTTTTTCAGAGGTCAGACATAATCCCTGAGTAGCTCATTCCTCCTTCTTTTTCTCCCGTGAAAACAAATAATCAGGTGAAAAATTCGCAGCATGAAGAAGATTTTGAAACTTCCTTGTGGATCTTTTCCCGTGGCAACACCAGCTCCGGGGGGAAGGACACAAGTGGAGGGAGGAGTTTAGAGGTTGTTTAAATCTCTGGAATGTTTCCAACAGGCAGCCTTGCCCCTTTCCCCAGGATCCATCCCTAACGTGCAGAGCACAGCAGGATCAGGCTGATCCTTCCATGGGAATTTCCACGTTTTTTCTCCTGTGAGGAATGACAGGGAGCCACACGGGTTTGGCTTTTTCCCTTTTAAAGCATCCCTCAAACCCGCTCAGCAAGGAGCAGGGAGCTGCATTTCCTTTAAATTGCTGCTGCAGGAACGCTCTGGGGAACAAAAAGGTGAGGGGTTTGTCATTGTACTGCTTCTCTTCCTGCACATTTTTCATCAGAAATGAAGACACCAAGGCCAAGCCTAGCTTTGGGTTCAATTCCTCTGCAGCCTTCCTGGGACCTCACCCAGCCCCACAGCTCAGATTCCTGGTGCCACATGGCTTTGGGGTCACAGTCTGAGGCTTGGGAGGATGCAGAGGATAACAGGAGAGGGAAAGAGGGTTGGGAAAATGTCTTGGGTGGCAATACAGGATGTGACCAGGGCTGTGTATTCTGTCACCATCTGCTAAACCAGATGGGGCAGTGACCCTGATCTCCCGGCACATATTCTCTGCTAATGGGCCATCTGTTAAAACCAGCTGGGCAATCATCTTTATCTTTCCACAGCCCATCCTCCCTCCAGGAGATATCTCCTGTTAATGGACCATTGTTAAAAACTGGGTGTGGCAGTGATCCTTATCTCTGTGGGAATATCTCCTGTTAATGGGCCATTGTTAAAAACCAGCTGAGGCAATCATCTTTACCTTCCCACAGCCCATCCTCCCTCCAGGAGATATCTCCTGTTCATGGCCATTGAGTCCCAGGGCATGGCTGATAAAATTACATCATCCCACTGGGAGATGCTCCAGCCAGGGGGAGGAGCCAAACATTTCCTACCCAAATAAAAACTGAGATTTTGGACACCAAGGAACCTTCTTTCCACTGGATTCCAGAGGAAAACCAGACCTTTCCACATCATCCCTGGAGCTTCAGAGGAAACTGCACCTTCTACAGGAGCACTGCTCCAGCTGAACCACATCTGCCACTGCAGGAGGATGCAGTCACCATTGAATGAGACTGCTGCCAGCACCCTGACTGACTGACGGGTGTCAGCTTGGATTCTGACCCTGGCAGTGCTTTGGGATTGTTCTTTGTAATACTGTATTTCTATTTTAATTTTCATGGTAAAGAACTGTTATTCCTGATTCCCATTTCTTTGCCTGAGAGCCGCTTAATTTCAAAATTATAATAATTTGGAGGGAGGGAATTTATATTTCCCATTTCAAGAGAGGCTCCTGCCTTTATTAGCAGACACCTGTCCTCCAAACCAGGACAGTAAAGCAGGGAACAGCCCAGAGACAGAGCTGGGAGGGCTCTCGGGCCCTGAGAGGCTCTGCCCAAACCAGGGGGATGCTGGTCCCTCTCCTCCCTGCTGCTCACTGCAGCTGGGATGGGCTTGCACAGAAGCAGGGTGGGAAGGTCCAGATGCTGAGGAGCTCCTGAGTGCTGCTCAGGGCTGGATTTTGGGGTCAAGGAGCTGCTGCCTCCTGAGCAGCCAGGTCCCAGATGGAGAAGTGGCATGTGCTGCTTGAGTCTCTCTTGAAAATTAGAAAAGGACCCAAAACCTTGTTCAATGACAAAAACTATCAGAGCTTGGTTGATGGAGTTTGTGTGGGGGTGGAGGGCTCTGTCTCCCATTGCCATCGCTGATCCCTGTCCCCCAGCCTGTCCTGAGGGGTGTCCCAGCATTGCCAGGAGCACTGAAAGGGCTGAGCTGCTGCACAGGGGAATGTTTGTCATGGAATCATGGAATGGGTTGGGTTAGGAGGGACCTCAAATCCCATCCAGTGCCACCCCTGCAGTGGCAGGGACACCTCCCACTGTCCCAGGCTGGTCCAACCTGGCCTGGGACACTGCCAGGAATTATTTAATTCCCTTTCTAATGACCCCAGCCCTGCTTTAAGCTCATACAATAAGATTTCAAGCTCAGCTTTTCCTTAGAGGAAGAAAGAGACCAAACCCAAGGGGGGATCCAAAGGAGCCCAAACCCAAGAGGGGTCCCAAAGAGGGAACCCAAACCCAAGGGGGATCCCAAAAAGGAACCCCAAACCCAAGGGGGGATCCCAAAGAGGGAACCCAAACCCAAGGGGGGATTCAAAGGAGCCCAGACCCAAGAGGGGTCCCAAGGAGGGAACCCCAAACCCAAGGAGGGATCCACAGGAGCCCAAACCCAAGGGGGATCCCAAAGAAGGAACCCAAACCCAAGGGGGGCCCCAAGAGGAACCCCAAACCCAAGAGGGGTCCCAAAGAGGAACCCAAACCCAAGGGGGGATCCACAGGAGCCCAAACCCAAGGGGGATCCCAAAGAGGGAACCCCAAACCCAAGGGGGGATTCCAAAAAAGGAACCCAAACCCAAGGGGGGTCCCAAGGAGAGAACCCCAAACCCAAGGAGGGATCCCAAAGAAGGAACTCAAACCCAAAGTGGGATCCCAAGGACCACCCATGGGTTTCTCTTTAAGCCAGTTTTGAGATATTTGGACAGAGATCCAGGGGCAGGCAATTTTCTCTGGACAGCTCAGCCTGGTTCATTTTGTTTGAAGGAGGCCAAGTCCAGCAAGGGCAAATAAAAATCACTGAGAAACCCGAGCCCACGTGGTACCAACCTCTCTTTTTGTACAATTCTCTGCCCTTTTCCTTTTTCCTGCTATTCCTTCCAGGGATGGGCCCTTTCTGTGACAGCAAACTGCGTCCCACACGTGGCAATGGGATTCCCATTTTCCTGATTTTAAGCCATTTAAACCATTCTCTGATTTAAAATCAGAACCCTGAGCTCATCTGCACACCCAACATTTAGTTACCGACTGAGGAAGAGCAAACCGCTGCAAATATTTGGATTGTTACTTCTGTGCTCCAAAGTTACCATCTGATACCAAAGGATGAGCAAATCACCACGAATTCAAGTTTCAGATTGGAAAACTGGGAGTTTAGGAGAGTTTTTCCTGTTGAATTTTCCCTGAGCCCACAACCTTTCCAGCTCAGACACATTTTTTTTTGTCTGCTTAACCAAAAACTGATATGAAACCCCAGAATCTGCCCTCATGAGATAAAGAATGCCACAGCAGAGCAAGGACAGTCAGAGAAGCTTTGGTTCAGTCCCTGCACTGCAATATTTTGTCCCTCAGGTCTGTCCCCTGGTGACACTCAGGGACAGAGCATTCAGTCCCCAGCCTCCCTGGGGCTCCCGGGTTGTTTATTGATCCCCCATCTCCAGCGTGTTTGGTTATTGATCCCCCATCTCCAGGTTGTGCATTTATTGATCCCTCATCTCCAGGGTGTTTGGTTATTGATCCCTCATTTCCAGGTTATTTGGTTATTGATTCCCCATCTCCAGGGTGTTTCTTTATTGATCCCTCATCTCCAGGGTGTTTGGTTATTGATCCCTCATTTCCAGGGTGCTTGGTTATTGATGTCTAATCTCCAGGTTGTGTATTTATTGATCCCTCATTTCCAGGGTGTTTGGTTATTTATCCCCCATCTCCAGGGTGTTTGGTTATTGATCCCTCATCTCCTCTGTCTCCCCACCAATTCTGCTGCTGCTCAGGGCAGGTTCTGGGGCTCCCCAGCACTCCCAGTGGCACTGGGGCTTTGCTTGACCTCAGCTGGCAGGAGAGGAGGGAGGGGAGGAAGCAGCTCCTTCCCAAGAAATGACTTCTCCGAGTCTGACACCAATATTTGAAGTTTGGTGGATCCCACCACGATTCTACTCCGGTCCCAGCCCCAGGACGGGCCTTGCTCATGGCTTGGTCTCCCCTCCCTTTATTCAAGCCCTTGTCCTCAGCCAGGCCCTGCTGTAATTCCTGCCTTATCCCCCTGCAGCATCCCCATTAACCCAACCACAGACAACAACCTCAAACCATTCCGAGCAGGAAGCGGCGTAATCTGCCGTGCATTAAAGGTCTAAAAAAACCCTGCCTAATGTTCCAGGAGTCTCAAGCTGTTAAGCCACTGCTTAACTCCGGTAATTCACCAGGAAGCCTCTCCCGTGGCACAGCCACCGAGTTGTTTTCATTTTCTAACAACAAGCACGTGACCCAGGCGTTTAATGAGTTCCCGAAATAACCCAACCGAAAGGCAAAATCCAAGAGGTTTGGCTGCCCGTGGAGGGGGAAAAAAATCCTCATAATTAAAATAGTGAATGGGCAGGAGAATGAAATAAAGGCTGGGGGTGAGTATAAAATCATTTAGGTGGAGTAGGGAGGGAGTTGCTTTCCTTTCTCCGGGGGTTAAGAGTGGCAGGAGCCAACCAGCCTTGCAGGAGGCACCTGGGGCTCTCCAGCCTTCTTCCCACTTCTCATCAGGAATTCTGATCCTTCCTCTTGGATTCAGCCCAGTGAGGATTTAAAGGAAGGACCAGGAAAATCACTGACTTTGGTACTGATGCCTCATTTCGTTATTCCAGAATTGTCTCTTTACAAAGTGCAAGTGGAGGGATGAGAATTCCTTAAATGGTGCAGGGAGAGAAAGAAAAGAGTCTGCAGGTTCTGTGAACTCCTTGCTGCAGGCATCAGGCTGGATAACTACAGTGCCCCTTCCCTCTTCTCATCCTGCATCATCAGGAATTCTGATCCTTCACCTTGGATTCAGCACAGGGATGATTTAAAAGGAAAACCAGGAAAATCAGGAGGAATGCAGGAATGGAGGAAATGAGCTCAGCCAGGAGTGAGTGGCAGCCGCAGGCAGGAGCTCCAAGAACAGATTTTAAATAGTTGAATAAACACTGAGCTGGGAGATTTGACCAGAAATATGGATTATTTACACAAAAAAAAAAAATCCATTTGACATTCCATGGACCCAGCCCTGGGACAATTCCATAGAACCTCCAGTAGCCATGGCAGCTCCAGAGCTGTACTGGGCCCAGTACAGGCACTGGGCCCCATCTCCATCCCACTGATGGATTTGGGATCAACATCTGATCCCAGGACACCCTCCCTGCACAGCTAGGCCTGGCTTAGAACTCCTCCAAATTTCATTTTCGTATTTAAATATTTCTACACATTTCAGTCATTGGGGTTTGGGGATTTTTTAGAGTTTTCTTGGTTGCTTGATTGGATTTTGTTTGGGTTTTTTTTAGCTGTGGAAAAGAAGAGCTAAGAAAACTTGTGGTTATTCTTTTTTTAGCTTAAAACCTGCCTGAAGATTTCATTTCAAATCGGGCTCAGGGAAAGTAAATTACATTTTGGCCAAAGGCCAAGTCCTGAATTTCTAATTAATTGAATCAAACTTTTTCATAGTGGAACCCTTGATAATTCCTATAAGCAATTTCCCTGGAAAGGCAGTCAGGGAGAGCCCTGCACCAAATCAGACAGAAATGAGCAGGGAGTTCAAAGGATTTGTTCTCATTAACCCTGGAGGAAATGAGTTCAGCCAGGAGCTGAGTGGCAGCCCCAGGTAGGAGCTCCAAAAATGGATTTTAAAAGGTTGAATAAACACTGAGCTGGGAGATTAGACCAGAAATATTGATTATTTACACCAAAAATATGCATTTGATATTGATATCAAAGCAGCAACCAGCGCACAGGGGAATTCAAGAGTGGAAGAATTTGGATCTCTAATAAAACAACTGATTAAAACTGGAATTAATAGCTCAGCTTGCCTAAAACCAGGCCTATATTTATCAGTCTCAGCAGCTGGTCCAGAGAAAGACGTGGTCAATCCTTAGGAACTCCTTTAATTCCTTGGGATGGGAGAACAAAACCCCATGTCTCTGGTACACACCAAGAGTTGACATTTAGTATAAATAACAGAAATATCTGTTATTCCTGGTTTGATCAGGGAATAACTGTTTGGTTCCCAGCTAAACAGCTCCTGTGGAAGCAGAAATTAAAGAAATTAATGGAAATATCCACTTCAGGAATGATTAATTGGTTAATGAGCTTAAGAGCATCGCACTGAGGGGACTTGGAGGTGCCTGACTGGGCCCCTGAGGGGGAGAAATTCTCTGCCCTGTCCTGGAGAGGTCCCACTGCTCCTCCTGTTCCCAAAAATTATCCCAGGGCACCCATTCCAAGGAATTTTGGGGCAGATTTGGTTCTACAGGATCTTCCAGCTGGAATCTGTCCCGGTGGTGCTGTTTTGTCACAAAATATTCTTTTTTCTTTTATTCACCAAGGGGTGATCCTTGGAGTTTCCTGGCAGGAATTTCCTCTCCCAGGAATGCTGTCAGACCACAATTGCCAACTCCTGAAGGATGGGATGGAGAATCAGCCCCAAGCGGGGCCTGGGGTGCACAGGGAGAGCACGAAATTGGAAATTATGGCTCTCACAGCTGCCCTCGGGCATTCCCAGTCCCAGGTGCCTCACAACAATAATGAATTATTGAAATTGAGCAACTAAATTAAGAATAAAAGCAGAAAATGGAAAAATGCACCTTTCATTTAAGCTAAAATCTTTTATTAAAATACCAAACATCTTAGATAAGCTTAAGGATGGGAACAGAGAGGTTTTATTTCTTCAGTGTTGGGTGTAAAATTAGCAGGAATTGGCATTTTGGAAAAAGAGGAGGTTGTGGAAAATGATTCAGAAAAGCTCCAGACTAAGTGGATTAAATCTCTCTCAGAAGATGCAAGAAATAAGCAGAGAAAAAACAAAGAGAGGCAAAAATAAAGGATCCCAAGGGAAGTTAAAAGAAAGAATCCCAAAGAAAGAGGAAAAAAGATCCCAAAGTAAGCTGGATCTCAAGGACTGGGGAAGAGTGTTGTAAAAATAACAAAGTCAAACTGAATCAGAGGCTGCAAAGGAAATTAAAACAAGTAGGGGAAAGAAAAAGGAACAAAGCACAAGGGAAAGGAGAAAATGGAAAGGATGAAATGGAAAGAGGGAAAGGGAAATACAAAAGGAAAAAAAAGGAAAAGGAGAAGGGGAAAGGCTTTAGAAACATCATTGGGAGTAAAGAGCTGAAGTCAGCTCTTCTTAAACCTATCCAGGAGATTTATGAATTAAAAAATCCCTAAAAATTGTGGAGGAAACAAAAACAAAAAAGATTTTGTCAGGAATAAACACCCACCACCTCAGTATGGGAAGCAACTAGGCTGTAAAAGCCAAAGTCAAGCCAAGCCTAAACCAAACCCAGATCTGCAGCTAGGACAGACCAACTGCTCCTGAGCCCAGTTTTCCCTCAGGGAGGGATTCAGGGAACGGGTTCCAGGTGCAGGGAAAAGGCTGGAAGCAGATTTGGCACCGACCCTTCTCCTGCATGGCCAGAGATAAACAGGGGCCCTGCTCTGTTTGGTTTAGCAGGAACAGAACAACACAACTGTGAAATATCCCAGGTGAGATTTCACAGTTTCCTTTCTGTCCAGCGCTTGTTATTCCTGATAACATCCTGCTTGGATCCAGAAAATATCCCAGTTAAATTCCAAACCGCGTCCAGTGTCCCAGGATGGATCTTTGCACACGTTGAGCTTGACATTCACTGGAGATTCACCACTGGGATCATGGAACCCAGCTGGAATTTCTTTTCCCCTTTATCTTAATTTCTAATGGATTTTTACAGCTTCCAATTCTGAACTCATTGAAAAAGTCACATTTAACTGATTCAGCAGGGACAGATCTGATCTCTGCTCTCTGGGACAGGGACAGAACCCAGGGAACGGCTTGGCACCTCTCAGCTCTGCCCCCCTGTATTCCCTGTGCTGAGAGCAATAGGAAAGGAAACATTTCCTAAATTCAGTATTAATAGAAGAACAAAGGGAAGAGCTTTTCCCTCCCCCTGCCACATTCCCAGTCCCATCCCAGACTGGCACAGCTCGGCTGTCCCAGTGCTGGGGGTGAGGTTGGGCACAGGGGCTGCAGGACACCTGTGCTGTGCTGGGACCCTTCCTGTCCCCACCTGGAGATGGGAGCAGCAGCAGCAGAGCCAGAGAAGGGATTCCATGGATGTCACAGGGAAAAGGGAGTGCCTGCTGTGCTCTTGGGCACTTCTTGGGTCTCCCTTTCCTTCCGAGGATCCCTGAAATGCAGCTGGATTGGTGTCCTAGTTTGGAGGACAGACAATAAAGGCAGAAGCTTCTCTTTGAAATGGAGAATCTAAAACCCCTCACTCCAAATTATTATAATTCTGAAATTAAGGGACTCTCAGGCAAAGATATGGGAATCAGGAATAACAGTTCTTTACTAGGAAAATTAAAATAGAAATACAGTATTACAAAGAACAATCCCAAAGCACTGCCAGAGTCAGAATCCAAGCTGACACCCGTCAGTCAGTCAGGGTGTTGGCAGCAGTCCCATTCAATGGTGGCTGCATCCTCCTGCAGTGGCAGATGTGGTTCAGCTGGAGCAGTGCTCCTGGAGAAGGTGCAGTTTTCCTCTGAAGCGCCAGGGATGATGTGGGAAGGTCTGGTTTTCCTCTGGGATCCAGGGGAAAGAAGGTACCTTGGTGTCCAAAATCTCAGTTTTTATCTGGGTAGGAAATGTTTGGCTCCTCCCCCTGGCTGGAGCATCTCCCAGTGGGATGATGTAATTTTATCAGTCATGCCCTGGGACTCAATGGCCATGAACAGGAGATATCTCCTGGAGGGAGGATGGGCTGTGGAAAGATAAAGATGATTGCCCAGCTGGTTTTTAACAATGGCCCATTAACAGGAGATATTCCCACACAGATAAGTATCACTGCCACACCCAGTTTTTAACAATGGCCCATTAACGGGAGATATTCCCACAGCAATAGGAATCACTGCCACACCCAGTTTTTAACAATGGCCCATTAACAGGAGATATCTCCTGGAGGGAGGATGGGCTGTGGGAAAGATAAAGATGATTGCCCCAGCTGGTTTAAAGATGGCCCATTATCAGATAATATGTGCCAGGCGATAAGGGTCACTGCCCCACCCGGCTGCAGCAGATGTGGACAGAATCCACAGTTCTGGCCACATCAACCCAATACAATTGGGAAGAGCAGGAAAAACTTCTTCCCAGTGATTGAGTCCTGAATAAAGAGCAGAGAGGACCTGGAGTCTGCTCCCTGGGGATATTCCATTGGATGCAATCCTGGTCTCTGGGACCCTTCTTGTCACTGCACCCTGGAGATGGGAACAGCCAGCAGCAGTGCCAGGGCAGGGATTCACATAGAGGGAAACGTCCCAGTGTGGCCATCCAGGAACACTTTGTCTATCCCATCCCAGCACTAGGGACTGGCACTGCTGGGGCTGGATCCCCTTCCCAGTGACCTGACAGGTCCCTTGTGACGCCCCCCGCCTCACCAAATTCCCCCCAGCTTTCCCCTGGCAGAGTTTCAGGAGCCTCATTCCATAAATCCATTTATTCCCGGGGCAGAAACACAGGAACAGCCCTGAGCTGGTGCCTCCAAGGAGGGACACCACCCTGATTCCCACATCCCCACAAATAATCCTAAAATCCCACTGCTCCAAGTCCTGGGATGTCCCTCCTGAGCCATGGATGTCCCTGGGTGTCCCTCAGCCAGCTGAGATCCCTTTGTCATCCCCAGGGTTGGCAGATCCTGGGCTCCCACCCAGAGCTCAACCTGTGCCCCCCGAACTCCTCAACACTTTCTTTGAATTATGAGTTCTCTATCTTCTCCAGGAAATTCCAGGGAATTTTCCCCAGGAAATGGAGATTCCTTTTGGAGCTCGTTCTTTCTCATCAGTTCTTTGAAAGCACAGTAACAGCAGTGATTCCATGCAGGGTCACTGAATTGTGTTTAAAATTAAAACAGAAGCTCATCCCATCCTGGGCAGTGGCCAAGGCTGGACTGGATGGGGCTTGGAGCACCCTGGGACAGTGGAAGGGGTCCCTGCACAAGGAAGGGGTGGCACTGGATGATCTTTTCAATCCAAACCATTCCAATTCTCTGATTCCAACAGCATTTCTGAAATAATTCATTGACACACACAATTTGCATTAAGTCCTGAGAATCCGCAGAGAGGCCACAGCCACAGATGAGCCTCACAATAAAACAATCCCTCATAATCAATATCCCTGAATAGAAATAATGAGGATTAAACCTCAAACTGGGAGGTTACCACCTCCCAGTGCCACCACACCTTTTGTTTCCCAGACCTAGCAATGTTTTGTTTTCCCCTTGAATTGCACAAACTTCTCCAGAGGATTCGTTATCCAGCAGGAAAACCAAGCTGTCCCTGGTGACCTTTTGCAAAAAGGGAAAAATGCCTCAGGGCAGGGTTGTTGTTGGTTTTTTTTTTGTTTTGTTTTGGTTTGGTTTTTCTGGGTTGTTTTTGTTGTTTAAAGAAAAAATTTTAACTATTCAATAAATCAAACAAGGGGAGGGGGTGGGTGCAGCCATTTGTCGATAAATTCACACAAGGGACAAGGAAATGTGGCAAAGGAAGGCAGGAGTTTCACAGGTACCTCAGGAATTTTATCGAGGGAAATTAGATCCAGAAGTAGGAAAAATAGGGCTGGAAATAAACAGGGTTTCTACATGGAAAAGTGGCCAGGAGCAGGCAAAAGATGAGCAGGCAGCAAGGGCTCAAAATTCACATTTCACCAAATTTTTCCAGGGCCCTGCCCCAGCAGTTTGTTGTCTTTATTCAGGTGCCTTCCTCCCCTTCCCAGCTCTCACCATTTCCCTGGAATTCCTCTGCTGGGAAATTGAAAACATGAACACAGTGAAGCTCTTGGGAGGGTCGGGGTGGATTTTGGGGGAAGGTGGGCTGCAGCCAGAGCTCCCAGCAGAGGAGCCATTACGTATCTCAGGAAGCCACGTTTTCATATTAGCCAAATATTGGAGATTCCCATCCAGATATTGCCCTTACCAGGTTTAAACCCCAAGTGAAGGAAATTCTGGGATGTCCAAGGCTCCCCGAGGCTGCCAGAGCTCCTGGAGCGTTTGGGCACCACTCCCAGGAACACACAGGGTGGGATTGTTGGGGTCCAGGAGCTGGTCTGGATCATCCTGTGGGACCTTCCCACTCAGGATACTCCCTAAATATATAATAACTGAGTTTTCATCCCACTAAATGCGGGAGTCTTTGTGTTGCGATTGACGGTTGTAAGGGACAAAACTCATGCTCTCTGTATAAGCTAAAAGTTACAGCTGCATTTATTGTAAGAGTGAAAGTACATAGAGTCCTACTGAGTGTTGCTAGCTGCAGCACAGAGTAAGACAAGGAGTGAGATGGGGTAAGAGAAGAGGGAGAAAGGAAGAGCAGGAGGGAGAGTAAGAGAGAGAAAAGAGAGATTTCCCATTTACAATACAATAAATCTTCTTCCATGATGAATATTCTAATTTCCACTAACCAATGTAATACATGATACAAATTCTATAGCATTCACATTCAGCCTATAGGAATCCTTATATTACGCTAGTGTGTTACACTTTAAAAAGTACTCTTGGGACCCTAGCAAAATCTTCTTTGACCTTTGGAGTTGCTCTCTGGCAGATTTGTTCTATCAAGAGGGGATTACCTTCAGGGGACATCCTATTGTTTCATGGTAATTCAGTAACTAAAGCTTGGCATCTCAAAAGTGGCTTTCATTTCAATCTCACTCATAGTTTCATGATTTGAGCATTCATATTTGTAAGGTTTCCCTGTTTCATCTTTCCCAACAACTAAACTCACCAGAGCTCAGTGAGGAGCAAAAATCCCTCATCAAGGCACTTCAAAGCCTGACCCTGGCTCCAGAGGTTCTGGAAGATCCCCCTGCACATTCCCACAGTAAAATATTAATTTTTCCTCTTCTGTTCCTTTGAATTTAATCCTTTGCAGGGCTCTGCCAGTGGTTTGCTGCTCTCCAAACACCAAACTGGGAAGTTTTAATTAGGCAGAGTTCTGGATTCTCCATGGAAAGGCAGGAAAAACATTGGGAATGAGGAGGAAGTGGAGACCTGGCAGCCCAGCCTGGTGGGCAGTGGTGAAGAGGTCCCCTCTTTTTAAAATAATTGAATTTAAATTCCTCCTAATGCTGAAACAAATTGAATCTCTTTAAACCAAGAGGGTTGTCACGAGTTGAAGGAGCTCAGCTCGCTGCTGCTCCCAGTAAAAATAGCAATTCCTGGCACTAAGAATAGCTGGAGGCAGCAGCTGATCCTTGTCACCTGCCCGGGCTGTCCCAGCATCAGCGTGTCCTTCCAGCAGCAGGGACAGCAGCAGCTCCAGCTGGGCATGGGGAAAACACCCCAAAATAAAGGAAATTTACCCAAAAATGTGGGAAAATGACCCAAGAAAGATGCAGGAAAGTGACACCGAAAAAGATGCAGGAAAACCATCCCAAAAAGATGCAGGAAAATGACCCAAAAATGCGGGAAAATGACCCAAAAAGATGCAAGAAAGTGACACCGAACAAGATGCAGGAAAATGGCTGAAAATGCAGGAAAACTACCCAAAAGAGATGCAGGAAAATTACCCAAAAAGATGGCGGGAAAAGTACCCAAAAAGATGCAGGAAAATTACCTTGAAAAGATGCAGGAAAACGACCCAAAAAGATGCAAGAAAAAGATCCCGAAAGGATTCAGGAAAACAACCCAAAAATGCAGGAAAACAACCCAAAAGAGATGCAGGAAAATGACACCTAAAAAGATGCAGGAAAATGACCAAAATGCAGGAAAATGACCCAAAAGAGATGAAGGAAAATGACCCAAAAAGATGGAGGAAAACTACCCAAAAAGATGCAGGAAAATGACCCAAAAATGCAGGAAAATCACCCAGAAAAGATGCAGGAAAATGCCACCAAAAAGATCAGGAAAATGACCAAAAATGCAGGAAAATTACTCAAAAAAGATGCAGAAAAATGACCCCAAAATGCAGGAAAGTGACCCAAAAGAGATGTAGGTAAATAACCCAAAACAATGCAGGAAAATTACCCAAAAATGCAGGAAAATTACTCAAAAAAGATGCAGAAAAATGACCCCAAAATGCAGAAGTGCAACCCAGAAATGCAGAAGGGTCAGGTTTGGTGGTGCTGGGAGCAGAGCACAGCCCCATCCATGAGGATGGGAAATTTGGGATCTCTTTGCTCATCTCTTCCTCATCCATGGAAGTGTCCAAAGTGGAAAAAAACCCCATGAAAAATCTATGGAAAATGAACACTGCAAAGTCCTCCCATCATTTTTTACCGGGGGCAAGACCCAAAACTTTCGCGTGGTGGGTGTTGGGGTGGGATGAGCAAAAAAATCCATCAAAGATGAAAGATTTGAGCTTCTCCCTGCAGCTAAAATCTGCATTTCTCTGAGCGGGCTCAGGGGGTGTCACCTACCCCTGGGCAAATCCTTTGAGCAGCTGAAAAAAAGAAAAAAAGAAAAAAAAAGAAAAAAAAAAAAACCCCAAAAAAAAGCCCTGGCTGGATTTGGGAAGGATTTGGGGATTTTTTTGAATCAGTTTGTCACTGAAATGAGAAGGAAATCAGGAGCCAAGCTCGGTTCTGTCAGCCCTGCTGGAGGCAGCAGATGGGAAGGGCCTGGAAATAGCAGGGCTGAGAGGATTTCAAGTGGGAAGTTTGGCTTGGGGCAAAAAATAAGCCAGAGCCCTGGACAAAGGAAGAGGAATTTCTGCAGTTAATTCCCATTTTTTTGGGCTTGGGAAGGTGAATCTCCTAAAGCAGAGACTTATTGGTATCAGCATCCTATAGATCACACAGGTGGTTTATAAAATTATATAAAGGAGTTAAGGAGCAGTGGGATTTATATTTATATTTATTCTTATTTATTTTATATTCATATTTAAATTTGTATTTTTATTCTTATTTTTATTTATATTTTATGTAAGTTTTTATTTGTGTTTGTTTCTATTTCTATTTCTATTTCTATTTCTATTTCTATTTCTATTTCTATTTCTATTAAACATTTACATTTACATTTACATTTACATTTACATTTACATTTACATTTACATTTACATTTGCATTTACATATCAAAATAAAGGGCAGCTATTTCCCAGCCTTTTTTGTTTTCTGCAGATAGATCAGTTTTGGTGGCACAGGCTGGGACATAGACCCAGCTTGAAGTTTAAACCAGAATGGCACCAAAATTGGGAGTTTTACTGGAAATCAGTCAAAAATCACCTTTCCTAAAACATTCCTGGTTTGCACCATCCTCTGGCAATTCCGAGTGGGGAGGTGGGACATGAAATTCCAAAAAGGGTTGGAGCTCTTTGGGGAGGTTTCTGTGCTCTGCAGGAAGAAACCAGAACCTCAAAGGAGCCTGAGAGTGCAAAACTTCCATTATTTATATCTCAGCTATTTCCAAATAATTCCAAATCAGTAATAATTTATATAAAGGATTATTAATCTTATCATAGGGAGAGCTGAGGGGCTGATTTTGCAGACAAGCCTCCATCATGTGCAAAACAACCAAACCCTCAGGAAAATTGACACTTTAGACACATCCAAACATCCAAATCCTGCTCTGCCCCCTTTCCTCCTTCTCCTGGGTCAGGTGTGGGAAACACCAGGGAGAAGCAATGGTTGTGTTTGTCTGGAGCAGGGAACAATGGGATTTGCAGGCAATTAAAATCCCAATTTGCTCTAAAATCACATCCAGCCAGCACTCATTGATTTCTGTCAGCAGCTGCCGAGCACAAGGCTGGGCCCGTTTCTCCTCCAGCCACTTCCCTCCCCGGGGATCCTTGGCAGACACTGAGTGCAGAAGGAAAATCCTTCTCCAGCTCATCCAAAAGCAACAATTCGGGGTTTTTTTAATAATTTGAAGCATCAGCAGTGGTGGGAAAAACTGCCCAGAGCCCCAGGGCTGTGTGCTGATCCCACAGAGGGACTGGCAGGGATCCCCAGCACAGCCAGGGATGCATTCGCTGCAAAATTCCACTTTGGAATTGCTCAAAAATTCCCTTTTTTCCACAGTTTTTCACATCCAGGCCTGTGTGAGTATACAGAATGCATATGTGTGGGTAAATATTTATATATTTATGTACTTTTATATATATATATTTATATATATATATTCATATAATTACATATATATATTTATATAATATATATATTTGTATATGTATATAATTTTATATGATTTTAAATTTTTATGTTTTTATATATATAAAATTACTTTAAAATGTATTTATATTTATATTTATATTTATATTTATATTTATATTTGCATTTATATGGGAGGGTTTCAGGAGGTGGTCACTTCACCTCATGTGCCACTCCCCAAACTCATGATTTACTTTGGGATCCAAATTCTCTTCCTTTCCTCAGCCCCCCAGGCTCCTCAGACTCCCATTTCCCAGGCTTTTTATGGCACAGAAATCCACATTTTCCGCAGTCACAAGCTGGGATCAGCTGGGAAATTGTCACCTGATCAAGGGACAGTATTGCAGATCCCAGGGGCTGTAAATTGATTTTTGTCTGGCAGGAGCAGCCTCACTGTGCTTGATCTGAGGCCTCTTTTGGGGCAGCAGCAGCTTTGGAAGTGGGAGTGTCCTGGTTTGAAGGACAGGTGTCTGCCAATAAAGGAGGAGCCTCTCTTGAAATGGGAAATGTAAATCTCCTCCCTCCAAATTATTATAATTTTGAAATTAAGGGGCTCTCAGGCAAAAATATGGGAATAGGAATAACAGTTCTTTACTAGGAAAATTAAAATAGAAATGCAGTATTACAAAGAACAATCCCAAAGCACTGCCAGAGTCAGAATCCAAGCTGACACCCGTCAGTCAGTCAGGGTGTTGGCAGCAGTCCCATTCAATGGTGGCTGCATCCTCCTGCAGTGGCAGATGTGGTTCAGCTGGAGCAGTGCTCCTGTAGAAGGTGCAGTTTTCCTCTGAAGCTCCAGGGATGATGTGGAAGGTCTGGTTTTCCTCTGGAATCCAGGGGAAAGAAGGTACCTTGGTGTCCAAAATCTCAGTTTTTATCTGGGTGGGAAATGTTTGGCTCCTCCCCCAGGGTGGAGCATCTCCCAGTGGGATGATGTAATTTTATCAGCCATGCCCTGGGACTCAATGGCCATGAACAGGAGATATCTCCTGGAGGGAGGATGGGCTGTGGGAAGATAAAGATGATTGCCCAGCTGGTTTTTAACAATGGCCCATTAACAGGAGATATTTCCACAGAGATAAGGATCACTGCCACACCCAGTTTTTAACAATGGCCCATTAACAGGAGATATCTCCCACAGCAATAGGAATCACTGCCACACCCAGTTTTTAACAAGGAGCCATTAACAGGAGATATCTCCTGGAGGGAGGATGGGCTGTGGGAAAGATAAAGATGATTGCCCCAGCTGGTTTAAAGATGGCCCATTAGCAGATAATATGTGCCAGGAGATCAGGGTCACTGCCCCACCCGGCTGCAGCAGATGGGGACAGAATCCACATTTCTTGTCACATCCTGTATTGCAGCCCAAAACAGGGGAAAAGGAATTTTTGGGGAGAATCCTGGTAGATCCAAGGCTTTGTGTGCAAGCACTTGGAGGGATGGATCCTGTGCCAATCCTTGGGATGTTTTAAACGACCTTAATGGATTTAAGCTGAGTTTAATGATGTCCCAAAGTCTGGAGCAGAAACCTGACCCTCAAATTCCAGAATCTAGGAAGGATTTAATTCCTTCCCATGCCAGAAATTCCTTTTAACCAGAAACCTTCACTCCCTGTGTGTTGAAAAACCCTCCTCAAATATTCATTCCATGGAATCCCAGAATCCTGGAGGCTGGAAAAACCCTCTGAGATCAGACCCAACCATTCCCAGAGCCCAGCCATTCCCGTTGTCCACAAGTGCCACATCCAGGGTTTTGAAACCTCTCCAGGGGTGAATCCTGCGCCAATCCTTGGGATGCTTTGTGTGACCTTCATGCATTTAAACTGAGTTTAATGATGTCCCAAAGTCTGGGGCAGAAACCTGACCCTCACATTCCAAAATTTGGGAAGGATTTCATTCTTTCCCATGCCATAAATCCCTTTTAACGGGAAACTCTTCTTCCTGGGGTGCTAATGAGCCTCCCTGAGACTCCTTCTTGGCCAAGGCTCCTCCCAGTTGAAGATTTTCTGCCAAAGCAGCTCCTAATTTAGAACTGCTCTACCTCAACTCGAATTTCTGCTCAATTGACCTCCCAGGCTCCTTCCTCAGTCATTCTGTGGAAAATATGCTCCACGTGCAATTCCCAACTTGGCTTTTTGGGGGGATTATTTATTTATTTTGAACTTCTCAGCACTTGCAGGCTCCAGTCTGGAAAATGAAAATTATTCCTGGGCTGCTTTTTTTTTGCTATCTATTACCCAGGGTGTCATCACTACCAGATTTGGCCAACTCAAATATCACTCAGAATTGGGATCAAAGTAGAGGAAAAAAGGGAAAAAAAGCAAAATTGAGTTTGGCCTCCCATAGGTGCCCTGCAGTGACATCCTCCCCCCCAAAAAAATTAACTGGGTTTTGTGGCTTTTAATTCAGGTTTTTATAAAATAATTCATGATGTAATAAATTAATTACATTTTCAGCTCTGGCCTTTCCAAGGTGCCAAAGAGCTGCAGCCTCCCCCAGCTTCAGCCTTGAATAAAGTAATTAATACAAAGAATTATAAATTATAAATAATTAAATGTCATTATCTCAAAAATAAAGAAGGGACAAGCCTGGGGGATCTGTGGAAGGATTTCTTTGGAATTTCTCAGGATTTTTCTGTCCAAAATACCTCAAAATTGTCTTAAAGAGAAACCCATGGGTGGCCCTTGGGATCCCCCCTTGGGTTTGGGTTCCTCTTTGGGATTCTCCCTTGGGTTTGGTCTCTTTCCTCCTCTAAGGAAAAGCTGAGCTTAAAGCAGGGCTGGAGTGTTTAGAAAGGGAATAAAAACTCTCCCCAACCTGTAGGAATGATGAATTCCTGATGTTTTTTAGGAACTTTGAAGGAAATTTCTCCTACTCTGAGGTCCAGCACCATCAACCCTGGAATAACAAAGCTATTGCAGCTTTGTTAAAATTCCTCAGGATTTTTCAGAGTCTGCATCAGACTTTGCCTCATTAAAATCTCATCTCTTTTAACCTGCATTGTATCAAATTTCCCAAAATTTCAACCATTTTTGGACAGAAAAACCAGGACCAGCTGCTCAGGGCATTTTCCCTGCTCTTTTTTTGAACATAAACCTGGGGGTTTTGTGTTTTTGGTTTTTTGTTTGTTGTTGTTGTTGTTTTTGTTTTTTTTCCCCATGGAGAAACCTCCAGGTGGGAGAGTGGCCTTGGGACACAAAATTTGATGGATTTGAACATTAGCAAAAATCCTGTTCCAACCTGCCCACCCTGGCAGGACAACCAGGAAATTTGGGAATTTTTTGGGCATTTGGAAGATGCTCAGCTGGGAAAGCCTGACGCATCAGGATGGAGTGGAGGCCAAACATTAACTGAGGGATTAATAGAAATAATAGAATGAAAAAAAAATAGAATTTTAAAATTCCTTAATTCCCTTTAAAATACATGTGGAAACTGTTGGATTTTCTGGGGTTTGTCAGTGTGTGAGGACAAATTGAGGTTTCCCAGCTGTTTCTGAGGTGAGGAATGAGGCCACAGGCGTGGTTTGAACCTTATTCCCCAAATCCCACACCAGGATCTCCCAGGACAAGCCAGAGCAAGCCCAGGGAGGTGAAGATCAGGCTCTACTTGCACTCCTTAAGAAAACCCAGAAATTCCCCATTTAGGAGAGGAATTTAATTAAACTGCTCCATTTTTTAACCTCGCTGTTTAAATACAGGAATGAGAGGCTCAGTTTTTATGGATGTCAGGAGGAAGATCAGTTCCAGGTTCCGTGCAAACCACAGAGGAAGTGTTTTCATTTCCAACCTGCAGCGTTTCTCCTCAGCTGAAATAACCATTTTTTATCCTCTCTGTGATCCCAGAAGCCCAGAAATCTGCAGGGCTCCCAAGTTTTAATTTACCAGGAGGTGTGAGAAAAGAAACACAGAATTCCCTCTTTTCCTGCTGCATCCCTGAAAGTGGGAGCCTCTCCTCCAGGAATGGGGCCTTAATGATCCATCCCTTTTTTATTAATGAACTTTAGGAATGTTTATTTATGCTGCTTTTAATTTCTTTCTTTCTTTCTTTCTTTCTTTCTTTCTTTCTTTCTTTCTTTCTTTCTTTCTTTCTTTCTTTCTTTCTTTCTTTCTTTCTTTCTTTCTTTCTTTCTTTCTTTCTTTCTTTCTTTCTTTCTTTCTTTCTTTCTTTCTTCCTTCCTTCCTTTCTTTCTTTCTTCCTTCCTTTCTTTCTTCCTTCCTTCCTTCCTTCCTTCCTTTCTTTCTTTCTTTCTTTCTCTCTCTCTCTCTCTCTCCCTCCCTCCCTCTCTCTCTTCCTTCCTTCCTTCCTTCCTTCCTTCCTTCCTTCCTTCCTTCCTTCCTTCCTTCCTTCCTTCCTTCCTTCCTTCCTTCCTTCCTTCCTTCCTTCCTTCCTTCCTTCCTTCCTTCCTTCCTTCCTTCCTTCCTTCCTTCCTTCCTTCCTTCCTTCCTTCCTTCCTTCCTTCCTTCCTTCCTTCCTTCCTTCCTTCCTTCCTTCCTTCCTTCCTTCCTTTTTTCTTTTAATCAGATTATTAACAATGTCAAGCACCAAAATCGGGGCACTGGGAGATTCCCCATCAATTCCTCCAATTAATTTGAGCAGCTTGGGACAGTGGGAGGTGTCCATGCTCATGGATGGGATGGGATGGGATGGGATGGGATGGGATGGGATGGGATGGGATGGGATGGGATGGGATGGGATGGGATGGGATGGGATGGGATGGGATGGGATGGGATGGGATGGGATGGGATGGGATGGGATGGGATGGGATGGGATGGGATGGGATGGGATTGAAGGTTTCTCCCAACCAAACTGGTGTGGAAATCTGGGAAATATTTGCTCATCATTATTTAACTGTTGGTAATGCATTATTTTAAGAGGGTTTTATGGAAAAAAAATGAGATCATTACTGGACCTTGATCTGGTCAGGAGGGTTTGGAAACCTTCAATGTCACCCACCCAGGAGCCAGGATTGATCTGTAATCAACCCAAATTCCCATTCCGCTGGGAAAAGTAATGTCCTCGTGCCATGAAGGATTTTTAGGGACACCAGTTATCTCTTCCACCAGCCTTATCTCCCTTCCAGCCCCGAGATAAGGCCCAGGAGCTGGGGGGCACAGCCAGGAGTTGTCCTGTCCCATTCCCCAGCACTTCCAATACTGGATTCCAGGCATTCACAGCTGTCCCAGCTCCTGCTGGATTATTTTTTCCCCTCCCTTCACCCCAACCATTATTCAAATCTTAATTATACCCAGCAGTTCCTCACCACCAACTCAGTAATAACAGAGCCTCAAAAATCCCAGAACCCTGGCTTTGCCTGCAAAAAATGGGAATACAAAGTGTCCTGCCCTGCCTTGGGATGATTCCAGGCCAGGGAAAGCAGAGTCACTGCTGCCCTTCCACCTGGGGAATTCTCTGTTTCAATCCCACTCCCAGCCCAGGCAGGATGGAATTGAGTTTCCTTCCAGTCCCCACTGGAATATTTCCCCTCCTCCCTGCACTCCCCAGGAAAGACGTGGGAATGCTCAGGAATGTGGGGTGGAAGGTGGGGATGCTGCAGCAGCTGTGGGGGTTATGAGGTGCAGCAGAACCAGCCCAGGGCTGTCCTGCTCGGGCCTGGCACAATTCCAAGGGCTCCTGGCAGCTGGATTGGCTTTAATGGGAACAGTTCCCCAGCACTGCATCCAGATTTCCCCCAAAAAAAGATCCCAGTGTGCCCAGGAGCTTGTTTTCAAAGGGGTGCAGTGAGGAAATGTGGTTTTCCCTTCTTTGCTGTGTAAGAACAGGAAAAGGGCTAAGCCTGGTTTTAATTTAACCCCTTCCACAGAAACAGGGCCACATCTTCAGAAAATCAAGATTTCACAGGAAGGAGAGGAGCCAGCTGCAGCTGCTGCCGGCCACACAAAGGAACAGCAGGGATAGTTTTCCTGGGAAAAGGGGGAGGCAGAGGAAAGCCCCAATCCCAGCTGGGTGTGTCTGGGATGGAGCTGAGCTGGGAGTTCCCGAGGGAGGGATGGGGCAGAGAGAGACCCCAGTGGGCTGGAGGAACAGTCCTGACAAACCCGGTGGTTTTGTGCCTGTGACATCCCAGAACTTCCCTGTGAAATCTCCAAGCACCCAGTGAAGAGGGAGAAGTGAGGCTGGAAAGAAATGGTGGGAGGACCCATCCTGATCCCGGGAATTCCTGGAGCATCTCCCACCATCCTTCACTTTCTTGGTGGACCCATCCTGCTCCTCCCAGGAATTCATGTCCCACGATCCTGCACTTTCTGAGAGGACTCATCCCAATTCCAGAAATTCCTGGAGCATCTCTGTCTTGGATTGCAATACAGGATGTGACCAGAAATGTGAATTCTGTCCCCATCTGCTGCAGCCGGGTGGGGCAGTGACCCTGATCTCCTGGCACATATTATCTGCTAATGGGCCATCTTTAAACCAGCTGGGGCAATCATCTTTATCTTTCCACAGCCCATCCTCCCTCCAGGAGATATCTCCTGTTCATGGCCAGTGAGTCCCAGTGCATGACTGATAAAATTACATCATCCCACTGGGAGATGCTCCAGCCAGGGGAGGAGACAAACATTTCCTACCCAGATAAAAACTGAGATTTTGGACACCAAGGAACCTTCTTTCCACTGGATTCCAGAGACCTTTCCAAATCATCCCTGGAGCTTCAGAGGAAAACTGCACCTTCTACAGGAGCACTGCTCCAGCTGAACCACATCTGCCACTGCAGGAGGATGCAGCCACCATTGAATGGGACTGCTGCCAACACCCTGACTGACTGACGGGTGTCAGCTTGGATTCTGACTCTGGCAGTGCTTTGGGATTGTTCTGTGTAATACTGCATTTCTATTTTAATTTTTCTAGCAAATCACCGTTATTCTTAATTCCCATATCTTTGCCTGAGAGCCCCTTAATTTCAAAATTATAATAATTTGGAGGGAGGGGGTTTTACATTTTCCTTTCCTAAGAGAAGCTCCTGCCTTTATTGGCAGAGACCTGTCCTCCAAACCAGGACAATCTCCAACTCTCCTGCAGTTCTGGGAGGACCCATCCTGCTCCTCCCAGGAATTCCAGGAGCATCTCTCACCCCACTGGCTCCTGCTGCTGCCTGGGAAATTCCTTCAGGACTTTTTTCCTTTAGGTTTTCCATACCTCCTCTACGGATCTCACCTTCCTCACACCAGGAAAATCCAAATTTCACCACGAGATTGGAACCAAAGTGGAAGAGGGACTGTGTGTCCCCCAGGACTCATCCTCAAAAATTCATGGAAGAGGGAGAGAGGGAGGCTGAACTCCAGGAGGCTGAACCCCAGAAATCTGACCCAGAGGTAATTTTCTGATAAAATTCCACGAAGGATTTAATAAAATTCCAGCTTTAAATTGCTCCTGGATTATCACAAACACCCCTCCATGACAGATCCAAGTGGTCATCAATCATTTTACCAAAAACTTGGGCTTTAACTAAATTATTTTCAAAAACAATTTCTTTTACCAAATGATTTGACCAAAGTCTGCCTTTCCACTACATCACTCAATCACAGGAACCTCACCTGAAATATGGGAAAATCAGGAATAAAACCTCACTCCTGGCTGGCAAAGGATTTCCATCTTGGATCTCTCCCTGATTCCAAAGCCCAGTCTTCTTGGAAATCTAGGAATTAATTTCCTCATGATGAGCCCTAAATTATCATTTTTGTTTACTTTTTTCTCTGGTTTTTGGGATTGTTGTGCTTTGTTAGCATAGTCCCAGGATTTTGTCCCACAGAACTGAAACTGGGGCAGGAATTCCTTTCCCTGCCCTTTAATTTATCCCAAATTTGGAGCAGGAACTTAATTAACACCACGTTTCTGAGCAGAGCAAAGAACCACAAGAAACTTTCATTTTAAAAATTGATTTTTATCTCCTTCTTGATGCTTCTTAACTGCTGGGGAGCTGAGTATAAATTAATTTACACTAAATTTGGGAGTTTTTGCTACCTAGAGAACACAAAATACTCTCCAAGTGTTGTCAGCGATTATAAACCAGACTCTGAGTCAGAAGTTCTATTTGAAGCCCTAATTTATTTTTTTTCCTGCTTTTATTGTTCTAAAAAGCACAGAACATCTTCCATTTGCTATTTAATAATTTTTGAGAATCTGTCTTCCAGCTGAAATTGGAATTTGGTTGGATTTATATTTTAAAAAATGAATTTTTCGCTTGTCGTTTAACTAAAAAAACTCAAATATGCTGGAAAGACACGGAGTGAATTATCAAACTATATTTTATGCACAAAACCAAGCACCTCCACCACGAGGTGCAGTAAATGGAGTTTGTAAGCTGAAACTTCCAGTTCAACATCTGATTTTTCAATACATTTATGTGCCTCGAGGTGCCTGTAAAGCTCCTCACAGGAGTTCTAAAAATACCTCAGAAATTTAGATATCAAAGCACTGTGGAAATGAGGAGTTAAGGAATTTTCAAAGATTTTTAGGTGAGAAATTGACTTTGGAGGTTTAAATGTTTAAAACCGAGGCCTGTGAGGTGGCAGAGCCCTCCCTCCCTGAGTGTTTTCAATTTCTCCTGGCTTTGGAATTCCTCTCCCTGTGCTCAACTTTGTGTGGAGAAATCCAAATAAAACAAACAAAAATACCCAATAAACTCCCCAAATATTTGGTTGAAAACGAGAGTGACAAAAGGTTTGGAGAACAGGGTTTGGGAAAAAAAAAATTGGAAATAAAATCAGAGCTTTCCTCGTTTACTGTGACAAAGATTTAATCAGAGCTATCCGGATATCAGGGAATCATGGAATATTGGGTTGACTTTAAATAGCATTTATTCCACCCCAGGGACATCTTCTGCCATCCCAGAATATTCCAGTCAGGCCTTGGGCACTGCCAGGGATCCAGGGGCAGCCACAGCTGCTCTGGCAATTCCATCCCAGCCCTGCCCACCCTCCCAGGGAACAATTCCTGCCCAAAATCCCACCTGTCCCTGCTCTCTCCTGGTTTAAATTCCAGCAGCAGGCCCAAGCTGCTGCCAGTGCTGCAGATAATTCTTATCACTTAAAAAAACCCTTTTAAATCCTTCTACCTCCAACAGATCCTGTTCTCAGAGCCTCCCACAGCACTTCTTTAAAAAAAAAAAAAAGAGATTCAAACCCTGACTTGAAAGAGAATTCCAGAATTTCCAATTAATCAGCCAGCACCCCAGCAGTATTTTTCGCATCTAATTATTTATATTTTTGTATTTTTAAGCCTCACTGAAAGCCCCAAATGTTTATGGGAAGCTCCCAGCTTCACAGACTGTTGGTGGCTCCTGGGATTTCTTGGCTGTTCCCATTCCCAATGGATGTCACAAGGATGGGAGATAGGAAAAGCTGCTCAGGGAATGTCCAGGAATTATTTGGGCCGGGTGGGGCTGGGAGAGGCAGCCCCGTGGCAATTCCAGCCTGGAAGAGAATCCTGCACATCCTAAAAGCAGAGCCAAGGGGAACGTTCCAGAGGGGAAATTTGGGATGAGGGAATCATCCTGAGCCTGGAGTTTCACCTCCCAGCCTGGAAGAGAATCCTGGACTGCCCAAGGGGCAGAGCCAAGAGGAACTTTCCGAAGGGGAAATGCAGAAATCAGGAACCATCCCCTGACCTGGGGTTTCACCTTCCAGCCCGGGAATTTCTTGGCTGCCCCTTTTCCTGAAGGATGTCACAGGGATGAGATTCAGGAAAAGTTCCTGAGGGGGATTTCCAGGAATTATTTGGGAAAAGTTCCTGAGGGGGATGTCCAGGAATGATTTGGGCCGAGTGGGGCTGGGAGAGGCAGCCCCGTGGCAATTCCAGCCAGGAAGAGAATCCAGGATATCCCAAGGGGCAGAGCCAAGAGGAACCTTCCAGAGGGGAAATTTGGGATGAGGGAATAATCCTGATCCTGGGATTTCACCTTCCAGCTGGGAAGAGAATTCAGGATATCCCAAGGGGCAGAGCCAAGAGGAACCTTCCAGAGGGTAAATTTGGGATGAGGGAATAATCCTGATCCTGGGATTTCACCTTCCAGCTGGGAAGAGAATTCAGGATATCCCAAGGGGCAGAGCCAAGAGGAACCTTCCAGAGGGGAAATTTGGGATGAGGGAATCATCCTGAGTCTGGGGTTTCACCTCCCAGCCTGGGGCAGCAGCCCGGAGCCCGAAATCAGCGATTCCCCCTCCGTCCCGCTTCCATCGGAGCCGCTTCCCGGCAAACCGAGTGGGAATGGAGGCAATGAGCCTGGAGCTCTGGCTCGCAGCCAGGCTTGCCACTTTTCCCCTAACGAGACAGGCAGTTGACTCGAAATTGGCATAAAAATACCCAAATTTGCATAAATCCAGGGCAGGCCACGCTGGGCTCATTCCTTCCCTTCGGAAACCTCCTCCTCCTCCTCCTCCTGTGCAGGGCTGGGAATAAATCCCAGATAACCCCTGACATTCCAACGGGAGTCTCGACTTTCCACGAGGAGAACAAAGAGGGAGGAAGGAGGAGGCCCCCGAGTGCTATTTTTGGCCATTATTAATCAAGATCAAAAGGAGCAGCAGAAAATCTGACCCCAGATTGGTGCTGGGAGCCCGGATGGGGCTGAGGATGAGGTCGCACTCCTGAATTCCCAATTTTTTGCTGTGAACGCTCTGTGGGCTCCAGGACCTTGTGCAACAGCCTGGAAATTTGGTTAGGGACAAAACAAGAAATTTGGTAGGGACAAAACAGGAACAGATGTCTAAGGAGAGGGAAGGGGAGGGGGAGGGATCTGTTCGGACTTGTGAGAGCAAAGAAAGCGAAGTTATGCAAATCACTGCTCCATTCCAGACAAAAACTCCCTCCTGAGTTTGGGCCGAGGGATGGAGGGAGACAAAGAGTTCCTTGGGATTTGTGGATCAACCTGGAGGGGAGGCCAGCAGGAGTTTGGCTGGGGTCACACCTGGCTCCTCTCATCCCAGCCAGGGCTCCCTCGGGATTTGGGCATGTCCTGGACCAGCCAGGCCGTGCAGAGGGTGATCCAGGTCTGGGTCAAGGAATAAACTCTCAGATTTTGGATAAGTCGTTGAGGTGGTTGATCCATAAACGCAGCAAAGGGTTTTCCAGGGCAAGGGAAACTCAACATCCAGGAAAACCCAACATACAGGAAAATCCAGCACCCAGGAAGACCCAGAATCCAGGAAAGCCAATGCCCAGGAAAACCCAAAATCCAGGAAAACTCAATATCCAGGAAAATCTAACACCCAGGAAAACTCAATATCCAGGAAAATCCAGCATCCAAGAAAGCCAATGCCCAAGAAAACCCAAAATCCAGGAAACCCAATGCCCAGGAAAATCCAACATCCAGGGAAACCCAATATCCAGGAAAACTCAATATCCAGGAAAATCCAACACCCAGGAAAATCCAGCTCCCAGAAAAACCCAGCATCCAGGAAAACCCAGCATCCAGGAAAACCCAGCATCCAGGAAAACCCAAAATCCAGGAAACCCAATGCCCAGGAAAATCCAACATCCAGGGAAACCCAATATCCAGGAAAACCGAAAGCCCAGGAAACCCCAAAACCCAGGAAACCCCAAAACCCAGGAAACCCCTGCACCTAGGAAAATCCAGCACTCAGGAAAACCCAACATCAGGGAAACCCAATAGCCAGGAAAATCCAACACCCAGGAAAACTCAGCATCCAGGAAAATCCAGCTCCCAGGAAAATCCAGCTCCCAGAAAAAAGCCAATATCCAGTAAAACCCAACACCCAGGAAAACCCAACATCCAGGAAAACCCAAAACCCAGGAATACCCAATATGCAGGAAAACCCAAAACTCAGGAAAATCCAACTCCAGGAAAACCCAAAACTCAGCAGGGCCAGGTCTGGGCCAGATCCCTTCATGGCATTCCCAGAATTGTTTCCTCCAGGAAAATCCTGAAGCAGCAATTTCCATCCTGCCATCACCACACCAGGAGATTTAAACTCCCTGTCCCATCCCTAGATGTGCACAAAGAAAATAAAAAAAATGAGATTTAATACTGGAATTAATGTAAAAATATTTAGGTGTGCATAAAGACATTAAAAATATATTTAATACTGGAATTGTTTCCTCCAGGAACATCCTGAAGCAGCAATTTCCATCCTGCCATCACCACACCAGGAGATTTAAACTCCCTGTCCCATCCCTAGATGTGCAAAAGAAAATAAAAAAATGAGATTTAATACTGGAATTAATGTAAAAATGTTTAGGTGTGCATCAAGACATTAAAAATATATTTAATACTGGAATTAATGGGAAAATGTAAATTAATGTATTTAATGGAAAAATGGAATTAATGTAAAAATGTTTAGTTGTGCACAAAGACATTTTTTTAAAAAGAGAGCTAATACTGGAATAAATGTGAAAATGTTTAGATGTGCACAAAGACATAAAAAGGAAATTTAATATTGGAATGAATGTAAAATGTTTAGAGGTTCATAAAGAGAAAAAAAATTACTATTGGAATGAATGTAAATATGTTTAGAGCTGCATAAAGAGAAAAATTAACTGGAATTATTGTAAAAAATATATAGACATGCACAAAGACATTTTTAAAAATATATTTAATGCTGGAATTAATATAAAATATAAAAAATAAATATATATTTAAAAATTGATATAAAAATAAAATCAATTCTTGCTCCACGCGCTGTGGATTGGGAGCCTCGAAGGGAATTCGGGAATTGCGGCGGTGTCATCCCAGGACACGCAGGATGCGCCGCGGCGGCGCAGGGGTTAAAGGAACTCTCCCGTTCCGCCGCCATCTGATGTGTGCACATTCCAAGCGCTAATTATTCCTCACAAAGGCGCGGCACAAAGCCCTGCATGATACCGGCGAGGATTTCAGCGCTGCCAGCACAATTTGGATTTTTTTTATTTTTTTTCCTTTTTTTTTTTTTTTTAAATTTCTTTTGTAGGTTAAAATAGAGGAGAAGTGTTCAAAGCCTGGCCGGATATTTGGAGGCAGCACTCCTAAACGCATAGAAATGTGAATTAAGAGCAATTTTCAGAGAGATTTGGTGTTCTGGGCTTGCGGGAAATTTAACCAACCTGGAAAAGGAGATGGGTGAAGATAAAGCCAAAAATCAGGAGGGAAAAAAAAATAAACAAAAAACAAAAACCTCAAAAAAAAAAAAACAAAAAAAACAAAAAAACCAAAAAAACCTAAAAAAACAACCCCAAAAAAACCAAATAAAAAACAAACATAAAAAGAAAACAAACAAAAAAAAAAAAGCAAAAGAAAAAGTCAAAAGAAAAGCAAAAAAAAAAAGAAAAAGAAAAAGAAAAAGAAAAAGAAAAAGCCACAAAAAAACCCCCAAACAAACAAACAAAAACAAACAAACAAACAAAAAAAATAGTTTTAAGGTATCAGAGGAAGGGGTTTTGTGGCTGAACAAAACCAAAATTTCCCCCAGCAAAGGTGTGAGCCCTGCCAAACCAGGGCGAGGTGGCACAGCTGGGACAGCCCCTGCTCCTCCGACCTCTGCAGATTAAAATTCCAGATGTGGGGAAAGGGAAAATTTGGGGTTGAGGACGGTAAATAATGAGGTGGGAGCAGCAGCGGGGGGAGTGGCAGCTCTGGCACCCAGACAGGGGCTGGGAAAGGCAAATTTCCAGGAGGGATGTGCCCAAAAAATTCATGTATTTACCTGGGTGTGCCCAAATTTCTGCATTTACCTGAATGTATCCAAATTTCTGCATTTACCTAAATGTGCCCAAATTTCTGCATTTACCTGAATGTATCCAAATTTCTGTATTTACCTGGGTGTATCCAAATTTGTGTATTTACCTGAATACAGAAATGTGCTCAAAATTCTCTATTTATCTAAATGTGCCCAAATTTCTGTATTTACCTGGGTGTGCCAAAATTTCTGTATTTACGTAAACGTGTCCAAATTTCTGCATTTACCTGAATACAGAAATGTGCCCAAATTTGTGTATTTACTTGGATGTGCCCAAATTTGTGTATTTACCTGAGTGTGTTCAAATTTCTGTGTCTACCTGAAAATGCCCAAATTTCTGTATTTACTTCAATGTGCTCAAATTTCTGCATTTACCTGAGTGTGCCCAAATTTCTGTATTTATCTAAATGCGCCCAAATTTCTGTATTTTCCTGGATGTGGCCAAATTTCTGTATTTACCTGCCCAATTCCAGCAGCTCACAGAGCCAAATCCAACCAGTGACCAAGCATTATTTAATTATAGAATTGTTTGCTTTGGGTTGTTTTTTGGTTTTGTTTTGGTTTGGTTTTTTTGGGGTGTTTTTGTTTCTTTGGGTGATTTTTGGTGTTTTATTGGGGGTTTTTTAAATTGTTTTTTTTTTTTTTTTTTTTGTTGTTGGTTGGTCAGTTGGTTGGTTTTGGTTTTTTGGGGTTTTTTGTTGTCTTTTTTTGAGTCTGCATTTTTATATTTGTTCAAGGAATAAATAAACCAGGATATCCAGGAGGAGAATCTCCAAATCCCTGAGTTCCTTCTGGTTTTTTCTGCCTGGAATTGCAGGAGCCCAAGGCTCTGTCGTGTCCTGACATGTGGTGGGATCTCAGGGAAGTGCCTCCAGCAGAGCTGAAAACAGAGATAAAAAATGGTTTGTAAGATGTGAAAACAGAGTTAAAATGTGGTTTAGAAGAGGTGAAAATCAGGGTTAAAATGTGGTTTGTAAGAGGTGGAAAGCAGGGTTAAAATATGGGTTTAGAAGAGGTGAAAACGGAGTTAAAATGTGGTTTATAAGAGGTGAAAATCGGGGTTAAATGTGGATTTGTAAGAGGGGAAAATCAGAGTTAAAATACGGGATCATAACAGGTGAAAGCAGATTTAAAATATGGGTTTGAAAGAGGTGAAAAGCAGAGTTAAATGTGGATTTGGAAGAAGTGAAAGCAGAGTTAAAATACAGGATTATAAAGTGAAAAGCAGAGTTAAATGTGAGTCTGTAAGAGGTGGGAATCAGAGTTAAATGTGGGTTTGTAAGAGGTGAAAGAAGAGTTAAAATACGGGATTATAAAGTGAAAATCAGGATTAAAATGTGGGTTTGTAATGAAAATGTTAAAAGAGTTAAAATGTGGGTTTGTAAGGTGAAAATGTTAGAAGAGTTAAAATGTGGGTTTGTATGGTGAAAATGTTAAAAGAGTTAAAATGTGGGTTTGTAAGGTGAAAATGTTAAAAGAGTTAAAACGTGGGTTTGTAAGGTGAAAAGCAGGTTTAAAATGTGGGTTTGTAAGAGGTGAAAGCAGACTTAAAAATGGATTTTTTAAGAGGTGAAAAGCAGAGTTGAAATACAGGATTATAAAGTGAAAAGCAGGGTTGAAATGTGGGTTTGTAAGGTGAAAAGAAGGGTTAAAATGTGGGTTTGTAAGGTGAAAATGTTAAAAGAGTTAAAATGTGGGTTTGTATCTCTGCTGGCTTTTTGAACGATGCTATGAGCAAAGCAGAGATTTTCCAATCCCAGTTCTGCTCTTCCAGGTGGAACTGAACCCAAGAGGGCTGAAAACCCAAAATCCAGGGAGTTGTTTGTGCAGCCTCTAAAAATCGGGGAGAAGCAGCGTTTGGGGAGGTGCAGGTGGGCAAACCCTGCCCCAAAAACCATCCCCAAATTTGGAAAAGGTCAAGAATGTGAAGCCATCGAGGCTGGGGTAAGGGAAGGAATTTTCCTGATATCCTGGGAGAAAATGGTGACCCCAAAACTTCCTCTCTCTGGAAAAACAAGATTGCTCAACCAGAAAATCCCTCCAGAGCAAAACTCAGCTGAAAGGCAAAAATTCGGATTTCGGGATGAGGAAAAGAAAGGAAGGGAAATTTTAGAAACACTCAGAGCTTATTCACACTGTGCCTACAGACAGGAATAAAAATAATAAATTATTTTTGACAATTATGACAATGGCAATTATTTTATGTTATTTGGACAACCAAGAATTTTCTGTTTGTGTTTTAACATTGGTGTACATTTTATATTTCATATTGATGTAAACAGTGTAATTAATATTGGTAAAAATATTATCATTAATATTGGCAAATATATTGGAATAAATGTTATATTTAATATTGGTGTAAAACGTGTAATTAATATTGATATAAATGTTAATTAATACTGATATAAATGTTATAATTAATATTGGTGCAAATGTTATATTTAATATTGGTGTGTTATATTTAATATTGGTGTAAACAGTGTAATTAATATTGGTATAAATATTATCATTAATATTGGTATATATATTGGTATAAATGTTATAGTTAATATTGGTTAAATTTACTATTAATATTAAATGTTGTATTCCATGTTGGTAAAAAAAGTGTAATTATTATTGGTATAAATGTTATAGTTAATATTTGTGCAATTGTTATAATCAATATTAGTGCAAATGTTCTACTTAATATTGATGTAAATTATATAATTATATTGGTGTAAATGTAATTAAAATTGGTATAAATTGTATAATATTGGTATAAATGTTATAGCTAATATTTGTGTAATTGTTACAATTAATATTGGTGCAAATGCTATATTTAATATTGGGGTCAATTATATAATTAATATTGGTGGAGATGTTATAATTAATATCAGTATAAATGTTATAATTAATGTCAGTATAAATGTTGTATTTAATATTGATGCAAACATCATGGCTGAACTTCAGGGCACAAAAATTACCCCACACTTCACTGCTTATTGTGAAAATCTCCCATTTTTTAATTCTCAAAAGCAGAAAATCCTGGAATCATGAAGTTGGGAAAGGCCTTTGATATCACCAAGTCCAGTTGCATCCCATCCTTCCTGTTACAGGAAATATTTTATTTCTGAAGCCATCAGAATATTTCTTTTTTAGCTTTACACCCTCAATTTTCCCCCTGGCCTGGAGTTTATCTTACACCATGTTCCACAATTCCACCAGCATGGCAAAATCAAGACATCCAAAGCTTGGGAATGTAAAAAACAGAGTTTTCTTTGATTTTAAATAAAATTTGTTGCACTTATAAATTGTCCTGGGTCCCTCTGAGGTGAGTCCTTCCTGCCCAGGCTCTGAGGAGAGCAGAGATCCAGGAGCAGAACGAGGTTTGTGCTTCATTTCCCAAAATTATTTCAGCATTTGCTCTGAAAACAGGAATTTGTTTTGTTTGCTGTGGCACTCAGCACTGCAGGCTTTGACTGCTTGATAAAATATTCGTGGATTTCTGGGCTTTTCCTTCAGCTGTTGGCTCTGGTTTCCAGGTGGGGAGTTCTGGCTAGGCTGGGAAATTGGGAAATTTTCAATGTTTAAATTGTGGATATTGTGGAATTGGAATTGGACATCGTGGAATTAATTGTGGAATTAATAGATATTGTTAAATGGTGAAATGGGGAAATTGTGAAATGATAAAATGGTAAAATGTTTTAATTGTGAAGTAATGAAATTGTTAAATGGTTAAATTGTGAAATGGTTAAATTGTGGAGTTGTTTAAATGTTCAATTGTTAAATGGTTGAAGTGTGGAAATGTGAAACGGTTAAATGGTTAATTTGTGAGATTGTGGAATTGCTCAAGAGTTAAATTGTGAAACTGAGGATTTTTCCCTTGGCTTCTCTCTTTTTGATGATATTTAAGTACATCAAGAACTTCATCAACCCAAGGTAACTCAAAACAAAAAATCCAACCCAACCTCATTTATCTGATCTATTCTCTGTTGTTCTTTCCTAATTCAATTTTTTTCCCCAATGTAGTGCATTAGCACAGGATATCCTGACTGGGATGGACCCACCAGGATCCCCCACTCCAACACCAGGCCCTGCACAGACACCCCAAAATCCCTGAGCATCCCTGGGAGCAATGTCCAAACATTTATTTGATTAATTAATTAATAATAATCAATTCTTGATTTATTAACAGTGATGGGCACTGGGCTGCAGCTGATCCTTTCAGCAGTGGCATTCCCAGTCCTATCCTTGGGACAGGCCTAAATTAAGGGACAGATTAATTCAGAACTACCCAAATATTCAGCTTGACCCTAAATGAACCAGCTCAGTTATTTTCCCTTCCCAGAAACCAGTTCTGCCCCCTCAGGCACGGAGCAAGAAAAGCTGAATTTTAAAAACATGGGAATTAAATCAGGAATATGAAATTTCCAGTTGAAATCTTGACCCACTGGGCAGAAGAACCCTGAGTTAATTCAGCCCTGTGGTCCCTCCCAGCCTCACCCAATCTCTGATCTCCCTTCCAGCCTTTCATGCTCAAACCCAGGCACAATGAAACTTTAAAAAAGGAACATCTCCTCCCAATTCCTGCAGGAGCTGAGGCAGATCCAGCTCTTGGGTCTTTGGGAGAGGGGAGGAATGAAAGCAGGAGCTTGGAGCAGTGAAATCAGCAGGGACTGGCTGTTGGTGGATTTGTTTGTTTTCAGGGCAGATTGGGGAGCTGTGAGTATCTCAGGAGCTACTGGCATCGGGGAATTTTGGGATGAGCTGGAGCTGAAGGGGACAAGGCTGATCTGCTGTGAGTTCTGCTCCTGGGCCATGGGAGCAGCACAGCCCTGTCCAGCTCCCATTTGAAGCCTGGGATGGTTTCCCCCCCTCAGTTCCCCATGTCCAGTGTGGGACTTTATTCCATGCTTCCCTAGGTGCTCCATAGGTCTGTGTGGGAGTCTTTGTGTTGGGATTGATGGTCTAAGGGACAAAACTCATGTGCTCTGTATAAGCTAAAAGTTACAGCTGCAGTTTATTGTACAGAGCCCTGCTAAGAGCTGCCAGGCACAGCCCAGAGCAGGACAAAGAGATAAAAGTGGGAAGAGAAAGAGCAATGGGATAAAAGGGTGATGGAGTAAGAGAAGAGGGAGAGAGGAAGAGCAAGAGAAAGAAGAGGTATTAGAGGTAAGAGAGCGATTTCCCGTTTACAATACAATAAATCTTCTTCCATGATGAATATTCTAATTTCCACTAACCAATGTAATACAAGATACAAATTCTATAGCATTTACATACAGCCTATAGGAATCCTTATATTACCATGGTGTGTTGCACTTTAAACTCTAAAAACTACTCTTGGGACCCTGGCAAAATCTTCTTTGACCTTTGGACCCACTATCAGGCAAAGGGCATTGTTCTATCAAGGGGGATTACCTTCAGGGGCCATCCTATTGTTTCATGGTAATTCAGTAACTAAGGTTTGGCATCTCAAAAGTGGCTTTCATTTCAATCTCATTCATGGTTTCTATGTTCTCAGAATCTGAGCATTCATATTTGTAAGGTTTTCCTGTTACATCTTTCCCAACAAGTTTTTCTCTGTCTGTGAGGGTTTTTTTCGTGGTGTTTTCTCCTCCCTTCTGTCCTGAAGTGACAAAGGAGCCACCAGCTGCCAGCCCCTCCTGGTGGCACCCGGCAGTGCTTGTACTCCTGAGGGTCTCTGATATCCCTGATTGGGGAAATAAAAAGGATTTGGGGTGGCTTTGCTGTCTGGGAGACCTGAAATGATCAGAATTCCTGTCTTCCAGCCCTTCCCACTGTGGGGCAGCCCTGAAGGTCAGGACAGAGATGTGTTTGTGGGATTATCTCAGGATGATTTTCCCTACAAATGGAACCCTCCCAAGTCCTGGTGATCATCTTAATTTATTGCCTTTTCTTCCCAAAATGCTTTTAAATGAGGAAGTGATAATTAATATTTGGATTTCCCTTCTTCTGGCTGTGCAGGCTCACTAAAATCCTCAAAGACCTCTCCTCTCCTCTCCTCTCCTCTCCTCTCCTCTCCTCTCCTCTCCTCTCCTCTCCTCTCCTCTCCTCTCCTCTCCTCTCCCTCTCCTCTCCTCTCCTCTCCTCTCCTCTCCTCTCCTCTCCTCTCCTCCTCTCCTCTCCTCTCCTCTCCTCTCCTCTCCTCTCCTCTCCTCTCCTCTCCTCTCCTCCTCTCCTCTCCTCTCCTCTCCTCTCCTCTCCTCTCCCTTCCCATGAAACTTCCCACAACATCATTTCATTTAAGTGTAAAATCCAGAAAATTTGGGCCAAAACCTCCTTATTTTTGGGTCTGTGAAGCTGTGCCAGCTCCATATCATGGGTGGAGACTTTCAGCCTTTGTGGCAGCCCCAGCAGTGAATTTTGACCATTTTTGGGGAGTTTTCCCCAAAATTTGGCCCCAAATCCCACTGGAGAATCCTGGAAATGGATTTTACAAGAGACAAACGCCACCAGGTCTCTTTGGCCATGTCCCTCCTGTTCACACCTTCACGGGTGGTTTGATGAACTTACAAATTAAATCAAAGATAATCAATATAATCTATATAAAATTAGATTCCAAAATAAAGTGAGGCAATCCCAACTCTGTGCAAATACAAATGAATTAAAGACAGGTCTAATTTGAGCAGCTCAAAACTAAATTTTGTGTAGGAAATTTGACTTTTTGGTTGTTTGTTGTTTTTTTTTATCATCAGTGAGATTTTGGAGCGACCCTCTCACTGGAGCAGGGAAAGGGAAGAACTTGTGGCCAAAATTTGAGTTGTGGCAGCAAAATCCCAGAACTCAGCCCAGCAAAGACCCCTCCAATCTTAGGAAAAAACCTTGAAGTGAGGCTTTATTGGGAGTTTCATAGAAACAGTAAAAGGGTTGAGCAAACCCTGAGTGATTTATTCCTCCTCGCACCATTTCCTTGCTGTTTGATTCAAAGCACAATTTTCCTGCTGCCCCATTAATAAATAGTGGCAGGAAAAGTGAAGTGGCTGAATTATCAGGGAGAAAGGTCCTGATTAGAATATCCATGAGCAGAAATTGGGTTTTTATAGTGGCCCCACTGTGCCAAATCTGCAGCTGCATTAATCCTTTCCAGCCTTTGGAGCCACTCCACTGAGTTACCTGGAGCATCTGTTGAATAAACTGCAGGACCTGGGGGTTTGGCAATTATTGTGATTTATTTGGGGCGTTTTCAGCTTTTTTGTGTAATTCTAAGCAAATCCAGCATTTAAACACAGAGTGGTGGGAAAATTAACTCGAATTCCTGCCCCCACTGTCTGCTCTGGTGCCAGATTTACAAGTTTTGTGCTTATATATAAGATATATAAATTTATTTAAAATACAAATATGTGCTATATAAAACATATTACACAGTTTATATAATCAATAAATATATAATATCTATGTATATCTAAAATATATCAATATATTAAATATAGAAATATATATGGAATATATTGATAAGCAATATATAAAATTATATCTATAAGATATAGAAATGTATTTAAAATGTAAATACATACTATATAAAATATACTAAATATATATTTATATATACAATATAATATATAGTATATATAATATGTAACCTATAATATATATAATATGTATATCTAACATATATCAATATATATAGAATATATAAATAGGTAATATATAAAATTAGATACAAGATACATAAATGCATTAAAGACATAAATATATATTATATAAAATATACAAAATGTATTACATATTTTAATATAATCAATAAATATATAATATATATCTCTAAAATATATCACTATCTAGTATATGTCAATAGAATATATAAATAGGTAATATTTCAAAAATATATAAAATACATAAATGTATTAAAATACAGATATATGCAATATAAAATATAGGATATATATGAATATCATATATTTATATATAATAGACTAATATAATATATATATTTATATAAATATATATAAATATATAAAAATATATATAAATACATTAAATTTATAAAATAATACCGTTATAGCAGCAATGATTTTAAAAATAGTGATAAAAAAGTGACAAACACCTATTAAAATACAGTCCCATCCCCCCAAAAAAGAGCATAAAATTCAAACCAGCATGAAAACCCTGTGCTCGGAATTTGTTATTTATGGACCATTCAGGGCTTTAATTTTCATTCCTGTTTTTATTCCCTTTCCTCCCTGATGTTTCCCCCTTGTTATCCTAAGGAGGGTTTGGTTTTCCTGGCACCTCTCACCCCCCCCAGCAGCTCCTGCCCTACCCCAGGAGAGTTTCTGGAAACCCCAAACACCACAGAACCAGGAGGGTTTATTTAGGATATTAAAGGTGTTTATTTAGGATATTGAAGGTGTTTATTTAGGATATTGAAGGTGTTTACTCAGAAAAAAAAAATAAAAATTATGAGCTCACGTGGGATAGGTGAGAGCAAAAAGTGGAGTGTGCTGCACACAGTGCCAGGGTAAAACCTGGGGTGACCTGGGGGGGACACAGCCCTGGCTGTGGGACAGGGGCAGGGAATGGGAATGGGAATGGCAATGGGAATAGGGGCAGGGACAGGGACAATGACAAGGACAAGAACAGGGGCAAGGCTGGTGCAAAAATGAAACCACAAATCCAGATGAGTTCCCCCCACACCAGTGCCCAGCTGAAACCCAGCCTAGGAGCTCCACATCAGGTGCAGGAGGCTGAGCCTGTCCTCTTATTAAGAGATTTTGTGTCATTAAACATCCATAAAACCCTGCCTGAAGTGGGTTAGGGTAAAAAGGGTTAGGGTTGGAAAAGTCCCAAGGCAAAACCTCTGGGTGCTCTTTTAGGGCCTCATCCCTGGGTTTGGGCAGGACAGGGCAGAGCTGGTGTTGAAATGATGCCACGAAATCCAGCTGAGCTCCCCCTCACCAGCTCCACATCAGGTGCAGGAGGCTGAGCCTGTCCTCTTATTAAGAGATTTTCTGTAATTAATTCTCCCTAAAACACAGCCTGAAGGGGCTGTGCACCAGCTTTGCACTGAGCCCTGGGCTGTTTCTCCCCTGCTGCTTTTCCCTCTGGAAAGGCAAGGTATTTTTTTTCCTCTCACAAAGCCCAGCCAAAAAGAAAAAAAAAAAAAAGAAAAAAAAAGCAAGAGAAAAGTGCTAAGAAGTTAAATAGGGACAACAGCAACCCACTAGTGGCTGCACTATTTCTTGCAACGTGTTATTTTCTTGTCTGATTTGTCAGAGAGTTTCCTCTTCAATGGAGAAACATCAAATTTAAGTCTGGCTTCTGCCTCCTTCCCAGGGAGAAGGGAGAGACGATGGAGAAATATCCAGCAGAGCCTCCACCAGCCCTCATGGCCACCAGCCCACTTCCCTCCACAGAAAAATTCCTTAACTCCCCATCCTTGCAGAGATAATGGGAATAAAATAAAAGACATAAAAATGTCCAGGGGTCCCCAAAGGTTGGCAAGAGCCAGAGCAGGACTCAGGGATTCCCCAAATACAATTGTCTGGTTCTCACTTGTGAGAGTTCAAAAGGACACCAAAAATTAAATCACTTTTCTGCCTGCGTTGGCAGGAAGCCATCAGAGCACGGGTGACCCACACTGGGAAAGTTCACCCCAGGAAATGGAGTCAGGACTCTCAGAGTTTCACTTTTCTCATCAAAAACAACCACAGCAAATATTTCACGGTGTTTCCTCGTGGAGTTTTCCTCTCAGAGCAGAGCAGCATCCCAGGAGCCGGGGCCAGGGAGGGCTGGGATCGAGCAGCAATGCATGGGGAGGAAGATTTCCAAATCCCAAATCCCTCGGGACAGGAATTATCCAGGAACAGCCGAGACACGCGAGCAGCACACAAAGGAATTTGCAAACAGATTGCAGCGGATCGGTGCCGTTCCCATGGCCACGATAGACTCAGACCCCGAATTCTGCCCAAGGTTCAAGCGAGATTTTTCTGTAATTTTTCTATAAATATGCATTTTCCCCACTCAAACACCGCCCTCTGCTGCGAGCCGGGCTCGATGCTCGGGAACAGATTCCTGAGCGTTGCCCGTGGCAACGCAGTTGTTGAAGGCAATAAAAATTCTGATGTCTCGGTGGTTTCGAAAATGCCAGAGCATCAAAATGCAAATGATGCAGCCTCCTGCAAAGGGCATCTGAGGTAAGGGATATGTTTAACTCCGGGAGGAGCAGGATGGTGAGAACTGAGCCCAGCTCCTCGTGACACCTCGGGCATCTGGTGTGTTGTCACCTCCTGCCCACTCCTTGGGAGCTCTTTTCTTCCAGAACCAGGGCAAACTCACCCCAAAGTGGTGGTTTTAATCCTTCTTTTCCTCGGAGCTGAGCGCTGCTCCTGCCCAGGAAAAGGCTGTTTATAATCAGATATAATTGCCCCAGCCTGGCAGGGGAGAAGCGAAGCTGAGCCAGCTGCTGGAATTTGCATTTACCCCTCGCCACTCTCTCCTCCAGGCCAGGGCTGCTCAGGCTTGGCCCAAGAATTTCACAACCAGCTGCAAAAAATTCCTCCTGCCCACAGCAAAAATCCTGATTTCACCCTGCCAGCCTGGGGCTCCCAGCGAGTTCTGCCCACGCTTGAGCCACAGGGAAACATTTTTATGTGGAACAGCCTTTCCCAAACCCTGATTAATGCAGGAGCAGCCATAATTTCACTTGCCATTCCCTGTGTAGACCTGGAGTCCCTGGGGTGGCCACTCCAGCTCAGCACAAGGCCCTGAAAATTCATGGAATTGAATTCAAATTCCTTGAGGGAAATAATTGATTTCTGCTTGACTGCTTTGCCTCAAAATGGATTGTGAGGAAAAAACACCTGAGCTGGGCTAACACTAGGAATTAGTGTTTTATAAGGGATGAGAAAAATGCAGAGTGAGCTCCACAAAGAGTGGGAGCTGGCTCTGGGATCTCCATTTTTCAGTTATCTCCTAAAAATGAGATCTCATGAACTCTGGAGCTGCTGCTGTGCTTTCCCTCAGGAATTTCACAGAGTGCTGGATAAATCCAGGTCCTTCCTTGGATGGGGAATTTGGGGGAGCCTCAGCAGCAGCACCTTCCCTGCCAAGCTGTGGCTGCAGAAAGCAAAGCAGAGCCTTCCCAGCCAGAAAGCAGAAATGCTTTCTGCAAAACATCACGTCTCTCACGGCTCCAGCAGGTGTTTAACCATTGTTATAATTTCTTGTCCTTTAGCAGCCTGAGAAAGGGCTGGTTTCTTAGCTCCCAGCAGTATCCTAAGGACACAGGGCCAATCTGTGATGTCCCCACCCTGGGGCTGACCCCACACGTGCAGGGACCCCCCAGCAGGGTGGAGATGGCAAGGCCTCACTCGTCCCTCTCACATCACTGGCATCGACTCCACAGCCCAGCTCCTGGAATTATGGAACCATGGAATCATGGAATCATGGAACCATGAAATCATGGAACCATGGAATCATGGGATCATGGGACCATGAAATCATGGAACCATGGAATCATGGGATCATGGGACCATGGAATCATGGAACCATGGAATCATGGGATCATGGAATCGTGGAACCATGGAATCATGGGATCATGGAATCATGGAATCATGGGATCATGGAATCATGGAACCATGGAATCATGGAATCATGGAACTATGAAATCATGGGATCATGGAATCATGGGATCATGGAACCATGGAACCATGGAACCGTGGAATCATGGAACTATGGAATCATGTAACCATGGAATCATGGAATCGTGGAATCATGGAATCATGGGATCATGGGATCATGGGATCATGGAGTCATGGGATCATGGAACCATGGAATCATGGAATCATGGAACCATGGAACCATGCAATCATGAGATCATGGAATCATGGAACCATGGAATCATGGAATCATGGATTTCACCCTGTCCATGGAATTATGAAATCCTGGAGACCTGGTATCATGGAATCATGGAATCATTGAACCATGGAATCATGGAGTCCTACTATCGTGGAACCATGGAACCCTGGAGTCCTGGAATCCTGGAATCATGGATTCCACCCTGTCCATGGAATTATGGAGTCCTCGAGTCCTGGTATCATGGAATCATGGAACCATAAAATCATGGAATTCTGGAGTCCTGGAATGATGGAATCATGGAGTCCTGGTATCAGGGAATCACGCAACCATTCAAGTTGGAAAAGACCTCTGAGGTCACCAATTCCAGCTGTTCTGTCACAAAGCCATCTGCTGTGTCCCTAAATTCATGGACAGGGTGGAGCCTCTTTCCTTCAGGACCTTCTTCAGGCCTGAGAACCTTCAGCAGCTGCTTGAGGTTCACATTTAACTTTGAATATGGATATTCAAAGTTTGTTCCTGTGCTTTTGGGACAAAAAAAAAAAAAAAAGCTCTTGGGCCAGTGAGGAAGGGGACTCAAGAAGAAAATTTGGCCAAAATTTGGGAAATTTGGCCAAACAAGCCCAAAAGGATGGCAAGGAAGGAGAGCAAGCACCACAGCAGAGTCCAGCACCCCAAGAAGGGTTTAGCTGATTTCCTACATGTGAGAATCCCAACCCTAAACAGGCAGAGAAATCTCGATCTCACACCCAGCCAAAATACTCTCTGATATGGGATTACTGGGATGAAGCAGCACAGGGAATTCCCAGGATCCAGGTTTCAACAATTCCATGACAGTTCCATTTTCACAGCAATTTTAATGAGCATGAGGAAATAAGTGCAATTAAAAACTGTTAATGAATAATTAAAGTCACATCTTAGGACAGACATGAGTCAAAAAGGGTAAAAGTCCAAGGCTTGATTAACTTTAAGTGTTTCACGCACAAATAACTCCACATTTTTTCTTGTGATGTTTGCATTTGAGGGAATATCCAGAGTTAATTACCTGGGCAGAGTTCTGTGAGATTTAAACATTAAAAACTAAAATTAAAAGATCAAGAGAGATCATTCGAAGTATTTAGCACTCCATCAGCTGTCAAGGAATCTTTAACACAACAGGACACAGAATGGTTTCAGTTTTGTTTATAATGTTCAAAAACCTCCCTCTTTTCTTATTTTCTTTTTTTTCACAATACTTAAAATCTGAATCAGAGTCAAGTTTATGTTTTCTTCCCCTTGGACCCTCATGAAAAGCATCTGCACCACAATCTAAATAAAAAATTTCCTTGTTTTCCCTTCTTTTGAGGAAGAGAAGGGGTTTGTTTGGCAAAACAAACATCATTTAAAGCTGTCTGTGCTTCACCTGCTCCTGCCTTGTTTATCAGAGCATTTCTCAGGGGGAAATTCTCTTTATTAAAGGGATTTGGCTGGTAGAAAACACGTCCCTGAGCTCCCAAAATTCAACAGCAACGAGAATTATCCCAAAGCACCTTCACCAACAGCCCCACAGCAGGAAATCCAGGGAAAATAACTTTCCATCCAAAGATCTGCTCCACTTCTGCTCCACGGGATGTGCCCAGCACAGAATCCTTGGAAGCGCTTCCCAACTTATGGCAGCCCAGGGGAAATGGCTCTGAGAGGGGAGAGGGAACAGGGAAAGATTTGTTTTCTTGGGAAGGGGGTTGTGGAATGTCCGTGCACATTTTCCTCCTGAACTCTCAGCTGGAGAGGGACAGGATGGGCACAGAGCTCCCCCGTGGATGGGGAGCAGCAAAAGCTTTGCCTTGGGACCACCAGCCCTTCCTGACCACCCCAAATCCCAACAGGACATCTAGGTGTGATCCAGGGCTGACAGAAAATGCTTCTCTGAGCTCCCAAAATTCCACAACAACAGGAACTATTCACCAGCAAGCCTGAGTCTCCCAGCAGCTCCAGTGGGGACCAGGATGGCTTCAAAGAGGGCAGGAACCACCCCTGGGCACTTCCCAGCTCCAAGGTGGGTCACAATCCTGTTTCCATCAATTTCTTGGTGTGGGAGCCCAGAGTGTTCCTCTGGCTTCCCTGGGAGGTTTAAGACCTCCCCTGGCGAGGGGTCCCAAAGACCCCTGAGTGAGACCCTGGTGTCTCAGGCACTGAATTCAAACCCCTGGGGGAAATTACCAACACAGAGGGAATGGAAACAAGCCACCAAAATTAGTAAAGTGTAAATGAGGTTGTTAGAACGTAGATAAATAGACTTTTGGGGATGTTTGTGATAAGGGACATGTGGCCAAGATGGAGAATTTGGGGTGTGGATACCTCTTCCTCCTTCTGCTCCGTGCCATCCATGCTGGGTGACATGCTGGCACTGTCAGATTGGATGGGGACAGAGCTGGACTGTTTAACAAAGTTGTATTGTATTGGAAAATAATTGTAAATCCCCAGTAGGTAATTTAGACTATAAAAGATCAGTCCTGCCTCTCCAGGCAGATTCTGCCCTGGACGTCTGGCGAGCAGAGCTGTGAGCTGGGCAGAGCAATCCTGAGATGAGGGAGAATAAACAGCCATGGAAACCTCTGAGAACAGCTCCTGCAGCCTCTCATGGAAAGAGCTGGGCTCAAACCACCTGCATGTGCTCAGAGGTGAGCTCAGGGCTGAGGGACACCTCGGGCTGAGACATTTGGCATCACTGAACCTTCAACGCTCAGCAGATGAAGCAGAAAGGGCTGGGGCAGGAGCAGAGCTGGTCCTCTTCCCTATCCAACACTTGTCTCTATGTTCTTCCATCTTCCAGTGTTTCCTCAATTCCTTTTACCTGAATAAATATCAGGGGGGAAAGACCTCACAAGCTCTGAATCCACGGCTATGATATATTTGTCCTGAAGTGATCAAATTCCTGCTAAAACTTTGATAAAAATCTCCCTGGCAAACCCTCCAGAGCAAAGCTATTTCCCCCAAAGGAGAAATTCCAACATGCTCTTCCCTCACAGTGGTGGAATCCTGGTTGTGCTTCACCCTTTGAGATTCCCTTCTCACTCCACATTAATCTCTAACAGGAATTTCTGTAGGAAAAACCTCACTGAATCCCAAGTGTTTTGTCTGGGACACGGGGAAAAATATTTCCCTCCCCAGCCCCTCTTCTTTAACACAGAGTGTTTTCCCTTGGAATAACCAATCTGTTTTGGGGAAGGGAGAGACAAAGCATATTTTGGCTGGAATTTTATCTTCAACTCCCTGTTTAAATTGGCCCAAAAAGTGCCTTGAAAATCTGAACAAGCTTTTTAAAAAGGAAAGAAAAAAAATTTAAAAAGTCCTGATAGCTGCCTGAGCCTTCAGCACAGCGAGACTTCAAATTCTTGTGGTCTGAAAGCCGTTCCAAGATGAAGATTCCGGACGGGTTTTACGATGTGAGGCTGCCCCATAAATTTGTGGTGGCTCTGCAAGTGCTCCGAGCACTTCTGGAGACTGAATGGGAACAGAACAGTGAGAAATTCCCAGTTTATTGTCAGGAAGTGGATGCAGGGATAGCTCAGCATCAGTGAAACAGCTGTGGGGGATGGAATAAGGAGAGGGTCCTTTCACAGTAAAATTATCATGGAATGTTTTGGGTTGGAAAGGATCCTTAAATCCCACCCAGTGCCACCCCCTGGGACAATTCCACTGCCCCAGGCTGCTCCCAGTGTCCAGTCTGGCCTTGGGCACTGCCAGGGATCCAGGGCAGCCACAGCTGCTCTGGGAATCCATCCCAGGGAACAATTCCTGCCCAGGATCCCCCAGCCCTGCCCTCTGGCAGTGGGAGCCATTCCCTGTGTCCTGTCCCTCCTGCCTTGTCCCCAGTCCCTCTGCAGCTCTCCTGTCAGCCCCTCCAGGCCCTGCCAGGGGCTCTGAGCTCTGCTGGAGCTTCTCCTCTCCAGGTGTCACCCCCAGCTCTGCCAGCCTGGCTCCAGCCCTGCAGCAGCTCCCTGGGCTCCTCTGGGCTCTCTCCAGCAGCTCCACATCCTTTGGATGTTGGATCCGGGTTCTGCAGGTGGGGAATCACCTGAGCAGAGCAAATATCCTCAGGTGAAGGAATCAGGAGTCCCTTTTGGGACATCACTTGTAAGAGTGGCCCTAAGAAATTGCTGCAAAAGTCCTTATTGATAATAATGAAAATCAAATAAAAGCTGCTGCATTCTACAGACATTGGAATTTTATGGACAGGGAAGGGAAAACACTCTGGAAGCAGCTGGGAAGGGAGTCACCAGGGCAGGATTGCCTCATTCCTGTGCTCTGCACTGCAGCTGAAATAGGATTTTGCTCTGGGCTGCAGCTGGATTTCATCAGTTTATGTTTGGGGTTTTGCACAACTCGAGCTCGCTGCGCTCTGAGCGCTGTGCCAAGATTTCCAGGAGCAGCCAGTGCTGGTTTATGGGATCCACAGAACCTTACAAAGGTTTATGGAGCTGCTGTCAGGGATAAGATCTGCTCAGCAGCACACAGGGCAAAACCCCAAAGCCATTACTTGGGCAGAGACCTCTGACAGCGCTGGAACACCGACGGGCCCAGCAGGGAGAGCCTCCCCCTGCCCTGGTGGGTGTGGAGCAGATTCCTGGAGCCAGGGGGCAACCCCTGATGGCAGGGATGTGCCAGGCAGTGCCCAGTGCCCCTGGGCTGCCCTACACCCCTGTCCCTGTGCAGAGCTCTGCTCTGGGCTGTCCTGGCACTCCTGCCCCCCTGGCCCCCCTGGCACTCCTGTCCCCATGCAGAACTCTGCTCTGGGCCGTGCAGGGATTTGGGGGAGGCTGGGGCGAGGATAACCTCACCCATGGGAGTGTTTGAGGATAACCCCGTTCCTCTCTCCCACGGGAGATCTGTGCTCTCCTGCTCCCCTGAGGGAATCTCCCTCCAGGGCTGAACACGCCGAGATCCTCGAGGGAAGGCTCTGGGTGCAGGGGGAGCAGGGAAATTCCAAGCTGCTGGGAATTCCTTCTCCCCCATCTGCGGGTTTAGCAGCCCCAGGCCAGGCTGGAGCAGCCCCTTTGTTGTGGCAGGAGCTGTGGGGACAGCAGCGAGGAAATCACTCAGAGAATCACAGAACATCCCCACGGACCATCAATCCCAAATCCTGGCCCCGCCCAGGCACCCCAAAGTCCCACCCTGCCCTGGGAGCGTTGTCTGCAGCTCTGGCAGCCTCGGGGCTGTGCCCCTTCCCCGGGAGCTGTTCCAGTGCCCAGCACCCAAATCCAGCTCATTTCCACCTCCTGCACTTTCCCTTGCACTGCCTGACTCCAGCCCACGGATTCTCCACTTTTTTTGTCCCATCCCATGTGGGGAAATTCCCTGTGGCTTCTTCCATGAAAGTTCTCAGCCCTCTCCAGTTTCAGCTGATAAAAAAAATCCCACAGCAGCTCATCTGTGCTTATGCCATACATCAGGGTGAGGTGGGAAAATGCATGGATTTTAGGAAATATATAAATATAATATATTTCAGATATTTTATATATTATATTTTATATAATATATAAATTAAACAATTTAATATTCAATTTTATAATGCCATTAAATTATTTTATCAGATAAGCATTTCTGAAATACTAGTCCAGATTCCAAATGGTTCAGGTTCCTCATTTTAATCCAAGCACAGTCCCAGTCATGCTGGAACTCTACAAAGGAGCAAAATCCTGGCTGAGTGCTCCAGCTTCATTTTCACTTTCCTTCTTTTCCCTTCTGCAGCCAAAATCTTCTGCAGCTTCATTTATGCAGCCAAATTCATCCTCAGCATTGTCCTGATATCCCAGGGAACAGCCAATATGCAGCAAACGCCATTCCCTGTGGGGGAAAGCAGGGATGGCCAGGATGTGGGATTGAGGATGGAACTTCCCCATGGAGTGGGATCACTGCCAGTGCTGTTCCAGAGCCCAGGGCAGCTCTGCCCACACAAATCCTCAGGAATTGCACTGATCCTCCTGTTCCTCTGGGAGCCTCGGGCTGTGCTTCCTCCTCCTGGAGACTGGAACACCTAATCCATGGATTGGGAAAGGTTGCTGCTGGTACATTCAGACCCCACAAATCCCGGCTGTTGGACAATTGCAGGGTGGGGAGTGGGTGGGATCAACATTTCACCTGGAAATCTCTTCCCTCCCACCATGCCAGAGTGCCTGTGCAGAGCCCCTGGAATGCAGCCCTGGGAATGGCCCATTCCCACTGGCACTGCTGCATGGAAATCTCCTCCAGCTCTGCAGGATGAATGGATATTTTTATTTTCCAAGGCAATATTTATTTCCAAGAACAGGTATTTTTATTATTCCTTGGATCAGGGGAGGCTGAGCAAAGTACACACACAGGAGCTGCAGCTCTTTGGATCTCATCCTGCAGGGAGTTCACCTTCCACACATCCCTGCTTACATCATCCATCCATCATCCATCATCCATCATCCATCCATACATCATCTATCCATCCATCCATCCATCCATCATCCATCCATCCATACATCATCTATCCATCCATCCATCCATCACCCATCCATCCATCCATCCATCCATCCATCACCCATCCATCCATCCATCCATCCATCATCCATCCATCCATCCATCCATCCATCCATCCATCCATCCATCATCCATCCATCCATCCATCACCCATCCATCCATCCATCCATCATCCATCCATCCATCATCCATCATCCATCCATCCATCATCCATCCATCCATCCATCCATCCATCCATCCATCCATCCATCCATCATCCATCCATCCATCCATCCATCCATCCATCCATCCATCCATCATCCATCCATCCATCACCCATCCATCCATCCATCCATCATCCATCCATCCATCATCCATCCATCCATCCATCCATCCATCCATCCATCCATCCATCCATCATCCATCCATCCATCCATCCATCCATCCATCCATCATCCATCCATCCATCCATCCATCCATCCATCCATCCACTCCATCCATCCATCATTTTTGGGGACGGATTCCTATCTAACTCTTGACTCAGAGGATGCTGAGGCCTTGGCACAGGTGTTTTTTGTTTTGTACAGTTTTCCTCCAAAGCCCCAGGGATGATGTGGAAAGGTCTGGTTTTCCTCTGGAATCCAGTGGAACAGGCTTCTCTGATGTTCCAAATCTCAGTTTTTATCTAGGTAAGAAATGTTTGGCTCCTCCCCCTGGCTGGAGCATCTCCCAGTGGGATGATGTAATTTTATCAGCCATGCCCTGGGACTCAATGGCCATGAACAGGAGATATCTCCTGGAGGGAGGATGGGCTGTGGAAAGATAAAGATGATTGCCCCAGCTGGTTTAACAGATGGTGATAGAATCCATACTTTTGGTCACATCCTGTATTGCAACCTCAGAGAGCTTCCAAAATTAAATGATAGAATTAGAATCACAGGTGTGTAGTTAGAATAGAAGTGTGCAATGTCACATAGTGAAGAGTTTGCAATTTGGGGTTTTGGAATACAGCAATATATAGAGAGCAAGATGGAGGTTTTAGGTTGGAGGTTTCTCTTCTTTTTCACCTTCTTCTTGGGTCTAGGTGTTACTTTTGTAATTGGACAGAAAATTCACAGAATTCACAGAATCACCAGGTTGGAAGATACCTTCAAGATCATCGAGTCCAACCCATTCCCTAACACCTCAATTAAACCATGGCACTGCAGGTCAGGGTATTTGGTCATTGGGTCAAAAGTAAGAATAATTTAGGTGTTAGTTTTTAATTGGACAATTAATCCTTAAAAGACCTTGTAACGAGGGAAATACATCACCATTTTGCCATTTTCAGCTTGTTAGCTAGAAGTGCTGTAGCACTCACTGTAACACAGATAAGAATTAATAAACATCCAAGTCCAAACACGAAATTCTGTCTCTCATGCATTCAATCCTTAATCTGGCAGAAGAGGAAAAAAAAAGATAAAATGCAATAATTCCCAGCAGCCCACATCAAGAACAGGGATTCCAAACCAAAATCATGACGATATTCCATGACCCTCAAACCTCCCAGCCCCAGAACACAAACTCAGAGCACGGGCAGATCCCAAATCTTTGGGGAGAAAATTGTTTGAATGTGAGGAAATAGGACTCTTTTGTGCCTCCTCCCTCCAGGATCTGCACAAAATTCATTTGTGCGAGCCTCACAAATTTGCAAAGGGTTGCAAATGTTGTGTTGTTGAAAAATGGCCCCGTTCCCTGAGGCCCCGCTATTATTTTAAAGAATAAATAAAAATAGCAGCGTTTCCTCACACTGGAGAGCCCTAAAAGTGCAGCTGGGGAGGATGAAATCCTCTTCTGCAGCCCTAAAATGATGCTTCACAGGGCTCTTTCCACCCTCCGTGACAGCAAATGGGAATCTGAGCAGGTTTTTTCATTTAAAAGGTCTTATTAAGCCCAAACCCGAGCTGCTCTGGCCCCATAACGGCCCTAATACGTCAATCCTAATAGACCCTCCCCGCTGTGGGGTGCCTTTGGAGGACATCAAAAACATCCTGCTGCTTTCCAAGCCCAGCATCCTTCTTTTCTCCCAGGAACATCATTCCAAGGCCAGGGTTTAGCCGAGGAATTAAGGCTGAGCTCGCATCCCTTTATCTGCTGGGAACACTCCAAGATGTGCTAATGTCCCACTGAAGTGACAGCCTGGAAACCCAAGAAAATTAAGGATTTCTTGGCTCATTGCTGCTGCAGGATCAGCTGCAGGATCAGCTCCATCAGTCCCCATCCTCTGTTCTTAATTTAAAGTTTCTTTCCTTTAATAGATGCTTCATCTGTGGGGCGTGCTGGGCTGGATTTTGATTTCGGGGTCGTTTTGTTGGTTAACGGCACTTTGGAGATCTCTGATGTGGCTTTTTCTATGGATGCAGCCCATAATAATTCATCAAAGGTGTGCTGACACCAATTTATCCGGGACAGAGCTGGTGGCACCCCTGTGACCAGAATTGTAAAACTCTGCCTGTTACAACTTCACCAAAATGCTGCTGTTCTGCATGAAATTCCAAATGGGAATTCTGCTGGGAGGTGGGGGTGGGTTTATTTAAGAAAAGAGCTGATGGCACAGAATTATCAGGAAATGAGGGACTGTGAGAGGGGACATTGAGGGGACATTGAGGGGATTTTGTGTGTCCCTGTGTGCAGGGAGAGGCAGAGCAGGGCTCTGCCAGCAGTGGCATCAAGGGCAGGGACTGATCCCAGGACGTTCCACTTGGAGATGAAGAAAAACTTCTGCCCTGGGCAGTGCCCAGAGAGGGGCTGGAGTCTCCTCCCTGCAGATATTCCAGAGCCACATGGACACAATACTGGGATGGCCCTGCTGGAGCAGGGAGGTGGCACCAGTGACCCACTGGGGTCCTCCCAGCCTGACCCATTCTGTGATGAAAACTGAGGAGGGAACAGCAAATTCTCATTTTAATGAGCCTCTATCTATGGAAAGACCCATTTAGTGAAAATCCCATTGGGAAAAAGCCAGTGTGGAGAGCAAAACTGAGGATTTTTGGCTTTGTTTTGCCCCTGTCTCAAGACCACTGAACTGTTTTAAAAGAGCTGAGTGTGTTTTTGGTCTGAACAACAACAAATGCAATCCCTGCCTTCAACAGCAAAGCTTCTGCACGGTTCTCCAGTTGGAAATATTTCATTTTTCCTTTTCCTGGCCTGTCTTCCCACAGCAGTTCCTGCTTGGAATTCCCATTTGTCAATTGTGCCATTCTTGGCTGCAGAATCTCTGAGGTTTCGAGCTGAGGGTGGGAAACTTTGGTGGTTTGGGGTGTTTGGATGTGAAAACCAGGGGATTTTCACTCTGTCCCACAGCATTCCAGCTCTCCTGAGCAGGATTTATGTTGGAATGAAGCCACCAAATACCAGGATAACTCTTTTTTTTTTGCTTTTACTTTTATTTTTCTGGCTGTTCCTGCTGCCCACCAGATCCTGCAGGATAAGAGTTGAAGACAGCAATGCCTGAGAGCAAATCTGGGGTAATTACACAGCAACTCAGCCCTCACACCACTTGTAAACTTCATCATCTGGTTCTTTTATAATGTATTTATAACCCAGGGAAAATGCCTGACTAGAGAGAAAAACCCAGCAATTCTGCACTGGGCAATTATGGGAACGAGGGAAATGAGGGATTTCCAAGAAATGCTCTCTGGTTTCCTCCTCCTACAGAGATTTCACTGGGGAGTTCCATTTCTTGCCCTCCCTTTGTCAGTTCCATGGAAGGAAAAGGTCATTTTTTGACAAGAGGGTATAAAATAGGAGCTGATGGAGACTGATCCAAATATTCCTCATGGAATTCAGCACCTTGCCCGTTTCCCTATGGAATTCCCCCTTTCCAAGGCACCCAGGGCATCATTACCCTGCTCCTCTGAAAACCTGGCATTTGAAATCTGTGAGGATGATTCAGGCAGGACATAGGTGAAGATATTTTCCAGAAGCTGCTCAAGCTGCTTCCCATCCCAAAGAAGCACTAATGAGGGGCTTGGTGAGCGTGCTAATTACTCCTAATTGCTCCCAGCTCACAGATGGGACCTTGGAAGTGAGGAAGGAAAGAAGGGACAGATCCAAAGGGGCAGAGCCTGGGATGCTTTTCTCAAAGGAGAAATCTCATACACAAACAGGGATGGTATTTTAAGGGCTCTTGTGGTGGGAACACGGATTTGTGTCCGAGCTCACATCTCACTGCTGGCGCTGCCTGGAGTCAATTCCAAGGTGGGATTGTCCTGTAGCCCAGGTAACTGGGTGTTGGGGGAGATGTAACAGGAAAGCCTTAGTTACTGAATTACCATGAAACAATAGGATGGCCCCTGAAGGCAATCCCCTCTTGATAGAAAAATGCCCTCTGCCAGAGAGCAACTCCAAAGGGCACAGAAAGACTTGCCAGGGTCCACAGAGTAGTTTTCAGAGTTTAAAGTATAACACATTATGTTAATATAAGGATTTCTATAGGCTGTATGTAAATGCTATAGGATTTGTATTTTGTATTACGTTGGTTAGTGGAAATTAGAATATTCATCATGGAAGAAGATTTATTGTATTGCAAACAGGAAATCGCTCTCTTCTTTCTCCTCCCTCTTCTTACTTATCTTCCTCTCTCCCTCTTCTCTTACCCCATCACCCTTTTATCCCATTGCTCCTTCTTATCCTCCTTTTATCTCTTTTACAATAAACTGCAACTGTAACATTTAGCTTACACAGACCGCTTGAGTTTTGTCCCTGACGACCCATCCATCCCGACACAAAGGGGAGCTCAGATTTTGGCAGTGGAGATTTTGGTTGTGATATCCACTTTTGATGAGGGGTTTGGGGAAGACTGAGAGAATTTGGGTTGTTCAGCCTGGAGAAGAGAGCTTTGAGGCAAAATAATTGTGGTGTTGCAAGGCCTGAAGGGGCTCCAGGAGAGCTGCAGAGGGACTGGGGACAAGGCAGGGAGGGACAGGACACAGGGAATGGCTCTCACTGCCAGAGGGCAGAGCTGGGGGGATCCTGGGCAGGAATTGTTCCCTGGCAGGGTGGGCAGGGCTGGGATGGAATTGCCAGAGCAGCTGTGGCTGCCCTGGATCCCTGGCAGTGCCCAAGGCCAGGCTGGACATTGGGACAGTGGGAGATGTCCCCGGGGGTGGCACTGGGTGATCCCTAATGTCCCTTCCAACCCAAACCATTCCATGACTCCATAAAAACACCCAGCAATGAAATGAGGTGAGGTTTGAGCTTTTCTGAGTCTGGGATTCATTTCTCAGGCACATTTGGGCTCCAGCCACGTCTGGGTCAAGGCTGCATCCCCCAGGTCGGGGTCTGACCCTGACACTGGAGGGGACGGCTCCAGTTCCAGGTTTAAAATCCTCACTGGTGCCAGGCTGCTCTGCCTCTCTCAGGAAGCCTTGGGCACCTCTCAGGGTTTGTGTTCCAGGCCAGAGCTCTGGGCTGGAGCCCGCAGAGCTGCTGCTGTCAGGATTTTGGACCATCTGCCTCTTCCCAACTGGAGACACTTCCTGCTGCAGGAACCGGAGCCCAGCCTGGGCTGGTTTCAAGGTTTCCAGACGCTTCTTTGCATTTCCATGGCAATAAAAGCCTTCTCTGTGCTCCTGAGCTCTGTCAGGTGCATCCTGTGTTGGTTCAGCCTCCACCCAGCGCGGGATGACACCAAAATCCTGGAGTCAGCCTCCAAGAGGAGCATCCTGGAGCTGAAAGGGTGGGAGCCTGGCTGAGCCCGGATGGAGAACGGGCAGGAGGATACCTGGCAACATTCCTGTCCAATTAAAGCTAATTTATTGTCTACTTTTCTCCTCGTTGCTGCTCTGTTATTAATTGTTAATGTAGTGGTGCAGTCACTGCTGTGCATGGAAGGGCTGCTGGGAATGGCTGAGGGAAACAAAATGGGAATGAGAAAGGAACGGGGAGAAGCTGGGTCTGGAAAGGTGGAATCTGTGCAAAAACTGGGAGTGCTCCTGGCTGGCTCGGCTCTGCAGGCACTGGCAGGAAATTCCTGCCCCTGGAACAAAAAGGATGGCAAAGAAAAAGAAATGTGCAGGGTCACCAAGTTCCTGAATTACAGGGTTGAGTCTGTGTGAAATGCTGCAGGAACCCCGGGAATGTGAATTTGCCAAACCCTGTTAAGGACCCATGTGCTGTTTTCCTATAAATAGAAACAATTCCCTGCTTCACACTGAATCCCAAAAGTGCTTCACCTTTGGGTAATCGCTGGGTGCTTTTCCATCCTCAGTCTGGTCATATCAACCCCACGGGAATTTTTTAATAAAACCCAGTACTGAGTACATGGAATTAGACAGTTGGAACTACCAGGAGATGGACAGAACTGACCAGAGATATGAAGGAAATATAAAAGATGACGAATATTTTAACTAGAACTTTGAGATGCTGGTCCTACAGGGGATGAGCCTCTGCTGCCTGTTTTCCAGAGGGACAAATTGTTAAAATAATAGTGTTTTGGGAAGGGGAGCCCAGACTCTCCCAGCCCAGCAAACGCTGCCTGTGTGCTCACATTCATGAGAGAGATCCAGGCTGGGATTTCAGGGGAAGGGAGAGGGACTGAACTCCTCATCTCCTCTGCAGCAGAGCATTCCCATAGCTCACAAAAACCTCCTGGGCTATGGAGCCCAGACTCTTGCAGACTGGGGCTTGACTGGGAAGAAAATGCCAATATCCAGGCGTAAAGCCCAACAGCAATCCCGTGGTTTTGTAACTCAAGCTCAGCTTACAGAGCTCTCAGAGCTCCCTCAGATACCTGGAACCAGCCCTGAGCTCAGCCCTGCAGCCCCAGCTCCACTGAACTCCTGGAACCAGCCCTGAGCTCAGCCCTGCAGCCCCAGCTCCATTGAACCCCTGGAACCAGCCCTGAGCTCAGCCCTGCAGCCTCAGCTCCCCTGAGCTCCTGGAACCAGCCCTGAGCTCAGCCCTGCAGCCCCAGCCCCATGGAACTCCTAGAACCAGCCCTGAGCTCAGCCCTGCAGCCCCAGCCCCATGGAACTCCTGGAACCAGCCCTGAGCTCAGCCCTGCAGCCCCAGCTCTGGAAGGATCCTGGAACCAGCCCTGAGTTCAGCCCTGCAGCTCCTCAGGATCCTTTCAGCTCCAGGGTGAGAGAAAAGCTCCAGGTGAAGGAGTGGAAGAGGCTCCAAACCCAACAGATCCAGGCAATGGCAGCCCTGGAGGGTCCTTCACAAAACCTGGGGTTCCAAAGCCTCTCCTGAAATCCAAAATATTTTCTAATTCAGAAAGGAAGCAGAATTCATCCAGCCTTGTGCTGCACACCAGAGCTGCCCTGACAACATCTGGCCTCCTGCCACAGCCTCACAGAACCACTGCTGAGGCCTGGAGAGGTGACTCTGGATGCCTTTTTATTTAGGGGCTGCCCCGGGCCATGCTGTACATTAAGGTTCCATTTATGGACGTTTTACAGAGTGTTAATAAATTTACAAAGTGTTAATAAGCAGGGGGGAATTGTTTGTTGGTGTTTCTGATGGAATCCAACTGGGCCAAGCCTCCCCATAAAGGATCCCCGAGGCCGTGCTCAGGTGAGCTCATCAAACACAACCAAAGCAGACACAGCTGTGAGGGGGGCAGGACATCTTTGAGCCATTAACTCTTCATAACTCTGAAAAACAAGGCTGAAATATAAAATTTCTCTTCAATATCAGCAGCCTGGTGTTTGAAGGTTGAGGTTGTCCTGCCCAGCACAGCAAGAGGAGCTGCAGGAGTCACTGGGATTTTGGTAAAAGGCGTCCAAGGAAGGGACTTGAAATAATAAATTACTTTATTTAGAGCATGGCCACAGCCAGGGCAGTTTCCCACTCCATGGCCCTGTATCACTGTCCAGGGCAGGCACTTCCAGCATTTCCATGGCATAATTCCCATTATTCCAGTCTAAAATTGAAAAAACAGGCAGCTGTGCATGAAGGTGGCCAAGGGGAGGTGACACTGGGGCTGCAGGACACCTCCTGTCACCAGGATTTGGGTAGAAAGGGCCCATGGAAAGGACGTGGATAAATAAACTCCAATAAATGACTTTATTTAGAGCAAGGCCACAGCCAGGGCAGTTTTTCACTCCATGGCCCTGTATCACTGCCCAGGGCAGGCACTTCCAGCATTTCCATGGCATAATTCCCATTATTCCAGTCTAGAATTGAAAAACAGGCAGCTGTGCATGAAGGTGGACAAGGGAAGGTGACACTGGAGCTGCAGGACACCTCCTGTCACTGGAGGTGACACTGGAGCTGCAGGACACCTCCTGTCCCCAGGATTTGGTGGATTAGAAAGGGCCCATGGAAGGGACATGGATAAATAAACTCCAATAAATGACTTTATTTAGAGCATGGCCACAGCCAGGGCAGTGTCCCACTCCATGGCCCTGTATCACTGCCCAGGGCAGGCACTTCCAGCATGTCCATGGCATAATTCCCATTATTCCAGTCTAAAATTGGAAAAACAGGCAGCTGTGCATGAAGGTGGCCAAGGGGAGGTGACAGGACACCTCCTGTCACTGGAGGTGACACTGGAGCTGCAGGACACCTCCTGTCACCAGGATTTGGTGGATTTAGAAAGGGCCCATGGAAGGGACATGGATAAATAAACTCCAATAAATTACTTTATTTAGAGCAAGGCCACAGCCAGGGCAGTGTCCCACTCCATGGCCCTGTATCACTGCCCAGGGCAGGCACTTCCAGCATTTCCATGGCATAATTCCCATTATTCCAGTCTAGAATTGAAAAAACAGGCAGTTGTGCATGAAGGTGGACAAGGGGAGGTGACACTGGAGCTGCAGGACACCTCCTGTCACTGGAGGTGACACTGGGGCTGCAGGACACCTCCTGTCACCAGGATTTGGGTAGAAAGGGCCCATGGAAAGGACATGGATAAATAAACTCCAATAAATGAGTTTATTTAGGGCATGGCCACAGCCAGGGCAGTTTCCCACTCCGTGTGCATCCTGCTCTGACTCCAAGCTCCTGCTGGCTGCAAGAGGAGACCCAGGGGTGGCTGGATGATCCTTGTCCCCTTCAGCTGCTCCATGCAGGCAGTGCCAGTGGGACTAAACACGTCCAGGAATAATCCCAAGGGATTTCCCACTCCATGGCCCCGTGCCTCCGCCCAGGCCAGGCACCTCCAGCATTTCCATGAAATAATTCCCATTATTTCAGTCTAAAATGGGAAAAACTGCCAAAGAAGCCAGAGTGGGTTCATGTGTGGCACACCAAGGGGACAGGAAGGGGAGGTGACATTGCCACATGTCCCAGCAGTGTCCCCAGCTCAGGACAGCTCTAGGGGACTCAAGGCTCTCTCACAGGTCAGTAAATGTCAGGAAAACCCTTTCCTGCCTTTTCTTTCCAGGGAAAGGAGTTTGTCCCTCTGCATTCCCACTCTGCACCCCAGAGTCCCACTGTCCATGGTCACACCTGGGAATTCCTGCACGGGGACAGAGGTGAGGATGCTGGGAGGCAGAAAAAAAGGGAAGCAGCACTTCCAAGTCACCCACAGCAGAGCTGGGCTGCTCCATCCTGCTGTTCTCCTTTCCTGGAGCCCTTTTCCTATCAGGTAATTCCATTTCCTTCTGACTCCACTCAGATGGAACAGGAGCCCTTCCCAGGGGGAAGCTGCCCTTCCTTCCAGCTTCCCAAGAAGTGTGGTTTTCTAGTTTTGTGCTCCGTGCATCTGGGAAGAATTTGGGTTTTGAGGAATTTTGTCTGGGAGATGGATGGTCGGTCCTGACTGCCCAACAGAGACTGATCCATGCCAGAGTCATGGAATGCCCTCCCAAAAAAAGCAAGGCACCTCGTGGATTAGAATGATCCCAATGGAATGGGACAGATTTGGGGTTAAAGCCATCCCCCAGGGCTCTGTGGGAAGAGGATTTACAACATTTTCCTGCGTGAAATCCTCGTGCAAGGCAACCAAGAAGAGTTTCTCCATGATGGATGGAGCCCTGGGAATTCTTCAGGAATTTCACAGCCAGGAGCTGAGGGTGTCTGAAGGGCTGGATGTTGGATTTCTCTCCCAGGACCTGCAGCAAACCCCACTGCTGGGAGAGGATGGAAAATATTTATCAAGCATCCCAGCATTTCTTCCTGAGACCAAGGCAATCTTATTCCCACCTAGGAATTCTCTCTCATTGAAAAATCCACCCTGCCCAAGGTTTCTGAGGCCCCTGTCTGGCAGCTGAGAGTGTAATTAATGATTTAAACAGGGCACTGTGGTTAACGAGATGGAGGAACCAGAGTTGGCAGGCTCAGGTCTCCAGCCCTGCCTTGAGAGCATCGATTTTACACAGGAGAGGATCTGGGACAGCAGATCTTCTCCTGCTGCAAGAAAAGGGGTGGATTTCTGCCCCGGGAGCAAGAAAAGGGGTGGATTTCTGCCCCTGGGAGCAATAAAAGAGTGGAATTTTTCCCCTGGGAGCAAGAAAAGGGGTGGATTTCTGCCCCAGGAAGTAAGGTAATAATGATTTCTGCCTTCAGGAGCAAGAAAAGGGTAGATTTCTGGCCCTGGAAGCAAAAAAGAGGTGGATTTCTGCCCCCAGGAGCAGGAAAAAGCTGGGTTTCTGTCTCTAGGAGCAAGAAAAGTGCTGGATTTCTGCCCCTGGGATCACACAGACCAGCAGAGCCCTGGAAATCCAGACTGCACCTCCCTGGGCCCAGAGAGGGGTGGGAAGGGTGGAAAAAGCTTCAAATCTCCCCCTGAGACTGATGGAAATTCATCAGTGCTGGGAACATCTGTACCCCCAGCAGGGAATAACTGCGTGGTTCCTTGGGGTGAGATCCATGGAAACCAGAGGAAGGAGGGAAGGGAAGTTTCAGGGAAGGGAAGTTTCAGGGAAGGGAAGTTTCAGGGAAGGGAAGTTTCAGGGAAGTTTCAGGGAAGTTTCAGGGAAGTTTCAGGAAGTTTCAGGGAAGTTTCAGGGAAGTTTCAGGGAAGTTTCAGGGAAGTTTCAGGGAAGGGAAGGGGGGGAAGGGAAGGGAAGGGAAGGGGAAGGGAAGGAAGGGAAGGGAAGGGAAGGGAAGGGAAGGGAAGGGAAGGGAAGGGAAGGGAAGGGAAGGAAGGGAAGGGAAGGGAAGGGAAGGGAAGGAAGGGAAGGGAAGGGAAGGGAAGGGAAGGGAAGGGAAGGGAAGGGAAGGGAACTCCCACAGCTCCCACACTCCAGCAGGCTGTGTAGTGATGGAACACCACGGCATCCCCCGGGCAGCGCTGTCCCCCCTGCTCCAGGAAATGTGATCCCAGGGAAAAGTGGCTCCATTTAGCAGGGAAAGGGAACAGCCAGAGTTCAGGAGATCTCGGGGGAGTCTCACTGCTGCTGGTTACTCAGGGCTGGGGTAGATCAGGGTGGCCACCAGTGGGGAGCTGGGGACTGTCCTGGTCACCCCAGGGATGCACAGGCTGGGATTGTGACCCCTGTGGGTATTCCAGCTCAGCACATTCCATGATTCTGTAGTTCCAAGAGTACCTGCTTGGTTTAGGTTGAATCACAGAATCTCCTGAGCTGAAGGGACCCCCAAGGATGATCCAGCCCAGCCCCTGTCCCTGCCTAGCCCCCAGCAATCCCCCTGTCCATCCCTGGAGCTCTGGCAGCCCCGGGGCCGTGCCCATTCCCTGGGGAGCCTGGGCAGTGCCAGCACCTCTGGGGAGGGAAGAACCTTTCCCTGAGCTCCACCTGAGCTGCCCTGGCCCAGCTCCAGCCCTTCCCTGTCCCAGGGAGCAGAGATCAGAGCTGCAGACCCCTGAGCTCTGCCCTCAGGGTGCCCTGCTCCAGCTGCACACACCGACTGCCCAAAGCTGCTCCTCCTGACCCTTCACCATCTCTGTGACCTCCCTGTGGACACCCTTTGATATCCTTTGTCTTCTGTTGACTGATGGTGGATCCGAGCACATTTGTGAAAAATGAGAAGTTTGGGGTCACAAATGGGCTGTTACCAATGCCCTGCACGAACAGAAATCTCCTCCAGGGCCTGGAGTTTTCCTGGTCACCCTGTGAGGTAACTGTGGCTCTGACAACTGCAGGGTTGTAATTCCATGGCTGTAATTCCATGGCTGTAACAACTCCATGGCTTTAACAACTCCATGGCTGTAATTCAATGTTTTTAACTCATCCCACCATGGCTGTAACAACCCCATGGCTGTAACTCCATGGCAGTAATTCACTCCATGGCTGTATGTAATTCCATGACTTTAACAATTCCATGGCTGGAACTCATTCCATGGTTGCAATTCCACAGCTGTGACCCCATGGCTGTAACTTCATGGTGGTAAATCATTCCATGGCTGTAATTCCATGGTTGTAACTCACTCAATGGCTGTAACTCACTCCATGGCTGTAACTCACTCCATGGGTGTAATTCCTTGCCTGTAACTCCAGGGATGTAACAGGGATGTCTATGACTTCATGACTGTAACAATTCCATGGTTGTAACTCATTCCATGGCTGCAATTCCATGGTTGTAACTTCATGGTGGTAAATTATTCCATGGCTGTAATTCCATGGCTTTAACTCACTCCATGGCTGTAATTCCATGGCTGTAGCTTAATGGTAGTAAATTATTCTATGGCTGAAATTTTATGGTTTTAACTCATTTCATGGTTGTAACTCCATGGTTGTAACTCAATACATGTCTGCAACTCCATGTTTTTAACCCATTCCATGGCTGCAATTCCATGCCTGTAACATGCCTTCCATTCCATTCCTCTGGCTGTAATTCATTCCATGGCTGTAACAGCTCCATGGCTGTAAATCCATGGTTGTAACTTCATGGTGGTAAATTATTCCATGGCTGTAATTCCATGGCTTTAACTCACTCCATGGCTGTAATTCCATGGTTGTAATTCCATGGCTGTAATTCCATGGCTGTAGTTTAACGGTAGTAAATTATTCTATAGCTGCAATTTTATAGTTTTAACTCACTCCATGGTTGTAATTCCATGGTTTTAACTCACTCCATGGATGTAACTCCATGGTTGTAACTCAACCCATGTCTGCAATTCAATATTTTTAACCCATTCCATGGCTGCAATTCCATGCCTGTAATATGTCTTCCATTCCATTCCTCTGGCTGTAATTCATTCCATGGCTGTAACAACTCCATGGCTGTAAATCCATGGTTGTAACTCAAAGATTTTAATCCAGTCCATGTCTGCAATTCCATGCCTGTAACTCTAGGCTGTAACAATTCCATGGCTACACGGCTGTAACAACTGCATGGCTGTAACTCATTCCATGGCTGTAAATCCATGGTTTGAACTCCATGGCTCCAACTCGCTCATTCCATGGCTGTAACTCAATGATTTTAACTCATTCCACAGCTATAATTCCATGGCTGTCCTGCCTCCTTCCTGCCCGGCACAGTTTCCTCCGAGCTGGTGATGTCATGGCAGCTAATGGGCTTTAATTGTGCCTCTCCACTCAGTAACAATCAGCTGAAAGCTCATTAAGCACCAGCCTGCGGCTGCTGAGAGCAGCGCTGGCTCCTCACAAACCCTCTGCTGGGTGTAATTTTCCTTCAGAGCACAGCAAAAGCAGTTTGGGGTCAGATCAAGGGTCCTGCAGCAGGGTGCTGGACCAGATCCAGCATTTATGGACTGCAGGATGTTTTCCTTGCCTGGAATTCCTCCCAGGCAGCTGTGGGTGCTCAACGGGGGAACAGGGAGAGGAGGGAGATGGTTCCCCAGATCCATTTTCCCGCTGGTTTGTGTCTCTGGATGTGCTGGGATGGAATCAGACAAGGATTTAGGTTGGAAAATTAGCTGACAAAAGCTGACCAAACACCACTTATCAACTAAACCAGAGCCGTGAGTGCTATGTCCAGGTGTTTCCTAAGGTTTTTCAAATTTAAAGGGGGAATTTTGCAGACAGCAACGTTAAAAACATTTTGATAATTTCTACCTGTTGCCTTTTGAACCCGTGTAGACTTTTAGCACCCCAGTTGTGCTTAGAGGTTTCCCAGCCGCTCCTGGCTCAGGCTGGGAGCTCTTCCCCTTTATTTCCCTCTGCTGTCATCGACTGAAGGATCCTCTTGGAGAGGAGGAGGGTTGGAGGAAGGACTGCAGAAACCCGGGAACAAGGCAGGGAGATGTGGAGATCTGGTGCCAGCTCCAGCAAAGGGGTGTGAGGGCATTTGGAACTTGCACAGGACCCTAGGGAACATGGGAAGGGCAGGAAAGCCCTGGGACAAGTTAAAACCAGTGAAACTCAGGTAGGGAAAATGTCTTGTGCTGCTTCTTTGTCACTCACCCCACAGTGTCTGGGGCTGTTTCTGGTGTGAGATCCCTGGAAAAGGCCCTGGAAAGCTTCTGAGGGCTGGGATGTGCCCCTGGAGCAGCCCCATGGACCAGATCCAGCCCTCATGGGCTGCAGGATATTTTCCTTTGCTGGAATTCCTGCCAGGGCAAACCTTCCTTTGCTGAAGGCTGCAGGAGAATTCCAAGAAGGGCTCAGGACACCCCAGCTGATGCTGGGCCAGCCTTTGAGGTGCTTCAGTCTGGACTTTGGGGTGTCTCCAAGGGGTTTTGGAGCTCCCTGGTGGCCCAGGGAGATGGAGAAACCCCCAAGCTCCTTCTCCATCCTGATTCCAATGAGTTTCAGGCTGGGGGTTTGATTCCTCTCTAAGCTGGACCCCTGCCCCACCATGCTGACCCCACGAGGTGCAGGTGCCCTTCAAACCCAACAAAAATGTGGTGTTTGCCTCTCAGCCAGACAACAAAGGAGAAAAATCCTTGGAAATGGAGAAAACATGGAATTTATGGCAAATGACCTGAGTCTTTAGGATCTTTAAGGTGGTGCCATGTTGAAAGACCTTACAAATATGAATGTTTAAATGCTGAAAATATGGAAACCATAAGCGAGGTTGAAATGAAAGCCACTTTTGAGATGCCAAGCCTTAGTTACTGAATTACCATGAAACAATAGGATGGCCCCTGAAGGTAATCCCCTCTTGATAGAACAATGCCCTCTGCCAGAGAGCAAGTCCAGAGGTCAAAGGAAGATTATGCTAGGATCCAAAGAGTTGTTTTTAGAGTTTAAAGTGTAATACACTGTGGTAATGTAAGAATTCCTATAGGCTGTATGTAAATGCTGTAGAATTTGTATCTTGTATTACATTGGTTAGTGGAAATTAGAATATTCATTGTGGAAAAGATTTATTGTATTGTAAACAGGAAATCTCTCTCTTCTTATCTCTCTTTCTTTCTTACTCTTATTGCTACCACCCCCCTCTTACTTCTCTTCCCCTTTTATCTCTTTGTCCTACTCTGGGCAGCTCTTAGCAGGGCTCTGTACAATAAACTGCAGCTGTAACTTTTAGCTTATACAGAGCACTTGAGTTTTGTCCCCGACCGTCTATCCCGACACAAAGACTCCCGCAGTGTCGTGGCATGAACAGCTCCCTGTTTGCCTGCCCCTCCCCAGGGATGCTCTGGACACCAGGAAATGGATACAGAGCCTCCTGCTCAAGCATCCCATGGACTGCTCCATGCTTATGTGGCTAATTGGGTTAGACAGAAATAATTTAATGATCTGGAAGTGATGAGGGACTGGATGGCTGATCCCAGTGGTGGCACCGTGCCAAGGGGAGCACCAGCCAGCGAGATCCCACTTGGAGCTGGGCAGGGAAGCAGGGATGGGCCTTGGGCAGGGAGCTCCAGGGCTGCTTCTGATCTCATTTCACGCCTTCATAGCTCCTGATTCACACAGATCTCACTGAGGCCTTGAGCAGGAATTTAATTGTTCATCCGGCTTTTCCTGGAGCCCTTCTGTGCCTGCTCCACTGAAAAAGATGGATGAGGAATCGCTGCACCAGGAATATCTTGATCACTTCTTGTCTGAATTTCACCCTGTATTTTTTTGAACCAAAATTCTTAAATTTGATAGGTTATGCTGAGGTGTGTTGGTTTTTTGGAGGGTGAGAAGGGAATTTCTAGGCCATTTCTAGACCCCTGGGAAATGGACTTGGATACCTGTGATGGCTCTTTCTCACCTTGTGGGTGCCTCCTGCAGGGAGCCCAAGGATTTCTTGGCATTCAGAGCTCTCCCAGCCTGCAAAGCCACTCATTTCTTGCCATTCCTACATTTGGGAATCTTGAATTCCGTTGAAATCTGAATTTCTGTTGTGATTTTTGGTGGTTTTCTCAGCCAAGCTGATTTGTGCACAGCAAGAGATGAAATGTGGGGTTGAGCTGCAGGGAACAAAATCCTTGTAAAGTTCAGGATAAGGGGACTGACCCCACTGGGGGACATGGAGAATGAGGGAAGAGCCCAGAATTCTTGGATTGAGTTGTTGATTGGATCAGTAACTTCAGCCAGAGCTCCCAGACCAGGTTTCCTCGTTGTCACAAAGAAGGATTTGCTGTTATCCACCAAATAAGGTAAAGCAACAATCAATTCTCTCCAGGGCTATAATTAACTGTGTTCCCTGGGTTGTGCCAAAACCAGGGAGGAACAGAAAACCAAGCAAAACAAGTCTTGAAATGTCATTTCCTTCATCCAGCCATCAGAGCAGGCTTAGCTGGGAATTCCTGAGACCTCTGTGCCTCAAATCCTGGGAGATGGGGCACCCACAGCCACCCCAGGCAATTCCCTGTGCCCACAATTCCTCCATCACTGGATTGTTTCCCCAAATCTCCGTTCCAGCCTCCTCTCTGCAGGATTGTTGTGTCTTGTCCTGCCTGCCCTGCTCATGAAGCATCTGCTCCACCCTTCCTCTTCCTGGAAATTCCTTTTGTGCTTCCCTCAACCTTTTCATTTTTGGACATCTCAGCCCCAGGTCTTTCTTGCTCTCTCCTGTGCTCCTGCCTATCAGCATTATCATTTTTGGGGATATTTTTTCAGGTCATTTGAAGCTCATTTTGCTGCATCCATGGAGTTATTTCCTGGATACCTGGCTGTGGTTTTCCCTGGGATTTGAATAGGAACTTTTACCCACTTCACAATGAAACTCAGGGCAGAAAGAAAAATGTCCTGGAAGAGCCCTTGTTTTTCCAGGATTGTTAACTCAAATGAATTTCAATGATAAACAAAATTTACATCAATCATAGGAAAAGAAAAAAAAAAAAAAAGAAAAATCTGTGATTGAACTCTACACCCCCTTGGGTGGTGCAGCTGCTGGGTTGTCCCAGGAATGTTTTCCTGGAAGGGAACTCTAAGTTGTTCTAAAGAAGTTGTTTGGAAGGCCTGGATCTGGGACTGCTGCTGAGTCCTCAGCCCTGCCCTGGTGTTTCTGGCCATGGGAGGAACAAATTCCTTGGAGCCACCCCAGGGACACTGAGTCCATGTCCTGCTGTGTCTTTTTGCACACCAGGGACCATCTGATTTCCATGAGACTTTTAATCTGCACCATTTATGGAACCCTGAGAACGTCACCAGTGAGAGGCAAAGCAAAGCTCAGCTCCACATCTGGGCCAGGATTGTGTGAGACAGGCTGGGATAACCCTGGGAGCCACAGGGAAGCCAAGCACAACACGTTCAGAGTGGACAATTTCAGAAGTCCTGAACTCCTGCATGATGGCACATCCAGCTGGTAGAAAAGCCAGGAAAAGTGATTCAAAAGGGAAAAAAAATGGAGAGGAAAAAGGATGAGGGAACAAGAGTGGAAATGTGCCCTGGGGAGTGACAGGAGGAGCCTGACGGGGTGAGAGCAGAACGCTCCCAGGACTCAGTGTCCTGCTTTCCCTCCTGGGAGCTGCTTTATTTCAGGGAAGTGTTGTCTCTTTTGGGAATGCCATTTCCAGGAGTGAGAGCAGGAACCTTCTGTGCCTTCAGACAACCCTTCTGGTTCTCTCAAGGCTCAGATTCTTCCTCTGTTAACCACAGAGGGATGGGAGAACTCCTCATTCCATTTTCCTCGTGACTTCCAGGGACGAGAGCAGAATCAGGAACTCTGTGCTCTTGGCTCTCCTCCATGGCCTCGTGCATATGGTGGTGCAGCTTCCCAGTGCAGGAATTAATGATGAGAAAGTGTTGGTGGAGCCCCAGGAGGGCCATTCCCTGGCTGGGGAGCTTCTGGCACATTCACCATGGATGCACACTCAGCTTGGGGAAGCAGGACATTCTCTGGCCCTGCCTTTGGACACAGGGCTCGGCACAGACTCGCTCCTGTGCCCTGCAGCAAAATCCTCTGCAGGAATCTTTGTGTTGGGATTGACGGTGGTAAGGGACAAAACTCATGCGCTCTGTATAAGCTAAAAGTTACAGTTGCAGTTGTCACAGCCTGAGGTGTCTCCTTAGCCCTGAGCTCACCTCTGCAGGACATGCAGGTGGTTTGGAACCCAGCTCTTTCCAATGCCTGCCAATGAGAGACTGCAGGAGGCTGTTCTTAGAGGTTTTCATGGTTGTTTATTGTTTCTTATCTCAGGAATGCTTTGTCCAGCTCACAGCGCTCTGCTCGCCAGACGTCCAGGGCAGAATCTGCCTGGTAGAGGCAGAACTGATCTTTTATAGTCTAAATTACATACTAGATATTTACAAATGACCCCCAAATACAATACAATCTTGTTGCATGGTCCAGATCTGTCCTCATCCAATCTAAAAGTGCCAGCATGTCACCCAGCATGGATGGCACGGAGAAGAAGGAGGAAGAGGTATCCACACCCCAATTTCTCCATGTTGGCCACATGTCCCTTATCCCAAACATTCTATAAATCTGCTAATTCTACATTCTAACAGTTTAATTTACACTCTATTTATTTTTGCATCTTGCATTTCTTCTCTCAATGTTGGTAAATTGTTCCAAGGAGCTAAATCCAGCACCTGAGACACCTGGATCTCATTCAAGGGTCTTTGGGGACCCCAGCAGGGGAGTCTTAAACCTTACAGGGAAGCCAGGAATACTCTGGGCTCCCATAGCAGTTTATTGTAAAGAGCCCTGCTAAGAGCTGCCCAGACTAGGACAAAGAGATAAAAGGGGAAGAGAAAGAGCAATGGGATAAAAGGGTGATGGAGTAAGAGAAGAGGGGGAGAGGAAGAACAAGAGAAAGAAGAGGTATTAGAGGTAAGAGAGCGATTTCCCGTTTACAATACAATAAATCTTCTTCCATGATGAATATTCTAATTTCCACTAACCAATGTAATACCAAATACAAATTCTATAGCATTTACATACAGCCTATAGGAATCCTTACATTACCATAGTGTGCTACACTTTAAACTCTAAAAACTAATCTTTGGACCCTAGCATAATCTTCTTTGACCTCTGGACTTGTTCTCTGGCAGAGGGCATTGTTCTGTCAAGGGGGTTACCTTCAGGGGCCATCCTATTGTTTCATGGTAATTCAGTAACTAAGTCTTGGCATCTCAAAAGTGGCTTTCATTTCAATCTCGTTCATGGTTTCAGAATCTGAGCATTCATATTTGTAAGGTCTTCCCTGTTTTATCTTCCCCAACATTCCTCCATGGAGCACAGCACCGCTCTGGCTTTTCACACATTGTTCCTTGAGATGGACCCAAACAGAACCTGGCAGGAGAAGAGTTTTCCTCACCTGAGTTCAGAATTTCTGCTGATCTGATGCAATGAAAGACTGGAATTTACTCTCTCGTAAATGGGGGATAAAACCCATTACACTTATGGAAACCACAATTTTTTTATATGCCTGGATTTAAAGCAATGCTTCACCCAATAACACAAATGATTCATCCTCTGAAACAGAGATTTATGTTATTTTTGTTTACTTTCAGCTGCCAAAGAGCTGAGCTGGTGATGCTTGAGGTCTGTTCTTGCCCTGGACGTGCTAGGAGCTGTTTTGACTGAATTTTTCAAAGCTGTTCAACAAGCCTTTCATGTCAAAAGAACAAATTAAGCAAGTTTTTTAAACTACTCTGCTACATCAGCTCTCATTACTCTGGGACAGCTTGGCCTGGTTGGTCTAAGAACACATCTCCTGTGCCCTTGGTGGCCTGGGGACACAGGGCTGGAATTAGAACAGTAGCTGGACTTGGTAATGGGAATTATTGTTTAGTATTTATTGATTTCTCATGTTGCTTTAACAGCAAAACCTTCTGAGGTGGCTGTCCAGGCCACAGAGTGAAGGACAGGGAAGGAGGAGGAAAATAACTGAACACACATCATAAAATTCATCAGAGATTCATTATAACACACTTTTCTGATTTTCCCAGCTCTGTGCCTTCCATTCCCTACTTCAGGCCATGCCCAGTGAGGGGCCCTGGAAGCCCAAATTCCCACAAAAAACCAAATCTTCAATACCCCTGATGGGGTGTCCCATCAGCACAGCCAGCAAACACAGCTCTGTCTCCTTTCTTTGGGATTTTGGGATGTGAGAAGTTTTCCTCAGGTCCAGGCCCATCAGCAGAGATGGGGACAGTGAGAAAAACAGAAAATAGAACCCCAGAGTTTGGTGGTCACTGCAGAGCAGCTGCCACTGGAACCTGGACTGTAACTCCTAGATTTCCCAAATTAATGAGCTGCAATCTCTGGTCCCTGGGACAGGGACAGAGCCAGGGAAGGGCTGGAGCTGGGCCAGGGCAGGCTCAGGCTGGAGCTCAGGAAAGGTTCTCCCCTCCCCCAGAGGGTGCTGGGCACTGTCACCTGGGAGAAAACACCTCTTGAAGAACTCATCTCTCTGCAGTTTTCCTGCAGTGCCTCCAGAGATATTTTTAAACCAGGAGTGAAGTTGCCTGAATTGAATACGGCAATGCTGAGGATGCAGGAATGTTCTGAAATTCAGCTGTTCTGATTCTCGGGATAATGAGCAGCCAGGGAGCTGCTCCCTGGGTTATTCTTTACAGACGATTTGGGTTGATTTTCCTCCAGGAAGAAGCTGCAGACACACAGATGCTCAACTGATAACACACAGATGCTCAAGTGACAATCTCAGGGCCAGAAAGTCCCTTCCTTGAGAGTCCCCACCCATGGATGCTGTGAACAGAGGCATGAATTCCTGAGGGGACTGAACTCCAGTATTTTCAGGCAATTTAATGATGAGGAGAGGTTAAATGTGAGATTTGCATTTTGAAACCATCAGGGTGGGGTGAAGATGGTCCCGGAACTTCCCTCAGCCCCCAGAGTGAAATATTTATGGAATCCCAGAGTAAACTAGGATGGAAAATACCTTGGAGCTCATCAGAGCAGGTTTTAATGAGTGGGAATCCTCTAATCCCATCCCTTGGGACCATCTGGGAGAGGAAGGAGAGCTCAGCAGCACCTCAGCCCCCAAAATGCCCTTTTCCCAATGACTTCCAACTCAGCTGAAATTATCTGGAGATGATTCATGATCCTGGGAATGAGTTGGAATTTCGGGGATGTCCTCACTGCTGTGAAGGACATAAATGCAGTTTTGAGCAGCTCAAATATCCCCCAGGGAAGAGGTTTCCCGATGAGGAGAAACCAGAGCTGCCAAAAACCCTCTCGGGGTCAGTTTAGCTTTGCCAGTCCCTGGGAAATAATGAGAATGAGAATGGGAATGGGAATGGGAATGGGAATGGGAATGGGAATGAGAATGGGAATGGGAATGGGAATGGGAATAGGAATGAGAATGGGAATGGGAATGGGAATGGGAATGGAAATGGGAATGGGAATGGGAATGGGAGTGGAAATGGGAATGGGAATGGGAAATGGGAATGGGAATGGGAATGGGAATGGGAATGGGAATGGGAATGGGAATGGGAATGGAAATGGGAATGGGAATGGGAATGGGAAATGTGAATGGGAATGGGAATGGGAATGGGAGTGGAAATGGGAATGGGAATGAGAATGGGAATGGGAATGGAAATGGGAATGGGAGTGGAAATGAGAATAGGAATGGGAATGGGAATGGGAATGGGAATGGGAATGGGAATGGGACTAGGAATGGGAATGGGAATGGGAATGGGACTAGGAATGGGAATGAGAATGAGAATGAGAATGAGAATGAGAATGAGAATGAGAATGAGAATGAGAATGGTGGTTTGGCTTTCCCAGCTCCTGGTAAATGGGAATGGTGGTTTGGGTTTCCCAATCCCTGGGAAATGGGAATGGGGATGGTGGTTTGGTTTCCCCAATCCTTGATTGAAGCTCCAAGATGCAGGGGGAGCACTCGAAATGAGTAAACAAAGAGAGTTTTTTTGTTATATTAGCATCAAGTCAAAACCTAAAAAAATACACAAAAACCAAAAACCAACACAAAATATTTTTCCTGAGTCGTTTTGACATTGAACCCCTGGGAATGGAAACCAAGGATCACCATCTCCATTCCCAACACCAAGCGTTCTCCATTACAAGTCCTTTGGGAAAAGGTGAAGAAATACTCAACTTTTAAGATTTTTATATAAATTTTGTGTTAAATTTTTGGCAGAAATTATTTGTTGACATTCAAAAATCTCAGCAGAGTTTCCTTTTATAAATGTTGCTGACTCAAATGAACATCTTCAGCCTCCTGGTCTTTAATGTCCACCATAAATTTTTGGGAAATCCTTCACTTCTCTGAACACATGAAATAAATAAAGATTTTAAAAATATTCCATTGTGGACATGAAAGTGTTGTCACTGCTGCCACATCCCAGAGAAACCACAACTGAAAATCCCCTCTGGATCAGATTCCAGCAGTGGATCCAGCCCCTTCCTCAGGTGGGATTTGGGGTCCATGGGATTGCTGTGGCCCCACAGAGTGCCCCAGGAGCATCCCCAGGTTTGGGGCAGAAAAAGCTAGAGCTCAGATCCATTTTCCCCCATTCCTGCCCATCTCTTCCTCCCAGGGGCTGCTCAAACCTCCATCCATGGAGGGTTTTGTGGTCTCAGCTCCGAGGGGAACCTGAATTCACCCAAAAATCCCAATCCACCATTAGGAGGAAAAGAGAATCCCAGAAATGCTGAAGTTGGAAAAGACCTCCAGGAGTCCAAGCTGTGCCTGATCCCCACCTTGTGCCCAGCCCAGAGCTCTCAGTGCCAGAGTCCTTCCTTGGGCACCTCCAGGGATGGGATCCAAACCCCCCTGGGCAGTTCCAATCCCTGCCCACCCTTTCCATGGGGAAATTCCTGCTGTGCCCACCCTGAGCCTCCCCTGGCCCAGCCTGAGCTGTCCCTCTCCTCCTGTCACCAAAACTGCCTTTCCCAAGGCTGCCAGAGGGCTCCTGCCACTCAGGCATTCCTATTTAATCCTTTCTCCTCCCTCCTGGATGGATTCAATTCTCCCGTGCACCCTGGAGAAGAAAAGCTCTCCATCACATTGAAATGCAGAGCTTCCTCATTAGAATTTAATTTGCAGCGATAGAGAGGAAATTATCCTGTCAGTGCCGAGAAAAGAAACAGAGATTGAGGGCAGGAGCTGGTTGATAAATCGCACCAAGGACTTTCAGAGGCTTAAAAAGAAGATTTGTCTTGTAGAGGTTGGAGCAGAGCTCCAAAATGACCCCCCATGGAAGGGCCAGATGGCCCTGTGACAGTGGGAGCCCTCCCGAATTGTCCTGATTTTTTTTTTAGCTGGAGCAGTTTCCATGGCAACCCCCACTGCAACAAACCCCAGAAATGTCTTTGCAATTAATTCCTGAAAAACCTACAGAGTGGGACGCGTTCCTTGAAGGGACTGAGGCTCCTGCGTTGGCATTTTCCTGGTGGGGGCTGCTCTCCTGCCAGACTGCACCAGCAGCTCTGAAATGTCTCAGGAATGGAGAATCTGTCAGCTGGGAATGCTTTTAACCCTTTTCCCAGTCCTCCCAGTGGGAGATGCGAATTCCACATTCCACAAAGAGCTTGGGAGTGGAAAATCTCGATCCCCACCACCCTCAAAGAGACAGAGGCACCACTCCCTTGGCAGCGGTGGAGGGACACCAAACACCAAACCAAAAAAGGATTTTGGTGCTTCAGTCCCAACTGGAAGCTCTGGAATGCCCCAGTCCTGTCTCCTTTGGCTGTGAGTGTCCCAGAGATGGAGGGAAGGCACCTCCACAGGCAGCCAGAGCTTGGGCTGCAGCTCGGATCCATTCCAGGCTGTGGGAAACCGTTGGATCCCACAAATCTGGGATTTTGGGGATTTTTGAGCTTTCTGTGCTTTCTGGCACTGACCCCCAAGAGAGAACACTGCTTTTGACTTGAGGCCTTGAGTGATTTGAGTGATGGAGTTAAAGTCACGGGTGTGTAGTTAAATAGAAGTGTGTGATTTCACATGATGAGAGGTTTGGAATTTGAGGTTTTTAGAATATAGCAATGGGTATGGGACCACATGGAGGATTTTAGGTATTGTCTCTTTTTGTCTTCTTTCTTCTTCATGGTTTCAGGTAGTTTCTGTTTGGACAGTTGTGGGAGCCCAGGGTGCACCCCTGGCCTCCTTGGAGGTCTCAAACCCCCTGGTGAGGGTCTCAAAGACCCCTGAGTGAGACCCTGGTGTCTCAGGGCACTGAATTCCAAGCCCTGGGGAAAATTACCAACACAGAGGGAATGGAAACAAGCCACCAAAATTAGTAAAGTGTAAATTAGGTTGTTAGAACGTAGATAAATAGACTTTTGGGGATGTTTGTGATAAGGGACACGTGGCCAAGATGGAGAATTTGGGGTGTGGATCCTCTTCCTCCTTCTGCTCCGTGCCATCCATGCTGGGTGACATGCTGGCACTGCCAGATTGGATGGGGTCAGAGCTGGACTGTTTAACAAGACTGTATTGTGTTGGAAAATTGTTATAAACATTCAGCAGGTAATTCAGACTGTGTGAGATCAGCCCTGCCCTCAGCAGGCAGATTCCATCCTGGGTGCCCGGCTGGGCAGAGCTGTGAGCCGGGCAGAGAGTTCCTGAGACAAGGAACAATCAACAATCCTTGGAGCCTCTGAAACCATCTGCTGCAATCTCTCATTGGGGCTTTGGGAAAGAACAGGATTTAAACCACTGCATGTCCTCCTGAGGTGATCTCGGGTCTAAAGAGAAACCTCGGGTTGTGACATTTGGCATCCCTGGGTGGGCAGAGACAGACAGTTAGTGCTGCACTGTGGGTCACAGGAGTTTGGTTATTGGGTCAAAAGTATAAATAATAAAGGTGTTAATCCTCTGTTGGACTGTTTAGCTTTAAAAGACCTTGTACCCAGCTGGATTCAGCTCCATTTTGCTCACTTTTAGCTGGTAGCTGGAAGTGTTGCAGAACTCTTTGTACTTTAGATAAGATTTAATAAAACAACCAAGCCCAAACACAAAAAATTCATCTCCTTTGTATTTTTAAATCCTGACTCTGACTGAAGACAGAAGAAAATAAAGACAAACAACTAATTAAATGGTGCAGTTACCACTTTTACAAGTGGTGTGAGGAAGGAAGACACCTATTAGGACTCAGAGGAAACCATCTCTCCCAACCTGCCTTGGGATTTTCCATCTTTCCCACCTGGATTTCTGCAGTACCATGTCCAGACCTGAACTTTTTGCTCAGTGCAACTGCATTTTGCATATTAAATTTTTTTTTTAGTCACTTCCTTCTTTTTTTTCAAATCCTCTGCTGCCTTTGAACCTCTGATTCCTCCCTGGGGATGTTTCACAATTTTTCCATCTCTTCCCAAATTGTTCCTCCCCGTGCACTGCTCCTGTTGCCACATCTTTCTGGAGATGGAATTTTTCTTGTTCTCTCTTCTTGTTCTGAATTCCAGAGCTCTCTCACTTTGAGGTGTCTCTGGGCTTTGTTTCCCCATTTCTCCAATGGGTAAGGATTATCTCATCTGAGGCATGGGGATGGGGAATTCTAGGGAAGGAATTTTGGAGTTTTAAAGGAAAAAAATGCCGTTAGTGGTGAGAGAGCTGCCTGGGGTGACTCATAGCACTTTGATGTTGTGGCTGTCCACACTGGGCAGCTCCAGATTCCCAAATCCAAGTGCAGGTCAGGACTGGACTGAGGTGTGTCCCACTCCTTCCACACCCACATCCCCATGGATCACGAGGAGCTGCAGCCTGGGGCAGCCTGGATTATCTAGTCCTGGAAAGGGATGGTGCAGGTGGCTGGAGATGCTCCTCAGCCTCCAAGAAATGGGTTGAGGGCATCATTCCTGAGATGAAACCCTGGGCCGACCTAAAACCTGGAAGAATTTCAACATTCCTTGTGTTAAACCACCCCAGCACCTCCAGCAGTCCCCAAAACTCTGCTGGGGAGGCTGTGGGGGGTTTGTGGGAGATTGGGTGGATTTGGAGCCCAACTCCAAATGGGGAGGGGATGCTGGAACGCTGATGGAGGCAGGAGAACCTCGTGGAGGGTGAGGGTGGCACAGTTTAGACCAATGAACTCCAGCCTGACCTCCTGCCACCTTTCAGCCACCATTCCAAAACCCTTCCCTCTATTATTCCTTTTCCTTAATAACAATATATCAAAAATATTCTATCCAGGAAAAAAAAAAAAAAATTCCTTGCCCTTTTTAGACTTATTCATTCCCAAGGGTTTTGTCTCAGGATAAACACAGCCATGGTTTGGGGCTTGTTGTGAAAGGAGATTAACTCCAAAATCTGCTTCAAAATCTGCTTCCTGCCTTTGAAGGCTGCAGCCCAGCATGGATTTTATTGGGAATTCGTCATTAGGCTGAGTGACACACAGGAGGAATAATTGCTTGCCTGAAAGATGGTAATTAAGAAGGAAAATATTTGGTTTTCCTCACTCTCCAAACTAAGCAGTCCCAGGGCTGGGGTTGTGCTGGTGTTTTGTTCCCAAGGGATGGGGCTGAGCTCGCTCTCCAGGGGGTTTGGGAATGTGGGAGGCTGGAGCAGCTCCAGTCCCACAGCTGGGGCCTCATCCCTGGGCTGGGCAGAGACCTGGGATGGGGATGGGGGATCCCAGCAGGAATTCCATGAGAGAGGATGGGGGATCCCAGCAGGAATTCCATGGGAGCAGAGTGGGATCCCAGGAGGAATTCCATGGGAACAGAGGGGGGGAATCCCACCAGGAATTCCACAGAAACAGGGTGAGGGGATCTCAGCAGGAATTCCATGGAAGCAGAATGGATAGGGGATCCCATCAGGAATTCCGTGGGAGCAGGGTGGGGGATCCCAGCAGGAATTCCGTGGGAGCAGAGTGGGGTTATCCCAGAAGGAATTCCATGGGAGCAGAGTCGATGGGGCCATCCCAGCAGGAATTCCACAGGAATTCCAGCGAGGTGCCATCCTGTCACTGTGCAATTCCCTCCCTGGAGAAACCCAAGGCCTGGCATCCTGCTCTGCTGGCCAAGGTCCCTCTGGAGCCAGGGAAGGAAGGGCAGGGCTGGGCCTTCCTGGGGCAGCCCAGGGGTTCCCATTTCCCAGCTCTCTGTGCCCTGGTTCCTCCAGGCACATCCGTGGTGTCCAACCCATCCAGCTGAGGGGATCTCTGGGGCAGGAAGAGATTCGCTGCTTTCACAGGCTGCTCTGGGAGGAAAGTCAGCAAATCCTTGACTTCAGGGCCAAACTGCTCACTGCACAAATTGTGTCAGGAATACATTCAGCCTGATATCCCCCAAGCCCAGCTTTTGTTCCTGGAATGGATAAAAAAAAGAGTCTGTTCTGGGAGACTGGAGGGGGAAGCTGCAGGGGAAGGGTTGGGATGGGGATGTTGGAAGATCCAGCAGAGACCCAGGGCAGGTGTGACATGAGGAGGGACACGAGGCTGCAGTGGCAGCCCAGGATGCAGAGACACATCCTGGTGACTCAATCCCAACTCTGTGTCCATCACAGGCTCAACATCCCTGGGCCCTTCCCTGGGCTGTCCCCTGGCTGAAGGTTTTGAACCATGACAACCCCACGGGGCTGTGTTTTCTGTCACTCCTCATTTCCCTGCACCGCTCCTGGCTCTGCCTCCTGCAGCTCCCCAGCTCCATCCAAGGTTTGCAGGCAGCAGCTGTCAGGAAAGGAAAACAGAAAATCCGAGAGAGAGGATGAGCCCTGAGGGAGAAGGAGAAGCTGGAGAGTGGTGGAGCAGCAGGATCCTGTCCCCTGGGGCTCAGCTGTTGGGAAAGATGTAACAGGAAAGCCTTAGTTACTGAATAACCATGAAACAATAGAATGGCCCCTGAAGGTAATCCCCTCTTGATAGAACAATGCCCTCTGCCAGAGAGCAAGTCCGAAAGTCAGAGACATCCCTGCTAGGGTCCAAAGGGCAGTTTTTAGAGTTTAAAATGTAACACATTGTGGTAATATAAGAATTCCTATAGGCTGCATGTAAATGCTATAGAATTTGTATCTTGTATTACATTGGTTAGTGGAAATTAGAATATTCATCATGGAAAAAGATTTATTGTATTGTAAACGGGAAATCACTCTCTTCTTCTTCTCTTCTCTTCTTCCTGCCCTCTTCTTTCCTTCTCTCTTTCTCTCCCCTCCTTGCTCCTATTACCTTTAATACCTTTTCTTGCTCTTTTCTCCCCCTTTTCTATCTCTCTTTCTCTCTCCCCTCTTTTTATCTCTTCTTGTCCTGCTCTGGCCTGTGCCGGGCAGCCCCTAGCAGGGTCTTTTATAATAAACTGCAACTGTAACATTTAGCTTCAACAGAGTGCATGAGTTTTGTCCTTTACGACCGTCTATCCCGACACAAAGACTCCCGCACTCAGCCACACCCCCGAGGTGCAAAGGGCTCTGAGAGAGCTGCAGGAATCGAGAATCAGAGGAGCCGCTGCCCTGCCAAGGCTGGGTTATGCAATGCCACCCTCTCCCCAGGCGCGGTGCCAGGCGGAAAGCAGAGACGCGGTGACCTTTCGGCGGTGACACATCGGCAGGGACGTGTGACAAACACAGCTCTGCCCGGCCACACGCGGGGCTCTTACCAGCAGATCACTGGAAATGTGTCCTGGAAAGGGACAGGGACACACCAGGATGGGCAGGCTGGTCCCAAGTGTCACCTGCGCACTCAGGGAGGTGACAGATGTCTGGTGATGCAGCTCAGCATCTCCTGTGAGACATATCCTGCTCCAGGCACTGGAGAAATCCCTGGCAGTGTCACCAGAGCTGCTGTGACAGCGGAACTGGGGCTGGTTTGGCTCCTGCAGGCTGCCACATTCAGGAGGAGATGGGGACGATGCCTCAGATCAGTGTGTCCTTCCTGATCCCCTCCTCGTGGCCCTGCTGTCCCTGCTCTGTCCAGGGCACCTCCAGTGCCCGGGCTGGGCACTGGGAAGAGGGAAAACACAACAGGGCAGCGTGGATGGGATGAGAGCAGCACAGGGATTGTGGGAATGGAACACAGGAACCCCACGGATGTCCCTGCAGCACTTGGATCAACATCTTGGTGGCACATTCACGAGAGGTGAGGTAGGGATGGCACCAGCACCATCCACCCATGGCTCTGATCAAAGATCCCAGAGCTCCTACACTGATTTGTGAGCCTTTTCCTGAGCTGATTGCTGGGACTTTAGTGTCTATCCAAGCTGGAAGCAAAGATGGAGGGAATTAAGCAAAGTTTGGTGTGTGCTCCAGGACAACAGGCAATCCTCTGGCCTGAAGGTTTCCCTCTTGGAGCCCAAAATCCCATGGGCAGGAAGATCCAAGTGCCCTAAATGGGTGGGAAGTGGCCCTTTCTCCCTAGAAGGGGAATGGAGGGGAGGGCAAAGCAGCAGCTCTAGGGCAGCTGGTGCTGCAAAGTTGCTTGTCCTGGGTTACAAAATGCCCAAAAGTGTGTATTCTGTCCCCATCTGCTGAAACCAGGTGGGGCAGTGATCCTTGTCTCTGTGGGAGATATCCTCTGCTGTTAATGGGCCATCTTTAAACCAGCTGGGGCAATCATCTTTATCTTTCCCACAGCCCATCCTCCCTCCAGGAGATATCTCCTGTTCATGGCCATTGAGTCCCAGTGCATGACTGATAAAATTACATCATCCCACTGGGAGATGCTCCAGCCAGGGGGAGGAGCCAAGCCTTTCCTACCCAGATAAAAACTGAGATTTGGAACACCAGAGCAGCCTTTCCCACCAGTTTCCAGAGGACAAGAGCTACCAGGATCACTGCTTCAACAAGACCACTTCACCTGCACTGCTACCACCACCCTAACTACTGGGGTGTCAGGTTGTATTCTGACACTGTCAGTGGCTTTCTTTTCTACTATTGCATGTATTTTATTTTTTCTCTTTTTTTTCCTATTCAATTGTATTTCTGACTTGGAGTCTCTCACTGGTTTTGCTTTCAAAACCATTACATCACTCCAGGTGGCACAGCCAGAAACCCCCTGGTGAGGCTGAAAGAATTCGACATTCCTGAGGATGGAGAGCTCCCGGGAAAGTCAGCTGTGAAAATTCAGTGATTGCTGCCTGCTCTGGTGCTGAGCCTTCACCTGCTGTCCAAATCCAGCCCCAGTATGGGGTAGGAAGGTATCAGTGCTCGCCACTGGGACTCAGGGAATGATCAAACCTTCCAGGGCCTGAAGGGGCTCCAGAAGAGCTGCAGAGGGACTGGGGACAAGGCAGGAGGGGCAGGACACAGGGAATGGCTCCCACTGCCAGAGGGCAGGGCTGGGGGGATCCTGGGCAGGAATTGTTCCCTGGCAGGGTGGGCAGGGCTGGGATGGAATTGCCAGAGCAGCTGTGGCTGCCCTGGATCCCTGGCAGTGCCCAAGGCCAGGCTGAACACTGGGAGCAGCCTGGGGGAGTGGGAGGTGTCCCTGCCAGGGCAGGGGTGGAATAGGCTGAGCTTAAAGGTCTTTCCCACCCAAACCACTCTAGGATTCTCCAAAAACTCTTCCCAGTGCTGCTGCTGGGTGTTTATTGGTGGCTCCATGTTCTCCCTTAAAAATCAAAGCTTTCCATTAAAGCCAATTCCAACACAAAGAGAAGGAAGTGACTGAACTTAAGGAAAGAAGGAGGAAATAAAAAAGAAACTGGTTTTTTTCCCTTTTCTGGAGGGAACCAAACTCCACCTCTCCCCCTGGAATATGGACTGGGATGTGAAAATCCAATGTCAGTTTTCCAGCTGGTGAGAGCTTTTCCCAGGCTGTAGCTAAAGCTTTCCCAGGGGTTTAACCCTCTGCATTCCTGGTTTTTTTTTTCTTAACTCATCTAAAATTAGCTCATCCCTGGCCTCAAGTTGCTCCTGGGGAGGTTTAGGTTGGATATTCGGGAAAATCTCTTTCTGGATTGTAACAACTCCCCCAGGGCAGTGGTGGAGGCCCCAGCCCCACAGGGATTTAGAAGATGTGTGGATGTGGCACTGGGGACACAGTCAGTGGTGGCATTGGCAGTGCTGGGGCATGGCTGCACTTGATGATCTTGGAGGGTTTTTCCAACCTTGATGATCCTGTGATTCCAGAAATATCCTCTGGTGAACCATCACACCCCTTATCAAGGAAATCTTATCAAGCTGAGCTAAACCAAAGCAAAATGCTGGGAAATTCCAGGAATTTCTGACCCACATCCACCTCCTGCAATGCAGCTGGTTCCTGCAGTATTTCCCTGGTTCTTCCAGGACCCTTCCAGGTCCTGCCTGTCCCAAATGCATTGAGGTGCTCAAACGTGGAGGAATTTGAACATATTTTAGCAAATACACCAAAGTGGTGACGAGAAGAGAGGTAAAGGTCAGAGCATGGTCCTGGGCTGATCCCAGGCAGGCAGGGGCAGGCTGGGCATGGAGCAGGCAGCAGTGGAAACTCTGAGCCTGCTGCCTGATTTATCCAGGCAGGAATTCGGGACACAACTGTGCTGCTTTTTCCAACTGTTTGCGCAGTCTTGATGCTCAAATGAGCAGAAATACAAAAGGACATCAGCCAGAAGGAGACTTTGAGTTCTCTGGTGCAGGTTTCTCCCTGGTACCTGTTTTTTTCAGCCTGTTTGCTGCTCATGTTTGTCCTAAAATGGGTCTGAATCTCCTGCAGGCTGAGCTGGGAGCTCATTCCTTTGCTGCACATTCCCACTCCCTCCCTTCTGCTGGCTCTTGAGGATTTCTGGGCACTTCACCAGTGCTGGGCACAGCAGCTCCATTCCCAGCCCTGCTCTGCTCCCATCCTCCCTCTTTTTGGTTGATTTTCCTCCAGAATCACTTGTGCCCACTCCCATTTTCCTGTTTTCCTTCCCCTCTGCTGCCCCAGCTGTTCTTTCCGTGCCTCATGGATGCCAACACCTCTGCACAGTGCCTGGTTTGGACTGAGCTCTGGTTTTGCAGATCGTTTTTTCCACCTTGGGATTCCAATCCTGTGGTTTCTCCCAGTGCTGCCACCCCTGATTCAGCAACCAAACCCCTCTGAGACTCCAGCTGTGCCAACCTGCCCATGCAGATCTGGCCCAGAGCTCTTGGAAAGACCAGCAGGGCACCATTCCCAAGCCCAAGGATTCCAGGAACTGCTCAGACAGCCCCAAATCTTGTGGTGATTTCCCAAGTCCCTTTGCCCACATCAGTGGCTGAAGGGTTTCTCTTTGCAGGGCTGTGACTGTTCCCATGCAAAAAGCAAATTCCTGCATGAGGGTGCCAAAATTCCATGCCAAAAATGCCTCTGGAGCTGATTTTGGGATGCTGGCCAAAAATCAGGAGCAATGCCATGGATTTCAGCACCTCCTGCCTGACACACAGCTCCTTGGAAATTGTTGTGGGTGACAGAAGAATCAAGTTTTATTTGCATTTGTCAAATCAACAAAGAATGGAAAAAATCCCTGAACTGCTCTGTGTCTCATGGAGGAAACAGGAAAAAAAAGGGATTGAGGGTTGGAATAAGCTGCAGGAAGCAAATTTAGCCTGACTAAAATTCATAGGAGTAAAAATGTGTGGAAAATAATCTGGAAGAATGACCATGCCCTTCATTCAACAGGAGCTGCAATACAGATCACAGAAAGGAAAGATGTGGTGACAGCCATGTAACTCCTCTGAAAAGAATTATTATATTGCCTTTAAATTTAAAATAATTATTAGATTGCCTTTTTATTTTAAAATAATTATCATATTGCCTTTTAAATTTAATCTTTTTGGTTTCCATTAACTTCCCATTCAAAAAAACAGATTTTCTGATCCATACTTCCCCTGTGCCTTGATTCTTGATTCATTCCAAGTTGTTTTCCCACTTCAAACCATCCCAATTTTTGTTCCTTTTCCAGGCACTGCCATTTCCACCTGACAGATAGGAAGCTGTCTTTGAGCTGCGCCCTTTCTGTAAATCCTGAGCACATTTAGTCCTTCCAGCCTCCAAAAAAAAAAAAAAAAAAATCCCTGGAGAAATTTGCTGCAGTTCCTCAGCATCACGTTGCTAATGAAGTGTCTATAAAGAGATGCACAGCATTCCCTGGGAAACAAGGGGAATGCTGCAGCTCCCAGCTCTGCCCCACGGGCTTGGATTATCCATGCCCATTCCAGATTCCATCATTAATTATTAATTATTATTCCATCCCATTCCCACCAAAGCTGGGCAAAGCTCCAGCATCCCTGTCCCAACAGAGGTTCCCATATGGACGGGATGAAAATCATCCCAGAATTTGTTTGGTGGCTCCAGAGGTGAAAATCCACTCACTGCCACATCCAACAGGAACAACCTTTGCCCTGGGTCTGGATCGAGCTCCCACCAGGCTCCTCTGCTCCATGGGTGACACTTTTTGTGACACTGCCATTGGTGCTGGAGTGACAGTGCCACTGTTGCCACAGCTGCTCCCCATCCAGGGGTGGCTGAACAGACCCTTCTGTTCCTCCCACGGCTCCCTCTGTGACCTCAGCACTGCAGGGGCCACCCAGAATGGAATCCCAGGATGGTTTGGGTGGGAAGGGACCCTCAAACTCCTCCAGTTCCATGGCAGGGACACCTCCCACTGCCCCAGCTGCTCCCAGTGTCCAGCCTGGCCTTGGGCACTGCCAGGGATCCAGGGCAGCCACAGCTGCTCTGGGAATCCCATCCCAGCCCTGCCCACCCTCACAGGAAGGAATTTCTCCCCAGCATCCCATGTATCCCTGCCCTCTGGCAGTTTAAAATGGGAATGGGAACAACTCGACTCATTTTTGCACATCTGCTGGGATGAGGAATGAGCTGGTTTGGAAAGGGTCACATCCTGTGGCCGTGCCCCAGCAGGGTTCCTGGATGGATTTAGGATGTCCAGTGCTGCAGTGCCAGGCTGGGCTCATGTCCAGCCTGACCTTGGCCACTTCCAGGGATGAGGAATCCACATCCTTGAGGAATCCACATCCTCCCTGGGCAAGCCGTGCCAGTGCCTCCCCATCCTTACACTCAGGAAGGACCTTGCAGCACCGCGGCACAAGTGTTGGGGTGATGGGATTTGTGAAAACCCGAACATTTCCCACTGGATCGCCTCCCCTTTCCCAGCAGAGGTTTGTTTTGGCCGGCCCCGGCTCGCAGGCTGCCGCGTTTCTCCCGCTGCCGTTCCCCTGCAGTGATGTAATGCTGGAGCCAGCGCACGTTCCCAGACATCTGCATCCGCAGCACGGGGACACGTGCGGGGACAGCGGGGGGCGAGCACCTCGGAGAGGGCTCAGCCACCTTCACCTCGCTGTTCCCGCAGCCCCGGCCCCGGGGACTGCGGATCTCAGCCGTGACGCACGGAAATCAGGAGGGCTCGGAGCCTGGAAATCGCTGAAAATGGGGATTTTAGCTGGAGCGCATGGTTCAGCTCTCAGACCGTGGTTTGGCTCAGCTCTGCTAAAAACATTCCCTGTTTGGGTCAGGCATGCTGCTGTGCGTGTCCCCCCTCCCTCTCCGGTCTCTGTGGGGTCTGCAGGAGGGACCTGCACTTTGTCCCTGTCCCCCTTCTCTCCTGTCCCGCCCCACTGAAGGGCTCAGGGAGTTCTGTCCCCCTTCCGTGCCTTTGGTGTCCCTTCTTTGCCCGTCCCTCTCAAGGTCACCACTCCTCCCCCTTCTCTGCCTTCATCTTCCTCAGAGGTTTGGTGCCTCTCCCTGTCTCAGACCCTCTCCATCCCATCCAGATATCACCTGAAACCTCCTCTCCTCCTTTTCACCATCCTCCCCCTGCATGGCTGCTCCTCTGGGATGGATTCCATCCCTTCCCTGCATCCTGCCTCTCCCCCAGCGTAGGGATGGGAGGGAAGGATGCAAGTATGGCCCAGCTTCAGGGGAATAAACTTCAGGCCAGGCAGGAATTGCTGCTGCAGCCTTCAAACCTCTCCTGCAAAGAGTTTTATGTCAGGAAAGACAGAGCCTGGCAGTGCCTGAACCACAAAGATCCAGCCTAGGGCAGGGATGCAGCTTTGTTGCCACTTCAGTAAATAAAAAGCAGCAATTTTATCATTTTAAGTGGCTCATTTTTCATCTGGAGGGATGTGGGATTCCAACAGGGCAATAAACTTCAGTGCCCTGTAAAATGCACTTTTTAGACAGGTTAAAGAAAGCAGGTCCAGATCCAGCTTGTTCTGAGAGGCACAAGGTGCAGATCTGGGAGAGAAGGAGCTGTTCCACTCAAAACCCAAGAGGCACAGCAGGATTCCATGGATTCAGCTGCAGCAGCACAGATTTTACCCTGCCCCATCCCTTCCCTGCAGGATTTATTCCCCACAAAGCTTTGAGCCAGGAATCTGCTGAGATTTCCAGCAAAGAACCCATGAAAATAATTTAAAACTGGAGGAGAGCACTGTTAATTTGTTAATTTGGGGAAGGGGGGGATAATTTACAGTTTGTGATCAACAGTTATTAAAAACATGGTGGGTCAGGGAAGAGAGAATGGGTTTGTGAGGGGTGGAAGTGACAGCCCTGTCCCTCAGCACTGGGGCTGCTCCTGCTTTTTCAGGCTGGGTGGGGTTTCAGATCCTCTGGGAATTGGAGCAGGATGGGAGATGCAGATTTCAGCTCCAAAAGGAAGCATGTCCATGCTCACAAAGCAGAAAACTTCAGGGATGATGGATTCCCTGGAGCCCTTCAGTTTTACCCTCTGCACCTCCCTGCCCTCATCCCATTGCTTTCCCTGCCCTCATCCCATTGCTTTTCCTGCCCTCATCCCATTGCTTTCCCTGCCCTCATCCCATTGCTTTTCCTCCTCAGGACACTCTGCTGCAAAGCCAGGTTGCTGCTTTAGCCCATTGTAATTAACCAGCAGGACTTTTTAATCTATTAATTCATAATTGAAAACTAATAATAGCATGTGCTGGGGTTTGGCTGCCATTTCAGATCAGGCCTTTGAGCTGACACAGGGACCAGGTGGGAAAACAGGATCTACTCTAATCCCATGCAGCTCACTGCCATCCCAGGCACCCAGGCACTGATGGAAAATTACCTTGGAATTCCAGAAGTGATCCCTCCAAAATCCCTTCTGTGATGGTGAAGGGCAGTGGAGTGCACCAGGATCTGGGACCTTTAATTAGGAAACTTTATTTACACAACTTCAAGCCGTTTACAAAGTGTTTTTCCTTTAGTTCCTTTTATCAGAGGGCAGCTCTGTGGTGGCTGGAGGGGAGGGAGAGCTGCTTGGCATGGAAAGCAGGGAATGAGTGTTCTGGAAAAGCTCCTGGAGAAAGCAAAACCACATCAAGGTTGTCTGATCTGCCTGCCCCATCCCAAATTACAGCACCAGGAGAGGGGCAAGCCAGGGGCTGGGTAAGAGCAATTCCAGCTTTTCTTCTGCCTTGGGTGAGTAAAACACTTTTTAGGCAGGTTAAAGAAAGCAGGTCCAGATCCAGCTTGTTCTGAGAGGCACAAGGTGCAGATCTGGGAGAGAAGGAGCTGTTCCACTGAAAATCCAAGAGGCACAGCAGGATTTCATGGATTCAGCTGCAGCAGCACAGATTTTACCCTGCCCCATCCCTTCCTTGCAGGATTTATTCCCCACAAAGCTTTGAGCCAGGAATCTGCTGAGATTTCCAGCAAAGAACCCATGAAAACCTGGTTTGGAAAATGTGTTCAGAGCTGGTGTTTAATGGGGGCTGAGTGAGGCTGAGAGTGTTTGTCAGGAGAGAGGCATGGACATGGTCATGGATTCGTGGAGTCATGGAATCAGGAAATCAGGGAATCAGGGAATGGTTTGGGTTGAAAGGGACCTTAAACCCCACCCAGTGCCACCCCAGGGACACCTCCCACTGTCCCAGCTGCTCCAAACCTGCCCTTGGGCACTGCCAGGGATCCAGGGGCAGCCACAGCTGCTCTGGCAATTCCATCCCAGCCCTGCCCACCCTGCCAGGGAACAATTCCTGCCCAGGATCCCCCCAGCCCTGCCCTCTGGCAGTGGGAGCCATTCCCTGTGTCCATGCCTTGTCCCCAAGTCCCCTTCCATATTTCTGGGATGCTCCCTTCAGGTTTTGAGCTCAGGGATGGAGAGCTGGGGGCAGCTCCTGGGACCCTCCAGCCCTGTGGGCCAGATCTGAGCCCCAAGGAGCTGCTGAGGGCCCTTCCCCTGATAGGAAAAATCTGCTGGGGCATTTCCAGTCCTCAGAGCCCATGGGGATGGGGACATGGCCCACCTTGGGCTCCATCCCTGTCCTGTGTGCTCACAGCAGCAAACCTGTGCCAGGTGAAAGCCCTACAGAAAAAGTGGTGTGGTGGCAGTCCATAAAAGAGAAGTCCCACATGGGCTCAGGGGCAGCTCTGAGAGAGGGAACTGACTGAATTTAAGGGTGAAGGTTCATCAGCTCAGAAAATGAGCAGAGGAATGACCAGAGAGTGCATCCTTGAGCAGTGTGGCTGTCAGAGAGCAGCACAACCTGCAGTCAGGGAGCTGGAACTGTGCAGGAAATGGGAGGAAGAGCCATGAAAGAGCTTGGGGTAGGGTTGCACTGCTGATTTGAGATGGGTGCGCACCCTGCAGCCAGCCCCACCCAGCTCTGCTGGAGTCTTTGTGTTGGGATTGACGGTCTAAGGGACAAAACTCATGTGCTCTGTATAAGCTAAAAGTTACAGTTTATTGTACTGAGCCCTGCTAAGATCTGCCAGGCACAGCCCAGAGCAGGACAAAGAGATAAAAGGGGGAAGAGAAAGAGCAATGGGATAAAAGGGTGATGGAGTAAGAGAAGAGGGGGAGAGGAAGAGCAAGAGAAAGAAGATGTATTAGAGGTAAGAGAGCGATTTCCCGCTTACAATACAAAAATCTTCTTCCATGATGAATATTCTAATTTCCACTAACCAATGTAATACAAGATACAAATTCTGTAGCATTTACATACAGCCTATAAGAATCCTTACATTAACATAGTGTGTTACACTTTAAACTCCCACTCTTGGGACCCTGGCAAGTCTTTCCGTGCCCTTTGGAGTTGCTCTCTGGCAGAGGGCATTGTTCTGTCAAGAGGGGATTGCAATCAGGGGCCATCCCATTGTTGAATGGTAATTCAGTAACTAAGGCTTTAATCTCGTTCATGGTTTCAGAATCTGGGCATTCATATTTGTAAGGTTTCCCTGTTTCATCTTCCCCAACAGGCTCCTTTTGTGTGAAGGCAAAATCCTGGGGGAGTCCCCATCCCTGGAGGGTTTAACAGCCCTGTGGATGTGGCACTTGGGGACACTGGTCAGTGGTGGTCTTGGCAGTGCTGGCCGATGGTTGAACTTGATCTTCAAGGGATTTTCCAACCTGAATGAGTCTGGGATTCCTTGAGTAGGGATTCATCTGCTGTGCTTTGGGTGGGAGCAAAGGTTCCTGGGGTCCCTTGGCTGCAGGCAGGATCTGAAGGGGAGTGAGGGCAGAGCTCAGGGGTCTGCAGCTCTGATCTCTGCTCCCTGGGACAGGGAAGGGCTGGAGCTGGGCCAGGGCAGCTCAGGCTGGAGCTCAGGGAAAGGTTCTTCCCTCCCCAGAGGTGCTGGCACTGCCCAGGCTCAGGTGGAGCTCAGGGAAAGGTTCTTCCCTCCCCAGAGGTGCTGGCACTGCCCAGGCTCCCCAGGGAATGGACACGGCCCCGAGGCTGCCAGAGCTCCAGGGATGCACAGGGGGATTGCTGGGGGGTCCTGGATTGTTGGGGTGTCCTGCAGTCCATGATCCTGTGGGTCCCTCTCACTCAGGATAATCTGGGATTCCATGAAGCCCCTGATGTTGTGGTGCATTCCTGCTTTTCCCCACACAAGGGGATGGTTTTCCAGCTAAAATCCAGCTTCCACTGGAATGTGGATGAGCTGAGAACACCCCAGAGCCTGACCCAGACCACCCTCCCTCCAGCCAAAGCCTCCAACAGCTGTGGAGATCAGAGGCCAAGCCAGAATCACTGCCAGCCCCTGACAAGAGGTGATCTATGAACAGTTCTGTGTTTGATGGCTCATGGCAGAGAGAACTCAGCTGAAGGCAAGAAGGGAAAGATCAGGAAAAGCAGGGGAGCCCTGCAGGAGGCAGCTCTGTGAGTAATGCTGCCTTCTGAGTAAAGCTTCAACTGCTGCAGAAACAACAATAAATCCAGCCCCACTTCATCCAGAGGACAGAGCAGAGCCCACTTGGCCTGGCCAAGACAGAGCTCAGTGTTTCACCACAAGAAAAGCCTCCTGGAGATTTGGTATTGAGGCCTGGGAGAGCCCTTGCTGAGGAAACAGCTCCTGGATTTACAGCACAGGGGCTGCAGAGGCTTTTCCTGCTGGGTCTTGTTTGGGGAATGGGCAGGACGAGAGGCTGACTGGGACTGGGGGGTGTTTCCACCTGAGCTTGTCCCCACTCCTGTCCCACTCACCTTCCCTGCAGCTCCTCGGATCACTGCAAAGCTGACACCTCCAGTTTTCCTTCATCCCTCAGTTCAGGAAAGACCTGGAGGGGCTGGAGAGAGTCCAGGGCAGGGAATGGAGCTGGGAAGGGCTGGAGCCCCAGGAGAGGCTGAGAGGGAGCTGGGAGGGGGCTCAGCCTGGAGAAAAGGAGGCTCAGGGCCCTTGTGGCTCTGCACAACTCCCTGCCAGGAGGGGACAGCCCCAGGTCGGGCTCTGGGAACAGGAACAGGGACAGGAGCAGAGAGAACGGCTCAGGCTGGGCCAGGGAGGCTCAGGGACGCCTCTGGGACAGTGTGGGCTTGGTTTAGGTCACAGATCCATTTTTTCTGTTCAAAAAGAGATGATTTGGGGCCAAAAATGGCATCTCCAGGGGCAGCAAGGCTGGGTAAAGGCAGAGTTGTGACCTGGAGGATGGGTCTGGCTGGAGAATGGAGAGGGCGGTTCAGAAAGATGCACAAGACAGTGAAGAGAATTTTTAGAATTAAAAACAAAAACAAAAACTACAAAGCTAAAACATAATAAAAGAAAAAGACAATGAGAAGGAAAATGAAAATGAAAATGAAAACAAAACAAAAACAAAAAGGAAAAAAGGGAAAAGGAAAAAGGGAAAAGGAAAAGGAAAAAGGGAAAAGAAGAAAAAAGGAAAAATTAAAAAAGTTAAACAGGAAAACAAGAAAAAGAAAAAAGAAAAAGAAAAAGAAAAAGAAAAAGAAAAAGAAAAAGAAAAAGAAAAAGAAAAAGAAAAAGAAAAAGAAAAAGAAAAAATAGAAAAAAGAGTTAATAAGGGAGAAAAATTAGGGAAAAAAACCCTTTATTGGTTTTCCACCCAGAACTCTCAGATTTTGATTTTATACAGAAAAAATATGAATTTTTTCCTGATCCCTGCCCAGAGAACAGGGATTATAATTTTTCTGCCTCTCTCTGTCAGCCCAGCATTTGTAATCTCTGAGCACTCTCTGCTGGGGGAGGTCTGGGGCTCCCACCCTTCCCAGGTGCAGGGAACCCCAGAACAGCCAAACCCAGAGGGGTCCTGGGCACCAGAGCTGGGGAGAAAATTCCAAAAACTCTGTGTCGTGTTGGATTTTGGGAGCCTGATTGGTGAGGCAGAGGGATAACTGAGTGACCAGTGGAGCTGCTGAGGAGAGCTTGGCTCCCTCCCTGCAGAGCTGTAAATCCAACTTCTGGCCAGGAGAAATGGCAAATAATCCCAGGAGAAATGGCAAATAATCCCAGGAGAAATGGCAGATAATCCCAAAAGAAAGGAAATGCCAGCTAATCCCAGGAGACAGAACAGAGGAGGATCAGCCAGGCTGGGACGTGGTCAGAGGTCCCAAAAACACAACCTGGGATAGTTTAGTCTGGGAGTGCTGGAGGGGAGCCCTGTGAGAGGAGGCTCTGCAGGGAGAGCAGGCAGAGTTCTCCACATCATGGGAAGGGTCAATTAGGGTCAATTAAGGTCAATTAGGGTCAATTAGGGCCGTTTAGGGTCATTTAGGGTCAATTAGGGTCAATTAGGAAGAGAACCCCCGCTGTGAATCTGAGCTTTGCCAGTGGAGTTTGGTTGGGTTTTTATCAGAGGTTGAGTGTTGGGAAAGATGAAACAGAGAAATCTTGCAAATATGAATGCCCAGATTCTGAAACCATATGCGAGATTGAAATGAAAGCCACTTTTGAGATGCCAAGCCTCAGTTACTGAATTACCATGAAACAATAGGATGGCCCCTGAAGGTAATCCCCCTCTTGATAGAACAATGCCCTCGGCCAGAGAGCAACTCCAAAGGGCACAGAAAGACTTGCTAGGGTCCAAAGATTATATCTTAGAGTTTAAAATGTAACACACTATGCTAATATAAGGATTTCTATAGGCCTGTATGTCAATGTTACAGAATTTGTATTTTGTATTACATTGGTTAGTGGAAATTAGAATATTCATCATGGAAGAAGATTTATTGTACTGCAAATGGGAAATCGCTCTCTTCTTGCTCTCTTCTCCCTCTTCTCCCTCTCTCTCTCTCTCCCCCTTTTATCTCTTTTTGCCCTGCTCTGGGCTGTGCCAGGCAGCCCCTAGCAGGCTCTTTTATAATAAACTGCAGCTGTAACATTCAGTTTATACAGAGCGCTTGAGTTTTGTCCCCGACCGTCTATCCCGACACAAAGACTGCCAAAGAGTCCCGCAGTTGAGGGTCTGGCCAGGCTGGTGCCCATGGGGACATCATGGGTGGCATCATCTGGCAGGGGGTGGCAGGGCCACCTCCTGGGGTGTCCCCAGCCCAGAAATCTTTGAGGCCACAGATTCTCCTTAGAGATTTTGGGGGGTGAACCCCACTGTGATGCCCATGAATTCCCGGACACAGCCAGAGCTCCTCAGAGTTACGGGGACAGAGAGGAGGGGCAGGGACCAGGACCCCAAGTCCTGACAGGGGAAAGGAAGTGGGAGGTGCAGAGGTCACGATGTCACAATGTCACATTGTCCCTGTGCACCCCGCAGGATGACAGCAAGAAAAGCCCTCAGAAAAACTCTGGAAAAGGGAAAATCCTTGCAATTCCAAATTTCTGCTGTGTCCCTCTCACTCCCAAGGCACGCAGGGGCTCCAGCCCTCACTGGAGAAAGGATCAAGGTGTGGAAGCAGCACAGAAAATCCGTGTTTGGAAGCTGTGAGGATTTGATGGGAAAGTGCTTCGGGAGTGGAACTGGAGCTGGGTGTGCCAGGAAAATGAATCCACGAACACCGGAGGTTTATGTCCAAAAAGGACACAGAGGAGTCCTGTAACTTTATTCAAATGAAGGGAGAGGCCAGGGGGAATTCCCCTAGGATTTTTGAAGGACACAGCCTCCTTTTTATCCCAATTTCCCAGCTGCATTTCCCTCTCTTTTTCCCCATGGGCTGAGGTACTTTAGAGGCACAGACTTCCCAAACACCCGATACCTGAGATTCCCCTCTAATGTACAACCCTCCCTTTTAATTTTTAATTCTTACAGAATTCATGGTTGTTCCCCATTGCTTCTTTCACCTTCCAATACCCAGTTTCATTTATCAGCAAACCTCCAGTTGGTTTGTAAAGGTAAATATCCTTCTCCACTCATCAATCAATGGAATCCATCCCATTGTTTCTTTTATCTTTCAGTGCTGGTTTTATCTACCAGCAGACCCACAGCTTGTTTGTAAAGATAAATCCATCATTCCGCTCAGATGGTTCCAAAAATCAGGAAAAAATGAGGGAGAGCACAAGATAACACATCCAATAAATTCTTGGGGTAATCATTGCTCGTTGGGGACACAGGCAGGACGGGGTGGCACTGCCTGTCCCAGCAACCCACGGCCTGTGGCACTGGTGACAAAATGTCACCAGCAGTTGGATTTCAGAGTTGTGTGGGTTTGGTGGGAAAGTGCTTTGGGAATGAAAGTGGAGCTGGGTGGTTCCTAAAATCAGGGAAAAATGAGGGAGAGCACGAGATCACACATGCAGTGGTCACACAAGAGGGTGACACTGTAAGAGTTTAAATGGGGGATGCAGAACTCCAGGCAGGCTTTTTAAAACGCTGTTTATTGTATTTAAATGATGCAACAATTCATGGGTAGTGGATGACAAGAGCCTAGCCCACAGCCTGACAGCCACAGCTGTGGGTTCAACTGAAAAGTTTATTTTAATTCCAGTTATAATGCATTTCATATTTTTCATTACAGAGCATTTTAAAACATTACAACCAATCAATACTTTTACCATTACTTATAGCTGATCCTAACTACTAACAGTTCCATATTCATGTTAATGTTTTTTAATTACAAAAGTTAGTATGCTACTGTTTAAGTTAGAAGTTGTTTTTCAGGTGTTTTGCAGTGGAAAATCATGAGATCTTTTCTTCACTTGCAACGTGGTATTTTTGTTTGTCTGTGAAAACCTTTTTGCTTGGTAAAACCATATTTTGTTTGAGGTGGATTTATCTTTTGCTTTAAGTCATAAAAGGCCCTTCCAACTTACTTGCTCTTGGCCTTCTTAGTTACTCAGTAAGCCTGGCTCAGCAATTCTTTTCTTCTGTATCAAAACTTGCTATCATTTCTATACTTTCTTAAGATTCTACATTCAAAGATGTGTTGGGTTGGTGTGACCAGAAATGTGAATTCCGTCCCATGTGCTGCAGCCGGGTGGGGCAGTAACCCTGATCTCCTGGCACATATTATCTGCTCATGGGCCATCTTTAAACCAGCTGGGGCAATCATCTTTATCTTTCCACAGCCCATCCTCCCTCCAGGAGATATCTCCTGTTACTGGGCCATTGTTAAAAACTGGGTGTGGCAGTGATTCCTACTGCTGTGGGAGATATCTCCTGTTAATGGGCCATTGTTAAAAACCAGCTGGGGTGCAGTCATGTTGATCTTTCCACAGTCCATCCTCGCTCAGGAGATATCTCCTGTTACTGGGCCATTGTTAAAAACCAGCTGGGTGCAATCATCGTGATCTTTCCACAGCCTATCCTGCCTCAGGAGATATCTCCTGTTAATGGGCCATTGTTAAAAACCAGCTGGGGCAATCATCTTTATCTTCCCACAGCCCATCCTCCCTCCAGGAGATATCTCCTGTTCATGGCCAGTGAGTCCCAGTGCATGACTGATAAAATTACATCATCCCACTGGGAGATGCTCCAGCCAGGGGGAGGAGCCAAACATTTCCTACCCAGATAAAAACTGAGATTTTGGACAGCAAGGCACCTTCTTTCCCCTGGATTCCAGAGGAAAACCAGACCTTTCCACATCATCCCTGGAGCTTCAGAGGAAAACTGCACCTTCTACAGGAGCACTGCTCCAGCTGAACCACATCTGCCACTGCAGGAGGATGCAGCCACCATTGAATGGGACTGCTGCCAACACCCTGACTGACTGACGGGTGTCAGCTTGGATTCTGACTCTGGCAGTGCTTTGGGATTGTTCTTTCTAATACTGCATTTCTATTTTAATTTTCCTAGCAAAGAATTGTTATTCCTAATTCCCATATCTTTGCTTGAGAGCCCCTTAATTTCAAAATTATACTAGTAATTTGGAGGGAGGGGGTTTACATTCTCCATTTCAAAGAGAAGCTCCTGCCTTTATTGGCAGATACCTGTCCTCCAAACCAGGACAGATCTTTCTGTTACACATACACATCTGAGACCTTCCTGTCAAATCCTTATCCTTCCAGCAGACACCACCTGTTCCAGCCCGCCACAGGCCTGTGGCACTGGTGACAGAGTGCCACCAGCAGCTGGATTTCAGAGCTCTGATTTCTGGATCTCACCTTCCTGGCACAGCAGACTGGGCATTGCTCCTTCCAGAGCTCTTTTCCCCCTCCCCGTGCCTCAGGGCAGGATTCTGAGTGCTTTCCCTCAGCCCTGTTGTTCTCAAACCCCGGCCAGCAGCACCAGCATCCATCTGAGCTGTCCCTGGGAGCCCAGGACGTCCCCAGGAGGGATCTGGCTGCTCTCCACACTGGGCACACGAGGAGCAAATAGTTGCTCCGGTTCTGAGTGGGGCTGCACAAACCATCAGGCACCTCATTAATCTTGTGGCTCATTCTCTGCAGGAGGCTGGCTGCAAGGAGGAATAAATTCTCTGTTTTAATTACAGGAGGAATAACAAGAGTGCCTTTTCCAACTCCTTTTCATGCCTTGCTGGTGGCAACCTGTTGTCAAAGTTGTTGTCCTTGGGTGTTTTTCCCCTTTTTATTGAGCCCTGCACAACCAGGGGGCACAGACCAGTGCTGATTCCACCACATCCTGAAATCAGTGGTTCTTAAATCCTGGAGAAACTCAGGAAAACCCCTGGACACAAGCTCAGGCCCTCTAGCTCCCCACCAGGCACCCCTGAGGCTGTAAATGCCCCAAGTCCCCATCTCTGCCCTCTCCTCCCTCTCAGGGAGCTGGGAATGGCTCAAGGAGCTGGAGTGAATCCCAGAGCTCTGACTGATGCCTCCAAGCTGTCACAGCTCTGAGCCCCAGGAAGGGCACAGGCAGGGCTTGGCAAAGGTCTCAGCTTCGCTTTTCCTGGGCTCCATCCCAGCCTTTGTCCTTTCCTAGAGCTGCACATTCGGGGCTGGCTCTGGATCCAGTCCAGAGCCCCAGCACAGCTCTGCTCCTCGTTCTGCCCAGCATTCCCAGCACCCCAGACCTGCTGGGGTGGCTCCAGCTGGGCAGTGCCCTGGTTCCAAGGCATTTCTCCCTTTGGGGCCTTTTCTTCTCTTCCTCTCCTCTGCTGCTCTGCTTTAAGAAGTGATTTTACCTGGAAGAATAAAATGCAGCCACTGCTGGAACAGGGCTGAGCTCAACACCCCCTGTCCTGCCTGGTCATGGGACCTTTCTGTGGTGGTGGGGACACAGCCCAGCCTGCCAAGCCACACTCCACAGGGCCAATTAATCAATCAATCAATCAATCAATCAATCAATCAATCAGTACAGCCTGGCTACTTGGGCTCACACAGAGGCAGGAGCTCCTCCTTCTGCACAAATTCAGGGATTGAGGACACAGAGTGAAGACCCAGAGGGCCCCAGCACTGAGCTGCTTCTCTGAGGAGCTCATGGGGCAGCTCACAAATACAGAATCACAGCCCTGGGTCCCCAGAGTGCCCCCAGCTCAGCCCTGGCAGCCCTCGTGCCCCAGAGCTGCCTCAGAGGATCAGAATCCCAAGGACACTTTTGTTAATTATGCTCTGCCTGTCTCCAGAAGAGGAAGGGAACATCATCCCTGATCCTGCTGCTGGCAGGGGCACCCAGCAATGTTTTAGGGTGGTTTGAGGTGGTTTGGTTGGCAGCAAGGAGCACGAGGGCTGCTCAGGGCTTCACGTGAGCCCAACTCTGCTGAAACCATGGATTTGTGAGGCTTGGTCTTTAATCAGGCATTTCCTTGGCACCTTTTTCTTTTGCTTCTTTCTTCTGTTCTTCAGGTGCTGACAACAAACTCAGGGATCCAAAGAAGTGGGAAAAAACCCTGTAAAAATAAAACTGTTTCCCTTTCCATGCCAAAACCTGTGCCTGGTTCCACCTCTGGCTTGGGCATTTCCCACGAGCTGCAAGAGCAGGGGAAAACTCCAGTTTTTGTTTTCCAGGGCTTTTTTCCCCTTCTTTGGATCAGCTGTGTTAATCACGAGGCTCTGTGGCCACTGCAAGTCTCACCAGAGAGGGAAAGCGTCTCACACACGTCTGGAAAGGGGGAGGTTGGAGTTTTTCCTCCGCTGTGTGTCCACAGACACCTCATTTCTGAGCACCACGGGGTTTTCTGACCATGCTGGGCCTTGGGCCATTGCCTCCTTGCCTCATCCCAGGGAAGCAGGTGATGATGATGTGCTGATCCCAAGCTCCAGTGAAAAAGGCAATTATTTGTTTTGGAACAAACATGGAAAACTTGAGCTGTGCAGACTCAAAGCCCAGCGGGCAAACAACAGGAGAGCAGCAAACAGAGGGTTGTTTTTGCCAGGATTTCTTGCATAATCACTGTTTTCTCCCAGACTGGGCTTGCAGGACTTGGGTGCTGCTGTTGGACGCTTCCAAACTTCCTGATGAGCTGGGACTTGGCTGGGGCTCACCCAGGAGAGCAAATCCTGTCACTTCATCAGCTATTTTTAACAGCAGCCAAGATCTTGGCTTTTGACTTGGCCTAACGATATTTAAGAAAGAGGTGGGGGGGTGTCACTCATTACTTCAGAATTTTTGGCTTGACAAATCAGATTTTTTTCTTCTTTCTCCCCTCACACAGGCAAGGTGAGGATAATTTCCCTAACTCCCCTCCCAGTGTGAATTTACTGCAGGGTTAAATGCTCCAGTGCTTTGCACAGGGCTTTAGAAAGTCATGGAGAGAGCCAAGGGTTGGTTTTTGGGGAGTGTGCTGGGGTGGAAAGGAGGGGGTGAGACCTGGTTTGAGATTGTCACCATGCCATGGGCACCAGCCCAGCCTGGCACTGCCCATTTTAAACACGTGCTGGAGCTCAGGGTGGTCTGAGCTGTCCTGGGGCACACCAGGAACAGCCAGGCCAGGGAGGGATTGTCCTGCTCTGCTCTGGGCTGAGCTCAGCTCCAATGCTGGGGGTGCTTTGGGTGCCTCAATAAAAAACTGAGCCATTAGAGAGTGTTCAGAAGGTGGGGAAGGGTCTGGAGGAGCAGCTGAGGGCACTTGGAGTGTCCAGCTGGAGCAGAGAGTTCAGGGATCTGCAGCTCTGATCTCTGCTCCCTGGGACAGGGAAGGGCTGGAGCTGGGCCAGGGCAGCTCAGGCTGGAGCTCAGGGAAAGGTTCTTCCCTCCCCAGAGGTGCTGGCACTGCCCAGGCTCAGGTGGAGCTCAGGGAAAGGTTCTTCCCTCCCAGAGGTGCTGGCACTGCCCAGGCTCAGGCTGGAGCTCAGGAAAGGTTCTTCCCTCCCCAGAGGTGCTGGCACTGCCCAGGCTCAGGTGGAGCTCAGGAAAGGTTCTTCCCTCCCAGAGGTGCTGGCACTGCCCAGGCTCAGGCTGGAGCTCAGGGAAAGGTTCTTCCCTCCCAGAGGTGCTGGCACTGCCCAGGCTCAGGCTGGAGCTCAGGGAAAGGTTCTTCCCTCCCAGAGGTGCTGGCACTGCCCAGGCTCCCCAGGGAATGGACACGGCCCCGAGGCTGCCAGAGCTCCAGGGATGCACAGGGGGATTACTGGGGGGTCCTGGATTGTTGGGGTGTCCTGCAGTCCATGATCCTGTGGGTCCCTCTCACTCAGGATAATCTGGGATTCCATGAAGCCCCTGATGCTGTGGTGCATTCCTGCTTTTCCCCACACAAGGAGATGGTTTTCCAGCTAAAATCCAGCTTCCACTGGAATGTGGATGAGCTGAGAACACCCCAGAGCCTGACCCAGACCTGGATTGTTGGGGTGTTTGGGTTGGAGCAGGATATTCTGTGACACTGAGTGGCTCTGTGGGGTGACACTGGCACTGTCCCTGCAGCAATCAGGCCTAACAAACCCAGATGTTCTCAAGGATTCCTTTCCTCCCCTGTTGATTTCTCAAGATGTTTTCAGGAACTCAAACCCCTTGGCCTCCCTTGTTCCAGGCTCCAGAGGGGAGAGTAGAAAGCAGCTCCAGCTGGGTGCAAACACCTGCAGGGCTTCAGCTCCATTTCCATCCCTCTGCCCAACCCCTGGGCTCTCAGATATCCCTGGCAGTGCCCAAGGCCAGGTTGGACACTGGGAGGGGTCCCAGCATGGCAGGGCTGGCACTGGATGGGATTTAAGATCCCTTCCCACACAAATCACTCTGGAATTCCATGAAGCAACAGCAGTTCCTGGCCCAGGTCTCCCCATGGTGTTCCAGCTGTGCCTTTCCTCAGATATCTGCAGCTAATTGGATTCAGGAGCCTCCAAATCCAGATGCTGACTCCAGGATCTGCCTTTCAAACCCTCCTCCCCCTCATTTCCCCAGTGCTTGTTTGTCATTCAGAAAATTAAGTTTTAAAAGGTTGATTTTTGATGTAACCAAATTTTGATGGGAAAAAGGTGAATTTCCCGAGGCACTCGGGGCTCCTGGAGCTGCCCAGGCACCAAGGCTGCCCCAGGAATCTGCTGCTGCCCCAATGGGGGCACCCAACACCCACGGGGAAAGTGGCACCAAGAGAGAAACACCTTCAGCAGAAATTCCCAAATTGTTTGTCTGCAGGTAATGGGTTAAGCACAGATGGGGATTTTGGACTTGAGAGGAAATCCAGGCATTCCTGGCTTTTTCCCCCCCTCTTTTATTCTGCTCCTGTGTGCTCAGGGAAGGGTTTAGGGACAGTGAAATTTTTTTTTAATGGGACACTTCTCCTCTCTCCTATTCCCACCTCTCTACACATGATGACAGTGAAGTCCTTTGCTTCCCAGAGCTAAAAGAATTCCAATCAGAACCCTTTTTTCCACAAAAAATATTGTTTTTTAATTGCCTAATAATAATTTCTTTTGCTCCATTAAAGGCTGCTAGTGAAAGAAAAGGCCCTGGAGTATGCTTAAAATTTGAACACTTAACATAAAATATATCACTAAAAAAAGCCCAATACAACTTTTCCAAAATGGAAGAAATCTGCAATTATACCAGACCTCGTTGATACTTCTTTATTTTCTTTTATCTTTAGGGTTAAACCAATGGTGCTTTCTCCCTTCACAAGGAAAAAAAAAAAAGGAGATATATGCAAGAGGATGGTGGCTGGAAATGAGAAAATCCTTGGAGCAGCCCTGAACGGGTGGAATTCTGCTCAACTCCATTGGTTTCTTTGCTGCAAAATGTTTTTTCTTCACAAAAATATTAATTTTAACTGCCTAATAATAATTTCTTTTGCTCCATTAAAGACTGCAATGAAAGAAAAGGTCCTGGAGCACGCTTAGAATTGGAACACTTAAAATTATTTAAATTACAAAATATACCATTAAAAAAAACCAAAGCAACTTTTCTAATCTGGAAGAAATCTGCAATTATCCCAGATTTTGTATTTTTTCCTTTTTTTTTTTTTTTTTTTTATCTTTAGGATTGAACCAATGGTGCTTTAGCATTTTCCAAGGGGGAAAGAAAAAAAAAAAGTGCGAGAGGAAGGTGGCTGGAAATGAGAAATTCCTTGGAGCAGCCGTGAACGGGTGGAATTCTGCTCAGCTCCGTTGGTTTCTGAGCTGCACCAATTAGTGCTGGCTGAGGATCCTTCCCTGAGTTTCTCCTCTCTCTGATTTTTTCTTTAATTGCTGTTTCTGGCTATAATTGTGCAGAGAGGCCCATTAATATTCCCCAGTAAATCAGGGATTCACTGGAGCAGCTGCAGGGTCCTGGCCTATTAAGGAGCCCTGAAACTCCCCTTGGAAAGCTCTGCTTGGAGTTATAATTTCAATTTCCATCATTTATGCAGAGATTTTCTCTAATGGAGCATCCAGCTCAGGCTGGTTTGCTTTTTAAGGGGCGAGGGAGGGGGGGAACTTCAGCCAAAACAATTCAGCAGTTTCGAAGAACAAAGTTAGAAGGAAAAAAGTGTTCTTGTTTTCTCCAGGCTAGTAATTCCAGCCAACTTCTGTCCAAAATGTATGACCTCCCTGTGCTTCCCATGGGGGGATTTTATTCCCATTAGAGGGATCCAGATCCTACAGCTCCAACAGCAGAGTACTGGCTTCCCCCTGCCCTTGAGGATTCAGAATGGGGCCTTGAACTTGAAAATTTGGAGTTAAATCCGCTGGTAAAAAGGGGCAGGGTGGAGCATGGAAAGTGAGAACAGAGTTAAAGACATAGGGATGTCCACGGAGATTTGGGATTGGGAAAGGGGAAGAGGATGGAAACAGAGCTGGTGGGGTAGAAATGGAAAAGGGAACAGAATCAAAGATACAGGAAAATCCACAGGGATTTGGGATTGGGAAGAGCAGGGGATAGACAGGGAGGTGGTGTCGTGGAAATGGAAACTGGGAACAGAGTTATAGGGATGTTCACAGGATTTGGGAGTGGGAAGGCAGGGGATGGACATGGAACTGGTGGAGTGGGACATGGAAACTGGGAACAGAGCTGGGAAACAGAAACTGGGAAAAGATACTGAACGGCACAGGGATCTGGGATTGGGAAAGGGGAAGAGGATGGAAACAGAGCTGGTGGGGCATGACATGGTGTGCTGGTTTGAAAGAGAAAAAATAAAATACATGCAATAGCACAAAAGAAAAACCACTGACACAGTCAGAATACAGCCTGACACCCCGCTGGTCAGGGTGGAGGTAGCAGTGCAGGTGAAGTGATCTTGTTGAAGCAGTGCTCCTGTAGAAAGCCTGGCAGTGATCATGGTAGCTCTTGTCCTCTGGAAACCAGTGGGTAAGGGCAGCTGTGGTGTTCCAAATCTCAGTTTTTATCTAGGTAGGAAAGGCTTGGCTCCTCCCCTGGCTGGAGCATCTCTCAGTGGGATGATGTAATGCATCTGGGACTCAATGGCCATGAACAGGAGATATCTCCTGGAGGGAGGATGGGCTGTGGAAAGATAAAGATGATTGCCCCAGTTGATTTAAGGATGGCCCATTAGCAGAGGATATCTCCCACGGACATAAGAATCACTGCCCCACCAGGTTTCAGCACATGGTGATAGAATACACACTTTGGGCACATCTTTACATTGAACCTAGAACATGGAAATTGGGAACAGTTATAGATACAGGAATAGCCACAGGGATTTGGGATTGGGAAGGGCAGGGGATGGAAATGGAGCTGGTGGAGTAGAAATGGAAAAGGGAACAGAATCAAAGACACAGGAAAATCCACGGGGATTTGGGATTGGGAAGAGCAGGGGGTAGACAGGGAGCTGGTGGGGTGGAAATGGAAACTGGGAACAGTTATAGGGATGTTCACAGGATTTGGGAGTGGGAAATGGGCAAGGGATGGACATGGAGCTGGTGGGGTGGGAGATGTGATTCCATCCAGGATCAGCTGCACCAAGGGATGGGAAGAGGTGCACTGGGGAAAACTCATGGAGTGTGAGCATCCAGGGAAAGAGAAGGGTGAGAACAGTGCCAGGGATTTAGGGATGCTCCAGCAAGGAGAGGAGAAGCTGCAGCTTCATGGCATCATTGAGTGAGAAAATGTGTGGGATTCCCCTACAATAACCAAGGAGATCTCCAAACCCTACTCCTTTCCCTCTTTTTAGCACCATTTTCCCCCTTTTTAGGACCATTTCCACATTTTAGGACAGCTGGAGACAGGCTGGATGCCACTTCCATAATTCTGTGCTGTTCATCTGCATTTCATTTTGTTATCAGTCAATAAATCCCCATGTTCACAGTTGAGGCTTGTGAAGGAAAACACTTTGAAGTCATAAAAATAACTATGGGGGGAAAAATCATAAAATATGAAGCACTATTTGAGAATTCCACACTCAGATATTCATGTTTTCCAACAACAAATCTGCTCAGAGAGGATTTTTTTCCAAGAGATGTTGCAATCTGTATTTTTGGCATTCAAAAAAAGTGTTCCAGGAACAAAGTCCTTGTGAGTTCTAGCCAGTTTTACCCTCAGATTATAAATGGAAAATGGAGAACTGTGGATGGGGAGAGGTCCATGAGCCCAGAATTCCTGCTGATATCCCAGTAAAACCAGTTTCAATGGAATAAAACACCCCAGTAGAGGTGAGTGCTGCCTCTTATCTCCCATCAAATGCTAAATGTTCTCTTTCAAATCTTTCATTCCTTTCCAAATCCATTCCCTGCTCCTACTTCACTTGGGGAGAAGTGGGAATTCTCACTGATCAGGGAGGAAATTGCTTTCCCTTTTGTTAGGAATGCAATTTATCCCCCCTTCCCTTAATTACAAGTGCAGGAGGATCCATTTGCCTCGTTAAATATTTATTGTTCCAGCCTAGGTAGGAAGGAGCACAGCCCTGGCAGTGCAGCCTTGGAAATCCATCCCTGTTTTCCAGAGGAATAATTTCATCTCAGATCACTTTCCCCATTCAACCTGCAGCACAAATCCACTGGGGTTTTATAAACTTTTACTGCTACTGGCTTTGGGGCTGCAAAAACCTGGAATTTCAGCCTCTTGGCTTGGAGATCAAGAGTGAAACCTAAATGGGGAAGATCCCCGTGCAGGGCTGGGATTTATTTTGTGGGGTTATCTATAAATCAAGGACGATTTAATGTCCATCCCGCTCATTCCCGTCTGGAGTTTGTGGTGGAGCCATCCAGAATTTGAGTCATGTGTGAAATATTTCTGTCCATCTGCTCCAACAGGAGAAGAACAACTCTTCCAAGAGCTGCTTTTGTCCATAATAAATCTCCAAGGAAAGCCCAGCAGATGTGGAGGGTGGGTGCTCCCCCCAGACCTTCAGCCACGTCCTGCATTGTTCACCCAGGACCTCGGCTCCGAGGAAGATTCCCAGAATTCTTGGATTGCTTCGTCTTGAAGCAACTGAGAAAACATCTTGGGTTGTTTGACCCGGCTGGGTTGTGAAAATAAATATTTGGAGGAAGGAATTTCTGTGGGATATTTCCCAAATCCAAAGGCTCGTGTGTTGCTCTGGCTCACGAGGGGACAGGTCCGTGTCATGTCCATGGCAGGGGGACCTGGGGACAGGAGCACTGGTGGCTTTTCCAGCAATTTCTGCTCCTCAAGAGGAGCTCCAGGGGCAGAGAGACGGGTGTCACCCATGGAAAGAATTTCTCCCATTTGAGAATGAGAAGGAGGGAATTTCATGGATAAAGTCCCAACTGCTGCTGCAGAGCTCACAGCGATGTGGCCTCACAAAAACAACATTTCTGTGGGGCTGGGGTGGGTTCAGAACCAGGGCCTGAAGCTCTGCATGGCCACTCTGAGGGCTCTCTGCTGCAGAAAGGGATCTTCCCCAGGGTCATTCCCAATTCCCTCTCCTCATCCCTGGCAGGGGCAGTTGATTGTCAATAAAGTGTCAGGATTCTGCACATGGCAGGGATCCACGGTTGGATCCTCCTTGTCAGAGGAGACCAGGAACAAACAGCACTGAGGGAGGAGGAGAAGGAGAAGGAGAAGGAGAAGGAGAAGGAGAAGGAGAAGGAGAAGGAGAAGGAGAAGGAGAAGGAGAAGGAGAAGGAGAAGGAGAAGGAGAAGATGAAAGTGAGGAAGAGGAAGAGGAAGAGGGAGGAGCATCTGGAGGCACCAGAAAGGTTGGATTTTTGTCCTGATGGATTCTGTGTGTCCAGAGTGAAATGCTCCATCATGCTGGGTCTGTGGGTAAGAGAATGGAAGGATGGGAGGTGAACAACAGAAAATATCCTCCTTGGGAATGATGCTCTGGGCTGGGCAGGCACAGGGATGGGATCTGGGAAATGCAGGAATAGGGAACACATCTGCTCCTTCCCTGCATGGCACGAGACAGGACCAGCAGGAATAACCACACAGAGCTCAGGTTTGGCTGCCTCAGAGCAAACCTGGGCCTTCCCTCAGTCCCTGTTCCAGCCCGGGCAGAGTGGACGGGCAGCAGGACAAGAACTGCACACGTCAGAAATGAAAATCCTCTCTGGAATGAAAAGTGGTCTCACTGATCCTCTGTTTCTGCTGGCAGTGAGTGGAGAACTGTCTTGTGCTGCAATACAGGATGTGACCAGAAATGTGAATTCTGTCCCATCTACTGCAGCCGGGTGGGGCAGTGACTCTGATCTCCTGGCACATATTATCTGCTAATGGGCCATCTTTAAACCAGCTGGGGCAATCATCTTTATCTTTCCCACAGGCCATCCTCCCTCCAGGAGATATCTCCTGTTAATGGTCAGTGAGTCCCAGGGCATGGCTGATAAAATTACATCATCCCACTGGGAGATGCTCCACCCAGGGGGAGGAGCCAAACATTTCCTACCCAGATAAAAACTGAGATTTTGGACAGCAAGGAACCTTCTTTCCACTGGATTCCAGAGGAAAACCAGACCTTTCCCTGGAGCTTCAGAGGAAACTGCACCATCTACAGGAGCACTGCTCCAGCTGAACCACATCTGCCCCTGCAGGAGGATGCAGCCACCATTGAATGGGACTGCTGCCAGCACCCTGACTGACTGACGGGTGTCAGCTTGGATTCTGACTCTGGCAGTGTTTGGGATTGTTCTCTGTAATACTGTATTTCTATTTTAATTTTCCTAGTAAAGAACTGTTATTCGTAATTTCCATATCTTTTCTTACGAGCCACTTAATCTCAAAATTATAATAATTTGGAGGGAGAGGGTTTTACATTCTTCATTTCAAAGAGAAGCTCCTGCCTTTACTGGCAGACACCTATCCTTCAAACCAGGACAAGAACCCTTACAAAACCTGGGAAATCCTAAAAAAACCCTGACAAACTTTTACAAACCCCTACAGACCCTGATAAACCCTGACAAACCCCTACAGACCCTGACAAACCCCTACAAGCCCCAAACTCTTCTCCATAAATGAACATGGGATACTCTCCTGGGGTCACCTTTATGCTTGGCAGGTGTAAGAGCCAGGAAAAGGCAAAGGAAACCCCTGGGCTCCTGACAGCCCTGGGTTTAGGTTTTCCAAGGTTTCCTTTCCAAACCCACGCTCTGCAAGCAACACTCAGGTTTGTTCCATCAATCTCCCAACACCTGGGAGCGAGCTGGGCTCATGCTGGAACCCACAAACCTGAGATTTTTGGGATTTTTGAGCTTTCTGTGCTTTCTGTCACTGACCCCCAGGAGAACAATGCTTTTGACCCGAGATCTTGGAAAAGGTTCCAAATTTGAGTGATGGAGTTAAAATCACATGTGTGTTGTTAAATAGAAGTGTGTGATTTCACATGGTGAAGGGTTTGGAATTTGGGGTTTTTAGAAAATAGTAATAGGTGTGGGACAAGATGGAGAATTTTGGGTGGTGCCTCTTTCTGTCTTCTTTCTTCTTCCTGATTTCAGGTAGCTTTTGGTTGGACAGTTGGTGCTGCACTGTGGTCACAGGAGTTTGGTTATTGGGTGCAAAGTATAAATAATATAGATGTTAATTCTCTATTGGGTTGTTTAGCTTTAAAAGACCTTGTACCCAGCTGGATTGAGCTCCATTTTCCTCACTTTTAGCTGGTAGCTGGAAGTGTTGCAGAACTCTCTGTACTTTAGATAAGATTTAATAAACAACCAAGCCCAAACACGAGAAAATTCATCTCCTTTATGTTTTTAATCCTGACTGACTGAAGACAGAAGAAAATGAAGACAGGGCACGAATTAAGTGGTGCAGATACTACCTTTACAGGACTAGGTGGTTGAATTTGCAATTCCAGGTGGAATACGGGAGAATCAGGAACTGTTTCCTCACCCACATGAAGCCAGAGCATGGTTTCTGTTGATGCCACATTTACTGGGGGGGTTGTTGTCCCTGTGTCTGCCCAAACTGTGTTTCTGGTTTAAATTTTTTTTAGGGTTTAAAACTGGACTACAAACGTGCTCTTGGCTCTGCTGTCTACCAGTTTTATCCTGAAATTAGAAATAGGAAACTGAGGCCCAGGGATGGGGAGTGTCCCATGGTCCATGAGCCCAGATTTCCCACTGATATCCCAGTACAACCAGTTTAAATGGAATGAAACTCCCCAGTAGAGGTGAGTGCTGCCTTTTATCTCCCATCAGATGCTAAATGTTCTCTTTCAAATCCATTCCTCTCCAAACCCATCCCCTGCTCCAATTTGATCATGTTTGAGCACATGGAGCCTTCTTTGGCCCAGGGTCACTGGAGAGCCTTGGAATTGTTCTCCCAGCCTGATCTGGGATGTCTGGGAAAAGAGAAAGAGTGAGTTGAGCTTTCTGTGTCTGTTTAAGGAAACAAACCAAATAATCCTGTCTGGATTGTTGTGCTGTTTGCCTCTGGATAGGCAGGAATTCAGCTTGGCATGGGGAGGGCTTTGTACTCATGGAATGGTTTGGGTTGGAAGGGACCTTAAATCCCACCCAGTGCCACCCTCAGGGACACCTCCCACTGTCCCAATGTCCAGCCTGGGCTTGGGCACTGCCAGGGATCCAGGGCAGCCACAGCTGCTCTGGGAATCCATCCCAGGGAACAATTCCTGCCCAGGATCCCCCCAGCCCTGCCCTCTGGCAGTGGGAGCCATTCCCTGTGTCCTGTCCCTCCTGCCTTGTCCCCAGTCCCTCTGCAGCTCTCCTGGAGCCCTCCAGGCCCTGCCAGGGGCTCTGAGCTCTGCCTGGAGCTTCTCCTCTCCAGGTGTCACCCCCAGCTCTCCCAGCCCTGCAGCAGCTCCAGGTCCTTCCTGAGCTGGGAACACCCCAAGGTGGGAGCAGGATCTGACTTGGATTGCTGGGGAAGGGGAGGAGGAGGAGGCTGGAAAGGGTCTCTGGGAGCTCTGGAAACCCAAACTCTGCTCCCAGCCCTGGAGCAGCTCTGTGGCCTCTTCTGGACTCTCTCCATCATCTCCAGCTCCTCCTGATGTTGGTGGCAGGGCTGAGCTCTGCAGGTGAGGTTCCACCTGAGAGGGGCAGAGGGGGGATTCTGTCTCTCATCCTGCTGCCCACGCTGGGGGAGGAGCTCAGGGCAGGAGCAGAATTTCCTGCTGGTTCTCCAGCCTGTCCTGAGAAACCATGAGGGGTTTGCTTGGGTCTTTTGGCATCTGATTTTTTTGTTTGTGTGCTTGTTTGTTTGTTTTGTTGTTTTTATAATGGGCATTTTTTCCCTGGTTTGGGGATGGGGGAACCCAGCAGAGCATCGAGGCCTCCTCAATCCCTGTCCTCTCCTCCTGACCTGACAGATCCAAACACAGCACAAGGAAGCCCAGGGTTTTTTGGGAGCACAGCTGGTTTTTTGGGAGCACAGCTTTTTTTGGGAGCACAGCTGTTGGCACACACACTGCAAACACACATCAAAGGCTGGCGAGGCCTCTGTGCCTCTTGAAACCTGCCCCTGCTTCCTCCTCCCTGGCCAGGTGACAATTTCCCCCCAGGACCTGTTGCTGGGTGAAACAGCAAGATTTTATCAGCTCCCACTGCGCTTCCCAGGCGTGGCAGGCACAGCTGCCTTGGCTCTGCAGCTCCCAGAACACTTTCTAAGCACTCCTAATTTAATTTTCCGACAGTTGTTATCTCTCATCTGCAAACACCTCCCGTCTGACACTCCATATCCTGCGGGTGGGGGAGCAGCAGTGAGATCAGCAGTGCTAAAGTGGAAGTTTCCTGCTGGAGCTGCAAATAAAGCTGCCTCCACAGCCAGGGCTGCTGTCCTGATGTGACTCCAGATCCTGAATCCTTCTGGCAACTTGGGAAGCTGCTCAAATGAGATATTCCTCCTCCAGGTGACTCTTTCCAGCTGTGCTATCCCAGTCCTTGCTGCCTCCAGCATTGCTGCTTTTCCCCGTGGTTGGCAGCAGTCAGATGAGTCCTTTCACACCTTCAACATCCCTGGAAGTGTCCAAGGCCAGGCTGGATGGGGCTTGGAGCTGCCTGGGATAGTGCAAAGTGCTCCTGCCCATGGCTGAGGGGAGGCTGATGGGATTTAAGGTCTCTTCCAACCCAAACCATTCCAGAATTCTGGAATTCACGGGGCTGTTTTCAGCTCACACTGCTGGAATGTGCTGCAGGCCTGTGAGGAGGGGCTGAGGGAGCCAGGAAGGGTCTGAGGGAGCTGGGAAGGGGCTCAGGCTGGAGAAAAGGAGGCTCAGGGCCCTTGTGGCTCTGCACAACTCCCTGCCAGGAGGGGACAGCCCCAGGTCGGGCTCTGGGAACAGGGAGCAGGGACAGGAGCAGAGGGAACGGCTCAGGCTGGGCCAGGGGAGGCTCAGGGTGGATTTTGGGAAAAATTCCTCATGGAGAATGGCCAGCCCTGGCAGAAATGCCCAGGGCAGTGGTGGAGTGTCCATCCCTGGAGGGATTTGTGGCACTGGGGACATGGTCACTGCTGGCCTTGGCAGGGCTGGGTTAGAGGTTGGACTCGATGATCTCAGAGGGCTTTCCAACCTATTTTATAATTCCACAAAGACATCAGAATCTGGCCCTTCTGTCCCATGTCCAGTGTCCAGCAGGGCTCTGTGACCCCTCCTAAAGCCACCTTGGGTGCCTGAGGGCTCCAGGGCATTTTATCCTTGGAAACATCCAGTGCCACCCCTCCCATCAGATGAGATCAGCCACTTCTTGCCTCCTGTGAAAATACCCTGCTGGGTCCATTCCTGCTGCCATCCTGCCTCCCAAAATTGGCATGACACCCCTGGACATGAGACAAAGTAAAGTCACATCTGTCCATACATCAGCAGACAAAACAGCTGGATTCACACTCAGGAACATCTGCTGACCGTGTCTTATAGGAATATCATCCAGGAGTGATGATTTGACTGGAATCAGAGATAATGTGTTTAAAGGCTTGTAAAATCCGACCTGAATTGCTTTTGGATTGTTATTACTGCCAGTGCATTGAAGCTGGGAGCTGCTGACACCAAAACATAAGTCCCATAATTAGTAACAAACAGCAGCGTGGTGGGGTTTGTTTTATTACCTCATAATTTGAACCAGAAACTGCTGGTGGTGTCTTCTGGATAAAAAAACAATGCTGTGCTCCAGACAGATTTAGAGGAACACTCTGGATTTGATGGAAATGAAGGAACAGGCTCCAAGGCCTGGAGTTTGTTGATTTCTCTGCTGCTGTTATTTCCAGTTAAAGTGTCATCTCGCTTGGATCTTCCATCCAAACTTCTTTGGGAATGTGTGAACCTCAGTCCCCCCAGGATCTGTCTCGCACAGTGTGTTCCATGTCGGGAAACAAAGCCCAGGCTGCCTCTCAGCTTTGCCTCAGGCAGCTGCTGCCAGCAGGGACCTCACAGGATCACAGAATCCCTGAGTCAGCTGGGCTGGAAAAGCCCTTTGGGATCCTCACATCCAGTCTGTGCTCTGACACCTCCTTGTCCCCAGCCCAGAGCTCTCAGTGCCACGTCCAGGAATTGCATGGACGCCTCCAGGGATGGGGATCCAAACCCCCCTGGGCAGTTCCAAGCCCTGCCCACCCTTTCCATGGGGAAATTCCTGCTGTGCCCACCCTGAGCCTCCCCTGCCCAGCCTGAGCCGTTCTCTCTGCTCCTGTCCCTGTTCCTGTTCCCAGAGCCCGACCTGGGGCTGTCCCCTCCTGGCAGGGAGTTGTGCAGAGCCACAAGGGCCCTGAGCCTCCTTTTCTCCATCTGAGCCCCTTCCCAGCTCCCTCAGCCCCTCCTGGGGCTCAGCCCCTTCCCAGCTCCATCCCCTGCCCTGGATCTTCTCCAGCCCCTCCAGGTCCTTCTTGTTCTGAGGGACCCAAACTGAGCCCAGCACTGGAGATTCTGGGCTTGGCAGTGCTGGCTTAACAGCTGGACTCGATGATCTCAGAGGGATTTTCTGACTTTAATGACTTTATTATTCCAACCAGGGACACAAAGGGGTTGTGCAGATGGATTTGGGATTTGGGCTTGGAGGGGCTCCTCAGGGAATGTTGTCCCTGGGGTCACAGACCTTCTGCCAGGAGGATTTGGCTCTGCAGGACGAGGCATCTGCAACCCAACAACCCCTGCTGGGAGGTACCAGGGGACAGAGGATTGGGCAAAATCCATTTCTTTTTATTCCAGAAATGGTCATTGCCATCACTCCACGCTGGAAAGGTTTAACAATATCAACCTCCCTGCTGTATCCACAAAAAAAAACAACCCACAAATGCTGCCAGGGCTGGTCTGGAAGCCATGGCCTGGCTTCACACCTCGGTTTTCCCTCTTGGCTGGCCCCAGTTGCTCCCCCAGCCCCCCCCCTCCAGCTCCTTAGGGGTTTTTCAAGGCGCTCCTTGGGGTAGGAACAGATTTCCTGGAAATGTTCCAGTCTTTGTGGCTGTGGGCACAAATGGGGCCCTGCAGATGTCCATGTGCAAGGAAAACCCTTCCAGCTGCTGCCAGGACACCCCTGCTCCAAGGCCTGGGCTGACTGAAGGTGGGATAGCAGGGGACACAACCCAAAGGGAAACCTTCAAGTTTTCCCTCTGCAGGTTTTTCCCTGCCATTGCTGGCAGCCCCCAGCACACAAGCCACCATCCCTGCCTCCATCTGGCCTGGAAACGGCTCCTTCGAGCCCAGAATCCTGGGACTGGCTGCCAAGCCCCTGCAGGGCCAGCTGGTCCTGCTGGGCTGAGCTGCTGGAGCAGAGGAGAGGATGGAGCATCCCTGCCCTGAGCCTTCATCCCTGCCTGAGCCTTCATCCCTGCCCTGAGCCTTCATCCCTGCCTGAGCCTTCATCCCTGCCCTGAGCTGTCCATCCCTGCCCTGGAGAGTCCATCCTGAGGGAAGGGAAGGGAAGGGAAGGGAAGGGAAGGGAAGGGAAGGGAAGGGAAGGGAAGGAAGGAAGGGAAGGAAGGGAAGGGAAGGGAAGGAAGGGAAGGAAGGAAGGGAAGGGAAGGGAAGGGAAGGGAAGGGAAGGGAAGGGAAGGGAAGGGAAGGGAAGGAAGGAAGGGAAGGGAAGGAAGGGAAGGGAAGGGAAGGGAAGGGAAGGGAAGGGAAGGGAAGGAAGGGAAGGGAAGGGAAGGGAAGGGAAGGGAAGGGAAGGGAAGGGAAGGGAAGGGAAGGGAAGGGAAGGGAAGGGAAGGGAAGGGAAGGAAGGGAAGGGAAGGGAAGGGAAGGGAAGGGAAGGGAAGGGAAGGGAAGGGAAGGGAAGGGAAGGAAGGGAAGGAAGGGAAGGGAAGGGAAGGAAGGAAGGGAAGGGAAGGGAAGGGAAGGGAAGGGAAGGGAAGGGAATGCCCATGTGTTTGCCATTAGGCAGCCCAGCCTTTCCAGGGCTGGATCCACAGATCCCAGGGAAGCAGAGCTGCCAAGAGCATCACCAGGAATGAGTTCAGCCCCCTCTGGCAGCCAAGTCTGGCTGGCTCAGGAGGGTTCCTTGGCTCTGCAGCTCTGTGCTGGTGGTTTGAAGGAGCTGAGCAGCTCTGCAGGGAGCTGATGTGCTGCTGGCTCCCAGCCTTCACTGGGGGGGTTGGAAACTCCCAGGATGGGCCCCTCAGGAGAGATTCTGGGAATTTTATTTGCAAGAAACCCATCTTTGGTGCTCATTGCTCAGGATTAAACTTCTCTTTTCTGGGAGCTGAGCTTAAGGGTTTTATTTACTGAGGGAAAAGGCACCTTCTATGGAAATAATGTTTTCTGCTGGGAAGATAAGAAGTGATTTCAGGTCAGGAAAGTGTTTAGGTGGAAAATTCCTCCCCTGTTGGAAAGGTTCCCCTGATCTCCCTGGAGACTGGGGCGAGTGGGGAAGGGAAAAGGAGCAGCAGAGGTTTTAACCCAGCTCTAAAAGCAGCTCCCAAAGCAGAGCAGCTCTCTCCCCTTCGCCCCAGGGGCTTCATGGAAACCCGGATTGCTCCAGAGCAGCAGATTGCACGTGGGAAGAGCAGGATGGGGAGAGGAAGATAAATGTGGAGATGGACTGTGGGGAGACACAGCGAGCTGTCAGTTCCTCTTCTGGCAAAGCAGCTCTGTGCTCCCTTCCCTGTCCTTTCCACGGGGGAATTTGGCCCAGGTGACTGAAATGAGGGTGCCTGTGGCACATGACAGAGCAAAATCACCTTTATAGGGACCCTGTGTTGTTTTCTGCCACACCTGCTATTCCAGGGCTGCTGACAGGGAATGGGGAGGTGAACAAAGTCCCTCAAATCCATGGTTTGTTCCCATTTTCTGTGCAGGAGCAGAGTCTGCTGCAGAGCTCTGAGAACAGGGAGGAGCCATTCCCATCCCACTGCTCCTTCCCACTGACCTGGGGAGAACTGACCTGAGGATTTTTAGAGAGAATTGCCCTGGTTTGGGGCATGAAGGTTCTCCAGTGCCTCCTCCCACAGGAGCAGGACTGTCCCCATCCCTAGAGGGTGCCTGACACCTCCAGCCAGGAGCCTCTCACCTCTGAGACCCCAAAGCTTTTCCTCACCACTGAATAGCACTGGAGGTTCCAGAACTGCTCAGAATTGCCTGAGGAAGAATTGGTGTGGTTTGGCTTGTTTGTGGACAATTTTTGGCCTTGTTGGTCCTGTCCTGAGAGCCATCTGCACAGTGGCTGGGACAGCCTGGCTGTCACCCTCACCACAGAGCTGCTGAGCTGCCCAGGGGAGCAGCAGAGCCAGGGAGAAACCTCTGGAGAGCTCAGGTGAGGGAGTCTTCGGGTTACTTTGTGTCGGGATGGACCAGTCACGGGACAAAACTCAAAACCTCCACGTAGGCTAAATGTTATAGTTGCAGTTAATTATAAAAGAGCCTGCTAAGGACTGCCCGGCACAGCCCCAGAGCAGGGCAAGAGAGATAAAAAGGAGAGAGAGAGAGGGAGGAGGAGATGCAAGAGAAGAGGAGAGAGATATGTTAGAGGTAAAGGGAGCAAGGGGGTGGTAGAGAGAGAGAGGGAGAGAAGGAAGTGGTATTAAAGTTAAGAGGAGCAAGGGGGGGAAGGAGAGAGAGAAGAAGTAAGGGGAGTAAGAAGAGAGAGGAGCAAGGGAGAGAGAAAGAAGAGAGTGATTTCCTGTTTGCAATACAATAAATCTTCTTCTATGATGAATATTCTAATTTCCACTAACCAATGTACTACAAGATACAAATTCTGTAGCATTTACATACAGCCTATAGGAATCATGATATTAGCATAGTGTGTTACATTTTAAACTCTAAGATCTAATCTTTGGACCCTAGCAAGTCTTTCTGTGCCCTTTGGAGTTGCTCTCTGGCAGAGGGCATGGTTCTATCAAGAGGGGATTACCTCCAGGGGCCATCCTATTGTTTCATGGTAATTCAGTAACTAAGCTTTCCTGCCACATCCTCCCTCTCCCCAACACTTCCCCAACACTCAGGAGAATGGACATGGATGAAAAGAAGATTTCCTGGAGCAACCCCATGGCCTGGAAGGCAGGAGGAGGCCTGGGAAGGACATGGTGGCCCTGAGAAGAGCCATGGCACTGCCAACACAAACAGCTGGGCCTCAGCAAGTTCATCCCAGAGGTGGAGCACAGCATCCCCTCCCCATGTCCTGCCAGCTCCTGGAAATGCTCCAAATCAGGGCCCTGTTTGTGCCTTTTCCAGAGATGTTTCTCACTGCTCCAGGTGTTTCCAGCACATTCCTTTTGCAGGCACTCACATTCCTTGGGGTTGTTTTTCAATTCTCCCAAGGGACACTCACGGAATTGGGAACTGGGACACTTGGTGTGTCATGGAGCACTTTCCACCTGTCCACAGAAGGTGTCAGGAGACCTCCAGGCTGCTCCTTCCCCAGCAGTGTCCGTGGTCAATCCCTGCCCTGGACACTGGGATTGCTGGAATTCCAGTTCCTATTCCAACCAGTTCCCCCAGGCTCTGCTTAACATCCAGGACTGGGTGTCCTCCACACTGGGCCTTCAAAACAGTGGGGGCAATCAGATTTCTTTGGGAATGTGAAAGGAAGGATATTTGGGGTATAATGGATTCCTGCATGTCTGAGAGCTCCAGAAGATGTGGTGGGACAGAATATTTTAGGGGAATGTCTTGGGCTGCAATACAGGACGTGGCCAGAAATGTGAATTCTGTCCCCATCTGCTGCAGCCGTATGGGGCAGTGACCCTGATCTCCTGGCACATATTATCTGCTAATGGGCCATCTTTAAACCAGCTGGGGCAGTCGTCTTTATCTTTCCACAGCCCATACTACCTCCAGAAGATATCTCCTGTTAATGGCCATTGTTAAAAACCAGCTGGGGCAATCATCTTTATCTTTCCACAGCCCATCCTCCCTCCAGGAGATATCTCCTGTTCATGGCCATTGTTAAAAACTGGGTGTGGCAGTGATACCTATTGCTGTGGGAATATCTCCTGTTAATGGGCCATTGTTAAAAACCAGCTGGGGCAATCATCTTTATCTTTCCACAGCCCATCCTCCCTCCAGGAGATATCTCCTGTTAATGGTCATTGTTAAAAACTGGGTGTGGCAGTGATTCCTATTGCTGTGGGAGATATCTCCTGTTAATGGACCATTGTTAAAAACTGGGTGTGGCAGTGATCCTTATCTCTGTGGGAATATCTCCTGTTCATGGCCATTGAGTCCCAGGGCATGACTGATAAAATTACATCATCCCACTGGGAGATGCTCCACCCAGGGGGAGGAGCCAAACATTTCCTACCCAGATAAAAACTGAGATTTTGGACACCAAGGCACCTTCTTTCCACTGGATTCCAGAGGAAAACCAGACCTTCCACATCATCCCTGGAGCTTCAGAGGAAAACTGCACCTTCTACAGGAGCACTGCTCCAGCTGAACCACATCTGCCACTGCAGGAGGATGCAGCCACCATTGAATGGGACTGCTGCCAACACCCTGACTGACTGACGGGTGTCAGCTTGGATTCTGACTCTGGCAATGCTTTGGGATTGTTCTTTGTAATACTGTATTTCTATTTTAATTTTCCTAGTAAAGAACTGTTATTCCTACTTCCCATATCTTTGCCTGAGACCTCCTTAATTTCAAAATTATAATAATTTGGAGTGAGGGGTTTTACATTCTCCATTTCAACGAGAAGCTTCTGCCTTTATTGGCAGACACCTGTCCTCCATACCAGGACAGGGAAGTTCTGGTGTGTTCCAGCCTCTTCCTGGCTCAGATCATTCAAAATCACATCAAGGTTGGAAAAGACATTCCAAGATTATAAAGTCCAGCCCTTGAATCCCACTAAACCATGGCATGAAGTGTCTGCTCAGGTTTTGAACACTTCCAGGGATGGTGACTCCACTTTTTCCCTGGATAAAGGAACTGTCAGTCCCAAAACAATGTGGGAGCTGTGCCACCAAATCCCCCTTCTCTGCCCGATTTCTTCACCCTCAGGAGGAGAGAGGGGCCAAGAATAGCTCAAAGAAGAGAATTCTCAGGATAAAATGGGAAAGTGAAGGAAAAAACAGGTTCTGCATGGTTCAGAATGGTCTCCTGTGATTCCCAGAACTTGGATTCCAGAGGCTCCATGAACCTGGTGAAGCTGAGCCTGCATCCCACAGGCACTGGAGAGAGAAACTTCCCTGACTCCAGGGCCAGCTCTCCAAACTTTTCATTGCCTGGAAAGGCTTGGGACATTTTGGAGTGGAGAAAAGGCCACCAAAGCCCACAATGTGTGGGACCACCCCTTCCTACAGCTCCCACCACGGCATCCCAAAGGAAAAGCAGGAAAACAACGAGGTAAAGGTGGCACCTGCAGCAGAGAAAGGTAATATTTCCTTTTTTTTTTTTTTTACAAATCATTTCCCCAGTCCATCCTCCTGGCAGATGAGGAGATGACTTTTATTGTCCCGCTGTGACAGTGCCTTGACAGCTCTGCTGAGAGAGGATGGAAGGGAGGCAGGGGTGACTCACAAACATCTTTAGATTAAATAGCATTGAGAGAAAAAATTGTTTTTCTAGATTTTCCACTGCCCATGGCCAAACTCCGAGCTGTGGTTAAAATCCAACCTTTATTTTCCACATCTATAATTTGATTTAATAGAAAACTTTATTTCTTTCCCTCAAACATCACCTCTTTCATTATCTCTTCCTCAATAAAGCACTCCTTGGTGAAATTTCAGGATAATTATTGGCTGCTTTATTCCTTCTAAGCACTGCTCAATCACAGGAGTCACACAATCAGTGACAAACACATCCTTAAGGATGGAAGGAGCTTTATTTAAAGCTAGGATATGATTCACACTCCATTTTTATATTCCAAGTGCCTCAGAACATGGAAATATATGGGGAACAAAGATCCTGCAGCCAGATTTCCTCAGAAGCAAAAGGGCAAAATACTGAAATTATTTTGATTTCAACTTGAGATAGACCATAGGAAAGACTGGCAGGTTGTCTTGGTGCCATCAGGATGGACAGTCCAGCCACAGGAGTTCTCCTGAGGGATTCAGGGTGTTCCTGGAACAGCTCAGGGATTCAGGGGTTCCTGGGAAGGGGAACAGCTCAGCTGTGACCACATCCTCACTCCTTTGCCAGTGTCCACATTTGCAAATAAGCTCCAGCAATCCTTCCTGCCCACTTGATCATTTTTCAAAATCAGATTATGATCCATCTCATCCTCACTTACAAATGCCGAGCAGGAATATTGGATCTGGGTACTGCTGCTCTGGGGCTGATGCTCAGAGCTCCAGGAGGTTCCTTCTGGGGCTGGGCCTTGTGATTTGCTTCACTGAGACTGTGCCTTTGGAAAAGGGAAAGAGTCGTGGATTCAAAGAATGGTTTGGGTTGGAAGGGACTTGAAATCCCCTCCAGTGCCACCCCTGCCATGGCAGGGACACCTCCCACTGTCCCAGCTGCTCCCAGTGTCCAGCCTGGCCTTGGGCACTGCCAGGGCTCCAGGGGCAGCCACAGCTGCTCTGGCAATTCCATCCCAGCCCTGCCCACCCTGCCAGGGAACAATTCCTGCCCAAGATCCCAGAGTAGAGCACAAGGAGCTTGGAATGGTCCCTGCAGGGAGGGACACAGCCCCAGCCTGAGGGGGATGCAGCATCCCCGGGGCTCCAGGGATTTAACTCTGCTGTGCAGGATTTAATGGCCAGAGAGGGAAAGGTCTGTCAGAAGTGATTTATTTGGGGTCGTCCTGCACTCAGTGGGTTACAGATTGTGCGGGTGTTGCCTTTAGGAGCTGGAACAGAGATCACACAGAGTTAAGGGAAATAAAAGGGTATTTATTGAAAGGCCTTCAAAGGCCACACCCTGGCAGCAACAGTGGCACAGCGTAGGCCCCTGCCCTGCCTGAGTGGCTCCAAGATGGAAGTAAAAGAGGGCTTGGTCACATGATTTCACATTTTTATAGACTTCAGTCCATTTACATACAGGAGTCAACCACCCAATTAATAGTCTCAAATTGTAAGGTGTCCTCCTCCTCTTCTCCTGGCTGGCCTGCCCTCCTCTTCTCACGTTGTTTATAGTTTGGGCCTGGAATCTGAAGAAACTGTCCTTGAGTCCATAGCTGGTATCGGACTATTTTGCCTTTACCACCCTAAAGCACAACGGAAAGCACACCCAAGCAGAACAGAAAACTCGGATCTTAAGGCATCACAGGAAACACCTGGAAAAGTCCAGGACAGCACAAACAGGAGGGGACCCGCCTGTCCTGGGCCTGCTGCAGCCCTGGTGTGGCCCGAGCACGCTCCAGGCACCGCTGCCCGTGGGTGTGGGTGTGCTCAGGGTGCTCCTTCCCAGGCGGGGGATGCTCCCGCTGGCTGAACCGGACCAGCCCCCGCGGTGGCCGGAGGGATGGAATGTGACCACGGCCACATCCAGGCTGCAGAGCCAGAGCTGCTCGTTTATTTTTGATACCCCTGTGACATCCAGAGGGCCGGGCTGTGAGAATGGGGGAGGCTGCCTGAGCAGCTGCTGTCCCCGGGGAGCCGCGGGGACAGGAGCCGGGAACCCCGAGCACAGAGGAGACTCTTCCAGCAGATTCCTTTCCCTGCTCCGAAACATTCACCTTCTCCTCAGCCCTTATCTCCTGGGATGTAGAAAATGTTACTCCGCCTAAAATTTATCCCTGGGATTCCATCCCATAATTACTGAATGCCTGGCAACCAGACCCCCTCTCACTTATCAAAAACCCTGTTATCTTTCTGGATTTCTATTGGCTCTTAAAGTCAACAAGTTATTGGTCCTTTTTTACCTAAAATTTTAAGATAATTAGTTAGTTTAAAAGCTGTAGTTTTTATTGGTAGAAAATTCAATCCTCTGTAAACCTATAAAAAGTCCTTTGTTATCTGATGTAACCAGACTGTTGTAGGACTCTCCCTTCGGGGAAATAAAGTTATCTCCAGAACCAGTGCTACTCAGCCTCAACCTTTCTGTACTTTGCTAGTGGGTAGCTGTAAGCCCAACAGCCAGAGTCCAGAGAAATCTGGACTTGGAGCTGCTGGGCCTGAGGTTGGAAAGCTCCAACCTTAAAAACAGCTACACTGGGAAAAAAAAAAAAAAAAAGTATTTCTGCTCCTTTCACAGCGCCGGCAGCCGCTCCCTCGCCCCACAGTCCCTGCTCGCCGTCAGCTGAGCCTCACTCATGCAGCCCCAGATGGCTCAGCGTGGGTGGGGAGGCACCCCCAGCACCCCCAGAGCCCTGCCCGGGGCTGCAGCAGGAGGGGATGGAGGCTGGGGCGCCGACAGTGTCACCCTGCTGCTGTCACTCACTCCTGCAGCCGCCGGTGGCCTCGGGCATCCCCCGGGCTGGGCCCCGGCGGAGGTTTGGGGGCTTCGGTGGCGGCTCACACAAATCTGTGTTTGCAGGGCTTGAAGCAATTTGGCAGAGAGTTCTCCTCCCACGAAATCCGGGAGGAAAAGCGATGTGGCACCGAGGGAGAGGGGCAAAGCTGGCACCAGCAGCAGCCGGGTCACCCCAGGAGGGACCCCGGGCACCTGTGCAGGGGGGGCAGGGGTGGGAGCTCGGGGCACCCCTGCCAGGGGAGAACCAACGCTCAGCTCTCCTCGATTTTCAGCTTTTTGCACCAGAAGCAACAAAATGAAGTAAATCATTCAGCGCTTTGGTGCCTGAGCCCTTAAATCCTGCAAATCCCGGCAGCAGGAGCAGCGGCTGCAGTGGCACCAAGGTCCCCCGGGAGGGCACAGCCCGGAGCTTCCCCTCCCCAGAGCCCTGGTGAGGATGTCAGGGCACAAAGGGACGTTTGTTGACACAAATGCCCAGGGATCAATCTGCATTCCTGCCCCACCTCACTGCCTTTGCCTCCAAATCCTTCTGCACATCGAGGGTCGCTGCTTTGTGCTGGGAAATGTCCCGGCCACGGAGCTGCTGCAGGGCTGAGCCCCGCTGGAGCCAGGCTGGGAGAGCTGGGGGTGACACCGGGAGAGGAGAAGCTCCAGGCAGAGCTCAGAGCCCCTGGCAGGGCCTGGAGGGCTCCAGGAGAGCTGCAGAGGGACTGGGGGCAAGGCAGGAGGGACAGGACACAGGGAATGGCTCCCACTGCCAGAGGGCAGGGCTGGGGGATCCTGGGCAGGAATTGTTCCCTGGCAGGGTGGGCAGGGCTGGGATGGAATTGCCAGAGCAGCTGTGGCTGCCCTGGATCCCTGGCAGTGCCCAAGGCCAGGCTGGACACTGGGAGCAGCCTGGGACAGTGGGAGGTGTCCCTGCCAGGGCAGGGGTGGCACTGGTGGGATTTCAAGTCCCTTCCAACCCAAACCCTTCTGTGCCTCTGTGATTCCGTGTTTTTGTGATTGATTCTGTGATTTATTTCATTGTATTTTTCTCTGATTCAGAGACCAGGATGGGACTGCAGCTCTGTGCAGCAATGACCCCACAGGTTCAGTGAAGGGCTCAGAGCATTCCCACCCCTCCAGGGTGAGCCACACCACAGGGAAAGGTGCCCAGCGTGGCTTTGCGTGCCACAAATGCCAGTTTGTCACCGGGCTGGGTTCATCTGTGACAGTGGCCGCTTTTCCAGGCTCTTGAACTCCCTTTAATGGGGTACAGACAGCCCTTAATGGGGCTGGGCTGATGGAGGTGTGCTGGGATTAGGGGTGAAGTTGGGATGTGAGGCTTGAAAAGAGTCAGTGACTGGATTTGGGGGTCACTGTGTCCTTTCAGCCAAAGGGATGAGGATGGGAAGGGGGGTGGATGGAAGGGACACGGGACTTTTTTCCCCCACTGTTTTTCTGGAGTACAACTGTCCCCAGAGAGCTCTGGGGACAGACAGGACTGGCAGCCACCAGGAGCTTTTGCTTTAGAGGCTTTGCAGGTCACTGAGAGGGGACGGAAAAAGGCTGGCACTGCTGCCACTTGGGGACAAACCCCGGGGCTCCTGGAGCCACCTGGAGCCACCTGGACCCTCCTGGAGCCACCTGGAGCCACCTGGAGCCACCTCCATCCCTGCAGGCTCCAAACCCGGGGCTCCTGGAGCTACCTGGAGCCACCTGGACCCTCCTGGAGCCACCTGGAGCCACCTGGAGCCACCTGAGCCACCTGGAGCCACCTCCATCCCTGCAGGCTCCAAATCCCGGGATCCTGGAGCTACCTGGAGCCACCTGGAGCCACCTGGAGCCACCTGAGCCACCTGGAGCCACCTCCATCCCTGCAGGCTCCAAACCCCGGGATCCTGGAGCCACCTGGAGCCACCTGGAGCCACCTCCATCCCTGCAGGCTCCAAACCCCGGGATTCTGGAGCCACCTGGAGCCACCTGGACCCTCCTGGAGCCACCTGGAGCCACCTGGAGCCACCTGAGCCACCTGGAGCCACCTCCATCCCTGCAGGCTCCAAATCCCGGGATCCTGGAGCTACCTGGAGCCACCTGGAGCCACCTGAGCCACCTGGAGCCACCTCCATCCCTGCAGGCTCCAAACCCCGGGATCCTGGAGCCACCTGGAGCCACCTGGAGCCACCTCCATCCCTGCAGGCTCCAAACCCCGGGATTCTGGAGCCACCTGGAGCCACCTGGACCCTCCTGGAGCCACCTGGAGCCACCTCCATCCCTGCAGGCTCCGAACTCGGGGCTCCTGAAGCCACCTGGAGCCACCTCCATCCCTGCAACACCAAACCCCGGGATCCTGGAGCCACCTGGAGCCACCTCCATCCCTGCAGGGTCCAAACCCTCTCCCAGCCCAGGGGGACCCCTCCCTGTCCCCTCCCCAGACACCAGGGGACAGCGCAGGGTGGTGCTGGAGCAGCCCCCGACCAGCCTGCCCTCACTGCCTCATCTCCAGCTGCATCCATCACGGAATCCCTGAGCCTGGAAAAGCTCATCCAGCCCATCCACGGTATCCATGAAAACCCCGCAGCCACGGGATGGGGAATCTCTGCCTGTGGGCCCCTCGGAGATGAGTTGTTTGTGCCTGGCACGGCAATTCCCCGCTGGAGTTGGCACCAAAGGGCAGGAGATGCTCACTGCGCTCATCGGGACGTGGGGAGCGGCACATCCCGCTGGAAGGACAGAGGGAATGAGTCAGGGAGGAGAAGAGCGGGAGGGGGGCGGCTGGTGAAAAGTGCTGGTTGTTACCGGGAGGAAAAGAAGGGGGGAAAAGGGGAAAACAGTGCAGCTGTGGGGGGGCTGCGGAGGGAGCCGCGGAGGAGCGGGGGGCGCATCCCCAGGGCCCCCATCTCCCTCCGTGCCGCAGGGAGGTGGATGCTCCTGGCACGGGAATCTCCCGGAGCCGGGATGAGTCCTGGCAAAGCCAGCACAATGATGCGTCCCAGGGTTCGCTGTTTCTGCAGCAGTTGGAGCTGTAGGATCCCGGGGATGGGAATAAAACCACCCTGCAGTGTCCCACGGGGAGGAATTTTGGGAGGAGGGGAGCCAGAAAAAATGGGGAAAATGGAATTCAGTGGAAAGAGCCAGAGGTCTGTCATAAAAAGGTTTCCAATCCCCACTCAGCCCTCAGGGATCTTCAGAGCTGGGGGGCTCCAGGCCTCCTTCCTTGCGCCAAATGAGGGAATGCTGGAGGATTTCTGGCCCTGATCCGAGGGAAATGGCGATGGATGTGTTAGGATGAGGAGCAGCTTTGGGGGCTGGGATGGAGAAGTGGCCGCCTGAGAACAGCCTGGCGGGGCCACCCCACAGCCAGCGTGTCCCAGGAGCTGGATTGTGGGATTGAGCTGGATGAGGTTTGGCTGGAGACGGGAAAAGAGGGTCCCAAAAACCCCTTGGAAAGCCTGGGAATGCCGGTTCCTGCAGCCAGGAGGGAAAGGACAGGCTTCACTGTAGGGGGGACAGAGCAGTGTGGGGTGAGGAGCTCTGGGGTGTCCCCGCTATCCCAAACCATGACACAGGATTGGGATAATTGGGATACAGGACTGGGATATGGATTGGGATATGGGACTGGGATACAGGATTGGGATAATTGGGATACAGGACTGGGACACAGGACTGGGATATGGGATTGGGATTGGGATATGGGATTGGGATACAGGACTGGGATATGGGATTGGGATATGGGGTTGGGATATGGGATTGGGATATGGGGTTGGGATATGGGATTGGGATTGGGATATGACACTGGGATACAGGATTGGGATATGGATTGGGATACAGGATTGGGATATGGGATTCGGATATGGGAATGGGATTGGGATATGGATTGGGATATGGATTGGGATATGGGATTGGGATATGGGATTGGGATACAGGATTGGGATATAGGACTGGGATATGGGATTGGGATATGGATTGGGAGACAGGATTGGGATATGGGACTGGGATAAAGGACTGAGATATGGGATTGGGATACAGGATTGGGATATAGGACTGGGATATGGGATTGGGATATGGACTGGGATACAGGACTGGGATATGGGACTGGGATATGGGACTGGGATAAAGGACTGGGATTGTGATTTTGAGTTAGAATATGGGACTGTGATACAGGATTGGGAATCAGGATTGTGGATATGAGATTGGGATTTGAGATTGTGGTCCAGGTTTCTCTGAGCACACGTAATCCAGTCTGGAGGGGTGGACATGGTCACTGCCAGAGTGACAGCGGGGTGGGGACAGCAGTGGGACATCAGAGTGACAGCGGGGTGGGGACAGCAGTGGGACATCAGAGGGACAGCGGGGTGGGGACAGCAGCAGGACATCGTGTCCCAGCAAGGACAGCCCCGCTGCTCAGCCCTGCTGCGAACACGCTGCAGACCCGAGCACGGCCCTGCCCTGTCTCTGTCCATTAAGGGCCAGTTTGGGGCTCCTCCCCAGAATCTGCCGCCGGGCGCGGGGCCGGAGCGCGGGAGGAGCTGTGCCAGAGCTGGGGCTGGAGCAGGGTGAGCTGGGGCGAGGCTGCCGCGGCCTCGGGAGCTGCTGCACGCACAGATACAGCCTGTTCCCACTCCCAGCGCGGATATTTATAGATACAGATGTTCCTCCAGCAGCAGGGTCCAAGCTGGAGGTTTTTTATTTTTTTCTTTTTTTTTTTCCGCGCTGTCTCCTTCCCATCCCTCCCTTGCTCTTCGAAGCGGTGCTGAAGGTAGAGACAGCAGCTCCGAGAGCAGCGGGGGCTGAGGAGTCTGTCCCAGCCGCAGGGGCTGCAGATGAGGCTTTCGGCGGGTTGCGGTGTCCCCGTGTCCCCATCCCAGAGCCCCCAAAGCCCCCCCGCGATCAGGGCCGGGTTTGGGGTGGAGCTGGAGCGCCCCAGGGAGCGACTCCAGCCCGGAGGGATCCCCGGGGGGAGATTCCCCAGGAGAGGAGGGGGCAGAGCGCGGGGCGCGGTCCCTTGTCCCCTGCAGGGTCCCCGTGTCCCCTCCCCGCTGCAGGGGGGTGTCCCTGTGTCCTCTCTGGGTGTCCCCGTGTCCCCTCCCCGCTGTCCCCTCCAGGGTCCCCGTGTCCTCTCTGGGGTCCCTGTGCCCCCTTCCCGCTGCAGGGGAGTGTCCCCGTGTCCCCTCCGGGGGTCTCCGTGTCCCCTCCCCACTGCAGGGGGTGTCCCCGCGTCCTCTCTGGGTGTCCCCGTGTCCCCGTGTCCCCTTCCCGCTGTAGGGGGCTGTCCCCGCGTCCTCTCTGGGTGTCCCCGTGTCCCCTCCGGGTGTCCCCGTGTCCCCTCCCCGCTGTCCCCTCCGGTGTCCTCTCCCCAGACCCGGCCCAGCCCTGGCACTGCCATCACCCCCAGGAGTCCCCGCCGGGCCCCTCCTGCCCTCAAACCCCTCCCGGCAGGGATTTGGGATTTTCCAGCTCATTCCTCCCATGGCTTCAACCCCCCCACCCCCAGCATCTTCCCGCTCCAAGGAGCATTTTGGGAAGGAGAAAAGCCCGGTAATAAATCCACGCCCCGGGGGACGCTGCCTGTGCCCCCGAGCGCTCTCTCTGGAGGCTGGGCAAGGCTCTGCTCCACAATTAATTAATTATCCATGCCCTGTGCTCCGTCTGGGAGGCATTAATGGCTCCAGATGCGCATGGCGGAGCTCTGCGTGGCTCTGTAAACATGCTGCAAGTCCAATTTGGGTTTCCTCGGGTGCCTCATTTAAATGAATTATGTAAACGCTTTCCCCTCCTCTTTTGAGCAGGAGCCAGTCCGGCTGCTGCCCGATGTGTTAATCCCAGGAATAAAATAAAAAGCAAGGGAGGCCATGCATTAAAGGGAATCAAGGGATGCTGGGGAGCCCCTGGAAGCAGCGGGATCGCGGGGCCAGGGTGGGACTCTGTCCTGGGTGTCACCGGGGGCTCCTCCCTTCTCACGGTCCCGAACGCTCGGTGACCCCGGGAGGGTCCTGTGCCCAGCCCTGGGGTTAAATCCAGTTTAATTTGGGAGCGCAGTGGTCGCTGTCACCTTCTGTGGCTGCTGCACGGCTTTTCCTGGGCTCCCACTCACCCTCACCTCCCCATCCATCCCTCGGGACAGTAATTAGAGCAATTAACGGCACCCGGGGCGGTAATGAGTGCGGTGGGGAGGGTCCCAGCGTGTCCCTGACCCCCTCTCCGGGCTGGAGCTGGGGCTCGGGGCAGGGCCAGCAGGGAGGGGACCCAGCCCAGGGCTGTGTTTTCTGCTGAGCTGGAGGTGGCAGATGTTCGCTGATGAATTATTCACCCGGAAAATTATCATGGAAATAGAATGGGTTGGGTTGGAAGGGATCTTAAAGCTCATGCAGTTTTCCTCCTTGCCATGGGCAGGGACAATTCCACTGTCCCAGGCTGCTCCAAGCACTTCCAGGGACAACTGGGCACTGCCAGGGATCCGGGGCAGCCACAGCTGCTCTGGAATTCCATCCCAGCCCTGCCCACCCTCACAGAGAGGAATTTCTCCCTAATATGCGATCTAAACCCATCCTCATTTAGATTAAACTCCTTCTCCCTCGTCCTGCCCCTCCCTGCCCTGTCCCCAGTCCCTCTGAGCTCTCCTGTCACCCTCCAGGCCCTGCCAGGGGCTCTGAGCTCTGCCTGGAGCTTCTCCAGGTGTCACCCCTAGAAATGCAGCAGCTGCTGCTGGTGGTGCTGCTGCCTGTGGGGACTTTCCCCTTTGAAGTGACAGTCCCCAGATGAAGGAAGGTTTCAGTCCCTCATGGCTCTGTGCTGCTTGCACTCTCCCAGATCTCTCCATGGCACTTTTCCCTTTTCCATCAGACCCGTGAGTCCCTGGCTGGGGGATCCCAGGGGCAGTTCTGGGCACCTCGGGGGGGGGTGACACCTCCAGGGGACAGGGGACACTCCTGCAGCCTCTCCCGTGCCAGGCTGAGCTCAGTGGTGGTGCCCAGCTGGCAGGGAGCTGCTTCCCTCCTCCCCTCCTGCACAAAACTGGGTGTTTGGACTCAGATATGGATTATACTTGCTGAGAAGGAAATGCAGAACAGCCAGAACTCTGTGGAGAGTTCAGAACATGCCCAGAGAGGGAACCGGGGGGCTCAGACTGAGGTGAGTCCCACTCACCTCATGCTTAGTCCTGGGGGATTTTGTGCCACCAATCCATCTTTTTTTTTTTTTTTTTTTAATTTATTCTCATTAAATACAGCCAGGAAGGCAAAAGCAGCCAGACTGGAATTCCTGGGGGCTCAGAGTGCTTTGCACAGCTCAGGATGAACGTGGGGACAGAAATCCAGAGGGATGGGGCAGATGCCACAGGGAACAAGCTGCCATCGGGGTGTTGAAACCCCAAATGCAGGAAAGCCAAAGGCAGCAGGGCCAGGGTCACCCCAGTGCCCTGCCTCAGTTTCCTGCATCGTTTTGGGGTGCACTGTGGCATTGGGGCCAGACCTGCCAGGGGCTCCTGAAGAAAACAGGGAGCAAAAACATTCTCCTGGAAATAAATCATGAAGGGAGGCGTGATGGGAAAATAAATCTGGCAATTTGATCATTTCCAGAACCTTCCCTGCAGGGTGCAGGGACGCAGGGTGCAGAGTGAAGGGTGCAGGGGGCAGGGTGAAAGTTATGGGATGCAGGGTGAGTGCAGGATGAGGGTCTCTGGGTGCAGGGTGGGGGTCTCTGGGTGCAGGATGGAGTCACTGAGTGCAGGATGGGGGTCACTGGGTGCAGGGTGGGGGTCTGTGGGAGCAGGATGGGGGTCTCTGGGTGCAGGATGAATGCAGGGTGCAGGGTGAAGAGTGCAGGATGGGTGCAGGGTCACTGGGTGCAGGGTGGGGGTCTCTGGGTGCAGGATGAGGGTCACTGGGTGCAGGGTGAGGGTCTCTGGGTGCAGGGTGGGGGTCTCTGGGTGCAGGATGGGGGTCACTGGGTGCAGGTGAATGCAGGGTGCAGGATGGGTGCAGAGTGCAGGGTGGGTGCAGGTTCACTGGGTGCAGGGTGAGGGTCACTGGGTGCAGGTGAATGCAGGGTGCAGGATGGGTGCAGGGTGCAGGATGGGTGCAGGGTGCAGGATGGGTGCAGGGTCACTGGGAGCAGGATGAGGGCAGGACTAGTGCCGGGTTCTGGGTCCAGGATGGGTGCAGGGCTCGGTGAGTGCAGGGTGCAGGGTGAGCATCACTGGGTGCATGATGGGTGTCACTGGGTGTGGGATCATTGCAGGATCGGTGCTGGGTGAGTGCTGAGTGCAGGATGAGGGTCACAGGGTGCAGGATGGAGTCAGTGGGTGCAGGATGGAGTCACTCGGTGCAGGATGGAGTCTCAGGGTGCAGGATGGAGTCAGTGGGTGCAGGATGGAGTCTCAGGGTGCAGGATGGAGTCAGTGGGTGCAGGATGGAGTCACTCAGTGCAGGATGGAGTCACTGGGTGCAGGATGGAGTCTCTGGGTGCAGGATGGAGTCACTGGGTGCAGGATGGAGTCAGTGGGTGCAGGATGGAGTCACTCGGTGCAGGATGGAGTCAGTGGGTGCAGGATGGAGTCTCAGGGTGCAGGATGGAGTCAGTGGGTGCAGGATGGAGTCACTCAGTGCAGGATGGAGTCACTGGGTGCAGGATGGAGTCAGTGGGTGCAGGATGGAGTCACTCGGTGCAGGATGGAGTCACTGGGTGCAGGATGAGGGTCACAGGGTGCAGGGTGGAGTCAGTGCAGGATGGAGTCACTGGGTGCCGGATGGAGTCACTCGGTGCAGGATGGAGTCTCTCGGTGCAGGATGGAGTCAGTGGGTGCAGGATGGAGTCTCTCGGTGCAGGATGGAGTCTCTGGGTGCAGGATGGAGTCACTCGGTGCAGGATGGAGTCAGTGGGTGCAGGATGGAGTCACTCGGTGCAGGATGGAGTCAGTGGGTGCAGGATGGAGTCACTCGGTGCAGGATGGAGTCACTGGGTGCAGGATGGAGTCACTCGGTGCAGGATGGAGTCACTCGGTGCAGGATGGAGTCAGTGGGTGCAGGATGGAGTCACTCGGTGCAGGATGGAGTCACTGGGTGCAGGATGGAGTCACAGGGTGCAGGATGGAGTCACTCGGTGCAGGATGGAGTCACTGGGTGCAGGATGGAGTCACTCGGTGCAGGATGGAGTCACTCGGTGCAGGATGGAGTCACTCGGTGCAGGATGGAGTCACTCGGTGCAGGATGGAGTCACTCGGTGCAGGATGGAGTCACTCGGTGCCGGTGCGGGGCGCGGGTGTCGCACCGTGGGCTCGCAGCGCCACCGCGTGGCTGGAACCGCCGCGCACGGGAACGGGACGGGATGGGAACGGGAATGTGATGGGATGGGATATGGGAATGGGGTATGGGATATGGGATATGGGAATGGGAATGGGATATGGAATATGGGATATGGGATATGGGAGTGGGATATGGGATATGGGATATGGGATATGGGAATGGGGATGGGATATGGGATATGGGATATGGGAATGGGATATGGGATATGGGATATGGGATATGGGATATAGGATATGGGATATGGGATATGGGATATGGGATATGGGATATGGGGATGGGATGGGATGGGATATGGGATATGGGGATGGGATATGGGGATGGGATGGGATGGGATATGGGATATGGAATATGGGATATGGGAATGGATATGGGATATGGGAGATGGGATATTGGAGATGGGATGGGATGGAAACGGGATGGGATGGGATGGAAACGGGATGGGATGGGATGGGAACGGGATGGGATGGGATGGGATGGGATGGGATGGGATGGGATGGGATGGGATGGGATGGGATGGAAACGGGATGGGATGGGATGGGATGGGATGGGATGGGAACGGGAACAGAACTGGGATGTGCTGCTGCGGGCGGTGGGCACTGCCCAGCTCCCAGCCGGGGCACCCCCTGCTCTGTGCCCGCAGCGCCGTGTGGGGTCACCCCGTCCCCCTGTGCCCCGGGCGCGGTCTGCACCCTCTGCTCACCCCCACCACGGCTCGGGCTGGCAGTGGGGTCCAGGGCTCTACGTTCCCGGCCCCACCGTGATGCCAGCCCTGCCGGCGCCCCGGGCAGCCAGCTGTGCCCCGCCCCGGCGCCGGGCGGTGTAAAACACCCCGCTCCCTCCGCCCGCTGCGCACCCGCACACCGGGAAACGCTCCGAAGGACAAACCCACCGCGTTTACTCCAAACGAGACTTTATTACCGAGGCCAAGAGCTGGGGCCAGCCTGACCCGTGCTCCGGAGGGGACAGGGACCTCTCCTCCTGCCGGGCAGCCCCGGCAGCTGCGGCGGCACCTCTGCCTCCAGCCACAAGTCGCCGGGGTTTGTTTTCCCCCAGGCTGTTTGGGGACACCACCCCCGCCGGGTCCTGGGTCAGAGACCCCAAAAGGCAGCACGGTCCCGGGGCACCGGCAGCTGGTGAGAACCAAACCCTCCCAGTGGTGTCTGCTGGGTGAGAGGGTCTGGAGGCACTCCAAAGGCACTACACGAACAGGGAGATGGTGAGAGCTGTAAAAGACCCTCAGGTCTCTCCCAGCCCTTAATTTTCTCTGCTTGGCACTTCATCCCTTTCAAATTAAAACAAAAGAGCTGCAAAAAGGCACAACCCAGCACGGCAGCTCCTGCATGCAGAACTGAGGCTGGGGCAGAGCTGGGGCTGTCCCCAGCCCCGAGGGACAAAGCCACGATGGCAGCAGCACGTCCAGGGCCACCTTAGCTGAAGTCCCGGTCCGGCAGCAGCAGAGGAGCCACGAGGGTCCAGAGGTAGAGCAGGAGCCCGGCCCAGCTGGAGCAGATCTTCACCCACACGGCCGTCCAGGGGCTCCTCAGCACCTGCAAGCTCTCATCCGGCCTGGAACAGCGAGCACGAGGGTGGCACCCACACTGTGACACCCTGCCGGGCAGGGACGGGTGGTGCCACCCAGGGAACAGGGGGTGACAAATGGCTGCAGCCACCCTGGGTGTCACCCCCACCTCTGCAGCCACCCCGGGGTGTGACAAATGGCTGCAGCCACCCCCAGGTCTGACCCACCTCTGCAGCCACCCTCAGGGTGTGACCCATGGCTGCGACCCATGGCTGCAGCCACCCCCAGGTGTGACCCCCTCTGCAGCCACCCCGGGTGTGACAAATGACTGCAGCCACCCCAGGTGTCACTCCACCTGTGCAGCCACCCCGGGTGTGACCCCCTCTGCAACCACCCCGGGTGTCACCCGACCTCTGCAGCCACCCCAGATGTGACCCCCCTCTGCAGCCACCCCAGATGTGACCCCCTCTGCAGCCACCCCCAGATGTGACCCACGGCTGCAGCCACCCCAGGTGTCACCCCACCTCTGCAGCCACCCCGGGTGTGACCCATGGCTGCAGCCACCCCCAGGGTGTGACCCCACCGCTGCAGCCGCAGCCTCGCTCCCTGCTCCCCCTCCTCCCATCCCGGGCTGCAGCACAGGACGCTGGCAAGCCCAGGCACGACCCTCACAACAATTAAAGCTGCAAACTAAAGCACATGCAGCAGCTTCGCACACCTCAGCTGTGCCCAGCATCCCAGGGGCAGCGGTGCCCCCGGCGCTCCCACCTGTACCAGTTGGTGAGGGTCATCATGATGTAGAGCGCGGCGAGCAGCAGGCACAGGTGGAAGAAGCTGTAGTTGTAGCACACGCCGTCCTGCTCGTTGTCGTGGGCTCGGCGCAGCCCGCCCTCCTCCGCCCCGCCCGGCCCGGCCGCGCTCCCGGCGCCGCTCGCCTCCGTCAGCATCAGCTTGTTCACCTGCGGGTGGTCCGAGCAGCGCAGGCTGCGGGCAGAGCGAGCAGCGCCGCTTGGTCACCGCCCCCGTGCCGGGGCTGGTCCCTGGGGCTGTCCCCGGGGCAGGTAGGGGGATGCAGCTGTGGGGAAACCCTAAAAACCCTGATTGTGGCCCTAAACCAGAGCCCTGCAGAATGGGGCCAGGGCAGGTAGGGGGATGCAGCTGTGGGGAAACCCTAAAAACCCTGACTGTGACCCTAAACCAGAGCCCTGCAGCTCTGCTGGAGCCCTGCAGGTCTGGGGCAGCCAGGGCAGGTTGGGGGATGCAGGCTGTGCAGAAACCCTAAAAACCGTGACTGTGGCCCTAAACCAGAGCCCTGCAGGTCTGGGGCAGGCAGGGCAGGTTGGGGGATGCAGGCTGTGCAGAAACCCTAAAAACCGTGACTGTGGCCCTAAACCAGAGCCCTGCAGGTCTGGGGCAGGCAGGGCAGTTTGGGGGATGCAGGCTGTGGAGAAACCCTAAAAACTGTGACTGTGACCTTTAACCAATGCTCCCCTTCAGTTCTGCTGGAGCCCTGCAGGTCTGGGGCAGGCAGGGAGTTTGGGGGATGCAGGTAAAATCTCTGTCACCTTGTCCAAAGCCCCTCTCCACTCTCTTAACCCCTTCAGGCACTGGAAGGCTGACTGGAACCTCATCAATCTCAACAAAGAGAAGGAAGGACAAAGGTTTGCCCGTGGGGAGAACAACCCCAGGTCCAGTGTGGAATGGGGCCACTGAGGTGGGAAACTGCTCTGGGAAAGGCCCTGGGGTGCCTGGGGGAACACGAGCAGCGAATGGCTGCAGAGGGTGAGGTGACCTGGGAGCACAGCCAGTGATCTGCTCGGATAAAGCCACCCCGGGGCAGGGGTTTTGTCCTTGGAGCAATTTGGGGCTGTGGGGAAACCCTAAAAACGGTTAAAAGGAATGTGACATTTGTCTTTACAAACAAGCTGTAGTTCTGTTGGTAGTTAAAGTTAGCACCCAGAGATAAAAGAAACAATGGGAGGGGTTCCACTGATTGATGAATGGGAAAAGAGATTTGCCTTTACAAACAAACTGTAGTTTGCTGGTAAATGAAATTGGGTAACAGAAGATGAAAGAAGCAACAGGGGGGGAAACTATGAATTCTACAAGAATTAAAAATTACAAGGGTTGTACATTAGAGGGGAATGTCAGGTGTTTGGGCAGTCTGTGCCTCTCGAGTGCCTCAGCAATGGGGAAGGAGAGAGGGAAATGCAGCTGGGAAACTGGGATAAAAGGAGGCTGCGTCCTCCAAAAATCTGAGAGATCCCAGGGGAATGCCCCACGGCCTCTCCCTTTATTCCAATAAAGCAAAAAGGACTCCTCTGCCTCCTGTTTGGACATAAACCTCTGGTGTCTGTGGATTAATTTTCCTTACACGGTGCCTGGGGTCAGGCCTGGGGACAGGGATGGCAGACAGAGACTTTGGTGACGAAGCCCCGGGAGCAAGGTGTGACCTGCCTGCCGTGGCTGTCCCCGGGGGCAGGGCCGGGCTCACCTGATGAAGAGGGTGCAGAGGATGAAGATCAGCAGCCCCGCGATGCTCGGGGCGTCCCACCAGGCTGTCGGCGGCTCGGGGGCCGTGGCTGAGCCCGTGCTGTTCCTCAGCAGCAGCGTGGGGTTACAGCGCCGGGCTGGGGGACACGGGGGGTCAGCCCCAAGGACACAGAGGGACAAACACCCCCCGGGAGGGCTCCTGCCCCTCCAGCCCTCCCCCAGCCCCCAGGAGGCGTCTGGCTTACTTGGAACGTTGGCCAGGGCAGACCAGGTGACATAGATGGTGTAGAGGGTGATGAGGGAGGCCTGCAGCAGCCCCGAGTGTGGCTGAGCCTCCTGAAACACAACAGGGGGTGCTTGGGTGTTCCTGTACCCCAGGGTGACACAGCCCCAAGGTCCTGGGTGTTTCTGTACCCCAGGGTGACACAGCCCCAATGTCCTGGTGCTCCTGTACCCCCAGGGTGACACAGCCCCAATGTCCTGGGTGCTCCTGTCCCCTGGGGTGACACAGCCCCAATGTCCTGGGTGCTCCTGTACCCCAGGGTGACACAGCCCAGGCTCCTGGGTGCTCCTGTACCCCAGGGTGACACAGCCCCAATGTCCTGGGTGCTCCTGTGCCCCAGGGTGACACAGCCCCAATGTCCTGGTGCTCCTGTACCCTGAGGTGACACAGCCCCAATGTCCTGGGTGCTCCCCACTGCCTCACCTGGATCTTGGGCAGGATGGACACGACTGAGAGGAGGAGGCAGAGGATGAGGTTGATGCTGATGAAGGCCTTGCCCTCGGTGCAGCCCTCGGGCTGGGTGTAGTACACGTAGAGCAGCACCACGCCCGCGATGGAGGCGGCGTAGAAGAGGAAGGTGACGGCGCAAAGGGCTGGGGGAGGAGAGCAGACGGGCTGGAGCAGAGCCCCCATCCCAGGCAGCTCAGCCTCCCCTGGGATGGGCAGAGCCCCGGGTGCTGGCAGCACACCCACCTGCGTACCAGCCCCGGGCGCTGCCCTGGCCCGCGCGGCGCAGCCAGCCCTGGCTCCAGGCGTGCGCCGCGTCGATCAGCAGCACCAGCTGCACGAGCAGGAAGAGGAAGGAGCCCACCACGCCGAAGTAAAACCAGACTGGAGAGGAGGAGAGAAGCCAGCTGAGAACAGGGAGGTGGGACTGGGGGCACAGCCCTGGGTGTGGTCCGGGGCAGAGGTGCCAAGCAGGGCTCGGGCAGCTCCTCACCTGAGGTGAAGGCGCCGTCGGGGATGTAGAACGCGCCCACCGTGATCCCCACCAGCACCAGGAACTTGAAGAACCAGAAGCTGCGGGAGCAGAGGGAGGCACGGTGTGCAGCCAGCAGGGACAGGGATGGGGGTCCTGCCCGTCCCACCCCAGGGCCCAGGGGAGCCACGCACCCGTTCTGCAGGGCGGCCCGCGGGTCCTGGCTGCTGCGCACGCACACCATCAGCACGGCAAAGAGGCAGAAGAAGGCGGCCATGGCGAAGCCCATGCGGTACACGGCCTTGTGGCCCAGGAAGCTGCTGCAGTCCACGTTGGTCTGGACCCCCAGCACCGAGCCACTGCCTTCACAGAACCCAGGGAGCTGAAACAGTGATGGGATCATGAGCAGCATTGTCTTGGGTGGCAGTACAGGATGCGGCCAGAAATGTGAATTCTGTCCCCATCTGCTGCAGCCGGGTGGGGCAGTGACCCTGATCTCCTGGCACATATTATCTGCTATGGGCCATCTTTAAACCAGCTGGGGCAATCATCTTTATCTTTCCACAGCCCATCCTCCCTCCAGGAGATATCTCCTGTTAATGGGCCATTATTAAAAACTGGGTGTGGCAGTGATCCCTACTGCTGTGGGAGATATCTCCTGTTAATGGGCCATTGTTAAAAACTGGGTGTGGCAGTGATTCCTATTGCTGTGGGAGATATCTCCTGTTAATGGGCATTGTTAAAAACTGGGTGTGGCAGTAATCCTTATCTCTGTGGGAATATCTCCTGTTAATGGGCCATTGTTAAAAACCAGCTGGGGCAATCATCTTTATCTTCCCACAGCCCATCCTCCCTCCAGGAGATATCTCCTGTTCATGGCCAGTGAGTCCCAGGGCATGGCTGATAAAATTACATCATCCCACTGGGAGATGCTCCACCCAGGGGGAGGAGACAAACATTTCCTACCCAGATAAAAACTGAGATTTTGGACACCAAGGCACCTTCTTCCCACTGGATTCCAGAGGAAAACCAGACCTTTCCACATCATCCCTGGACCTTCAGAGGAAAACTGCACCTTCTCCAGGAGCACTGCTCCAGCTGAACCACATCTGCCACTGCAGGAGGATGCAGCCACCATTGAATGGGACTGCTGCCAACACCCTGACTGACTGACGGGTGTCAGCTTGGATTCTGACTCTGGCAGTGCTTTGGGATTGTTCTTTGTAATACTGTATTTCTATTTTAATTTTCTAGTAAAGATCTGTTATTCCTACTTCCCATGTCTTTGCCTGAGAGCCCCTTAATTTCAAAATTGGAACAATAATTTGGAGGGGGTTACATTCTCCATTTCAAAGCGAAACTTCTGCCTTTACTGGCAGGCACCTGTCCTTCAAACCTGGACAATCATCTCAGCACATCCTACTGGGGACTGACAGCTGTGGGAAGGTCTGGATCGAAGATCTGGTTGAACTGAAGAGCAGCTTCTCCATTGTGAAGCCCTCAGGTTGTCCAGAGCAGCTGTGGCTGCCCCTGGATCCCTGGCAGTGTCCCAGGCCAGGCTGGACGGGGCAGTGAGCAGCCTGGGACAGTGGGAGGTGTCCCTGCCATGGAACTATAAAGAGATGAGCTTGGAGATTCCTGTCAACCCAAACCATTCTGTGATTCCACACCCACCACGAGCCCTGGTGCCACCAAGGATGGGCCAGACCATGCCTGCTCCAGTGCCACTTGCCTGAGGTGACACAGGTAAAGCCACCCAGCTGGTCAGTGGAAAGCTGGCATGGAACCAGCTTTTCCCTAAAGCCCAGCTCAGCTGGCAGAGCTCTGCTCTCTCCACCTGAAGTCCCACCTCCCTGACTAGCAAAGCATTGGCTAAACCCCAAAAAAACGGGATGTAGGAATTTTTTCCTGGGAAAACCAAAAATTGCATGAAATGATGCCACTGCATTTTCCCCTCTACGGAAAACCAGGGTTGATAATGCCTCCTCCCAGCGAGACGCTCAGAATATAAAGAGGAACAGAAGCACATCATGGCCCAAAAATTCACTTTTTTGATTGAGCCTCAAGCCCCCACCATGAGCTGGGTCGTTTCTTCCCAGTGACCTCCAGGAGCTCTTTACCTTGTGCAGCTCCTTCTCCACGCCCGGGATTATCATGATGATGGACACGAGGGTGCCGAGGAAGAGGAAGATGGTGAAGAGGAGGCGGGAGATGGTGGAGTTCTTGGCCGAGGGGCAGCAGCCACAGAGCAGGCACGGAGCAGAGCCACAGAGACACGACACCTGCAAGGAGACCAGCCCGTGGGGAGGGGCAGAGACTGGCCCCAAAATCCGTGCCCAGTCTGATCCTTAAGGAGATCAGCGTGAGAATCCATCCTGCTGCCTGGAGCTGCTCACACCACAACCCACAGCCCGCAGGACCTCATGGAAACAGCACCAAATTCCCCAAAAATGTTGCTGAAAACCAAAAGAGCTGCAGGAACAGCCAGCGTGGAAAATGACACCCAGAGTCTGAAAGTACCCTCATGTTTTTTCCTCCATGCAAGGATCTGGTCAAAGCAAGCCCTGCCCTGCAGGAGCCACCTTTTTTTACAAAAGTGAGGTTCCCAAAATAATGTCAGGCTGCCCTTCCAGTCAAATCCAGGACGGGAAGATACTGGTATCAGCACCGTGGAGGAAGCAACTCATCCTGCCGTCCATCCCCTCTGCAAAGGGCACTTTACAGGTGGGGAAACTGAGGCACAGCATCCCCAAGAGCCCCCAGTGGGTCCTGGCTTCCCAAAACCAGCACAGGCAGTGCTGCCAGGTGCACCCCATTCCAGAGACTGCCACTGCTGTGCTGGAGGAGGGAAATCCTGGCTAAGGAAACCCAAACTCACTGATACCAAAGCATTGGTGGGAGTTTCCTGCACAGGGACAGTGCAGAATAAATCTTGTTCCCTTGAACAGCTCTCCTCTGCTGGACTTCAGCACATCAGCCAGGCAGGGGAAGGTCTCTGCTCTCTCTGAGTTGTGTGTTTGTTATGGCCACGTGTTTCCCAATCAGGGCCTGAGGTCGGTATTAATTAAAGATGACTCATTATCAAGTCATATATACATTTCCTATTGTTGGAATCAGTGTAAAAAATTGACATGGCAGAAAACAAACCCAGGTGTGGAGCTGCTGTGTGAGCAGGACCCCACGCCAGAGTGACCACTTTGATGTCCCCAAATCACCAAAGGTGGCTTCAAATATTTTTTAAACATAAGCACACCATTATTTGAGAAAAATCCCCTCCTTCCTGTCCTCTTATCCCATGCCAGCCCCACATCCCTGCCCCATTACCAGCTGTTAACAGGAGCTGGGGTGGGTGGGACACCAAGGTACCCCATGGGAACTCTCATCCTGCCCCTCCAGGGACTGCTCAGTGCCATCACATCGTGTTTGCAACTTGGAAGCAAGAGAAAATGGCTTTCAATTAGAGACTGCTTCATTTCAGCCTCATTAAATGCACCACATGCATCAGAGCGCATTAAAATGCACCAGCATAACTGTATTTCCCTTCAAATTAAAAACAAAAATAGGCAACAACACAAATCCCTTTAAATGCAGAATTACTGCATCATCTGATGTAGCAAAGCACCTCAGAGCTCCATCCACCCCTCCAGCTCCTCCTCCTTCAGGGCCAGCTGAAACAAAAAGCACCAGTCCCAAAATCAGCAGATCTGGACAGGAAAATCACGAGGTCTGTGTTGTTTAGGAAGGTGTGGATTTGGGAGTTCAACCCACCCAGTGCCACCCCCAGGGACACCTCCCACTGTCCCAGGTGCTCCCAGTGTCCAGCCTGGCCTTGGGCACTGCCAGGGATCCAGGGCAGCCACAGCTGCTCTGGGAATCCATCCCAGCCCTGCCCACCCTGCCAGGGAACAATTCCTGCCCAAAATCCCGTTCCCAAAATCTCCACTTTCCCAATTTGAAGCCATTCCCTGTGTCCTGTCCCTCCTGCCTTGTCCCCAGTCCCTCTGCAGCTCTCCTGGAGCCCCTCCAGGCCCTGCCAGGGGCTCTGAGCTCTGCTGGAGCTTCTCCTCTCCAGGTGTCACCCCCAGCTCTCCCAGCCTGGCTCCAGCCCTGCAGCAGCTCCCCGGGCTCCTCTGGGCTCTCTCCAGCAGACAGAAGGTTTTTGGGAGCCCAGAACATCACTGGAGGTTTGTTTTGCAGGGTGATTCTTACAGCCAAACTCCGTGGTTGTATTTCAGGTTTCACAGGCCCCTGATACAACAGCCCCATCCCACTGCTCTGCTCTGTAACAGGAATCCTGTGGATTCCTTTTGGGACATCCTTTTTGGATAACTGCCTGAAAGCTCCTTCACAGTGAAGCCAAGGAGCCCTTTGTGCCACACACTGACCCCTCCACCTGCCCGAGCATTCCTAATTTCAGTTTTTTGTTTAAAAATCAGTGGAACATCAAGGAAAACACTCCCAGCAGTGCTGCACACTCCGATTCTCCTCCCAAAGATTTTTAAAGTTGCTCCAAAATGCGGAGGGACAAAGAGCAGGGTGGAAAAAGCCGGCGAGGGAAGTGGTTGATGAGGCAGTGTCGGTTTTCAGCGCTGCGGGTGGATGATTCAACTCTCCGGTTTCGCTTCCTCCTGCAGCCCGGCTCGGCCCCGCGCCGCTCGCAGGGCACGGAGGGCGGGGCCCGTCCCGAACCGCCCCGAGGCGGGGGACACACCCGGACCCCAAATGTACCGACAGAGCAACGGCACCCCGAAAACACCGACAGAGCAACGCACCCCAAAACAGCACCCCAAATACACCGATACAGCAACGGCACCCCAAAACAGCACCCCAAATACACCGACAGAGCAACAGCACCCCAAAAATACACCGATAGAGCAACGGCACCCCAAAATGTACCGACAGAGCAACGCACCCCGAAAACACCGACAGAGCAACGGCACCCCGAAAACAGCACCCCAAAAACACCGACAGAGCAACGGCACCCCGAAAACAGCACCCCAAAAACACCGACAGAGCAACGCACCCCAAAACAGCACCCCAAAAACACCGATACAGCAACAGCACCCCAAAAACACCGATAGAGCAACGGCACCCCGAAAACAGCACCCCAAAAACAACGACAGAGCAACGGTACCCCGAAAACACCGACAGAGCAACGGCACCCCAAAACAGCACCCCAAAAACACCGACAGAGCAACGGCACCCCAAAAACAGCACCCCGAAAACACCGACAGAGCAACAGCACCTCAAAACAGCACCCCAAAAACACCGATAGAGCAACAGCACCCCAAAAACAGCACCCCGAAAACACCGATAGAGCAACGGGACCCCAAATACACCGGGAGTAGAGCAATGGCACCCTGAAACAGCACCCCAAAAACACTGACACAGCAACAGCACCCCAAATATACCAATAGAGCAACAGCACCTCAAAAACAGCACCCAAAAAACACCGATACAGCACCCCAAAAACAGCATCCCAAATACACTGACACAGCAACAGCACCTAAAACCAGCACCCCAAATACACCAATACAGCAACAGCGCCCAAAACCAGAACCCAAAAACAGCACCCCAACCATTTCACCCCAACAACAGCACCCAAACTGTACCAGCCCAACACAACTGACCACATTACACCAGTCCACACCAGCACCCCAAAAGCGTCACCCCAAGAGCACCACCTCAACTACACTGGCCCAAATACATCACCCTAACTACACCAATACAACAGCACCCCAACACCAGTCCAACACCACCATCCCAAAATATCACCCAGCAACATCACCCCAAACCCACCAACCCAACCACATCACCCCAACACCAATCCAAAAACACCCACCTGACACCACACTGGTAACACCGACCTACACCATCCCAATTGCACCATCCCAACTCCATCACCCCAACAACAGCACAACTACACCACCCCAACTACACCAGACCGACTACACCAACCCAACTACACCAAACCCAACACCAACCCAACTACACCAACCCAACAACAGCCCAGCTACACTGACCCAACTACACCAAAGTAAACCAACCAAACTACACCAAACCCAACACCATCCAAACAACACCAACCAAAAAACACCTGCCTAGCACCACTCCAACAGCCTAACTACACCAACCCAACCACACCAACTCAATTTGATCACAATACCAATCCAAAAACACCTTCTCAACACCACCCCAACTACACCAACACCAGATCAACATGACTGACCAAACTACAGCAGTCCAACACCACCAGCACTAAAACACCACCCCAACAACACCAAGCCAAACCAGCAACCCAACTGCACCACCCCATGACATCATCCCAACTCCACCACCATGACACCACCCACACCACCACCCATCACCCCAAGAACACCAACCCACCCAAACATCACCCCAAGAACACCAACCCACCCCCCCAGCCCAACTACACCAACACCAGCCCAACATGACTGACCAATCTACACTAGTTCAGCAGCACCAACCCAAAATCAGCCACCCAACATCACCCCAACATCACTGACCCACACCACCAACCCCACTACACCACCCCAATTACATCATCCTGACACCACCCCAACACCACCAACCCCACTACACCACCCCAATTACATCATCCCAACTACACCACCCCAACAACACCAACCCAACTACACCACCCCAACAATACCAACCCAAAAACACCCACCCAACATCACCTCAAATCACCAAGCCACCCCACAACCCCAGCTACACCACCCCAACACCAGCCCAAATACACCACCACCAGCCCAACACAACCAACCAAACTACACCAGCCCAACACCATCCCAGCACCAATCCAACATCAGCCCAACTGCATCACCCCACACCATCACCCCAACAACACCAACCCAGCATCAGCCCAACTACATCACCCCAACACCACAAAGCCCCACCACCAACCCAACTACACCACCCCAATTACACCATCCCAACTACATCACCCCAACTACACCACCCCAACAACACCCCAACAACACCACCCCAACTACACAACCCCAAACAACACCACCTCAACTACACCACTCCAACTACATCACCTCAACTGCACCAACCCAACTACACCACCCCAGCTACACAGCCCCAACTACACCTCTCCAACTACACCAAACCAAGAACAACAACCCACCTATACCACCCCAACTACACCACCCCAACTACACCACCCCAACTACACCAATCCAACTACACCAACCCAATTACATAATTCCAACTACATCACCCCAACTACACCACCTCAACACCACCTCAACAACACCACCCCAACAACACCATCCCAACTACACCACCCCAAATACACCACTCCAACCACATCATCCCAACGACACCACTCCAACTACACCACCCCAGCTACACTATCCCAACTACACCAACTCCAACTACACCACCCCAGTGACATCAACCCAACTACACCAACCCAACTACACCAAGCCAACTACACCAAACCCAACAACACCACCCCAATTACATCACCCCAACTACACAAACCCAACTACACCGCCTCAGTGACATCACCCCAACTACACCCACCCCAATTACATCACCCCAACCACACCACACCACCACCCCATCCGGAGCTGCCTTCACCCCAGCAGCCCCAGGAACACCGGGAGTGAGTCAACCCAGAGCAACGCTGAGCGCCCGGTGCTTCCCTGCTGCCAAATTAATGAGCAGGCAAATTAACCAGCACCAAACCCATCACAGCAGGCACAGGCTTGGGGAGTGGTGGCTTTGGATTGGTACCACGAGACTGAGTGTCCCCAGGGGGTGTCTAAGGACTGTCCAAGCCCCCAAGGCTTGCTTTGGCCGGGGCAGCCTTCTGCTGGTAACCCCAACTCTGTGAGCCAGGAAGGCAGCTCAGAATGACCACACTGCTCATGGCAGCCGTGGGCAGAGCCTGGAAAGCCACAGCAGGCAGGGAAGGAGGAATTCTCCTTTTGTGGTGCCAGGCTCCACTCAGGAGCAGCTTGCAGGGTTTTAATGGGAAAGCGCTGAAGGAAGGGCTTGGCAGTCTCGTGGTGCTGTGACTCAAGGGATGCAGGCAGAACAGGAGGAGTTAGTCAGGATGCTCTTGTTAAAAATAATAATAGCAAAAAACACGGACTAGGGGTTGTTCAGTTTGGTTTGGGTTCTTTTTCTTGTTAAAAACAATAATAGTAAAAAAATACGGACTAGGGGTTGTTCAGTTTGGTTTGGGTTCTTTTATCTTGTTAAAAACAATAATAGTAAAAAAATACGGAGTAGGGGTTGTTCAGTTTGGTTTGGGTTCTTTTTTCTTGTTAAAAATAATAATAGTAAAAAAATACGGAGTAGGGGTTGTTCAGTTTGGTTTGGGTTTTTTTCTTGTTAAAAACAATAATAGTTTGGGTTTTTTTGTGTTGTGGTTCTTCAGCTCAGACCTGTGCTAGAACAGCCCCTTCATCACCCATGTCCATCAGAAGCAACATCAAAATTAAACAAAAGCCTGTTTAAAAATATTTTTTTTTTTTAATTACACAGACTGGGGGGAGTGTTTCATTTGGTTTGGGTTTTTTTCAGTGTTGTTTCTTCAGCTCAAACTTGTAGAAAACCAGCCCCTTCAACAGCAACTTCCAGAGGAAGGAACAGGAAAATTAAACCTGTACAGTGACTATTCTGTTACCACAGTCTGAGCCACAACAGATTTTGGGGAGGAAAAAATCCAGAATTCATAGAGAAACCTCCACAACTCTGCTCTGTAACTCTCTGCTTTCCCAATCCCTGCCCATAAGGAAAAGCACAGGGATGTGTTACAGAGGGGAGCCTTGCAGACCACCCTCCCTCCTCCCCCTCCTTTCCAAACATCCTGTTCGTGACACCTGCAGCACTCAGAGGTCGAGTTGCAAACCAGGTCCCATTTCCAGGTTTCCAGGCCGGCTGTTGTTTCCATAGCCCTGCCCACAGGTGAGGCACGGCCAGGGCAGAAGTGCCGGTGTCAGCAGGTGCCTGCGTCACCCGAACCACACCCCACGTCACAGGGCACAGCGCCCCGAGTCACACAGCCTGGGGCTGCTGGGGCCATGGCACCCCGAAATTCCACAGCCTGGGCCTGTTCTGAGGCCATGGCACCCCAAATCACACAGCCTGGGCCTGCACTCCAGGCCATGGCACCCCAAATCACACAGCCTGGGCCTGTTCCCAGGCCATGGCACCCCAAATCACACAGCCTGCAGGTACCTGCAGGCCATGGCACCCCAAATCACACAGCCTGGGCCGACACTGGGCCATGGCACCCCAAATCACACAGCTTGGGTCTGTCGGGGCCACGGCACCCCAAAATTACACAGCCTGGGCCTGTCGGGGCCATGGGACCCCAAATCACACACTGCACAGGTACACAGGGCTATGGCACCCCAAATCACACAGCTTGGGGCTGTCGGGCCATGGCACCCCAAATCACACAGCCTGGGCTTGACGGGGCCATGGCACCCCAAATCACACAGCCTGGGGCTGTCAGGGCCATGGCACCCCAAATCACACACTGCACAGGTGCCCAAGGCCATGGCACCCCAAATCACACAGCCTGGGCCTGCTGGGCCATGGCACCCCAAATCACACAGCCTGGGCCTGCCCTGGACCATGGCACCCCAAATCACACAGCCTGGGCCTACACTGGGCCATGGCACCCCAAATCACACAGCCTGGGCCTGCCCTGGGCCATGGCACCCCAAATCACACAGCCTGCAGGTACCCCGGGCCATGGCACCCCAAAATCACAAAGCCTGGGCCTACACTGGGCCATGGCACCCCAAATCACACAGCCTGGGCCTGCCCGGGCCATGGCACCCCAAATCACACAGCCTGGGCCTACACTGGGCCATGGCACCCCAAATCACACAGCCTGGGCCGACACTGGGCCATGGCACCCCAAATCACACAGCCTGGGGCTGTCAGGGCCATGGCACCCCAAATCACACAGCCTGGGCCTGCCCTGGGCCATGGCACCCCAAATCACACAGCCTGCAGGTACCCCAGGCCATGGCACCCCAAATCACACACCCTGCAGGTAGCCCGGGCCATGGCACCCCACACGCAGCCCCTGCACCCCAAATCCCAGCTCTTTCCTTTACTCCATCCCCACTTGGGGGCTCAGCAGAGGGACCCCAGCCTCTCACTGTGTGGCGGGGCCCGGCCCCCCCGTCCCTCCAGGACATCGCTGTTCCCACTGCCCCAGGTGCCCTGGGGTCTCCGCACCCATTCCCCCCCCGGGAGCCCCACGAGCACTCCGTGCCTCCATGGACACCTGCAGTGGGATGCCCTGCTCCGAGAGCCCCCCGCATCTCTCCCTGCACCCCCTGAACCCCCCACACCGGGGTGCAGCCCCTGGCTGTGCCCCACATCCCGCAGGTTCTCTGGGGCGCATCCTCCGGGGCTCGCCCGCATCCCCCCGGCCACACAGGGCAGGGAACATCCTCTCGGGGGTCCCCCCATATCCAGGGGGTGTCCTGCCGGGGGTCCCCCGTATCCCCTGCGTGCATCCCCCAGGGGTTCCCTGCACCATTCTCCGGCCATCCCTTGGACCCCTCCCCGTCCGGGTGTAGCGGGGCACAGCCCGGGGGGTCCCTCACCCCCCCCGGGCCTCCCGGACCCTCCGGGCCCTCCCCGGGCCGCGGGATCCCGGCTGCGGGCGGGCACTCACACAGCTGAGCAGGGAGCAGACCCCGAGACAGGCCCCCATCGTGCTGCCGCCGCTCCCGGGTTCCGCTCCCGGTTCCGCTCCCGCTCCCGGTTCTGCTCTCGGTTCTGCTCCCGCTGCCGGGTCCGCTCCCGTTTCTGCTCCCGCTCCCGGTTCTGCTCCCGGTTCTGCTCCCGCTCCCGGTTCTGCTCTCGGTTCTGCTCCCGGTTCTGCTCCTGGTTCCGCTCCCGGTTCTGCTCCCGGGTCTGCTCCCGGGTCCGCTCCCGGTCCGCTCCGGCTCCCGCTCCCGCTCCCGGGTCCGCTCCCGGTTCTGCTCCCGGTTCCGCTCCCGGTCCCGGTTCTACTCCCGGTTTTGCTCCTGGTTCTGCTCCCGGTTCCGCTCCCGGTCCCGGTCCGCTCCCGGTCCCCGCCGCCGCCGCCGCCCTGGCTCCGCCCGCACCGGGAGCTCGGGGCGGCCGCTCCGCCGCGCCTCCCGCGGGGCGGCTCCCACGGCGGCGGACGGGGAAGAGAGGGCGGCCCCGGGCGCTTCCACCGCGGGGGAGTCTCTCCGTCCTCATTCCCCTCCCCGCTCCGTCTCTCTCCCTCTCCCTTTCATCCTCCTCCATCTCCCCCGGTCACCGCCGAGGGGACCCCCACGGGGACGGGCGGGGTCGGGGCTCGGGGACATCGCCGGGACTGGGGCGCGCGGCCAGGAGCCCTGTCTGGGACACGAGCAGCCCGCGGGAAGGGGTCCTGGGGTTTGGGATGGACGGGACTTGGAATCCCACCCAGTGCCACCCCTGCCCTGGCAGGGACACCTCCCACTGTCCCAGTGCTCCCAGTGTCCAGCCTGGCCTTGGGCACTGCCAGGGATCCAGGGCAGCCACAGCTGCTCTGGCAATTCCATCCCAGCCCTGCCCACCCTGCCAGGGAACAATTCCTGCCCAGGATCCCTCCAGCCCTTCCCTCTGGCAGTGGGAGCCATTCCCTGTGTCCTGTCCCTCCTGCCTTGTCCCCAGTCCCTCTGCAGCTCTCCTGGAGCCCTTTTAGGTCCTGGGAGGGCCTGGAGCCTCAGGAAGTTCAAGGTGAAAGGGCAAACTTTTGGTCCCCGGGAGAACAATCCCAGACTCCAATATGTGGTGGCAGCAACTCAGCTGGGAAACAGCTCAGGAAGAGGCCCTGAGATGCTGCTGGGCACTGGGGAACACGAGGCAGCAGCGTGTCCCTGCTGCAGAAGGTGAAAAGTCCTGCACCAGCTCGAGGGAGGGTGTCACAGCCCGAGGTGTCCCTCAGCCCTGAGCTCACCTCTGAGCACATGCAGGTGGTTTGAGCCCAGCTCTTTCCATGAGAGGCTGCAGGAGCTGTTCTCAGAGGTTTCCATGGCTGTTTATTCTCCCTCATCTCAGGATTGCTCTGCCCAGCTCACAGCTCTGCTCGCCAGACATCCAGGGCAGAATCTGCCTGGCAGAGGCAGGACTGATCTTTTATAGTCTAAATTACCTACTGGGGATTTACAATTATTTTCCAACACAATTCAGTCTTATAACATGGTCCAGCTTTGTTCACATCCAATCTAAAGTGCCAGCATGTCACCCAGCATGGATGACACGGAGCAGAAGGAGGAAGAGGTATCCACACCCCAAATTCTCCATCTTGGCCACGTGTCCCTTATCACAAACATTCTATAAATCTGCTGATTCTACATTCTAACAGTCTAATTTACACTCTATTTATTTTTGCAGTTTGCATTTCTTCTCTCAATGTTGGTAAATTGTTCCAAGGAGCTGAATCCAGCCCCTGAGACACCTGGGTGCCATTCGAGTGTCTTTGGGGACCCTGCCAGGGGGGTCTTAAACCTCCCAGGGAAGCCAGAGGAGCACTCTGGGCTCCCACAGGAGGGGATCCCATGATCAGCACTGGTGGGGCCACCCCAGAGTGTTGTGTCCCGTCCTGGGCTCTCAGAACAAGAGAGGTGTGGGCAAACTGGAGAGACTCCAACAGAGGCCACGCCGGTAATGAAGGGTCTGGAGTGCCCCATGTGAGAGGAAAGGCTGAGAGCTGGGGCTGCTGGGCCTGCAGAGGTGTTTGGGGATCTCACTGATGCCTGCAAACACCCACTGCTCTGCCAGGCCACTGCTGGCACTGCAGGATTGATTGGGTTGGCTGAGCTTGGCTTCCCCTGACCTGTCATGCTGAACGTGCCTGGAAATGCTTCCCAGGATTAGCTCCTCCATCACCTTGCCAGGGATTGAGGTGAGGCTGCAGCTCCCGGGCTCCTCCCTGCCCTTCTGGGAGGTACAAGTGACATTTGGTTCCCTCCAGCCTTCCAGACTCTTCTCTCCACCCCCATGATCCCTGAAAGGTTGAGCGGCCTCACAACGCCACCAGTCCCCCCTCCACCATCCCAGCAGGACTCAAATGTGCCCAGTTTGCTGAAGCATGTCCTGATCTGAGTCCTCTGCCATGGAGGATCTGTTCCTTGGTGCTCTCTGGATTCTCTGGGATTCCTTTTCTCTGCCTCAGCCGTTTCCCGTGGCACTGGGTCTCCTCACAGAGCTCTGGACCCGTATTTTACCTAACCCTGCCTTTTTCAGCCCTTCTTGCTGGGTTTGGCATCACACCTCCCAGCTCCACCATTCCCACCAGCCTGGGCCCAGCCCCCTGCAGGGGCAGAGCCTGAGGGTGGCACAGAACAGGTTTTTCCTGCTCTTCCTGCCCAGCCAGAGCCTGGCATGACCTCCCAGGGCAGTGAGTGCTCTGCCGTGCATAATTCAGGGGCTGGGACAAACCGGGAGGTGCCAGCCCACTTCCAGACCCTAAATTTAGACAGGAGAAAGTACATGAGCATGTGGCAGCAGCAGACTGGGGGCACATGTCCCCTGTGTCCTTGAGGAAGGCGAAGGTGTCACACTTCTGGCTCCAGAGGCAAAGCTCCGGGGTTTGGCTCCTGATCAGCAGCTGGCACAAATTAACAGAGGACTGTCTGAGCTTCTGCGGACTCCCAAAATTTGCTGGCAGGGCCGTGCAGCAGGAGAGGTCAGCACCCAAAAACTGCGCTCTGATCTCAGCGGGTCTCGGGTTTCGCCTTTCCGGAGGCGCCGGGGCGTGTGCGGGGACACGGGGACATCCTGGCCCGGGCACGGGTCTGGCAGCGCCCCGCGGCCCCGGGCACGGGGGGCTGGCTCTGGCACAGCCCCGGGAGGGGCCGGGGGGCGTCTGGCAGCTCCCATCCCCTCCTGCCTGGGTGTCAGAGCCCCGCGACATCCGCAGCGGGAATGTCCCTCGGTCCCCGTCGTCTCGGGAAGGACAAATTGGCCGTGCAGGTGTTTGTCCCCTCGGCCCCGCTGTCCCTGCAGGCACATGAGCTGGCTGGCACGCCAGGAGCAGCAATCCTTCCGTGCCCCCTGGAGGGACAGTCCCGCCCCGTCACTGTCCCCCGGTCTCTCTGGCGGTGCCACCAGATGGCAGTGGCGGAGTGAGGCACCGCCGGACACCGGGGCCGGTCCCGGGCTCCGTCCCTGCCGCTCCCGGAGCGCCGCGGGCACGGCTGCCAGCCTGGCAGGGTGTCCCCACCCCACTGCCACCCCCCAGCCCCGCGGTGTCCCCAGGGTGTCCCGGGAGGGGCTGCGGGAGGGACCCAGCGCTGTGCCAGCGGCGGCACAGGTGACAGAGCCGTGGAGAGCCCCGGACAGGCCGGTCTCACCTCGCCCTGCGCTCGGGGCGGGATGTCACCAGAGCTCAGGGACACGGCCCTGCCCGTGTCCCATGCTGGGAGCATCCCTGTATCCCAAGATTTATTTTTTTTTTATTTTCCCTCTGCCTCCCCTCTGCTGCTTCTCCTGCATCCCCCAGGCATCTTTCCCCCGGTGTGATTCATCAGGGCTCAGGGCACCCAAAACCTCAAATATGGTTTCTTAGGGCTCGGGGCCCCATTTCTGCCCCCGTGGGGGGATTTTAGGGCTGGGGGATCTGAGCCAGGAGCGTGCCAGGGATGCCCAGGAAAACAAACACTCTCATGTGACTGTATCTGGGACAATACCAGCTTAGCTGTGGGTGCAGCCAGCAGGAATCCTGCTGCTCTCCAGCCCTGCTAGTCGTGGATAAACCTACATTAGAGCAATTAATAATAATTAATAATTGGGTCTGCATTTGGGAAAGCAGCTAAGCCCAGCAGTGCTCTCCAGAGCATTGTTGAGACAGGGAAATGCAGCCGTGGCACGAGGCACAAATTTGGGGTGATGGGTTTGGGGCTGTGGGCTTGTCCTGTTTGGGCATCCTGGGGGCTCCTGGGTGGGATTTAGGGCGCACAGGACCCTTCCCCTCAGCCCCCAGCTGCAATCTGGCACATCCCAGCCCTGGGGGTTGGGACCCCCTGCCCACCCTGTGCTGCAAGGAGGGGCAGGACTGGAGCCCCCAACGTGCTTTGCTCAGCTCTGCTGCCTCCCCGGGGTCTGAAACCCCCAGGTGAGAGCGGGGACAGGAGCAAAGCCCGGCTGGGGTGGGAGGGATGAGCGCAGAGGGGCTGGGAGGAAGCAGCCCTGCTCTGAGGATGCCTCTGAGGCACGTGGGGAATTAGTTTTCCACTAAGCTGCTCTGTAATAAGCAGAGACACGGGAGCAACAGGCAATTGCTCGGCCTTTAATTACAGCCAGTCAGGGTGTTCAGGGTCACAGCAGCTGGGATTCAGAGCTGGGGGAATGAGGGGGGTGATTTTCAGGAGGAGCACTGCAGGAATCTGCAGAGCCTTCTGTCCCTGAGCTCCTTTGTTGCCCCTTTCCTTCACCAGGACCCTCCTGTCTTCCCAGCCCAGAGCATCTCAAATCCCAGAATCACGGATGGCAGAATATCCTGAGCTGGAAAGGACCCACGAGCATCATCAATCCCGAGTCCTGGCCCTGCCCAGCCCCCAGCAATCCCCCCGGGCATCCCTGGAGCTCTGGCAGCCTCGGGCTGTGCCCCTTCCCTGGGGCATCACCCCAGAGCCACCAGCCCAGAAACCCCTCTGAGCTCCTGACAGCCTTCCCACCCTCTGGCACTGCCTCTGGGAGACTCACCGAGAAACTGGGACTCTCTTCTCAGACTTTGGCCAGTTTGAGATGCCCTAAAGGCCACGGGGGTGACACAGAGGCTGAGGGGCCATCACTAAATCTGCCCCTTGCCATCATTGTGGGAATCTCCTCCCCACAGCCTCTCCCATCCAGGAGGATGAAGGGCTGGAGACGCTGCCCTTGGATCCTGGTTTGGGCTGCCAGGCACAGGCACAGGCTGGGAAAGCTGCAGTGTTTCCCTGCTGGGTTTGTCTTTCCCCTGGCGGTGCCAGACGCCTGCCTGGTGATGGATGGTGGTGTCACAGCACAGACTCTGCTGTCACAGCCACTGGGTCTCTCACGGGGTGGAAATTTTGGGGAGTTGCTCCACTGTGAGCTGCATTTCCCCCCCAAGGATGAGGAGCAGCAGGGTGAGACCTTGCTCTGAAGGTGTCCTGGCCCACCTGGCAGGACGAGCTGGTTCTTCCCTCCTGCCTGCTCCTCTTGGATCCTCCACACCTGAGCCCCTCAGTTTTCTTTCCTGGTGTCCAAAGTCACCCAATGTCGCCCAGAGCCACCCAATGTCACTCAAAGCCACCCAAAGTCACCCAAAGTCACCCAGTGTCACTCACAGTCACCCAAAGTCACTCAAAGTCACCCAAAGTCACCCAATGTCACCCAAAGTCACCAAAGTCACCCAAAGTCACCCAAAGTCACCCAAAGTCACCCAATGTCACCCAAAGTCACCCAAAGTCACCCAAAGTCACTCAAAGTCACCCAAAGTCACCCAAAGTCACCCAATGTCACCCAAAGTCACCCAAAGTCACCCAAAGTCACTCAAAGTCACCCAAAGTCACCCAATGTCGCTCAAAGTCACTCAAAGCCACCCAAAGTCGCCCAATGTCACTCAGAGCCACCCAAAGCTGCCCAAAGCCACCCAAAGTCATCCAAAGCCATCCAAAGTCACCCAGTGTCACCCAAAGTCACTCAGAGCCACCCAAAGTCACTCCAAAGTCACCCAAAGTCACCCAAAGTCACCCAAAGCCACCCAGTCACCCAAAGTCACCCAGAGCCACCCAAAGCCACCCAAAGTCACCCAAAGTCACCCAAAGTCACCAGCCTTCCTCCAAACTCCCTCAGGAGCCCCCCTGGGCCCCTCCACGCATTCCCCGTGCCCCAGTGGCTGTCAGGACACCTCCAGTGCCACTCGGATGCCCGGGGCAATGCCCAGGGCAAATCTGGCAAATTTGGGAGAGCTGCCCAAGGCTCGTGCGGCTTTTGAGCCTCTCCATCTGCAGCCTGAACGATTCTCCCTCTGGAGAAGGGCTAACGAGCCGTGGAGATCCAATCAGACTTCCCTGCTCGGCCTTTCACCTCCTTGTTGCCAGTTAAAACCAAAAAGAGGAGAGAGAAAAAAAAATAAAGCACAAGTGGTGGCATGGAGACAATTAGATCAGTGTCTGTGTAATGAGTTCATGGATCCAAGGTGTGGGAGCCCAGAGTATCCTCTGGATTCCCTGGGAGGTTCAAGACCCCCCTGGCGGGGTCCCCAAAGACCCTCGAATGAGATCCAGGTGTCTCAGGGGCTGGATTCAGCTCCTTGGAACAATCTACCAACATTGAGAGAAGAAATGCAAGCTGCAAAAATAAATAGAGTGTAAATTAGACTGTTAGAATGTAGAATTAGCAGATTTCTAGAATGTTTGTGATAAGGGACACGTGGCCAAGATGGAGAAATTTGGGGTGTGGATCCTCTTCCTCCTTCTGCTTCGTGCCATCCATGCTGGGTGACATGCTGGCACTGCCAGATTGGATGTGAACAAAGCTGGACCATGTTATAAGACTGAATTGTGTTGGAAAATAATTGTAAATCCCCAGTAGGTAATTTAGACTATAAAAGATCAGTCCTGCCTCTCCAGGCAGATTCTGCCCTGGACGTCTGGCGAGCAGAGCTGTGAGCTGGGCAGAGCAATCCTGAGATGAGGGAGAATAAACAGCCATGGAAACCTCTGAGAACAGCTCCTGCAGCCTCCCATGGAAAGAGCTGGGCTCAAACCCCTGCATGTGCTCAGAGGTGAGCTCAGGGCTGAGGGACACCTCGGGCTGTGACACAAGGATTGTTGATTGTTCCTTGTCTCAGGAACTCTCTGCCCGGCTCACAGCTCTGCCCAGCCGGGCACCCAGGATGGAATCTGCCTGCTGAGGGCAGGGCTGATCTCACACAGTCTGAAATACCTGCTGAATGTTTGTAACAATTTTCCAATACAATACAACTTTGTTAAACGGTCCAGCTCTGTCCCCATCCAATCTGACAGTGCCAGCATGTCACCCAGCATGGATGGCACGGAGCAGAAGGAGGAAGAGGATCCACACCCCAAATTCTCCATCTTGGCCACGTGTCCCTTATCACAAACATTCCCAAAAGTCTATTTATCTACGTTCTAACAACCTAATTTACACTTTACTGATTTTGGTGGCTTGTTTCCATTCCCTCTGTGTTGGTAATTTCCCCCAGGGGTTTGAATTCAGCTCCTGAGACACCAGGGTCTCACTCAGGGGTCTTTGGGACCCTCACCAGGGGGTTTGAGACCCCCAAGGAGGCCAGGGGTGCACCCTGGGCTCCCCCAGGGTGGAAGAACCCCAGAAAAGCTCGGGGTGGGAGCAGCGCCAGGGCGGGGAGAGGCGATGGGGACCCGCCGGCGGCAGCGCTGGTGGCACCGAGGGGTGACAGATGCCACCGGCAGGAGCTGGCGCTGCCCCCGGTGCCGGAGCCCCCCCGGCCCGGCTGCGGCAGCGCTGCCGAGCCCCACGTGGCCGCGCCGAGCAGATTTTGCTCGGCTGCCTGGGCTATATTTAGCCGCCTGTAAAAGGGGTTAGCGAGCAGCGCTGGAGCCAGTGGCACAGCTCAGAATGTCAACGTAAGAGCAGCCGGCGATAAAAAAAGCGCAGGCCGGGCGCTGGGAGCGCGGCGCGGGTCCCGCGGGGGCGGCAGGGCTGCGGCGGTGCCCGCATCTCCCCGGCCGCTCCCTGCCCATCCCCTGCGGGGCTCTCGCTTTTCGGGCTGCTTGGCAGCATCTCTGCGCTCAGCCGGGCGCTCGGGGCTTGGAGTCGGGTGGGTTTGGTGAAATCCCCGAGTTCTGGGGCGGGTGTCCCCCTCTGTGTGCGGGCAGGAGGGACGGGGCTCTGCCCCGAGCTGGGAGGTGCTTGTGAGGCTCCACATCCCCATCCAGGCAGCTGGGAGTTACTGGAGCATGAAGAATAGATTTGAGCGCTTCTTTTTTTGCCCATGAACGCATTTTTTTGGGATGCTGCCTTTCTACTCGGTTAACTCCAGCACACCTTTCCTCCCAAGGCTCCCCTCACCACCCTGCTCTGCCCCTTAAAGCAAGGACTGGGCAAATCCTGCCACATCCCGGCTCTTTCCACGCCATCCCAGCTCTTCCCAAGTCCTCCTGTGCTGCTCTGAGCTGTCTGACCTTGCCTGGGCTCACTCCTGCCTGTGCAACCCAGGCTGCTGCCCAGAAATGTGGGATTTCAGCCAACAGCAGAGCCAATGCACAGGCAAGGTGGTTTCCTGAACTAATTCCCAGAAATAATTTGTGCCTTCTGCTGGTCCACTGGGGCAGGGGATGAATATTTTGGTGGCTGAGCCCGGAGAGAGGCACTTTGAGTCATTCAGTGCCCTTTTTTTCCCCCAGCTCCTGTGATGAAATGGCAGCAGGATGAGCCTCAGGCTGGGATTGCATCTGGCTGCAGGATCCACCTCACCTTTGGGTCAGGAACAGCAACAAATCATTCTTTTGGTTGAAATTTTCCATTCTGCCGGGGACAGCGAGGCTGCAGACGAGTTGCAAAGACCCGTGCGACTCACTGCAGATACTCCAGCTGCCCTGACGGCTTGAATTCGGGAACAGGAGCAGCAAAAGCTTGCGAGCTGCCCCCCAGAGCGGCAGGATGCCGCGGGGGGAAGATCTCCAAAAGCTCGCCGATGTCCTGGGGGCAGGTGGAGCTGCGGAATCCTCGTGCCCTGCGAAGGGCAGGGCGGAGCAGCTCGCCGGGATGCGGATGGCAGCGCCCCGGAGCGCGGGGGGCGCCGGGGACGGGCGCTGCTGCAGAGCTGACACGTCCCGACTCTCGGCTCAGCGTGACACTCCAGCCTGCTGACAAATCTTCTCCCTGCGAGCTCTTTGCTGGCATTTTGCTTTGAAATCCTCCAGGCGAGCAAATGCTCTGGCTGCCTCTGGCCCCCGAGATCTCGCGGGCAGGGAGGTTTTGCCTGAGGGCAGGGCGCGCTCCCTGCGGATCCATCCCTCAGGAGCCACCTGCATCACTCCAGGCCTGCTGGAGCTCATGGAAACTCCCAGCCCCAGCCAGGGAGCAGCCTGCAGGCCCCCAAACCCTGTGACCCGTGTCCCGAAATAGCTCCTTCACCGCTGGGCTCAGGAATAACCTTCCCTGCGCGTCACCTGTGTCCCCAGCGGGGGCTGGAAATCGGGAAGGTGCGCCTAAAACAGGAGCAGCAGAGGGCTGCTGTCCCCCAGCAGTGACTTTTAGCCCAGATAAGAGCCCGCAGCGCTGGGCTGGGCAGTGCAGAGCAGCTCTGCTCCCTCCCTGCTGCCTCCACACCGGCAGCTGAGCAGCCCGAGGGGTTTATTGACCCTCCTGCCCGCGGGGATAAAGCAGCTGCACAGCAGCAGGAGAACAGACTCCTCCAGACCCATTTTCTCCCAGTTCTGGACTCTGGGTTTCTAGGGGAAATAGGATTTAGAACAGTCTGAGCCCATACTTGCTGGCTTCTCATCCCTGATGGATCAACCAGGGACTCTCCCCAAGCTCGGGAGGGCACACACGATTTATTTTAGCCCCCCCATCAGCAGGGAAGCTCATCCTGCTGGGAGCATCCTGGAAAGGGGATCCCAAGGTCTGCAAAGCCCCAGGGCAGCAGCTGAAAGAGCAGAGGAGGAGCAGAGCAGCCTTTGTCCCCACCCTGGTGCAGCCCCAGGCACCACGGCCCTGCCCTGGGCCAGCTCCCGGTGCGAGCTGCCTGAGCAGGGAATAATTTTGGGATGATTTTTCCCTTCCCAGCTGCTGTCCTGAGCCTGTGGGGTTTGTACCTGGGAGTTTGGGAGCTCTGGGCTGCTGATGCTCAGCACACCATGGATGCAGGCTGGCTGGGAGAGGTTATTCCGTGTCAGCACCACACTGCCAGCATGGGAGGGACTCGCACACCTCTGGTGTGCCTCAGTTTCCCCAGCGCAGCCATCCCAAAGGATCACACCGGGAACTGCTCAGCCTTGGAGGAAACGGGGTGTGGGAAATGGGAAATGGGGGTGTTCTGTGGCTGCCCTTCAGCTGTCCCCGGGCAGAGCCTCTCGGGGCCGCTCGGGAGCTGCAGAACGGGAGAACTCTCCAAGGTGCTCCGAATCTCAGCGGGTTTCCTGCCGTCCCTTCCCAAGCCCGCAGCGTCCCCTCCCTCGCTCCCAGCCGCCCCCTCGGCCCGCGACAGCAGTGTCACATCCCATCGGGTGCCAGGCAGGATAAACACCGCCGCTGCTCGGCCCGAGACTGCTCTGGCGAGGGGAGACAGTCAAGGAGAAAGCGGAGCGTGAGCAGCTAAAAATAGCGGCTGGCTCAGGCTGCGCTCCCCGCCGGCCGCTCGCCCGTCACACGCGTGAGCGAGCAGGGCGCCGTGTCCCTGCCCTGGCTGCGGGGACGGTGCAGCCCCCCGAGCCTCTGGGCTGCGGGGGTGCGGGGCTCGGGCACCGGCCGTGTCCTGTCCCCTGGCGCAGCCCGGGGAAAGCAGCGCCGGGGTGTCCCCACGGGCACCTCGCTCCGCGTGCTGAGCATCGCCCATCAGCAGCAGCGGGAGAGGATTTTGGCCAGAGCCCGAAATTCGGGATCGTGTCCCCAGCCCCAGAGCATCGCCCATCATCAGCAGCGAGACGATTTTGGCAAGAGCCCGAAATTTGGGATCGTGCCCCCAGCCCCAGGCGCTGAGCATCTCCCATCAGCAGGGAGAGGATTTTGGCCAGAGCCCGAAATTTGGGATCGTGCCCCCAGCCCCAGGTGCTGAGCATCGCCCATCAGCAGCAGGGAGAGGATTTTGGCCAGAGCCCGAAATTTGGGACGGCGCCCCCAGCCCCAGAGCATTGCCCATCATCAGCAGGGAGAGGATTTTGCCCAGAGCCCGAAATTGGGAATCTCGCCCCCAGCAAGGCGCTGAGCGTTGCCCATCATCAGCAGGGAGAGGATTTTGCCCAGAGCCCGAAATTTGGGACGGCGCCCCCAGCCCCGCTCCTGCCGTGCAGGGATGGGGAGCGGGACCCTCCCAAAGCCCAGCCCGCTCCCCCAGCCCTGGGCTCAGCCACCTGCAGGGCCAGGCGGGACATTTTAGAGCCCCTCACCAAGCCCACCAAGCCCACGCGGTTCCCAGTCGCAGGGATGCCGATGGGAGGTGGCTGCTGCTGCTCCTGTGGCAATTCCAGTCGGTTTAAATTCCCGCTCCCCAGCGCAGGGCTGGGGTGAGAACTCCCATCTCACACCCTCGGCGCTGGCCGTGTGTCCTCCTCAAGGTGACACCGCTGTCAGGCCAGGAGCAGCTGGTGGCATCTGCTCCGCGCCCAGGCTGTGCCCAGCGCCCTCCCGGCGGGGCCAGCCCCGAGCAGGGCACAGCGCGGGGCCGTGCCGTGATCCGCTGCATTTGCAGCCGCATCCAGGGTCTCCCAGCCCCCCGCCCCCTCCCCCACCACCGCATGCCACGCGGGTGCAGACACGGATTTTGTAATTCTTTTTTTTTCCCCCAAAGATTCGGAGCTTGACATTGATTTTTGGCTGCACTAAATGGAGCTGTGTGGGTTGGGGTCAAATTGTCCTGCTGGGCGAGCAGGGGGGCCGGGGGCTGTGCAGCCGAGGATCCCAATCCAGAGGAAATCGGAGGGAAAAATACCCAAAAAAATCCCCGAGCAGGGCTGGCGGCCACGGCGGCCTGCGAGCCCCCCGCCCGGGCTGGGGGTCCCAGCGGGGCAGAATCACGCGGAGCCTGGGGGAGATGGGACGCGGGGATGTCACCGCGCTGGCGCGGGGGACGCGGGGACACACAGCCCGGGGGGGCGAGGGGCGGCCCCGGCGGCGGGGGGAGGGGGCGGCGGGCGGGGCCGGCGCTGGGTCCCCCCCGCGCCGAGCGGGGGCCGGGCCGGGCGGGAGCGGCGGCGCTGGGCGGGCGGCGGCGGCGGCGGCGGCGGCTCGGCCCCGGGTGCCCCAGGGCCGCCTGGAGCCGGAGGCGTCCCCGCGGCTGCTGCCGAGCGTGGAGCATCCTTCGGCGGGCAGCCGGGCTGGCACGGGCACCGGCACCGGCACCGGCATTACCCCTGGCACCGGCACCGGCATCAACACCGGCACCACCATCGGCACCAGCACCGGTAGCAGCATCACCCCCGGCTCCGGCACCGGCACGGGATCAACACCGGCATCGGCACCGGCACCGGTACCACCATCGGCACCGGTATCACCATCGGCACCGGCATCAACACCGGCACCGGCACCGGCACCGGAACCACCATCGGCACCGGCACCGACATCCTCATCACCCCCGGCACCGGCACCTCCATCGGCACCGGTATCAACACCGGCACCGGCACCGGCACCACCATCGGCACCGGTATCAACACCGGCACCGGCACCGGCACCGGCATCGGCACCCAGCATCACGGCACCGGCACCGGCATCCCCGTCACCGCCGGTGTCACGGTCGCCACCGGCCTCGGCCCCGCGATCGCCGCCGGCGGCGCCAGGTGAGCGGCTGGCGGCTGCCGGACGCAGGTGACGTGTGGCACCGAGGCCCTGGGCCAGCGCGAGGGTGCCCCGGGCTCACCGGGGCGAGGGACCAGGTGCCCACCCCGGGAAGGAGGTGCCCACCCTGTGCATCCCCCCCGGGGGGCAGGGGGTGGTGGGGGGCAGATGGGTTTTGGGGGGATGGAAGTTTGCAGCGGCCGCGCTGGGGTGTCTCAAGGGCTTGGGGTGTCCGTGCCCACCGGGCCAGGGGCCTCCGGGCAGGATTTGGAGCAGCGCTGAGGCACCGCCAGGGCTTGTCGGTCTCGGGGTGGGCACTTCAGAGCAGCCCTGTCCCACCCTGGCGCCCACCCCCTGCCTGCCCTGGGCCTCCCCTGCCCCGTCCTCCCCTCAGCTACCACCACACTTCCATCCCCAGCCCTTCCCGGAGTGGAGCTTCCCAGGCGGTTTGGGCCCGGGGAGCCGCGGGGGTCCCCAGGCACGGAGAGACCCCCAGGGCTGAGCACCCCGCGCAGGGGACGCGCTCCCCGTGGCGCTTCCTCCCGCGAGGAAAGGGCTTCCCCCGGGCCAGCCCCTCCTCCCTGCCTGCGGGGCATCGTTCTGGCAGATCGCCCCTGCAGATGCTTGGATCGGGTCCCCTGGGTGCCCGGAGCTGGCTGCTGGCCCTGGCTGGGTGGCAGTGCCGCCGAGGAGGTGGCAGAGGCAGGATGTCCCACGCTCACCCCAAATGCTCCCAGCCCATGACCTTGGGGCGCCCACCAAGGGACACCTCAGCCCTTGCTGCCACAAATGGGCACAGCCCCGGCACTGTCCCCCTGTCCCCAGCCCTCCCCCGCTCAGCACCACCTTCCCCAAAAAGCAGGAAAGGTGGTGGCAGAGGCAGATTCTCACTTCTTTGAGGGAATCCCAGCATTTTCCTGGGACTGGGATGCTGGGAGGCAGAGTGGGGGTGCTCTGGCTGTAGGAGGGGATCCTGGGGTTCAGCTCCTGGGGCAGCTGGAGGAGCTCTGGCTGGGTGCTGCAGACCCTGGCAGCACGAGCAGGATGGGGACCATGGCCCTGCTCTGCCCGTGGCTCCTGGAACAGCAATTCCAGCTCCTGGCTCAGCCCTGGGGCCTTGGGTCCTGCTCTGCTCCATCACGGATTTCCAGCCGTGCCTCTGATCCCGGAGCTCCTGCACGGATCCCTTCCCTCCTCGGCCTCTGCTCCTCTCCCTGCCAGCTGGGAGTTGTGTCACAGGGTGCTGGTGGCAGCTGGAGAATCCTGACAGGGGCAGGGATGGCAGGGAACATCTGGATCACCTCTGTGCCAGGTGGGGGTTGCTGCCTCAATTCTGGGTGCCCTGGAAGTTTTCCACCTCCCCCCTGGGCTGGGCTGCAGTGGGAAGGAGAGGATTCCCCCAGGGGCTGGGGGAAGCACACAGAGCATCCAGGGAAGGCTCAGCTGCGTCTGCTCCCGGGAATTCTGGGTTCCTGCACTTGTCCTGGTGCCCTGGCAGGGCTGGGAGCCTCCTCCTGGACCAGGCTCCTCTCCAGGTGCCACCAGAGGCTGATGGAGGAGATGGTGCATGAGCTCTGGTGTCACCCAGCAGGCACAGCCTGGGGTGTGTTGGTGGCACCCAGCTGGCACCCTGTGACAGCCACAGCCCTGGTCACAGCTCCCTGGGCTTCCCCTGGCACCAGTCCCTGTGCCTTCCACGGCTCCACAGCCAGGAGAGGAGAGTGTCCCCAAACAGGGTGTCCCTGTCCCCATCTCCACATCGTGCCTGCCAGCTCCACTTGGCTGCTCAGGCTGGAGCAGAGGTGAAAAACCATTTGGGGAAGAGAGAGCCTGAAGCAGGTGAGGAATGGAACTGCCGTGGATGTGGGTGACACGTTTATTATGCAAAGTTACCTGGTTTTATTATGCAAAATGGCAGTTTGTGGTGTGTCAGAGCAGGGAATGAGGGTTCTGCTGGGAGCTCCATTACCCAGGGCTCAATCACCCTAATTATCCTCATTAGATCCTTTCCTTCCCCACGGAGACGTGGAGCTCCTGAGTGGGGCTGGGTCATCCAGGTGCTGTGGGGCTGGGGGTGGCTCCATCCCCCTCCTGCCAAGGGGGTCCCTGTGCTTCCCCCCGGCCTCACAAAAGGACCAGGTGCAGCTGCTGGGCTGAGGGCTGTGGGGAAGGGAGGCTCACCCAGCCCCTCTGTGGGGCCCTGATGGGCAGCCAGACTCCCCAGGAGGAATTCCTGAGCTCCTCCCACCACTCCAGCTGATTACCTCTAATCAGTTAATAGAAGGGAATTAGCTGGCGGGGGTGGGGGGTGGAACAGGAATAGCTCTGGAATAGGTCACAGGCTGGCTGGGAGTGCTGGAGCAGCTCCGTTTCCCCCCTGGGGTGGGCTGGGATCCATCCTTCCCTCTGGAATCGCTCCTGGCAGGGGAGGGCTGGGCTGCAGGAATGGTCCCATCCCACCCAAGGCAGTGCTGGGTCCTGGAGCTGTGCCCTGGCCCTGGCACAGAGGCACTGCCAGCCCTTGGGCTGTGCCGTGTTCCCACAGGGAACGGCCGTGGCTGGAGCGCTGCTGGAGCTTTCTGGGGCTTTTCACAGCCCTGAGCTGCTCCCAGCGCCGTGCTTCACCCAGCACAGGGGCCAGAGCCTGGCCGGGAGCTGCCCCCTCCCCCAGGGACGCCTCTGCCAGCAGCAGCACCCCCAGAGCCCCGAGTGCCCCCGGAGAGGGACCTCTCCCCTGCCAGCCCCAGAAACCAGATGGGAAAAGTCAGGAATCCTTGCTGTGAGCGCACAGCCATGGAAACATCCCCAGGGGAGAGCAGGGGCTGGGGAGCAGGGATGTGTGCTGGGCTGGGAGCCCCGGGGGAGGGGGAAGAGCCGCTGGGGTTTGGCCATTCCCTCCCTGGGCAGCTCGGCTGGGGCTCCCCAGGTTCTCCTGGAGGTTTGGGGTGCAGGATGGAGCCCTGCAGAGTCAGCCACATCCTCACTGAGCCTTTGGTGCTCTGTTTGCTAATTAGAGCAGCTCAGGGCTGGAATCCAGGTGGCCCAGAGGGAATCACACACCCAGGTTTGCCTGCTGCCTTCAGCACTGCTCCCAGAGGAAAAATGCCTCGATTTTATCCCAGTGTGGACTCGTAGGAGATGCTGAGCTCAGCAGGGCTGTGCCAGGATTAAACTGCTGAGTCCTATGGAGAGCTTTTCCCTGGCCCAATCCAGCATCCAGAGGGGATTTTCTCTGCCCTGGGGGGATGCCAAGCCCTGATGTGGGACGTGGTGTGAGCACCCCCAGGTCTGGATTTGGGTTTGCTCTGGGAAGCTCAGGGTTGGGATGTCAGGAGCACAAGAGCTGGATTCATTCCCACCCTGGAGCAGGACTGGCTCTGCTCTGTGTTCCCAGTGTTAATAACCAAAAGGAGAGTTTATACAAACAGCCTGAAATCCCTTCTGGACAGATTCGGGTTGGGGTTTAGGATTTTTCCTGGTTTTTGTGGGATGCTGAGGACAGCTGAACTCTGCCATCATCCCCTGAGTGACAGAAATGCCAGAGCAGCTCCGTTCCGTGGATGCAGCAGCAAACCCCACCTCCCCTGCACACCTCCCTGCTGGAAGCTGGGAATTACAGGGGAGGGAGATTACCAGTGTCCCATTTCAGAGCCCTTCCTTCTCCTTGCCTGGAACAGGAATTCAGGTCCCAGAGTCCCCCAAGCCCAGCTGAGCCCCTGAAGGGAAGGGTTTGTGCTCTGCCTAGGCTGGTGTTAGCTGGGACACAGCTCAGGTTTTGTGTGCAAAAAAAAATTCCAAGTCTTACAGCTGGGAAAAAAATCCCTAAAAAAATAAATCATAGAATCCCTGATTGGAAAGGATTTTAAATCCCATCCAGTGCCACCCCTGCCCTGGCAGGGACACTCCCACTGCCCCAGCTGCTCCCAGTGTCCAGCCTGGCCTTGGGCACTGCCAGGGATCAGGGGCAGCCACAGCTGCTCTGGGCAGTGAGACCCCAAATTGTGCCAAAAGGAAGCAGAGGATGAAAGCTGATCCTTTAAAAGGATCCCTGGGAAAAGTCTGGATGGAATAATTCAGGATTTGGGTGGGACTGAGCCTAAAGCTGCAGGGCAGCACTGGGGACCAGGCAGGGAGCAGAGGGTGATGGAGGGGACAAAGAGACACTTCAGCACTCCCCAAATCCGTGGGTGAGACAACCCAAGCACAAGCAGCAGTGGTGGAGAGGGGGGAAGGTGGTCTGGATGTGAGGATGAGTGTGCAGGAGCAGGAGGAAGGTCAGAGCTCGAGGGAGGGGCTCAGGGGTGATGGGGATTCCAAGGAGGGGAATCCACTGCTCCATGGACAGCAGGGGGTGGGAGCCCCTTGTCCAGAGCCTTTGGGAAGGGAATCACAGGGAAAAGCCAACCCTGCATCTGGGACCTGCTGGAGCTTCTCAGAGCTCTGGGGAGCTGCCGGTGTCACCTGTGCTCAGAAATCCCCCTGGAGCAATTCCTCAATTCCTTTGGGAATTTCCAGAGGAAAATTGGGAAAAAAAAACAGTGGGGGACCTTGCTGGTGCTCCAAGCAGGATGCAGCTTCACTTGGATCCCTGCACTGCTTCACTCCAGACCATCACTCCAAAGGTGCCCAGCACGATCCAAGCTGGCCCAAATTCCTGCCTGGGGCTATCTGGAGTCCTGGGGATTTGGGGATCAGGGATCCAGCACGATCCAAGCTGGCCCAAATTCCTGCCTGGCCCACCTGGAGTCCTGGGGATTTGGGGATCAGGGACCCAGCACGATCCAAGCTGGCCCAAATTCCTGCCTGGAGTCCTGGGGATTTGGGGATCAGGGGATCAGGGACCCAGGAAGATCCAAGCTGGCCCAAATTCCTGCCTGGCCCCACCTGGAGTCCTGGGGATTTGGGGATCAGGGATCCAGCACGATCCAAGCTGGCCCAAATTCCTGCCTGGAGTCCTGGGGATTTGGGGATCAGGGATCCAGCACGATCCAAGCTGGCCCAAATTCCTGCCTGGAGTCCTGGGGATTTGGGGATCATGGATCCAGCACGAGCCAAGCTGGCCCAAATTCCTGCCTGGGGCTATCTGGAGTCCTGGAGATTTGGGGATCAGGGATCCAGCACGATCCCAGCTGGCCCAAATTCCTGCCTGGAGTCCTGGGGATTTGGGGATCAGGGACCCAGCACGATCCAAACTGGCCCAAATTCCTGCCTGGAGTCCTGGGGATTTGGGGATTTGGGGATCAGGGACCCAGCAAGATCAAAGCTGGCCCAAATTCCTGCCTGGCCCCACCTGGAGTCCTGGAGATTTGGGGATAAAAGGCAGGACAGGGTTGGAGGTGCCTGGAAGCTGCATCTCTGCCAGGAGGGACCATCCTCCCCAGGCTCTTCCTCCTGTGCATCCAAACCTGCTCCAAAACTCCTCCTGCACCTCCTTCGATGTTCCTGCAGCAGCCACGCCCCTGCAGCCTTTTCCCCCTTTCCCGGGGGGATCAGGACAATATTTGCCCCCCTCCTTCCATCTCCCTGGGGCTGGACTGTCCCTGGGCAGTGACCCAGCCCTTCCCACCCGGCTCAGCCTCTTCCCTGCAGAGGAACCCGCCGGGACAAACCTCCCAGAGAGCTCCTGGCTCTCCGCATCTCATCCTGTGTTTAATCGTTGCCATCTGCTGTTCCCAGCTCCAGGGGCTGCCGGTGCCTGTCGGGCTCTGCATTTCCCTCCTGGCTCATTTTCCTCGGTGGTGCTCCCGTTCCTTCTGACCCGGGGAAGCTCTTTCCTGCCCATTTCACCCGATTTTACAGTTTCATCTCGCTAAACCCTTCCATTTTTCATCGTGTTCAGCAGCACTGGGGACTTGCTGGTGGATTTTTGGAGGGTTCGTCCCAGGCTGCAGCATTCCCAGCACAGGTCCCATAAAATGCTGAATTAAATGAGCAGGAGGAACCCCCCAAACAGAGAAAAGCCAAGAGCATTAAATGTCCCAAACCCCCCTCATGGAGCTCATGACCCACCAACAATCAGAAGCTGAAGAAGCAAATCCTTGTGGTTGAATGAATCCCCAAGATCCCTGGGCACCTCCCAGGTCCTGAATTCCTGGAGCATTCCTGCTTTGTTTTCTCTGGCGGGGGGAACGTGTTTGGCAAAGCTGTGATGTGTCTGTGGTGGTCCCCAGCTCCAGGTGCAGTTTGGGGTCCCTGCCCAGGCTCCAGGTGCAATTTGGGGTCCCTGCTCACGCTCCAGGTGCAGTTTGGGGTCCCTGCCCAGGCTCCAGGTGCAATTTGGGGTCCCTCTCACGCTCCAGGTGCAGTTTAGGGTCCTTCTCCCAGCTCCAGGTGCAGTTTGGGGTCCCTGCCACCCCAATAACTCCAGGTGCGGTTTGGGGTCCCTCTCCACACTCCAGGTGCAATTTGGGGTCCCTGCCACCCCAATAACTCCAGGTGCGGTTTGGGGTCCCTGCCCAGGCTCCAGGTGCAATTTGAGGACCCTGCTCACACTTCAGGTGCAATTTGGGGTCCCTGCCATCCCCAATAACTCCAGGTGCAATTTGGGGTCCCTCTTCACGCTCCAGGTACAATTTGGGGTCCCTGCCCAGGCTCCAGGTGCAGTTTGGGGTCCCTGCCACCCCCAATAACTCCAGGTGCAATTTGGGGTCCCTCTCCATGCTCCAGGTGCAATTTGGGGTCCCTGCCACCCGCAGTAACTCCAGGTGCAATTTGGGGACCCTGCTCACGCTCCAGGTGCAGTTTGGGGTCCCTGCCACCCCAATAACTCCAGGTGCAATTTGGGGTCCCTGCTCACACTCCAGGTGCAGTTTGGGGTCCCTGCCCAGGCTCCAGGTGCAATTTGGGGTCCCTCTCCAGGCTCCAGGTACAATTTGGGGTCCCTGCTCACACTCCAGGTGCAATTTGGGGTCCCTGCCACCCCCAATAACTCCAGGTGCAATTTGGGGTCCTTCTCCCGGCTCCAGGTACAATTTGGGGTCCCTCTCCAGGCTCCAGGTGCAATTTCGGGTCCCTGCCACCCCCAGTAACTCCAGGTGTAGTTTGGGGTCCCTGCTCACACTCCAGGTGCAATTTGGGGTCCTTCTCCACGCTCCAGGTGCAGTTTGGGGTCCCTGCCACCCCAGCAACCCCAAAAGTTGTGTTAGAGGGCCCATGCCGATGCTGAGGGGATCTTGGCTGCGTCTGACCCTCCCGGGGTTTCGTTGCTCCATCCCCAGGTGGGTCACACCTGCCCGCAGGGCTCTGCTGTCCCGGGACCTGCCCCGGAACATCCCGGCCCCTCTCCCCTCCGCCCCTCCCATCCCTCAGGGATTAAGGTTTATTTCTGCCCTCGCCTCTATCCCATTAGGGCATTACAGCGGGAGCCGGGGCCCCGAGTGCCGCCCGTGTGACTCCAGGAGCTTCTTTAGGCTGAGGCCGCGAAACGTCCCTGCTTAGAGGGGAAACCCTCCCTCAGCGGGATTGTCCAGGGGGATTCTCCCCTTTGGGCTGGATTTGCTGTGGGACCTGCAGGTGGGGCGGGTGTTGGTGGCCTGGGCGTTGTCCCCAGGGGGGCAGGGACAGCCCCGGAGCGCTCAGGGTGTGACAGCCCCGCAGTGCTCAGGGTGTGACAGCCCCGCAGCGTTCAGGGTGTGACAGCCCCGGAGCGCTCAGGGTGTGACAGCCCCGCAGTGCTCAGGGTGTGACAGCCCCGGAGCGCTCGGGGTGTGACAGCCCCGGAGAGCTCAGGGTGTGACAGCCCCGCAGTGCTCAGGGTGTGACAGAACCGCAGTGCTCAGGGTGTGACAGCCCCGCAGTGCTCAGGGTGTGACAGCCCCGCAATGCTCAGGGTGTGACAGCCCCGGAGCGCTCGGGGTGTGACAGTCCCGCAGTGCTCGGGGTGTGACAGCCCTGAGCGCTCGGGGTGTGACAGCCCCGGAGCGTTCAGGGTGTGACAGCCCCGAGCGCTCGGGGTGTGACAGCCCCGGAGCGCTCAGGGTGTGACAGCCCGCACTGCTCAGGGTGTGACAGCCCCGGAGTGCTCAAGGTGTGACAGCCCCGAGCGCTCAGGGTGTGACAGCCCCGCAGTGCTCAGGGTGTGACAGCCCCGAGCGCTCGGGGTGTGACAGCCCCGAGCCGCCCTCAGGGTGTGACAGCCCCGGAGTGCTCGGGGTGTGACAGCCCCGGAGTGCTCAAGGTGTGACAGCCCGGAGTGTTCGGGGTGTGACAGCCCCGGAGCGCTCAGGGTGTGACAGCCCCGCAGTGCTCGGGGTGTGACAGCCCTGCAGTGCTCAGGGTGTGACAGCCCCGGAGCGCTCAGGGTGTGACAGCCCGGAGCGCTCAGGGTGTGACAGCCCGCAGTGTTCGGGGTGTGACAGCCCCGCAGTGCTCAGGGTGTGACAGCCCTGAGCGCTCGGGGTGTGACAGCCCCGGAGTGCTCAGGGTGTGACAGCCCCGCAGCGCTCGGGGTGTGACAGCCCCGCAGCACTCGGGGTGTGACAGCCCGGAGCGCTCAGGTGTGACAGCCCGGAGCGTTCAAGGTGTGACAGCCCCGAGCGCTCAGGGTGACAGCCCCGCAGTGTTCGGGGTGTGACAGCCCCGGAGCGTTCAGGGTGTGACAGCCCTGCAATGCTCAGGGTGTGACAGCCCCGGAATGCTCAGGGTGTGACAGCCCCGGAGCGCTCAGGGTGTGACAGCCCCGGAGCGCTCGGGGTGTGACAGCCCCGAGCGCTCAGGGTGTGACAGCCCCGGAGCCCTCAGGGTGTGACAGCCCCGGAGCGTTCAGGGTGTGACAGCCCCGGAGTGCTCAGGGTGTGACAGCCCCGGAGCCCTCAGGGTGTGACAGCCCCGGAGAGCTCAGGGTGTGACAGCCCCGGAGCGCTCGGGGTGTGACAGCCCCGGAGCGCTCAGGGTGTGACAGCCCCGCAGTGCTCAGGGTGTGACAGCCCCGGAGCGTTCAGGGTGTGACAGCCCCGGAGCGCTCAGGGTGTGACAGCCCCGCAGTGCTCAGGGTGTGACAGCCCCGGAGCGCTCAGGGTGTGACAGCCCTGCAGTGCTCAGGGTGTGACAGCCCCGGAGCGCTCGGAGTGTGACAGCCCCGGAGCGCTCGGGGTGTGACAGCCCCGCAGTGCTCAGGGTGTGACAGCCCCGGAGCGCTCAGGGTGTGACAGCCCCGGAGCGCTCAGGGTGTGACAGCCCGCGAATGCTCAAGGTGTGACAGCCCCGCAGTGCTCAGGGTGTGACAGCCCCGGAGCGCTCAGGGTGTGACAACCCCGCAGTGCTCAAGGTGCGACAGCCCCGGAGCGCTGAGGGTGTGACAGCCCCGGAGCCCTCAGGGTGTGACAGCCCCGGAGCCCTCGGGGTGTGACAGCCCCGGATCCCCTCATGGTGTGACAGCCCCGGAGTGCTCAGGGTGTGACAGCCCCGCAGTGCTCAGGGTGTGACAGCCCCGGAGCTCTCAGGGTGTGACAGCCCCGGAGCGCTCGGGGTGTGACAGCCCCGGAGCGCTCAGGTGTGACAGCCCCGGAGCGTTCAGGGTGTGACAGCCCCGGAGCGCTCAGGGTGTGACAGCCCCGGAATGCTCAGGGTGTGACAGCCCGCAGCGCTCGGGGTGTGACAGCCCCGGAGCGCTCGGGGTGTGACAGCCGCGGAGCGCTCAGGGTGTGACAGCCACGGGCTGGGTGCCTGCTCCTGATCCCAGCGTGGCTTTTGGGACAGGGTGACAGCAGGATCCAACCCCATCCCCGCATCCCTGGAGCGATTTGCTGTGGGAAGGACACGGGCAGGAGCCACAGGTCCTGGAGGCTGATTGAGAACTCCTGATAGAAAATTCTGATTGAAAATTCTGATTGAGAATTCTGATTGAGAATTCTGATTGAGAATTCCTGATTGAGAATTCTGATTGATAATTCCTAATTGGTAATTCCTGATTGAGAATTCCAATTGAGAATTCCGATTGATAATTCTGATTGAGAATTCCTGATTGAGAATTCCTAATTGGTAATTCCTGATTGAGAATTCTGATTGGTAATTCCTGATTGAGAATTCTGATTGGTAATTCCTGATTGAGAATTCCTAATTGGTAATTCCTGATTGAGAATTCCGATTGAGAATTCCAGTTGAGAATTCCGATTGATAATTCTGATTGATAATTCCTGATTGAGAATTCCTGATTGAGAGTTCTGATTGGTAATTCCTGATTGATAATTCCTGATTGATTGAGAGTTCTGATTGATAATTCCTGATGGATAATTCTGATTGTGCAGAGCTGGAGGCAGCAGGAGCTGCTGGGGCTGTGGGGAAGGGGCGTTGGTCCGGCCTGGGGGGCTCTGGCTCTGCTGGGTGTGAGGAGGAGCCGTGTGTGACTGTGTCTGTGTGTGTGAGTGTGTGTGTGTGTGAGTGTGTGTGTGAGTGTGTGTGAGTGTGTGTGTGTGTCAGTGTGTGTCAGTGTGTGTGTGTGTCAGTGTGTGTGTGTGTCAGTGTGTGTGTGTGTCAGTGTGTGTGTGTCAGTGTGTCTGTGCGTGTGAGTGTGTGTGAGTGTGCAGCGCCCGGCTCCTGCCCTCACGGCACAGCCATGCCCGTACCGATCACTAATTAACTAATCGCTAATCACCTCCCGAGTTAATCATTTGTTTCTCCGCTCCCCGCAGCTGGGGTCACCCCTCCCGTGCTCACAGCGCCTGCGCCCAAGGACCCTGACTCGTCCTCCCCGCGGCGATTCCCAGCAGGAATTCCCAGCGACTCCCAGCAGGAATTCCCAGTGATTCCCAGCAGGAATTCCCAGTGACTCCCAGTGATTCCCAGCAGGAATTCCCAGTGATTCCCAGCAGGAATTCCCAGCGATTCCCAGCGACTCCCAGTGATTCCCAGCAGAGATTCCCAGTGACTCCCAGTGATTCCCAGCAGGAATTCCCAGCGATTCCAGCAGGAATTCCCAGCGATTCCCAGCAGGATCTCCTAGCGACTCCCAGCGATTCCCAGCAGGAATTCCCAGTGATTCCCAGCAGGAATTCCCAGCGACTCCCAGTGATTCCCAGCAGGAATTCCCAGCGACTCCCAGTGATTCCCAGCAGGAATTCCCAGTGATTCCCAGCAGGAATTCCCAGCGACTCTCAGTTATTCCCAGCAGGAATTCCCAGTGATTCCCAGCAGGAATTCCCAGTGATTCCCAGCAGGAATTCTCAGCGATTCCCAGCGATTCCAGCAGGAATTCCCAGTGATTCCCAGCAGGAATTCCCAGCAGGAATTCCCAGTGATTCCCAGCAGGAATTCCCAGCGATTCCCAGCAGGAATTCCCAGCAGGAATTCCCAGTGATTCCAGCAGGAATTCCCAGCGACTCCCAGTGATTCCCAGCAGGAATTCCCAGTGACTCCCAGTGATTCCCAGCAGGAATTCCCAGTGATTCCCAGTGATTCCCAGCAGGAATTCCCAGCAGGACACCGGTGAGTTCACCCCCCCACCGCCACCATCTTGGGGACAGCAGTCCCAGCAGTGCCACCCGCATAGAGGGGATGGGGCTGGGGGGCGGTGCCTTGGGGTCCCTGTGCTCTGTGGGGGTGGAGGGCAGCTTGTCCCTGCCAGGTCTCCTGTGCCACCCCGTGCCACCCCGTGCCACCCCGTGCCACCCCGTGCCACTCCCGTGCCACTCGTGTGCCACTCCTGTGCCCTCCCTGTGCCACTCCTGTGCCACTCCTGTGCCCTCCCGTGCCACTCCTGTGCCACTCCTGTGCCCTCCCTGTGCCACCCCTGTGCCACTCCTGTGCCCTCCTGTGCCACCCCTGTGCCACCCCTGTGCCCTCCCTGTGCCACCCCTGTGCCACTCCCTGTGCCACCCCCGTGCCACCCCGTGCCACCCCCGTGCCACCCCGTGCCACTCCGTGCCACTCGTGTGCCACTCCTGTGCCCTCCCTGTGCCACTCCTGTGCCCTCCCGTGCCACTCCTGTGCCACTCCTGTGCCCTCCCTGTGCCACTCCCGTGCCACTCCCGTGCCACCCTATTGCCCTCCCTGTGCCACCCCTGTGCCACCCCGTGCCACCCCGTGCCACTCCTGTGCCCTCCTGTGCCACTCCTGTGCCTCCCTGTGCCACCCCTGTGCCACCCTGTGCCACCCTGTGCCCACCCCTGTGCCACCCCAGTGCCACCCCTGTGCCCTCCCTGTGCCCACCCCCGTGCCACCCCCGTGCCACCCCTGTGCCCTCCCTGTACCCACCCCCGTACCCACTCCCGTGCCACCCCTGGCCACCCCCGTGCCACCCCGTGCCACTCCTGTGCCACTCCTGTGCCCTCCCTGTGCCCTCCCTGTGCCACCCCTGTGCCACCCCGTGCCACCCCTGTGCCACTCCTGTGTGCCACTCCTGTGCCCTCCCGTGCCACCCCGTGCCACCCCCGTGCCACCCCTGTGCCACTCCACCTCCCATGGCAAAAGCCCGAAGTGTGTCCTGGAGTCCCTCACGTGGAGCTGAGCAAACACCTCAAGAAGGTCCCAGCAGCAGGAGCACGGGGAGGGCTCCAGGGCAGCTGGAATTTCCTGATTCCAGGGGCGGCCAGGGCAGCCCTGCACGGCCGCTCCTGCCTGGCTCAGCAAGAGCCACAATCCAAGGGACACGGGGGTGTCTCCAAAGGGGGACTCCAGGTAGTTCTCTGGCAGTGCTGGCTCAGCCTCCCTCCCTGTCACCTCTGCAGCCCATCCTGCTCTCCATCCATCCATCATCCATCCATCCATCATCCATCATCCATCATCCATCATCCATCCATCCATCATCCATCCATCCATCCATCCATCCATCCATCCATCCATCATCCATCATCACATCCATCATCCATCCATCCATCCATCCATCCATCATCCATCCATCCATCCATCATCCATCATCCATCCATCATCCATCACATCCATCATCATCCATCCATCCATCCATCCATCCATCCATCCATCCATCATCCATCCATCCATCCATCATCCATCCATCATCCATCCATCCATCCATCCATCCATCCATCCATCCATCCATCATCCATCCATCCATCCATCCATCCATCCATCCATCCATCCATCCATCATCCATCCATCATCCATCCATCCATCATCCATCATCCATCCATCCATCATCCATCATCCATCCATCATCCATCATCCATCCATCATCCATCCATCCATCATCCGTCATCCATCCATCCATCATCCATCATCCATCCATCATCCATCCATCCATCCATCATCCATCATCCATCCATCCATCCATCCATCCATCATCCATCCATCCATCCATCCATCATCCATCCATCCATCCATCCATCCATCCATCCATCCATCCATCATCCATCCATCCATCCATCCATCCATCCATCATCCATCCATCCATCATCCATCCATCCATCCATCATCCATCCATCCATCCATCATCCATCCATCATCCATCATCCATCCATCCATCCATCCATCCATCATCCATCCATCATCCATCCATCCATCATCCATCCATCCATCATCCATCCATCCATCCATCCATCCATCATCCATCCATCCATCCATCCATCCATCCATCCATCCATCCATCCATCCATCCATCATTCATCCATCCATCATCCATCCATCCATCCATCATCCATCCATCCATCATCCATCCATCCATCCATCCATCCATCCATCCATCATCCATCTATCATCCATCTATCATCCATCCATCCATCATCCATCCATCCATCCATCCATCCATCCATCCATCCATCATCCATCCATCATCCATCCATCCATCATCCATCCATCCATCCATCCATCCATCCATCCATCCATCCATCCATCTATCTATCTATCATCCATCCATCTATCATCCATCCATCCATCCATCATCCATCCATCCATCATCCATCTATCATCCATCCATCTCATCATCCATCCATCCATCCATCCATCCATCCATCCATCCATCCATCTATCATCTCATCCATCATCCATCCATCCATCATCCATCCATCCATCATATCTATCCATCCATCCATCCATCCATCCATCCATCCATCATCCATCCATCATCCATCCATCCATCATCCATCCATCCATCCATCCATCCATCCATCCATCCATCATCCATCCATCCATCATCCATCCATCCATCCATCCATCCATCCATCCATCCATCCATCCATCATCCATCCATCATCCATCCATCCATCATCCATCCATCATCCATCCATCATCCATCCATCCATCCATCCATCCATCCATCATCCATCCATCATCCATCCATCCATCCATCCATCCATCATCCATCCATCATCCATCCATCCATCCATCCATCATCCATCCATCCATCCATCCATCCATCATCCATCCATCATCCATCCATCCATCCATCCATCCATCCATCCATCCATCATCCATCCATCCATCCATCCATCCATCATCCATCCATCATCCATCCATCCATCCATCCATCCATCCATCCATCCATCCATCCATCATCCATCCATCCATCCATCCATCCATCCATCCATCATCCATCCATCCATCCATCCATCCATCATCCATCCATCCATCCATCCATCCATCCATCATCCATCCATCCATCCATCCATCATCCATCCATCATCCATCATCCATCATCCATCATCCATCATCCATCCATCCATCCATCCATCCATCCATCCATCCATCCATCCATCCATCATCCATCCATCCATCCATCATCCATCCATCATCCATCATCCATCCATCCATCATTCCCCATCCCACCATGGATGAGGCTCAGGACAGCCCACAGTGTGGGAGTGTTCTGGATGTTCTGGGTGTTCCCCTGTTGCTCCCTGTTGTCCCCCCTCCCAGACTCGTTCCCTGCTCCCTTTTGCCCGGCCCGTTGGTGACTCCCTGCTCTGCCCCCCCAGGTCGGACCAGAGGGGCCCCAGCCGGGACTGATCGCTGTCCCCCGCGTGTCCCTCCCTGGGGGTGCCAGGCCAGGCTGGAGGGTGCCCGGTAAGGCTGCTGGGGTGGGGGTGCCGGTGGGACCCAGGGAACCCCTCCCTGCCCGCTGCAGTGACCGGGGGACATCAGAGCACCCAAAGGTGCCGGGGCGATGGTGGCGAGTCCCAGGGGCCGGGTGGCCCTGCCTTTGCTCCCCGGGGGTGCAGGGGGGAGCACCCAACCCGGAGCACAGCCGGGTCCCTCCAGGGGAGACAGACGGGACATCTCTCGGCAGGGTTAGCATGACCGAGGTGGAACCCGTGCTGGACTTCGCATCCTCCGGCAGGACGGGCCGGCGCAATGCCCTGCCCGACATCCTGGGCTCGCCCGCCGGCGTCAGCCCCGCGGACCTGCCCCTCAAACTGGCCGAGATGTCCCTGAGCGCAGGTGGGTGACCAGGAGGAGGGGAGGAGCTGGGACAGGGGTTCCCGTGTTCGTCCTGTGCTTAGGAATCAGGACACTGAGGGGCTGGAGAGAGTCCAGGGCAGGGAATGGGGCTGGGAAGGGGCTGAGCCCCAGGAGGGGCTGAGGGAGCTGGGAAGGGGCTGAGGGAGCTGGGAAGGGGCTGAGGGGGCTGGGAAGGGTCTGAGGGAGCTGGGAAGGGGCTGAGCCCCAGGAGGGGCTGAGGGAGCTGGGAAGGGGCTCAGCCTGGAGAAAAGGAGGCTCAGGGCCCTTGTGGCTCTGCACAACTCCCTGCCAGGAGGGGAGAGCCCCAGGTCGGGCTCTGGGAACAGGAACAGGGACAGGAGCAGAGGGAACGGCCGTGGGAGATCCAGGTTGGATACTGGAGAAAATTTCTCCATGGAGAAGGTGCTCGGGCATTAGAAATTCCCAGAGGGTTTGGATCCCCATCCCTGGAGGCGTCCAAGGAATTCCTGGTCCCTGGGCTGGTGACAAGGTGGGCATCGGGCACAGCTTGGACTCGATGCTCCTGGAGCTGTTTCCCAAGCTCGGCGATTCCGTGATTCCGCGCTCCGATCCCGCCCCATCCCCTCTCCCCGCTCCCTCCCGCAGGCAGCGCCCAGGACATGCAGTCGCCCTCAGCGGAGGCGCCCCCTCCGCAGCCCCCCAGCCCCGAGCTGAAGGACACGTCCTAACCCCGCCCGGGGGGACACTTGTGACCGGCGGAGGAAGGAGGAGGCTGTGGAGCCGCAGCCCTGCACAGCCCGAGTCCGCTGGGATTTCCTCGGTGCTGCCGCAGCGAGACCCTGGAGCGTCCCCGGCCACGGGGCAGCAGCGCGGGGACACGGAGGGGACCTGCCGTGACACGGGGTGACTCCCCCCACGCCCTGGGCCAGGACTCGGGGAGGGATGTTTTTGCCCCCCCGGGGGGAGGAATATTTTTCTTCTGGGGCATTTGGCGGAGCCGAGCGCGGGGGGGTCCCGGGGGGCCCTTCTGGCCGCAGGAGCAGCCACGGGTGTTTCTTGCTGAGTGTGGTGTTCACTGTGATGTTTTTGGGTACCACCTCGTCTCCTGGTCTTTCTTCCGGGTGACTCAGGAGCCGTTCCCAAGTTTCGGGGGGTGAGATGGGGAAACACAACCCGCGGTTCCCCCAGCCCTCAAGCAGAGCCTCCGGGTTTCCAGCCGGTCTCTGAGGGATCTGAGGAGCGGAGCGTGGTCCCCGCTCCCGGGGATGGGGGTGCTGGTGAGTTTGGGATGTGGGGAGAGGGGCGATGCTGTTTGGAGCACCTCCAGCCCCCCGAGACAGGTCACCCATTGTCCCCACGCCGGATCCCCTCCCGCAGCCCCGGGCGGGACCAGCCGCGTCCTGCGGCGTTCGGGGATGCGGGAGGCGCGGGGTGAGGCTTTCCCGGGCTGCGGCCGTGCTCCGCACATCCTCTGCGTCTGCCAGAGGGCGGGGTGGGACCCTCCTGAGGGCTGAGGGAGGAGGACTCGTCCCTCGGCTCTGGGGGGCGCTGGCCGGAGCCAGGCAGGGTGGCTGGACGTGGAGCTGGACCCACCCCATCCCTCCATCCCTCCCACCCCGCACGGTCAGCAGTGGGACAAAGCAAAGGAATCCTGCAGCCCAGGCCCCCTGACCCCCGGAGAGGCGGGCGGGGCCAGCAGCCCCTGTCCCCAGCACCCCACGGTGTCCCGGCCACCGTCGGGCTCCCGGGCACCGTGTCCATCCCTCGGCGCGGAGGCCAGTCCGGGATGGGAGGGGACGCTGCAGGGGCACCTGTGTGTGCGGGCATCCGTGTCTAGGGGCACGTGTGGGCGTGGGCACGCACTCACACGGGCACTGCGGGCGTGGGGACACGTGTGCCCGGGCATCCCTGTGTGTGGGCCCCCATTGGCATGGCTCTCCTGCGTGTGCACAGCCACGTGCGGGGTCACGGGCACAGCCTGGCATCACTGCGGGTGGCATCTGTGTGTCATGGGCACCCCTTTAAACGGGCACTCATGGGCACAGAGTCCCGTGTGCGTGTACATGAGTGTGTGTGAGGGCATCCATGGGCACCCATGTGCACGAGCATCCGTATCAGTGCATCTGTGTGTGTGTGTGTGTATGTGTGTGCATCCTTGTTTGTGTGTGTGTGTGCATCCATGTGCATGTGTGCATTCATGTGTGTTTATCCATGTGTGTACATCCATGTGTGTGTGTACATCCATGTGTGTGTACATCCATGTGTGTATATCCATGTGTGTTTATCCATGTGTGTATATGCATGTGTGTATATCCATGTGTGTGTACATCCATGTGTGTACATCCATGTGTGTGTACATCCATGTGTGTACATCCATGTGTGTATATGCATGTGTGTATATCCATGTGTGTGTACATCCATGTGTGTACATCCATGTGTGTATATCCATGTGTGTGTGTATATCCATGTGTGTGTGTGTATATCCATGTGTGTGTATATCCATGTGTGTGTGTGCATCCGTGTGTGTGTGCATCCATGTGCGTGTGTATATCCGTGTGCGTGTGTGTCCATCCGTGTGTGTGTGTATATTCATATGTGTGTGTGCATATTCATATGTGTCTGTGTATATTCATGTGTGTGTGCATCCATGTGTGTGTATATCCATGTGTGTGTATGTGTGTGCATCCGTGTGTGTGTATGAATCCATGTGTCTGTGAATCCATGTGTGTGTTTATCCATGTGTGTGTGCATCCATATCTGTGAATCCATGCGTGTCTGTGCATCCATGTGTGTGTGTACATTCCTGTGTGCATATCCATGTGCGTTTATCCATGTGTGCGTGTACATGCGTGTGTGTGTCTGTGTGTGTCTGTGTGTGTGTGTCTGTGTGTCCGTGTGTGTGTCCGTGTGTCCGTGTGTCTCTGTGTCTGTGTGTCCGTGTGTGTGTGCATCCCAGGTTCATGGTGCTCCTGTGGGTCAGTGTACAAGGGCAGCTGCGTGTGTGTCCCTGTGCCTGGCTGTCCCTATGTCAGTGGTGTCCTGTGCCCGGGTGTCCCTGTACCAGGGTGTCCCTGTACCAGGGTGTCCCTGTGTCAGGGTGTCCCTGTGCCTGGCTGTCCCTATGTCAGTGGTGTCCTGTGCCCGGGTGTCACTGTACCAGGGTGTCCCTGTATCAGGGTGCCCCTGTGTCAGGGTGTCCCAGTGGTTGGATGTCCCTTTCAGTGGGTGTCCCTGTGCCAAAGTGTCCCTATGCCAGCGGGTGTCCCTGTGCCTGGGTGTCCCTGTCAGTGTGTCCCTGCTTCAGGGTGCCCCTGTGTCCGTGTGTTCCTGTCAGTGTGTCCCTGTTTCAGGGTGTCCCTGTTTCAGGGTGTCCCTGTCAGGGTGTCCCTGTGTCGGTGTGTCCCTGTGTCGGTGTGTCCCTGTGCCCGGGTGTCCCTGTGCCAGGGTGTCCCTGTGCCCGCATGTCCCTGTGTCAGTGTGTCCCTGTCAGTGTGTCCCTGTGCCCGGGTGTCCCTGTGCCTGGGTGTCCCTGTGTCAGGGTGTCCCTGTCAGAGTGTCCCTGTGCCCGGGTGTCCCTATGTCAGTGGTGTCCTGTGCCCAGGTGTCCCTGTGCCTGGGTGTCCCTATGTCAGTACGGTGTCCTGTGCCCAGGTGTCCCTGTGTCAGGGTGTCCCAGTGGTTGGATGTCCCTTTCAGTGGGTGTCCCTGTGCCAAAGTGTCCCTGTGCCAGCGGGTGTCCCTGTGCCAAAGTGTCCCTGTGCCAGTGGGTGTCCCTATGTCAGGGTGTCCCTGTTTCAGGGTGCCCCTGTGTCAGTGTGTTCCTGTCAGGGTGTTCCTGTCAGTGTGTCCCTGTGCCCGAGTGTCCCTGTCAGTGAGTGTCCTTGTATCAGTGTGTCCCTGTCAGTATGTTCCTGTCAGGGTGTCCCTGTGCCCGCGTGTCCCTGTGCCCGGGTGTCCCTGTCAGTGTGTCCCTGTGTCAGTGTGTCCCTGTGTCAGTGTGTCCCTGTGCCTGGGTGTCCCTGTGCCTGGGTGTCCCTGTGCCTGGGTGTCCCTGTGTCGGTGTGTCCCTGTGTCGGTGTGTCCCTGTGTCAGTGTGTCCCTGTCAGGGTGTCCCTGTGCCTGGGTGTCCCTGTCAGTGCCCTGTCGGGTGTCCCTGTGCCTGGGTGTCCCTGTGTCGGTGTGTCCCTGTGCCCGGGTGTCCCTGTCAGTGTGTCCCTGTGTCGGTGTGTCCCTGTGTCGGTGTGTCCCTGTGTCGGGTGTGTCCCTGTGTCAGGGTGTCCCTGTCGGTGTGTCCCTGTGTCAGTGTGTCCCTGTGTCAGTGTGTCCCTGTCAGTGTGTCCCTGTGCCCGGTGTGTCCCTGTGCCAGTGTGTCCCTGTGTCGGTGTGTCCCTGTCAGTGTGTCCCTGTGCCCGGGTGTGTCCCTGTGTCAGTGTGTCCCTGTGTCGGTGTGTCCCTGTCAGGGTGTCCCTGTGTCGGTGTGTCCCTGTGTCGGTGTGTCCCTGTCAGTGTGTCCCTGTGCCCGGGTGTCCCTGTGTCGGTGTGTCCCTGTCGGTGTGTCCCCGTGCCTGGTTGTCCCTGTCGGTGTGTCCCTGTGTCAGTGTGTCCCTGTGTCAGTGTGTCCCTGTCAGCGCCCCCACCTCGCAGTCCCGTTGCAGGGGAGCACCCAAGGGCTCCGGGCTGCGCAGGTTTGGGACGCTGCCGCCACCCAGGTGAGGGGACAGAGGACAGTCCCTGCCCTCTGCGTCCCCTCGAGCCACGGGGGTCCAAGCTGTCCTTGTGACCTTGCGAGCAGGGGCGGGGCAGGGGACACCCATCCCGGGGGCGGCTCCGGTGCCCCCGGGGCACGAGGTGAGGGGTCCTGCTCGGCGGCGGTGGCGGCGGGAAGCTGAACACGAGCTCCGGCTATTTTTGGGTGGCTGCGATGTCACACAGGGGACAGAGAAAGGAGAAAGTGTCACCGCTCACAGCCCTGGTGCCTTTGACCCCGCAGTCCCCAAGGCAAGGGGGCACAGGGGACACAAGGGGACCCGCGGCTGGGGACGGGGGCACGAGTGGGCACCGTGCCCTGGGGCCCGGGGGACACCGGTTCCCACGGCCGGGTGACCCCACCCGCGCTGGAAGGGGCCGGGATGCGCCGGGGGGACGCGCTGCGGGTCCTTGTCCCCGCACCCAAAGCACCACGCGCGTGTCCCCACGCGCGCAGGGAGGGGACAGGGTCACACGCTCCCGCACTCACAGGCACACCAAGCAGGGACCGGCACTGCGCGGGTGTCACACACGTCCCCACATGTATTCCAACCCCCCCCGGTGCCCCCTGCTGCCCGTGCCTCCAGTTTCCCAGCTCAGCTCCCCACTCGCGTCCCTGAAGGCATCACCCCTGCCCCACGCACCCGCGGGGCTGGCCCACGCCCCGTGCCCGCGGGAGCCGGGCGCAGCTCAGGCAGCGGCGCCCCCCTCGTGTCCCCGCCCGGGCCGGGGGGCGGTGGCCGCCGCGGTGGCCGCTGGCAGCGCTGCCGGGGAGTATTTCTGGAGCGCGCTCCGCTCTTTCCAATCATGTGATGAGGACATTATTTAAGGCGGCTGCGGGGCCGCGGCAGCTGCAGGCGGTGCCACGCTCGCACACGGCCGGAGCCCCGCGCGCCCGCAGCCCCCCCGCGCCCCCGCACCATGGTCGACGCCTTCGTGGGCACCTGGAAGCTGGTGGACACCGCCAATTTCGATGAGTACATGAAGGCTTTGGGTGAGTGGGCGCGGCTGAGAGCGGGCTTGGAGTCACATCACCCTTTTTTTTTTTTTTTTCTTTTTTTCCTACGCCCCCTCCCCCAATTCGCGCGGTGAACCCCCGCCCCCCCACGGGGGTCTGGCTGTGGGGGCTGCAGGCAGTGAGGGGGGGTCGTGCTGTCCCCGTGGGTGGTTCAGGGGCGCTCTGTGCACGCGGGGTTGGGCTGGGTGAGGGGGTCTCAGGCTGGGTGAGGGGTCTCGTCCGTCCCGTGCCCCCCCTCGGGGGCAGCCTTGCAGAGGGTGGAGGGATGGGATGCCCGTCCTGGGTGCGGGGGTCGCTCCAGGACCCCCAGCCCCATCGGCCAGCCCGGCATGGCCAGGGGGAGTCCCCCCAGCCCAGAGCAGTGCGGGGAGGGGGCGGACACCAGACCCCCCCTCACCCCGCTGGTCCCGGATCCATCCCTCGGCAGGGACAGCATTCCCCGTCCCCTCCCCACCTTCTGCTCCTGCCCCGGGGGCGCAGAGCCCCCCAGCACCGTGAGCGGGCGGCACTTTTGGGGTTCGGTCTCCAGCACCACGGGGAGGAAGAGCTCGGGGGCGATGCCGGGGTGGGGGCCCTGCACACCCCTCACCCCTCGGCCCCCAGGCGTGGGCTTCGCCACGCGGCAGGTGGCCGGCTTCACCAAGCCCACCACCATCATCGAGCTGGACGGCGACAAGGTCACCGTGAAGACCCAGAGCACCTTCAAGAACACCGAGATCACCTTCAAGCTGGGCGAGGAGTTCGACGAGACCACGGCGGACGACAGGCACGTCAAGGTGAGCCCCACGCCCTGCCGCACCCCGAGGGGCTCCGGGGATCGCTCCATCAGCTGCAGGGCTCCACCCCCGTGCCCGCTCCGTCCGAGCAGCCCCCTCCCCCGGGACGGGACGGGACGGAGCTGCCGGGAAGGTTGTGCAAGAGCCGGGCTGCCGAGTGCCGGCTTGCTCAAGAGCAGCCCGCGCTGGGCTGGTGGGAAGTGTCCCTGCGCCACAGCCCTGCCTTGAGCCCCCTCCTGCTGCCCCCCCGGCAGCGCGGCAGGGATGGAGCACCGGGACAATCCCTGCTGGCCACGGCTCATCCCAGAGCTGCGCGTCCCTGGGGAGCTCAGAACGCCCCAGACCACGCTGCTCCTCTCTGCAACAGCGAGGAAAAAATCACCTGAGGGAGGGCAGTGACTTTCGCGGCCTCTCCCACCCCGCAGGAACATTTTCCCCTGAAGGCGTGGCCCATCTGGCTTTTCCTAGATGTCCTGCCGCTCCCGTGCCGCCCTGAACGCTCCGTGCGGGAGCAGCTGCGGCTCTGTGCCCGCAGCCAGCCCGGGGGCACCTCAGGAGGGCACCTCAAAGGGCACGAAGCCCTTTGCTGGCCGCAGAGCAGGGAGCACACAGGGCCGGGCTCGGGGTGCGCCTGGGGGAAGGGGCTGGGTGAGCTCCCTCCCGCCCCAGCTGGAAGCTGTTCAAGCAGCAGGAACGTGTGACCGGCCCGGGGCTGCTGCCACTGCCCAGGACGTGCCTTGGGTGGCCCCAGGCCGCGGGCCAGAGGGCACATGATGGGTCAGCGGGGCCAGGACGCTGCCCGAGGCACGGGCTGGGCAGGGGGGTCAGCGTGGGGTCCCCAGGACAGCATGGGATGGTTTGGGTTGGAAGGGACCTTAAAGATCACCCAAATCCAACCCCCTGCCCTGGCAGGGACACCTCCCGCTGTGCCAGGCTGCTCCAAGCCCTGTCCCACCTGACCTTGGACATTCCCGGGATCCAGGGGCAGCCACAGCTGTGCCAGGGCCTGCCCACCCTCCAGGGAGGAATTTCTCCCCAGTGTTCCGTCTATCCCTGCCCTCTGGCTGCGGGCTCCAGGGCACTGGGGCACCCAAACCCTGCGAGTACCCAAACTCGTGGGGTCGAGCAGCTGAGCAATGGGGGACTCGGCCATGGAGAATTGGGATCTGAGGGAGCACCCAGAGCCTTGTGGGGACCCGGGGCTGGGGCACACCTGAGCTCTGGGCACACCCAAGGCACGGGGGCACCCGAGGGGCAGCCCCGGTTCTGGGGGCACGGGGCAGGATGGGGACAGGCGGGAGGTGCCAGTGCCGGTGCCAGCGCTTTTCCTGGCACAGCCCCGCGCTGCGGCTGTCACGGTAACCTTGGCACGGGCCGGGCTCTCGGGGCTGAGTCAGCAGCGGCGCTGTGCAAACAGCAGCGCGGCGAGCACAGGCGTGTTCGCTGCGCCGGCCGCTCCAAAACCCTCACCGGCCCTGCGGGCAGGGAGCTCCGGTTCCCGGCCCGGTTCCAAAGCCGCGGTTCCCGGCCCCAGTTTCAAGCCCCGGTTCCCATTCCCGGCTCCCATCCCCGGTCCCCATCCCCGGCTCCCATCCCCGGTTCCCATCCCCGGCTCCCATCCCCGGTCCCCATCCCCGGTCCCCAGCCCCGGTTCCCAGCCCCGGTCCCCATCCCCGGTCCCCGGCCCCGGTTCCCAGCCCCGGTTCCCAGCCCCGGTTCCCATCCCCGGTCCCCATCCCCGGTCCCCATCCCCGGCTCCCAGCCCCGGCTCCCATCCCGGCTCCCATCCCGGTCCCCATCCCCGGCTCCCATCCCCGGCTCCCAGCCCCGGTCCCCAGCCCCGGTCCCCAGCCCCGGTCCCCAGCCCCGGTTCCCATTCCGGCTCCCATCCCCGGTTCCCATCCCCGGCTCCCCATCCCCGGCTCCCATCCCCGGCTCCCATCCCCGGCTCCCATCCCCGGCTCCCAGCCCCGGCTCCCATCCCCGGTCCCCATCCCCGGTTCCCATCCCGGTCCCCCATCCCGGCTCCCATCCCCGGTCCCCATCCCCGTTCCCATCCCCGGTCCCCATCCCCGGCTCCCATTCCCGGTTCCCATTCCCGGTTCCCATTCCCGGTTCCCGGCCCCGGTCCCTCCCGCCTCTCTGTCCCGCTCAGGACGGCCGCGGTGCCCCGGGGCGGGCGCGGCCCCGAGCGGCGCTGCCGGGCACGGGGGGCAGGGTGACCGCGCCGGGGGCACACGGGGACCGTGACCCAGCGCAGGAGCCAGGCTGGGAACCCCGCAGGGGCACCCCGGGCTGGTCCCGAGGGTCCCTGTGAGCCCCCCGAGCCCCGAGAGCCCGGGCAGGGCGGTGAGCGCGGCTCTCCATCCCTCCCTGCAGTCCCTGGTCACACTGGATGGAGGCAAACTCGTCCACGTGCAGAAGTGGGATGGCAAGGAAACATCGCTGGTCCGGGAGCTGAAGGATGGGAAATTAGTTCTGGTAAGGAAATGGCTTTATTCTGAGATTCCTATCTCGGAAATTGTTTTACTCTGAGGTTCCCACCTCAGAAATGGCTTTATTCTGAGATCCCCACCTCGGAAATGGCTTTATTCTGAGATTCCTATCTCAGAAATTGTTTTATTCTGAGGATCCCACCTCGGAGATGGTTTTATTCTGAGATCCCCACCTCAGAAATGGCTTTATTCTGAGATTCCTATTTCGGAAATGGTTTTATTCTGAGATTCCCCACCTCGGAAATGGTTTTATTCTGAGATTCCCCACCTCGGAAATGGTTTTATTCTGAGATTCCTATCTCAGAAATGGTTTTGTTCTGAGGTCCCCACCTCGGAGATGGTCTCAAGCGGGACGAGCTCAGCACTAACCCCCCACCCCTCTGCCCGCAGACTCTCACCATGGGCAACGTCGTGTCCACCCGCACCTACGAGAAGGCGACATAGCCGCTGCGGCGGCGCCCCGCCTGTCGCCGGTGCCACCCCGGCCCGCCCGGCCCGCGGCCGCCGCGGCTCCCGGGGCTCGGAGCCGCCGCCCGGGGCTCGGAGCCGCCGCCCGGGGCCGCCCCGCCCGCCGCGGCTCCGGGGCTCGGGCGGTGCTTTCGCGCTTCGTTGTTGGGTTCTTTTGTAATCGACAGTGGGAGAAGTCGCACGGAAAAATAAAGAAAAGGTGTTGTTACAGCTCTGTGCTCGGTTTACTGGGGAAAAGGCGGCTCTGAGGGCGGGGATGGGTGAACGGGTCCCGCGGCGCGTCTCAGCCTCTCCGCTGTGGCTCAGCTCTGGTCAGAAAGGAGCCCTGCCGGGACTGTCCAGCCCCGCAGCAGCTCCGGGCCGGAGGGAGCCCGGCCGGAGCCACGGGCTCACCGCGATACAGGTCTCGAGTCCCGGTGTCGCGACTGGCAGGGAATGGCCCCAAGGGGGGAGCGGGCCGGGAAGCGCCGGGGAGGAAAGGGGTCAGCGCTCCCAGCTCCTCCCGCTGCCGGTGCCGAGAGCTGCCACCGCAGCCCCTGCAGAGCCAGAGGCTCCTCCCTGGGCAGGGCAGCGCCCTGTGCTCCCCTCAGGGCCAAAAGCATCCGGGACAGCCCCAGAGCCAGAGCTCCCGAACCAGCCGCTGCAGCTGTGCTGGGCAGAGCCACCCCCACCGTGCTGCTCTGCACCAACAGCCCGGCCCCTCTTGCTCTCCTTCCCTGTTTCGGCCCTGGGCTCGCAGACTGTCTGCCCTCTTCTCTGCCCCACCCCTGCCTTTCCCATATAAATCAGTTTTTTGTTAGAGGGAGGTGCTGCCCCTGGCACCTTCACAGAGTGAAGAACCCTCCTGCAACAAAGGCTTTGCTCTCTGTGGAATGCTCCATGAGGCTCCTGCTCTTCATCTTTGTGTCAGCCGAGAGTGACTTCAGAGGAGAGCTGGAATCACTAGAGCTGGAATCACCTGAATGAAATCACCTGAACTGAAATCACTAGAGCTGGAATCACCTGAATGAAATCACCTGAACTGAAATCACCTGAACTGAAATCACTAGAGCTGGAATCACTAGGGCTGAAATTACTAGAGCTGAAATCATTAGAGCTGGAATCACCTGAATGAAATCACCTGAACTGAAATCACTAGAGCTGGAATCACCTAGGGCTGAAATCACTAGAGCTGAAATCATTAGAGCTGGAATCACCTGAATGAAATCACCTGAACTGAAATCACTAGAGCTGGAATCACTAAAGCTGGAATCACTGGAGCTGGAAATCACTAGAGCTGGAAAATCACCTGAACTGAAATCACTAGGCTGGAAATAACTAGAGCTGGAAATAACTAGGGCTGGAATCACCTGAACTGAAATCAGTAGAGCTGGAATCACTAGAATTGGAATCACTGGAGCTGGAATCACTAAAGCTGGAATCATTGGAGCTGGAATCACTGGAGCTGAAGTCACTCACTGAGGGCTGTGCCTGTGCCCCTGGGGACATTCCCTGCTGGACACATCTCCAGGAAGGTGGTGGCACCATGAAGAACATCCCCAGAGCCCCAGCAGGCCCAGCTGCTCCTGGCACACTCCCCCTGCCATCCCTTCCCCTGACCTTCAGCTCCAGTTACAAGATTTATGCTCCTTCCAGAAGCTTCTCCTATGCCCTACATCACCACACCCCCCTTCCCACCCCAGGGAGCCTCAGGAAGCAGCCAGAACTTCCCAAAAAAGCCCTTGCCATCTCCTCCACGCAGCCAGGGCTGTGCTTCCCCCACCCAAGGTGAAGAGTGGAGGGTGCAGAAGAAAGGAGCCAGTCCAAAGTACAGCTGGAGAGGGCAGGTTTATTTTCCATCCCTTTCCAAGGCAGCAAACACTCCAGGTTCGTGTTTACCCCCAGTATCTCACTCCCCATCTGCCCCTTGCTGCTCCAGTCCCAGTGTTTGCAGAGACCAAGGGAGCTGGGGCAGGTTTGCAGCCCAGAGCTGTGCCAGGGGGTTCTGGAGCCACCAGTGACACCAAATCCTGTCCCCAGCAGCTGTGGGACTGTCTGTGCCACCCCAGTCCAGCCCAGCTGTCCCCCAGTAACATCAAACCCTGTGCCCAGCACACTGTGGGACTGTCTGTGCCACCCCAGTCCAGCCCAGCTGTCCCCCAGTAACACCAAACCCTGTGCCCAGCACACTGTGGGACTGTCTGTGCCACCCCAGTCCAGCCCAGGGCTGCTGTCCCCCAGTAACACCAAACCCTGTGCCCCAGCAGCTGTGGGCCTGCCTGTGCCACCCCAGCCCAGCAAAGGGCTTCTGGTGCCACCAGCAACACCAAACCCTGTCCCCATCATGCTGTGGTTCTGTCTCTGCCACCCCAGCCCAGCCCAGGGCTGCTGTCCCAGTAACACCAAACCCTGGCCCAGCACACTGTGGGACTGTCTGTGCCACCCACCCCAGCCCAGGGCTGCTGTCCCCAGTAACACCAAACCCTGTGCCCAGCACACTGTGGGACTGTCTGTGCCACCCCACCCCCAGCCTGCAGTTTCCAGCCTCCCTATGTCCCCCTAGTAATACTAAATCCTGTCCCCAAAGCAGCTGTGGGACTGTCTCTGCCACCCCAGCCCAGCCCAGGCCGCTCGGTGCCCCTCAGTAACACTCAAACCCTGTCCCCAGCACACTGTGGGCCTGTCTGTGCCACCCCAGCCCAGCCCAGGGCTTCTGGTGCCACCAGTAACACCAAACCCTGTCCCCAGCAGCTGTGGGACTGCCTAGCCACCCCAGCCCAGCCCTGCTGTCCCCCAGTAACACCAAACCCTGTGCCCAGCAGCTGTGGGACTGTCTGTGCCACCCCAGCCCAGGGCTGCTGTCCCCAGTAACACCAAACCCTGTGCCCAGCACACTGTGGGCCTGTCTGTGCCACCCCAGCCCAGGGCTGCTGTCCCCCAGCTGTCCCCAGAGCTGGCAGCAGCTCCAGCAGCACACCAGGTGTGGGTGCCCTGCAGGCTGCCAGGAGCCTGTGCTGGCAGCAGCTGTGGCACAAAGGGGCAGCCCGTGCCCAGGGTGACAAGGACAGCTCACAGCAAGGCCAACACCTGTAACACCACAGCCCTGTCACTCAGAACTCCCTGTCCCTGGAGCAGCTGCTGGTCCCTGCTGGCTGCCCCAGGAACAGCCCAGCCTGCCCTGCTCACCCCAGGGCTACTTCTTGTGCTTCTTCTTCTTCTTCTTCTTCCTGGGAGCCGTGCTGGGCTGCCCCGAGTGCCTGTGCCTCTTGCTGCAGGGCTGAGCTCCATCGCTGTCCCAGGCAGAGCTGTCTGAGTCTGACTCTGAGGACTGCTGGGCCTTGTGCTTCTTCTTCTTCTTCTTCTTCTCCTAGGGAAACACAGACAGGCCTGGCAATGAGGGATTGCTCTCTTCTGGGCTGCTCCTGCATGGAAAGGGCCCTGTGCCCCAGCAGGCAGCAGCTCAGCACCACTGCCACCCTCAGCTGCAGGGGCACAGAGCTTGAAATGACAGCAGAGGGAAATCCAAGGCTGGAAAACACTGGATAATTCATGGAAGGAGAGTTCTTGCTCTCACTCCGTTATTTTGTTAATGCAAGTTGGAAAGATGAAGCTTTTTCTGCCCAAGAAATGGGTTTGTAAAGCAGCCATGAGCAGCACCCCTGCAGCCCCAGCTGCCAGGATGGGAGCATGGCTGCTCCAGGAGAGCCCAGGGCAGCTCCTGCAGCAGGGTGAGCTCGGTGCCCTCCTGCAGGATGTGGTTCCTTGCACAACCTCCCTAAGATTTCACCATCCCCTCCCATTCCCAACTTGCTCTGTTCCCCTTCCTGCTCCCCAGCTCCCCAGGGCTCCCCATCCTGCTGATTCCTTCATACACTCTCCTGTTCCCAAACTTCTCTTCCACCCTCCTCTCCTGCTCTCCCCCCACTCAGAGCCCCCCGTGCTGTGCTTCTGCAAACCCTGAAACAAAAGCTGCAGCTCGAGAGCAGCTGGTCTGGAACAGAGCCTGGAAGGAACTTTGGAATGGATCTAAACCCTCCAGTCTGAGGAGTGTGATGAGGCAGCAGGCAGGGATTACCCTGAGGTCAGCCCTGGGGGCACTGGCATCACCCCAAGGCAGATCTGCACTGGTGGATGATGCAGGATGGCAATCTGGGCATATTTAATCAGAACACAGGGAGAGGCTCTGACTGAGCCTGTGCTGCTGCATCCCCTTCCAGAGGGAGCAGGAGTGCTGCCAGCAGCTCCAAGGGCCTGGCAAACCCATCCTGCAAAAACCCAGCTAGCTGCTCCTCCCTGGGCTCTGGGGAGCAAAGGGAAGCAGGTGAATCAGCCCCTAAAATAACTGAGCCCTGCACATGGTTCATGCAAAGCTGCAGCACCAGGATCCACCAACTTCATCCACGGCCTGAGGAACCTTCCTGCCTAAAGGCTCTGAGGGGTTTGGGTAGGAAGAGACCTGAACAAGCTCCCAGGGACACTCCCACTGCCCCAGGCTGCTCCAAACCTGCCCTTGGGCACTGCCAGGGATCCAGGGCAGCCACAGCTGCTCTGGGAATCCATCCCAGGGAACAATTCCTGCCAGGATCCCCCAGCCCTGCCCTCTGGCAGTGGGAGCCATTCCCTGTGTCCTGTCCCTCCTGCCTTGTCCCCAGTCCCTCTGCAGCTCTCCTGGAGCCCTCCAGGCCCTGCCAGGGGCTCGAGCTCTGCTGGAGCTTCTCCTCTCCCCCAGCTCTCCCAGCCTGGCTCCAGGGGGGCTGATCAGGAATTTTTGCCCGATTTGAGGACACAAGGAAAGAAGCCAAGGAGGGTTTCAGGGAACAGAGCTGGCCACTGGGGTGACCAAAGCCCTGGGACAGCTCCAGTGAGGAATGTGGCCCAGCAAGCTCAGCTCAGCTCTGACCAGCCCAGCTGCTAAGCAGCTGTGCCCAAAGTGGATTGGGTGTCCAAGCACCAAGCCCAGGCTGTCAGCTGGGGGACAAGGAAAGGAGCTGGCAGCTTAAATTTAATCAAACTGAACAACTCTTCTAGGGAGCTGGGAGAGCAAAGAAAACACTCAGAGCTGAGCATCCAGCAGAGTCCTCTGGCATTCCAGGGAAGGGAGCAGAGGAGGGATCACTCCACACCCACCAGAGCCTCGGCACATTTTAGCTCCATAACAGCAAAAAATGTCACCCAAAATTGAGTCTGTGTTCCTGTGGGGCAACAACAGACTCACCACAAAGTCCCTGAGCCACAGAAGAAAGGCAGAAGTAAATCCTCCCAATGCTGAGAGGATGGGAAGGAGTTAAATCCTCAGAGAAGGGGATGCAGCAAGAACTTTCTCAAGCTTTTCCAGCCCGTGCACATGGTGAGAAAGTTTGACAAGACCAACAGAATCATTGCAGAGCTTGGGAAACTTTCTCAGGATGTGAGGGCAGGACAGGATGTCCCACACACTCCTGGGGATGGATCAAGGGACATAAAAGCACAAGTGGGCATTGTGCTGGCTGGAAAAAATCAACAAACCCTCACTCTCCCCTTTCTGGAGGCAAGATCACTCCAGGGGAGACAAATGGCTTTTCTGGCACACAGTGGGGTCCTTGGGCATCCTGTGCAGGATAAGGGGCTGAACTAAGTGATCCTTGTGTCCTCTCCAAGCCTGGATATTCCATGATTCTCTGGCTGTTCAGTGCAGAAGTGCAGGCAGCACAGCACATCAGCACAGCTGGGCTGGAGGTGCAGCAGGAAGCAGAGAGCTGAGCAAAGAAGGGGCTGCCCCAGGCTGGGAGGGGCTTTGGGCAGCCTGGGGCAGGGGAGGGTCCCTGGCCTGGCAGGGGGGCACTGGGGGGATTCAAGCTCCGACCAAGCCAACCCTTCCCAGGGGTTTGTGATTTTCAGTAGCAGGAGAAAGAGCTGCAAAAACCTCCTGCCCCAGTGCATCCTGCTCCAGAGCATAGCCCTGCTCCAGAGCACAGCTCTGCTCAGTGCATCCTGCTCCAGGGCATCCTGCTCCAGGGCATCCTGCTCAGTGCATCCTGCTCCAGAGCATAGCCCTGCTCCAGAGCACAGCTCTGCTCAGTGCATCCTGCTCCAGAGCACAGCCCTGCTCCAGTGCATCCTGCTCCAGAGCACAGCTCTGCTCCAGTGCATCCTGCTCTGCTCCAGGGCACAGCCCTGCTCCAGGAGCACAGCCCTGCTCCAGTGCATCCTGCTCCAGTGCATCCTGCTCAGTGCATCCTGCTCAGTGCATCCTGCTCCAGAGCACAGCTCTGTTCCAGTGCATCCTGCTCCAGGGCATCCTGCTCCAGGGCACAACTCTGCTCCAGTGCATCCTGCTCTGCTCCAGGGCACAGCCCTGCTCCAGGGCATCCTGCTCCAGGGCACAGCTCTGCTCCAGGGCATCCTGCTCCAGGGCATCCTGCTCCAGGGCATCCTGCTCAGTGCATCCTGCTCCAGGGCATCCTGCTCCAGAGCACAGCTCTGCTCCAGTGCATCCTGCTCCAGGGCATCCTGCTCCAGGGCATCCTGCTCCAGGGCATCCTGCTCTGCTCCAGGGCACAGCCCTGCTCCAGGGCACAGCTCTGCTCCAGGGCATCCTGCTCCAGGGCACAGCTCTGCTCCAGGGCATCCTGCTCCAGGGCACAGCTCTGCTCCAGGGCATCCTGCTCCAGGGCACAGCTCTGCTCCAGGGCATCCTGCTCCAGGGCATCCTGCTCCAGAGCACAGCTCTGCTCCAGTGCATCCTGCTCCAGGGCATCCTGCTCCAGGGCATCCTGCTCCAGGGCACAGCTCTGCTCCAGTGCATCCTGCCCCAGTGCATCCTGCTCCAGAGCACAGCCCTGCTCCAGTGCATCCTGCTCCAGGGCATCCTGCTCCAGGGCATCCTGCTCCAGGGCACAGCTCTGCTCCAGTGCATCCTGCTCCAGAGCACAGCTCTGCTCAGTGCATCCTGCTCAGTGCATCCTGCTCCAGAGCACAGCCCTGCTCCAGTGCATCCTGCTCCAGAGCACAGCTCTGCTCCAGTGCATCCTGCTCCAGTGCATCCTGCTCTGCTCCAGGGCACAGCCCTGCTCCAGGGCACAGCTCTGCTCCAGGGCATCCTGCTCCAGGGCACAGCTCTGCTCCAGTGCATCCTGCTCCAGTGCATCCTGCTCTGCTCCAGAGCACAGCCCTGCTCCAGAGCACAGCCCTGCTCCAGCCCAGCAGCCCTGGGGTTCAGCACTGCTCTGTCAGCAGGGAACTCTGTCAGGGGCTGCTCCCAGCTCAGGCTCTGCCCAGCTAGCCCAGCTTTGTGCCCTGAGCTGCCAGCTGCAGGATGGGCTCAGCCCAGCTTGGCACACCCAGCACTCCAAACTGCATTTTGGGGGAATGTTTGCAGAGGATTTGGCCCAAGCAGCTCTCAGTGCAGAGGGCTCACACACCCAGAGATGCACTTCATGGTTCCCTGCACATCCTGCTCCACCTATGCAATTATCACAGCAGCACCCAACCAAAGTGCTCCAAAAGCCTCTCCCCAGGCCCCTGCAGCAGCCTGGGCTGCAGCCTGAGTGCTGCTCCTATGGAATTCCTTCCTACTGCTCCAAAACTCCTGCAAGGGGGCCCCTCCAGCCCCTGTGAGGAAACTGCTCCAGGCTGTGCTCTCAGAATGTTACAGCTCCTTCCTCCTAGAGGTATTTGGGGTTGAGATAAGAGGGGAGTGCCCAGAACTCTCCAGCAAGTTGAAATATTTCTCACCAAACCCTTTTGAGGAGTTATGATCCCATTCCAAGACTTTGTGTCTTGTCCTTGTGAAAAAATGGATTCTAAAGTCTGTCTGCACCCCCAGGGGTGTGCCAGGAATCCTTCTAGGCTTCTTAATCTAATTTTTTATCCTCATTTCACCACCCAATTTCATTCCAAACAAGATTCACTACATCAATCTAAAGGTGGTTTTTTGCATCCTTTGTTGTTTTTGCTCCTCCTTTGTTGGAATGAAGCTGAGGAGAAGAACCCAGCCTAGGGCCAGTAAATAAAGACAGCCACATTTAGAAAAATTTGGATTAAGACAATGTGCCATGGAAGAACCAGTAAAACCAGTAAAACTGAGGATGGACCAAGGCTGGAGGAGCCACAGGTCACAGAGCAAACACACTAGGTGTGCTTTTCACATGAAGAGCTGCAGGAAAATCTGGAAATCTTCCCCAAGGTGGGGAAAAGAGCAGCAAAGTCATAAAAGCCCCAACCCCAAAGGCCATCCAAAGCCAGCTCAGGGATGAGCTGTTCCACGTGGAGTGAAGCTCATAAGGAGCTTTGAGATGGATCTGAACCCCCAAATTTGAGGTTGTGTGAGCAGCAGGCGTGGAGGATTTCACTGCAGGGGTTTGCCTCGCTCACACTGCAGGTTTCCCTGGAAGACAAAGGCAGCAGGAGCAGCAGGCTCAGCCTCCCCCAGCCCCAGCAGGGACACACAGGAGCTGCTCAGCCCTGGCCCAGCAGAGCAGGGGAACAGCTGGGCTGTCCCACACGGGCTGCAGGGCTCAGCCTGCCCCTGCCCCTGCCTCTCCCAGCCCCAGCAGGGACACAGGAGCTGCTCAGCCTCCCCCAGCCCCAGCAGGGACACAGGAGCTGCTCAGCCCCAGCCCAGCAGAGCAGGGGCACAGCTGGGCTGTCCCACACGGGCTGCAGGGCTCAGCCTGCCCCTGCCCCTGCCTCTCCCAGCCCCAGCAGGGACACAGGAGCTGCTCAGCCCCGGCCCAGCAGAGCAGGGGCACAGCTGGGCTGTCCCACACGGGCTGCAGGGCTCAGCCTGCCCCTGCCCCTGCCTCCCCCAGCCCCAGCAGGGACACAGGAGCTGCTCAGCCTCCCCCAGCCCCAGCAGGGACACAGGAGCTGCTCAGCCCCGGCCCAGCAGAGCAGGGGCACAGCTGGGCTGTCCCACACGGGCTGCAGGGCTCAGCCTGCCCCTGGCACTGGGGACTGTGTGAGCTCCAAGGTCAGCCAGCCCAGCCAGGGCTCAGCAGCACCAGCAGTGCTTTATGAGGGCTGGGGCACTTTATCAGCCCTTTCTCTGAAGGATTCTCCCCAGAATCCAGCCCCAACCTCTCTCAGCACAGCCTGAGGCTGTTTGCTCTCACTCCCTGGCAGCACCCCCAGCTGTCCCTCCTGTCAGGGTCTCCTTCTCTCCAGCTGAGCCCTCCCAGCTCCCTCGGGGTGCTCCAGCCTCTCCCTTCTCCCTCACACCCATTTTCCAGGGATTATGGGGCAGGACAGGGCTCAGTGCTGCCACCCAAGATGTGGCACTGCCACACCAGTGCCACCCCCACAGAGACCTGAACCAGCTCCAGCCTGGGAATGCTGTGGGGCTCAGCAGGAGGCAAAACCAGAGCTGGGAACACTGGGAAGGCAAGGTGAGAAAAAAGTGTGTCAAGAGAGAAATCTTTAGGAAGAGAAAAAAAACTCCAGAAGCTGCAAGGAAACATCAGACCCAGGAAAGCACAAAATGCTGAACAACCACAAAGATTAATTTCATTGCTCACTCAGTGGAGATGGAACCCCTTGGGAGTGGCAGCTCCCTGCTCTCATTTCCAAACCCCAGCCCCACTCTGGTCACACACATGGCAGGGGCAGGGCCCTGAGTCCATGGGGCTGTTTCCACGTGCTGCAAACCCCCAGAGCCCCAGGCAAGCACATGGAGGCCCCCAGACAAGGTCACAGCAGAACCATTCATCTCCAGGATCCCACATCCTGCCTCCAAACAACTCCAAGTTTTGTTATTCCAGCTCTGGAAAACATCTGAAAACTTTTGATGTCACCCTTGAGAAGGGAGGGAGATCAAAGGAACAAGGGAGATTTCAAGGAAAGCTATTACTCCAACAACCCCCAAAAAACAATCAGGAACAAATTGAGGACAGTGACCCACATTTCCTGTGGTGTCAGCAGGGCAAGACTCCACTGGGAATCCCCATCCTGGTGGGGATTGGATAACAAGCTATTTGTGCACTTCTTTGTGTCATTTTCTCCCAAAACATTTAAATAATTTGAGCCTTTTCTGCCTGTTGCCACTCTCCAGGGATACAGAGAGGCCACAGAGCTGGAAAGAGAGGGAAAAATAGAGAAAGGGCTTTGGGAGAGTAATTAAAAGTGGGACTGTGAAGGGGTTGATGGAGGAGTTTATTTACTGGAGTCTTGACCTGGATTGTGGCTGGATGTCAGGCCAGGCTGGCACTGGGGCTGCAGCAGCCTGGGACAGTGGAAGTGGGATTGATTTAAGGTCCCTTCCAACCCAAACCCCTCTGGGATTCTCTGAATACTCATCCCTGAATAAACCTGACCACCAAGAGCTCCTGGTTTGGGTTCAAGCCCCACCTGTGTTTTATTTTATCCCACCCTGCTCTGAGCCAGAGGTCAAACACTGCCTGGAGAGTGTCTCTGATCTGGTGCCATTTTCACAGGGCCAGGAATGGCTCTGGAGCCTGGGAATGCTCCCTGTGCAAACACAGCCAGGGGTTTTCCCCAGGGTGTGCAGACAAAGCCAATTCCCACAGCTCTGGCAGGGTCAGCATGCCCTGGAGCCAGCAGGGCACCGAGTCCAGCTCAGAGGAAGGTGAGGGCAGCAGAAGGGAGGAGAGGAGGCACTGGCAGCAACACAGGAATTCAGGACTGCAACAATCCTACAGAGCCTCACAGCGACCAGCAAGAGCAAAAATCATCTTTTCCTCACTCTGAGCACCTTCTGGGGGCTGGGGCACAGAACCAGCTTGAAGGCAGTCTGACAATAGAAGCAGAAAACCCAGGAATTAGTGAGAAATGTGCAGGGGAAATTGCTGTTTTGCTGCAGGATCTGCCCCTCCTCAGCCCACCCCTGGCTCCTCACAGCCAGAGCTGGAGTGCCCCAGTTGTAACTACAGAGCAAATCCCCATTTCATTTCTTTTCCAGGCCACTCATACCTTCTTCCTTTTCTTTGCAGACTCCGCAGCCTGGCTGATGTTTTTATCCCCTTCCAGGTGCTGCTGCTCCCTCCTCTTCCTCCTCTGGAATGAGGCTGTACTTGGTTCCTCCAGGCTGCATGAAACACTCCTTGGCAAAGTGACCTGCAAAAAAAAAGGTGTTTGAAGGAACAACCCAGCCCCTTTTCCTTTTTTATTTTTTGTTCTTTTTTTAGCAAATGCATTTCACACACCTGAAGTGCTGCCAAGGCTCTTTTGATTAACAGTCACAAGAAGACAATCTCCACTGGACATTTTTTTATCCTGAAATTTCAGCTGGTTGAACATGCCCTGATTAAACAGGACAGGGAACAGACACAACCCAGGTCATCCTGGGGGGATTAGTTAGACATAAAATAAAATATTCTTGTCCCCAAAATCTGTCTCTGCAGGGGCTTAATCAGCCCAGAAGAGTGGGCAAAAGGTAACTTGGTGTGATTGGCACCTGGAAAATGAGCTAAAGCCACAAATAGAGAGAAATTCAGCTCTTCTGGTTCTACCCTTTCTACTCTGGAGACATCAAAGTTGACCTGCTGAGAGCTGCAGTGGAAATTTGGAGAGATGGCACCTGCTGTCAGGAGACACCATTATTAAAAAGCAGATTGGAAATAAGGAATAATCTTGGTTTTTGGGGTTCTTTAAAATAGTGGGCTATATATAATAGTTCTTTAAATAGGAATAATTCTTTAAAATAATATTTTAAGGATGGAGATACCATTATTAAAAAGCAGATTGGAAATAGGAATAATCCTGGTTTTGGGGTGCTTTAAAATAGTGGGTTGTATATAATAGTTCTTTAAATAGGAATAATTCTTTAAAAGAATATTTTAAGGATATTCTCTATCACTAGAGCCCACACTCATTAAACTCCTCCAGAACAGCACAAGCCCCATTAACCATTTCCTCCAAATAACACAAGTAGGGCACAGCAAAAACTCCTGCATAAAAACCACTTTGTGCCTCAGCAACTCGAATAAAGCTACAGCAAAATCATCTTCAGGGGACCTGTCCTGAACTGTGCCCAGCAGGAGGGACAGAAAGGTTTGGGGTGGGATGGCTCTGATCACCTGGGCAGGTGACACAGGGCTGGGATGGCTCTGATCACCTGGGCAGGTGACACAGGGCTGGGATGTGTGGGGATCACCTGGGCAGGTGACACAGGGATGGGATGTGTGGGGATCACCTGGGCAGGTGACACAGGGATGGGATGTGTGGGGATCACCTGGGCAGGTGACACAGGGATGGGATGGCTCTGGGGATCACCTGGGCAGGTGACACAGGGATGGGATGTGTGGGGATCACCTGGGCAGGTGACACAGGGATGGGATGTGTGGGGATCACCTGGGCAGGTGACACAGGGATGGGATGGCTCTGATCACCTGGGCAGGTGACACAGGGATGGGATGTGTGGGGATCACCTGGGCAGGTGACACAGGGCTGGGATGTGTGGGGATCACCTGGGCAGGTGACACAGGGATGGGGACGGCTCTGATCACCTGGAGCAGGTGACACAGGGCTGGGATGGCTCTGGGGATCACCTGGGCAGGTGACACAGGGATGGGATGTGTGGGGATCACCTGGGCAGGTGACACAGGGCTGGGATGGCTCTGGGGATCACCTGGGCAGGTGACACAGGGCTGGGATGTGTGGGGATCACCTGGGCAGGTGACACAGGGATGGGATGTGTGGGGATCACCTGGGCAGGTGACACAGGGATGGGATGTGTGGGGATCACCTGGGCAGGTGACACAGGGATGGGATGTGTGGGGATCACCTGGGCAGGTGACACAGGGCTGGGATGGCTCTGGGGATCACCTGGGCAGGTGACACAAGGATGGGATGGCTCTGGGGATCACCTGGGCAGGTGACACAAGGATGGGATGTGTGGGGATCACCTGGGCAGGTGACAGGGACACATCTGGGGTTGGGATGGCTCTAGAGGCACTCCCTCCCTGCCCCAGAGCTCTGCACTCCCCAAGGACAGAAATCCTCCCTCCCAGAGAGCTGGAGCTCACTGGGTTTGGCTCTCTGGCCATCACTCCTTGTCCTGTCCCTGAGCAGGGCCTGGCCCATCCTGTGGCACCCCCTGGGCCATTTCTGTGCTTTGATGGCATTCCCTCTCAGTGTTCTCCTCACCAGGCCCAGCTCCCTCAGTCTCTGCTCATTTCTCTGGTCCTCCATCATCTTTGTGGCCTCCAATGGCCCCTCACCAGTAGCCCAAAGGGGTGTGATACTAAGGAATAAACTTTTTTTTAAAGGACTAGAAGTGGCCTCCAGTAGCCCAAAGGGGTGTGATACTAAGGAATAATATTTTTTTTAAGGACTGGAACTAAATCTTTTGGTTTTGTAGCAAGTGATAAAAAAGTGCCTCCTCCAAAAGACATGCATGGAACCAAAATTCAGTCCTTGAGCCACTTGTAGCCATGTCAGCAGCGTGCCCAGAGCAGCTGTGGCTGCCCCTGGAGCCCTGAAGTGTCCAAGGGCAGCCTGGACACTGGGCTGGAGCAGCCTGGGATGGTGGCAGGTGTCCCTGGGGACTGCAACCAGGTGATTTAAGGTCCCTTCCACCCCAGCCATCCTGGGATTGTAACCCCCCAAGGTCCTGGCTGGCTGGGACAAAGCCCTAAGAATCAGCCCAGACCCACCTTTGCAGCCACACTTCTTGCACACTGTGTTCAGCACAGCCTCCAGGGTGATCTTCTGCCTGGTGTAGTCCCTGAAGGTTCTTTTCTTCCTCTCATCCTGACTGGGGGGACAAGAGCAGCTCCATTTCCAACCCATCCTCACCTTTAATCCCTCATTTTGGTACAAACACACCTGACCACAAAGCCTCTAAAGGTTATTCTCAAAGTAAAACTTCCTAAAACCAAAGAGCAGAGCTGGCCTGGCCTGGGGCACTGCCAGGGATCAGGGGCAGCCACAGCTGCTCTGGGAATCCCATCCCAGGGAACAATTCCTGCCCAGGATCCCCCAGCCCTGCCCTCTGGCAGTGGGAGCCATTCCCTGTGTCCTGTCCCTCCTGCCCTGTCCCCAGTCCCTCTGCAGCTCTCCTGGAGCCCTCCAGGCCCTGCCAGGGGCTCTGAGCTCTGCTGGAGCTTCTCCTCTCCAGGTGTCACCCCCAGCTCTCCCAGCCTGGCTCCAGGGGGGCTGAACAGGAATTTTTGTTCCACCTCTGTGCCATGGCAGGGACACCTCCCACTGTCCCAGTGTCCAGCCTGGCCTTGGGCACTGCCAGGGATCCAACAGCTGCTCTGGGCATCCATCCCAGCCCTGCCCACCTCATGGGGAGAATCTGCCCCAAACATCTTCATCCTGACTCTTGAACCCATCAGAGGAGTGAGCCAGGGGTGCCCAGAGGAGGGGCTGAGGGGATTTGAGGTGAGCAGCAAAACCCACGAGCCAAAAGCCCCAAACCCCCTTGGGAGGGGCAGCAGGGGCTCAGCCAGGCTGGCCTTGGGCACTGCCAGGGATCCAGGGCAGCCACAGCTGCTCTGGGAATCCATCCCAGGGAACAATTCCTGCCAGGATCCCCCAGCCCTGCCCTCTGGCAGTGGGAGCCATTCCCTGTGCTCAGATTTACCCACTCAAGGGAAACGTTGTTGGGATCCAGATCCTTCCCTGTGCCTTGGTGAACAACCTTCATGGAGAGGGAGAGCTGCAGCTTGTCATCCTTCACCTGGAACACAAGGAGTCAGCAGGGAACCACCCTGGGGCTAATTAACACACACAGCACTTGATTTTAATTGAGGTTACCTCCTTCCCAATGAGCTTCACCCAGACTTTGTCCCCAACATCCACAACCTCAGAGGGTCTGTCCACACGGCAGGAGGACAGGTGAGTCCTGTGGACAAGGCCTGCCACGGGGTGGGAGAGAAGAGAAGAAACAATCCTCAGATTTCCCTGCCAGAAAGCAAGTGCATGCAGATAAACCCCTGGGGTGTGAGAAGAATGTGCATTTACACAATTCATAAATAGAATTAAAAATCAAGTGTTTATTTCTCTAGCCCATCCTTTTCTCTGTTATGTAGGGACAATTCTCCACTGACCCTCAGATTTGCAGTTTCCAAAGTGCCTGGAGCTAATAATCCTTTAGGGTGTGGGAATAATGTGTATTTAACAATTAATAAATAAGAATTAAAAAATTAACAGTCTTTATTTCTTTAGCCCATCCTTTTTTCACTTCCACAGGGACAATTCTCCACTGACCCTCAGATTTGCAGTTTCCAAAGTGGTTTGGAGCTGATAATCCCTTGGGGTGTGGGAAGAATGTGCATTTACACAATTCATAAATAGAATTAAAAAATTAACAGTCTTTATTTTTCTAGCCCATCCTTTTCTCTGTTCTGTAGAGACAATTCTCCACTGACCCTCAGATTTGCAGTTTCCAAAGTAGCTTGGAGCTGATAATCCTATTTAATTATTAAATAAAAGTTAATAAGTAAGTTAAAAATTAAAAGTCTATTTCATCTCTAACTAATTTTTAATTTCTAGTTTTTGGTTCTTGTTTATAATGTAGACAGCATTAGTAAAGCTGTAAATGTTAATAATAACTATAATTAATAAATGTGTTTGTGAATAAAAAATGTATTTTAGAGGGAGCTCCAATTTTTAATTCCTAAGAAAGATCACAATACCCCAAATTAGGTTTTAATTTGATTGATATGTGGACAACAGGGTTGTGCAGGGGAGGAGAAATCTGGGAACACTTTTAGTCTTTTCCCCCCTCTCATTTACACTGACCATTAAAAGGAGGAAAAGGAGCAAACATCCCCAGTTGCAGAATTTCTGGAGTTCTGCCATTATCTTCAAGTGATTCTCTAAATTATCCTGAAGTCATCAAAACCTCCACCACAATATCCTGAAGGTACCAAAACCCACCCAAAAGAACCAGAATTTACCAAAAATCCACCCCAAGACACCCTGGAATTACCAAAACCCACCCCAAAATAAAGAGAATTTATCAAAACCCCATCCCAAAATAAACAGAGTTTACAAAAACCCATCCTAAAATAAACAGAATTTAGCAAAACCCCATCCCAAAATAAACAGAATTTAGCAAAACCCCATCCCAAAATAAACAGAATTTAGCACAACCCCATCCCAAAATAGACAGAATTTACCAAAATCCCACTCCAAGACACGCTGGAATTACCAAATCCCCACCCTAAAGATATTCTGGTTACCAAAAACCCCTCTGAGTCTTTTTTTGGTAATCATGCAAAAGTCCATCATCTTCTAAATGCTTTCCAAGAACTCCAAATTTATTCCTAATTGAGGAAAAACTCATTTTCTGAGCTTTTGTTAAAAGGCTTTAACTGTGAGGTGGCTGCTGGCCTTGCACATGGAACAACTTCAGACACAAACCTTGTTTCCTGCAGCCTGGGATTTTGATAAATGCTCCATAATCTGTCACTGCAGCCACCTGGGGAGAAAACCAGGTGAGAGCTGAACTGCCCAAAGCTCTGTGCTCACAGAGGGAACCTGCACCACAAACCTGGCAGGGATTGTCAGAGCAGCAGGGAATGGGTTGGGAAGGAGCTGAAATCCCACCCAGAGCCACCCAGGGACAGACCCCAGTGCCCCAGAGCTGCCCTGGGCACTGCAGGGATCCAACAGCTGCTCTGGGCATCCATCCCAGCCCTGCCCAGCTCGTGGGGAGAATCTGCCCCAAACATCTTCATCCTGACTCTTGAACCAGTCATGGAGTGAGCCAGGGGTGCCCAGAGGAGGGGCTGAGGGGATTTGGGGTGAGCAGCAAAACCCACGAGCCAAAAGCCCCAAACCCCCTTGGGAGGGGCAGCAGGGGCTCAGCCAGGCTGGGCTTGGGCACTGCCAGGGATCCAGGGCAGCCACAGCTGCTCTGGGAATCCATCCCAGGGAACAATTCCTGCCAGGATCCCCCAGCCCTGCCCTCTGGCAGTGGGAGCCATTCCCTGTGTCCTGTCCCTCCTGCCTTGTCCCCAGTCCCTCTGCAGCTCTCCTGGAGCCCTCCAGGCCCTGCCAGGGGCTCTGAGCTCTGCTGGAGCTTCTCCTCTCCAGGTGTCAGCCCCAGCTCTCCCAGCCTGGCTCCAGCCCTGCAGCAGCTCCCTGGGCTCCTCTGGGCTCTCTCCAGCAGCTCCAGGTGCTGCTGCTGTTGGGATTCCGAGCTCTGAGTGGGGCAGAGGGACAGAACCCCCCCCGTGCTGCACACACACCTGTATGAACAAACCCAGGGTCACAGCTGAGTGTGCCTGTTCACAGCCGAGTGTGCCTGTTCACAGCCGAGTGTGCCTGTTCGCAGCTGCTCCTCACCCAAACCTCACCTGAGCTAAACTAACTCCTGAGGGAACCAAGAGCATCCAGTCCCACCGAGCACACCCAGAGCACACACCCAGAGCACACCCTGAGCACACCCAGAGCATCCATTCCCACCGAGCACACCCCGAGCACACACCCAGAGCATCCATTCCCACCGAGCACACCCCGAGCACACACTGAGGAAACCAGAGCATCCATCCCCACCGAGCACAGCCAGAACACACCCCCAGCACACACCCCGAGCACACACCCTCAGCACACCCTGAGGAAACCAGACCATCCCTCCCCTGAGCCCCGGCAGCCGCGCCGCCCGCCCGCGCACCTGGCCCTGGAAGATGGAGTACAGTTCTGGGAGCGGCTCCATCGCCCCGTCCCGCCGCGCCGCATTCCCCGCGCGCTCCTCACCCCGCTCCAGCGCGCTGCGAACAGAAACCTTCCATCAGCGCCTGGGAAGCCTCAGCACGGAACCCAGCGGAACGCGCAACGCCCCGCCAGGACTGACCCGGAGCGGCTGTTCGCACCGCGGGGCGGTGAGGGCTGTTAGCAGCCGGGCCTGCAGCAGCGAGGCGCCGCCATGGCCGCGACCATCCCCGCCATCCCCCTCACGCCGAGCGGCCGCGCCCCCGCCAATCACAGCGCGCGATGTTGCCGGGTACAGACCGCCAGCCAATCAGCGTTACCCATGTACCCCGCGCCCGCGCTGCACCAATCAGAGCGAGGCGCGCCAGAAGGCGCCACAATCCCCGCGCGCGCGGGGGGCGGGACACGCGCGGCGCTCCGCCAATCAGCGCGGCGGCAGCGGCGCCCACAGCCAATGGGGCGCGGGGGCGGGGCCCGGCGCCCGCCATGATCGAGCAGCAGAAGCGGAAGGTCCCGGGCCCCGGGCCTGGCCCCGGCCCCGCTCCCGGGCCGCCCCCGCCGCCCGCTGCCCCCGGCGCCGCCCCCGCGCCCGGCCCCGACCTCCCGCTCGTCCCTGTGCCCGCCAAGCGGCCCCGCCATGAGCTGCCGGTGGCGCCGGGCACGGGCGGTGCGGGGGGGCAGCCTCCGAGCGGAGCTCTGCTGCAGTCGGTAATGGCCGCGACGTGAGGGGAGGGTGCGGGGAGAGAGCCGGGCTGGGGCGGAGAGGTGGGGGAAGAACGACGGGGGTGGTTCCGAAAGGAGGGAAGGATGGTGGGGCTGGGCGCTGCTGAGGCACCGCCGGTGCTGCCTTCGGTTCTGGGCCCCTCAGGGCGGGAGGGGCGGGAGCGTGTCCGGGAATTGGGGCTGGGGAGGGGCAGAGGCTGAGGGAGCCGGGGAGGGGCTGAGCCCCACGAGGGGCTGAGGGAGCCGGGGAGAGGCTGAGCCCCAGGAGGGGCTGAGGGAGCTGGGGAGGGGGAAAGGCTGAGGGAGCTGGGAAGGGGCTGAGCCCCAGGAGGGGCTGAGGGAGCTGGGAAGGGGCTCAGCTGGAGAAAAGGAGGCTCAGGGCCCCTGTGGCTCTGCACAACTCCCTGCCAGGAGGGGACAGCCCCAGGTCGGGCTCTGGGAACAGGAACAGGGACAGGAGCAGAGGGAACGGCTCAGGCTGGGCAGGGGAGGCTCAGGGTGGGCACAGCAGGAATTTCCCCATGGAAAGGGTGGGCAGGGCTGGGAACTGCCCAGGGGGGTTTGGATCCCATCCCTGGGGGTGCCCAGGGAGCTCTGGGCTGGGGACAGGGTGGGGATTGGGCACAGCTTGGATTTGATGCTCTGGGAGCTCTTTTCCTGCCTCAGCAGCCTGTGGTGCAGGTGGGCCGTGCTGGGGAAGGCCAGGCTGCTCAGCAGGGTGGCAGGCTGGCCGTGCCCTGCCTTGTCCCTTGTCCCTGACGCTGTCCCCGTGCCCCCCAGGGCCCCCCACGCTGCTCCTCGCTGCAGGCCCCCATCATGCTGCTGTCAGGACACGAGGGGGAGGTTTACTGCTGCAAGTTCCATCCCAATGGCAACACCCTGGCCTCAGCTGGCTTCGACAGGCTCATCTGTGAGTGTCCCTGCTGAGGGGTTTTAGCTCAGCCCTCACCTGGCTGGGTCCTGAGGGGGAATTGCTTCCCCAGGGGTGCAGGAAGCTTTTCCCAGCTCCTCTCCAGGCCCCATCCTGACAGTGCTGGAAATGTGTCTTACTGAGCACAGCCCTGTGTGCCCCTCACACAGGTTCCATAGGTCTGCAGAAATGCAGTTTTTAATGCTTAGGAGTGCTGAAGCAAGGATTATAACTCTTTTTAATAAATTCACCTTAAACAAAACCCCTAAGTCACCTCTGCCCTGGGGCTCACACGAGCCTGGGGATTATCCCAGATGGGACTCAGCACTGGGGCTGGTCCATCCTCATCCTGCACTTGGCTGAAATCCCAAAGATCAGCTCCATGCACAGCAGCAGGCTGTTCCCATGGCTTCCCTGGGCTCATCTCTTCCTTGCTGTCCCCCAGTGCTCTGGAATGTCTACGGGGACTGTGACAACTTTGCCACCCTGAAAGGACACAGTGGGGCTGTCATGGAGCTGCACTACAACACAGATGGCAGGTGAGGGCAGGGGCTTGCTGCTGCTCAGAGACTCCCTGAACCTCAGCAGACAGAGCTGGGAAGGGCTCAGCTGGAGAAAAGGAGGCTCAGGGCCCTTGTGGCTCTGCACAACTCCCTGCCAGGAGGGGACAGCCCCAGGTCGGGCTCTGGGAACAGGAACAGGGACAGGAGCAGAGGGAACGGCTCAGGCTGGGCAGGGGAGGCTCAGGGTGGGCACAGCAGGAATTTCCCCATGGAAAGGGTGGGCAGGGCTTGGAACTGCCCAGGGGGGTTTGGATCCCATCCCTGGGGGTGCCCCTGAGAACTCTGGGCTGGGGACAGGGTGGGGATTGGGCACAGCTTGGATTTGATGCTGCTCCAAACTCAGGGATGACCCAGAGGTGCCACCAGCTCCACAGGGACAGTGCCCATCCACTTGGTGTGAGATAAAAATCCAAACCCAGCCAGAAACCTGCTCCTGACACGAGGAGCCTTCCCTGCTCTGCCTTCCTCTGGGAGGGTTTATTTCCACCAGTGAGGTGCCAGACATGCCAGATTTTAAATCTTAATTTTTAAAGGCTGAAAGAAATAAATAAAAACTTCTCAGACTTGGAAATGAGCCTTCATTTAAATAGAAAACCCTGACAAAATGCAAATTCCAGCCTTCCCACTGCTGCTGCTCCAGTCCCATCTCTAATGCTTCTCCAGCAGCAGCTCACTTGTGGAGCACTAATGTTTTAAAAAACACACAACTTTCCTGGTTTAAAAGTAATTCTGGATCCCAGGCCTTACACCAGAGCAAGACAAAGACTTGGAACTATCTGGCTTTTTTCCTTTTTGAACTCTACAGCAGCTATTTAGTTTAATCATTAAATTTTCCATCATTAACCTCCCAAAGATGCTGTAGAACAGAGCAGCCAATTGAGCTCCAACACAGATATTTACATTGCTTTTAAGACTGTGATAACTCAGCACAAACTTGGCAATGGTTTCCCTCACCCCAGAGTGCCAGGGGCTCCTCTGCTATAAAAATCAGAGATTTTAGGGAAGCCAGGGAGGGTTATATATCCTCCAGTGTCAGTCAGGCTCCTCCAAAACACCACAGGGGGAGGTTCTTCTCCCACTGGTGATTCCTGAGAGGAAGATTGTTGCCTTGGAAAGGATTACAGCAACAAGACACTCTGTTGCTTGGTGCAGGAAAGAGCAATTTATTAAATGAAGCCATTGCCTTAAATAAGGCAGCTTGTGCAAAACAAAATACAAACAGGTTAGAGAAAGAGACACCTCTTTTCCTGGCTTTTTCAGGGACCTTGCAGGTGTTTATTTTTGTGTTTACAATAAAGAAAGAACCTTTAGCTGAGGCTGAGAAACTTTTATGGTGTGAGAAAAATACTTAGAACTTGAGAGAAAGGCCTGCCAGCTTTTGCCCAGTGCCCTCAGGGGATGGGGAGGGAGCTGAGCCCTCACAGGGGTGTTGCCTGCAGCATGCTCTTCTCAGCATCCACGGACAAAACGGTGGCTGTGTGGGACAGCGAGACGGGCGAGAGGGTGAAGAGGCTGAAGGGCCACACCTCCTTCGTCAACTCCTGCTACCCCGCCCGCCGCGGGCCGCAGCTCGTGTGCACCGGCAGCGACGACGGCACCGTCAAGGTCAGCGGGGACACGGGGACTTGTGTCGGGACAGCTCGGGACAAAACTGGAGCTCGTGTATAAACTGAGTGTTACAGTTGCAGTCCCGACAGAGAAGATTTTCGGGTCTTCTTTAACTGGGCTGAATGCAGCCCTTTGTTACTCTTTTTGTTGTCTCACTGCTCCTTGTTTTCTGTGCTTCTCAGGGGGCTTGAGCTGCTCAGCTGGGCTTTTTTTGCTGCTCTGGATCAGCAAAGTGTGAGAAAACTATTCCTGAAATCTGGGCTGGCTCCTTCTTCTCTCTCCTGAAATCTGGGCTGGCCCCTTCTTCTCTCTCCTGAAATCTGGGCTGGCTCCTTCTTCTCTCTCCTAAAATCTGAGCTGGCCCATTCTTCTCTCTCCTAAAATCTGGGCTGGCCCATTCTTCTCTCTCCTGAAATCTGGGCTGGCCCCTTCTTCTCTCTCCTAAAATCTGGGCTGGCCCTTTCTTCTCTCTCCTAAAATCTGGGCTAGCCCATTCTTCTCTCTCCTAAAATCTGAGCTGGCCCCTTTTTCTCTCTCCTAAAATCTGAGCTGGCCCCTTCTTCTCTCTCCTAAAATCTGGGCTGGCCCTTTCTTCTCTCTCCTAAAATCTGGGCTGGCCCCTTCTTCTCTCTCCTGAAATCTGGGGAACAAGGAGAGAAGCTTTTAGGCTCTTCCCCTTTAACTGGGCTGAATGCAGCCTTTTGTTACTCTTTTTGTTGTCTCTGAGTTCAGAGGCGAAAGTGTGACATCAAATTTCACTGCTCCTTTTTTCTGTGCTTCTCAGGGGGGTTGGGAAGGTTGAGCTGCTCAGCTGGGCTTTTTTTTTCTGAGAAAACTATTCCTGAAATCTGGGCTGGCCCATTCTTCTCTCTCCTGAAATCTGGGCTGGCCCCTTCCTTCTCTTTCCTGAAATCTGGGCTGGCCCTTCCTTCTCTCTCCTGAAATCTGGGCTGGTCCTTTTTTCCTTCCCTTCATTCCTGTGCTCCAAACCCACCAGGTTTAATGTTTCTAATAAAGATTTCCAGTCTGGATGTTTTTTGTAATGATTTCCTGAGATCTACAAAGGAGTTTCAGGAGAACAGTCTGAGTCTCTGCCAATATCTCTGCAGCTCCCTGTGATTTTGTTGTTAAATATCTGTGCCCAGCTCTTATGAGTGCCATGTTTCTTTCCAGCTGTGGGACATCAGGAAAAAAGCTGCTGTCCAGACATTCCAGAACACCTACCAGGTCCTGGCTGTCACCTTCAATGACACCAGTGACCAGATCATCTCTGGAGGCATTGACAATGACATCAAGGTAGGACCCTGTCCATCCTGTCACACCCTGTGTTGCTCAAGGGCAGCCGTGGGGGTCACCTGCTGGATTTTACACCCCAGCCCCCCTGGACCTGCTGTGTCAGTCCCTGCTGGGGCACAGGGCCAGCAGAGTGGCAGGGATTGCTCCAGGCTGGCAGTGACAGCTGGCATTCCCAGTGTCCCAGCAGGGACTGCTGGCTGTGCTGGCAGCCTGTGACAGAGCCAGGGCTGAGGTCAGCAGGAGAAAATGTGGTGGCATGTCCCCTCTGTGCCCTGTGCCCCAGTTTGCAGCTCCCCCTGGCACCTGCTGCTGTGGAAAGTTCTTATGTAAGAGTGAGCTCAGCCTTCACTCAGCTGATTGCCCTGGTGGCCTCAGGGCCCAGGCTGTCCCTGTGCCCTCCACCCTGTCTGGGCACTGCCACCAGAGCTGTCCCCAGCCAGTGCTCAGTGTGGCACTGCTACCAGAGCTGTCCCCAGCCAGTGCTCAGTGTGGCACTGCCACCAGAGCTGTCCCAGCCAGTGCTCAGTGTGGCACTGCCACCAGAGCTGTCCCAGGCTGTGCTCAGTGTGGCACTGCCACCAGAGCTGTCCCAGGCTGTGCTCAGTGTGGCACTGCCACCAGAGCTGTCCCCAGCCAGTGCTCAGTGTGGCACTGCCACCAGAGCTGTCCCAGCCAGTGTTTAGTGTGGCACTGCCACCAGAGCTGTCCCCAGCCAGTGCTCAGTGTGGCACTGCCACCAGAGCTGTCCCCAGGCTGTGCTCAGTGTGTCCCCTGGCTGTTTGCTGTGGCACAGCTGGGTGCCCAGTGCCCGTGTGGGTGCCCTGTGCCTGTGTGGGTGCCCTGTGCCTGTGTGGGTGCCCTGTGCCTGTGTGGGTGCCCTGTGCCCGTGTGGGTGCCCCATGCCCGTGTGGGTGCCCTAGCCCGTGTGGGTGCCCAGTGCCCGTGTGGGTGCTCTGTGCCCGTGTGGGTGCCCTGTGCCCAGTGTGGGTGCCCAGTGCCCGTGTGGGTGCCCAGTGCCCGTGTGGCACTGCCATGTGGGTGCCCAGTGCCCGTGTGGGTGCCCTGTGCCCTGTGGGTGCCTCAGCCCGTGTGGGTGCCCAGTGCCCGTGTGGGTGCCCAGTGCCCGTGTGGGTGCTCTGTGCCCGTGTGGGTGCCCTGTGCCCGTGGGTGCCCAGTGCCCGTGTGGGTGCCCTGTGCCCGTGTGGGTGCCCCAGCCGTGTGGGTGCCCAGTGCCCGTGTGGGTGCCCCTGTGCCCGTGTGGGTGCCCTGTGCTCGTGTGGGTGCCCAGTGCCCGTGTGGGTGCCCTGTGCCCGTGTGGGTGCCCCAGCCCGTGTGGGTGCCCTGTGCCCGTGCTGGTTTGCTGTGGCACAGCTGGGTGCCCAGTGCCTGTCTGTGGTGCTCTGTGCCCGTAGGTGCCCTGTGCCAGTGCTGGGTGCCCAGTGCCTGTGTGGGTGCCCTGTGCCCATGTGGGTGCTCAGAGTGCAGCCCCTGCAGTGCTGCTGTCCCTGTGCCAGGTGTGGGACCTGAGGCAGAACAAGCTCACCTACAGCATGCGTGGCCACGCCGACTCGGTGACCGGGCTGAGCCTCAGCTCTGAGGGCTCCTACCTGCTCTCCAATGCCATGGACAACACAGGTACAGCCTGCTGGGGCACCCCAGGGGCACCCATGGGTGCTCATCCTGGGAAAACAGCACTCAGGGGGGTGGGATGCTGGGAGTTGGGCTCCAGAGCTAAACAACAGGTCTGTGTCCTTGGTGGGGGGAGCAGCTGCCTCAGGGGCTCCTGGAGGGAACTGGGACAGGAGCCATGGCACAGGTTTGTCCCCTCAGCAGGAGTGACAGCCCAGTTCCAGCAGGGCATGGGGACAGGAGCCATGGCACAGGTTATCCTGCAGGAGGGACATGGGGACAGGAGCCATGGCACAGGTTATCCTGCAGGGCATGGGGACAGGAGCCATGGCACAGGTTATCCTGCAGGGCATGGGGACAGGAGCCATGGCACAGGTTATCCTGCAGGAGGGACATGGGGACAGGAGCCATGGCACAGGTTATCCTGCAGGAAGGACATGGGGACAGGAGCCATGGCACAGGTTATCCTGCAGGAGGGACATGGGGACAGGAGCCATGGCACAGGTTATCCTGCAGGAGGGACATGGGGACAGGAGCCATGGCACAGGTTATCCTGCAGGGGATTGGGGACAGGAGCCATGGCACAGGTTATCCTGCAGGAGGACATGGGCACAGGAGCCATGGCACAGGTTATCCTGCAGGAGGGACATGGGGACAGGAGCCATGGCACAGGTTATCCTGCAGGAGGGACATGGGGACAGGAGCCATGGCACAGGTTATCCTGCAGGGCATGGGGACAGGAGCCATGGCACAGGTTATCCTGCAGGGACATGGGGACAGGAGCCATGGCACAGGTTATCCTGCAGGAAGGACATGGGGACAGGAGCCATGGCACAGGTTATCCTGCAGGACATGGGGACAGGAGCCATGGCACAGGTTATCCTGCAGGGCAGGGGACAGGAGCCATGGCACAGGTTATCCTGCAGGGGATTGGGGACAGGAGCCATGGCACAGGTTATCCTGCAGGAGGGACATGGGGACAGGAGCCATGGCACAGGTTATCCTGCAGGAAGGACATGGGGACAGGAGCCATGGCACAGGTTATCCTGCAGGGCAGGGGGACAGGAGCCATGGCACAGGTTATCCTGCAGGACATGGGGACAGGAGCCATGGCACAGGTTATCCTGCAGGATTGGGGACAGGAGCCATGGCACAGGTTATCCTGCAGGGCATGGGGACAGGAGCCATGGCACAGGTTATCCTGCAGGAGGGACATGGGGACAGGAGCCATGGCACAGGTTATCCTGCAGGAGGGACATGGGGACAGGAGCCATGGCACAGGTTATCCTGCAGGGATTGGGGACAGGAGCCATGGCACAGGTTATCCTGCAGGGCAGGGGGACAGGAGCCATGGCACAGGTTATCCTGCAGGACATGGGCACAGGAGCCATGGCACAGGTTATCCTGCAGGAGGGACATGGGGACAGGAGCCATGGCACAGGTTATCCTGCAGGAGGGACATGGGGACAGGAGCCATGGCACAGGTTATCCTGCAGGAAGGACATGGGGACAGGAGCCATGGCACAGGTTATCCTGCAGGACAGGGGGACAGGAGCCATGGCACAGGTTGTCCTGCAGGAGGGACATGGGGACAGGAGCCATGGCACAGGTTATCCTGCAGGGGATTGGGGACAGGAGCCATGGCACAGGTTATCCTGCAGGGCATGGGGACAGGAGCCATGGCACAGGTTATCCTGCAGGAGGGACATGGGGACAGGAGCCATGGCACAGGTTATCCTGCAGGAGGGACATGGGGACAGGAGCCATGGCACAGGTTATCCTGCAGGGGATTGGGGACAGGAGCCATGGCACAGGTTATCCTGCAGGGCAGGGGGACAGGAGCCATGGCACAGGTTATCCTGCAGGAAGGACATGGGGACAGGAGCCATGGCACAGGTTATCCTGCAGGAAGGACAGGGGACAGGAGCCATGGCACAGGTTATCCTGCAGGAGGGACATGGGGACAGGAGCCATGGCACAGGTTATCCTGCAGGGCATGGGGACAGGAGCCATGGCACAGGTTATCCTGCAGGAGGGACATGGGGACAGGAGCCATGGCACAGGTTATCCTGCAGGAAGGACATGGGGACAGGAGCCATGGCACAGGTTATCCTGCAGGAAGGACATGGGGACAGGAGCCATGGCACAGGTTATCCTGCAGGGGATTGGGGACAGGAGCCATGGCACAGGTTATCCTGCAGGAGGACATGGGGACAGGAGCCATGGCACAGGTTATCCTGCAGGGCATGGGGACAGGAGCCATGGCACAGGTTATCCTGCAGGAGGGACATGGGGACAGGAGCCATGGCACAGGTTATCCTGCAGGAGGACATGGGGACAGGAGCCATGGCACAGGTTATCCTGCAGGGGATTGGGGACAGGAGCCATGGCACAGGTTATCCTGCAGGAGGGACATGGGCACAGGAGCCATGGCACAGGTTATCCTGCAGGAGGGACATGGGGACAGGAGCCATGGCACAGGTTATCCTGCAGGAGGGACATGGGGACAGGAGCCATGGCACAGGTTATCCTGCAGGACATGGGGACAGGAGCCATGGCACAGGTTATCCTGCAGGACATGGGGACAGGAGCCATGGCACAGGTTATCCTGCAGGGATTGGGGACAGGAGCCATGGCACAGGTTATCCTGCAGGGCATGGGGACAGGAGCCATGGCACAGGTTATCCTGCAGGAGGGACATGGGGACAGGAGCCATGGCACAGGTTATCCTGCAGGAGGGACATGGGGACAGGAGCCATGGCACAGGTTATCCTGCAGGGGCATGGGGACAGGAGCCATGGCACAGGTTATCCTGCAGGAAGGACATGGGGACAGGAGCCATGGCACAGGTTATCCTGCAGGACATGGGCACAGGAGCCATGGCACAGGTTATCCTGCAGGACATGGGGACAGGAGCCATGGCACAGGTTATCCTGCAGGAGGGACATGGGGACAGGAGCCATGGCACAGGTTATCCTGCAGGGCATGGGGACAGGAGCCATGGCACAGGTTATCCTGCAGGAGGGACATGGGGACAGGAGCCATGGCACAGGTTATCCTGCACTCTGTGTCTGGCTGGCTCAGGCTGGCTCTGTTCCCTCAGCAGCTGTGCCAGCCCAGCTGCCACCCTGCCTGTCCCATTGTCCCTCTCTGAGGCTGAGCCCAGCAGGGTCCTGCCCATGGGATGTGTCAGGATGAAGAAAAGCCTCCTGTAAGGAGGTGCTGGCTCAATTTGGGATGGCAGCTTTGGATTTTTTTGCAATTCCACCTTGCAGCTGTTGTGCTGCCAGAGCAGAGGCTGCTGCAGGGGAAGCTGCTGCTCCCTGTGGCCTTTGGGAGCCTGGCCTGGCACAGGGCTGTGCCAGGGCTGTGCCCTTCCCTGTGCCCTCAGCTGCTGCCTCTGACCCTCTTGCAGTTCGGATCTGGGACGTGAGGCCCTTTGCCCCCAAGGAGAGATGTGTCAAGATTTTCCAGGGAAATGTCCATAATTTTGAAAAGGTGAGTGTGCTCCACTGCTTGTTCAATTCCCTCTGCTCTTAACTTTTCTCTAAATTGTTTTTTTTCAATTCAAGTTTAGGCCAGAAAGGCTTTAATAAGAACTCAAAGAAAGATGAATACTCAAAGTGGGATTCCAATTAAAGCCTCAGGAACAAGATTTCTTTGCTCAGTTCAGCTGTAATTAGCTGTAAATTAAATATTTTCTACACTTACCATCTACTTTGTGTAAAATAACAAGGCACTGGCTGTTTCCAGCAATAACATAAAATCTGTAATTACCATCTTATCTTCCAAGGGAGATCATTAATGTGGTGCTTTTAATTCAAGGAGAAGAAGAAACTAAATAGATCTCTGCATGTTCTTTTGTTGCAGAACCTTCTGAGGTGCTCCTGGTCCCCAGATGGCAGTAAAATTGCAGGGGGCTCTGCTGACAGGTGAGTTGTCCCCACCAATGATGGATTTGCAGTTTCCTGCATCAGAATCTCAAGGCTCAGGGTTGTGTGTGAAATCTCAAACAGCCCTCGGGGAGTTTTCCTGATTTCCACAGGGAATTTCTGTTGTTAGTGTCTGTGCAGGAGTATCTGACTGTTGTAAAATCTGGTTATTTTTGTCAAAACCTGGCTGAGGCTCTGCCCTGTCCCACCACAGGATCCCCCAGCAGGTGACAGGGACATCTTTGCCACTGGGTGAGCTGGCAGACCTGGGAGGGCCTGTGAGAGCAGGGTCTGTGTGGATAAGGAGGATAAGGAGCACAAATCCCAGTTAAATCCCTGCATGGTGGGATTCCAGGGATCACTAATGACCTCTCCTTTAATTAAGCAGAAATAAGGACCAATTGGCACATCTCAGACTGGTAAGTGAAAGATTCAGTAAAGTGAGCTGAGGAGTGAAAAGGGCAGAGGGATGAAGCAGAGCAGGGTCTGAAGGTCCCTGTGAAGGACACCCCTGACCCCTGGAGCAAATCCAGGCCCAAGTGCAGTGCCAGGAGACAGGAATTCCTGCAGGCTGGGGGCCAGGGCATGGGGCAGCAGTAATCACCAGATTAATGAGGTTCTGATAGCAGGGAGGCAGAACTTGAGCTCTCCCTGTCCAGATTTAGTGGGGCAGCTGTCCCAGCATGAGCTGGGGCCCTGATTCTGCCCCCAGCCCTAGTGGGGGCACGTGGGGAGGGAGAATTCCTGATGGGAGAGCAGTTCCTGCCCAGATCCCTGCTCTGGGCAGGCTGAGCCTGCAGTTTGGGTCAGTGGTTTCATTGTGCAGGTGCTGATGGATCTCAGGGCTCAGACAGCTCCTGGGGCAGGTCACACCAGGCCACTCCCATCTTTCTGCTATCACAGAGCTTTTCTTTCTTTTTTTTTTTTTTTTTTTAGCTATTTTTAGGGGTTTTTTTGAGGAGTATCTGCAGGAAAAGCAAAGCAAGATTAAACAAACATTTTGATTTGAGTACAAAACATTCCTCTGGTGATTCCTCTCTCCTCCTATGGGCCTGTGTTGGAGGGCCAATTACTTGAGTCTTTATTTTTGCTGTTGAGCCCTTCAAAAGTATCAAAGTAGTATTCAGGAGTATTTTTGTAATAAAATCATCCACTTTGCCTCCTTTGCAACACCAAATTTAAAACCACAACAGCAGAGTGCTTTGAGAAAGGAACAGATACAACTCCTGCCTGCTGGATAAGAGTTGGGCTTGAAACATTCCTGATTCAAGGCTTACATTGCAGGCCTGAGGGTTTCCCTCAAGAAGATAAATCACAGAATAGCACTGGCCTGAAAAGCTCCTGGGGAGGAGCAGCACGTGGTGCTGGTACCCTGTGCCCTCTCTGGGCAGCCAGCAGGGGTTATTAATCATTCAGGGCTTTTTTGGGGTGAAAAGCAGCATTTCAGTGACAATCCAGGCTGATTGTACCAGCAAATCTTTTTTTGTCTGGTCTGCAAAGCCCTGACATGGAAAGGAAGGGGGAAACTTAGGAGCCCAAAATAAGTCTGGAAGGGTCCAGCCTGGATCTGAGAGGGGCTGCCCATGCCCAGTGAGTTTGAGTCCCTGCAGGAGAGCCAGGGGGTGCACAGCAGCTGCCTGGGAGCAGGGATCCATCTCCATGTGTTCCTTAAAATGTTCCATCTCCATGTGTTCCTTAAAATGTTCCCTTTCCCACGTGTTCCTGCACTGTCCCCATCTGTCCTGGTTTGGAGGACAGGTGTCTGCCAATAAAGGCAGGAGCTTCTCTTTCAACTGGAGAATGTAACCCCCTCCCTTCAAATTATTATAATTTTGAAATTAAGGGGTTCTCAGGCAAAAGATATGGGAATTAGGAATAACAGTTCTTTACTAGGAAAATTAAAATAGAAATACAGTATTACAAAGAACAATCCCAAAACCCTGCCAGAGTCAGAATCCAAGCTGACACCCGTCAGTCAGTCAGGGTGTTGGCAGCAGTCCCATGCAATGGTGGCTGCATCCTCCTGCAGTGGCAGATGTGGTTCAGCTGGAGCAGTGCTCCTGGAGAAGGTGCAGTTTTCCTCTGAAGCTCCAGGGATGATGTGGAAGGGTCTGGTTTTCCTCTGGAATCCAGTGGAAAGAAGGTTCCTTGGTGTCCAAAATCTCAGTTTTTATCTGGGTAGGAAATGTTTGGCTCCTCCCCTGGCTGGAGCATCTCCCAGTGGGATGATGTAATTTTATCAGCCATGCACTGGGACTCACTGGCCATGAACAGGAGATATCTCCTGGAGGGAGGATGGGCTGTGGGAAGATAAAGATGATTGCCCAGCTGGTTTTTAACAATGGCCCATTAACAGGAGATATTCCCACAGAGATAACGATCACTGCCCCACCCAGTTTTTAACAATGGCCATGAACAGGAGATATCTCCTGGAGGGAGGATGGGCTGTGGAAAGATAAAGATGATTGCCCAGCTGGTTTAAAGATGGCCCATGAGCAGATAATATGTGCCAGGAGATCAGGGTCACTGCCCCACCTGGCTGCAGGAGATGGGGACAGAATTCACACTTCTGGCCACACCAACCCAACACACCATCCCTCAGTCTCTGAGAGCCCAGTGATGCCCTGGGGTGTGACAGCAGAGCTGCCCTTCCCACCACACCCCACTCCTGCCCTTCCTGCCCCAGGAGTTCTTTGAGCTCTCAACCACCTCCCTGAGGAGGGGAGTGGGAGGCAGGGTTGATGCTTTGGGTTTGAGCTTTTACATTTTCCAGACTCTCTGCTGCTTGGTGTGTAACTCTGACACTTCCTGTTAGGTGTCAGTAAATTCTCTTCACAGGGCTGGACAAAACAATCCCTTCCCAGCTGGGGAATCAAGGACAACCAGTACCCAAAAATCAGAAACAGCAGCAAAGGGAAGGGGCAAGGCAGGGGGCTGGGACTCCATAGCCTGGGGCTGTGCTTGGACAATGTGTAGATGAACCAAAACTTATAAAAATGTAAAACTCGTGACCAGGATCCATCTTGGATTTGATTTGGGTGCAGCCCCAGCCAGGCTCTTGCACTGCCCAAAGTGCATCCTTTCAGTAAATCCCTGTTTTATTTCTTTAGTCTCTGTTCCAGGTCAGCCTTTCCAGGCATCAGGGTGAGCATCACCTCTGCCCAGGCACTGATTTTTGTTTTGGGTTTGCAGAGCTGTGAGCCTTGTGCCAAAGTCCTTTCCCTGGGCTGTGGGATTGCTGTGCAGGTGGGGTGCAGCCTCCTGCCCTGCCCTGCCCTGCCCTGGGGGATGTGATCTCGTTCTGATGATCCAGATCTCTGTGAGCAGGGGCAGGGCATCCCAGCAGAGCTTCCCACAGGGATTTTGGGCTGTGTTTCCCTGACTCTGAGATGGTTTTTAAGAGAATTGTGAAGGCTGAGCTGTGCCTGGTGCCCCCAGGGAAGGGTCCTGGGGGGTTCTCAACTCAGGCAGGAGCCAGCAGTGGGTGAGGCCTGGCAGGGAGTGATCAAAGGGCTCAGTGTGACCCCATCACTCCTAAGGAATGCTGGCAAGTGGGTCTGTGGCACAGCAGGGGAAATGGCATCTCAGAGCTGCTGCTGTGATGGATTGCAGGGCTGGGGGCTGGGGGCTCTCACTCCTCACTGCCAGCCCAGGGGGATGCCTGGCCGTGCACAGTGTTTGGGGGGCACCATGAGGGTGAAACTTCCATTCCCAGTGTTGGCTTTTCTCCTTGTCCCTGCTCTATCAAGGATTTCTTTGGCCTCAGCTTTCAAGCTGATCTCTGTGCCCTGAGGGGTGAAGTGCAGTGCTGGCAGGGAGGTTTTTGCCTCTGGACCAGGTGACTCCTCTCTGCTCTCCTGGGCCTGTCAGAGCAGCATTTTTCTCCTGGCAAGTTCCTGTTTATCCACACAAAGGTTGTTCCAGCCAGTTGAGAACCCCCTGAGGCTCAGGTGTTTCTTTGGGCTGTGCCTGCCCTGACCAGGACTGTTGCAGGTCTGTGTGCCTGCCCTGACCAGGAGTGTTACAGGTTTGTGTGCCTGCCCTGACCAGGACTGTTGCAGGTTTGTGTGCCTGCCCTGACCAGGACTGTTGCAGGTTTGTGTGCCTGCCCTGACCAGGACTGTTGCAGGTCTGTGTGTGCCTGCCCTGACCAGGACTGTTGCAGGTTTGTGTGTGCCTGCCCTGACCAGGACTGTTGCAGGTTTGTGTGCCTGCCCTGACCAGGACTGTTGCAGGTTTGTGTGTGCCTGCCCTGACCAGGAGTGTTGCAGGTTTGTGTGTGCCTGCCCTGACCAGGACTGTTGCAGGTTTGTGTGTGCCTGCCCTGACCAGGACTCTGTTGCAGGTCTGTGTGTGCCTGCCCTGACCAGGACTGTTGCAGGTCTGTGTGCCTGCCCTGACCAGGACTGTTGCAGGTTTGTGTGTGCCTGCCCTGACCAGGACTGTTGCAGGTTTGGTGCCTGCCCTGACCAGGACTCTGTTGCAGGTTTGTGTGCCTGCCCTGACCAGGACTGTTGCAGGTTTGTGTGTGCCTGCCCTGACCAGGACTGTTGCAGGTTTGTGTGTGCCTGCCCTGACCAGGACTCTGTTGCAGGTTCGTGTGTGCCCTGACCAGGACTCTGTTGCAGGTCTGTGTGTGCCCTGACCAGGGCTCTGTTGCAGGTTTGTGTGCCTGCCCTGACCAGGACTGTTGCAGGTCTGTGTGCCTGCCCTGACCAGGAGTGTTGCAGGTTTGTGTGTGCCTGCCCTGACCAGGAGTGTTGCAGGTTTGTGTCTCTGCCCTGACCAGGAGTGTTGCAGGTTTGTGTGTGCCTGCCCTGACCAGGACTCTGTTGCAGGTCTGTGTGTCTGCCCTGACCAGGAGTGTTGCAGGTTTGTGTGTGCCTGCCCTGACCAGGACTGTTGCAGGTCTGTGTGTGCCTGCCCTGACCAGGACTCTGTTGCAGGTTTGTGTGTGTGTGCCCTGACCAGGACTGTTGCAGGTTTGTGTGTGTCTGCCCTCACCAGGACTGTTGCAGGTTTGGTGCCTGCCCTGACCAGGAATCTGTTGCAGGTTTGGTGCCTGCCCTGACCAGGAATCTGTTGCAGGTTTGGTGCCTGCCCTCACCAGGACTGTTGCAGGTTTGGTGCCTGCCCTCACCAGGACTGTTGCAGGTCTGTGTGTGCCTGCCCTGACCAGGACTCTGTTGCAGGTTTGTGTGTGTGTGCCCTGACCAGGACTGTTGCAGGTTTGTGTGTGCCTGCCCTGACCAGGACTGTTGCAGGTTTGTGTGCCTGCCCTGACCAGGAGTGTTGCAGGTTTGTGTGCCTGCCCTGACCAGGAGTGTTGCAGGTTTGTGTGCCTGCCCTGACCAGGACTGTTGCAGGTTTGTGTGCCTGCCCTGACCAGGAGTGTTGCAGGTCTGTGTGCCTGCCCTCACCAGGGCTCTGTTGCAGGTCTGTGTGCCTGCCCTGACCAGGACTCTGTTGCAGGTTTGTGTGTGTGTGCCCTGACCAGGAGTGTTGCAGGTCTGTGTGTGCCTGCCCTGACCAGGAGTGTTGCAGGTCTGTGTGTCTGCCCTGACCAGGAGTGTTGCAGGTTTGTGTGTGCCTGCCCTGACCAGGACTGTTGCAGGTTTGGTGCCTGCCCTCACCAGGACTCTGTTGCAGGTTTGTGTACGTGTGGGACACCACCTCCAGGAGGATCCTGTACAAGCTGCCTGGCCATGCTGGCTCTGTCAATGAACTGGCTTTCCACCCTGAGGAGCCCATCAGTAAGTGCTCCCCACCTCCCCAGGGCTCACTGAGCTGCTCATGCTCTAGGAAGCAGCCCCAGAATTGCCAGAGTGGCTCAGTCCAGTCATCAGCAGATTTAGGGGTGGCAGAGCCTTGTTTGCTCATCTCCAGTTGGGTGGGGGCACTCTGGGCTGGGCACAGGGACTCTGGGACTGGGCTGGGGACACCCAGAGGGCAGCAGGGTGGCTCTTGGGTGGGCTGGGGGTGGCTGCCCCTGGCCAGGGCTTGTCCAGCCTTCCAGGGGCCCTGAGGAAGGGGTTTGGAATACGTGGGATGCAGGGGATATAAACATGTTTGGTGGTTGCATGAGGTCATGGATCACCTGGGGGGTCCTAACTGCCCCCAAAGCTGTAGGAAGCAAATCAGAGAATCACAAAGTCACAATCCCAGAATGGTCTGGGTTGGAAGGGACCTTAAATCCCCTCCAGTGCCACCCCTGCCATGGCAGGGACACCTCCCACTGTTCCAGGTGCTCCAGCCCCAATGTCCAGCCTGACCTTGGGCACTGCCAGGGATGCAGGGGCAGCCACAGCTGCTCTGGGCTCCTGTGCCAGGGCCTGCCCACCCCCCAGGGAACAATTCCTTCTCAAAATCCCACCCAGAGGAAGCTCTTGGTGCAGTGGCTCTAGGCCCTGTTCTCAGGTGTCTCACAGGTGGCACCAGAGTCAGAGCTGGGTGATGCAAAGCTCGTGGTGCCTTTTCAGAGCCATTTGAACCCCCCTGCAGGAGCTGGGACCAGCTTCCATTCCCATTTCCTGGTCCAGCATGGGCTGGGCAGGGCTGCAGGGTGCTGTGTTTCCATGGAAACACTCACCTGGGCCAGGTCAGCAGCCAAAAATTAGCAGCAGTCATCCCCAGAGCCAAGGTTTGTTCTGGGTACCCACAGCTCTGCCTGGGCTGGAGGGGCAGGGCCAGCTCCTGGCTGGGTGTGGGATCTGTGCTGGGCTCCTCCTGGCTCATCAATCACTGAGCTTCCAACAAAGATTAAAAATCCATTACTGAGAACCTCTTGAGTCATGCAGCTGAGGCTGGGAGCTCCTGGGAATGTAAATCCCATAAATCACTGCAGGATTCTCACCTGCATGGGAGCCAGGCTGTGGCAGGGTGACAAACACCAGCTGGGATTGGTGCAGGTGACAAACACCAGGCTGGGGATTGGTGCAGGTGACAAACAGCAGTCTGGGATTGGTGCAGGTGACAAACACCAGCTGGGATTGGTGCAGGGTGACAAACAGCAGTCTGGGATTGGTGCAGGTGACAAACAGCAGTCTGGGATTGGTGCAGGTGACAGACACCAGCTGGGATTGGTGCAGGGTGACAAACACCAGGCTGGGGATTGGTGCAGGTGACAAACAGCAGCTGGATTGGTGCAGGTGACAAACAGCAGCTGGAATTGGTGCAGGTGACAAACAGCAGCTGGATTGGTGCAGGTGACAAACAGCAGCTGGATTGGTGCAGGTGACAAACAGCAGCTGGGATTGGTGCAGGTGACAAACAGCAGCTGGATTGGTGCAGGTGACAAACAGCAGCTGGGATTGGTGCAGGTGACAAACAGCAGCTGGATTGGTGCAGGTGACAAACTCCAGGCTGGGATTGGTGCAGGTGACAAACAGCAGCTGGATTGGTGCAGGTGACAAACAGCAGCTGGAATTGGTGCAGGTGACAAACAGCAGCTGGATTGGTGCAGGTGACAAACAGCAGCTGGGGATTGGTGGAGGTGACAAACAGCAGCTGGGATTGGTGCAGGGTGACAAACACCAGCTGGGATTGGTGCAGGTGACAGACACCAGGCTGGGATTGGTGCAGGGTGACAAACTCCAGCTGGGATTGGTGCAGGGTGACAAACACCAGGCTGGGAGCCCCAGCACAGCCCCAGCACAGCCCCAGCACAGGCACAGCCCCAGCACCAGCACCATTCCATGGCTCTTCTGGGGAGCAGCTGAAATCTGCCTCCAGCACAATAAAATGCTGTGTCCCTAGGAGCTCTCAAACCTCTGGGAGAATTCTTATATTCTATTGTACTTCTTATATTCTAATTCTTATATTCTAATATAATGCTTATATTCTATTTTACTGCTTATACTCTATTTTAATTCTTATATTCAATTTTAATTCTTATGTTCTAATTCATATATTCTATTTTAGTTTTTATATTCTGTTTTAATTTTTATATTCTGTTTTAATTTTTATGTTCTCATTTTATTTATTCCTTCCTTCCTTCCTTCCTGTGCCCCTCAGTTCTGTCAGCATCCAGTGACAAGAGGCTGTACATGGGGGAGATCCAGTGAGGAGCAGCTGGGGGCTGTGCCCTGGGGACTGCAGGTGGGTCTGTTCCCAGGGCAGAAGGTGGCAGCTGCCCCCTCCCCACATTCTGTGCAGCCTTTGCCACCTCCCTGCTGTGGGGAGCCAGGAAAACTTGGAATTGAAAGGAATTTTGTTTTGGCTGTGCCACTGAGGATGACACCCTTCTCCAGATCCCTTGAGATTGAGAACTTTTGTTTCAGTTCCACACGTGGCCTGTATATTCCCTGTCCTGTTTCTTTTGGGGTTTTTTGATACAGTTAAAACTGCAATAAATGGTTTTTTACAGAGCTCAGTGCCTGGGGTTTATTGCTCTGGTTACTTTTCTGTTCTCCAATACAAATCCACGTCCTCACCTGTGGATAACCAGGGAAATGATCAAGATTAAAATCATGGAATGATTTGGGTTGAAGGACCTTAAATCCCACCCAGTGCCACCCCAGGGACACTGTCCCAAATCCCAGCCCCAGTGTCCAGCCTGGCCTTGGCACTGCCAGGGCTCTGGCAATTCCATCCCAGCCCTGCCCACCCTCATGGAGAGAATTCTATCCTAAACATCTTCATCCTGATCCTCACAGGGGGGAATTTGCCCCAAACATCTTCATCCTAATTCTTGAACCAGTCAGAGGAGTGAGCCAGGGGTGCCCAGAGGAGGGGCTGAGGGGATTTGGGGTGAGCAGCAAAACCCACGAGCCAAAAAGCCCCAAACCCCCTTGGGAGGGGCAGCAGGGGCTCAGCCAGGCTGGGCTTGGGCACTGCCAGGGATCCAGGGCAGCCACAGCTGCTCTGGGAATCCATCCCAGGGAACAATTCCTGCCAGGATCCCCCAGCCCTGCCCTCTGGCAGTGGGAGCCATTCCCTGTGCCCCAGGCTGGGGAGGGGCTGCCACAGATTAATTGGATCCTGTTATAATCCCAAGGGTTTATTTGGATCTGTACCAAGTGTCAGAGGGGAGAGAGACCCTGGGGGCTGATCTGACAACAGTTCTGAGTTTTACTGAGTCCTGCTTCTTTAAAGGAACCAAAAAAGGTTTTTTTCCTAATTCCCACCCCAGGAACCAGCAGAGAAGTGAGGGAGGGGGATCATTCTTGGGCTCCTGAAACCTGGGGGTGCCAGGCAGGGGCTGCTCCCAGGATGGGGCAGTGAGGGCTGGATGGATCCACACCCCAGCCTGGGGTACCTGGGCTCACCCCCTGTGCCCTGCACACCCTGCAGGGCTGGGCACATGGACATGGAGCCATGACCCAGATCAGGGAACTGATCCGGATTAAAGATAAATCCCTGGGCTGAGGGAGCAGAGCCAGGATGGACAGAGCCAAACCCTGATGGACAGAGCAGGGCTGGATGGACAGAGCTGGGGATGGATGGACAGAGCTGGGGCTGGATGGACAGAGCCAGGGCTGGATGGACAGATCTGGGGCTGGATGGACAGAGCCAAACCCTGATGGACAGAGCAGGGCTGGATGGACAGAGCTGGGGCTGGATGGACAGAGCCAGACAAGGATGGACAGAGCCAGGCCAAGGATGGACAGAGCTGGGGCTGGATGGACAGAGCTGGGGCTGGATGGACAGAGCCAGGGCTGGATGGACAGAGCCAAACCCTGATGGACAGAGCTGGGGCTGGATGGACAGAGCTGGGGCTGGATGGACAGAGCTGGGGATGGATGGACAGAGCCTGGGGCTGGATGGACAGAGCAGGGGATGGATGGACAGAGCCTGGGCTGGATGGACAGAGCCTGGGCTGGATGGACAGAGCCAAACCCTGATGGACAGAGCTGGGCCAGGATGGACAGAGCTGGGGATGGATGGACAGAGCTGGGGATGGATGGACAGAGCCAGACAAGGATGGACAGAGCAGGGCTGGATGGACAGAGCTGGGGCTGGATGGACAGATCTGGGGATGGATGGACAGAGCAGGGGCTGGATGGACAGAGCTGGGGCTGGATGGACAGATCTGGGGATGGATGGACAGATCTGGGGCTGGATGGACAGATCTGGGGATGGATGGACAGAGCCAAACCCTGATGGACAGAGCTGGGGATGGATGGACAGAGCCAAACCCTGATGGACAGAGCCGGGGATGGATGGACAGAGCCAAACCCTGATGGACAGAGCTGGGGATGGATGGACAGAGCCAGACAAGGATGGACAGAGCGGGGCCAGGATGGACAGAGCCAGGGCTGGATGGACAGAAGCACAGAACCAGGCTGGATGGACAGAGCTGGGACTGGATGGACAGAGCAGGGCTGGATGGACAGAAGCACAGAGGCCAGACAAGGATGGACAGAGCTGGGGCTGGATGGACAGAGCCAGACAAGGATGGACAGAGCCAGTGCTGGATGGACAGAACTGGGCCAGGATGGACAGAGCCAGGGCTGGCAGCTCTGTGGGCACTCCCTGCCCATGCCCAGCTGCCCCTGGCCAACTCCCCACAGCAATGAGCATCCAGCCCAGCATCCCTGTGCCCATCCCCGTGCTGGGACCTTGCCCCAGTGCCAAAAGAATTTTGGGATCAGATAAACCTTTGTTCCTGGTGGATGGAGAATTTTGGGATCACATAAACCTTTGTTCCTGATGGATGGAGAATTTTGGGATCACATAAACCTTTGTTCCTGATGGATGGAGAATTTTGGGATCACATAAACCTTTGTTCCTGGTGGATGGTGAATTTTGGGGTCACATAAACCTTTGTTCCTGGTGGATGGAGAATTTTGGGATCAGATAAACCTTTGTTCCTGATGGATGGTGAATTTTGGGATCAGATAAACCTTTGTTCCTGATGGATGGTGAATTTTGGGATCAGATAAACCTTTGTTCCTGATGGATGATGAATTTTGGGATCAGATAAACCTTTGTTCCTGGTGGATGGAGAATTTTGGGGTCAGATAAACCTTTGTTCCTGATGGATGGAGAATTTTGGGGTCACATAAACCTTTGTTCCTGATGGATGGAGAATTTTGGGATTACATAAACATTTGTTCCTGGTGGATAGTGAATTTTGGGATCAGATAAACCTTCGTTCCTGGTGGATGCTGAGGAGGGGCACACAGGAGGGGCAGCTCAAGGTTTCCCTGCTCATTGAGGCTGGGCTGGACCATGCCCATCCCCTGCACCTTGTCCAGGTCCCAGTGCTGGGAGAGAGGGAATTTGGTTTGGGAGAAGCTGGAGCAGCCCCTGGGGGCTGGGACCAACCACCCAGAGGGGCCAGGGCAGCTCTGCCACCACCCCTGGGGCAGGACAGTGCCTGTGCTGGGCAGAGTCCAGAGGGGCTCGGGGCCAGTCCCTCCATTCTGCTGGTTCCCAGGAAGATTTGGGGCCAGTCCCTCCATTCTGCTGGTTCCCAGGAAGATTTGGGGCCAGTCCCTCCATTCTGCTGGTTCCCAGGAGGATTTGGGGCCAGTCCTCCATTCTGCTGGTTCCCAGGAGGATTTGGGGCCAGTCCCTCCATCCCTGCTGGTTCCCAGGAAGATTTGGGGCCAGTTTCCCGTTCCCACTGGTTCCCAGTTGCACTCAGGAGGAATTTGGGGCCAGTTCCCTCATCCCTGCTGGCTCCCAGCTGCATCTGAGAGGATTTGGGGCCAGTTCCCCTCTGTTCCCATTCCCAGTTGCACTCAGGGGAATTTGGGGCCAGTTCCCCTCATCCCTGCTGGTTCCCAGGAGGAATTTGGGGCCAGTTTCCCGTTTCCACTGGTTCCCAGCAGCATCCAGGAGGAATTTGGGGCCAGTTCCCCTCATTCCCTGCTGGTTCCCAGGAGGATTTGGGGCCAGTTCCTCTCTGTTCCCATTCCTAGTTGCACTCAGGGGAATTTAGGGCCAGTTCCCCTCATCCCTGCTGGTTCCCAGCAGCATCCAGGGGGAATTTGGGGCCAGTTCCCCTCTGTTCTCATTCCCAGCTGCACTCAGGGGAATTTGGGGCCAGTTCCCCTCATCCCTGCTGGTTCCCAGGAGGAATTTGGGGCCAGTTCCCCTCATCCCTGCTGGTTCCCAGCTGCACCCAGGGGATTTGGGGCCAGTTTCCCTGTTCCCACTGGTTCCCAGCTGCACCCAGGGGGATTTGGGGCCGGTTTCCTGTTCCCACTGGTCCCAGCTGCCCCCAGGGGAATTTGGGAGTCTGTCCCACTGGTCCCAGCTGCCCCCAGGGCTCTCCTGGCTCCCACCCCACAGGGGACCCGGGCCAGCCCTGGGCCATGGCAGCAGCAAAGCCTTCAGGGCTTCATCTGAGCTCAGAGAAAATGGTTTCCTTAAACAGGTTTGTTCCTCCAAGGGAGGTGTTTGCTTGAGAGATTTCCACTGGAAATTAAATCTTTCCTGGGATCCGGATAAACAGGAGCTGTGCAGGGGGAGGGGCTGAGCCCCAGCCTCCAGTGGGGCTGGGGGTGGCCCTGAGGTGGCCCTGGGGGGTCCCCATCCCTGTCCCTGTCCCTGTCCCTGTCCCTGTCCCTGTCCCTGTCCCTGTCCCTGTCCCATCCCCATCCCCTGTCCCTCCCCTGTCCCTGTCCCTGTCCCTGTCCCATCCCCATCCCTGTCCCATCCCTGTCCCTGTCCCTGTCCCTGTCCCCATCCCCATCCCTGTCCCATCCCTGTCCCTGTCCCTGTCCCATCCCTGTCCCCATCCCTGTCCCTGTCCCATCCCTGTCCCTGTCCCTCCTGTCCCTCCCTGTCCCCATCCCTGTCCCATCCCCATCCCTGTCCCCATCCCTGTCCCTGTCCCCTCCTGTCCCTGTCCCTCCCTGTCCCTGTCCCCATCCCTGTCCCTGTCCCTCCCTGTCCCTGTCCCCATCCCTGTCCCTGTCCCTCCCTGTCCCTCCCTGTCCCATCCCTGTCCCATCCCTGTCCCTCCTGTCCCTGTCCCTGTCCCATCCCTGTTCCCATCCCTGTCCCTGTCCCTGTCCCTCCCTGTCCCCTCCCTGTCCCATCCCTGTCCCTTCCCTGTCCCTCCCTGTCCCTGTCCCTGTCCCTGTCCCTCCCTGTCCCCATCCCTGTCCCATCCCTCTCCCATCCCTGTCCCTCCTGTCCCCCCCATCCTGCTCCCTGTCCCTCTGGCAGTGCCAGCACACAGGAGGTCCCGGCTGGGGGTGGGTCCAGCCCCCCCACTCTGGGCCCAGGGGCCACCCTGGGACCCCCCAGCTCCAGCCCTGCCACCCCTCCTGTCCCTCCTGCTCCCCTCCCCCTGTTCCCACTGCTCCAAGGCTCCCTAATGAATTCTGAGAGTTCCAGGGAGCGGGTGACCGTTTCTGAAAGAATGGAAAACAATTATTTGCTCTGTTGGGGAATAGATGCTGTTTAGTCTCCGTTTAATGGAGAGCTAATTAAATTACATGAGCAAGTGAATAGAAATTTTTTGTTAATTATGAATTTTGCGAGCTACAAAGGCGAAAGGATGATGGATGCTGTGATGTGCAGCCCTTCTTATCACAGGGATGAGGTGACAGCAGAGAAGGAATGGTGGGAACTCACTTTAATTCCTCCATCGATGCTCCAGCAGCCACCTGAGCTCGATCCATTACCTTGGAGCTGATGGTGACTGGCAGCTGGGGCTGGTTATGTTCAGACTGGGGACAGGTTGGTTAAATAAATGTGTGTTTTCTCCTGGAGGTGGCTGGGGAAGCCACAGAATCATAGAATCCCAGGCTGGTTTGGTTGTGGGGACACAAAGCTCATTCCATTCCACCCCTGCCATGGGCAGAGACACATTCCACTGTCCCAGGCTGGACTGGGCTGGACCTGAGCCCAGGGATGGGGCAGCCCTGGCCTTGGGGCTGGGACATCCCTGGGGCCAGGGCTGGAGCTGCCTTGACCCCACAACCCCTCTGTGATCCCAGGGATGGAGCATCCCCTACCCAGGGCCTCTGACCTCAGGGGTGGAGCATCCCTGATCCTGGGTCTGGGACATCCCTGGTACCCAGGGCTGGAGCATCTTTGACCCCACACCAGGGTTCTGTGACCTCAGGGGTGGAGCATCCCTGATCCTGGGTCTGGGACATCCCTGGATCCAGGGCTGGAGCATCCTTTACCCCATGGCTGGAGCATCCTTGACCCCAGAACTGGGACATTCTCAATCCCAAGCCTGGGATGTCCCTGGTACCCATGGCTGGAGCATCACTGACCCCATGGCTGGAGCTGCCTTGACCCCACAGCCATGACCTCAGGGGTGGAGCATTCCTGATCCTGAGTCTGGGACATCCCTGGTACCCAAGGCTGGAGCATCCTTGACCCCAGGGATGGAATATCCTTGACCCCACATCCAGGGTTCTGTGACCTCAGGGGTGGAGCATTCCTGATCCTGAGTCTGGACATCCCTGAGCTCAGGGCTGGAGCATCCTTGACCCCAGAACTGGGACATTCTCAGTCCTAAGTCTGGGACATCCCTGGTACCCAGGCCTGGAGCATCTTTGACCCCAGGGCTGGAGCATCCTTGACCCCAAGCTGGGCTGTCCTTTGCCCCAGGGCTGGACCATCCCCAGACCCCAAGCTGAAGCCCCCCTGGCCCTGGGACTGGTGTGTCCCAGTCCCTGTCCCCAGGCTGCTCCAGCCCTGCCCAAATAGACTAAAAACTGACATTTGGATGTAAAAATATCAGTTTAGTGAAAAAACCTGATTTGCCTCTGTTCTGTTTATACCCCTGGCAGGGAGAGCTCTCTGTGGCATGAAGATACAGATGGTTTGTGACTTGAAAGGGCCGGGTTTAGTCAAGGAGAGGGGTTTTGTGCCTGGGAGGAGATCCCATCTGGCTCCTCCTGCCCTGGGCTGCAGAGCTCGGCTGGGGCAGAGCCAGGTCAGGTGGCCCTGGGGACAAGGGACATCCCTGTCACCCCGCCATGACTCGTGGGGAGGCAGAGAAGTGGAGTCTCCCCTTGATGGGGGTGTTGCTCTCCCTTCTCCATCCCACAGGAGGTTTGGGGTGAGGCTCTGAGCCCACCAGGGGTGTTGGGGAAACTGAGGCACAGCAGGGCTGGGTGGGGACCAAAGCACAGATCCTGGTGGCTCCCTCCCATTTGCATCCTCCCAATTAATGACATGACCCTGCTTTGATTTCCTCTCTGTAATTTTGGCCTCTGGGCTTTTTGCTGCACACAAACCCCGGGGTGGGGGGTGTGCAGTGTGGTTCTGAGCACAGCAGAGGACAAAGCCCAGGGCTCATTTCCCACCCTCTCCTGGATGAAGCTGTCTCCTCTCCTTCCAGGGAAGCTCCATGACAGGCTTCATCGACCTTTTTTTAATCTAAAATTGATTCTTTGCAAAACTCCACCTGGTCAGGAGCCAGGCAGGATCTCAGTGCCTTTGGATGGGGATTTGTGATTTTCCATCCGAGCATTTTGCCTTTCCCTGGTGTTTTGGGGGCTGCAGGAGGGTTGGGCTGGGCAGATCTGCCAGGCCAGGGCCGAGGAGATGCTGTGGGGTGACCCCAATCCCTCTGCTCCAGGTTTCTGCTGTGCTTAAATCCCAGAGGAGGCCAAAAGCTGGGTCTGGAAATAGTGTGTGTACCCAGACACAATGTGATGAAGGTGATGGGACTGCCCCAGGTGAAAACCTGGGGATGCTGGAGCCAGGAGAGCTGGGAGGATGACAGCCCGTGCTGGGGTGTCCCAGCTGCACAGCCGGGTCCTTGGCAGGTGTGGGAGCTCGCAGGGCTGCTGGAGGTCGCTCCAGGGTGGAACAAGCCCCGCACAGCCCGGCTCAGCCCGGCCCTGCTCCCGGGAGTGCAGCTCAGCATCCCCTGGCGGGCCCGCGGCGCTTTCCCTGAGCGTTCCCTGCCCGGCCCCGACCTGCAGCCGCGCTCGAGCCTCCCAAACGCGCCCGGAGCGCGGAGCGGCCGCGGGGACAGAGAAACCCCTCGGCGGAGGGTGGAGAGAAGCCCCAGGGCTGGAAGGTGCTGCGGGCTGGTGCCAGCGGCGCAGGGACGAGCCCTGGCGAGCTCGGACGGGCTTGGACCGCACAGACATCCGTGTGGATGCTCCGACCCCTCCGGCTGCGTGCGGCCGGCTCGGGAGATGCTCCCCCTGAACACCGGCGCTGAGGATTAAGAAATCACGGAAATTAAAAGCAGCAAACTGTTTCCAACTGCTTCTGCCAGGCGGCATTTCAGCCGGAGCTTTCTGAAGCGCTGGGAAGCGGTGATTCCTCGCGCGGTGCGATGTCCCCGAAGGTGTGCCGAGGGCAGAACAAAGGCTGGGAGGCGGCGCGGGGCCGTGTCAGCCCTGCCTGAGCCCACCGGCAGCCGGGCAGCGGGGCTTTACCGAGCGGGGCTTTGCCGAGCGGGGCTCTGCCGAGTGGGGCTCTGCCGAGCGGGGCTTTGCCGAGCGGGGCTTTGCCGAGCGGGGCTCTGCCGAGCGGGCTCTGCCGAGCGGGGCTTTGCCGAGCGGGGCTTTGCCGAGCGGGGCTCTGCGGGGACTCGGGGCTCTGCCGAGCGGGGCTTTGCCGAGCGGGGCTTTACCGAGCGGGGCTTTGCCGAGCGGGCTTTGCCGAGCGGGGCTTTGCCGAGCGGGGCTCTGCCGAGCGGGGCTTTGCCGAGCGGGGCTTTACCGAGCGGGGCTTTGCCGAGCGGGCTCTGCCGAGCGGGGCTTTGCCGAGCGGGGCTTTACCGAGCGGGCTCTGCGGGGACGCGGGGCGCTCCCGCCGGGCTCGGCCATCTGTCCTTCCCCCGGCCCAGCTGCTGAGCTGGCACGGCCACCCCAGGGTCCCCGCGCTGCGGGTCCAGGCGCCGCCCAAGGGCCGCAGGGCCGGGGGATGCAGGGGATTCGGGAGGGATGCGAGGGGATGCGGGGGGATGCGGTGGGATTCAGGGGATTCGGGGGGATGCGGGGGATGCGAGGGGATGCGAGGGGATGCGGGAGGGATGCGGGGGATGCGGGAGGATGGGGGGATGCGGGGGGATGCGGGGGGATGCGGGGAGGATGAGAGGGGATGCGAGGGGATGCGGAGGGATGCGGGAGGGATGCGGGGGGATGCGAGGGGATGCGGGGGGATGCGAGGGGATGCGGGGGAGATGCGGGGGGATGCGAGGGGGACGCGGGGAAATGCGGGGGGATGCGAGGGGATGCGGGAGGGATGCGGGAGGGATGCGGGGTATTGCGGGAGAGCATCTCGCAGCCCTTCCCCAGGGTCTCACCCAACCGCGCCTGGCTCCGGAGGGAAAAAAAAATAAAAATCTGCGGTTTAAAAGACAAACGCTGATGGCTGAGGACAAGGCTGAGGTCAGGCCGAGGGACCGCGCCGCCCGCAGCCCCGGAGGCCGCCGAGGCCCCCCCGCGCCCCGCCCGGCCCCGCCGCGTCCCGCCTTGTTCCGGCCGCGCCGCCCGGCCCCGCCCGCCCGGGGCGCGGAGCGCGGCTGTGCCGAGACAATAGCGGAGCGGGCGGCTCCGCGCCGGGCCGGGCCGGGCATGGGCGGCCAGCGCTGCGCGGCCCCGCGGCTTCGCGCCGCCCCAGCGCGCTGTAGCGGGGCGGGGGGCGGAGGGAGAGGGGGCGATGCCCCGCGCCGAGCCCAGCCCGCCGCTGCGCTGAGCCGCGGCTTCGGAGCGGGACATGGTGCCGGAGCCCCCGCCTCGCTCCCCGCGTGAGGGGCTGGACGCGGCCGCGGAGCCGGCGGAGGAGCCATGGGGAGATGCAACGGGCGGTGCACGCTGGTGGGATTCTGCTGCCTGCAGCTGGTAAGGCTCATCGGCATGCCGGGGCTGCTTTGTGCTAGATGCTGCCCGTCACCGCTCCCCGCGCCGCCTCGGCGGTGACCTTGCGTGGGGAGCAGCTCGGGGATGCCTCGCCATCACCCAGAAACACCCACGGAAAGGAAAAATGCTGCTCTCAAAGACAGGCAGTGCCGCCCGCGTCTCCTGCCTCGCGGCAGCGCTGGCCGGAGATGGATGGGGATCCCTTCCCTGCGCTGCCGGCGCCCGAGGTTGCGTCTCCAGCAGGTGCGAGCTTTGTTCCCCGCTGCAATCTCTTCCCTCCGGGTTCGCTCCCGCCCGCGGTTCCCGTTCTGGTCACTCCACGCGTGCGTTTCGGGGTGCCGCTCCCCTGAGCCGGGGCGAGAAGGAAACTTGGAGCCGCTGCCAGCACTTTGGAAACTCTCCTGCTCCTGAGCGGGACCGCGGGGGGGGACCCCGGCATGTGGCGGCAGGAGGAAGGAGCGGGTTCATTTGCCGGGTTTCGTGACAATTCCGTGCCGCGCTTGCCGCGCCCGCGAATCAATCTTCATCAGCTCGGCCAGAGGAGCCGGCGGAGGGAGCGCGGGGGGGATCCGGGGGGTTTCTGCTCGAGCCAGCGCTGGCGAGCTCGCGATTAATTATCCCGGCAGGGTGGTGCGATCATGGAGAATCTGCAGCCTCTGAGCTCCCGCCGCGCCGTGCCGGGCTCGAGGCGAGGAGAGCAGGGAGGGACTGCTGAAATCTGTGGGGTCAGCCCGCGGCGTCCCCGGGGCGCGGAGAGCAGGGAGGGACTGCTGAAATCTGTGGGGTCAGCCCGCGGCGTCCCCGGGGCGCGGGGCGATGGATGGCGGCGGCGCCGGTGGCAGCGGGGCCGGAGCTCTGGGGACGAGGGTGGCATCGTGCTGAGCGCCGCTCTCCTCCCAGCTCCTGTTCGTCCCTCATCCTCCGGCGGGCAGCGGCTGGGGAGGGGTCCCCGCTCCTGGATGGGGGCGTGCACGAGGTGCGGGGGTGGGGAAGCTTTGGAGCCAGCGCTGAGCCCTGGGCGGCGGAGGCGCCGCGGGATCACCCCCAGGCTGGAGCCACCATTCCCGCGGGAGGGGCTCCGCGTCCCCGGCTGTCCCCTCGCCTGGAGATAAATCCAGCGGGGCTTTTCCGGCTGTGCAGGAGCTCCTTGGCTTTTGGTCGCGTCCTTTTTCACCACTCAGCTCCCGGGCACGTTTGTTGGTGATTACTCCCCGAGGTATCCCAGACCCGAGGGATTTCACTGTGTTCATTTCGGGCAAGGTGCGAGCTGCTGGGCTGGGAGAGCAGCCGCTGCTCACACCGGGGCAGCTCCGTGCTCTGCTTGGGCTCAGGCTGCCCCTCCACCCCCACCCCGGGGGCATCCCCGAAGGCTCCGCTCCCGCTCCAGGCTCGCCCTGCGCCCGCTCATCCTTCGGGACGCTCTCCAAAGCTCCTGCCTGGATTTGGAGGCGCAGCTCCCACCCTGCCAGTCGTGGGGAGGCGCCCCCGAGCCTCAGCTCCTCATCCCGGGGTGAGGGGTCCGGGTGCCCGCCCGTGGGCAGCCCCACGAGACTGGAGGTGGCAGTGCCACCCAGGCGTCCCCTGGGTGACCCTGAGGTGACACAGCACCCGGACCGGGCAGAGCTGGGGTTTGGGGCGGGGAGCGGGGACGATTCCTGACCCCATCCCTGCCCCCCATCCCTGCTCACCTCCAGCACGGGGGTGGCACCGGGGGCTCGTGTCCCCCCGGCCTGGTGGCCCTGACACCTGTCCTGGCTGCTCTGTCCTGCGGGGGGGACAGCGCTGCTCCCAGTGCGCCCGGCTGGGGCTGGGGTGGCACTGGGGGGGTGGGGCTGCCTGGGAGGCCGTGCCGGGGCTGCGGGACCAGCGGGTGCCACCTGCCCACGTGTCCCTGTGTGCCACTGTCACCTTCCCTGGCTCCCTGTGTGCCACTGTCACCTTCCCACGTGTCCCTGTGTGCCACTGTCACCCTCCCATGGCTCCCTGTGTGCCACTGTCACATTGCCATGTGTCCTTGTGTGCCACTGTCACATTGCCATGTGTCCCTGTGTGCCACTGTCACCCCATGGGGACCTTCCCATGGCCCCTGTGTGCCACTGTCACCTTCCTCTGGCCCCTGTGTGCCACTGTCACCCCATGGGGACCTTCCCACGTGTCCCTGTGTGCCACTGTCACATTGCCATGTGTCCCTGTGTGCCACTGTCACCTTCCCATGTGTCCCTGTGTGCCACTGTCACCCCATGGGGACCTTCCCCTGGCTCCCTGTGTGCCACTGTCACCCTCCCATGGCTCCCTGTGTGCCACTGTCACCTTCCCATGTGTCCCTGTGTGCCACTGTCACATTGCCATGTGTCCTTGTGTGCCACTCTCACCTTCCCCTGGCCCCTGTGTGCCACTGTCACCCCATGGGGACCTTTCCATAGCTCCCTGTGTGCCACTGTCACCTTCCCACGTGTCCCTGTGTGCCACTGTCACATTGCCATGTGTCCCTGTGTGCCACTGTCACCCTCCCCTGGCCTCTGGGTGCCACTGTCACCCTGTGTGCCCCTTTCACACCCCGGCTGTTTCCCCGTCCCCGTGAGCTGCTCCCTCGCCCCTGGTCCCGGGGTCCGTGGGGGTTTCACCCCCAGGTGCAGCTGCGTCCTTGGGCCACCAGGTCCCCGACCCCGAGGGGCAATGGGGGACACTGGGGTGACACTGAGGTGACACTGGGGTGACACTGGAGTGACGCTGGGGTGACCCTGGGGTGACGCTGGGGTGACGCTGGGGTGACCCTGGGGTGACCCTGGGATATCGGGATATCAGGACATTGGGGTATCAGGAAATCGGGATATCGGGATATTGGGATATTGGGGTATCGGGATATCAGGACTTTGGGATATCAGGACATTGGAACACCAGGATATCAGGACATCGAAGTATTGGGACATGAGGATATCGGGACACCAGGACACTGGAATATCGGGTATGGGGCACTGGGATATCGGGACACCAGGACACTGGAATATCGGGGTATGGGGCACTGGGATATCGGGACACGAGGATATCGGACACCATGTCACTGGAATATCGGGTATGGGGTGTTGGATATCGGGACACGAGGATATCGGGACACCATGTCACTGGAATATCGGAGTGGCGGGTGTTGGATATCGGGACATGAGGATATTGGGACACCATGTCACTGGAATATCGGGTATGGGGTGTTGGATATCGGGACATGAGGATATCGGACACCAGGACACTGGAATATCGGAGTGTCGGGTGCTGGATATCGGGACACGAGGATATCGGGACATGAGGATATCGGGACACCAGGTCACTGGAATATCGGGTATGGGGTGTTGGATATCGGGACAGGCGCTGCTGGCGGCGGTGGGCGGGTGTGTCCCGCTGCTGCCCGTGTCCCTCGGCCGCGCTCCGGCCGGCGCCGGACGCTCCTTCCGCACCGCCCCGGGCGGGACCGGGCCGGGCCGCGCTCGCCCCGCGCCGGGAGGAGCCGCTCCCCGCCGGGCGCTCGCCTCGTCTTTGTTCCTCTGCTTCCCCTTAATTGGCTGGAAAGCGGAGCTGGGCTGGCACCTCCCGCCTGCCGGAGCCTGCGGGGCTGCCGGGGTGCGGTGCGGGGCCGTGCCAGCCCGTGCCGTGCCCATGCCGTGCCAGCCCGTGCCAGCCCATGCCGTGCCAGCCCGTGCCAGCCCATGCCGTGCCAGCCCGTGCCGTGCCCATGCCGTGCCAGCCCGTGCCGTGCCATGCCGTGCGCCATGCCGTGCCATGCCGTGCCGCCATGCCGTACCAGCCGTGCCGTGCCATGCCGTGCCCGTGCCCATGCCGTGCCAGCCCGTGCCGTGCCCATGCCATGCCAGCCGTGCCATGCCCGTGCCATGCCCAGTGCCATGCCGTGCCAGCCCGTGCCGTGCCCATGCCGTGCCATGCCGTGCCAGCCCGTGCCGATGCCGTGCCAGCCCGTGCCCTGCCCATGCCGTGCCGTGCCCTGCCCATGCCATACCGTGCCATGCCGTGCCATGCCGTGCCAGCCCGTGCCGTGCCATGCCGTGCCAGCCCGTGCCGTGCCACGCCGTGCCGTGCCACGCCGTGCCGTGCCAGCCCGTGCCATGCCGTGCCGTGCCAGCGCCGTGCCAGCGCCGTGCCAGCCCGTGCCGTGCCATGCCGTGCCGGCCCAGCCCGTGCCGTGCCATGCCGTGCCAGCCCGTGCCGTGCCACGCCGTGCCACGCCGGCACTGCCATCCCCGCCCCGCGGCTCCATCCCACCCTCTCCCGCGCCGCGGGGATCGCGCAGGGCACCGGCAGCTCTGGAGCGCGACCCCCGGCCCCGAGCCCGAGAAGGAGCCGGGCGGACGAGCGGCTGAGAGGAGCGGCTGCTCCTCATCCCCAGCGGACCCCTCCGCCCCCTGAGCCCTCCCGTCCCCCCGTCCTGCTGCGATCCCCTGGATTCGGCCGCCGCAGCAGCGGGGGAACCTCCCCCGGCATCTGCCGCCGTCTTTTGTCCTCGCCCGGCTCCGGCTGCTCGGGCCGGCCCGGGGACCGCGGGGCCGCCCGGAGCGGGGGAAGGAGCCGGGGCTGAGCCCGGCCTGGAGCTTTTCAATTACACAATTAAATGCGCAATTAGGTGTAATTACCGGCGCTCAGAAGGTGCGACTGTTCATAATGGGCTTGTAATCTACTGCCGCCGCTGTTTGTACTGCTCGCTCCGCTCCTGATGATCGCGGAAAGCTTTCCCATTTGCATGGTTGCCATGGAAATGGGGGATGGCGAGGGGAGCCCCTCACTTCCCTGAGCCCCCCGCATCCCTGTGATGGGGGGTGGTACCCGCGGAGGGATGAGGGTCCCGAGCCGGCCCCAAGGTGGGAAATGTGCTTTAAAAACCTGAAAAACCCCACCCGAGCCGCCAGCTGCCCCGCCGAGCGCCCCGAGAGCCCGGGGGGACCGAGGAGAGGCACCAGGCAGCTCCGTGCGGGTGAGCATCCTCCGGCACACCCGCCCTCCAGGCAGGGCTGGGAGGGTTTATTGAGTGAGTTTGGGGAGGCAGGGCCTCGCAGCTCGCAATTAAAGCCGCGATTAAAGTGCCCTACGTCTAAATTTGCAGGGCCAGCTAATGTGCACCCAAGAGGATTAACGAGGCCGCCTGAAGAACTCCCTAAATCATTCATGGCGCTTCTAAACAGAGCTGGGAGTGAAAATAAATGTCTCAGAGGATTGGGTTGTAGAGAAAATAAAGAGGATGAGGCTGAAGCCAGCCTGGCCTGACAGCAGAGCCGTCAGAGCTGGGAGGGAAAGGTTGATGTGACAGAAAAGCCCAAAGCAGGTGGGCTCGTGGAGAAAATGAGCCTTGCCCAGCCAAACCCGGCTCTTGTTTCCTCCTGAGCTCTCAGGTCTGGCTGGGAAGGGCTGAGCTGCCCCAGCAATGGCTGGGTGCTGGTCAGGAATTTGATTTAATCCCAGGTGGTTTCTGTTAGGGAAAAAAAAAATTAGCACTATAAAAAAATCAATGATGCTCATTTCAGGACTAGGCAGAAAGAAGAGAAGGAATGAAATCGTGGCTGGAGAAAAGGAGGGGGATGAGGGGATGGGGGTCAGCAGAGTCCCCTGGAAGTGCATCCCATGGGGCAGGTGTGTCCCATCCCAAAACCCACTGCCAGGCCAGGGCAGGGGGCTGGGAAGAGGAGCCTGAGGATGGGAGATGGGACAAAACAGCCTCTGGAGAGGCTCAGGGTCTGTGGCTGCTCTGAGGGAGCATCGCAGGACCCTGGAATGGTTTGGATGGGAAAGGACCTTAAACCCCACCCAGTGCCACCCCAGGGACACTCCCACTGTCCCAGTGCTCCCAGTGTCCAGCCTGCCCTTGGGCACTGCCAGGGATCCAGGGCAGCCACAGCTGCTCTGGGAATCCATCCCAGGGAACAATTCCTGCCAGGATGCCCCAGCCCTGCCCTCTGGCAGTGGGAGCCATTCCCTGTGTCCTGTCCCTCCTGCCTTGTCCCCAGTCCCTCTGCAGCTCTCCTGGAGCCCTCCAGGCCCTGCCAGGGGCTCTGAGCTCTGCTGGAGCTTCTCCTCTCCAGGTGTCACCCCCAGCTCTCCCAGCCTGGCTCCAGGGGGGCTGATCAGGAATTTTTGTTCCAACTCTGTGCCCTGGCAGGGACACCTCCCACTGTCCCTGTGTCCAGCCTGGCCTTGGGCACTGCCAGGGCAGCCACAGCTGCTCTGGCAATTCCATCCCAGCCCTGCCCACCCTGCCAGGGAACAATTCCTGCCCAGGATCCATCTGAATCCCTCTCTTAGTTTCAAACCCTCCCCCTTGAAGAGACACCCAGTGCTAGCAGCCCTTAACGCAGGGCTGTGAGATGAGCACAGCGAGGGGCTTTTGGGGAGAAAAGTGGTTTTTCAGCCCCGAAGGTGATTAACCACAGCCATAAATTAACTCTGGCTGTGCTGGCCTGCCCCTGCCGCCCTTGGCAGTGCTTGTCCAGGCTCGGGGCCGAGTCCGGGAGCTGAGGACAGCAGGGACATCCCCACGGCGGTCAGGGTCACTATTCCAGCAAAGAGCTTGGGTTTGCTGAGGGGATTCGCTGCTGAAGGATCCACGAGCATCTCGTGAACTCCTCCTGGTGTTATTCCCCCGCCGGCTCCGAGCCCGGGGAGAGCTGTCCCTGCCCGAGGCGCCGCGGCTGCGCCGCCTCTGCCCTCCGCAGCTCTTGGCTCCTCTGCTCGGTTCCTCCAGAGAGAAACCAGGGAGGGCTGGAGGGGCTGAATAATGAGCAGGGAGGGGCTGGGGCTCAACCAGCTCAAAACTCAGTGGAGGAATTCAATTCCCAAAGGAAACCCCCATCCCTCTCTGGGGACTCGGAGCTGGCAGCGCTGCGCCCACAAACGCCGGGAATTTGGGAGGATGTTTGGGGCGGTGCCAGGACACCCTGCCAGCCTCGTGCCCCTTCCCAGGGCTGGGAAAAGCTTGTACCCCACTGCACATCCCCTCGGGGAGCTGCAGCCATCGCCTGGGGACATCCCATCCCTCGGGAGCGCGGCCGGGGTGGGAACCACAACCCCTCCGGCCCCGGATTCTTTCACGGAGGTGTGAGCCCATCCCTGCAGCGCCCCGATGGGCCGGTGGGACCCGTCCCAGCCCTCGGCTCCTGGAACGCCCTGGGGTGTCCCTGCCCCCAGCGCAGCTCGGCTGGAGCTGGTGAAGCGCTGGGGGCTGAGCGGGGAGAGAACATTCTTCCCAAATCCTGGGGAATGCTTGGAACAGCTCAGAACGGCCCCCTTGGCACTGATTTTTTCCTTATCCCCATTTGAAAGCAGCTATTTATTTCAATTTCCAAAATAGGGACGCAACGGGCTGGAAAACTGGGAAGGCAGAGTGGGCAGAGAGCAGCCCGGGCTGCGTTTAAACAGGACATTAGACCCCGAGAGGCTTTTCATGAGATTAATAACAGCTCCGTTGTGCTTGGGGGGAAATTTCCCCTCCTTTGGGTCTCATCTGCTGCAGAAGGAGATTTGGGGGGAATCCGTGGCCCAAGCGGTGCTGGGGAGCAGCGGGACGGGATGTGTCCGCAGGGGTGACGGGGATTCTTCCAGCTGGATGGGAGGTGCTGCGGGCTCGGGGCTCAGCGCATCCCGGGGGGGAGCAGAGCTGGAGGGAGGGGGAGGAGGGCGTGGGGCCGGTTTGGGGTGTCCGGCTGTGAATCCAGCGCGATCCCTGCGCTGCGATGGGTTGGGAATCACCCAGAGGGAGTTTCCCCGCCTTGTCACAGGGGTGACACCGGTGCCAGCTCCCGGCTGTGCCCTGGGGTGCAGTGACAGTGACAGTGACAGTGGCGCTGTGCTGGCTGTGCCTGTCCCCCGGTCACTGCGCCGTGCCCGCCGGGTCACGGACAGGGGACACAGCCCGGGGCTGCCCTGGCTGCTCGGCTCCCGGGCTAATCACCTTCATTAGGGCTAATTAGCACTCTGCGGCTCTCTGGAGTCTTCCAGAGACCCTTTCCCACCGCGGCTGTGTGTGGGGGTTGAAACCTTCACGTGGCTGTTTTCAGCATCTGTGTCAAACATGCCAACATCTCTATTTCATCTGTTGTTTCAGAATTACTTGCTAGGCGCTCAAAAGATTTTTCTATTCCCTCCCCAACATGTGTGTCCTGGGAGCAGCGAGAATGGGGCACAGGGAGGGAGAGGAGCCACAGAGGGAAGGATTTTCCTCCCCGGGCCTCCTGCTGGGGCAGGAAAATATGGAACGTTTGGTGGAAGGGATTTGGGGAGCCAAAGGGCCGGGGTGGCCTCTGCGGCTGTCCCAGTCTGGGAACTGGGGCTGCAGGGAGCTGCGGGAATGTCACTGGAACCGTGCCACCCCACAGGGACTCCAAGGGAAAATCCCGAGTGGGAAAAGTCCCAGGGGAGAGGAGGCAGCTCGGGGTGGGAGCGTTGGGGTGGAGGGTGCTGGGTCAGGGATGCTCAGGTGGGAATCAGGGATGCTCGGGTGGGAATCAGGGATGCTCAGGTGGGAATCAGGGATGCTCAGGGTGCTCATGGAGGGTGCCTGGGGTGGGGATGGAGGGGGCTTGGGGTGGGAATGGAGAATGCTTGGGGACTGGAGGGTGCCTGAGGTGGTTGGGGAGGGATAGAGGGGCCTTGGGGTGGGAATGGAGGGGCTTGGGGTCAGAGTGGAGGGTGCTTGGGGTGGGAATGGAGGGTGCTCGGGGAATGGAGCGTGCTTGAGGTGGTTGGGGAGGGATTGGAGGGGCTTGAGGTGGTTGGGGAGGAATGGAGAATGTTTGGGGTGGGAATGGAGAGTGCTCGGGGAATGGAGGTTGCTTGAAGTGGTTGGGGTGGGAATGGAGGATGCTTGGGGTCAGAGTGATGCTCGGGGTGAGCACGGAGGGTGCTTGAGGTGATTGGGGTGAGCACGGAGGGTTCTCCTCCTGCAGAGGGTACTGGGGATGAGCGCAGGGTGCTCAGGGTGGGCAGGGGGTGCTCAGAGGGTACTGGGATGAGCGCAGGGTGCTCAGAGGGTACTCGGGATGAGCGCAGGGTGCTCAGGGTGAGCAGGGGATGCTCAGAGGGTACTCGGAGGAGCGCAGGGTGCTCAGGCTGAGCAGGGGATGCTCAGAGGGTACTCGGAGGAGCGCAGGGTGCTCAGGCTGAGCAGGGGATGCTCAGAGGGTACTCGGGAGGAGCGCAGGGTGCTCAGGGTGGGCACGGGGATGCTCAGAGGGTACTCGGGATGAGTGCAGGGTGCTCAGGGTGAGCAGGGGATGCTCAGAGGGTACTCGGGATGAGCGCAGGGTGCCCAGAGGGTACTCGGGATGAGCGCAGGGTGCTCAGGGTGGGCAGGGGGTGCTCAGAGGGTACTCGGGATGAGTGCAGGGTGCTCAGGGTGAGCAGGGGATGCTCAGAGGATACTTGGGATGAGCGCAGGGTGCTCAGGGTGAGCAGGGGTGCTCAGAGGGTACTCGGGATGAGCGCAGGGTGCTCAGAGGGTACTCGGGATGAGCGCAGGGTGCTCAGGGTGGGCAGGGGATGCTCAGAGGATACTCGGGATGAGCGCAGGGTGCTCAGGGTGGGCAGGGGGTGCTCAGAGGGTACTCGGGATGCTCAGAGGGTACTCGGGATGAGCGCAGGATGCTCGGGGTGAGCAGGGGGATGCTCACGGTGGCACTGGAGGGCTCTGGGGGTGCTGAAGCCCCCGGGGAAGCCCAGCCCGTGCTCTCGGTCCGGGCAGGAGGGGCTGGGACTGACGGCGGTGCTCAGCCGGGGTCACACCGAGCCTCGGCCCGTGCCCCGGCTCTCTGCACCCCGCTGGCTCTCACGGCGGTGACAGCCGTGGTGACAGCCGCGGTGACAGCCGTGGTGACAGCCGTGGGTCCCCCGGGCCTGGTTGGTGTCCCCCAGCCCGGTGCAGGACCGCGGCAGCAGCGCCGGGCCGGTAGCTTTGCAGAGCCCTTTGCAGCTCGGATTTGTGCTCCCTCTGCCTCCCCTGCCCCCTCTGGCTCAGGAACCAGCCCCGTCCCTCCCCCCACCGGGGGGAGCTGCCGGGGGGGCTGAGGGTGCCCGGGGCGGGCGGTGGCACTGGGCGGTGGCACCTGTGGGTGGCTGGTGGCATCCCATGAGCATTGAGGGGTGAGGGGCACCCTGGGGGCATGGTGACACAGCCAGGCTTGGGTGGGGACACCCTGGGGACACCCTGGGGACACCCTGGGGACACCCTGGGGACAATCCTGGGGACAATCCTGGGGACACCCTGGGGACACCCTGGGGACACCCTGGGGACACCCTGGGGACGGTGCTGTGGGGTTGGCACCAGCTGGGCGGTCCCCGGGGCTGGGGGTCCCTGTGCCCACCCTGGCTGTGCCTCAGCCCCTCCAGCTCTGCCACTGCCTGTGGTCACCCCGCGCTCCTGGGGGACACCCTGGGGTCCCCCTGTCCCCCCGGAGGGACCCAGGGCAGCCTGGAGCGATGGGAATTGCAGGGTCAGTGCTTCATCCCCTGTTTTGTTCCCTGCTGGGAATTGGCCTCGTGTCTCAGGTTATTGAAAGTTTCATTTTTGTTTTTTTCATCTTTTTTCCCCCGAGCTCAGCTGTGTGGTGGTGGCCTATGGAGGGGTGCAGGTGCCCCAGCCCCTCTGGGGGGGAGGACATCCCTGTCCCATTCCCAGCCCTCCTGGAGCTGCATCCCACCGGGATTTCAGGCTGCTGCCCCTGAGCCCCTGGCTCTGATCCTGGTCTGATCCTGGCTCTGATCCTGGTCTGATCCTGGTCTGATCCTGGGCCTGATCCTGGGCCTGATCCTGGGTCTGATCCTGGCTCTGATCCTGGCTCTGATCTTGGTCTGATCCTGGCTCTGATCCTGGCTCTGATCCTGGCTCTGATCCTGGCTCTGATCCTGGCTCTGATCCTGGATTTGATCCTGGTCTGATTCTGGTCTGATCCTGGTCTGATCCTGGATTTGATCCTGGTCTGATCCTGGTCTGATCCTGGATTTTCTGTGTAAAATCTCCTCCCTGCCGCGGGTGTGTCCGCGAGGGAGCGGGCTGGGGCAGCGCCCCCCACCCGGCTGGCAAAGCCATGGTTATAGCAGGAAAGCAAATTTCGGGGGGAAATCCCAGTTTCCCCAGTGTGGGGCTGGCCCTGGTGCCGGGGGATGGGCTCCCGTCCCTGCTGCAGGGCTCGGGGTGTCGCCTGTCGCGACATGCCGGTGTCACAGCGCATCATTAATGTCGTTGGAGCAGAGCGGGGGCCCCTGGAGCTGCCCATCCACCACCCCCCCCCGGCAGAGGGGCTGGAAAAACCCATCCCAAAAACGCCTCCCGCGGGCAGGGGCTGAGAGGGGGTGCAGCAATTAATAAAAGCGATTTTTGCGGCTGTTTAGGGAGCCTGGGATGAGCCCCCGGGCGCGGCGGTGCCGAGGGCTGCGGGTGGTGGGAGCCGGCGGCCACGGCACCAGCCACGTCCTGCCCGGGAAAGCGGGAATCTGGGATCCACAGCAGGGGGGCCTTGGGATCTACAGTGGAGAGATCATTGGGATCGATCTACAGTGGAGGGATCACTGGGATCTACAGTGGAGGGATCACTGGGATCCACAGTGGAGGGATCATTGGGATCAGCAGTGAAGGGATCACTGGGATCTACAGTGGAGGGATCACTGGGATCAGCAGTGAAGGGATCACTGGGATCAGCAGTGAAGGGATCACTGGGATCCACAGTGGAGGGATCACTGGGATCTACAGTGGAGGGATCATTGGGATCAGCAGTGAAGGAATCGTTGGGATCAGCAGTGAAGGGATCGTTGGGATCTACAGTGAAGGGATCATTGGGATCAGCAGCAGAGGGATCACTGGGATCTACAGTGGAGGGATCACTGGGATTTACAGCAGGGGGTTATTTGGGATTTACAGCAGGGGGTTATTTGGGATCCACAGCAGGGGGTTATTTGGGATCCACAGCAGAGGGATCATTGGAGTCTAAAGCAAAGGGATCATTGGGATCAGCAGCAAAGGGATCATTGGGATCCACAGCAGGGGGTTATTTGGGATCAGCAGCAGGGGGTTATTTGGGATTTACAGCAGGGGGTTATTTGGGATTTACAGCAAAGGGATCGTTGGGATCCACAGCAGGGGGTTATTTGGGATCCACAGAAGGGGGTCTTTGGGATTTACAGGAAAGGGATCTTTGGGATCCACAGCAGGGGGTCTTTGGGATCCACAGCCCTCCAGGTCCCATCATCCAGAAATAATAAATCTCCAATCCTCCAAGAAATTCTCACCCATGTGGAGTTGCTCCCATATTTAAGCTCAAAATCCTCTATATTTAAAATATAAATTCCCTAAATTTAAACCAAAGGTTTCCTGTATTTAAGCCCAAACTCTCCCATATTTAAGCGCCAAATCCCCCAAATTTAAAGCAACGCTTTCCCATATTTAAGCCCAAATTTTTCCCATATTTAAGCCCAAATTTTCCCATATTTATGCCCAAACTGTCCCAAATTTCAGCACAAAAATCCACCAAGATCTCCAAATTGCAGCCCCAACCCCCAAGATGTAATCCCGGGGTGGGAGTGGGCAGCGGGGGCGGTGCCCCTCGCCCGTGGGCTGTGGAATCACCCCGAGGGGAGGGAAATCCCATCGATCCCATTTGCACCGCCAATCCCTCCGAGCTTTTAAAGGTAAAAATTGGGATCAACGCTGGAAGAACCACCCACACGGGGACCACCTCCAGCTGTCCGCTCCATCCCTCCTCCTCCTCCAAAACAATCCCAAGGAAAATCAATATTTTGGGAGCCGTTTCGCCTCCCCACCGGCTGCCGCCGGCTGCTCCTTTCGCAGCGATTTTTTTTTTTTTTTTTGCTCCCCGGCTCATTAAGGGGGTTGTTACCAGGCAGAATTCCTCACCCGAGCCTCTCCTTCCCAGCCCGCGGGCCGTGGGAGGAGGGAACGCCGGTTTCCATAGCGATGCGCTCGGCTTTAATCAGGGTTTCCTCCCTGCGAGAGCTGATTACGGAAAGTGGCGCTAAATAAATCAGTAAATTGGATTTTTTGGTATATATATATATATATAATATATTCATTTTTTCCCCTCTGCTCTATCGGATTATATTAAGGGTGTCTTTGAGGTTTGGGGAGAATACCTCTGGCTTCTCGCCGATGTCGGGATAAAGGAGCCGGGAGGATTAGCATGGAAATTGCCTGTGGGTTAATCCTTGGAGGGAGCATCTCCTCCGGCATCCTCCCGTCCCATCCTGGCGGCTTTGGCAAATTTTTGGAGCAGATTCTTTTGCTTTTCCCTGCCCCTTCCCCTCCCATGCCCAGCCCCAGCCTTTGTCTGCGTCTCATTCCCAGAATTTGTGATTTGGGGAGTCAGGCTCCTGGTTTCCCATCTCATTCACTCTGCCTGGGCAAAGTCAAACCAAAGATCTCCCAGATTTAAGCCCAAGATCCCCCAGATTTAAGCTCCAAATCTCACAAATTTGAGCCTGAGATTCCCCAAATTTAGGGACAAAATCTTCCATATTTAAGCCCCAAATCCCCCAAATTCAAGCCCAAGGTCTCCCAAATTTAAGCCCCAAATCCCCCAAATTCAAGCCCAAGGTCTCCCAAATTTAAGCCCCAAATCCCCCAAATTCAAGCCCAAGGTCTCCCAAATTTAAGCCCCAAATCCCCCAAATTCAAGCCCAAGGTCTCCCAAATTTAAGCCCCAAATCCCCCAAATTCAAGCCCAAGGTCTCCCAAATTTAAGCCCCAAATCCCCCAAATTCAAGCCCAAGGTCTCCCAAATTTAAGCCCCAAATCCTTCAAATTCAAGCCCAAGGTCTCCCAAATTTAAGCCCCAAATCCCCAAATTCAAGCCCAAGGTCTCCCAAATTTAAGCCCCAAATCCCCCGAATTCAAGCCCAAGGTCTCCCAAATTTTAGCCCCAAATCCCCCAAATTCAAGCCCAAGGTCTCCCAAATTTAAGCCCCAAATCCCCCAAATTCAAGCCCAAGGTCTCCCAAATTTAAGCCCCAAATCCCCCAAATTCAAGCCCAAGGTCTCCCAAATTTAAGCCCAAAATCCCCCAATTTTAAACCCAAGATCTCCCTCATTAAAGCACAAAATGCCCCAAAAATTTAGACCCTAAATCTGCCAGATTTAAGACCAAGATCCCCAAATCCAAACCCTAAACCCAGATTAAAGCACAAGCTGTCCTAAATCTTAGATCCTAAAATTAAGCCCCAGCTCCCCCAGATCTCAGCCAAGGATTCCCCAAATCTCAGCCCAAAACCTCCCAAATTTAAACCTAAATTTCCAAGATCTGCCAGGTTTAAACCCACATTTCAAACCCACAGATTAAAGCCCAAGATCCCCCAGGTTTCAGCCCAGAGCAATTCCCATTTGCTTGGGGGCTTTTTTGGGATTTTTCCTTAATTTTCATTAATGCTGCCCCTCTCAGTGGCTCCTGCTGGGAATCTCCAATGGATTCCTGATTGAGGTCCTGGATCAATCCCGATTTTCTTTACCAGGCTGTTGGTTTGGGGCCGAGGTCCCTGGGGATCACAAATTCCTCCAAGGCTGAGCTCAGGGATCCACGTTGGAGTGGGACAGGGATTTATTTGGGATGGGATGATGGGATGGGATGATGGGATGGGATGGGATGGGATGGGATGGGGATGGGATGGGATGGGATGAGGATGGGATGGGATGGGATGGGATGGGATGGATGGGATAGGATGATGGGATGGAATGATGGGATAGGATGATGGGATAATGGGATGGGATAATGGGATGGGATGATGGGATGGGATGGGATGGGATAATGGGATGGGATGATGGGATGGGATGGGATGATGGGATGGGATGGGATAATGGGATGGGATGATGGGATGGGATGAGATGGGATGGGATGGGATGGGATGGGATGGGATGATGGGATGGGATGGATGGGATGGGATGGGATGGGATGGGATGGGATAATGGGATGGGATGATGGGATGGGATGGGATGATGGGATGGGATGGGATGGGATGATGGGATGGGATGGGATGGGATGATGGGATGGCTCTGAGAGGACAGCAGGTCTCTGGCCACCCCAGAGGTCCCAGCCCTGCTCCCACAGCCTTCTCCAGGGCTGGAGCCCTGCCGTGCCTCAGTTTCCCTGAGGATCTGCTCCAATAGATGGAGCAGAGCCCGAGGGGATGGAGCAGAGCCCCAGGGGATGGAGCAGAGCCCGAAGGGATGGAGCAGAGCCCCAGGGGATGGAGCAGAGCCCGAGGGGATGGAGCAGAGCCCCAGGGGATGGAGCAGTTCTCTAGAGGAGGGAGCAGAGCTCGAGGGGATGGAGCAGAGCCCCAGGGGATGGAGCAGAGCCCCAGGGGATGGAGCAGAGCCCGAGGGGATGGAGCAGAGCCCCAGGGGATGGAGCAGAGCCCCAGGGGATGGAGCAGAGCCCCAGGGGAAGGAGCAGAGCCCCAGGGGATGGAGCAGAGCCCCAGGGGAAGGAGCAGAGCCCCAGGGATGGAGCAGAGCCCCAGGGGATGGAGCAGAGCCCGAGGGGATGGAGCAGAGCCTCAGAGGATGGAGCAGAGCTCGAGGGGATGGAGCAGAGCCCCAGGGGAGAGATCAGAGCCCCAGGGGAGAGATCAGAGCCCCAGGGAAGGAGCAGAGCCCCAGGGATGGAGCAGAGCCCCAGGGGATGGAGCAGAGCCCCAGGAATGGAGCAGAGCCCCAAGGGATGGAGCAGAGCCCCAAGGGATGGAGCAGAGCCTGAGGGGATGGAGCAGAGCCCCAGGGGAAGGAGCAGAGCCCCAGGGAATGGAGCAGAGCCCCAGGGAAGGAGCAGAGCCCCAAGGGATGGAGCAGAGCCGGAGGGGATGGAGCAGAGCCCCAGGGGAAGGAGCAGAGCCCCAGGGAAGGAGCAGAGCCCCAGGGATGGGGCAGAGCCCGAGGGGATGGAGCAGAGCCCCAGGGGAAGGAGCAGAGCCCCAGGGGAGGGAGCAGAGCCCCAGGGGAAGGAGCAGAGCCTGAGGGGATGGAGCAGAGCCCCAGGGAAGGAGCAGAGCCCCAGGGGATGGAGCAGAGCCCCAGGGATGGAGCAGAGCCCCAGGGAAGGAGCAGAGCCCCAGGGGATGGAGCAGAGCCCCAGGGGATGGAGCAGAGCCCGAGGGGATGGAGCAGAGCCCGAGGGATGGAGCAGAGCCCCAGGGGATGGAGCAGAGCCCCAGGGGAGGGAGCAGAGCCCCAGGGGAAGGAGCAGAGCCCGAGGGGATGGAGCAGAGCCCCAGGGAAGGAGCAGAGCCCCAGGGATGGAGCAGAGCCTCAGGGGATGGAGCAGAGCCCCAGGGGATGGAGGAGAGCCCCAGGGGATGGAGGAGAGCCCCAGGGGATGGAGCAGAGCCGGAGGGGATGGAGCAGAGCCCCAGGGGATGGAGCAGAGCCCCAGGGGATGGAGCAGAGCCCGAAGGGATGGAGCAGAGCCCCAGGGGATGGAGCAGAGCCCGAGGGGATGGAGCAGAGCCCCAGGGAAGGAGCAGAGCCCCAGGGGATGAGGCAGAGCTCGAGGGGATGGAGCAGAGCCCGAGGGGATGGAGCAGAGCCCCAGGGGAAGGAGCAGAGCCCCAGGGGATGAGGCAGAGCCCGAGGGGATGGAGCAGAGCTCGAGAGGATGGAGCAGAGCCCCAGGGGATGGAGCAGAGCCCCAGGGGAAGGAGCAGAGCCCCAGGGGATGGAGCAGAGCCCCAGGGATGGAGCAGAGCCCCAGGGGAGGAGCAGAGTCCGAGGGGAAGGAGCAGAGCCCGAGGGGATGAGGCAGAGCCCGAGGGATGGAGCAGAGCCCCAGGGGATGAGGCAGAGCCCCAGGGGAAGGAGCAGAGCCCCAGGGGAAGGAGCAGAGCCCCAGGGGATGGAGCAGAGCTCGAGGGGATGGAGCAGAGCCCCAGGGGAAGGAGCAGAGCCCGAGGGGATGGAGCAGAGCCCCAGGGAAGGAGCAGATCCCCAGGGGATGGAGGAGAGCCCCAGGGAAGGAGCAGAGCCCCAGGGAAGGAGCAGAGCCCGAGGGGATGGAGCAGAGCCCCAGGGAAGGAGCAGAGCCCGAGGGGAAGGAGCAGAGCCCCAGGGGATGGAGCAGAGCCCCAGGGGATGGAGCAGAGCCGGAGGGGATGGAGCAGAGCCCGAAGGGATGGAGCAGAGCCCCAGGGGATGGAGCAGACCCCAGGGGATGAGGCAGAGCCCGAGGGGATGCAGCAGAGCTCGAGGGGATGGAGCAGAGCCCCAGGGGATGGAGCAGAGCCCGAGGGGATGGAGCAGAGCCCGAGGGGATGGAGCAGAGCCCGAGGGGATGGAGCAGAGCCCCAGGGATGGAGGAGAGCCCCAGGGGATGGAGCAGAGCCCCAGGATGGAGGAGAGCCCCAGGATGGAGCAGAGCCCGAGGGGATGGAGCAGAGCCCGAGGGATTGAGCAGAGCCCCAGGGAAGGAGCAGAGCCCCAGGGAAGGAGCAGAGCCCCAGGGGATGGAGGAGAGCCCCAGGGATGGAGCAGAGCCCGAGGGATGGAGCAGAGCCCGAGGGATTGGAGCAGAGCCCCAGGGGAAGGAGCAGAGCCCCAGGGGAAGGAGCAGAGCCCCAGGGATGGAGCAGAGCCCCAGGGGATGCAGCAGAGCTCGAGGGATGGAGCAGAGCCCCAGGGGATGGAGCAGAGCCCCAGGGAAGGAGCAGAGCCCCAGGGGAAGGAGCAGAGCCCCAGGGGATGGAGCAGAGCCCCAGGGGATGGAGCAGAGCCCGAGGGAATGGAGCAGAGCCCAGGGGATGGAGCAGAGCCCCAGGGGAAGGAGCAGAGCCCGAGGGGATGGAGCAGAGCCCCAGGAAGGAGCAGATCCCCAGGGGATGGAGGAGAGCCCCAGGGGAAGGAGCAGAGCGCCAGGGGAAGGAGCAGAGCCCCAGGGGATGGAGCAGAGCCCCAGGGAAGGAGCAGAGCCCCAGGAAGGAGCAGAGCCTGAGGGATGGAGCAGAGCCCCAGGGGAAGGAGCAGAGCCCCAGGGAAGGAGCAGAGCCCGAGGGGATGGAGCAGAGCCCCAGGGAAGGAGCAGATCCCCAGGGGATGGAGGAGAGCCCCAGGGGATGGAGCAGAGCCCCAGGGGAAGGAGCAGAGCCCCAGGGAAGGAGCAGAGCCCCAGGGGATGGAGCAGAGCCCCAGGGGAAGGAGCAGAGCCCCGGGGATGGAGCAGAGCCCCGGGGATGGAGCAGAGCCCCGGGGATGGAGCAGAGCCCCAGGGGATGGAGCAGAGCCCGGGGGATGGAGCAGAGCCCCGGGGATGGAGCAGAGCCCCAGGGGATGGAGCAGAGCCCCAGGGGATGAGGCAGAGCCCCAGGGATGAGGCAGAGCCCCAGGGAAGGAGCAGAGCGCCAGGGAAGGAGCAGAGCCCCAGGGGATGGAGCAGAGCCCCAGGGAGGGAGCAGAGCCCCAGGGGATGGAGCAGAGCTCGAGGGGATGGAGCAGAGCCCCAGGGGAAGGAGCAGAGCCCCAGGGGAAGGAGCAGAGCCCCAGGGGATGGAGCAGAGCCCCAGGGGATGGAGCAGAGCCCCAGGGGAAGGAGCAGAGCTCCAGGGGATGGAGCAGAGCCCCGGGGATGGAGCAGAGCCCCAGGGGATGGAGCAGAGCCCCAGGGGATGGAGCAGAGCCCGAGGGGATGGAGCAGAGCCCCAGGGGATGAGGCAGAGCCCCAGGGGAGGGAGCAGAGCCCGAGGGGATGGAGCAGAGCCCCAGGGGATGAGGCAGAGCCTGAGGGGATGGAGCAGTTCTCAGAGGAGGGAGCAGAGCCCCAGGGGAAGGAGCAGAGCCCCAGGGGAGGGAGCAGAGCCCCAGGGGATGGAGCAGAGTCCGAGGGGATGGAGCAGAGCCCCAGGGAAGGAGCAGAGCCCCAGGGAGAGATCAGAGCCCCAGGGAGATCAGAGCCCCAGGGGAGAGATCAGAGCCCCAGGGGATGGAGCAGAGCCCCAGGGGATGGAGCAGAGCCCCAGGGGATGGAGCAGAGCCCGAGGGGATGGAGCAGAGCCCCAGGGGATGGAGCATTTCTCTAGAGGAGGGAGCAGAGCCCCAGGGGAGAGATCAGAGCCCCAGGGGAGGGAGCAGAGCCCCAGGACTGGGCTGTCCCCGCCGGAACACCCAGCGCTGCGATGGGCGCAGGGAATTGAGCTGCTTCGATCGCCTCGGCTTTCCCTCGGCCTGGAAAAGTTTCCTGGCTGGAGGCAGGACGGGGAAAGGGATCTCAGGCAGCGTTTGCGGGATGCTGCCAACAGGAGCTGGGTGTTGTGTTAGCGCTCAGTGAAATCTGAATGCGATGTTGTGCCAGCGCTAAGGAGACTTTGAACAGAGCAGTCTTTTCCTGGGGAAATCGGGAATTGTGTTTTCAGGGGAAAAAACCCCAAACAATCAAAATTCGCGGGGTTCTTTATGGGGATATTGGAGCCAAACGCCACAGTTTGGGAGCTGATGGGGTCAGGGCTTTGTTTTAGGGCTGTAAACGAGGAGGAGCTTCCTCCTGAGGTGATCGTGGAGCATCCCCTCCCCATGTGGGAACAGCGAATTCCCTGGATTTCAGCGTTCCCAGCATCTCAGAGCACCGTGAAGGTTTGGGGGAGGGGGGTCTCTATGCCGTGCCTCAGTTTCCCTTTCCTGTGATGGAACCAGAACAGGAGGGGCTGGGTTTGATCCTCTGCATTTGAGGGAAATTAATAACAATTAATAGCAAAAATAACAATGACAAAGCTATATTTATATTTATATTATTTCTATTTCTATTTATATTCTATTTCTATTTCTATTTCTATTTCTATTTACATTATTTATATTAATATTTATATTTATATTTATATTTATATTTATATTATTATTTATATTATTTATATTATTTATATTTATATTTATATTTATATTTATATTTATATTTATATTTATATTTATATTTATATTTATATTTATATAATTATTAGCCACCCAGAGGCTGCATTTCCCAGCCCTCCCCGATGGAAGCCTGGGGCACGGACGGAGCCAGGAGCGTGGCTGTGGGAGCAGGGCTCGGGGGGCACCCGGGGGTCTCGGGGCGTCCCAGGGGTGCATCCCATGGAGATTCCAGCGGGATCCCGGGATGCAGCGTCCAGCCGGGCCCTGCGTTCCCATGGCAGCGCCGCCGGATGCGGGAAATGAAATAAATAACCGGGGAAAGGGTGGGGGGTCAAACGGGAGAGGGGAGGAAAGCCGGGGGATGGACCCGAGCATCCCCAGCGCCACATCCCGATCCCGGGGGGCTGGGCTGCTCCAGGGGCCCCCAAAACCTGCGGCACCCCCGGGGACTGTCCCAGCTGGGGAAGGACCCGATTTGTGCCTCTTTCACCCCAATTTTGTTGCTCTGCATCGGAGCCTCTTCCCAGCTGGGGCCGCATCCTGCTCATCCCAGCCGGTGCTGGAGAGGGATTGAGGCCCCGGCGCCTTTAATTTCTTTCCGTCTGTGATTTTATGGAGGTTTTCGCAGATGGAAGTAGGTCAGGAACTTGTTTCCAAGTCATTAAATGAAGTCCCTGGGTTCACAGCGGTGTTTGCACCTCCTTAACAACCAGCCGTGCTCTGCTCTCATTGAAATCGCGGCCGATTCCCCTTCCCGGGGCTGGAGCCGCTTCCCTCGGTTGTGCGGCTCCTCACGGCAAGCGAGGGCCTTGGCAGAGCCAAAAACGCCTTAAACTGCCTCAAAACGAGGGGCTGGGGGACGGGGGGTCCTGGAGCCGCTTTGGGGTGGGAGCCGGGCGCAGCTGTGGGGGTGCGGAGAACATTCCCCGCGGATCGGGAATCCTGCTGTGCCGCCAGACGCTGCCCTGGGGGGTTCCCTCCGAACCTTGATGTTTTTTGGGGGGCCAAAACTCCCGGAGAGGGCGGAGACTCAGGGACAGGGCGAGCGATGCTCTCGCAGCATCTTCGGCCGCGGCACGGGCGGAACCAAAGCGGCCGAATCTGCAAAACGCAGCGAAATGAAAAGTTAAATCCCTGGTGAGGCTCGGGCATATGGTGTGCGGGAGGGAATCACCCGGCTGCGGGAAAATAATGACCCGTGGCGGGGTCAGGAGCCCTGCGGGAGGGGAGGAGGAGGGCGCGGGGCAGCTCCGAGCTCAGCCCGAGGCGCAGATGCTGCTGCGGGGTAAGAGCGGCAGCGGACCAGGAGCAGCGCCCTGCCCGTGCCAGGATCCTGCCCAGGCCAGCTCCAGAATCCGGGGAGAGAGAGAAGGTTCCAGGCAGAGCTCAGAGCCCCTGGAAGGGCCTGGAGGGCTCCAGGAGAGCTGCAGAGGGACTGGGGACAAGGCAGGAGGGACAGGACACAGGGAATGGCTCCCACTGCCAGAGGGCAGGGCTGGGGGATCCTGGGCAGGAATTGTTCCCTGGGATGGATTCCCAGAGCAGCTGTTGTATTTCTGGCAGTGCCCAAGGCCAGGCTGGGGCATGGGAGGTGTCCCTGCCCATGGAATGGGATTTCAGGTCCCTCCAGCCCAAAGCGTTCTGGGATTCTCTGGTTCCGGGAGGAGCGGGAGCTGCTGGGCACGGAGGTTCCTGGTTTGGAGGGTTCTGGCTCTGGGATGTTCACCCAGCGCTCCCCACGTTGCTTGCAGTCGGATTTCCGAGCTCAGCCTCGCAGCTGTGGGGGGAAGGCGCTGCCTGGTGTCCGTGCGATCCCAGAGCAGATCCAGCTCTCCATCCACCGGATTGAGGGCTGGGAGAACTTGGAGTGATGAGATGGGTCTGAGGAAGGTGAGGGAAAACCAGAGGGTGATTCAGGAACACAAGATCTCCTTCCCTCTTAAATTTGGTGCCAGCACACTGGAAAAATCCCATTTTCATCCAGCCCTGCCTCCCCCGTGCCATCTCCCGAGCCCGGCTGAGCCCCTCAGCTCGCGTCCCCTCCTGGCTCTGTCCTCCCCTCAGCACTGAAGGAGTTCGGTCTCTCCCGCTTCCATTTCCCGCTGAAAACAAAATCCCTGGCATGAGCGGGATCCGGCGCCGCCCCAGCTAATTGATGTGATTTGCTGCCAAGAGTTTTTGGGGCCGATCGATGAACTCGTGAGGGTTTAATTAAGAGGGAGCCCTAAAACTCGTTGCATGGATCAGCCGCGGGTTTGTTTTAATTAGCAGTTTGCATCCCGGCTCCGGAGCCGCCGGGCTGGGAGGGGGCGCGGCGTGAGCGGGGCTGGGGGCTGCGGGCAGCGGGAATTCCATCCCAGGGCAGCGGGGGCAGGATGCTCTGAGCCCCGCGGAACCACTTTGGGGGTGTTGGGGGTGACACTGAGCTGTCCCTGAAGGGCTGCGGGTCCCGAAGGTCCCTCCCAGGGACGCTTTATCCCCGAAGGAGGGTCGGGCACAGACCGGCCTGAGGAGCAGCGCTGAGCTCAGGGTGCTCGCTCAGCCCCACAGTGCAGGCTCACCAAACCTCGCTGGAGGCCGTGCCTCAGTTTCCCCACCCGTGAAACACGTGGGGAAGTCCTCGGGGTGCCCCTGGGAGCCCTCGGCAGGCAGCGAGAGCCAAGAGCTGCGGCCACGCTGCCCCTGTGCTGTCTGTGCCTCAGCCTTCAGCTGCACCCCGTGAGGACGGAAAAAACAGGATCAGCTCTTCCCACGGAGGGAAAAGCTGGAATTACACCCAGGGCTGGGCTCCAGCAGAGCTTTGTGGAGCAGTCCCTGCTCATCCTTGGGGAAACTGGGGGTTTATCCCGAATTTTGCCTCTTTGGGATGGAGAAGGGTTTGGCTCAGCTCCTCCTCTTTCAGGCCATCCCAGCTGGAATTAAGGAGCCGCAGGGGTGTGATCCCTTCCCTCCAGCTCCCTGGGATGCCCTCGGAGGCTCTTCCAGCCCCACCCCTCAGCCTGGAGCCTCCCGGGTACCCGGAGCTCCCGTGCAGCTCCCGCTGAGCTCTGCCGACAGCCCCAGACGGACGGGCGGCCATAAAACCCCGAGCACCGAGCTCCTGTAGCATTTATTATTTACATTCCTCAATTGAGGAGATTTACAGCCCGGCTGTGAGTATTTCCAGGGGCTGTTTCCTCAGAGAGTTTAAATAGCAGGGAAGTGAATTAAGTCTCAGTGCAAACAGCCTTGTCCTGGCCCCACAGGTCCAGGGGCTGCTGCTCCGTGCGTTTGCATCACCTTTAATTAAAATCAGGGTCCTGCTGGCGCTGATCCAGTAGATCCTGTCCCAGGGATGGGGTTGGGATATCACAGTCCTAGGGTAGAGCCCACACCAAAGAAATTCAATAAGTATTTGAAGTTTTATGGATGGGGAAACTGAGGCACAGCTGGCAGATGCACATCCTCGGGAAATATTCAGGCAAGGACTTTCCCCACCTCATTATTTCCCCCCTGTAATTAGGACTCACTAACTCAGGCTGGAGTGCTGCCTGAGACCCCCATGGGTTCTCCCCTAATTCCAGATCCCTTTGGGAGCTGCTGGTGAAGGAGGGGGGATGCAAAGCCCTTTTCTCCTGTGGTTTTCAGGATAAATTCCCCCCTTTTCAGGCTGGAAATTGGGGAATGGTTCTGTGGGTGAACTGAGGGGCCTGGAGCTCTAGGGGGGTGAATCTGGGGCACCTCAAAGAGTGACAGGACAGGGCTGAGTGAAACAAATGGAAAGAAATTTGGCGTTTCCAGGCTGACCTGTCCCTGCACCTTGTGGTGTGCCAGCACCCTCAAATTCCCTAAAACTTCCTTTAAAGTTCTCTAAAAAACCATGGCCTCATCCAAAATCCCTATTTTTAACTTAAAGCCATCACTAAACATTCCAGAGCTCCCACCTCGCCTTTGCTCAGCCCTTCCCGGAGCTAATTCTGTAATTGAGAGCAATCGAGGCGGAGCCGGCAGCGCAGGGAGGCGTGAATAGGGACTGGGATCGGGGCTGGGATGGGGACCGGATCGGGGCAGGGATCGGGGCAGGGATCAGGGATGGGATCGGGGATGAGATCGGGCAGGAGCGGGGCTGGGATGGGGGCTGATCGATGAGATCGGGGCTGGGATCGGCTGGATCGATGAGATCGGGCTGGATCGGGGCTGGGATCGAGAGATCAGGCTGATCGGGGCTGGGATCGGGCTGATCGGGCTGGGATCGGGCAGGATCAGCACAGGGATCGGGGCTGGGATCGGGGCAAGGATCAGGGATGGGATCGAGGCAGGATCGACAGGATCGGGCTGGGATCGGGCTGGGATCGGGATGGGATCAGGGATGGGATCGATGGGATCAGGATGGATCGACAGGATCGAGGCTGGGATCGGGGATGAGATCGGGGCTGGGATCGGGACTGGGATCGGGGCTGGTCCCCGCATCTGCCGGCCCTGAAGGGGGATCCATCCATCCCCTGCAGCTCGGCCTCATTCATGGGTTACTGCCCTGGTTTGAAGGACAGGTGTCTGCCAATAAAGGCAGGAACTTCTCTTTGAAATGGAGAATGCAAACCCTCTCCTCCAAATTATTATTATAATTTTGCAATTAAGGGGCTCCCAGGCAAAGATATGGGAAATAGGAATAACAATTCTTTACCAGGAAAATTAAAATAGAAATGCAGTGTTACAAAGAACAATCCCAAACACTGCCAGAGTCAGAATCCAAGCTGACACCCGTCAGTCAGTCAGGGTGTTGGCAGCAGTCCCATTCAATGGTGGCTGCATCCTCCTGCAGTGGCAGATGTGGTTCAGCTGGAGCAGTGCTCCTGTAGAAGGTGCAGTTTTCCTCTGAAGCTCCAGGGATGATGTGGAAGGGTCTGGTTTTCCTCTGGAATCCAGTGGAAAGAAAGTTCCTTGGTGTCCAGAATCTCTGTTTTTATCTGGGTAGGAAATGTTTGGCTCCTCCCCTGGCTGGAGCATCTCCCAGTGGGATGATGTAATTTTATCAGTCATGCACTGGGACTCAATGGCCATGAACAGGAGATATCTCCTGGAGGGAGGATGGGCTGTGGGAAAGATAAAGATGATTGCCCAGCTGGTTTTTAACAATGGCCCATTAACAGGAGATATCTCCCACAGCAATAGGAATCATTGCCACACCCAGTTTTTAACAGTGGCCCATTAACAGGAGATATTCCCACAGAGATAAGGATCACTGCCACACCCAGTTTTTAACAATGGCCCATTAACAGGAGATATCTCCTGGAGGGAGGATGGGCTGTGGGAAGATAAAGATGATTGCCCCAGCTGGTTTAAAGATGGCCCATTAGCAGATAATATGTGCCAGGAGATCAGGGTCACTGCCCCACCCGGCTGCAGCAGATGGGGACAGAATTCACATTTCTGGCCACACCAACCCAACGCAGTTACAAATGATATCAGCGATCAGAGCCCGAGGGATCCGCGGGTCGGGATGGGCAGGGAATCGAACACGGGAACTGGCGGCTTTTCCCATCATAAATCATCCTCCAGGAGGGGTTTCCAGCGGCACCCGAGCTCTGAGTGATGGGGAAACTGAGGCACAGAGGGTGACGTGGGGGTGCATCTCCTTGCATCCCCTTTTAGCTGCAAATATCCCGAATAAACGCTGTCGTGCATCACACGGACATTCCAGCTACCACAACCCGTTATCCATGGAATTCCCAGCAATTCCCAGCATTTTCCAGCAATTCCCAGCAATTCCTAGCAATTCCCAGCCGCTCCTCGCCCCCAGCCCCGCGGGGCCCGGCCCTGATCCAGGTCCCTCCCCGATTCTGATCCAGGTCCCTCCCCGGTTCTGACCCGGGTCCTTCCCCGGTTCTGTTCCAGGTCCCTCCCTGGTTCTGACCCAGGTCCCTCCCCGGTTCTGATCCAGGTCCCTCCCCGGTTCTGATCCAGGTCCCTCCCGGTTCTGATCCAGGTCCTTCCCCAGTTCTGACCCGGGTCCCTCCCCGGTTCTGATCCAGGTCCCTCCCCGGTTCTGACCCAGGTCCCTCCCCGGTTCTGATCCAGGTCCCTCCCCGGTTCTGACCCAGGTCCCTCCCCGGTTCTGTTCCAGGTCCTTCCCCGGTTCTGATCCAGGTCCTTCCCCGGTTCTGATCCAGGTCCTTCCCCGGTTCTGATCCAGGTCCCTCCCCGGTTCTGACCCAGGTCCCTCCCCGGTTCTGTTCCAGGTCCCTCCCCGGTTCTGACCCAGGTCCCTCCCTGGTTCTGACCCAGGTCCTTCCCCGGTTCTGACCCGGGTCCCTCCCCTGTTCTGATCCAGGTCCCTCCCCGGTTCTGACCCAGGTCCCTCCCCGGTTCTGACCCAGGTCCCTCCCCGGTTCTGATCCAGGTCCCTCCCCGGTTCTGACCCAGGTCCCTCCCCGGTTCTGATCCAGGTCCTTCCCCGGTTCTGACCCAGGTCCCTCCCTGGTTCTGTTGCAGGTCGCGGCGCTGGAGAGGCAGATCTTTGATTTCCTGGGATACCAGTGGGCTCCCATCCTGGCGAACTTCTTACACATCATGGCCGTGATTTTGGGTATTTTTGGGACCATCCAGTACAGATCCAGATACCTCATGATGGTAGGTACCGCCCTGGGGGTGGCGCAGCCCCGGGCCCCTCCTGCTCCATCCCTGCGAGTGTCCAAGGCCAGGCTGGACAGCGGGACAGAGGGAGGTGTCCCTGTGGGACGGGGGGAGGTCCCTTCCCCCCAATCCGAGCTGCGATTTTTGATTTCTCCATCCAAAGCCGGGCCCCTGGGGAAGCAGCGGGCGGGGCAGGGTTGGAGCGGGGATGCAGCGGGGATGGAGCGGGGATGGAGCGAGACTGGAGCGGGGATTGGAGCGGGGATGGAGCGGGGATGGGGCGAGGATGGAGCGGGGATGGAGCGGGGATGGAGCGGGATGGAGCGGGGATGGAGCGGGGCTGGAGCTGGGGATGGAGCGGGGATGGAGCGGGGTTGGGGCGGGTTTGGAGCGGGGATGGAGCGGGGCTGGAGCGGGGATGGAGCGGGGATGGAGCGAGACTGGAGCGGGGATGGAGCTGGGGATGGAGCGGGGATGGAGCAGGGGCTGGAGCGGGGATGGAGCTGGGGATGGAGCAGGGTTGGGGCGGGGTTGGAGCGGGGATGGAGCGGGGTTGGAGCGGGGATGGAGCGGGGTTGGAGCGGGGATGGAGCGGGGCTGGAGCGGGGATGGAGCGGGGATGGAGCGGATGGAGCGGGGATGGAGCGGGGCTGGGCAGGGCTGGAGCGGGGATGGAGCGGGGATGGAGCAGGGTTGGAGCGGGTTTGGAGCGGGGATGGAGCAGGGTTGGAGCGGGGATGGAGCAGGGTTGGGGCGGGGATGGAGCGGGGCTGGAGCTGGGATGGAGCGGGGATGGAGCTGGATGGAGCGGGGCTGGAGCGGGGTTGGAGCGGGATTGGAGCGGGGCTGGAGGGGATGGAGCGGGGATGGAGCGGGGCTGGGGCAGGGCTGGAGCGGGGCTGGAGCGGGGATGGAGCGGGGTTGGGGCGGGGTTGGAGCAGGGATGGAGCGGGGCTGGAGCGGGGTTGGGGCGGGGATGGAGCGGGGCTGGGGCGGTGATGGAGCGGGGTTGGGCAGGGTTGGAGCAGGGATGGAGCGGGGCTGGAGCGGGGATGGAGCGGGGTTGGAGCGGGGATGGAGCGGGGCTGGGGCGGTGATGGAGCTGGGGATGGAGCGGGGTTGGAGCGGGGATGGAGCGGGGATGGAGCGGGGATGGAGCGGGGATGGAGCGGGGATGGAGCGGGGATGGAGCGGGGATGGAGCGGGGATGGAGCGGGGATGGAGCGGGGATGGAGCGGGGATGGAGCGGGGATGGAGCGGGGAGCTGGGGCAGGGATGGAGCGGGGCTGGAGCGGGGATGGAGCGGGGATGGAGCAGGGCTGGAGCGGGGTTGGAGCGGGGATGGAGCCGATTTGGAGAGGGGCTGGAGCAGGGCTGGGGCAGGGGCTGGGGCAGGGCTGGGGCGGGGCTGGGGCGGGGCTGGAGCGGGGCTGGGGCGCGGTGCCCGTGCCCTGACTCCCTCCCCTCGCAGTACGCGGTGTGGTTGGTGCTGTGGGTCGGCTGGAACGCCTTCATCATCTGCTTCTACCTGGAGGTCGGGCGCTTGTCACAGGTAACGCCACCACCTCCCTCCTCTCCCTCCTGCATCCTCCTTCCCTCCATCCTTCCCTCCATCCTTCCTCCATCCTGCCCTCCATCCTTCCTCCATCCTTCCCTCCATCCCTCCCTCCATCCCGCCCTCCATCCTTCCCTCCATCCTTCCTCCATCCTCCCTCCATCCCTCCCTCCATCCTTCCCTCCATCCTTCCCTCCATCCCTCCTCCATCCTTCTCTCCATCCTTCCCTCCATCCTTCCCTCCATCCCTCCCTCCATCCCTCCCTCCATCCCTCCCTCCATCCTTCCCTCCATCCTTCCCTCCATCCTTCCCTCCATCCCTCCCTCCATCCTTCCCTCCATCCTTCCCTCCATCCTTCCCTCCATCCCGCCCTCCATCCCGCCCTCCATCCTTCTCTCCATCCTTCCCTCCATCCCTCCCTCCATCCTCCCTCCATCCTTCCCTCCATCCTTCCCTCCATCCTTCCCTCCATCCTTCCCTCCATCCTTCCTCCATCCTTCCCTCCATCCCTCCTCCATCCCTCCTCCATCCTTCCCTCCATCCTTCCCTCCATCCTTCCCTCCATCCCGCCCTCCATCCCTCCCTCCATCCTTCCCTCCATCCTTCCTCCATCCTTCCCTCCATCCCGCCCTCCATCCCGCCCTCCATCCTTCTCTCCATCCTTCCCTCCATCCTTCCCTCCATCCTTCCCTCCATCCTTCCCTCCATCCTTCCCTCCATCCTTCCGTCCTTCCTGCTGTCCCGCCCTGGTGCTCCTCCTCCTCCTCCCCTTCCTCCTCCTCTTCCTCCTCCCCTTCCTTCTCCCCCAAAAGTGCCCCCCAGAGCCCCTGGGTGCCCCCAGCCCCGCAGCAAAGCGCCCGCCCGCCCGCCGGGGGCGCCTCCCGGAGCACTGAACTGGGATGGGATAATGGGATGGGATAATGGGATGGGATAATGGGATGGGATAATGGGATGGGATAATGGGATAATGGGATGCACAGATTGCCAGTTCAGGCCAGGCTGGCCGCACGGTCGTTTCCAAACCCAAACTTTATTCCCTTTGTCTCCGCTGAGGAGAGGCGGGGCAGCGGGAACAGGGATGAGCGATGGCAGGGAAGTTTGGGGCAGAGTCTCTGGCAGGGATGGGGAGGGCAGTGGGTGGGAGGAGCTGTATATTCCAAATTTCCCCGGCTGTTCCGGGACTCCCAGCCGTGGCTGGACAGCATTCCTGGTTTTGGGAAGTCACCCCGTGGCGATGGGGGGAGGATGTGAGTGCGGCTGTGCCTTCACCACACCCTGGGCTGTTAAACGACACCTTTTACACGAAAAAGAACAAAACATCCGCAGGGATGGGGCAGCTCCGAGCACCCTCAGCCCAGGGCGGGTCCCTGTCCGAGCTGTGGGTCTCTCCCCGGGACATCACGGCGGGCTGGGCACAGCCAGCTCCGCTCTCCCCGCGCTGCCCCAGGCAGGGAAAAGCCTCCCGGGGAGTTTCGTGGCTGGGAGCATCTTCCGAGCGGCTCCGGGAGGTTGGAGGCTCTCCGGGAGCGCTGGTGCAGGATGGGGAGGGGGAGGGCTCCCTCCCGCCGCGGGGTTTTGGTGCAAACCCCCGGTCCCGACAGGGACAGCAGCTCCCCCCGCGCTCGTCCCTGCGCCCCAGCCGCGTCCTCCGGCTCCCCAAACCCGAACCCCTCGCTCCCTTTCCGGGATTTGCCGCCCCCGGCAGCAAAAATCTTTTAATCCCAGATTGGTGATTTCCTGCGGAGGATGCTCAGCCCCAGCACCGCCGGGGCTGGGGGCGCAGGGCGGGGCCGGGGGGCGCCCGGTGGGGTGGGGGCTCCCCAGGAGTCCCGGGGGTCCCTCCGTGGGGTGGGGGCTCCCCAGGGGTCCCTCCGTGGGGTGGGGGCTCCCCAGAGGTACCAGGGGTCCCTCTGTGAGGTGGGGGCTCCCTGGGGGTCCCGGGGGTCCCTCCGTGGGGTGGGGGCTCCCCAGAGGTCCCGGGGTCCCTCCGTGGGGTGGGGGCTCCCAGAGGTACCGGGGGTCTCTCCGTGGGGTGGGGGCTCCCCAGGAACACTCTGTGGGGTGGGAAGGGGCAGGCAGGGGCTGAGGACTCCCCCCTTGCCGGGCCTGCTCCTGCCCAAGGGCACCCCAGGGTGCTGGAGAGGACACGGGCAGAGCCCAAGGCTCGTGAGGGGCTGGCCAGGGGGGGACACGCACCAGGGGGACCCTGCACGGCTCCCTGGGCACGGGATGAGGGCGTGGCACCCCAAAACCCCCGGGGAAGCCGCAGGGGCCGCCCCGCCCCCTGGAACTCGCTGGTGGGGGCTCCCGTGGTGCCACCCCCGGATGGGAGGAGCCCCCATCGCAAAGAGCAGCTCCCTGCCCGTCCTGGCATCACCCGCACGGGAGGAAGCCCCGAAGCCCCGCGGCTGCAGTTTGGGGTCGGGGACACGCCCTGCTCTGATCTCATTGGGAAAACCCATTTTCTCCCCCACCCTCTGCAAAGAGCTGGGATCCACCAGCCGCGCCTCGTCCCCTGTGTCCCAGCCCGAGGTGTCCCTCAGCCCTGAGCTCACCTCTGAGCACATGCAGTGCTTTGAGCCCAGCTCTTTCCATGAGAGGCTGCAGGAGCTGTTCTCAGAGGTTTCCATGGCTGTTTATTCTCCCTCATCTCAGGATTGCTCTGCCCAGCTCACAGCTCTGCTCGCCAGACGTCCAGGGCAGAATCTGCCTGGAGAGGCAGGACTGATCTTTTATACTCTTAATTACCTACTGGGCATTTACAATTATTTTCCAATACTATTCAGTCTTATAACATGGCCCAGCTTTGTTCACATCCAATCTAAAGTGCCAGCATGTCACCCAGCATGGATGGCACGGAGCAGAAGGAGGAAGAGGTATCCACACCCCAAATTCTCCATCTTGGCCACGTGTCCCTTATCACAAACATCCCCAAAAGTCTATTTATCTACGTTCTAACAACCTAATTTACACTTTACTGATTTTGGTGGTTTGTTTCCATTCCCTCTGTGTTGGTAATTTCCCCCAGGGGTTTGATTCAGCGCCTGAGACACCAGGGTCTCACTCAGGGGTCTTTGGGACCCCACCAGGGGGGTTTGAGACCCCCAGGAGGACAGAGGAACACTCTGGGCTCCCACTCTCCTGCAGGACCGGGACTTCATCATGACCTTCAACACGTCCCTGCACCGCTCGTGGTGGATGGAGCACGGCCCGGGCTGCCTGGTGACGCCGGTGCTCAACTCGCCGCTGGCGCCCGAGGATCACCACGTCATCTCGGTCAGCGGCTGCCTGCTGGACTACCAGTACATCGAGGTGCTGAGCAGCGCCGCGCAGATCTTCCTGGCGGTAAGGACGCCGCTCCAGCGCCCCCAGAGCGCGACAGCCCCGCCGGGCCCGGCTGGGGTGCCCCACCGCACACAGAGCCCTGCCGGCACCCCAGGGCGCTGCCCACCCCAAACTGGTCAGGTTGGGGCTGGGGGTGCCCCCACCCCACACTCCCTGTTCCCCAGGGGGCACACAGAGCCCTGCCGGCACCCCAGGGCGCTGCTCTCCCCGAAACTGGTCAGGCTGGGGGTGCCCCCACCGCACACACAGAGCCCTGCCGGCACCCCAGGGCGCTGCCCACCCCAGAACTGGTCAGGCTGGGGGCTGCGGGATGCAGGAATCACCCGCTGGCAGTGACGGAATTGTCGGTGACGGTCCCGCCCCGGGGCAGGCGGCAGTGGGGCACGCCCGGAGGCAGAGCGCTCGGAGATGGAGCTTGAAGGGGGGTCGGGGTCCCCAGAGGGGCTCCCAGCGCTGTGGGGGCTCAGCGCCCTCTGTGGGGTGCCAGGTCCGGCCCCTTTGGGGTCCCCCCTTGTGCAGCTGGATCCGCCCAACCCTGCTGCACCCCAAAGTGCCCCGGGATGGGCTCTGGCTGCTCCCGGTGCCCCCGGTCACTCCCAGTTCCTCTGGGTCTCTCCCAGTTCCCCGGGTCACTCCCAGTTCCCCGGTCACTCCCAGTTCCCCGGGTCACTCCCAGTGCCCCCAGGTCTCTCCCAGTTCCCCCGGTCACTCCCAGTTTTCCCCGGGTCTCTCCCAGTGCCCCCAGGTCTCTCCCAGTGTCCCCAGGTTGCCCCCCAGGTCACTCCCAGGTCTCTCCCAGTGCCCCCAGTGCCCCCAGTGCCCCCAGGTTGCCCCCAGTGCCCCCAGGTCACTCCCAGGTCTCTCCCAGTGCCCCCAGTGCCCCCAGCCGTGCCCCCTGGCTCTGTGCTGGCTGTGCTGCCCATCCCCCCGTAACCAGCCTCCCCCTGCTCTGTTCTTTCCCAGCTCTTCGGCTTCGTCTACGCCTGCTACGTCAGCAAGGTGTTCCTGGAGGAGGAGGACAGCTGTGAGTGCCTGCCCGGGGGGCAGGGCGCTCTGTCCTGGCTGGTGCCACCCCGAGGGGTCTGGGGAGCACTGCCGGGTCCCAGGCAGCTGAAGAACCCCCTGAGTTGGGTTTTGTCCCGTTTCCCCCGCCCTGGTGGGGCAGAGGTGCTGGGGGTGACAGAATCAGAATCGGGATCAGCACTGGGATCACCATTGGGGATCAGCACTGGGATCAGCACTGGGATCAGCTCTGGGATCAGCACTGGGATCAGCACTGGGATCAGCACTGGGATCAGCACTGGGATCAGGGCAGGATCAGCACTGGGATCAGCACTGGGATCTCCATTGGGATCAGCACTGGGATCAGCACTGGGATCAGCACTGGGATCAGCTCTGGGATCAGCACTGGGATCACCATTGGGATCAGCACTGGGATCAGCACAGGGATCAGCACTGGGATCAGCTCTGGGATCAGCACTGGGATCAGCACTGGGATCAGCACTGGGATCAGCACTGGGATCAGCTCTGGGGTCAGCACAGGGATCAGCACTGGGATCAGCTCTGGGATCAGCACTGGGATCAGCACTGGGATCAGCACTGGGATCAGCACTGGGATCAGCTCTGGGGTCAGCACTGGGATCAGCACTGGGATCAGCACTGGGATCAGCACTGGGTCAGCACTGGGATCAGCACAGGGGTCAGCACTGGGATCACCATTGGGATCAGCACTGGGACCAGCACTGGGATCAGCTCTGGGATCAGCACTGGGACCAGCACTGGGACCATCACTGGGATCAGCTCTGGGATCACCTTTGGGATCAGCTCTGGGATCAGCACTGGGACCAGCACTGGGACCATCACTGGGATCAGCTCTGGGATCAGCACTGGGATCAGCTCTGGGATCAGCACTGGGATCAGCTCTGGGATCAGCACTGGGATCAGGGCAGGGATCAGCACTGGGATCAGCACTGGGACCAGCACTGGGATCAGCACTGGGATCAGCTCTGGGATCAGCACTGGGATCAGCACTGGGATCAGCTCTGGGATCAGCTCTGGGATCAGCACTGGGTCAGCGCTGGGATCACCATAGGGATCAGCACAGGGGTCAGCACTGGGATCAGCTCTGGGATCAGCTCTGGGATCAGCTCTGGGATCAGCTCTGGGATCAGCACTGGGATCACCATTGGGATCAGCACTGGGGTCAGCACTGGGATCAGCTCTGGGATCAGCACTGGGATCAGCACTGGGATCACCATTGGGATCAGCACTGGGATCAGCACAGGGATCAATACTGGGATCAGCACTGGGATCAGCACTGGGATCAGCACTGGGATCAGCACAGGGATCAATACTGGGATCAGCACTGGGATCACCATTGGGATCACCTTGGGATCACCATTGGGATCAGCACTGGGATCAGCACTGGGATCAGCACTGGGATCACCACTGGGATCAGCACTGGGTGAGCACTGGGATCACCATTGGGATCACCATTGGGATCACCTTTGGGATCAGCACAGGGATCAGCACTGGGATCAGCTCTGGGATCACCTTTGGGATCAGCACTGGGATCAGCTTTGGGATCAGCACTGGGATCAGCACTGGGATCAGCACTGGGATCACCACTGGGATCACCACTGGGTGAGCACTGGGATCACCATTGGGATCAGCACTGGGATCACCACTGGGATCAGCACTGGTGAGCACTGGGATCACCATTGGGATCAGCACTGGGATCAGCACTGGGATCAGCTTTGGGATCAGCACTGGGATCAGCACTGGGATCACCATTGGGATCACCATTGGGATCAGCTCTGGGATCAGCTCTGGGATCAGCTCTGGGATCAGCACTGGGATCAGCACTGGGATCAGGGCAGGGATCAGCACTGGGATCAGCACTGGGATCAGAATTGGGATCAGCACTGGGATCAGCACTGGGATCACCATTGGGATCAGCTCTGGATCAGCACTGGGATCAGCACTGGGATCACCATTGGGATCAGCTCTGGGATCAGCTCTGGATCAGCACTGGGATCAGCACTGGGATCACCTTTGGGATCAGCTCTGGGATCAGCACTGATCAGCTCTGGGATCAGCACTGGGATCAGCTTTGGGATCAGCACTGGGATCAGCACTGGGATCAGCTTTGGGATCAGCACTGGGATCCCACCAGCCCCTCGCCCCTCAGGCGGTCCCAGCCCCCGGGGCTGCACGTCCCCGTGTTTTCCCTCCCTTCTCCTGCAAACGCGCTGCTCCTGCGGCGTCGGCAGCTGCCGGAGGGAACAGCCCCTTTCCAGAAGGGTTTAGATAAACCAAACTCCCGCACCCAGCACATGCATAACATTCATATTTATGCTGCCTCAGCCCGGGGATGCAAATGCATCTTTTTAATGGAATAACTTATTAGATTTGGAAATGGATGGATGGCGTCAAAAATGGAGAGCTGGCAGAATATTAGGTTGGGAAGGGAAATATTCTGGGAGAGGGGGGCTCTCCCCTGGAGCTCTCAGCCCTTGGACACCCGTGGATAACCCAGCCCCAGTGTGGGGTTCTGTTGGGTTTGGGGAATTGGGTGGTGCTGGAAAAGCTGAATTTCCCACCTTGGCTGCACCTGGAGCCCATCCCTGTGCTGGCTGTGCCGAGCTCTGGGGAAACATTGGACGATCTGGGAGAAGTTGGGTACCCGCAGCCCCCCAGGGCCCCCCCAGGGTACCCCCAGACCCCCCAGCACCGCTCGGGATGAGGCTCTGACACCGGGATCCCCCCGGGAACGGGCTCGGAGCAGGGGGAGCCTCCAGGATGGAAACCTCAGCAGTAAATCTGATCCATGGCGCCTGCATCCCCCGGGGTGACAGCCTCAAACGAGCGCTAATTCCCCCATAATTCTCCTTAAAATCCCGCTCGGCGGGCGGGGGGAGGGAATTCCGCCCTCTGTGTCCGGGGCTGCGCTGGGGCGCGGAGGGAACGCCGCGATTCCTGCCGGTGTTTTCCCGGGATGCTGTTGTGCATCCCCGTGCTCCTTTTCAGGCTGCCCAGACCGCCTGCGGAGTTTCCCTCCCCGCAGGGATCCCAAAGCTGCCCGGGTAAAATCCCACGTGCTCGAGCGGGGGTTGGGCTGGGTGACCACCAGTGGTCGCTTCCAATCTGATCCAGTTCGTGCTCCTGATTTATTGCCCTGGGACGCTCCCACCGCCGGGAATGCAGCACCGGGATCGCCGGGATGTTGTGGTGACTCAGGATCACAAAATCATGGGATGGCTTGGGTGGAAGGGACCTTAAATCCATCCCACCCCTGCCCTGGCAGGGACCCCTCCCACTGCCCCAGTGCTCCCAGTGTCCAGCCTGGCCTGGGGCACTGCCAGGGATCAGGGGCAGCCACAGCTGCTCTGGGAATCCATCCCAGGGAACAATTCCTGCCAGGATCCCCCAGCCCTGCCCTCTGGCAGTGGGAGCCATTCCCTGTGTCCTGTCCCTCCTGCCTTGTCCCCAGTCCCTCTGCAGCTCTCCTGGAGCCCCTGCCAGGGGCTCTGAGCTCTCCCAGTTACACACTGGGAAGTTTTAGATCCCATTTCGCAGGGGTGCAGCCGCAGCCCGGGCTGTGCGCGGTCCCTCGGGTGCCCCGGGGTGTCCCTGCTGCCCCTCCCAGCTCACGCCGCCGCTCTCCCGCTCTCCCCAGTTGATTTCATCGGCGGCTTTGACTCCTACGGGTACCAGGCACCGCAGAAGACGTCGCACCTGCAGCTCCAGCCGCTCTACACGTGAGTCCTGCTCGGGCTGCGGGACCCCTCGGGGAGCCCCTGCTCGAGTTCGGGGCTGTGCATCCTCTCCGCGAACCTCGCTGGGGCAGATCCTGCTGGTGTTGTGTACCCTGCTGGGTTTTGTTCACTGATTTTTCCCGGGGCTGGGCGCCTTGGGCGGATCCTGCTGGTGCTTTGTGCCCTGCTGGGTTTTGTTCTCTGAGTTTTCCCCGGGTTGGGCGCTCTGGGCGGATCCTGCTGGTGCTCTGTGCCCTGCTGGGTTTTGTTCTCTGAGTTTTCCCTGCGCTGGGCGCTCTGGGCGGATCCTGCTCTGTGCCCTGCTGGGTTTTGCTCGCTGAGTTTTCCCCGGGCTGGGCGCTCTGGGCGGATCCTGCTGGTGCTCTGTGCCCTGCTGGGTTTTGCTCGCTGAGTTTTCCCCGCGCTGGGCGCTCTGGGGCGGATCCTGCTCTGTGCCCTGCTGGGTTTTGCTCGCTGAGTTTTCCCCGGCTGGGCGCTCTGAGGCGGATCCTGCTGGTGCTCTGTGCCCTGCTGGGTTTGCTCGCTGAGTTTTCCCCGGGCTGGGCGCTCTGGGGCGGATCCTGCTCTGTGCCCTGCTGGGTTTTTGTTCACTGATTTTTCCCCGGGCTGGGCGCTCTGGGCGGATCCTGCTGGTGCTCTGTGCCCTGCTGGGTTTCTCGGGCTGGGCGCTCTGGGCGGATCCTGCTCTGTGCCCTGCAGGGTTTTGTTCTCTGAGTTTTCCTGCGCTGGGCGCTCTGGGCGGATCCTGCTGTGTGCCCTGCTGGGTTTGTTCGCTGAGTTTTCCTGGCTGGGCGCTCTGGGGCGGATCCTGCTCTGTGCCCTGCTGGGTTTGCTCGCTGAGTTTTCCTGCGCTGGGCGCTCTGGGGCGGATCCTGCTGGTGCTCTGTGCCCTGCTGGGTTTGTTCGCTGAGTTTTCCCGGGCTGGGCGCTCTGGGCGGATCCTGCTTTGTGCCCTGCAGGTTTTGTTCTCTGAGTTTTCCCCGGGCTGGGCGCTCTGGGGCGGATCCTGCTCTGTGCCCTGCTGGGTTTGTTCTCTGAGTTTTCCCTGCGCTGGGCGCTCTGGGGCGGATCCTGCTCTGTGCCCTGCTGGGTTTGTTCGCTGAGTTTTCCCGGGCTGGGCGCTCTGGGCGGATCCTGCTGGTGCTCTGTGCCCTGCTGGGTTTTGCTCGCTGAGTTTTCCCCGGGCTGGGCGCTCTGGGGCGGATCCTGCTCTGTGCCCTGCTGAGTTTTGTTCACTGAGTTTTCCCCGGGCTGGGCGCTCTGGGCGGATCCTGCTCTGTGCCCTGCTGGGTTTTGCTCGCTGAGTTTTCCCCGGGCTGGGCGCTCTGGGGCGGATCCTGCTCTGTGCCCTGCTGGGTTTTGTTCACTGAGTTTTCCTGCGCTGGGCGCTCTGGGGCGGATCCTGCTGGTGCTCTGTGCCCTGCTGGGTTTTGTTCTCTGAGTTTTCCCCGGGCTGGGCGCTCTGGCCGGATCCTGCTTGTGCTTTGTGCCCTGCTGGGTTTTGTTCTCTGAGTTTTCCCTGGGCTGGGCGCTCTGGGGCGGATCCTGCTGGTGCTCTGTGCCCTGCTGGGTTTTGCTCGCTGAGTTTTCCCCGGGCTGGGCGCTCTGGGCGGATCCTGCTCTGTGCCCTGCGGGGTTTTGCTCGCTGAGTTTTCCCTGCGCTGGGCGCTCTGGGGCGGATCCTGCTCTGTGCCCTGCTGGGTTTTGCTCGCTGAGTTTTCCCGGGTTGAGCGCTCTGGGCGGATCCTGCTCTGTGCCCTGCTGGGTTTTGTTCTCTGAGTTTTCCCCGGGCTGGGCGCTCTGGGCGGATCCTGCTCTGCGCCCTGCTGGGTTTTGCTCGCTGAGTTTTCCCCGGGCTGGGCGCTCTGGGGCGGATCCTGCTCTGTGCCCTGCTGGGTTTGTTCGCTGAGTTTTCCTGCGCTGGGGGCGCTCTGGGCGGATCCTGCTCTGTGCCCTGCTGGGTTTTGCTCGCTGAGTTTTCCCCGGCCGGTGCCCGGGGAGCCGCCGCTCTCCAGACAAGCGCAGCCGACTTTTCCTCCCGCTGCCTTCCCCATCAAGCCCAGCTCGGTAAAACTCCAGCGAGATAAAATCTAAAGGGATTAACCTCCTGCGGGCTCTGCCCGCTGCCAAAAATTAATTATATTTTAAGCGTGGTGTGCAAATTCAAGGCAGGCGATGCCACTGGGGAGGGACAAATCCATCGGTGACAGTGCTGGGCCCTCCCTGGGGACACCGACGGGCCCGTGGGTGGAGGGGAGCACCCATGGGTGCTGTGCTCCCTGCACGGAGCTGCGGCTTCCCCGGGTGTGAGCGGGACACAGATGGGGACACGGGTGGTGGCATTGGCACTTCCCGGTGCCAGCACCGGCATCCTGGGGGTCCCTGAGCGTGTCCCCCCCGCCAGCTCGGTGCCACCCGCGGGGGGAGCTGTGCCATGGCTGGGACGCGTCCCCGGGGGGGGCAGGGCGGGCACCGCGGGCAGGGGACAGGGGACCCCGCGGGAGCTGCAGTTCTACAGCACAGGGACACAGCTGGTGGCAGAGAGGGCAGGGCGGTGTCACCGGGCTGGGACACCTCGGGGTGCCCTGGGCACGTCCCTGTCCCTCACTCTGGGGGTGTCCCCTCCCCGTGCCCTCTGCCACTCGCAGTGTCCCCCGGCGCTGCCCCAGGGCAGGGACGCCCGCGGGGCTGTGGGTGACAGCAGGGCACTGTCCCTGCTCTGCAGCCCCTGTCCCCAGCAGCCCGTTAATGACCCGCTGGTTAATTAACGCGCTTGGCATTTCCATCGAGGCCTCTCCCTCCCGTCAGCAGCGGCAGCTCAGGGACTCGGGGACGCCCCTGTCCCCAAAGTGGGGACACGTGGTGGCTCATGGGGGGACAGGGACAGCAGGGTCCTCTCACCAGTGAGGGGACAAACGAGGGCTGGCCTGGCTCTGAGGGGCAGGGCCAGCAGTGTCCCCAGGGTCAGAGGTGTCCCCAGGGTCAGCAGTGTCCCCAGGGCCAGAGGTGTCCCCAGGGCCAGAGGTGTCCCCAGGGTCACTCATGTCCCCAAGGCCAGAGGTGTCACCAGGGCCAGAGGTGTCCCCAGGGCCAGCAGTGTCCCCAAGGCCAGCAGTGTCCCCAAGGCCAGAGGTGTCCCCAAGGCCAGCAGTGTCCCCAGGGTCACTCGTGTCACCAGGGCCAGCAGTGTCACCAGGGCCAGCAGTGTCCCCAAGGCCAGCAGTGTCCCTAAGGCCAGAGGTGTCCCCAGGGTCAGCAGTGTCCCCAGGGTCACTCGTGTCCCCAGGGTCAGCAGTGTCCCCAAGGTCACTCGTGTCCGCAGGGCCAGAGGTGTCCCCAGGGCCAGCAGTGTCCCCAGGGTCACTCATGTCCCCAAGGCCAGAGGTGTCCCCAGGGTCACTCATGTCCCCAGGGTCACTCATGTCCCCAGGGCCAGCAGTGTCCCCAAGGCCAGCAGTGTCCCCAGGGTCACTCATGTCCCCAAGGCCAGAGGTGTCCCCAGGGTCACTCATGTCCCCAAGGCCAGCAGTGTCCCCAGGGTCACTCATGTCCCCAGGGCCAGAGGTGTCCCCAGGGTCACTCGTGTCCCCAGGGCCAGCCAGGCTGCAGACACAGCAATTACAGCTCACCCTGCAGTTCCTAATTAGCTGTGATTAATTAACGGCGTGGGGAGGTCCAGGATGATTACAAGAATAATGAAGCAGTGATAGCATTGCTCTTGTTATTATTATGTTATTAATATTAACCACAACAACAATAATAAGGAAAACCTGTGATATAACAATGGTTTAATAATTGAAATTAAGAAAAATATAATAACAAGAATAAAAGTAGAAGGAGCTGTATTATTATTATTATAATAACAGTAACAACAACAATAATAGTGAGAACTTGTGGGAGAACAACAGTTTAATAATTGAAATTAAATAAAAGATAATAAGAATAATATTAATAGTAGTAATAGTAGGAGGAGCTGCCTTATTATTAATAATAATGATATCAACAACAATAATAGGGAGAACCTGTGGGGTAACAACAGTTTAATAATTGAAATGAAGTAAAAGATAATAACAAGAATAATAGAAATAGTAATAGGGGTAATAGTTGTAGTAGCAATTGTATTATTATTTTCAATAATAATAACAACAGAAACTGGGAGAACTTGTGGGTAACAAGTGCTTAATAATTGAAATTAAGATAACAAGAATAGTAATAATAGCAGGAGGAGCTGTCTTAATAATAATAATAACAATAACAATATCAACAACAATAATAGGGAAAACCTGGGGTAACAACAATTTAATAATTGAAATTTAAAAATATACAACAACAGGAATAATAATAATGGTAGTAGTAGTAACAGTTGTAGGAGGAGCTGTATTATTATTATTATTAATAAAAATAAAAATAGCAACAACAATAACAGGGAGAACCTGTGGGGTAGCAACAGGTTAATAATTGAAATAAAATAAAGGATAATAAGAAGAGTAATAGTAATAGTAGTGATAGTAGGAGGACTGCTATTATTTCTAAGAATAATAACAACAATAACAACAATAACAGGGAGAACCTGTGGGGTAGCAACAGGTTAATAATTGAAATGAAGTGAAAGATAATAACAGGAGTAATAGTAATAGTAGTAATAGTAGGAGGAACTGTCTTATTATTTCTAATAATAATAATAATAATAATAACAACAATAACAGGGAAAAGCTGGGGTAAGAGCAGGTTAATAATTGATAGATGACAAGAAGAATATAGCAATGCTGCAACAGCAGCAGTAGCAACTGCATTATTATTATAATATATAACATTATTATTGTTAATAACAATACAATTATTAATAATAACAGTGATAACGATGCTGATGATAATAGCAATAATAGGAACAGTAATAGAATAAAATAAATAAAATAAGATGATGATGATGATGACGATGATAGACGCAGCAAGAAGAGAGAGGAATGACCCCCGGGTGACCCCTGGCGCGGGGACACTTTGGGGTGGGTCCCTGTCCCGCTCGGGGTCTCTCAGCCCCTCCTCTCCCTCTTTTCCAGCTCGGGATAAGCGGAGCCAGCGGCGCCAGGACCCCGGCGGAGCCCCCGGCCCCGATGCCACCCGGGCCGTGTCCCCGCGATGCCACCGGGCGATGTCCCTGCGATGTCACCGGGCCATGTCCCCGCGATGTCCCCGCGATGTCACCAGGGCCATGTCCCCGCGATGTCACCAGAGCGATGTCCCCGCGATGTCCCCGCGATGCCACCAGGGCCATGTCCCCGCGATGTCACAGGGGCGATGTCCCTGCGATGTCACTGGGCCGTGTCCCCCGATGCCACCCGGGCCGTGTCCCCGCGATGTCCCCGCGATGTCACCCGGGCCGTGTCCCCGCGATGCCACCCGGGCCATGTCCCTGCGATGTCACCCGGACGATGTCCCTGCGATGCCACCGGGGCCATGTCCCCGCGATGTCACCGGGGCGATGTCCCCGCGATGTCCCCGCGATGTCCCGGCGATGTCCCCGCGATGTCACCGGGGCCATGTCCCCGCGATGTCACAGGGGCGATGTCCCGGCGATGCCACCCGGGCCATGTCCCGTCCCCTCCCGCAGCCCCCGCGCCCCGAAGCAGCGCCGGGAGCCGCTCGCCCGAACCCGCCCGCGGAGCTCGGAGCCCAAAGCGGGGCTGGGCCACCCTGCCCGCCCTGGGGACACGGGGACAATGGCGACAGGGGGAGGTGGCAGCGCTCACAGGACACCGCCCGCTTCTTCTGCTTCTCCTTCTCCCGGCTTTTCCTCGGAGCGGCGCGGAGCCCGGAGCGGGGCGGGTCCGGGACAGGGACAGCGCTGGGGACAGAGAGCAGCCCTGGGGACAGAGACAGCCCTGGGGACACAGAGCAGCCTTGGGGACAGAGAGCAGCGCTGGGGACCGGGACAATCCCCGCAGCTCCGGATCTGCGCTCAGGCTGCCTCCAAAATCCGGGATTTTGGGACAGAGACAGCCCTGGGGACAGAGAGCAGCGCTGGGGACCGGGACAATCCCCGCAGCTCCGGATCTGCGCTCAGGCTGCCTCAAAAATTCGGGATTTTGGGACACAGAGCAGCCTTGGGGACAGCGAGCAGCACTGGGGGCCGGGACAATCCCCGCAGCTCCGGATCTGCGCTCAGGCTGCCTCCAAAATCCGGGATTCTGCTCCCAGCAGGAATTTTCCATCCTCCCACTCCTGGACGGAGCAGCACTGAAGGGGCCTGGGATGCTCCGAAGAGTTGGATCCATCCATCAGCATCGCCTCAACCCCCAAATTTGGGGACGTGGGGGGACACACAGGAGCCCGAAATCCGCCTGCAGCCCCTCCCCCGCACATTTTGGGGCTTTGCTCCGACCTGGAACAGCGACTGCTGCAGCTCAGCCCCTCCCGGCTGCTCGGACGGACCTGATGAATGTTTTGGGTTGCTTTGGGATTTATTTCCAATCATTCCTTTGGGTTTTTATTTAATTTGAAGTGCCTGAGTAGACTCTGGCTGAGCCGGGCCCCCCCAAGGCTGACACGGTGCCTTCAGCATCGCTGGGACCCCCAGGGCCCCCCAAAACCTCGCCCAGGGCTGGGGGACCCTCCCCTGGAAGCGCGGGGGGCTCGGTGCCAAATCCATCCGTCAGCTCCAGCGGCACGGCGCGAGGGGAGGGAATTTCGGGGGGTGGGAGGTGGGCTGGGCAGGGATCGCTTTGCAGAAGGAAGATCAGCCGGGAAGGAAAAGCCTTGGAAGGAAAAAAGGAGAAGTGTCCCAGCTGCCCACGAGCTCCTCGGTCTGTGTGACCCCGGAGCCGCCGTGCCCCCGGAGCTGCGATTCCGGCCGCGTTTCACCTCCCAGGTGCTGCTCCTCCAGGGCCAGGGGATGTTTACACCCTGGAATGGCTCCTTGGCCCTTCCCAGCAGGGAGCTGTGGAAGAGCCGCCGCCCGGAACCGGGATGGGCTGAGCCCCCCAGCCCCGACACCTCCAGCCAAGCTGTGAACTCTGCAGGCAATAATTTTTCCACCTTTTCCCCCTCTTTTTTTCCCCAAATCGTGGTTTTTTTTCAGGCAGTGATCCCCCTCATCCCCCAGAACACACCCCCATCCCCAAGCCCCAGGGCCAGCAGCACCTTTGGGGTTTATGCTGCTCTCCAGGACCAAGGGTGCTCCGCTGGGATGGGACGGGACGGACGTGCAGACCCTCCCCTGCTCGCAGCCCTTCCCAAAGCCACAGGAGGAGCTCGCTGGCGTTAAAGCTGCTGGGAGGAGCCGGCGCGGCGCTCCGGGACCTGGGGGGTTTCTGTTCCTTTGGCTTGGTTTTCTATGAGCCCGTCTTTGTAACGTGAACCGAGGATTTCTTTTCTATTCTGTAATTATAAAAGTCAAAGGAAAGTTTCAGCTGGTGCTGTTCTGCTTCGGGCACTTCCCTTCCCTGGCCAGTTCAGGTGATTAAAGGTGGGGGTGGTTCTGTAATTTTTTTTTAAATTCTTGCTCTTTTTCCCTTCCTTAGAGCTGCCACCTCCTTCCTCGGGGCTCTGAGTCCCCCAGATTCCTTCATTTTATACCATGGGATGGTTTGGATTGGGAAGAAACCTTAAATCCCACCCAGTGCCATCCCATCCACGGCAGGGACACCTCCCACTGTCCCAGTGCTCCCAGTGCCCAGCCTGGCCTTGGGCACTGCCAGGGATCCAGGGCAGCCACAGCTGCTCTGGGAATCCATCCCAGCCCTGCCCACCCTGCCAGGGAACAATTCCTGCCCAGGATCCCGTTCCCAAAATCTCCACTTCCCAGTGGGAGCCATTCCCTGTGTCCTGTCCCTCCTGCCTTGTCCCCTCTGCAGCACAGGTGACATCTGGGACAGCTCTAGCCCCGTGTTTGTTTCGAAAGAATTCCCCCTGCTGCTCCCAAAAGACGATTCTGGCTCTAGAACCAAACCCGTGGTTATGAAGGCCAAGTTGTCTCCCAAATTAAAAGTTTAATGGAAAACCACTTTTAAGGAGCCCATTCGAGAGGAGAGGAGAGGAGAGGAGAGAGAGGAGAGGAGAGGAGAGGAGAGGAGAGGAGAGGAGAGAGGAGAGAGAGGAGAGGAGAGGAGAGGAGAGGAGAGGAGAGGAGAGGAGAGGAGAGGAGAGGAGAGGAGAGGAGAGGAGAGGAGAGGAGAGGAGAGGAGAGGAGAGGAGAGGAGAGAGAGGAGAGAGGAGAGGAGAGGAGAGGAGAGAGAGGAGAGGAGAGGAGAGGAGAGGAGAGGAGAGGAGAGGAGAGGAGAGGAGAGGAGAGGAGAGGAGAGGAGAGGAGAGGAGAGGAGAGGAGAGGAGAGGAGAGCTGGGAGGGCAGCAGGGACATCCCGGGGCACCCGAGGGACAGGGCACAGCCCGGACTGCAGCTGCATCCCAGCGAAATGCAGCGCCCCAGGGATATAAAACTTCCAGAGCCGGGGGGCAGATAGAGCCCTGGGAAGGTGGATAGAGCCCTGAGGAAAGGTGGATAGAGCCCTGGGGAAGGTGGATAGAGCCCTGGGGAAGGTGGATAGAGCCCTGGGAAGGTGGATAGAGCCCTGGGGAAAGGTGGATAAAGCCCTGGGGAAAAGGTGGATAAAGCCCTGGGGAAAGGTGGATAAAGCCCTGGGGGAAAAGGTGGAATAAAGCCCTGGAGGAAAAGTGGAATAAAGCCCTGGGAAAGGGTGGATAAAGCCCTGAGGAAGGTGGATAAAGCCCTGGGAAGGTGGATACATCCCTGGGAAGGTGGATAGAGCCCTGGGGAAGGTGGATAAAGCCCTGGGAAAAGGTGAATAAAGCCCTGGGGAAGGTGGATAGAGCCCTGGGAAGGTGGATAGAGCCCTGGGGAAGGTGAATAAAGCCCTGGGGAAGGTGGATAGAGCCCTGGGGAAGGTGGAATAAAGCCCTGGGGAAGGTGGATAAAGCCCTGGGGAAAAGGTGGAATAAAGCCCTGGGGAAGGTGGAATAAAGCCCTGGGGAAGTGTGGAATAAAGCCCTGGAGGAAAAGTGGAATAAAGCCCTGGGGGAAGGTGGATAAAGCCCTAGGGGAAGGTGGAATAAAGCCCTGGGGAAAGGTGAATAAAGCCCTGGGGAAAGGTGAATAAAGCCCTGGGAAGGTGGATAAAGCCCTGGGGAAAAGGTGGATAAAGCCCTGGGGGAAAAGGTGGATAAAGCCCTGGGGGAAAAGGTGGATAGAGCCCTGGGGAAGGTGGATAGAGTCCTGGGAAGGTGGATAGAGTCCTGGGAAGGTGGATAGAGTCCTGGGAAGGTGGATAGAGCCCTGGGAAGGTGGATAAACCCTGGGGGAAAAGGTGGAACAAAACCCGGGGGAAAGGTGGATAGAGCCCTGGAGGAAATGTGGAACAAAGCCCTGGGGAAAGGTGAATAAACCCTGGGGAAGGTGGATAGAGCCCTGGGAAGGTGGACACATCCCTGGGAAGGTGGATAGAGCCCCGGCACAGCCCGTGCCCAGCCCGAGGGGCTGCGGGGGCAGAGGGGTGGCAGGAGCTGGGGAGGAGCCTGGGGGGACCCTGGCGGCAGCGGGGGCTGGGTTTGGGAGCAGGGAGGCTCAACCCTCACCCTTCACCCCACACTGCTCCGCAAACCCTCCTGGGTTTCAGCAGAGCTGCTCAGAGACAGAAAAAGCAAAAACATTTCAAGCATCAAAGTTCTGCCCTTCGAGCTCCTGCCAGCTTGGCCAGCAGAGGATGGGGGTCCCCACGGGGGTCCCCATGTCCCACTGCGCCCTGGGCAGGGGTGTCACACAAAAACCCCCATTTGTGAACCTGTAATTAAGGACTGCACAGCCTGAGGGGCTGAATTCGGGTTAGCCAGGCAGATGTGACACTGCTGCTCCTACATGGGAAGGAGATCTGCAGGAGCAGGGCAGCTGGAGGCTGCAGCGCAGCAGGAGCCGGGGTGGAAGGGGCAGGGAGCACACAGCTGTGCCCTGGGAGGGCCCTGGGCCACCGCAGCAGCAGCAGCTCCGTGTCACCCCCTCCAGAGTGACAAGCACGAGAGCAATTTGGAGAAATTGAACACCAATGAATAAGGACTGGGGAGCTGGAAGCAAGGAGTGGGGTTGGGAGCCAGGAGAACCTTCCCTGCCTGATCAATATTGCAAAGTCAGAGTCACAGGGAGCTGAAGGGACCCCAGGGTCATCCAGCCCAAGCCCAGGTCCTGCCAGACCCCCAACAATCCCCCCGGGCACCCTGGGGTGGTGTCCAGAGGCCCCTGGAGCTCTGGCAGGTTTGGGGCTGTGCCACTCCCGGGAGCCTGGGCAGTGCTGTGAGCCCCTGCTCCCCCCTCGTGAGCTCTGTGCTCCAGCAATGGGAAATGTTTTCCAGCACGTGCAGATATTCCAACGAGCAGCTCTGTCTGCGGGGGAAGGGTCCTCTGGCCTCAATGTCCAGCTTGGTTCTGGAGATGTTGATAAACAAGAGGAGGAAAAGTGACTTTTTGCAAAGAGAGAGAGTGGAAGAACAAAAGGGAATGGTTTTAAACTGAGAGAGATTTGGATTAGATATCAGGAGGAAGTTCTCCAGGAGGGAGGGGAGGCCCTGGCACAGGTTCCCAGAGGATCCCTGGCAGTGCCCAAGGCCAGACCTGGACAGTGGGAGGGTCCCTGCCGGGCAGGGGTGGCACTGGGTGGCACTGGGTGGCACCGAGGTCCCCCCAACCCCACCCAGTCTGGGGTTCCACGATCCTGCCAGAGCAGCAGCAGGAGGGCAGGGAGAGCATCCCTCTCCCGTTCTGCAGCAATGCAGACCAGAAGCAGGAGCTGGCAGAGGGAAATCACTCCCCAAAACGCAGTCAGGCCCTGGGGCTGGAGGAGAGGGCAGGAGGCTCCCAAAGGGCTGAGTCATGGAATTGCCTGCTGAGAAAATCCAGCCTCCGTGCCTTTAATGATAACAAACCAGCTGGAAATCTTGATCAGCCTCCTGCTTGGAGAATTTGGGGCAAGGAAGGGGGTGGGGGTGACGCCCAGAGGGAGGAGTCTCAGCAGCCCCTCCGAGGAGGTGCTGTCCCTCCTCCAGCATTTAGGGACAGGGGGCACCAGCGGTGGGAAATGTCCCCAGGCAGCGTTTGGCCCCTCACTGTGGGGCAGGGAGGGGCCCCCGTGTCCCCCCCGCCCCTCCTGGGAGCAGCTGTGCTGTGGAAGCGTCCAGCTGGGATTTTGGGTGGACAGGTGAGACACCCTGAGCAGGGCAGGGCTGGGGGCTCTGCCCATGGATCCCGGGTCACAGAGCCAGCAGTGTCACCCAGCAGGGACACCCTGCTTCACCCCGGGGTGCAGGTGCCCCCCCGAGCTCTCCTGCCTGGAGCTGCCTTGGGAAGCCTCGGGAAGCTGCAGCTCCCAGGTGTGTGCTCCTGCAGCTGCTGCCCCACCTGTCAGAGCTCTGGCACTTTTAACCCTCCAGCATCCCCCCTGCTCCCGCTCCCTCTCCCAGGATGCCTGCAGGGTTTGGCAGAGCTTCAAAGGGCTGCTGGGGAGCTGGGGGTGTCAGCAGGGCTGTGACACGTCTGGGCAGCCAGGACTGGGGGAAAACCCAGGTGGTTTGAAAGCAAACACGAATTTCCTTTTTCCTGGTTTACAGCTCTGTGGGGTGTCTGTGTGGCTGCTGCTCCTGCAGGTTTCTCAAGCCCATTCTCATTTTCAGGGTGGCAGGGGGTGGCAGAGGGGCACTTGGGGATCCCTTCCAGTGACACCTGACCCCTTGTGCCTGCCAAAACCAGAAAACCTTCGTCTACCAAACATCTTCCTGACCAAAACATTCCTTGCTGCCTGGGCCCTGGGGAAAATACCTTCTTGACCCCAGAGTGATCAATCCTGTGTGTCTCTTATCCTGGATTTAACTTAGTATGGATCCCATAAATCCATCCTGGGTTTATCTCCGCTTCTCCAGGGCATTTCTCCCTGCCAGCCTCTGCTGCAGTGGCTCTGTGAGCTGTGATAGAGGAGGGACAGCAGAGGACATCACTGGGATCACAGAACCATGGAAGGGTTTGGGTGGGAGTGACCTGAAAGATCAGCTAAATGATCTAAACCTCCCACTGTCCCAGTGCTCCCAGTGTCCAGCCTGGCCTGGGGCACTGCCAGGGATCCAGGGCAGCCACAGCTGCTCTGGGAATCCATCCCAGCCCTGCCCACCCTGCCAGGGAACAATTCCTGCCCAGGATCCCCCCCCCAGCCCTACCCTCTAGCAGTGGGAGCCATTCCCTGTGTCCTGCCCCTCCAAGGCCTCATCAATAATCTCTCTCCACTTTTCTTGCAGGCACTGGGAGGTCACGCTTTGCTCACCCGATGCTGCTGTTCCCGGCTGGACAATCCCAGCTGTGCCAGCAGGGCTGCTCCGCCCTCTGCTCGTCCCGTGTCCCTGGTGTCCCTGCCCATCCCGTGTCCCTGCCCCATCCTGGTGTCCCTGCCCATGTCCCTGCCCCATCCCGTGTCCCTGGTGTCCCTGCCCGTCCCATGTCCCTGCCCATCCCGTGTCCCTGCCCATGTCCCTGCCCATCCCGGTGTCCCTGGTTTCCCTGCCCATCTCCGTGTCCCTGCCCCATCCCGGTGTCCCTGCCCCATCCCGGTGTCCCTGCCCCATCCCGTGTCCCTGCCCCATCCCGTGTCCCTGCCCCATCCCGTGTCCCTGCCCATGTCCGTGCCCCATCCCGGTGTCCCTGCCCCATCCCGTGTCCCTGCCCATCCCCGTGCCCATCCCGGTGTCCCTGGTTTCTGCCCATCCCCGTGTCCCTGCCCCATCCCGGTGTCCCTGCCCATCCCGGTGTCCCTGCCCCATCCCGGTGTCCCTGCCCCATCCCGTGTCCCTGCCCATCACGGTGTCCTATCCCGTGTCCCTGGTGTCCCTGCCCATCCCCGTGTTCCTGCCCCATCCCCGTGTTCCTGCCCCATCCCCGTGTTCCTGCCCCATCCCCGTGTTCCTGCCCCATCCCGTGTCCCTGCCCCATCCCGGTGTCCCTGCCCGTGTCCCTGCCCATCCCGGTGTCCCCGCCCCATCCCCGTGCCCATCCCGGTGTCCCTGGTTTCCCTGCCCATCCCGTGTCCCTGCCCATGTCCCTGCCCCATCTCCGTGTCCCTGCCCATCCCGTGTCCCTGCCCATCCCGTGTCCGTGCCCATCCCGGTGTCCCTGGTTTCCCTGCCCATCCCGTGTCCCTGCCCATCCCCGTGCTCCATCCCGTGTCCGTGCCCATCCCGGTGTCCCTGGTGTCCCTGCCCATCCTGGTGTCCCTGGTTTCCCTGCCCATCCCGTGTCCATCCCGTGTCCCTGCCCATCCCGTGTCCCTGCCCGTGTCCCTGCCCATCTCGGTTTCCCTGGTTTCCCTGCCCATCCCGTGTCCGTGCCCCATCCCGTGTCCCTGCCCATCCCGGGTCCCTGGTTTCCCTGCCCATCTCGTGTCCCTGCCCATCCCGTGTCCCTTCCCATCCCCGTGCCCATCCCGAGCTGGAGCCCGCTCCCAGGGAAGCAGGGGCAGGCATTGGCACGGCTCTCTCCTGACCGTGGGATGTGGCACAGCTTTGCCAGCAGCTTCCCTGAGCACGGAGAGGACACAGTGGGACTTGAGCACCCCCAGGACACCCCCAGAGCAGCTCTGTCCTTGCACTGCACTGGGGACTCCACGCACAGCTCAGCCCAGCTGGTGGGTGGGAGCTGCTTAAAAACTTTCCTTTTGGGGGGCTGTACTTTCACAAGAAAAGCAGCTCTGCAGCCAACACGGAGCTCTCAGACCCTGCTGCTGCCAGAATTCCCTGCAGCTTCCCATAACCACATCTCAGCAGCCACTTTCAGACACTTGGCTGGGACTCCTGCAAAAAAAACCCACATCTGCTCCGGGTGTCTCAACATGAGCATGGAAGGAAAGCTGGGGGTGGGAAGCAGGTTTATCTGATGGCTCAGACATTCCCTGGGCACTGCTGACCACAGGGCAGCTCAGGAAGCGTTTCCATGGAGGTGCCACTGGGAAGGTCCCTGATTTCAGGTGTCTGGGCAGCTGGATGTGCTCAGGAGCAGCACTGCAGCTGCCCAGCCCAGGGCTGGTCATTTTTGTGTCTCAAGGCGCTGGGGTTTGAGAAATGCTGCCCCAGTGATGCAAAACAATGATGCACTTGGCTCTTCAAGGATTTTTTGGTCAAGCCAGCACACTCTGAAAATATTCTGCATAAAGACCTCTGCAGTTTTTGGCTTGGTTTGGGAATTGAGTCAGTCAGTGGATTTTTAATTTTTTTTTTCTGGTGGCCAAGAAAATGTTGGTGCCCTCCACAGAGGGAGATGATCTTTCCTTCAACTCAGCTTTTTATTGTAGGCACCAAATAGTCATTGGAATAAAAGTGCTGGATGCCTCAAGGCTGAGGCCAGCCAGGCCTCCCTGGGGCAGCACTGAAGCCACTTTTAGAAGCCCCCCAGGCTGTTTTTTTTGCCAGGTGAACCCCCTGTCCCATGCAGGTGTCTCCCCTGTGGAGCTGTGGGAAGCTCTGCTCCCAGGAGGGTGAACCATGGCAGCAGAGCTGGGTTTGTTTGCTCCTAGACTGCTTCAAAGAGAGGGTTCTGTGGTGCTGGGCACGGTGCCACCAGGAGCAGAGTCTGGGCAGAGCAGGAGGCAGGCTCTGGGTTTGGGCATTTGGCCTGGATGTGGAAATTTGATGCTCAGTGAAGAGCACCGTGGGCTGAAGCCCCTTCTGTGGCTTCTAGGGAGTGATTGGGGAGGTGGGAGGACATCAGTCACCTCCTGAAGCTCCTTTTCCCTTTGCAGATGAAGATGCATCCCAGGATAACTTCTGTCAGGACTGGCACGGGGTCAGCTGGGGCAGCTCCTGGTGGCCAACAGTGCCAGGAGGATCAGGAGGGCATTTCCAGCCCCACAAGGTTTCCCCTGTGGAGGTGGAAGCTGCTTCACCGCCTGCTCCTCTCACCCTGGCTCTGAAGTTTTTGGAGCAGCATGTTCTCCCTGTGGGAGACTTTTCCATGGATGGCAACGAGCTGGGAGCTCGGGCAAGGTCTGAGGCAGAAGAGAGGATGGACAGGCTGTGGGAGGGGTGGGAGTGCTGGAGATGAGACCCAAACCCCCCCTCAGCCTCACAGCCACAGGACTGTGTGTCCCCACTCGCCACTTCTCCCTAAATCCAGCAAAACTCACTGCCAGGAGGGTTTGAACCACTCACACTTCATCCCTCCCCCTCTCACTGCACCAGCATAACTCTAATTATCCCAGGTATAATGAGCAGCAAGCACCTTTCCAGGGTCAGCAAGCAGCCTGGGTGTGTGCTGAGCCCACCTGGCAGAGGGGCAGCACTGCCTGGGGACCCCCAGGACACGGCCAGGACAGCCCAGGGACAGCCAGGGGGGCGCTGAGGGTGGCAGCACCCCAAAAGTGGCAGAAGGAGCACAGGGACACCCCAGCCCTCTGCTCCCTGCGCACTGGGAAAGAGCTCCTGACCTCTGGGCTTTGCAGGCCAAATCTTTGTCACCCAGGAGCCACCTCTGGTGCCTTGTAGCAGCCCAGTGGGACCAGAGGACAAGGGTGTGCAGACAGATTTGGCTGCTCCAGTGTCCAGATGACACAGCTCCACCATCCACATTTCCACCACAGCCAGAAGCTGGCCTTGCCCACACCATTGGCATTTTGGGACACTGCCCAGGCCCCCACAGAATTATGGAATCACTTAGGTTGGAAAAGACCTCTGGGATCATCCAGTCCAACCATTAACCCAGCACTGCCATGTCCACCACTAAACCACATCCTCAAATGCCACATCCACACATTTTTGAACACTTTCAGGGGTCAATGCCTGATATCCAAATTTTTCCTGCTATCCACCTCAAACCTCCCTTGGCACATCCTCAGCCTTTCCTCTCATGTTTTACCCTGTTCCCAGAGCCCGACCCCCCCAGCTGTCCCCTCCTGGCAGGGAGTTGTGCAGAGCCACAAGGGCCCCCCTGATCCCCCTTTTTTCCAGGCTGAGCCCTTTCCCAGCTCCCTCAGCAGCTCCTCACAGAACTCCCCCTCCAACCCCTTCCCCTCTCCAGGGAATTCAAGTCACAGGAGCCACAGGGATGACCCAGAAGAGCTGTGTCCACGTCTCAGCCACTCGTGGCTCCGTGCCCGGTGTCACAGCAGAGCTGAGCCCAGCAGGGCTGGCCAGGTCACACAAGCCAGGTCACACAAGCCAGGCTGCCGTGGGTGTCTGTGCAAGGCTGGGCTCCAAACCCACCCTCAGCAGGAAAAACCTTTGCTTATCTTGACTGCCCAGCGTCACACACCCAGCCAGGGGCACTCTGCACCAACCCTTCAAGCCTGGGTGTTTCTCCAGGTTTTTGGGGTCGGGCGAGGTCCCCGATGCTGGAAGAGGCACTGGGGCAGTGCAAACCCCCATCAATCACCCGGCAGCCCGTCGAGCAGAAAATGGAGGCAAGGCAGGGCTGGACGCAGCTTTTAATGACTGAGAACCCGGCCTTGAAGGGGCTCCTTGTACCCCCAAACCCCCAAACGCTGCGGCTGCGGGGTCCCGCCCGTGCCCCGCGGCCGGAGCCCTCGGGAGCCGCGGCCGCGCCCCGCCCGCGCAAGTGAGGGCACGTCCCGGCTCCGCGCAGCGGCGGCACTGCCCTCCTGCTCCCTGCCAAGAGAAAATCTTCCGTGAGCGCACCGAGGGCTCACTCTCCCCGCAGGGCACGGAGCGCTGCCCCCCCGCCGCCCCTTTAACGGGGAGAGCCGGGGCAGAAGCGCCGCTCCCGGCGGCACGCCCGGGGCTGGAGCTCCCCCGCAGGGCACGGGAAGGGGCAGGCACCGAGGGAGAACACCCCAAGGGGCAGGCACCGAGGGAGAACACCCCAAAATTGGGGCGCTCGGTGCCCCCGGTGCGGTTCTGGGCAGGAGCGGGATGCCCGCTGCTGGGGGTGCCAGGGCGGGGGGACCCAGCGTGCCCAGGCTTTGGGGGCTCGGGCCGGGAGCACTCGGGGTGCCCAGCCTGGGGGGTTTGGAGTGCCCAGGCTTTGGGCGCTCAGGGTGCCCAGGCTGGGAGGTTTGGGGTGCCCAGGCTGGGGGGCTCGGGGTGCCCAGGCTTTGGGCGTTCAGGGTGCCCAGGCTGGGGGGCTCAAGGTGCCCAGTCTGGGAGGTTTGGGGTGTCCAGTCTGGGCGCTCAGGGTGCCCAGGCTGGGAGGTTTGGGATGCCCAGGCTTTGGACACTCAGGGTGCACAGGCTGGGAGGTTTGGGGTGCCCAGCCTGGGAGGTTTGGGGTGCCCAGCCTGGGCGCTCAGGGTGCTCAGGCTGGGAGGTTTGGGATGCCCAGGCTTTGGACACTCAGGGTGCCCCAGGCTGGGAGGTTTGGGGTGCCCAGGCTGGGAGGTTTGGGGTGCCCAGGCTTTGGGCTCTCAGGGTGCCCAGGCTGGGAGGTTTGGGGTGCCCAGGCTGGGAGGTTTGGGGTGCCCAGGCTTTGGGCTCTCAGGGTGCCCAGGCTGGGAGGTTTGGGGTGCCCAGGCTGGGAGGTTTGGGGTGCCCAGCCTGGGCGCTCAGGGTGTCCCGGCTTGGAGGGGCTCGGTGTGCACATGCTGCGAGTGCCAAGGTTGGGGGCACTCGGGGTGCTCAGGCTGGGGGACTGTGGGGTGTCCAGGCAGCGTTCGGGATGCCCGGACGAGGGGGAATCAGGTGCCCAGGCTGGGGGGCTCAGCCACATCCCGCCAGCCCAGCGAGCCCCGGTCCCGGTGCCGGTGCCGGCGGGGCTGAACGCGCGGTGTGCCCGCACCCGGCAGGGCTGATCCCAGCCTGGCCGTGCGGCGGGCCCGGGCACGTCCCAGGCCGGTCCATCCAATCCCGTCCCGTCCCGGTCCATGCCGATCCATCCCGTTCCGGTCCATCCCATTCCATCCCGGTCCGGTCCATCCAATCCCGTCCCGCTCCTTCCCGGTCTATGCCGATCCACCCCATCCCATCCTGTCCCGGTCCGGTCTATCCCGTCCCATTCCTACCCGGTCCATGCCGATCTCCCCCGGTCCGGTCCATCCCACGCCAGTCCATTCCACCCCGTTCCGGTCCGGTCCGGGCCATCCCACCCCAGTCTATCCCATCCTGTCCCGGTCCAATCCATCCAATCCCGTCCCGTCCCTTCTCGATCCATGCCGGTCCACCCCGTTCCGGTCCATCCCACGCCAGTCCATTCCATCCCGGTCCGGTCCGGTCCATCCCATCCCGGTCCATTCCATCTCGGTCCAGTCCATCCAATCTCGTCCCGTCCCTTCCCGGTTCCAGCCGATCCACCCGTTCCGGTCCGGTCCATCCCATCCCGGTCCGGTCCGGTCCATCCCGATCCATCCCGTCCCGGTGCGGTCCATCCCATCCCATTCCTCCCCGGTTCGTTCCATCCCGATTCATCCCGTCCGGTCCCGTCGCTCCCCGGTCCGTTCCATCCCGATCCACCCCGCCCCGCTCCGTCCGCTCCCGTCGCTCCCCGCTCATCCCGTCCGCTCCCGTCGCTCCCCGGTCCGTTCCACCCCGCCCCGCTCCGTCCGCTCCCGTCGCTCCCCGCTCATCCCGCCCCGTCCCGGCGGCGCTGGAGCGGCCTCGCCTTCCCGTGGTGCAGCGCGGCCGCGGCCCCGCCGCGCCGCCATGTTGTCGGAGTGAGCGGCCGGGGAGAGGCAGCGGCGAGCGGCCGGGGGGGGCCCGGCATCCGTCTGCATCCGAGCGCTCCGCCCGTGAGTAGCGGCCCGGCGCCGGCCCCGCCGCGCCGCGGACCCCCGCGGACCCGCCCGTGGGCGCATATTGGCGGGGGGAGCGGGAGGAGAGGCCCCAGGCCGCCCCGAAGGCGAGCGGCGGCGGGGGCGCTGCGCCGGCGCTGCCGCCCGGCTCCGTGTCGGGGCCGCGGCCTGGGCCCATTGTTAGCGGGGAGGGGGCGCGGGGCGGCCCCGGGCCCGAGCGCGGCCCCGCGGGCGCTCCGCTCTCGGGGCCGGGGGTTATTGTTGGGGGCCGCGGGCCCATCGCCGCCTCAGCCCGGGCCCGGCCCGGCCCGCCGGGGGCTCCCCCTTGCTCGGGGGGCTCCCCTGCTCCCGGGGAGGGTCTGCCCGCTCTCCCGGGCGGGCTCATCCCGGGGGGCTCGCCCTGCTCGGGCTCATCCCGGGGGGCTCCCCCTGCTCCCGGGGAGGGTCTGCCCGCTCTCCCGGGCGGGCTCATCCCGGGGGGCTCCCCCTGCTCGGGTTCATCCCGGGGGGCTCCCCCTGCTCCCGGGAGGGTCTGCCCCGCTCTCCCGGGCGGGTTCATCCCGGGGGGCTCCCCCTGCTCCCGGGGAGGGTCTCCCCGCTCCCCCTGCTCGGGCTCATCCCGGGGGGCTCCCCCTGCTCCCGGGGAGGGTCTGCCCGCCTCCCGGGCGGGCTCATCCCGGGGGGCTCCCCCTGCTCCCGGCGCTCAGTCCCGGGGCGCTCCGGCCGAGGCCCCGCTTTGTCGCCCCGGGGGGTGCTTGGGTTCCTTCCCCCCGGTTTTGGGGGGTTCGGCGGCTCTGGGGGTCCCTGGAAGAGGAGGGGGTCGGGGCTGGCGGCGGGAGGGAGGAGAAAAGCAGCAATGCTTTGCGATGTGCTGGGTGACCCTGGGGGTTTTGTGTTTGTGTGGGGCTTTCCCCCCTTGTTTTCATCTCGTGCTCACACAACCACAGCCTCGGCCCTTGTGAGCTGTAAACTTGGAATTTTAAGAGCCTCTCGCCCCAACCTGAGAAATGCTCTGATTTTTTTTGTTGTTGTTGTTGTTGTTTGCTTTGGTCAATGTTTAATAACTTTGTTCGGAGCACAGATTTTATTAGGCAGATCATGAGTAAGGAATTTCCTTTATTAAGAGGGGCTGAGGGGGTAATGGGGGCCGTGGGTGCTGTTGGGTTTTAATGCTGGTTTTGGGAATCCGATGGGTCAGGAATTCGGCGCTGCGTCTGCCCAGGTTTTCAGGAAAACACAGGGATAACGTTAAAAGTTCTGCTAGGCCACACAGCCCTCAGACAATGGCTCTGCTTTCATTTCCAGTGGAACTTTCCAAAAAAAAAACCCACCCAACCCAAACTCCTCTGCTTTGGGCTTGAACTTTTTTGAAAGGGGCGTTTTACACCGTGTTAATTCTGCAATAATCTGTGATTTTGAGGGGAATGCAGAATCCGAGCCGGGAAGGTCTGGCTGTGGAGCCGGGCTCTGCTTGCATTAAAGCTCCTTTATTCAGTGCCGTGCTTCAAACTCGCAGGGAGATTCCTCGGAAAGTTTTTTTTGTTGCTTGTGGAATGTCCCATAATCTGAGGCATTCTGCCCGCAGAATTCATTTCCAGGCGGTGTTTTCCACGCGGGGCAAAGCAGGAGCGCCTGCCCTGAGCGCGGTGTGGAAGCCTTTGTTTGCAAATCCGGGCTTTCACCTGGGAGAAGCCGGTGCTCTCTCTGCTTTCAGGAGGGGTTTGGAGCGAGCAGCTGCGGCCGGGCAGTGCCCGTGGCGGTGGCCGCTCTGCTCCCGGCGCCTTTGAATGACAGGATTCAGCTGTCCCGCCGCCTCGAACGCGGCATTCCCACAAAAACACGGCTTGGAACTAAACTTGAACTACCCACAATGCTCCCTTCCCCTTTGCTCCCTTTCAAAATGTCGCCTTTGCCAAGTTTTCCGCTCGCGTTTGGAGCAGCCCGAGGAGGAAGCGGCTGGGAGCAGCCTCTCCTGAATCCACGGACTGAGATTTTCTGCACCCTCCTGATTTTTGTGATAACACCTGCATGAACCCCGAAATTAATTCGTGTCTGTGGACAGAGGGACCCGCGTCCTTTTGAAGGAGCAAAGGCTGGGGCAGTGCAACTTTGTACCTTGTTTCTCACTGGAAATGGGCTTGTCACAATCTATAGATACTGGAAATTTTCTGGTGGGGATTCATAGTATCTTCCTTTGTTTGTTTTTTTTTTTTACAGTCTGCCCTGAGATAACTTGTAACTTCCTTTCAAGGGGCCTCTCAGATTTCATTGCTGCAGTTAATACACACCTCCGTTTGATGAGAAATGAATTTCTTGCCATTAATTACTTAATTTTTTTGTTCTCTTTGCATAAAGGAGCTTGAGTGCTTAATGTGATGTCACTGAAGCGTTTTGGTATTGTCTGTTAAAGGGAAATTAAGAGGAAAATGCCATTAAACTGAATTGTAGTCTTAAAATCAGTCAGGATCTAGTCATCCCGTGTTTTCAGTGTTTTTCCAAGTATGTGGGGAAGGTGGTGATTTCCAGGCTCATTGCAAGCTGGAGGAGTGAGTCCTGTTGGATGTCCCTGCTATGTGAGTGCATAAAAAGCCCTGCAGAGTGGCCCTGGGGGCTGTGTGCGTGCAGCACCGAATCATTGGAGGTGCAATTAAAACAACCTGATCTCTGCAGCTTTTAGAGTCATTTTCCTCTGAATATTAACCCCATGCTCGACTCGTGAGGCAAACCTGGGACGTTTGATCAAAGACAGGACTGGGATTTTTTATGCTGCTCTCCCCACCGTTAGTAAATTGTTCTTGGGAGTTGTTTGTGGTAGCTGAGTGTTGTTCAGAGTTACTGCGAGGAGCAGGGAGGGAACAGAGCCGCCTTTCAGGCCCTGGGAGCTGCTGGCAGGAGCAGGGCCAAGGTGCAGCACTGGGACATCCTGGGGCTGCTTGCAGGAGCTTCTCAGGACTCCACCACCCGTGTCATCCTCAGAGCCCTCTGTGGGGCTGCATTTAGGTACCTCGAGTCATAAACTATTGATGTTTTTAGTAAATATGAGTTCAGACTATCCCATGCCTTTCCAAATGAATTTGGCTTGTTGTGTGAGCGTTGCATAACGGGGGAAGCACTGCTCTTCACACCTGTAGTGTCTATTGCTCTGATAGTCCTGCCTTAGAACAACAAACAAACTTCTGTGGTTTTGTGCTGCTGGAATGTTACCAAAATATTTGGGGAATAGGAAGTTGGTGAGTTGCTGTCAGCTTAATCTGCAGGTTCTCCTCCTGCTCGCAGATCATTTGGGTGTATGCAGACATGGAGTATTTCATTTATTGGGGTATTTTATTGGGCTGTTCAGTGCTCTGGGTACTGAGAATGTGCTGAAGCTGTCCGGTTTTCCCCCGGTGCCATCCACAGCAGGACCAGCAGTGTGGCTGTGCCTGCTCTGGAAAGTTCTCTGCTGGGATCCCAGCTTTGCTGCTCCTTCTCCAGGGAATCCCATAAAGCATGTCCGTGGGTTTGGTGCCTCCTGAGCACAGCTCCTCAGTTAGCAGGGAGAGTGTTTGTGGCTCCATGAGCTGTGCCAGCAGAAATCCAGGATTCGAAGTTTTGCACTGAAAAAACCAAAAACAAAGTAAACCAAACTGTTGCTTTGCATGACTGAGGGAATATTTTGGGATACAGTGGGATCCAGGGGGCCTGGAGTGTTTGTATGGGTGGGGACCAGGCCTCTTTTGCCTGGTGTGAATGGGCACAGCAGGTTCTGGTGTCACTGCCTCCCCTGGGTTTTTGGGAATACTTCCTGGCAGTTTTCAGTCCGTGTGTTGTCCAGCAGAAGCTGCCACTCTGGTGCTCCATGGGCATCCTGTGCATGCTCTGAGCCCTTGCAGCACAGAGCGTGGCTTTCTGTGCCGTGTCAGTGCTGCTGTGCCTGCTGGCCTCATGGAGCACAGTGAGTGCTGCAGGAGTCACATTTGCCAGGGCGATGCTCCCCTGCCAGTCACGAGCTGGGTGTGTTATTTAACGCTCCGAGCTGCAGCTGGGAGGATTTCATGTCTCTTTCCCCTCTGTTTCCCCGTGTCCCCCTGCAGGTGTTGGTGGAATGAGCGTAGCGTGCGTGTTGAAGAGAAAAGCAGTTCTGTGGCAGGACTCGTTCAGCCCCCACCTGAAGCAGCACGCTCAAGACACAGCCAACCCCACCATGCCCGTGGTACTGACATCTGGCACAGGCTCGCAGGCTCAGCCACAGCCAGCTGCAAACCAGGCCCTGGCGGCAGGGACGCACTCCAGCCCCGTGCCCGGATCCATAGGAGTGGCGGGGCGCTCCCAGGACGACGCCATGGTGGATTATTTCTTCCAGAGGCAGCCCGGGGAGCAGCTCGGGGGCGGCGGCAGCGGCGGCGGCGGCTACACCAACAGCAAGCACCGCTGGCCGACCGGGGACAGCATCCACGCAGAGCACCAGGTACGGGCCCCGCCCCGCCCCGCCCTGCCCTGCGGCCGCTCCGAGCGCTCCCCCGAGCGGCAGCCGCTGCTGCTGGAGCCGGGGCGGCACCAGTGCTGCTGTTTGTGTCCTCTGCTCGGGGTGCCGCTGCCCTGGTGGCTCTGAGCCTAAAGCTTTCTGCTCTCGAGGGTGTTGAAATCCCAAATCCCAGTCCGCTCCCTGTCACAGTCGAATGCATGTTTACAAAATTCATCGCTCCCTTTATTGATTTTTTTTTTCTGATGTGTGAACCAGTACAGCCGTGACTACTGCTGCTGCTGCTGCTGCTGCTTTTCAAATCTGTTGCTGTAGTTAAATAATTCTTATGTAATGGTATTACAAAACTGCCAATGCATGTAGGTTGGGCTCTTACCATTCCCGATATTGGAAAACACAGGAGTGGAAGTTGCTGGTGCTATGTTTGACTGGGTTTCCTTGCTTTGGGGTTGGGTTTTTGTGGTTGCCATGTAGAGGGGAAAGTGGCAGTGGTGTTGTGATGTAGCTGAACTGAGAAGAGCAGCCTTAAGAGTGTCACCAGCCAGTGGCTTTAGGAACTTCTTAGAGCCACTCAGAGTCTCTAGAGGGGTGGTGGGCCAGGCTGTGTGCTCGTGGTGTTTACTAGAAGTCTTTTCAGCAGTTGCATTGTCACTTGTGCTGCAGTTAAATGAGTGGCTGACTCACTCCACTCTGTCTGTGACCTGTGGCTCACTCATCAAAGACACACGAGTGCTTCCTCTCTGAGGCAGCAGAACCCAAGTGTAAGCACATTTGAAAGCAGAATGATCCCCACAAATATTGCCAGGGCAGCAGACACAAAGCTTTTGCAACCTTGCTGAGCATCTCCTGCCTCCAGTTTCTGGAATCAAAGTGGCCAAGCCCTCGCTCCTCTGCTGTGCCTCCTCAGGGGATGTGTTGCCAACCAGACCATTTAAAAGCAAACATTGCAGGGAATTTTGCAGCCTCACCAAAGGCAGTGTGCACATCAACAAAGAAATAAACCCAAGTGCCCTGTTAATTTGTTCTGGAAGAAAAATCACATAAAATACTGCAATATGAGCTAAGGAGCTTGGAAAATATTGTTGTTTTTCCCTTATGGAGAAACATAGTATTTAGGTATCACTTCAGAAGAAGTAACTGCATTGAAACAGATGTGATTTTTCTGTTTATTATCCAAGTTTTCAGTCACTAACTGTAAAACTAGCTTCAAGAGACATCAGTGCCCAGATCTTGATGTTTTGTGTTGTGAAACAAACAATAAGCAAAGATTTCTTCCTGCAAACTTGCAGGTTTTTCAAATCAAAGCAGCCATGGAGTCGTGGGGTGGAGGTGCCTGGGCAGGGCCTGCTATTGTTTGGGCATTTTGTGGCAAGATGACTTCATGAATTAAAATGATGTCATAAATTCTCAGTCTTCTTTTCCTCCAGCTCACACTTTCATCCTCCTTTCACTGCAAATCCCTGAAAGCAAAGACTGCAAAACTTACTGGAGACAAGGGGGGTGGGGACAGGGCACTTCAAGCTTGTAATCATTAAAAACTCTGCTGGTATTTGAACTTTTATTTATTTAATAGTGGAAAGACTTTAAACTTTCACTCAAACAAAAGAATCCTGCCTGTCCCAGAGGCTTGCACTGTCAGCAGAAGTGTTGCTCAGCTTGATTTTCTTCAGTAACTTCTGGAATGAAATGATCCTAATAAATAAACCACTTAATGGGAGGAAAGCTCATTAACTTATGCCAGTTTAAATGAACTTTTCAAATCCAGTTCCCTTTTTGTGTGGCAGCAGGACAGTGGTGAGAAGGTTGTGTGGACAGATGCCACTTGCAGGATGAAGCCCAGAGATGATTCTGTGTGATGCTCAGTTTCCCCTGAGTGGTGTGAGCTGAGGCCCAGAAAATACAGAATTGACATTGGGGTTTTTATCTGTTCTGCTGGTTTTTACACTGTGCTAAGTGTGCCACAGCCATAGCTGCACTGTTTTTGCATTCAGGGCTCATCTCTGAGCCAGTGTGTGTGTCTGATTTCTCCCAGGCCAGCTCTGAGGTGGGGCACTCCCCCTGTTCTCTGTCTCTGGTGCTGGGTGCTCCAGGATGGATGGGCACTTTTATCAGAGTTTGCTGCTCCATCCTTTCTCCATGGTTCTCTGCTTGCCTTGGGGTTTTACCCCTGGGAAGCAGAATGCAGGATATGTGTAATCCTAACACTGCCATTCTTTTTGACTTCTTGGCCACCTCCACATCTGCTTCTTAAATTATAAATTCCTTGGAGCAAGGACTAATCTTATGCATGCAAAATGATTTAATTCAGTTTGGATTTAGCTGGGCTAGAATTGATTTTGATCTGCAAGAGCAGAAGTGGAAGGAAGTGCTGGGACATGCAGGGAGTTAGGGAATCATTAGGGATGTCTCCTGACTCCAAGTTTCTTATGGATGCACTTTTATTACTGTACTTTTCATTTTAGACTTTCAAAGTTGGTTCAGCCTTGAAGTCTGGTTAGGAAACTCAGTAGCTAAAAGATAATGGGAAGTCAGAAAAAAAATAATTACAGGCTAATATAGGTTAATGTCTGCCTAGAGCTTGGGAGGTCGTAATTAAAGGTGGAAGGATTTTAATTGTTGAATCTCAGATTCTTTTTGTTGCCGTGTCTGTTGGTGATAAGGCTGCAGTGGCTTTTACCAAACGGTGCCATGAAGCAGCCAGAGTGCTGTGAGTCAGTTTTCCATGGCTTTCATTGTGCTCTTCCTCCTGGACACTTTTCCTCCTGGCAGCTCTGGGAATTGGGCTGAGAGGGGCTTTAGCAGGGGTGGCTTAAGGAAAGTTTCTCCCAGGGAAGAGAGAAGTTCCTGCCTGGTGGTGTCCTTGTTGTGAGCAGCAGGAAAATGCTCTGATTGTGTTTTGCTTAGAGACTTTCTTTTCCTGTTGCTTTTTGCCTTCTCCTCTGGAAGCTGTGGGTGGGGCCAGGTTTTTATATAAAATAAAGCAATTAAAGATGCCCTTGTCGTTTCACAAATTTGGGTATCAAAGCTTCACCATCCACAAAAAAACCAAAAACTTGTGCTATAAGGTCTTCTTTGTCCCTGCAAAACATGGAGTGGTGCTGGAATCAGATTTTTGATTTCCTGATTTGTTCTCTCAGATCTGTTTGCAGCTCCCAAACCTCAATCACCAAACTTCCAGGAAAGACACTTAACTGCAGTTTTTTCTCTTTTTATCCACAAAGAGCAGCAGGATGGGGTTGAGTGGCAGGGTCCCCAGTAATTGACTATCTGAGTGAGCAGGTTTGGGCTCTGATGCCTGGCTGCTGTTGGGCAGTGTTGCCCTGGCTGCCCTGGAGTGTTTGTGTGCTGTTCATGCAGCCAGGCCACGCCAGGGATCAGACATCACCTAGGGAGGCCATGGGATGGTCCCAGCTGAGGAGTGGCCTGGCTTGGGTCTGCCTTGCTATGAAAGGTTGCACAGATCTCCTGCCAAGCCCAGACAGCCTCTGCTGCTCCTGGGGGAGTGAAAAACCACTCGGGATGTTCAGCTGGGCGAGTTAGCAGCAGTGAGCAGGTTTTGAGGAGAACTGGCTGGGTTTCCTCGGCTGGGCTCTCCCAGGGCTCTGTGTGTGCTGGGGCTGCAGGAGGGACAGTTCTGTGCTGGGCTCCCTCTGGAGTTGCAGTCACTGCATAAACTTGGCCTGTCAGAATTGCACTGGGGCACTGTGGGAGTTGCTTGGTAGAAGCAAATGATTTTAGGCATTTGCTTTCTCTCAGAGCATGTTTAATTAATAATTGGAGACAATAGAACTCTGCAGGGATGGTCTTGTTGAATGTGGGGAATTTTTCACGTGGTGTTGGTGAAGAGTAGTGAGCACAACAGGGCTGGGGTTTCTGCTCAGTTCTGCCTTTTGGCAGTGTGACCATGTGAGTTCTTCCCTGGGGCTGGGGTTTGAGCAGAGCACCAGGTAATTCTGGCAGCACAGCTCCTCCAGCCAGGCTGCCCCCTGCTCTGGGAGCAGCTGGAGCTGAGCACTCTGCACTCTGCTGGGTGCTGCTGTGGCACCGTGGCCAGAGCTTGCCTGAAAGTTGTGGCAGGATCTCTAAAAAGGTCCTGGAAGCAGAGGCAGCCCTGCTGTTTGTGCTTCCAAAGAGAAATCCTGTTTAAGTGAGGCTTAACTCCTTAGGACAGAGATTTTGCTCCATCCCTGGAGGTGACCAAGGCCAGGTTGGAGCAGCCTGGGACAGTGGAAAGTGTCCCTGCCCATGGCAGGGCTGGGATGAGCTGGGATTTGGGGTCTCTTCCAGCCCAAACCATCCCATGATTTCTGGTGTGCCTGTGGAAATGTGCCCCAGATAATGGGATGTGTTGAAGGCAGGGAGTGATCACACAAAGCAGGTGGCAGCACCTGTGGCTCAGCTCTTGAAGGTGGTTTCTGAGCTCTTCATTAAACCTGGTGAGTTTTCATGGGAACTTCCTTGTGTCCCAGTGAACTGCTCAGGGCTTTCCTTTCCCTGCCACTGAAAGGCTGTGCTAATTCGATACTCAGGTAATTTGAAACATAATTCCTTGCTGAAATGGAATGTCTGGTTTGGCTGATCTGTTTCACAGAGATTTCTCCATAGTGCAGGGGCAGCTTGGGAGGGGAGCTGGGACATTTAATTCGATTTTCTGCTTTGTCTTTCTGCCCCTGAAAATTTCTCCTGAGGCACGAGGAGCACGAGTAGATTGGCTTAGTTGGATATTTCAGGTTGGAAAATCCTTGTGATATACAGGGGAGAGAAAACACTCTGAGACATTCAGAAAGTTGCTGTAAGAATCTGTTTCCTCCAAATCCATGGATTTTACTGTTCCTGATGGGCAGCTGCAGAGAAGATTGTTCAGTTGGGGTTGCCCAAGTGACCTGGTGTGTTGGTGTTGGGATTTCTCCATGGTTGTTGCTGTTCTGCTCAGCTTCTTTGCCGTGGTGCTCACTCAGGAGGAGCAAAAACACTTTCACGTGATTGAATTTACAAATTTCAGTGCTTCCAGAAGACTTCAGGTATTTCAGTGGATATCTTGTACGGGTGTGCTTTGAAAAGAGGTTTCTTACAGGACTTGTCCTGCTTGTTTTCCCCTCCCCTCTCCCCAGCTTTGCTCTCCAGCAGCTCCTTTGTGGTTTGCTGAGTTGCTGTGACCTCCCTGTGCCTCTGCAGAGCAGGTTGTGATCCTGGGAGCATTTCTGTAAATGGGTGAAGCCTTACAGTGGATCTGAGCCCCACAGTCCCTCCCCAGTGCCTGTTCCTCACCGACTGCCACAAATCTGAGCTGCTGATCAGAGATGTCCTCACCGAGAGCTGCTGCAGGGCATTGTCCCCGGCTTGCCTGGCTCTGAGAAGTCCCCCTGAGGTGTATCAGGGACGATTTGCAGGCTGTTTTCCCCGAGTGCTGATGTCAGGCTGAACAAACGCTCCTTTGTGCAGCTGCCATGTGATGCTGCTCCCTCCCGGCAAGGAGCAGCTCTCAGCTCTCCTGTTACTCCTGCCTTTGTCAGGGATAACTTCTGTTCCAGGGCAGTTGTTTTTATTGGGAACATCTGGCCGTGGTTCTTGCCCTGCCCAGACTTTGATTCTGGGGTGAAACTCGGCTGTAGCTGAACCCTCAGTGAGTCCTGGTCAGTGTCTCTTCTGGCAGAGGTGCCTGGGCACTGCACTTAAACACTGCTGCATCCCTTTCCCACACCATTTTCCCTCTGGATTTAAAGCTGGGAAGGTCAGAGTGGGGCTGGGAGTGAAAGGAAAAGCCCCCCAAGGTCAGACCTTGGCTCTTGCACAAACTCAGGGCCCCAGGCTCACACCTGGGAAGCAGAAGATGGTTTTCCCAAGGCATTGCCAGCTCCAGCAGGACAAAATGAAGGTTATTTCTTCCCTAATCCAGTATTTTGAATCCTGCACCCCAATATGTGCCTGAGACATGGCAGGTAACCTAAATTGCACATTAATGAAGCACCTCCCATGGTGGATGAAATGGGAGGAAAACCATAATTAGCTGAGGAAGGAGAGCCCCTCTGCAAGGCTGCCTTTGCTGCAGTTATTTCTGTCCCCTGAATCATTAATCAGCCTGGTCCCGTGCCAGGGAAGGCATTAGCCAATCTGCAATTTCAATGGCTTTTTGCTTCCAGTGCTAATGGTAGTAGCAATTCTAACCATGAATCCTTTACTACAAAAATAGTAGTTAAACCACCTAATCCTGTCTAATACTTGTGACTTCACATTCTTTCTTTACCCACAATTGTTATGGGAGAAGGCTAAAAATAGTGCAGTAATCAGTTGCTAGAACAACATATTTTAACCCTGGCTCTGGTTGTGAGTGGCAGACTTGTTGTGGGGTGTGATGCTTTCCTTGCATTTCCCCTCTCCTGGATGCTGGAAATGTCTGAATGCCCTCAGACCTGGGATTTTTCTGAAATAACTGTGTGAGCTGTTCAAACAAGATAAACTCAAGCAGCCTCCCCCAGCTGAAGGAGGATTTGTTTCCATCTGAAATTTGTAAACCTTTAGTTCATTTAAAGACATTTAACGATTGTGAGTATCTAAATCAAAGTATTCAGCTGTAGTTTTTTGTTTTCTCCTCTCCATTCTAAGGATGTTTCTTGGTTTTGCTGATTTTTGTTTTGTCTCAATTCTGGTGTTCTTGTAGTAATATTGACTTTTTTTTTGAGGGATGTTTTACTAGAGAAGTGTTTGAAGTTTTTTGTTGGTTTTTTTTTTTTAAATTGCAAATTGAGCAAGACTTAAAATATGGAGGCCAAATGGATGGAAATGTTCCATTCACACTTGCAGAGTGCACAGGAATTAAAAATAAATATCCAGGGAATAATCCCACTCTGGAATGTACAAACAGGGGGAACTTGGAATCTCTCATCTTGTTTCCTCACAAACAAAAAAATGCTGTTGGATCTTGCAGGCCAGGTTTGAGCACCCTGGGGCAGTGGAAGGAGCCCCTGCTTTGGTTCCCCTCTAACAGAACTGGCTAAATAAAACCAGATAATTTAAACCCTCTTCAGTCACTGTTACCTCCAGTAAATACAGATATTATTGTTCAACATCAGAAAATAAAAAATCATAAGTCTGGCTTCATGGTGCACTTTTAGAGACAGTTTGGTTCATCACTAGAATATCTCTTGGCTCAAATATTTATTAGCAAATATTTTTCAGATTCTTTTTTCACCAAAGAAATTTCTAGCTAATTTTCTCTTTTTTTCTCCTGTATGCCTGATTGTTGTAATTCTTTGTTTTATTCCACTTGCCTTTTGCTTCCTGGGAGGCATCTCTTGTATAAGGAGGAAGAAAAGGAATCCTTTGGGGTTGAGAGTGAAATTTAGCCTTGGATAGTTTGGCTGCCTGTCTGCCCAGGTGAATGTAAATTCTACATAAATGAGGATTTCTTAATATACAAAAAGCTGGTGTGCAATCCCCAGGGATACCTGAAATGTGATGCAGCCCTGCACTTGGAATTTATATGTAAAGGTCATTTAGCAACCATATTTGCTTAATATAAGGTGCAGTATTAACACAGATTGTTGACATTAATATTTACCTAAAATTACAATTCACCTGCTTTACTGGCACGAAAAGCCCCCTTGGATTATTCTAGAATAAAAAATAAGGTCCTGGAAATCTGCAAGGTAAATTCCCTGTTGTTCTCATGCTAATTTGTTGTGTCTTCAGCTGGTGTTGAGTAATCAGAAGGACAGTTTGGGGCCCTGCTGCTGTGAGTGGAGCTGAGTGCAGAGTCCCTGTGACGTTCCCCCGGGCTGTGCTGGCACCACGTGGAGCAGGGTCTGCAGCACCAGCTGGGCTCGGGGCCCTGGTGCTGCTGCAGGTCTGGGAAGGGACCCTGAAGGTGACCCAGTGCCACCCTGCCCTGGCAGAGACACTCCCCTTGTCCCCATCCAGGCTGCCTTGGGCACTGCAGGGATCCAACAGCTGCTCTGGCAGTTCCATCCCAGCCCTGCCCACCCCCAAAGAGAGAATTTATCCCAAGCATCTTCATCCTGATCTTCACAGGGGGGAATTTGCCCCAAATATTTTCATCTTAACTTTTGAACCAGTCATGGAGTGAGCCAGGGGTGCCCAGAGGAGAGGCTGAGGAGATTTGGGGTGAGCAGCAAAACCCACGAGCCAAAAACCCCAAACCCCCTTGGGAGGGGCAGCAGGGGCTCAGCCAGGCTGGGCTTGGGCACTGCCAGGGATCCAGGGCAGCCACAGCTGCTCTGGGAATCCATCCCAGGGAACAATTCCTGCCAGGATCCCCCAGCCCTGCCCTCTGGCAGTGGGAGCCGTTCCCTGTGTCCTGTCCCTCCTGCCCTGTCCCCCAGTCCCTCTGCAGCTCTCCTGGAACCCTCCAGGCCCTGCCAGGGGCTCTGAGCTCTGCCTGGAGCTTCTCCTCTCCAGGGGGGCTCCAGCCCTGCAGCACCTTGCTGACCCCTTTGCTGTTCTGCAGTTTTTAATCCAGGGAACATTTGGGGTGCTGTGTTAGAGCTGGAGCAGGAGGGGTTCAGTGCCAGTCCCTGGGTGTGGGTTGTTCCCCACTCTCACTGTCCAGGGGGATCCTGACCTGTGGGTCTTCCATGTCTGTGATGAGCATCTGAGTCTTTGCTGTTCTGCATGAGATAACTTGGGAAACTTAAATCTGTGTCAGGATGTTTTTAAGGGCTTGGGGACAGGGAGAAGTGGCATTGCCTGGGTTTGTGGGGTGCTGGGTGACAGCAGGTACCAGCACACAGAACCTCCTCCCCTGCTGGAGCTGTGCTGTGTCCCTGCCTGAAGTGCTCAGACAGGGACAGGGGCTGGTGTCAGGGTAGCTTTGGGACAGGGAAAGCATTTGCTTCTGACTTGTTGTCACTGAGTTTTGTGATGATACTGAGGCTGTCAGATTTATTTAAAAGTAAAGAAAGTGCAGTTGTCCTGTGTGAGGTGGCTGCCTGACGTGAGTGAGCTGCTCCAGGGGCTGGAAAATCCCTGTGAATGTTTGTGCAGAGCTGCTGAGAGGCTCCTGTGCAGTGTGGGAGGTTTGAGGTGGCCATTGGCCATGGGAGAAATGGGTTTGCAGTCTGCAGCGGGGAGCTGAAAGCACTCCTTGCTTTTTGTCCTCCTGGAACAGGGCTGGGTGTCTGCTGTTGGAATTGGGAAAGGCCCCTGGAGCCCGGGGCAAGGCCAGGGGGGTTGGGAGGATCAGTGGGTCACATGCAGGGTCCTGCCCGAGGGCCACCAGAACCCCCACAGCTCCAGGCTGGGGCTGAGCCTGGAAAGGCCCTGGGGGTGCTGGGGACAGTCTGGGCATGAGCCCAGGTGTGCCCAGGTGTGCCAGAGCTGCTGTGGGACCAGCAGGAGCAGGACAGTGACTGTCCCTGTGCTGCACCTCGAGACTGGAGAGACCCTGAGGGGCTGGAGAGAGTCCAGGGCAGGGATTGGAGCTGGGGAGGGGCTGAGCCCCAGGAGGGGCTGAGGGAGCTGGAAGGGGCTCAGCTGGAGAAAAGGAGGCTCAGGGCCCTTGTGGCTCTGCACAACTCCCTGCCAGGAGGGGACAGCCCCAGGTCGGGCTCTGGGAACAGGAACAGGGACAGGAGCAGAGGGAACGGCTCAGGCTGGGCAGGGGAGGCTCAGGGTGGGCACAGCAGGAATTTCCCCATGGAAAGGGTGGGCAGGGCTTGGAACTGCCCAGGGGGTTTGGATCCCATCCCTGGAGGTGCCCAGGGAGCTCTGGGCTGGGGACAGGGTGGGGATTGGGCACAGCTTGGACTCGATGGTCTCAGAGATCTTTTCCAGCCTCAGAGATTCCATGATTTGGGAGAATGAACGAGATTTTGGAGGTCTGACAGAAAGGGATGCACAGTGGGACCCCAGCTGTGCCTGTGGGGTGTCAATGGGAATCCAGCTGTGCCTGTGGGGTGTCAGTGGGACCCCAGCTGTGCCTGTGGGGTGTCAATGGGACCCCAGCTGTGCCTGTGGGGTGTCAATGGGACCCCAGCTGTGCCTGTGGGGTGTCAGTGGGAATCCAGCTGTGCCTGTAGGGTGTCAGTGGGAATCCAGCTGTGCCTGTGGGGTGTCAATGGGACCTCAGCTGTCTCAGGGGTGTGACTGAGGAATCCAGCTGTGCCTGTGGGGTGTCAATGGGAATCCAGCTGTGCCTGTGGGGTGTCAGTGGGACCCCAGCTGTCTCAGGGGTGTGACTGAGGAATCCAGCTGTGCCTCACAGATGTGCAGTGGGCCCAGCTGTGCCTGGCTTTATCCCATGTGTTCCAGCACAGAGGTGAGAGCGGGTGCAGAGCAGAGGCCGTGTGCTCTGAGGCCGTGATTCTGAGGCCGTGATTCTGTGATTCTGAGGCCGTGATTCTGTGATTCTGAGGCCGTGATTCTGTGATTCTGAGGCCGTGATTCTGTGATTCTGAGGCTGTGATTCTGTGATTCTGAGGCCGTGCTCTCTGAGGCCGTGCATTCTAAGGCCGTGATTCTGAGGCCGTGCATTCTGAGTTCTCTGAGTTCTCCCCAGCCTCAGCAAGCTCACTGGTGCCGTGGTTTTGCTCCAGTTTCCCGGCGTGGCTGGAATCAAGCCCCGCTCTGGGCCGTGCTCCCTCTGGGCAGGCTGGGAGGGCTTTCTGAGGCAGGGCCGTGGCTGCAGCTGCAGTGTGTCACACTGACACACATCCCTGTGTTTGTGTGTGGAAACGGCTCTTGAATGAGATTTATGTGATTCCTGCGTGCATCCCCACGTCCTTTGCCAGGGAGGGATGTTCTTGTGCACTGAAGCTGCTCTGCAGCCCGTTCTGGAGCGAGGTGCTGGTTGCAGAGCCCGGGTGGGGTTCAGGGAGGCTGTGGCAGGAGGGACAGTGCTGTGCTGCTCGGGAGCAGCCTGGCTCCTGTGGGGTGTGCCCTGCCCTGCCCGCCGGGCTGAGCGGGAGAGCCCGGGCTGAGCGGGAGGAGTGCCTGGAGAGCCGGGAGTGCCCGGGCCCCCGAGCCCCAGCTGCCCTGCCGTGTGTGCTCCCTGACTGCTGCAGCGTGTGGGGCTCCCCTCTCCCTCCAGCAGCCCCAGGATCCCACCGGGTGTCACATCCCATCTGGGTGTCACCTCCCATCCAGGTGTCACATCCCATCCAGGTGTCACATCCCATCGAGTGTCACCTCCCATGAGGTGTCCCATCCCATCCGGGTGTCCCATCCCACTGGGTGTCCCATCCCATCGGGTGTCACCTCCCATGGGATGTCACCTCCCATCCAGGTGTCCCCTCCCATCGGGTGTCCCCTCCCGTCGGTGTCAGGGCATGGCTCCCTCCTGCAGCCGATTGATCCTGGCGTTGTCCTCTGGATTTCTCTCAAATCCCTGCCCCAGTGCTGAGCCACGTTTCTGGTAATCAGATCTCAGCGGCCTCAGTGCTCAGCTGGGGAGAGGCTGTGTCGGTGTGTCCCTCCTGGTTTCTGTTTGCACCGTGCTGGCTCTGCTCTCAGAGCTCTGGCTCGTTAACCAGAGCAGATCCTGGTGAGGTGGAGATGAGCTCTGTTGTGCAGTTGCCATTCCAGAGGAATCCCTGGCTTCTGGGATGCAGAGGTGTTGGAAATCATGGCTTTGTGTTCTGTTGTTTCAGACACCTTGTTCTTCCTGGAAGGAAAATGAAGGAGCCCTGTGATGTTTGTGTGCAAAGAGGTGAAAATGTGTTGATGTTTAAAATTACAGGCACTGAGAAATGGGAAAAGGATCTTTTGGGTGCAGTCTTTGAAAATCAAATTAATAGATCCAATGATCAGTGAAGGTAAAGGAACTGAGTGATTGAAAGAGCCTGAGAATTGCTGTTTATGGACTCTCTGAGCACAGATTGGCCAAAATCAGCCACAAAGGCCTGATTCAGAAAATGCTTTTATCCATATTTGTTGGGGTTCTTGAAAGAGAGATGGTAAGGGATGGAAAGTACCTGTGAAGGAATCATTTCTTCATTTCCTCACCTCTGGTGGCTGGTAGAGAAGGCAGTTTTTATGTTCTGCTTTTTGTCATGGCTGGGGTAAGGGATATTTGGGGAGGGGATGGAGGCAGCCTGGTTCTCCTGTGTGACAGTGTCCTGGTGGAGCAGTCCAGAGGAGCCAGCAGGTCACCTGCAGGGCTGGAGCTCCTCTGCTGTGGGGAGAGGCTGAGAGAGTTTGGCTTGTTCAGCCTGGGAATGAGGCAGCTCTGGGGTGATCCCGTTGTGCCTTCAGTGCCTGCAGGGAAAGATGGAGAGGGACTGTTGACAAGAGCTGGGCTGACAGGATGGCTTCAAACTGACAGAGAATAGCTTTAAATTGGATGGATGGGAGAAATTGCTCCCTGGCAGGGTGGGCAGGCTGGGATGGATTCCCAGAGCAGCTGTGGCTGCCCTGATCCCTGGCAGTGCCCAGGGGCAGGTTTGGAGCACCTGGGGCAGTGGGAGTGTCCCTGCCAGGGCCTGGGTGGCACTGGTGGGATTTAATGTCCCTTCCCACCCAAACCATTCCATGTTGACCAAATCAAACACCAATGTCACTTAATGCCCGTTTGGGAATGCAGTGAGTGGATCTTTGTAGCAGCTTTGGTTTGAGGTTCCCAGAGCTCAGCACCCACCCCTGGGAGATGATTTGTTTTGGGGAAGCTGCTGGACACGCTCAGAGCAGCCTTTGTGGTGCCTTCTGTGGTTTGCTGGGACATCACTTCAGCACTGATGAGTTCACATCACCTTCTGAATCTGTCTGTACCACTTCTCCATTCCTCTGGTGCCTGATGGAAATGATCCTTTGCTCTCTGCCAGCCTCTGTGGCTTGGCACATCTGGGGTTGCAGCTCTTCTACGAGTTCAGCTTGAAGTGCTCCATGAAGGGTTTGGTGCCAGTGATGGTTGTGTGGCACCAGGCAGCTGGGCAGGGCTGGAGCTGGCAGGGCAGGAAGGTCCCTGGGGCTGCAGCTCTGGGAAGGGCTTCCACTCCCTGGGGTGGCCCATGTGACAAATGTCAGTGCAGGAGGTGGCAAGGCTGAGGCAGAGCTGAAATAGCTGAGCTGAGGTACAGGAACAAGAGATAGCTGATTTTTAAGCTGGGATTCTGAGTGACTGACCCCTGAGGATTTCCAAAATATGTAAATATCTATTAAATAATTCAATAATATACCACTAACCTTTTGCAAAGTATGATGGCCACAGAACAGAAGAATTTAAACTGGAGGGGATTTCTGGAGGTTAGTGTGGTGCTTTCTTCCATCTGATTCTTAGTTAAGATCTCAAGAATGTTGTCTTGGAATAGAAATAAAGCACAATCCCAAGGTCTTGGTCCTGCTGGAGGTGGTGCTGCAGTATCAGAAGTCAGGGTTAAGGTGGTGGTGTAACATTTACAGTGCTGGCCACTGGTGGGCCACGAGCATCTTAGCAATTTCTGATTTTTTTTGTTCCTGTACCCACCCACAGGTATTGCTGAGCTCCTTCCTTGGCCACAGGACTGAAGCCTGTGTGTAAGCCTGCAGCATCCTGCAAGGAGCCTGCATCAGCGTGGCCATTGCCCCTTTGTAAGCTGCTCCCTGCTCAGCAGAGGTGCCTGGGCCCTGCTGGGCTGCAGGGGGAGCAGCTCCTGCCTGTGCAGGCTGCTGGGCAGGGCAGCCCCTGCTCCCAGGGACTCACCTGCCTCAGCCTGGGCTTTGGCCTCGAGGCCAGGCTTGGGCTTTCTTTGCTAATCTGCTTCCTTGTGTGTGCTCAGCAGCTGAGGTTTGGGAATGAGAAGCAGGAGAAGTTTTCCTGCATTTTCAGCACAGCCAGTTCCATGTCAGGGGCTGATCTCTGCTCCCAGGGAAGGGCTGGAGCTGGGCCAGGGCAGCTCAGGTGGAGCTCAGGAAAGGTTCTTCCCTCCCCAGAGGTGCTGGCACTGCCCAGGCTCAGGTGGAGCTCAGGGAAAGGTTCTTCCCTCCCCAGAGGTGCTGGCACTGCCCAGGCTCAGGTGGAGCTCAGGGAAAGGTTCTTCCCTCCCCAGAGGTGCTGGCACTGCCCAGGCTCCCCCAGGGATGGCCAGGGGGATTGCTGGGGGCTGGGCAGGGTTTGGATTTGGGACTGATCAGCCCTGTGGGTCTGTTCAACTCAGGATGTTCTGTGGTTCTAGCAACTTACTCATCCAATAGTTTGGTTTTTTTTTCTGCTCTAACTCAGCTTTCACCAAATCAAACAGTTGTGTTGTTCTCCTTCATGTCAGTGTAACCTGAAGGTAAATGTGCCAGGTTTATTCAGGTTTTTTTTTAATTCCCACCTTCTGCTGGCTTCTCATGCCTTGACTCCCTCACCTGAACCCACTGTGAAATACCAGCAGAGACAGTTGTATTAGGCTTTGTGTGTCTTAAAAGTAATTGCTGGTTGTTCCTTTCTTGTGCATGTGTAAATAACACACATAAACAAAGCTGTGTGATAATACATGTGTGTATTTAGTAATGGAAATACACACAATACACAATGGAAATAAATGTTGTAACTGCTGGGAGTGTTAAAGGTAAGCCATCCTCTGGAGCTCCATACCTTGTGACAGCCTCTCCTGTGGAATGGAGCTCTGAGTCTGGACTGAGAAATGGCTCTAGATGTGATGATACAAAACCAGCAGCAGATGAGAGCGTTTGCTCATGGCTCCTCTCCCCATCGTGCACAGGTGCGTTCCATGGATGAGCTGAACCACGATTTCCAGGCGCTGGCTCTGGAGGGACGGGCCATGGGAGAGGTGAGTGAAGGCCTGGGGAAGAAATCTCTTTGGGGAGGGGGAGGGAATGGGAATGAAATAACCGTTTTTTGAGGCTGCTGGGATGATTGTGGTGCTGCCTGTGAGCTGTCTGTGTGTCTGTCTGTGTGTGTGTGTCTGTCTGTGGTTGATCCAGCCCCAAACCTGCCAGGCTGGAATCCAGCTGGGAGGGAGGAACAGCTGAACCTCCACCTGTTGGCTCATCCTGCAGGAGAGAGTGGCTGGACAACAACAGCTCCAAATCTGTCAGGGACAGGTGTCCCAATCCTTGGAGCAGTTTATTTTGGGCTTGACCCCGTTGTGTGGGGCATTGTCTGCTGCTCTGCTCCCAGTCCTGGCCACCTTTTCCTGGCTCTTGCAGAAAGGCCAGGGCTGTGGTTGAGGTGTGGTAAGTGGGCAGTGTGAGCCAGGGCTGCAGGAGGGAGAAGGGCAGGGCAGGGCTAAAGGGCCTGCAGCTGGAACTTCACAGAACCCAGCCAGAGGCCATTTCATCTCACAGCAGCGAGCAGGTGGCAGATCTGGGGGGACATGCCCAGGGCTTTTCTTGGAAAAAAAAATTTATCTGGTTTTTAGGGTGACCTGAAAGAATAGCCTGTTCCTGTAGCTTCCTGATGGAATGGCTTCTTTGCCTTGCCTGGTTCCTTTTACCTTTAGTGAGTCCCTCGTGGAAGGACAGGAGGAAATCTTGGCTGGTAGGAGAAAGTTGATGTGTGGCAGCTCAGCTTGATGCAAGTCTGATGCTCCTCTCAAGTTCAGAGCAGTTTCTTTCCTCCACATTTAGTCCATCCTGTCTGTTACCCTGTGCATGATCCAGGTGTGGAAAATAAAAGTCCTTGGCACCTGGAAGTTTCTGTTTTGGAGAAAAGAGCAAAGCAGGACTGTGGCATTGTGGGATACACAGGAGGGTGCCCTCTCTCAGGTCAAAGACCTCCTTCCTTGCCCTGGTCCTTCCTCCTTCCCTCCTTCCCTGCCCTGCTTTCCTTGCCTTCCTTTCCCCCTTCCTTCTGTGGAAAACCATAATCCAGGGTTGGATTTTGATTTGTCTTGAGAGGAAAATCCATTTCTCCAGGTTGGATTAATTTACCCCAAGACTGTTGACTAAGAGGAGGTGAAAATGCTTTTCAAAGGAGCAGAGCTGACATTAAAAACCTGCCTGAAGCTGCTGCTCAGCAGCTGCTGTGCTCCATGTGCAGCTTGCCTGTGGAATGCTGGGGGTGGGAATGTTCAGGAGATGATTTTGTGACACCTCATTTGGGCAGGAGGGTCATTCTCAGAGAGGGAGCCCAGGCTGGCTGTGAGCAGGTTCACAGTGAGCACAGCATGACACGAGGTCACAGAGCTGGAATGCCTGAAGGAATTCCTGGAAACACTGAGTTCTCCCAGCTTTTGGTTTATTTAGACATTCCTGAGAGGAGAGAGTTTGGGTTTGTGTTTTGGAGCTTTGCCTTCCACTGATGACTCATTTTTTTCCCCTTCTTGTAACTGTGATGCAGAAAGTTTTGGCAATGGCATCCTTTTGTCCCTGGGCTTTCCCACGTGCTGGAATGAGCAGCTTTTTCCAGGACAGGTGACATCTCACCTTTCTCTTTCAGCTAAACCACCATTTCTTGCTTCTCTGGGGGTTTTTCTCCCTCAGTCTCACAGTCTCCATTCTTTAGCTGTTGAATTTTCTCTGCATCTCTCCAGGGCTGGTTTCAGGGCTCCTGCAGGATCTGTGGTGCCTTGCAGAACCGGGTTCCTCACCTGGATTTTGTGCAGTTTAAATGCCTTAACAAGGCACTGGTGATTTCCACCCCTTCCTCTGCTCCTGGAATGAGGAGAAAACTTGGGGAGAAAGTCAGAAAGTGTGAAGTAAATGATAGTGAAATAAATTGATAGTGAAAAACCTGGAGGAGAAAGATGAGGAGAAGTGTTTCTGCATTTAGTGTTAGATTTTGTTTATCTTCTTGTTTTCTCATTCCTTGTTATTACCATTGTAATTTGGGTGATTGAAGGAGTTTGTGAAGACATCAGAGCAGTTTTTTAAAGGGCACTGTCAAACAGTTAAATCTCTTATCTGTCCTGCTCTCAGAATGTAGATAACGCTTGGAGATCAACAGATATCCTTATCTGGGGACATTAAGAATACTCTGAAAACCCCACATCTTTCATTTCACTTGGGGCTGTTTCCATCCTCAGACTCCCAGCCCCATATTCCCAAATTTCCAGTGAGTGGAAGTGCAGTACTTTCTCCAGCAGGGGTCGAAAAGAGCCCCAGAGCCCCTTTTTCTGCACTGAGGCTGTGGAAGCTTTGAGCAGCCCTGGGGCAGGGATGTGGTCCCTCTGCTGCAGCCCTTGTCCAGGCTGTTCTCTGGGGGGAGGGAGCTCACCTGGGAGCTTTGGCCAGCAGCTCCATGGGGGATTTGTGTGCATTGATCCCACAGGCCTGACCTTTGTCTGTGGCTCCCTGTCTCCCCAGTCTCGGGCTGGGAGCTGCATTCTGCCTTTCCCTGCTGGAGTCCTGGGGTCTGGGGCTGTGCAGCAGGGAGTGGCAGTGCAGTGCTTCTGGGGATGGTGGGCAGCACTCAGGGGCTGCTGTCCCCAGCCCTTCACAGGATTTGGGTTGTGCAAAGTCTGTGTCTGGAGTCAAGGAGCAGCTGGTGAGTTGCTGGTGCAACTTAATCCCGAGGGTGGGAGGAGGATGGGGACACAGAGCCATGAGGCAACTGCAGGTGCTCAACTGCCAGCCTGGAGTGTTGGGGTAGCAGGGAACTGCACCCTGCCCTCGGAGAGGAGTGCTGGTAGGAAATACTGTGCATTTAACTGAAAGGGTTTAATTATTGCTGGGCTGCTGCCCTTGCAGGTGGCAGTGCTGGGATCACTGAGTGTGGGCAGTGAAATTCCTGCAGCCCCTGGGGATCGTTGGAGGGGAGCTCTGGGTCAGAACCTGGAGAGGCAGCTCTGATCTCTGCTCCCTGGGCCAGGGAGGGCTGGAGCTGGGCCAGGGCAGCTCAGGTGGAGCTCAGGGAAAGGTTCTTCCCTCCCCAGAGGTGCTGGCACTGCCCAGGCTCAGGTGGAGCTCAGGAAAGGTTCTTCCCTGCCCAGAGGTGCTGGCACTGCCCAGGCTCAGGTGGAGCTCAGGAAAGGTTCTTCCCTCCCCAGAGGTGCTGGCACTGCCCAGGCTCAGGTGGAGCTCAGGAAAGGTTCTTCCCTCCCCAGAGGTGCTGGCACTGCCCAGGCTCAGGTGGAGCTCAGGGAAAGGTTCTTCCCTCCCCAGAGGTGCTGGCACTGCCCAGGCTCAGGTGGAGCTCAGGGAAAGGTTCTTCCCTCCCCAGAGGTGCTGGCACTGCCCAGGCTCCCCAGGGAATGGGCACGGCCCCGAGGCTGCCAGAGCTCCAGGGATGCACAGGGGGATTGCTGGGGGCTGGGCAGGGACAGGGGTGGATCCATGATCCTGTGGATATTCCAGCCCAGGATATTCCATGGTTATGTCCATGGTTAATGCCCTGTTGGTGCAGCTGGGCAGGTCCTGGAGCAGGCCCTGCAGAGGGACACAGTCACAGTGGTTGTGACACTGGAGCTGGACACTCCTGTACCTGCTTTAAAGAAAACAGCCACAAACCAAACAAAAACAGAGAATAAAACCACTCCAAACTAAACCCCTGTGCCTCTGCTTTGCATGCTGCTGAGGCCTGTGCTGTGTTCCCATCAATTTATGATTCATTGGCCCCATAAATTTCTGATTCGTTGGCAGCTGGGGAGTACTGGCAGGTGGGAATTATGTTTGGGTTGAGTTGTTCAGTTTGCCCAGTGCTGGTGGCATTGGAGATGGGAGTGGAGCCAGGATGGGGATGGGAGCAGAGGGGCAGGGATGGGGATGGGAGCAGAGGGGCTGGGATGGGAGCAGAGGGGCAGGATGGGGATGGGAGCAGAGGGGCAGGGATGGGGATGGGAGCAGAGGGGCTGGGATGGGAGCAGTGGGGCAGGATGGGAGCAGAGGGGCAGGGATGGGAGCAGAGGGGCAGGATGGGGATGGGAGCAGTGGGGCAGGATGGGGATGGGAGCAGAGGGGCAGGATGGGGATGGGAGCAGAGGGGCAGGGATGGGGATGGGAGCAGAGGGGCTGGGATGGGAGCAGAGGGGCTGGGATGGGGATGGGAGCAGAGGGGCAGGGATGGGGATGGGAGCAGAGGGGCAGGGATGGGGATGGGAGCAGTGGGGCAGGGATGGGAGCAGAGGGGCAGGATGGGGATGGGAGCAGAGGGGCAGGATGGGGATGGGAGCAGAGGGGCTGGGATGGGGATGGGAGCAGTGGGGCTGGGATGGGAGCAGTGGGGCTGGGATGGGGATGGGAGCAGTGGGGCTGGGATGGGGATGGGAGCAGTGGGGCAGGGATGGGAGCAGTGGGGCTGGGATGGGAGCAGAGGGGCAGGATGGGGATGGGAGCAGTGGGGCAGGATGGGGATGGGAGCAGTGGGGCTGGGATGGGAGCAGTGGGGCAGGGATGGGGATGGGAGCAGTGGGGCTGGGATGGGAGCAGTGGGGCAGGGATGGGGATGGGAGCAGTGGGGCTGGGATGGGAGCAGAGGGGCAGGGATGGGGATGGGAGCAGTGGGGCAGGGATGGGAGCAGTGGGGCAGGGATGGGAGCAGTGGGGCAGGGATGGGGATGGGAGCAGTGGGGCAGGATGGGAGCAGAGGGGCAGGGATGGGGATGGGAGCAGTGGGGCTGGGATGGGGATGGGAGCAGAGGGGCAGGGATGGGAGCAGTGGGCAGGGATGTCCTGGGGCTGTGCAGGGGTAGGGCAGAGCTATCCTGGCTCTCTGCAGGGTTGTGCAGGTCTATCCCAGGGCTGTGCAGGGCAGTTCAGGGCTGTTCAGAGCCATCCCGGGGCAGTTCAGGGCACTTCAGAGCCATCCCAGGACTCTACAGGGCAGTTCAGGGACAGTTCAGGTCTATCCCGGGACTCTGCAGGGCCGTTCAGGGCTGTTCAGAGCCATCCCGGGCTGTGCAGGGCACTTAGGGCTGTTCAGAGCCATCCCGGGCCTGTTCAGAGCCCTCCCGGGGCAGTTCAGGGCTGTTCAGAGCCATCCCAGGACTCTGCAGGACAGTTCAGGGCTGTTCGGAGCCATCCCAGGACTCTGCAGGACAGTTCAGGGCACTTCAGAGCCATCCCAGGACTCTGCAGGGCAGCTCAGGGCTGTTGAGGGCTATCCTGGCTCTCTGCAGGGCAGTTCAGAGCCATCCCAGGACTCTGCAGGACAGCTCAGGGCTGTTCGGAGCCATCCCAGGACTCTGCAGGACAGCTCAGGGCTGTGCAGAGCCATCCCAGGACTCTGCAGGGCAGTTAGGGCTGTTCAGAGCCATCCCGGGGCAGTTCAGGGCTGTTCAGAGCCATCCCAGGACTCTGCAGGGCAGCTCAGGGCTGTTCAGAGCCATCCCAGGACTCTGCAGGACAGCTCAGGGCTGTTCAGAGCCATCCCGGGGCTGTTCAGAGCCATCCCAGGACTCTGCAGGGCAGTTCAGGACTGTGCAGGTCTATCCCAGGGCAGTTAGGGCTGTTCAGAGCCATCCCAGGACTCTGCAGGACAGCTCAGGGCTGTTCAGAGCCATCCCGGGGCAGTTCAGGGCTGTTCAGAGCCATCCCGGGGCTGTTCAGAGCCATCCCAGGACTCTGCAGGACAGCTCAGGGCTGTTGAGGGCTATCCTGGCTCTCTGCAGGACAGCTCAGGGCTGTTCAGAGCCATCCCAGGACTCTGCAGGACAGCTCAGGGCTGTTCAGAGCCATCCCAGGACTCTGCAGGACAGCTCAGGGCTGTTCAGTGCCATCCCAGGACTCTGCAGGACAGCTCAGGGCTGTTCAGTGCCATCCCAGGACTCTGCAGGACAGCTCAGGGCTGCCTTGCTGCCCCAGCTCCCCGCCGTGCCCCCTGGCAGCGCGGGAAGGGCCGATAACATCTCCGGCTTTGTGAAGCAGAGCAGGACCTGCACATACCCGGAGTACCCGCTGAGGTTCGCTACCTGTTGCTGCAGATAAAGCCAGTTCTCCACTGCACAGATGGCTGCTTTTATCTTAGTATTTGCCTTGTCGGAGGGGGATCAGTTTTCTTAATTTGTCTAATTCATAATCCCATCTCAGTGGGATCTCTGTGCCCTGGCTGCTGGAAGAATTGCTTTTGTTGATGATGGGTGATTCCTCCCCTCCTCCCTGCTCTGCTAAATTGAATATTGGTCTAACTGGTAAGTCCTTTGTAAGAGGGCTTAGCAGGATTATTTTCATACTGGATAGGGTCAATTTTAATAAAACCGGGAATGCATAAACGACTCTCGTTCTAAACCACCGCTTGTTCTTTTTGAAATTCCAACCTGCAGAACTGCATGAGAGTCACTTAAAATACCTTTATTTTTTTTTCTTCTATTGCAACTGACAACTTTCCCTGAGGAAAAATTCATTGTCTTGGCAGCCTGTTGCATAATTCAGTGCAGATGATTGCTGCGTGTTGGTTGGAGCAGCACTTGACAGAACAAAGCCCCCCGTTTAGCATCTGTTAATATTGGCTTTTGGGTGTCCCTGGTAGCTGTAAATAGAGTTGGAATCTCCGTGTGAGGTAAACATCTCTCTTCTGTTTGTTTCTGCTGATGGTGCAGAACTTCCAGTTGGAAACGTGGTGCTTTTGGAGGGGGAAAATTAAACTGGAGGGGGAAGATTAAACTGGAAGGACAGAGCTGAGGTTGTTTGTGCAGGAGACAGCAAGAATTAAAATGTTTTGTGACTCTTGTTTGTGATTCACTGCAGAATTCAGAAGGTTTTGGGGTGCAGTTCTGCACGATTGTATTGGCAAAGGTTTTGTTTTCCTTAGGAAGGGGGTAGAGGAGAGCAGGGCAAGCAGAGAGGGGCTGGATGAGCTTCCCCTGAGCAGGGAAATGCTGTTACAGAGCCAGGTGTGCTGGAGCTGCTGCGGGTGTGAGAGATTCCCAGAGTGGTTTGGGTGGGGAGGGACCTTAAATCCCATCCAGGGACACTCCCACTGCCCCAGTGCTCCCAGTGCCCAGCCTGGCCTCGGGCACTGCCAGGGATCCAGGGCAGGTTTGGAGCAGCTGGGACAGTGGGAGGTGTCCCTGGGGGTGGCACTGGGTGGGATTTAAGGGCCCTTCCAATCCAAACCGTTCCAGGATTCCATGTTTGGAGCTGAGGCTGCAGAACATTTTGTGTCCTGCACTGTGGGGTGTTCTCTGGGGAAATGGGAAAGTGTTTAATTGCCACTGAAATTCAATTTAATCACCTCGTGCTGCTTTCTGTTCAGAATTCCTTGCAATGCCATGAGGAGAGCTGCTATTTCTGCACTGTGGCAACAGCAGGAAGAAAAAAAACCAAACTGAATTTGAAGAAATATGGGAGTGGCAGAAGCTTAAAAAAATGGGAGACACCCGATGTGTGATGTTTGTAAATACTGGGTGGCAGAGGCTGGGCTTGCACCTCCTGCCCCGTGCAGATGGAGGAGCAGATTCATCTGCTTGGGAGTGATTGCTGCTGCTGGGAGCTGCTGCCCTGCCGTGTGGGGTTATTCTGGGATGGCAGCACGGGCAAGGTCCTGCTGGTATCCTCGAGCAGCCCACGCCTGCTGAGGGTGCGAGGAGAAATCCTGTCAGGAATCAGCCTGAGGAGGGGTGGGGTTGTGAACAAGCAGCTCGTTGCTGAGCTGAGGAGGAAGGGCAGAGCAGAACTTGTGCTCGTGCTTGGAAGCAGCACAGCAGAGCTGTGCAGTCACCCATTGCTGCCTGCCCTGCTGCTCAGGCTCAGCCTCACGTCTGCACGTTGCTGCAGGTGTCAGCCGAGCTGCTGGAGTGCTGGCTGGTGTCAGGGCACTGGGGTCGGTATCAGATCAAGGTGCTGAGGTGGTTATCAGGATATTGAATTTGATATCAGGATATTTGAATTTGATGTCAGGGCACTGGGTTCGGTATCAGATCAAGGTGCTGAGGTGCTTATCAGGATATTGAATTTGATATCAGGGCATTGGATTTGGTATCAAATCAAGGTGCTGAAGGGGTTATCAGGATATTGAATTTGATATCAGGGCATTGGATTTGGTATCAAATCAAGGTGCTGAAGTGGTTATCAGGATATTTAATTTGATATCAGGGCATTTGATTTGGTATCAAATCAAGGTGCTGAAGTGGTTATCAGGATATTGAATTTGATATCAGGGCATTGGATTTGGTATCAAATCAAGGTGCTGAAGTGGTTATCAGGATATTGAATTTGATACCAGTCAGGGCATTGGATTTGATATCAAATCAAGGTATTGAAGTGGTTAGGATATTTAATTTGATATCAGGACATTGGATTTGGTATCAAATCAAGGTGCTGAAGTGGTTATCAGGATACGGACTTTAATATCAGGGCACTGGATTTGGTATCAAATTAAGGTACTGAAGTGGTTATCAGGATACTGACTTTGATATCAAGGCATTGGATTTGGTATCAAATCAAGATATTGAAGTGGTTATCAGGATATTGAATTTGATATCAGTCAGGATATTGAATTTGATACCACATCAGGATATTGAAGTGGTTATCAGGATATTGAATTTGGTATCAGTCAGGGCATTGAATTTGGTGTCAGGACATTGAACTTGATATTAAATCAAGATATTGAATTGGTTATCAGGATATTTAATTTGGCATTAATCAGAGCATTGAATTTGGTATCGAGGTGGTTGTCAGGGTATTTCATTTGATATAAGTCAGGGCATTGAATTTGGTATCAAATCAAGATATGAAGTGGTTAGGATATTTAATTTGATATCAACTGGGCTTTGAATTTGATATCACATGAAGATATTGAAATGGTTATCACGATATTGAATTTGGTATCAAATTAAGATATTGAAGTGGTTATCAGGATGTTTAATTTGATATCAGTCAGGGTCTTGAATTTGGAATTGAAGTGTATATCAGGATACTGAATTTGATATCAGTCAAGGCATTGAATTTGGTATCAAATCAAGGCATTGTAGTGGTTATCAAGATGTTTCATTTGATATCAGGATATTTAATTTGATATCAGTCAGGACATTAAAACAGATACCAATCGGATTTATCACCCCTCTGATACAGAGGAGAGATCCCCATGTGTGATGATTGTTTGTCCCGTGGTAATTTCGGGCAGATTTGGGTTCTTTTCATCTTCAGTTCCTTGAGTTTGATCCCAGCCTGAGGCAGGGCTCATTTCATGGTTGAATTTGCTGTGAATGTGCTGCTGTTTCCCCTGGGAAATCCATCCATCCATCATCCATCATCCATCCATCATCCATCCATCCATCATCCATCCATCATCCATCATCCATCCATCATCCATCATCCATCCATCATCCATCCATCCATCATCCATCATCCATCCATCATCCATCCATCATCCATCCATCCATCCATCATCCATCCATCCATCATCCATCCATCCATCCATCCATCCATCCATCCATCATCCATCCATCCATCATCCATCCATCCATCCATCCATCCATCCATCCATCATCCATCCATCCATCCATCCATCCATCCATCATCCATCATCCATCCATCATCCATCCATCATCCATCCATCCATCCATCCATCATCCATCCATCATCCATCCATCATCCATCCATCATCCATCCATCATCCATCATCCATCCATCCATCCATCCATCCATCCATCCATCCATCATCCATCCATCCATCATCCATCATCCATCCATCCATCCATCCATCCATCATCCATCATCCATCCATCCATCCATCCATCATCCATCCATCCATCCATCCATCATCCATCCATCCATCATCCATCCATCCATCATCCATCCATCCATCCATCATCCATCCATCCATCCATCCATCCATCCATCATCCATCATCCATCCATCATCCATCATCCATCCATCCATCCATCATCCATCCATCCATCATCCATCCATCCATCATCCATCCATCCATCCATCATCCATCCATCATCCATCCATCCATCCATCATCCATCATCCATCCATCATCCATCATCCATCCATCATCCATCCATCCATCATCCATCATCCATCCATCCATCCATCCATCCATCATCCATCATCCATCCATCCATCCATCCATCATCCATCCATCCATCCATCCATCATCCATCCATCCATCATCCATCCATCCATCATCCATCCATCCATCATCCATCCATCCATCCATCATCCATCCATCATCCATCATCCATCCATCATCCATCATCCATCCATCCATCCATCCATCCATCCATCATCCATCCATCATCCATCCATCATCCATCCATCATCCATCCATCATCCATCCATCCATCCATCCATCCATCCATCCATCCATCCATCATCCATCCATCCATCCATCCATCCATCCATCATCCATCCATCATCCATCATCCATCCATCATCCATCCATCATCCATCCATCCATCCATCATCCATCCATCATCCATCCATCATTCTTCCATCCATCCATCCATCCATCCATCATCCATCCATCCATCCATCCATCATCATCCATCCATCATCCATCATCCATCCATCCATCCATCCATCCATCCATCCATCCATCATCCATCCATCCATCCATCCATCCATCCATCCATCCATCCATCATCATCCATCCATCATCCATCCATCCATCCATCCATCCATCATCCATCCATCCATCCATCCATCCATCCATCCATCCATCATCCATCCATCCATCATCCATCCATCCATCCATCATCATCCATCCATCCATCCATCCATCCATCCATCCATCATCCATCCATCATCCATCCATCATCCATCCATCATCCATCCATCATCCATCCATCCATCCATCCATCCATCCATCCATCATCCATCCATCCATCCATCCATCCATCATCCATCCATCCATCATCCATCCATCCATCCATCCATCCATCCATCCATCCTTCATCCATCCATCCATCATCCATCCATCCATCCATCCATCCATCCATCCATCATCCATCCATCCATCCATCCATCCATCCATCCGTCATCCATCCATCCATCATCCATCCATCATCCATCCATCATCCATCCATCATCCATCCATCATCCATCATCCATCCATCCATCATCCATCCATCATCCATCCATCCATCCATCCATCCGTCATCCATCGTCCATCCATCCATCCATCCATCCATCATCCATCCATCCATCCATCCATCCATCATCCATCCATCCATCCATCCATCCATCATCCATCCATCCATCATCCATCCATCATCCATCCATCATCCATCCATCCATCCATCATCCATCCATCCATCATCCATCCATCATCCATCCATCCATCATCCATCCATCATCCATCCATCATCCATCCATCCATCCATCCATCCATCCATCATCCATCCATCCATCCATCATCCATCCATCCATCATCCATCCATCATCCATCCATCCATCCATCATCCATCCATCCATCCATCATCCATCATCCATCCATCCATCATCCATCCATCCATCATCCATCCATCATCCATCCATTCATCCATCCATCCATCCATCCATCCATCCATCCATCATCCATCCATCCATCCATCCATCCATCCATCCATCCATCCATCATCCATCGTCCATCCATCCATCCATCCATCGTCCATCCATCCATCATCCATCCATCCATCCATCCATCCATCCATCATCCCTCCATCCATCCATCCATCCATCCATCCATCATCCATCCATCCATCCATCCATCCATCCATCCATCCATCCATCATCCGTCCATCATCCATCCATCCATCCATCATCCATCCATCCATCCATCCATCCATCCATCCATCCATCCATCATCCATCCATCATCCATCCATCATCCATCCATCCATCCATCATCCATCCATCCATCATCCATCCATCCATCCATCCATCATCCATCCATCATCCATCCATCATCCATCCATCATCCATCCATCCATCATCCATCCATCATCCATCCATCCATCCATCATCCATCCATCATCCATCCATCATCCATCCATCATCCATCCATCCATCCATCATCCATCCATCATCCATCCATCATCCATCCATCATCCATCCATCCATCCATCCATCATCCATCCATCCATCCATCATCCATCCATCCATCATCCATCCATCATCCATCCATCCATCATCCATCCATCCATCCATCCATCCATCCATCATCCATCCATCCATTCATCCATCATCCATCCATCCATCCATCCATCCATCCATCCATCCATCCATCCATCCCAGGATTTACTGTTATCTTGTCTCCTTGCTCAGACTGGGGTGCTTCCTGCTGAAGCTGTTCCCAAACTCCAAGCAATGGGAATTCTGGAAATTGTTCCTGTGCCATCTGTGCCCTGCAGAGCTGTCCCAGCCCAGGGTGGCTCTGTCCCCTGCCCTTCCCCCCCAGGGTGCTGCCCTCCTGCCAGGAGTGTTCCCATTTGGATCATATTTCCCCCCTCTTTTGTTTTTTCTTGTGAGTGCAGAGAGTTTGCAGAGTGTCAGTGTGAGAGTGTCTGGTGTGTGTGGGGCTTCCTGGAGTTGGGGGAAAATCAGGAATGGGGAGATGGAATTGTTCCCTCAGCTCTCCCCTCAGAAATATCAACATTTGAATTTTATCAGTTGTGTTTAATGATTGATGCCTGATAGAAGGGAGATGCTTATGGTTTATGTTTGCATTTTATACTTATTTTAATCATGCTTTGCTTTGTTCTGTTCTTTTTGTTTTGTTTTTTTTTTGTTTTGTTTTTGTTTTTTGTTTTTTTAATTGCAGCAGCTGTTGCCGGGTAAAAAGTTTTGGGAATCTGATGATTCCAGCAAAGATGGACCAAAAGGGATATTTCTGGGAGATCAGTGGAGAGACAGTGCTTGGGGAACATCAGGTAGCTCAATTATTTCCTTAATTTAGTTGGAGTTGAATACAGAAATGTGTGATTTATTTACTGAAATCACTGGCCAGGCTGGATGACACAGCTCTGAAAAACTCCAAAAACCCATCTGGTTCATTTAATAAAAAACAAATAGAAACCTCACATTGCTTTGTGATGAAATTAAGATATCCACGGATGTCAGAACATTGTCTAATGTGAATATTGTAAATTCGGGTTTATCTCCTTAAAAATCTGAAATTGCTCTTAACATTTCAATTTCTGGTGTGTTTTCTGCCTTGGGATGGATCAGCTGAAGGTTTGAACAAAGATATTGGAGAACAAGATGATTAAAAACTCCCTACATTTTTTAAATACTAAACCAACCAACTGAAACCCAGCCCTCAGAAACCTTTTCTTGAAGAAAAGAGTAGCCCCAAAAATTTCTGATCATGACATGAACACAATAATTAATGGAACGAAGGACACAAGGCTGGTGGAGCAGCAGGATCATGTTTTAAATAGCAATCCAGAATTTGCTTTTTGCTGTACAAAGGCAAGAATTTTACTAAACCTAAAAACTAAGGCTTTGTTTTTTGATTCTTAAATTTCTGAAATGTTACAAGTTTTAATTTTAAACATAGCTCTCACTTGCAGGTTTCCATGTTGCAGTATTTCAAAAATGAGAAATCCATCCTGGTTTTACTAATGGACATCAGCAGAGTCCCAAAGTTGGCACTTCTTAGTGCAAATCAGGCCCTGGGGAGTACATGTTGGATGATTTAATTTGCCTCCTGTGCATAGCTGGATGTGCTTGTGAGAGTTTCCCATGTTTTTTTGCAGATCACTCTGTTTCCCAGCCAATTATGGTGCAGAGAAGACCTGGGCAGGGCTTCCATGTGAACAGTGAGGTCAACTCAGTGCTGTCCCCACGCTCAGAGAGTGGGGGGCTGGGGGTGAGCATGGTGGAGTATGTGCTGAGCTCGTCTCCTGGAGACTCCTGCCTCAGGAAAGGAGGATTTGTAAGTGCTCATTCCCACTTTGCTGCTTGCTGGTTTGGCTGGGAGTCGTCCTAGGGCAGAGCTTTCCTTCTTTGCCCTTCCCCAAACAGGCAGTTTAGTCCTTGGCTTGGGGATGTGGGGTGGGAGATGGGAAGCTGCTGGCATTCCCTGGATCCTTGGAAAAGCTCTCAGCAGAAACACCCCAGCCAGGTAATCCTTGGAAAGGGTTCCACAAACCTCAGAACAAAACCTCCATGTGATGATCCCAGGAATGGGCCCCAGCTCCACACCACTCTCTGCTGATGATAACTGTGTTTATCCTTGTCCTGCAGGTTTTCCTCATGTGTTTTTTGGGATAACCCCCTCAGTAAATACACTGGTGTCACACAGCTCTGCCTGGAATTCCTGCTTGCTGCAGGGATTGCTTCCAGCTGGGAGTGCTGGTCCCGTGGGGAGGAGGCAGCACCCCTGGGGTTTGGGGGTGGGGAAGGGGCACAGCCTCCAGTTTTAGGATGTGGGGAGAGGTGGCATCAAGGCCAGCCTGTAGTGGGGAGAAGGGCTCCAGAAACTGTGGGAACCCATCCTGGGGGTGCTGTGCTTTGCAGCTTCCCTCATCCCTCCTGGGATGGCTGCTCCTCGTTGGGGAGAGCCCTGAGCTGAGCAGGGAGGATTTGGGGTGTGAGCATCAGGGAGGGGTTTGCTCCTCAGCACAGTCAGGGCTGACCCAGCTGGCACTGCTGAGCCCCCCTTGTTGGGGAATATTGCTCCAGAGCTGGATTCACAGGGGGCATTTCCAAGGAATAAATAGTAAGGAAGCACAATTTTATTTTCTTTTAGAAGCGACATTAACAGATTTTTGCTTTCTGAGCAGTTTTTTTTTCTAAATATGAGGGAAAATTCCCTCCCTCCAATCAGAGAGAGTGGGAAGAGGGTTCAGTGGATAGAGGCAGAAATGTGTGCAGAGCACTTCTCCCTCCAGTCAAGTGCAGGGCAGGGTTTGGATGTCTGTCCCTGTGACAGCACCAAAGCTGCCTCTGATAAATATGTTTATATGCCCCTTGCTGGTTTTTATCATAAATTATGTTGTTTTTCCTCTCCCTTTTGTTGTTCAAAACACTGCCCCAGGCAGCATCACCCTTTATTCTCCTCCCAAGTGAAATAAAATGCAGACACGCTGCAGATGTAGTGCCACTCATGAAATGCTCAACAGAACAGAAATCCTTTTTTTTCCTCTTTTTCCCCCCCTTTTCTCCCAAAGAAATGTGCTTCAGGATTACAGGAGCCAGTGGTTGAGGCAGTGATTTATTGGAGTGTTTTTAAATGAGCTGTGCCTTGGAATTCAGTGTTCATGCCCCCAAAACTGAGATGATTTTCCTACACTTGTCCAGTCGAGCTGTCTCTGACACTGAGCCAGGCACTTCAGAGAGGCACTAATTCACTTTTGCTGCTGTTGATTTTTGAAGTGCTTAAGGCCCATCTAGAAAGAGAATTTCTTAAAATTTTTTTGGGATGGGATTTTTAGAGCCTACAAAAGCAAACCTTGAGTTACTAAATGGGAGAAACCTGAATAAAAACTCTTGGAAGAGTGAGAACTAATTCCCTTATTTCTTTGATTATTATTAAATATTTTGCATTTTTACCTATTTCTTTTTCAGGAATTAATGTTTGCAAGTGATTTATTGTGACATGTGTCTTTGATTTGTTACTACCTAGGGGTAACAGACAAATTGATCTGAAAACTCAGCTTATTAAAACAATGTCTCTGTTGCCCAGGGGCCAAGGGATGCAGAGAGTGATGAGAATGAGAAAGGGGAGAAGAAGAGCAAGGGCACGTTTGATGGAGATAAACTGGGAGATCTGAAGGAGGAGGGGGATGTGATGGACAAATCCAATGGTCTGCCTGTTCAGAACGGCATCGACGCCGACGTCAAGGACTTCAGGTGTGTGCACTGCTGGCTGCCAATTAATCATTAATCAATAGTGATTAGTCAGTGGTGGGTCTAATCCCAGCCATCAGCTCAGCCCCTCCAGGCTCTCTCTCCATCCCCTGCAGTGCCACTGGGGGCAGAATCAGAAGGGAAAGTGAGAACTCGTGGCTGAGGTGGAAACATTTAAATGGGAAAAGGAGAACTGGGCATGGAAGAGAAGCAAAGCCAGGAGCTCCCAGCAGTGCCCAGGGAAGGTGCTCAGCCATGCCCAGCTGGGAATTGCCACTGCATTCCCACTGCCCTGGGAGTGACAGTGTCCCAGGGCTGCAGCATCCCCCGGGCTGGGGAGCTCCTGGGCAGCTGAGAGGGGCCCTCAGCCCTGGGGGTGTCCCTGGGGTGTCCCTGTCTGTCTGTCTGTCTGTCCCTGTGTGCAGGAGGCTCAGAGCAGTCCCAGGCTCTGCTCAGGGCTCAGCAGTGGCACCAGAGCCAGGGGCTGAGTCCCTGCAGTTTCCCTGCCCTGAGCTCTGGGATGGCCCTGCTGGAGCAGGGAGTGGCACCAGTGACCCTCTGGGGTCCTCCCAGCCTGACACAGTCTGGGATTCTGTGACAGGGACTGGTGAAGACCAAACACCCTCACCCCAAACAAACACCATCACCCCAAACAAACACCCTCACCCCAAACAAACACCCTCACCCCAAACAAACACCATCACCCCAAACAAACACCATCACCCCAAACACACACCATCACCCCAAACACACACCATCACCCCAAACAAACACCATCACCCCCAAACACCATCACCCCAAACACCATCACCCCAAACACCATCACCCCAAACACCATCACCCCAAACACCATCACCCCAACACCATCACCCCAAACACACACCATCACCCCAAACACCATCACCCCAAACACCATCACCCCAAACACACACCATCACCCCAAACACCATCACCCCAAACACCCTCACCCCAAACAAACTTCCCTTCCCTTCCTTCCTTCCCTTCCCTTCCCTTCCTTCCCTTCCTTCCTTCCCTTCCCTTCCTTCCCTTCCCTTCCCTTCCCTTCCCTTCCCTTCCCTTCCCTTCCCTTCCCTTCCCTTCCCTTCCCTTCCCTTCCCTTCCCTTCCCCTCCCCTCAGCCCTGGGTGCTGTGTGGGTTGGGATATCACAGAATCCCAGAATGGGCTCAGTTGGGAAGGATCTGAAATCCCACCAGTGCCACCCCTGCCCTGGCAGGGACACTCCCACTGCCCCAGGTGCTCCAAACCTGCCCTGGGGCCCTGCCAGGGATCAGGGGCAGCCACAGCTGGAATTCCATCCCAGCCCTGCCCACCTCAGTGTGACAAACTCCTTCCTTTATCTGATCCAGCTGATTTTATGAATAAATGATCAAATCTCTTTTGTAAGTCAGATCAGTTGGGGTCAGCTGTGTCCCCCCAGCCCCACTGCTGAGCAGGCCCTGCCTGAGACATCCCTGTGGGATCAGCCCACTCCAAACCTGCACGTGCACTCAGGGCTTTTGGGAAGATGTTTCCATGCTGGAGAGTCCCCAGGGAAGCACAGGAGAAGCTCAGGGCTGGGGGTGGAGTCCTGAATTATTTTCACCCCTGATTTAAATCCCTGTGTGTGGGATTCCTGTGGAAACCCCCATGGGAGGTGTTGGCTCTGCTCCTGTCCTGGTCCCAGTTGCAGCTGGGTTTGCATTTGTGCCTTGCAGCTCTGCAGGGCTGAAAACATGAAACTGTGGCCCTGATTTCAGTTCCTTGCCCGTTTGTGGTTCCTGCTGGCCTGTAGGAAAACTTGAAAAGCCAAACAAATTATTTTAAAAACATGTAAAAGCCAAACAGAGTGCTGGGAAATGCACATTCCTGGCTGCTCTGGGGATATGAAGCATTCCCATGAAGTCCCATCCCTATTTTGGTGGTCAGGAGCTGTGGCAGCCACCTGAGAAAGGTGTGAAGTGGATTTGGTGCCAGAGCTGCACCCAGCTGAAAATCACCAAACACCTCCCTTAAATTAACTGTCTGGGGGGTTCTGGCTTGTTTGTCTCACTCTCAGTTGAGGAGAAAACAGAAACTGAATTTCTTTTTTACATTATTACTGTAACAGGTGTTTGAGGCTGGGGACTGGGGACTGTGGGTTATTTATTTTTTTTTAATACATCAATTTCCATGCAGAATTAACTCAAGGAATTATTTCAGTCCATGTTTTTTACTTATCCCACTTTTATTACTTTTCTATTACATCAGCTCCAGGTAATTCTAGTGGGTCTGTGCTGGGCTGGAGAATTCCTGCAGTTATTTTTTTAAATACATCAATTTCTATGTGGAATTAACTAAGGGAACTATTTCAGACCATTTCTTTATTTTTTTCTTGTCTTCTACAACACTTCCAAGCAGTTCTGGTGGGCCTGGGGATGTATTGCTGCTGGGGTGCTGGGCTGGAGCACTCTGGTTTTTATTTTTGGTTTATTTTTAAAATACATCAATTTTCCCAGTAAAATTCACTCAGGGAACTGTTTAATTTTTTTATTTTTCCCCATCTTCTACAACACCTCCAAGAAGTTCTGGTTTAGGGGTGTGGTGTTGAGCTGGATCATTCCAGGTTTTATTTTGTATTTTTTTAAATCAATTTCTCCATAGAATTAACTTGGGGAACTATGTAAATACACCAATTTCTCAGTAGAATTCACTTGGGCAGCTCTTTCAGACCATCTCTTTATTTTTTCCCCCTTTCCTACAACACCTCCAAGCAGTTCTGGTGGATCTGGGGGTGTGATGGAGCATTCCTGATTTTATTTTGTATTTTTTAAAATACATGAATTTCACCATAGAATTAACTTGGGGAACTGTTTAAATACATCAATTTCTGTGTAGAGTTAATTTGGAGAACTATTTCAGACCATCTCTTTATTTTTCCACCCCTTTTCTGTAACACCTCCAAGCAGTTCTGGTGGGTCTGGGGGTTTGATGTTGGGATGGAGCATTCCTGGTTTTATTTTGTATTTTTTTAAACAAATCAGTTTATCCATAGAATTAACTTGGGGAACTATTTAATTACACCAATTTCTCCATAGAATTAACTTGGGGAACTATTTAAATGCACCAATTTTGCAGTAGAATTAATTTGGAGAACTAATTTCAGACCATCTCTTTATTTTTTCACCCTTTTCTATAACACCCAAGCAGTTCTGGTGTGTTTAGTGATGTTGGACTGGAGCGTTCCTGGTTTTATTTTGTATTATTTAAAATACATCAGTTTCTCCACAGAATTAATTTGAGGAACTGTTTCAGACCATCTCTTTATTTATACTTTTATTTATTAATTAATTTATTTATTGATACTCCAGCACCTCCAGGTGGTTCTGGAGGGTGAGGTGCTGGGCTGGAGCATTCCTGCTTTACCTTGTACTTTTAAAAATAAATCAATTTCTCCATAGAGTTAATTTGGAGAACTATTTCAGACCATCTCTTTATTTCCCCCCCTGTACTCCAGCACCTCCAGGGGGTTCTGGAGGGTGAGGTGCTGGGCTGGAACATTGCAGCCCTGCAGCACTGGTGTCCTGCAGCACTGCTGGGATGCAGCATTGCAGCCCTGTCCCCCAGCCCTGTCCCCCAGCCCTGTCCCTCAGCCCTGTCCCTCTCTGACCTGTTTCTGTCCCCAGCCCTGTCCCTTCCCTGTCCCTCAGCCCTGTCCCTCAGCCCTGTCCCCTCAGCCCTGTCCCCCAGCCCTGTCCCCCAGCCCTGTCCCCCAGCCCTGTCCCCCAGCCCTGTCCCCTCTCAGCCCTGTCCCCCCAGCCCTGTCCCCTCAGCCCTGTCCCAGCCCTGTCCCCTCTCTGACCCGTTTCTGTCCCCTCAGCCCTGTCCCCAGCCCTGTCCCCTCTCTGACCCGTTTCTGCCCCAGCCCTGTCCCCTCCCTGACCCTTTCTGTCCCCCAGCCCTGTCCCCAGCCCTGTCCCCAGCCCTGTCCCCCAGCCCTGTCCCCTCTCTGACCCGTTTCTGTGCCCCCAGCCCTGTCCCCAGCCCTGTCCCAGCCCTGTCCCCTCTCTGACCCGTTTCTGTCCCAGCCCTGTCCCTCTCTGACCCGTTTCTGTCCCAGCCCTGTCCCCTCTCTGACCCGTTTCTGTCCCAGCCCTGTCCCAGCCCTGTCCCAGCCCTGTCCCCAGCCCTGTCCCAGCCCTGTCCCAGCCCTGTCCCCTCTCTGACCCGTTTCTGTCCCCAGCCCTGTCCCCCAGCCCTGTCCCCCAGCCCTGTCCCCGACCCTGTCCCAGCCCTGTCCCTCTCTGACCCGTTTCTGTCCCAGCCCTGTCCCCTCTCTGACCCGTTTCTGCCCCCAGCCCTGTCCCCTCTCTGACCCGTTTCTGTCCCAGCCCTGTCCCCTCTCTGACCCGTTTTCCCCCAGCCCTGTCCCCTCTCTGACCCGTTTCTGTCCCCAGCCCTGTCCCCTCTCTGACCCGTTTTCCCCCGCAGCCGCACGCCCGGGAACTGCCCGAGCTCGGCGGGCGAGGTGGATCTGCTGGGCCCCAGCCAGAACAGCTCCGAGGGCCTGGCCCAGCTGGCCAGCAGCAACGGGGCCAAGCCCGTGGAGGATTTCCCCAGCATGGAGTCGCAGAGCGTGCCGCTGGACGCCATGGAGCACGTGGGCATGGAGCCCCTGCAGTTCGACTACTCGGGCACGCAGGTGCCCGTGGACTCGGCCGCCGCCACCGTGGGGCTCTTCGACTACAGCTCCCAGCAGCAGGTAGGGCTGGCTGGGCCGTGCTGGGGGTCCCTGGGCCGTGCCAGAGGGGTCCCTGATCCGTGCTAGGGGTCCCTGGATCCGTGCTGGGGGGTCCCTGGGCCGTGCTGGGGGTCCCTGGGCCGTGCTGGGGGTCCCTGGGCCGTCCCGTGCTGGGGGTCCCTGAGCCGTGCCAGGAGGGTCCCTGGATCGTGCTAGGGGATCCCTGATCCGTGCTGGGGGGTCCCTGGGCCGTGCTGGGGGTCCCTGGGCCGTGCTGGGGGTCCCTGGGTGTGCCAGAGGGGTCCCTGGGCCGTGCTGGGAGGGCCCTGGGCCGTGCTGGGGGTCCCTGGTGTGCCAGAGGGTCCCTGGGCCGTGCTGGGGGTCCCTGGGCCGTGCTGGGGGTCCCTGGGTGTGCCAGAGGGTCCCTGGGCCGTGCTGGGGGGTCCCTGGGCCGTGCTGGGGGTCCCTGGGCCGTGCTGGGGGTCCCTGGGCCGTGCTGGGGTCCCTGGGCCTTGCTGGGGGGCCCTGGGCCGTGCCAGGAGGGTCCCTGATCTGTGCCAGGGGGTCCCTGATCCGTCCCAGAGGGATCCCTGATCTGTGCCAGGAGGGTCCCTGATCTGTGCCAGGGGTCCCTGGGCGTGCTGGGGGTCCCTGGGCCGTGCTGGGGGGTCCCTGGGTGTGCCAGAGGGGTCCCTGGGCCGTGCTGGGGGGTCCCTGGGCCGTGCCGGGGGTCCCTGGGCCGTGCTGGGGAGTCCCTGATCTGATCTGTCCAAAAGGGTCCCTGATCCGTGCCAGGGGGTCCCTGATCTGTGCCAGGGGGTCCCTGATCTGTGCCAGGGGTCCCTGATCTGTCCCAGAGGGATCCCTGATCTGTGCCAGGGGGGTCCCTGATCTGTGCCAGGGGGATCCCTGATCTGTGCCAGAGGGGTCCCTGATCTGTGCCAGGGGATCCCTGATCTGTCCCAGAGGGATCCTGATCCATCCCAGAAGGGTCGGTATGGAGTAGGATGGGCTCAGGGTGTGGTCCTGATCCATCCCAAAAGTGTCAGTGTGGGATGGGAGGGGTCCTGATCCAAACCAGAAGGGTCAGTGTGTGGGGTGGGGTGGGGAGGGGTCACAGAAGGGTCAGTGTGGGGTTGGAGGGGTCACAGAAGGGTCAGTGTGGGTGGGAGGGGTCACAGAAGGGTCAGTGTGGGTGGGAGGGTCACAGAAGGGTCAGTGTGGGTGGGAGGGGTCACAGAAGGGTCAGTGTGGCTGGGATGGGCTCAGGGCTCTGTCCTGGAAGAGGGATGGAGGAAGGCTGGAGATGTTCTCATCATCCTCGTGCTGTGTGTCCTTCCTGGCAGTGGGAGCAGATCTGCTCCCCATGGCACTGCAGCTGGAATCATCCCAATTCCAGCAGTTCCCAGCAATTCCAGCAGTTCCCAGCAATTCCAGCAATTCCCAGCAGTTCCCAGCAATTCCAGCAGTTCCCAGCAGTTCCCAGCAGTTCCCAGCAATTCCAGCAGTTCCCAGCTGTTCTCAGCAGTTCCCAGCAGTTCCCAGCAGTTCCCAGCAGCTCCCCAGCAATTCCCAGCAATTCCCAGCAATTCCAGCAGTTCCCAGCAATTCCCAGCAGTTCCCAGCAGTTCCCAGCAATTCCCAGCAGTTCCCAGCAGTTCCCAGCAATTCCCAGCAATTCCCAGCAGTTCCCAGCAATTCCCAGCAATTCCCAGCCATTCCCAGCAATTCCCAGCAGTTCCCAGCAATTCCCAGCAATTCCCAGCAATTCCCAGCAGTTCCCAGCAGTTCCCAGCAGTTCCCAGCAATTCCAGCAATTCCAGCAATTCCCAGCAATTCCCAGCAGTTCCCAGCAATTCCCAGCAATTCCCAGCAATCCCCAGCAATTCCCAGCAATTCCCAGCAGTTCCCAGCAGTTCCCAGCAATTCCCAGCAGTTCCCAGCAATTCCCAGCAGTTCCCAGCAATTCCCAGCAGTTCCCAGCAATTCCCAGCAGTTCCCAGCAGTTCCCAGCAATTCCCAGCAATTCCCAGCAGTTCCCAGCAGTTCCCAGCAATCCCCAGCAATTCCCAGCAGTTCCCCAGCAGTTCCCAGCAGTTCCCAGCAATTCCCAGCAGTTCCCAGCAGTTCCCAGCAGTTCCCAGCAGTTCCCAGCAGTTCCCAGCAGTTCCCAGCAGTTCCCAGCAGTTCCCAGCAATTCCCAGCAATCCCCAGCAATCCCCAGCAGTTCCCAGCAGTTCCCAGCAGTTCCCAGCAGTTCCCAGCAATTCCCAGCAATTCCCAGCAGTTCCCAGCAATTCCCAGCAGTTCCCAGCAATTCCAGCAGTTCCCAGCAATTCCCAGCAGTTCCCAGCAATTCCCAGCAGTTCCCAGCAATTCCCAGCAGTTTCCAGCAATTCCCCAGCAATTCCCAGCAGTTCCCAGCAGTTCCCAGCAGTTCCCAGCAGTTCCCAGCAGTTCCCAGCAGTTCCCAGCAATTCCCAGCAATTCCCAGCAATTCCCAGCAGTTCCCAGCAATTCCCAGCAGTTCCCAGCAATTCCCAGCACTGCCCTGTCTGTGATCCTGGGGCTGTTGAGGAGCTGCATTGAAAAAGTGCTAAAAACCCCAAACACCCACCCTGGAGCCCAAGTGGTGACTGAGAGCCAACACCTGCTGAGCCCAGTGAGCCCTGAGCTGGGCTTGGCTGAGCCCCACGTTGGGTTTTGTTAAGCCCCACGTTGGATTTTGTTAAGCCCCACGTTGGGTTTTGTTAAGCCATACGTTGGGTTTTGTTAAGCCCCACGTTGGGTTTTGTTAAGCCACATGTTGGGCCCTGCTGAGCCCCACACTGGGCTTTGCTGAGCCCCACACTGAGCTTGGTTGAGCCCCACACTGGGCTTTGCTCAGCCCCACACTGGGCTTTGCTGAGCCCCACCCTGGGCTTTGCTGAGCCCCACACTGGGCTTTGCTGAGCCCCACACTCAGCTCTGCTCAGCCCCACACTCAGCTCTGCTCAGCCCCACACTCAGCTCTGCTCAGCCCCACACTCAGCTTTGCTCAGCCCCACACTGGGCTTTGCTCAGCCCCACACTGGGCTTTGCTGGGCCCCACACTGGGCTCTGCTGAGCCCCACACTGGGCTTTGCTGGGCCCCACACTGGGCTTTGCTGGGCCCCACACTGGGCTTTGCTGGGCCCCACACTGGGCTCTGCTCAGCCCCACACTCAGCTCTGCTCAGCCCCACACTGGGCTTTGCTGCCCAGCCAGAGCAGCCTGAGGCAGTTACAAGTTCTTCTTCTACCTGAGCCTGGTTTAAGCCCTGAGGGCAGAGTCCACTGCTACAAACCTTTGTCTGAGCCTGGCTGAGCTCTGTTTGGCCTCCCTCCCACACAAGGCCAGGCTCCCTGTGGAGCCTCCCTTGGCTGAGCTGAGTGCTGGGCCTGGCTCCAGCAATCGACTCCTGCTCTGCTCCTGTTCTCTCCTTTGGGTAATGGTTGTGAACTTTATTGCTCTCCCTTTGCAAGTCTGATATCCCTCCAAGAAGAAGGGAATCCTTTGTTGTAGCTGATTGCAGGGATATACAGCTCTCCCTGGCTTCCCTAAAATCTCTGATTTCTATAGCAGAGGAGCCCCTGGCACTCTGGGGTGAGGGAAACCATTGCCAAGTTTGTGCTGAGTTATCATAGTCTTAAAAGCAATGTAAATATCTGTGTTGGAGCTCAGTTGGCTGCTCTGTTCTACAGCATCTTTGGGAGGTTAATGATGGAAAATTTAATGATTAAACTAAATAGCTGCTGTAGAGTTCAAAAAGGAAAAAAGCCAGATAGTTCCAAGTCTGTCTTGCTCTGGTGTAAGGCCTGGGATCCAGAATTACTTTTAAACCAGGAAAGTTGTGTGTTTTTTAAAACATTAGTGCTCCACAAGTGAGCTGCTGCTGGAGAAGCATTAGAGATGGGACTGGAGCAGCAGGAGTGGGAAGGCTGGAATTTGCATTTTGTCAGGGTTTTCTATTTAAATGAAGGCTCATTTCCAAGTTTGAGGAGTTTTTATTTGTTTCTTTCAGCCTTTAAAAATTAAGATTTAAAATCTGGCATGTCTGGCACCTCACTGGTGGAAATAAACCCCCCAGAGGAAGGCAGAGCAGGGAAGGCTCCTCGTGTCAGGAGCAGGTTTCTGGCTGGGTTTGGATTTTTATTTCACACCCAGTGGATGGGCACTGTCCCTGTGGAGCTGATGGCAGCTCTGGGTCATCCCTGAGTTTGGAGCAGCATCAAATCCAAGCTGTGCCCAATCCCCACCCTGTCCCCAGCCCAGAGCTCCCTGGGCACCCCCAGGGATGGGGATCCAAACCCCCCTGGGCAGTTCCAACCCCTGCCCACCCTTTCCATGGGGAAATTCCTGCTGTGCCCACCCTGACCTCCCCTGCCCAGCCTGAGCCGTTCCCTCTGCTCCTGTCCCTGTTCCTGTTCCCAGAGCCCGACCTGGGGCTGTCCCCTCCTGGCAGGGAGTTGTGCAGAGCCACAAGGGCCCTGAGCCTCCTTTTCTCCAGCTGAGCCCCTTCCCAGCTCCCTCAGCCCCTCCTGGGGCTCAGCCCCTTCCCAGCTCCCTCAGCCCCTCCTGGGGCTCAGCCCCTCCCCAGCTCCATTTCCCTGTTGTGGGGCCCAAATCCCCACTTGTCTCTCCCTGATTTTGGGGGAGCAGTGGGGTCACAGCTGCTGCCCCTCAGTCCCACCCAGGCCCTGCTGGGCTGTCAAACAAGATCTGTCCTTTCCAGTTTTCACCCTTGTTGCAGCTTCCACCTGCAGTGAAAGCAGGCAGGAGCCTTTTGTCAGCCTGAGGTGCTGCACTGAAGATCAGGAATCATTCCCAGCCCTGCTCTCAGGGCAGGTGTGTGCAAACCCAGGGGCCTGGCTCACTCCTGTGCCCATTGCCATCATTCCTGATCCCCAAAACCAGGGTCCTGCTGCCCACTGCCACCCTCAGCCTGGATGGAAGGAGTCTGTCCTTTGCCATTCTGTGTCAGCTGGAGATCTGTCCTGGAGGAGGGGTCTCCCCCCTGGAAGTGCCCTTGGGGCTGTGGGGAAGCATCCCATCCTGGGAAGGATTTCAGGAGGGCAGCACGAGGGAGGGGAAGGTTTTACCCACCTGAGGTCTGGTCAGAGATGGCAGTGGTGATACTGCAGGAGAAACTGGCTGAGGGAAATCTGATCCTCCAGAATTGCCACAACTGTGGGGTTCTGCTTCCTTGGAATTCCCTCAGTGAGCTCCTCCACGTGCTGGAAATGATCCTCCATTTGTCTGCACAGGGAGCAGCCTCACTGAAATGTTGGATGATCTCCCTGAGCTCCTCCAGAGTGTCAGGGCTTTGTAGCTTTTCACTCCAAATGCATTTTCCAGCAGCATGAAATGCCCCAGGTGCATTTTTCTGATACCCCTGTAAATTCAGGCTGGTATTCCTGTTCAGAGGTTCCTTGCCTTTCCCCCTCCCTCAGCCCCCTCGGAGCAGTGACTCAGTGTGGAGTGTGGGGCTGTGCTGCCAGCAGGGGGACAGCACAGCCGGGCTGCAGCAGCTCCTGCTGGAACTGCAGCCCCTGGGGCTGAGCCCAGCCTGCCTGGGGATGGCTTTTCCTGGGCAGGCTCAGCATGAACTGCAGCTGCAGATTGGAGCTGGGCTGAGTTCCTGCTGAGGGAGCTGAGCAAGGCTGTGGGTTAAAGTGAGGAGAGGGAGAGGTCACAGAATCCTGGAGTGGTTTGGGTGGGAAAGGACTTCAAAACTCATCCAATTCCAGCCCCTGTCACACAGGAACACCTCCCACTGTCCCAGCTGTTCCAGCCTGGCCTGGGGCACTGCCAGGGATCCAGGGCAGCCACAGCTGCTCTGGGAATCCATCCCAGCCCTGCCCACCCTGCCAGGGAACAATTCCTGCCCAGGATCCATCTGAATCCCTCCTCTCTTAGTTTATGGCCATTGCTCATCATCCTAGGCTGTGAAAAGTCCTCTCCAGCTTTCTTGCAGACTTTTTACATCTGAAAGTCACATTTTGCATTTTTGCTGGGCCCCCAGAGCAGGCAGAGAGCAAAAAGAGCCAAGAGCAGCAGGTGAAATATTGATGGTGGAATATTGATGCTCTGAGTAGGTGTGGATTCCTTTTTCCCAGTTCTTCTCTCTCCTGCTGCATCACTGAGTTGCATTTGGGAGGTGTGGAGTCCTCACATTGTAAAGTGAGTACAAGAAGTGTTTTTAGGAAGGTGAATGATTTTTGTGTCCTCAGGACAAGGCAGTGATAACCCAGCCATTTCCTTTCTGCTTCACTGGGAGGGAATCCACATCCACAGGCTGGAAAGCAGATCCCAGGGGTGCAAAAGCACGTGCATACTCAGGGGTTTGGTGACATTTTTTCAGCTGAAGAAAGTTCAAAAGCTAAAATTGCTGAACTAATCAGAAAGCAGAGCCCAAACCCGAGGATGTTCAGAGGAATCCACACTTCAGGAAGCAGTTTAGGGGTTCATAGGATTATTTTTCCCATATTTGCTGATCAGTGAGGTGTTGGTGTCTCTCCCTGATTCCATGTTCTGCAGCTCCTGGATCTCTTTGTTTTTTGCTCAGGGATGTCAGTGGGGCTCTGGCCAGCTCCTGGTGGCAGCTGGCAGCTGAGCAGAGCTTTGTGTGACCACAAAAGGCACCTTAAAGCAGCAAGAAGGGCAGGACAAGCAGGTGTGCTGTGCACCCAGACTGCTCAGGGGGGTTATGGCCCAGGCAGGCAATAAACCAGCTGCAGATCTGAGATTTTCCTGCACAAGGAACATTCTGCTAGCCCTGGCTGTCCTGAGGGATGAGCAAACAAAGCTGCTGGGAGGGTTTGGCACACAGCAGGTTAATTGTGGCTCCTCTAAATTCTGCAGTTCCACCTCATAAACCCAGTGCTGATCCCTCAGGTGTGTTTTCTGCACCTCAACTTGTTAAAAGACAAAAATAAAGGTGGATTTTCTCCCACAGCTTTGCTCACCCTGCTCTCAGGAGAACCAGTGCCAATTTTTGCCTTTAAATAAAAAGTAATGGGAGTTTTGTTGATGTTTCTGGGCTTCTTCTTGATGGTTGTGGGTTTCTGCCAAAAATTTGGGCAGAATTATTGCTGCTTCTGCCAGCAGTTCACTTGTGTGAAAGGAGAGCAGGATGATAGGTGTGAAAATTGTGGGCACCTGAGCATCCAGGTCTTTTCTGAGGGAGTGGAGGGAGAAAACGTTTCTCACAGAGGTTTGTGATTCCCACCCTGGGCATGGCTCCTGGAAGTGAGGGGGATGGACCTGCTGCAGCATTTCAGAGGGGATGCTCACCTTGCATGTTTAATTAGAGCTGAAAGGGTGAATTCAGGGATTTCCTTTAGGGAGAGGCACAAGAAGCTGGAAAGAAATCTGTAGTGAGGCCCTGAAGAGAGGGAAAGAGCCAACCCCAACCATCAGCAAAAACGCTTCAAGGGAATCCTGGTTTTGTCTTAGTGAGGGATAAATCTCTGCAGCCTTGAGAGCTGGGCAGCTGAAGGCTGCTGGGCTGGGCTGTGGTGCTGAGGCTGTGCCCCTCTGGTGCCTCTGAAGGTGTCTTGGGTGTCTCAGACGTGGTCACCCCAGTGGCACCCAGTGCCATCCCAGTGCCACCCAATTACCACCCCAGTGCCACCCCATAACCAGCCCAGTGCCGCCCCAGTGCCATCCCATTGATACTCAGTGCTACCCAGTGCCACCCCAGTGCCACCCCACTGATACCCAGTGCCACCCAGTTACCACCCCAGTGCCACCCCATTGATACCCAGTGCCACCCCAGTGCCACCGCAGTGCCATCCCATTGATACCCAGTGCCACCCAGTGCCACCCAGTTACCACCCCAGTGCCACCCCATTGATCACCCCAGTGCCACCCCAGTGCCACCCAGTGCCATCCCAGTGCCACCCAATTACCACCCCAGTGCCACCCCATTGATACCCAGTTACCACCCCAGTGCCACCCCATTGATACCCAGTGCCACCCCACTGTCACCCCAGTGCCGCCCCATTGATACCCAGTGCCACCCCATAACCAACCCAGTGCCACAGCAGTGTCTGTGCCCACTTCCAGGGCTCTCTGTGCCAGTCTCAGCAGTGTCTGTGCCAGTCTGAGGGCTCTGTGTGCCCAGTTTGAGGGCTCTCTGTGCCCAGTTTGAGGGCTCTCTGTGCCAGTCTCAGCAGTGTCTGTGTTAGTCTCAGGACTCTGTGTGCCAGTCTCAGCAGTGTTTGTGCCCAGTTTAGGGCTCTCTGTGCCCAGTCTCAGCAGTGTTTGTGCCAAATTTCAGGGCTGTGTGTGCCAATTTCAGGGATCTCTGTGCCAGTCTGAGCAGTGTCTGTGCCCCGTCTTAGGGCTCTGTGTGTTCCCAGTCTGAGCAGTGTCTGTGCCAGTCTCAGCAGTTTCTGTGCCAGTCTCAGGGCTCTGTGCCAGTCTCGAGCAGTGTCTGTGCCAGTCTGAGCAGGGGTCTGTGCCAGTCTCAGGGCTCTGTGTGCCAGTCTGAGCAGTGTCTGTGCCAGTCTCAGGGCTCTCTGTGCCAGTCTGAGCAGTGTCTGTGCCAGTCTGAGCAGTGTCTGTGCCAGTCTGAGGACTCTGTGTGCCAGTCTCAGCAGTGTCTGTGCCCGTTTAGGGCTCTGTGTGCCAGTCTGGGGCTCTCTGTGCCAGTCTGAGCAGTGTCTGTGCCAGTCTCAGCAGTGTCTGTGCCAGTCTCAGGGCTCTGTGTGCCAGTCTGGGGGCTCTCTGTGCCAGTCTGAGCAGTGTCTGTGCCCAGTCTCAGCAGTGTCTGTGCCAGTCTCAGGACTCTGTGTGCCAGTTTGAGGCTCTGTGCCAGTCTCAGCAGTGTCTGTGCCAGTCTGGGGGCTCTGTGTGCCAGTCTGAGCAGTGTCTGTGCCAGTCTGAGCAGTGCTTTCTGTGCCCACAGCTGTTCCAGAGGCCCAACGCCCTGGCGGTGCAGCAGCTGACGGCAGCCCAGCAGCAGCAGTACGCCCTGGCTGCTGCCCACCAGCCGCACATCGGTGAGTCAGCCTGCCTCCCTCCCCTGCCCCTCCCCTGCCCAGCCCTGCCCCTGCCCTGCCCCTGCCCTCCTGCCCCTCCCCCCTGCCCTGCCCCTGCCCTGCCTCCCTGCCCCTCCCCCTACCCCTCCCCCTGCCCCTGCCCCTGCCCTGCCCTGCCCCTCCCCCCTGCCCCTGCCCCTGCCCATCCCTGCCCTCCCCCAGCCCTCCCCCTGCCCTGCCCCTCCCCCCTGCCCTGCCCTGCCCTGCCCCTGCCCCCTGCCCATCCCTCCCCAGCCCTGCCCTCCCCCCTGCCCCTGCCCCAGCCCTGCCCTGCCCCTCCCCCCCTGCCCTCGAGGGTTAAGGTGTGTCTTACACGTGGCACCCCGCAGCAGCAGTGTGTGTTGTTAAAGATTTGTGTCTTGCCCACTGCTGCTAAAGGAGTTCTCTGCCTGCCAGGACTGGCTCTCACCCTCCTGGGGTGCTGCTCAGTCAGGAGAGGCGTTGCAAGTCTCTGAGAAGCAGAAATCAGGGTGGCAGCACAGTGAAGTGAGGGGAGATGCACAATTTATTATCAGCTGGATGTGCTGCCTCGGGTCTTCTGAGTAAAAATGTAATTTATGTAAACACATGATTGATATTAACAAAAAATATTCATAAAATTTATGTATTAACTAAATAGTTAATTGTGTAGAAAACCAGGAAAACTATAGAACATCTCCCAGATGATTAAACTTCAATGTTTTTAGCACAAAAAGCAGTTTGTGGTAGTTTCTTCCTGCCCAAACCCCCAATATAAACGTGTTGGGGCTCTCCCAGCTCTGTGCTGAGCCCTTGAATCCCCTTCAGGGATTGAAATTATTCAGCTTTTTAACTTCCTGCCCTTCACCTTCACCTCCCTGCACACCCCTCTCCACCCAGCTGGCCTTTCTCTAATGATTAAACTGTCCCTTGCAGAGGGAGGGCATTTTCCCTGCTGAGCTTTCCCGACTGACCAGCTGCAGTGCTGGGCTCCTGTGCTGCCCATGGAGCTCACAGTGAGCTGCCCTGGGTCCTGGTTTACCCCTGCAGCAAATCAGAGCAGTAACAAGCTCCAGTCTCCTGAGCAGGGCCTGTCTGCCCTGCAGAAGCTCCTGGGCTGTTTGGGTATAAAGGATTTTATCTCTTCAGGATCACCGAGTGCTTGGAATTGGGGATTTTTTATGCCAGATCTCTGCTCTGCCCATCAGCACTCACTGTAGAAATGCACCTGTGAAAAGAGAAAGGCAGAGTCTGGTGCTGGGCAGGCAGCAGCAGGGCTGGGTGGGGCAGTGCTGTGGGTCTGTCTGTACTGACAGGAATGTTTCCAGCAGGTTTAGCCCCCGCTGCCTTCGTCCCCAACCCCTACATCATCAGCGCGGCGCCCCCGGGCACGGACCCCTACGCGGCGGGGCTGGCGGCGGCGGCCACGCTAGGTGAGAGAGGACTGGGGGGGATGGCATCTCTGCATCCTGCATCCTTCATCCCCTGCATCCCTGCATCCCCTGCATTCCTGCATCCCCTCCATCCCTGCCTCCCTGCATCCCCTCCATGTGTGCACGGACCCCTCACAGCGGGCGGGGCTGGCGGCGGCCACGCTAGGTGAGAGAGGCTGGGGGGGGAATGGCATCCCTGCATCCCCTTCATCCCCTGCATCCCCTGCATCCCCTGCACCTGTGCATCCCCTCCATCCCTGCCTTCCCTGCCTCCCTGCATCCCCTCCATGTGTGCACGGACCCCTCACGCCGGGCGGGGGCTGGCGGCGGCGGCCACGCTAGGTGAGAGGGCTGGGGGGGATGGCATCCCTGCATCCTGCATCCTTCATCCCTGCATCCCTGAATCCCTGCATCCCCTGCACCTCTGCATCCCCTGCACCTCTGCATCCCTGCATCCCCTCCATGTGTGCACGGACCCCTACGCTGGCGGGGGCTGGCGGCGGCCACGCTAGGTGAGAGAGCTGGGGGGAATGGCATCCCTGCATCCTGCATCCTTCATTCTCTGCATCCCTGCATCCCCTGCATCCCTGCCTCCTTCATCCCCTGCACCTCTGCATCCCTGCCTCCCTGCATCCCCTCCATGTGTGCACGGACCCCTACGCGGCGGGGCTGGCGGCGGCGGCCACGCTAGGTGAGAGAGCTGGGGGGGATGGCATCCCTGCATCCTTCATCCCCTGCATCCCTGCATTCCCTGCATCCTGCATTCCCTGCATCCCCTCCATCCCTGCCTCCCTGCATCCCCTCCGTGTGTGCACGGACCCCTACGCGGCGGGGCTGGCGGCGGCGGCCACGCTAGGTGAGAGAGCTGGGGGGGGATGGCATCCCTGCATCCTGCATCCTTAATTCTCTGCATCCCTGCATCCCCTGCATCCCTGCATTCCCTGCATCCCCTGCACCTCTGCATCCCTGCATCCCCTCCGTGTGTGCACGGACCCCTCACAGCGGGCGGGGGCTGGCGGCGGCGGCCACGCTAGGTGAGAGAGCTGGGGGGGATGGCATCCCTGCATCCTGCATCCTTCATCCCCTGCATCCCTGCATCCCCTGCACCTGTGCATCCCCTCCATCCCTGCATCCCTGCATCCCCTCCGTGTGTGCACGGACCCCTACGTGGCGGGGCTGGCGGCAGCGGCCACGCTAGGTGAGAGAGCTTCTGGGGGGAAATGGCATCCCTGCATCCCCTGCATCCCTGCATCCCCTGAATCCCCTGCACCTGTGCATCCCTCCATCCCTGCCTTCCCTGCCTCCCTGCATCCCCTCCATGTGTGCACGGACCCCTCACAGCGGCGGGGCTGGCGGCGGCGGCCACGCTAGGTGAGAGAGCTGGGGGAAATGGCATCCCTGCATCCTGCATCCTTCATTCTCTGCATCCCTGCATCCCCTGCACCTGTGCATCCCCTCCATGTGTGCATCCCCTGCGTGTGGGCATCCCTGCATCCCCTGCACTTGTGCATCCCCTCCATGTGTACATCCCCTGCCTCCTCTGCATCCCCTCATCCCCTGCACCTGTGCCTCCCCTCCATCCTTCATCCCCTCCATCCCCTCCTCCCCTGCATCCCCTGCATGTGTGCATCCCCTGCATCCCTTCATTCCCTGCATCCCCTGCATGTGTGCATCCCCTGCATCCCCTCCTCCCCTGCTCCACAACTGCTCTGCATCTGCACTGTGGGAGGGAAACATCAGCACAGCAGCATTTCTGGGGGGAGGGGGGAGAATTGATATAATGGTGTGGCTGTGAGTAAAACCAGAATTTGTCATTAGAGCTGGAGGTGAAATGGGATCATTTTTGTTTAAAGTACTGTGGGCCCAGGCTCCCAGAGCAGATGGGGAGGGAACCACTCACAAATACTGCTCCATTTTTGGGCTGGTTTTTTGACTGACAGTAGCAAGGAAAACCTCTGAAAATAAACTTATGAAGGGCTGCAAAGGTGCAGGGTGTGTTTCCTGCCAGGAAAGTTGTCTCTCCTTTCTGTTCAGCTTGTGGTGCATTCTGCAAACCAGTTCTTCCCTGAAATTCTGCTGGGAATTCCCAGGAGGTGAACACATCCATGTCTGCTGGGGCTCCTGCTGGGAACGTGCCCTTTTCCAGCTGTGGCAAAGATGGAACCTCTGCTCTTCCTGCAGGATCTTCCTCCAGACATTGGTCTATCAGTTCCCAAATTCCTCCCAGCTCTCACAGCCAGAACTGGGAATTCTGGAGGTGACAGTTTATCAGGCACTGGGGGACACAGTGAACATTGGAGTTCTGCTGGGGGCCATAAAGTTCTTTCCCAAGCACTGGGGACAAAGCAGGGATGTGCTTTTAGGAGAGGGTTTAAGGAAGAATGTGCTTTTAGGAGATTTTTAAGGAAAAATGTGCTTTCAGGAGAGGATTTTTAAGGAAGAATGTGCTTCTAAAAGTATACATTTTTAAGGGAAGAACATGCTTTTAGGAGAGGATTTTTAAGGAAGACTATGCTTCTAGTGGAGGATTTTTGAAAGAAGAATGTGCTTTTAGAGGAGTACTTTTAAAGGAAGAATGTGCTTCTGAAAAAGTATTTTTCAAGGATGGGATTTTTAAAGGTGGAAAGTGCTTTTAGAGGAGTATTTTCTGGCCATGCCTGGTTTTCCTGAGCAGGCAGAGGGAATGTTGTGTGCTGCTCTCCTTGGGGTGGGGATGTTTGTGGAGGCTCTCCCTGCTGCCATGCTCCACTTTGAGCTTGTACAATTCAGTCTCCTTGTTTGGGTGGCTTGTCCCAGATCAGAGCCACAGCCCTGGGCTGTGTGTGGCTGTGACACCGGGTTTGGGACAGCTCTGGCATAACCCACCCTGCTGAGCCTTCAGCTTTGAGGGCTCCCTGGGCTCAGTCTGGCCTGGGATTTGACTGATTGCCCCACTTGGGTGGAGTTCTGGGTCATGCAGATGCGTGTGAAGAATTTGGGTGGTGATTTGGGCTGCTGGGAGTTGCTGCTGGGACTGTGCAGTGCCGTGGGGAGGCTGCTGGGTCAGACCAGGACACCGAGTGCATCTGTCGGGACAGGCTGTCGGGACAAAGCTCCGGTGCTCTGTACAAACTCAAGGTTACAGTTGCAGTTTATTATAAAAGACACTGCCCGGCACAGCCCAGAGCAGGGCAAAAGAGATAAAAGGGAGAGAGAGGGAGAAGAGAGCACAAGGAGGTGTTAGAGTTAGGAGGAGCAAGGGAGAGAGAGAAATGGGATAAAAGGGTAATGGGGTAATAGAAGAGGGAGAGAAGAGGAGAAGTGGAGAAGAGAGGAAGAGAGGAGGGAGAGGAGAAGGAAAGAAGAGATATTAAAGGTAAAGGGAGGGGTGGTAGAGAGGAGCAAGGGAGAGAGCAAAGAGAGCAATTTCCTTTTGCAATACAATAAATCTTCTTCCATGATGAATATTCTAATTTCCACTAACCAATGTAATACAAAATACCAATTCTGTAGCATTTACATACAGCCTATAGAAATCCTTACATTAACATAGTGTGTTACACTTTAAGATCTAATCTTTGGACCCTGGCAGGTCTGTCTGTGCCCTTTGGAGTTGCTCTCTGGCAGAGGGCATGGTTCCATCAGGAGGGGATTGCCTCCAGGGCCCATCCCATTGTTTCATGGTAATTCAGTAACTGAGGTTTCCTGTTACATCTTCCCTCTCCCCAGCACTGCCCCTGAGGTTCCGTGGGACAGAGCCAGGGCAGGAGCACTGCTGCTGCCCCAGGATTTGATAACCCCCTGTGATGGAGCAGGATGAACCAGCTGAGCTCTGGCCAGGGCAGAGCAGAGGGAGCTCAGGCAGGGCTGGGCAGGAGGAGCCCCCAGGGCATTGGCAGCCCCGTTCCAGGCACAGGAGGAGATCTGTGAGTGATTCCTGTGCAGAGGTTCCTGCTTGGCCTTCCTGCCTCACCTCAGGGCTGCAGAGCTCAGCTCTGGCTGCCACAGGTGCAGAGAGCAGCACTCAGCAGCTGGAATCCACAGAAACAGCACGTGGAGCTGGGCCACATTGCCAGGAAATACCCACTCTTGCCGTGGTTCTTTTCCTTTCCTCAGCTCTACTGAAGCTGCAGCTGCCTGGGCTTTTCCACCTAGGCTGTGCTTAACTCAGGTTTTAAACATTTGAGCTGGAAATAACAGCCCAGGGGTACCTAAAGCGTCCCAGAACTTGGCATCATGGCCTCTGCTTGAATAATTCTGAATTTATGACTCTTAAAAGAAACAAACCAATGTGCAGGGTGTATTTATAGTGTTACACCACTGAGACATAGGAGTTACTTTGACCCTCTCATCAGGCTTTGGACCCTAGAAATGGCAAGATTAACTTCATGTTAATTAAAAACTTCATGTTGGTGCTTTTCAGAAAAACATCTTTTCTGTCTATGCCTGAGCAGTTTTGAGAGCCCTTTTTTCTGTCATGACTGAGAGGAGCACTGGAGGGACATGAGACAATTTAAATGTTTGTATAAAGCCAAAAAACCTCCTTGATGTGCCTGGGAGTGTTAAATTGGGAGGACTTGCAGAAGCTTCTGAGATGGAGGAAATGAGTTTGGAGTTATGGGGAGTTTATTGCTCACAGTCACTCTCAGGGCACAGAGGAAACTTTGGTGTGTGTTTTATGGCAGAGATAATCTGTCAGTTAAAGCTCTGCCATTATGGCAGGTTTGTCATGACTGTGAGACTGGCAGCTCTAGGATAATGCTCTTCTCTTCCCAACAATAGCAGCATTTTAAAGAACAAATTTGAATGCAGAGGGAAGAACTTCCTAGGAAAAAAACTCATTTAGATTTTAAACTGTGGGGAATGTACTGCTGCCTTTGAATTGCCTTCCATCACTTGAGAAAGATGTCACTCAAAAAACTGAAAATTTGCCTTTTTTAAGGCCAGTTGGGAAATTATTCCCTCTGGGGTGGAGTTCCAGGCAGAAAAGTGTTGTGCTCTTTGTGGAGAGGTGGGTGGATGCTGGGGTAACCTGGCTCAGGAGAGGCAGAGGCTCCCACAGCAAGGGCTGGGCTGGGGCAGGGGGGGTGCACACAAATCCTGGGGATTCCACAGGGGTCACCCCAAAAATCCCTGGGAATTCCACAGGGATCACCCCAAAAACCCCTGGGAATTGTGATGGGATCACCCCCAAATCCTTGGGAGTTTCACAGGGGTCACCCCAAAAACCCCTGGGATTTTCAAAGGGATCACCCCAAAAAACTCTGGGAATTCCACAGGGATCACCCCCAAATCCCTGGGAATTCTGAGGGATCCCCCCTAAACCCCTGGGAATTCTAATGGGATCACCCCCAAAATCCCTGGGAATTCTGAAGGATCACCCCACAAACCCCTGGGAGTTCTGAGGGATCCCCCAAACCCCTGGGAGTTTCAGAGGGATCACCCCACAAATCCTTGGGAATTCTGAGGGATCACCCCACAAACCCCTGGGGAGTTTCAGAGGGATCACCCCACAAATCCTTGGGAATTTTGATGGGATCACCCCCAAAATCCCTGGGAATTCTAAAGGGATCACCCCACAAACCCCTGGGAATTCTGAGGGATCCCCCAAACCCCTGGGGAGTTCTGAAGGATCCCCCAAACCCCTGGGAATTCTGAAGGATCACCCCACAAACCCCTGGGAGTTCTGAGGATCCCCCAAACCCCTGGGAGTTCTGAGGGATCCCCCAAACCCCTTGGAATTCTGAGGGATCCCCCAAACCCCTGAGAATTCTGAGGGATCCCCCCCAAACCCCTGGGAATTGTGATGAGATCACCCCACAAACCCCTGGGAGTTCTGATGGGATCACCCCACAAACCCCTGGGAGTTCTGAGGATCCCCCAAACCCCTGGGAATTCTAAAGGGATCACCCCACAAACCCCTGGGAATTCTGAAGGGATCACCCCCAAACCCCTTGGAATTCTGAGGGATCACCCCAAACCCCTGGGAATTCTGAAGGATCACCCCCAAACCCCTGGGAGTTCTGAGGGATCCCCCCAAACCCCTGGGAGTTCTGATGAGATCACCCCCAAACCCCTGGGAGTTCTGAGGATCCCCCAACCCCTGGAGCTGCCCCTCTCTCAGCTCTGGGCAGCTGGATCTGGTCCCTGCTCCCGTCCCTGCTGTCCTGTCCTGCAGGAGGGCTGGAAACACAAACCCCGTCCTGAGCCCATCCCTGCTGCTGTTGCTGAGGCTGTGGCAGCACAGGCAGTGTTGGCTCCCAGGGTCTGGGGTGGTTTTTTCCCAGGAATGGCCCTGCAGGGGGTGCAGGAGCAGCTCTGGGTGTGCTGGTCTGGCAGTGATGCCACTCTTGCCCTCTCTGAGAACTCAGTTCAATAATGAGCCTCTCTGTGCTCACAGCAGCTGAGCCAGACTTGCAGCAAGAACCCAGCAAAGCTTCTGTGTCTCCTCTGCTTTCACACACCCCAGGCTTTGGCAGCAACCTCAGCTAAGAGAAAAACCCACCTCGGTTTGATCATTAGAGCTGAGACTGAACTGTCCCAGAGAGGTGCCCACATTTTGCCCAGATAAAGGAGATTGCAGCAGCTTCAGCAGCCTGGGGCAAATGCAGGTGAACGACTTGCATTGAAAGGGAGCAGCTGCAGCTCCTGCCCTGCTGGCTCTGATGTGCATTCAGTGATTATAAACAGCTTAAAACCACTCCCTGCTTACCTGGCTGTGCCTGCTGGGCCACCACAGGCACCACCTTTGTGGCACTGGTTCATCTTCTGCAGGTTTTTTCCATTTTAGCTCATGAATTGCCAGGTTGGAAGGTAAGAAGTGAGTAGGAGCAGCAGATCAGCCTCTCTGATTCTGTAAATCAGGGATGAGCTTTGGGGTGAGATACAAATCCAGCTGTTTGCAGCTGCCTGGAATTAGCTGTGCCCAGAGCTGGGCACCTAACTCCTAAATTCAGGGAAAGCACAGCAGTGAAAACCAGAATAGTGTGAGGAGAGTAACTCATACATGTTTGAGATCTGAATTTAATATTTGGCACAACATGGAATGAATATCCTGAAGTGTGGATGTGGGAGCAGGAGCTCTTCCAGGGCCTTGGCATTCTGCAGGAGTTCAGCTGAGCCTGTTCCTTAAAAAAAATCAAGAGGAAAGGAACAAAAGCCAGAAGGAAAAGGGATTTCCAGGATTTTCCCCCTTTGCCAGAGCCAGGCTGACACTGAACACTCAGCACTGTGTTTGCACCTCCCTTTTTATGTCATCCCTCATTTTCCATGGAACCAGAGACTTGGGCAGAGCCCAAGTGCTGAGTGTCTCTCTTGGAAATAAAAAAATCCCTGTTTTTACTCCAGGCATGACCAAGTTTCTGTAAAGATTTGTTTATTCCAGTGTCACACCTGACTCTGGCTCTGCCTCAGTTATTCCTGCTGTGGGGAGGGAGCCCTTGGGATGTAGTTGGAAATCAAAGGAAACACTTCTGCTTCTACTGACCTTTCCTGAAGAAATCTAACAGTCATATTAAAAAGTATTATTGGATTCCTGTCCATGTTCTTTGGAGAGAAGGGCTCCTCCCTTCAGAGCTTCCTCAGCATTATTCCAGCTGGGATTATTGATATATAATGGGATTATCTAAGGACAGAGGCTGCTATTCTGCCATCTCCAAATGCCTGTGCTGTCCTGAGACCTGAGAAACACAAGGAATCTTCAAAAGTGAGGCTTTTTCTGCTGCTCTCCAAGATTATTATTAACTTTAAGCCTCTTAAGTTTGAGGAGGGAATGTGGTGGTTGAGGAGGGAAGGGACAGGATCCTGCAGCCTCTTTTAGGGGAGATTTGCAAATGCAAAGCAGGGCTGGGAAAAGAACATTTTAACACTTGCTGTGAAGAGGGTTTGGGAGTTTCTTTGGGAGCTGAGGGGGGTGGCAGTGAGCTGTGAGTGGCAGCTGGGATGAGAAGTTGATCTCTCTGCTCGGTTTGGAGATTTTTGTTCCTTCCCTGATAAGCCTGGGCACACCAACAACAACATGGAATCACTGCTGGCAGAATTTGACCTCATGCAGTGATGAAATTCCAGGTCTGACTTGAAACTTTCAGAAATGTGTGGCACAGATGCCAAACCCCTGTTTGCAGAAACTTTCAGAAATGTGTGGCACAGATGCCAAACCCCTGTGTTTGCAGGGGGTTTCAGAAATGTGTGGCACAGATGCCAAATCTCTGTGTTTGCAGAGGGTTTTGGAAATGTGTGGCACAGATGCCAAACCCCTGTGTTTGCAGAGGGTTTCAGAAATGTGTGGCACAGATGCCCCACTGTTTTCAGAGAGTTTTGAAATGTGTGGCACAGATGCCCTGTGTTTCAGAGGGTTTCAGAAACATGTGGCACAGATGCCCTGTGTTTCAGAGGGTTTTGGAAATGTGTGGCACAGATGCCCTGTGTTTCAGAGTGTTTCGAAATGTGTGGCACAGATGCCCCTGTGTTTCAGAGGGTTTCAGAAATGTGTGGCACAGATGCCCCTGTGTTTGCAGAACCTTTCAGAAATGTGTGGCACAGATGCCCCTGTGTTTCAGAGGGTTTCAGAAATGTGTGGCACAGATGCCCTGTGTTTCAGAGTGTTTCAGAAATGTGTGGCACAGATGCCCCTGTGTTTCAGAGGGTTTTGGAAATGTGTGGCACAGATGCCCCTGTGTTTCAGAGGGTTTCAGAAATGTGTGGCACAGATGCCCTGTGTTTCAGAGGGTTTTGGAAATGTGTGGCACAGATAGTGTTTAAGGTGTATGGCCCTGTGTTTCAGAGGGTTTCAGAAACGTGTGGCACAGATGCCAAACCCCTGTGTTTCAGAGGGTTTCAGAAATGTGTGGCACAGATGCCCCTGTGTTTCAGAGGGTTTCAGAAATGTGTGGCACAGATGCCCTGTGTTTCAGAGTGTTTCAGAAACATGTGGCACAGATGCCCCTGTGTTTCAGAGGGTTTCGAAACATGGCACAGATGCCCTGTGTTTCAGAGGGTTTTGAAATGTGTGGCACAGATGCCCTGTGTTTCAGAATGTTTCAGAAATGTGGCACAGATGCCCTGTGTTTCAGAGGGTTTCAGAAATGTGTGGCACAGATGCCCCTGTGTTTCAGAGTGTTTCAGAAATGTGTGGCACAGATACCCTGTGTTTCAGAGGGTTTCTCGTGGAGCAGCAGTGGTGTGCAGCTGGCTGTGGAGCTCACCTGGCCCTGCTGTGTTGCAGGTCCAGCTGTGGTGCCTCACCAGTACTATGGAGTCACTCCCTGGGGAGTTTACCCTGCCAGCCTCTTCCAGCAGCAGGCGGCCGCCGCCGCCGCCGCCACCAACTCGGCCAGCCAGCAGGGCCAGCAGCAGGGCCAGCAGGGCCAGCAGCAGGTAAGGGAGGAGGGCACAGCTGGGATGGGGACAGGTGGGGTGGGGGCAGCTGGGACAGATGGGATGGGGATAGATGGGATGGGGACAGATGGAATGGGGATAGATGGGGTGGGGACAGCTGGGATGGGGGATAGATGGGATGGGGATAGATGGGATGGGGACAGCTGGGATAGGGGACAGCTGGGATGGGGATAGATGGGGTGGGGACAGCTGGGATGGGGATAGATGGGGTGGGGATAGATGGGGTGGGGATAGATGGGGTGGGGATAGATGGGATGGGGGATAGATGGGGTGGGGACAGCTGGGATGGGGGACAGGTGGGGTGGGGACAGATGGGGTGGGGGATAGATGGGGTGGGGATAGATGGGATGGGGGACGAGGACAGCTGGGGACAGATGGGGTGGGGATAGATGGGATGGGGATAGATGGGATGGGGATAGATGGGATGGGGGATAGATGGGATGGGGTATAGATGGGATGGGGACAGCTGGGATGGGGGACGAGGACAGCTGGGGACAGATGGGGTGGCGATAGATGGGATGGGGATAGATGGGATGGGGACAGCTGGGATGGGGACTGGGACAGCTGGGATAGGGGACAGCTGGGACAGCTGGGATGGGGATAGATGGGATAGGGGATAGATGGGATGGGGGATAGATGGGATGGGGACAGCTGGGATGGGGACTGGGACAGCTGGGATAGGGGACAGCTGGGACAGCTGGGATGGGATAGATGGGATAGGGGATAGATGGGATGGGAGACAGCTGGGATGGGGACAGGGACAGCTGGGACAGCTGAGGACAGCTGGGGTGGGGGATAGATGGGACAGGGGACAGCTGGGACATGGGCACTTGGTGCAGGGAACAGGTGGGACAGGGGCACCTGGAACAGGGGACAGCTAGGACATGGGACAGGGGACAGCTGGGACAGGGGACAGCTGGGACAGGGGACAGGTGGGACAGGGGACACCTGGCCTTTGGGTGGGGGTGTCCTGAGCTGGGGATCCCCCCTGAGGGACCATGGGTTCCAGCCCCTGGCCCTGCACAGAGCCCTCAGCAACCCCACCCTGTGTGGGCACCCCTGGGAGCAGTGCCCAAACTCTGGCACCCTCAGGGCTGTGCCCATGCCTGTGCCCATTCCCATTCCTGTGCCCATTCCCATGCCTGTGCCCATTCCCATGCCTGTGCCCATTCCCATTCCTGTGCCCATTCCCATGCCTGTGCCCATTCCCATGCCTGTTTCCATTCCCATACCCATTCCCATTCCCATGCCCATTCCCATTCCTGTGCCCATTCCCATGCCTGTTTCCATTCCCATGCCCATTCCCATGCCCATTCCCATTCCTGTGCCCATTCCCATTCCCATTCCTGTGCCCATTCCCATGCCTGTTTCCATTCCCATTCCCATTCCCATTCCCATTCCCATTCCCATGCCTGTTTCCATTCCCATTCCCATTCCCATTCCCATGCCTGTTTCCATTCCCATGCCCATTCCTGTGCCCATTCCCATTCCCATTCCTGTGCCCATTCCCATTCCCATGCCTGTTTCCATTCCCATGCCCATTCCCATGCCTGTTTCCATTCCCATTTCCATTCCCATGCCCATTCCCATGCCTGTTTCCATTCCCATGCCCATTCCCATTTCCATTCCCATGCCTGTTTGCATTCCCATTCCCCCTGTGGGAAAAGCCCCAGGCAGAATTCCTTCCCAGCAGGGCTGGCAGGCAGTGCCATGGGCTGCCCATTGCAGGGAGTCACCGTGCCCTGGGCTGTTGGAGGAAGCCTGCATGTGTCCCTTGGGCTGGGTGACAAGGTGGTGGCAGCCCTTAGGTTGGACCTGGTGATCTCCAGGGTTGTTTCCAGCCCAGCTGATGCTGTGTGAAACCAGCCTAAGCCTCCTGTGGCATTCAAACCCTGGTTTTTCCATGGCTGATCCTCAGCTCTCAGAGGAGAGCCACCCTCCCCAGCTCCTGAGCTGGGCTTTGCAGGGCTCCTGCTCAGCAGGGCTTTCAGTGGGGCTGTGGTGACAGGGACCAGACCCTAGCTGGGTGGGCAGGTGGCTTGTGCACACTTCTGACAGAGGGTGACAGGTGGAGCTGGAATCAGGGAGTCAGAAGCTCTCTAAAGATCTAAAGATCATCAAGTCCAAGCAGAAATCCATCACTGACCCCTGTTCCAGGCACCACATCCATGTGTGAACACTTCAGGACTGGGACTCCACCAGTGCCCTGAGCAGCCTCTGCCAAGCCCTGCCCACCCTTTCCATGGGGAAATTCCTGCTGTGCCCACCCTGAGCCTCCCCTGCCCAGCCTGAGCCGTTCCCTCTGCTCCTGTCCCTGTTCCTGTTCCCAGAGCCCGACCTGGGGCTGTCCCCTCCTGGCAGGGAGTTGTGCAGAGCCACAAGGGCCCCTGAGCCTCCTTTTCTCCAGCTGAGCCCCTTCCCAGCTCCCTCAGACCCTCCTGGGGCTCAGCCCCTCCCCAGCTCCAGCCCCTCCAGCTCCTTTTGGATGTGAATTAAGAGCGAAGGAGAGAAGGTTTCCCCCTCTGGTGCTGCCCTGCTCCTGCCTGCTGGCAGTGGCTCTCTGCTGCATCCCAGAATAACCAGTGGCTGTTCTGTCCTCTCCAGGTGCTCCGTGGAGGAGCCAGCCAGCGTCCCCTGACTCCCAACCAGAACCAGCAGGGCCAGCAGACCGACCCCCTGGTGGCCGCCGCCGCCGTCAACTCGGCGCTCGCCTTCGGCCAGGGGCTGGCAGCAGGGATGCCAGGTACAGAGTGCCAGCCAGGGCATCTCCTGGGCTGGCAGAGGGATGCCAGGTACAGAGTGCCAGCCAGGGACAGCCCTGGGGCTGGCAGAGGGATGCCAGGTACAGAGTGCCAGCCAGGGACATCTCCTGGGGCTGGCAGAGGGATGCCAGGTACAGAGTGCCAGCCAGGGACATCTCTGGGGCTGGCAGAGGGATGCCAGGTACAGAGTGCCAGCCAGGGACAGCCCTGGGGCTGGCAGAGGGATGCCAGGTACAGAGTGCCAGCCAGGGACATCCCCAGGGGCTGGCAGAGGGATGCCAGGTACAGAGTGCCAGCCAGGGACAGCCCTGGGGCTGGCAGAGGGATGCCAGGTACAGAGTGCCAGCCAGGGACATCTCTGGGGTGGCACCTCCAGGACTGCCTGGCTGCCCCCAGCTGGGCCTGCTTGTGTTGCCTTGGGGGCTCCTGCAGGGTGGGTGTGTCCCTGCTGGGGCACAGGTGACAGCAGTGTTGTCTCCAGTGACAGTGTTGTCTGCAGAGACAGTGTTATCTGCAGTGACAGTGTTACCTCCAGTGACAGTGTTATCTGCAGTGACAGTGTTACCTCCAGTGACAGTGTTATCTGCCGTGACAGTGTTATCTGCAGTGACAGTGTTTCTCCAGTGGCAGTGTTGTCTCCAGTTACAGTGTTGTCTCCAATAACAGTGTTGTCTCCAGTGACAATGTTTCTCCAGTGACAGTGTTATCTGCAGTGACAGTGTTATCTGCAGTGACAGTGTTGTCTGCAGTGACAGTGTTGTCTCCAGTGACAGTGTGTCTCCAGTGACAGTGTGTCTCCAGTGACAGTGTTGTCTGCAGTGACAGTGTTGTCTGCAGTGACAGTGTTGTCTCTAGTGACAGTGTTGTCTCCAGTTACAGTGTTGTCTGCAGTGACAATGTTATCTCCAGTGACAGTGTTGTCTCCAGTGACAATGTTTCTCCAGTGACAGTGTTATCTGCAGTGACAGTGTTATCTGCAGTGACAGTGTTGTCTGCAGTGACAGTGTTGTCTCCAGTGACAGTGTGTCTCCAGTGACAGTGTTATCTCCAGTGACAGTGTGTCTCCAGTGACAGTGTTGTCTCCAGTGACAGTGTGTCTCCAGTGACAGTGTTATCTGCAGTGACAGTGTTGTCTGCAGTGACAGTGTTGTCTCCAATAACAGTGTTGTCTCCTGTGACAGTGTTGTCTCCAGTGACAGTGTTGTCTCCAGTGACAGTGTTGTCTGCAGAGACAGTGTTATCTGCAGTGACAGTGTTACCTCCAGTGACAGTGTTATCTGCAGTGACAGTGTTATCTGCCGTGACAGTGTTATCTGCAGTGACAGTGTTTCTCCAGTGGCAGTGTTGTCTCCAGTTACAGTGTTGTCTCCAGTGACAGTGTTGTCTCCAGTGACAGTGTTTCTCCAGTGGCAGTGTTGTCTCCAGTTACAGTGTTGTCTCCAATAACAGTGTTGTCTCCAGTGACAATGTTTCTCCAGTGACAGTGTTATCTGCAGTGACAGTGTTATCTGCAGTGACAGTGTTGTCTGCAGTGACAGTGTTGTCTCCAGTGACAGTGTGTCTCCAGTGACAGTGTTATCTCCAGTGACAGTGTGTCTCCAGTGACAGTGTTGTCTCCAGTGACAGTGTTATCTGCAGTGACAGTGTTATCTGCAGTGACAGTGTTATCTGCAGTGACAGTGTTATCTGCAGTGACAATGTTGTCTCCAGTTACAGTGTTGTCTCCAGTGACAGTGTTATCTGCAGTGACAGTGTTGTCTCCAATAACAGTGTTGTCTCCTGTGACAGTGTTGTCTCCAGTGACAGTGTTGTCTCCAGTGACAGTGTTGTCTCCAGTGACAGTGTTATCTGCAGTGACAGTGTTGTCTCCAGTGACAGTGTTATCTGCAGTGACAGTGTTGTCTCCTGTGACAGTGTTGTCTCCAGTGACAGTGTTGTCTCCAGTGACAGTGTTGTCTCCCTGTGGCTGCACTGTGCTCCAGGAACTGGTGGCTGCTGTGGAAAATCCCCTCCCGGTTTTCTGTGATCACTCCAGTTTAGGGATCTGTAGTTTAATCCTCAGAGGTTTCATTGTCCCAGCTCCACATCCCTGCCAGGTGCTCCATTTACAGGGGCTTCATTCCAGGACTGCTCTTCCAGACTGGGGAGGAAAAGGGGTGAAAGGGAGCAGGGATTAGTTCTCATTTCTAGCTCTTCATTGGAAAAGCTGCTGTAGGAATTCTGGTCCCTGAGGCCTGGGGGTAAAATGAAATTGAGTTATTCAGAACATTATTGTGATGGCAAAGGACAGAGCTCAGCTCATTAGAATAACGTGCAGGTGTGTCCTGCTGGCCAAGTGTAAGGAAAAAAATGATTATTTGAGTTCCAGGTCTCCTTGCTGGCAGTGTCATGTGGTTATTAATGGGGTTTTTTAATTGTTTAAGAAGAATGTGCAGTGTTAAGTTACAAAGTGAACTGTGCAGATTTCTGTGTGATCTCTGTTATTTAGGTTATATTTGCAGAGGAAATCCTCACATACATACAATTGCAGATACATACAATTACAGAGATATACAAGTGCAGATACATACAATTGCAGATACATACAATTGCAGATACATACAATTGCAGATACATACAATTGCAGATACAATTACAGATATATACAATTACAGATACATACAATTGCAGATACATACAATTGCAGATACATACAATTGCAGATACATACAATTACAAATACATAAAATTACAGATATATACAATTGCAGATACATACAGTTGCAGATACATACAATTACAGATACATACAATTGCAGATACATACAATTGCAGATACATACAATTACAAATACATAAAATTACAGATACATACAATTGCAGATATATACAATTACAGATAAATGTCTGTACCTGTATTTGCAAAGCAAATATTCACAGAGACATTCTCTTAGTGACCCCCACCCCAGACAGTCACTGCATTTAATTGTAGTGTTTTCATTTAGTGTAGAATTCTGTAATGAGGTGTCTCAATCACTATATTCTGTCAGTCTGCTGCTGTGTGTATCACCAGCATTTATGAGAGTTTATTTATAAAGAATATTTGTGGTACCAACCTTCCAAAGTGCAGAAGTGGAAGTTCCCTGTGGTGCACCCTGGCAGCCCTGAGCAATCCCAGCACACATTGTACTTACCCTGGGACAGAAATGGTGCTTTTGTGTTTGAAACCCTTGTTTAGCTGAGTTGACACTGGTGACTTGCAATATAAAAGTATTCAGGAGGCAAAAAGCCTTTTCTACCTGAAACTCCTCATGCAAACTCAGGGATATTTTGGGAAAAGCAAGGCTGTTCTTGCTTCTTTTTTGTTTCCCATTCAGCTTTTCTTTTATAACCCCTCCTGCACTGCACTCAGCTGGACATGAGTGATGTGTTTGTCCCTGTGCTTGCCTCTGCAGGTTACCCAGTGCTGGCTCCTGCTGCTTATTACGACCAAACTGGAGCCCTGGTGGTCAATGCTGGGGCCAGGAACGGCCTGGGGGCTCCAGTGCGCCTGGTGGCCCCTGCCCCTGTCATCATCAGCTCCTCTGCAGCCCAGGCAGGTGAGTGCTGTCCTTCCCTGCCCCTGCCCCTGTCATCATCAGCTCCTCTGCAGCCCAGGCAGGTGAGTTCTGTCCCTCCCTGCCCCTGCCCCTGTCATCATCAGCTCCTCTGCAGCCCAGGCAGGTGAGTGCTGTGCCTCCTGTCCCTCCTGTCCTTCCCTGCCCCTGCCCCTGTCATCATCAGCTCCTCTGCAGCCCAGGCAGGTGAGTGCTGTGCCTCCTGTCCCTCCTGTCCTTCCCTGCCCCTGCCCCTGTCATCATCAGCTCCTCTGCAGCCCAGGCAGGTGAGTCCTGTCCCTCCCTGCCCCTGCCCCTGTCATTGTCAGCTCCTCTGCAGCCCAGGCAGGTGAGTGCTGTGCCTCCTGTCCCCTCCTGCTCAGGCAGGTGAGTGCTGTGCCTCCTGTCCCTCCTGCTCAGGCAGGTGAGTCCTGTCCCCTCCTGGTCCAACAGGTGAGTTCTGTCCCCTCCTGTCCCCTCCTGTCCCTCCTGCTCAGACAGATAAGTCCTGTCCCCTCCTGGTCCAACAGGTGAGTCCTGTCCCTCCTGTCCCCTCCTGTCCATCCTGCTCAGGCAGGTGAGTCCTGTCCCCTCCTGTCCCCTCATGTCCTTCCCTGCTCAGGCAGGTGAGTCCTGTCCCCTCCTGGTCCAACAGGTGAGTCCTGTCCCTCCTGCTCAGACAGGTGAGTCCTGTCCCCTCCTGGTCCAACAGGTGAGTCCTGTCCCTCCTGTCCCTCCTGCTCAGGCAGGTGAGTCCTGTCCCTCCTGGTCCAACAGGTGAGTCCTGTCCCTCCTGTCTCCTCCTGTCCCCTCCTGTCCCCTCCTGTCCCTTCTGCTCAGGCAGGTGAGTCCTGTCCCTCCTGGTCCAACAGGTGAGTCCTGTCCCCTCCTGTCCCCTCCTGTCTCCTCCTGCTCAGGCAGGTGAGTCCTGGCTCCCCAGTGGTTCAGACAGGTGAATTCTGGTCCCTGCAAGCTCCTGCAGTGTCCCCAGTGTCCCCCCCTCCGTGCTCGCTGGCAGTGATGACAAACTTGCCCTCACTGAGATCCATCCAGGGGTTGGTGCTGAGAATCATCCTCTGTGCTCAACCTGGGCTGAGCCTCGAGCGCCACGGAGAGGGGGAGGAGCAGGAACTGGAACTACTTGGTGGAGTTTCCCAGCAGGTGTTCAGGTGTGACCCCTGGCACCTTCTAGAGCCTTCAGAATTCCTGTGGCTCCAGCAGAGCTCAGAGCCCCTGGCAGGGCCTGGAGGGCTCCAGGAGAGCTGCAGAGGGACTGGGGACAGGGCAGGAGGGACAGGACACAGGGAATGGCTCCCACTGCCAGAGGGCAGGGCTGGGGGATCCTGGGCAGGAATTGTTCCCTGGCAGGGTGGGCAAGGCTGGGATGGATTCCCAGAGCAGCTGTGGCTGCCCTGGATCCCTGGCAGTGCCCAAGGCTGGACACTGGGAGCAGCTGGAGCAGTGGGAGGTGTCCCTGGGGTGGAACAGGATGAGTTTTCAGGTCCTTTCCCTCCCAAACCATTCCATGATTTGTGCCTTATGACATCACTGTGCCCAAATTGCCTTTGCCATGAGTTGCTTTGGCATTTATTTGGGTTCCTTGGAAGTTCAAGGCTTTTAAAAGGATTTTTCAGCCAGAATTTGTTGGTGTGAGCAGCCCCTGCCAGCACTGGGCTCAGATTATGAAATGGGCCTTTTAATTGTTTTCTCATGGCTCTTGTTTATTTTGCTTTTTCTTTAACTTTGCAACTGGCTGAAAACCAGAAGTCCTTGGGTTTGATGTTCTTGGCACTGCAGAACATTGTTTCATCTGCTGAAGGATCGTTTCAATTATTTCAAAACTCGGGTTTCTTAATTGGCCCTTGGGAGTGTGGGGCTGCACTGATTGGACTCGTGGGTCTTTGGAGAAGGAACCATTCCTGGTTTTGATCTGTGCAGCTCCAAGAGCACGAGAGCAGCAAGAGCAGCTGGGCATGGCTGGAGTCTGGGCAGCTCAGATAGAAAACACAGATTTATGCAGAGTTCTGTCCTGATAGAAAAAGCCTGTAGCAATTCAAAGCCACCTGCTACGTTTTAACTTGCAGAATTGTGATGGAACTGGATTTTTTCAGTGGATTTTTTCCCCATGTGAAAAACACGGTTCAGGTGTTTAATAGAGGTTTAATAAAAAGACAGTAGCAGACATGCATAAAGCAAAGGGTTAAATCAGCCAGGTGCCTGGCATGCTGCTTTGGGAACACCCCTTTAAATATTAATTGTAATTTTTAAATTAATATTAATTTTGCAATCCATCCATTTGTTACATACTCATAGACCTTCATGCATAATCAACAGTTTCTGGGAGCTGTTCAGCACGGCCACTCCTCGGGTCTGGCTTTTTAGAGCATGCCTGTTTCTTGGCCTGTTTTATTCTTCTCCTTATCCCTTTTAATTTGGGTGCTGGTCCAGCCCTGAGTGTTGGTAATTGTCCTGTCAGCTGCAGGGTCCCCATCACATGTTCACTGTTACCTTTGACTAAGCAGGTACTTTAAGCATACTAACTCTAAAAAACTTACCTGCTTATTATAAAAGACTCTGTAGGAGCTGCCCAGCACAGCCCCAGAGCAGGAAAAAAAGAGATAAAAAGAGAGAGAGAGAGAGAGAGAGATCTTCTTCTATGATGAATATTCTAATTTCCACTAACCAATGTAATACAAAATACAAATTCTGTAACATTTACATACAGCCTATAGAAATCCTTATATTAGCATAGTGTGTGACATTTTAAACTCTAAGATCTAATCTTTGGACCCTGGCAAGTCTTTCTGTGCCCTTTGGAGCTGCTCTCTGGCCAAGGGCATTGTTCTATCAAGAGGGGATTGCCTTCAGGGGCCATCCCATTGTTTCATGGTAATTCAGTAACTAAGGCTTGGCATCTCAAAAGTGGCTTTCATTTCAATCTCGCTCATGGTTTCAGAATCTGAGCATTCATATTTGCAAGATTTCTCTGTTTCATCTTTCCCAACACTTATGTCTAACTTTTTCTATTAATTAAGACTATATCCATATAGAACACTATTTTAACATTATATTTGTCAAGGAGAATTAATCCACAAACGCCAGAGGTTTATGTCCAAACAGGAGGCAGAGGAGTCCTTTTTGCTTTATTGGAATAAAGGGAGAGGCCGTGGGGCATTCCCCTGGGATCTCTCAGATTTTTGGAGGACGTAGCCTCCTTTTATCCCAATTTCCCATCTGCATTTCCCTCTCCCCATTGCTGAGGCACTCGAGAGGCACAGACTGCCCAAACACCTGACACCTGACATTCCCCTCTAATGTACAACCCTTGTAATTTTTAATTCTTGTAGAATTCATAGTTTCCCCCCTGTTGCTTCTTTCATCTTCTGTTACCCAATTTCATTTACCAGCAAACTACAGTTTGTTTGTAAAGGCAAATCTCTTTTCCCATTCATCAGTCAGTGCAATCCCTCCCATTGTTTCTTTTATCTCTGGGTGCTAACTTTAACTAGCAACAGATCTACAGCTTGTTTGTAAAGACAAATGTAACATTCCTCTCAGATATATATAGCATTAATCCCAATACATGCAAAGAGCCAACAACATGTCATGTGTTATAGATAAAAACGAGATCAAGCCAAATTAAATATGATAAAAATAAGTGATATTTATTTTGTGACCAAAGCACGGTCCTCGATTGCCACAAGCAAAAAGGACAATGCTGAGCCCGGGGTGAGCACACAGTGATTGGAACTGCATCACTCCCAGTCCCCAAATGTGCACACAGCAGCTTTAGTCCCGTTTTTATACCGTTTTTATACAGCTTTTATACCGTTTTTATACAATTTTCATACCGTTTTTATACAGTTTTTATACCGTTTTTACACAATTTTCATACCGTTTTTATACAGTTTTTATACCGTTTTTACACAATTTTCATACCGTTTTTATACAGTTTTTATACAGTTTTTATACAGCTTTTATACCGTTTTTATACAATTTTCATACCGTTTTTATACAGTTTTTATACAGTTTTTATACCGTTTTTATACAGTTTTTATACAGTTTTTATACCGTTTTTATACAGTTTTTATACAATTTTTATACCGTTTTTATACAGTTTTTATACAGTTTTTATACAGTTTTTATACAGTGTTTCCTTGCCCGGAGCCGAGGTCTTTGCCTTCCCTTGTTCAGCATATTCATGTAGTTTTCTTTGAGCTGGACAAAACCATGTCCTGGGAGATGGTGAATTCTGATGAAGGCAGGTTCAGGTTTGCAGGAAGATGGAATTGAGATGTGACTTGCAGATTTTGGTTTACTGGAAACGGGCATTCAGGTGTATTTTTTTTGATGGCTCTGATTGCCTTAATTGTGGGTGTTTGTTGGGCTCTTACCTTTTGGGTGCTCCCTGGACAGAGCCATCTCCACCAGCTGTGTCTGTTGTGCTGCTAACCCAGCTCTTCAGTTGGAATTACAGAGTTGTGATTAAGCAATCCCTGTTCCTCCCTCTGCAGCTTTTGGTTTTTAAGTTTTTGTTACTTTACTCATACAGACATTGCTTATTCTGCATTAATTCACAACTTTACCCGAATTACATTATATTGTATATTACACCAGGAGCTGCCCCCAGTGCCCACAGCCCCTTCATCTCCAGAGGGTTCAGGAGCAGCCCTTGTGCAGTTCCTTGTCACAAACTGCTCCTCAGTGGGGAAGGAGAAAGCCTTGAGCTTCTGCACAGTGTCTGTGCTGTCTGTCATGGAATCAGGGAGGGGTCTGGGAGGGAAAGGACCTGAAATCCCACCCAGAGCCACCCCAGGCACACTCCCACTGCCCCAGGCTGCTCCAAACCTGCCCCTGGGCACTGCCAGGGATCCAGGGCAGCCACAGCTGCTCTGGGAATCCATCCCAGGGAACAATTCCTGCCAGGATCCCCCCCAGCCCTGCCCTCTGGCAGTGGGAGCCATTCCCTGTGTCCTGTCCCTCCTGCCCTGTCCCCAGTCCCTCTGCAGCTCTCCTGTCACCCCCCAGGCCCTGCCAGGGGCTCTGAGCTCTGCCTGGAGCTCTCCAGGTGTCACCCCCAGCTCTCCCAGCTGGCTCAGGAGAAAGAAGGAGCCGTTTCATGGTGGTTATTGGTAAAACCCTGCTGAAACCTGGGATCTGACCAAGCCCTGGCGCAGAGGAGCTTATTGTGCATTAATCCCAAGTTTTTCTGACACTGTTGCACTCGAGAGCGTGTGGGTGACGCCTGTTTGCTTCCCGCAGCGGTGGCGGCGGCGGCGGCCTCGGCCAACGGAGCGGCCGGGGGGCTGCCGGGGAGCACGGGCGGCGCCTTCCGCGCGCTGGGCACGCAGCAGCCGCAGCCCCAGCCCCAGCAGCAGCCCGCCAGCAACCTGGCCTCCAGCTCCTTCTACGGCACCAGCTCGCTGAGCAGCAGCTCGCAGAGCAGCTCGCTCTTCTCGCAGGGCTCCGCCCAGCCCAACTCCTCGCTGGGCTTCGGCAGCAGCAGCTCGCTGGGCGCCACGCTGGGCTCGGCGCTGGGCGGCTTCGGCACCGCGGGTGAGACGGGGCTGGGGGCTGGGGGCTGGGGGGGGGGTAAAACAGGGCTGGGGGGGTAAAACAAACACGGGGTAAAACAAACAGGGCTGGGGAGGGGGTAAAACAGGGCTGGGGGGGTAAAACAAACAGGGCTGGGGAGGGGTAAAACAGGGCTGGGGGTAAAGCAGGGCTGGGGGGTAAAACAGGGCTGGGAGGGGTAAAACAGGGCTGGGGGTAAAACAGGGCTGGGAGGTAAAACAGGGCTGGGGGTAAAACAGGGCTGGGAGGGGTAAAACAGGGCTGGGGAGGTAAAACAGGGCTGGGGAGGGGTAAAAACAGGGCTGGGAGGGGTAAAACAGGGGCTGGGGGTAAAACAGGGCTGGAGGGGTAAAACAGGGCTGGGGAAGCCCCTCCTCGGGGAGAAGCGTTTGTTTAACGGCAGAGCGCTTCCCAGCTCAAAAATGAACAATATTGAGCAACAAAACCTCTCTCTGCTCTGAGGAGATGTGTCCTGGTTTAGGGCACATTTAGGGAGAAAACTTCTCAATGGGGTCCCTCTAGGAAACAGGTTCAAGCAGTCCTTTCCCCAACTGGTTCAGGGAAATATCTCCTTAGAGAGAAGTGGAAAAAAACCTGTTTATTTAACAGGCAAAGCACTGTCCAGCCCAAAAATGAACTGCACTGAACAGCAAAACCTCTCACTGCTCTGAGGAGATGTGTCCTGGTCTAGGGCACATAGGGGAGAAAACCTCTCAGTGGGGTCCCTCTGGGAAGGAGATTCAAGCAGTCCCTTTCCCAGCTGATTTGGGGGAGCCCCTCCTTGGAGAGAAGTGTTTGTTTAATGGCAGAGCACTTCCCAGCTCAAAAATGAACAATATTGAACAGCAAAGCTCTCTCTGCTCTGAAGAGATGTGTCCTGGTTTAGGGCACATAGGGGAGAAAACCTCTCAATGGGGTCCCTCTAGGAAACAGGTTCAATAGTCCCTTCCCCAGTTGGGCTGGGGAAATACCTCCTCAGAGAGAAGTGGAAAAAAACCTGTTTGTTTAACAGGCAAAGCACTGTTCAGCACAAAATGAACAATACTGAACAGCAAAGCTCTCACTGCTCTGAGGAAATGTGTCCTGGTTTAGGGCACATAGGGGAGAAAACCTCTCAATGGGGTCCTTCTAGGAAAGACATTCAAGCAGTCCCTTCCCCAACTGATTGGGGAAATACTTCCTCAGAGAGAAGTGGAAAAAAAAAGCTGTTTTAACAGGCAAAGCACTGTCCAGCACAAAAATGAACAATACTGAACAGCAAAGCTCTCACTGCTCTGAAGAGATGACAAACTCAGCAGAGTCCCCTCTGTGGGTCACAGCTCACTCAGCCTGTTCTCAGCCTGTTCTCAGCCCCTCTGTAGGTCACAGCTCTCTCAGGCTGTTCTCAGTCCCTCTGTAGGTCACAGCTCACTCAGGCTGTTCTCAGCCTGTTCTCAGTCCCTCAGTGGGTCACAGCTCTCTCAGGCTGTTCTCAGTCCCTCTGTGACTGTGTTGGTTCCCAGTAGCTGTTCAGCTGTTTGTTTGCTCATTCCCAATAACTGGAGCTGGTGTCAGTGACTGGAGCTGGTGTCAGTGCCTGTGTTGGTTCCCAATGATTGTAAAGCTGTTTGCTGATTCCCAGTGACTGGAGCTGGTGTCAGTGCCTGTGTTAGTTCCCAATGATTATAAAGCTGTTTGCTCATTCCCAGTGACTGGAGCTGGTGTCAGTGCCTGTGTTAGTTCCCAATGATTATAAAGCTGTTTGCTCATTCCCAGTGACTGGAGCTGGTGTCAGTGCCTGTGTTGGTTCCCAGTAATTGCTGGGCTCTTTGCTCATTCCCCAAATGGTCTCAGTGGCTGCAGCTGGTGCCAGTGGCTGTGCTGTGCCCCAGCTGAGCTGCCAGGCTGTTTCTCACCCTGCATTTCCCGTATTTCCCCTCTGCCTGCAGTGGCCAGCTCGAGCGCGGGCAGCGGCTCGCGGCGGGACTCGCTGACGGGCAGCAGCGAGCTGTACAAGAGAACCTCCAGCAGCCTGACCCCCATCGGCCACAGCTTCTACAACGGCCTGGGCTTCTCCTCCTCCCCCGGGCCCGTGGGCATGCCCCTGCCCAGCCAGGGCCCCGGGCACTCGCAGACTCCTCCTCCCTCATTGTCCTCGCACGGCTCCTCCTCCAGCCTCAACCTGGGTAAGAGCTGCTCTGCCTGAGCCGGGTCAGAGCCCTGCTGAAATCCTGAGCCTGGGTTAGAACCTTCCTGAAATCCTGAGCATGGGTTAGAACCTTCCTGAAATCCTGAGCCTGGGTCAGAACCCTTCTGAAATCCTGAGCCTGGGTCAGAACCTTCCTGAAATCCTGAGCATGGGTTAGAGCCTTCCTGAAATCCTGAGCCTGGGTCAGAGCCCTCCTGAAATCCTGAGCCTGGGTTAGAGCCTTCCTGAAATCCTGAGCATGGGTTAGAGCCTTCCTGAAACTCCTGAGCCTGGGTTAGAGCACTCCTGAAATCCTGAGCATGGGTCAGGGCCCTCCTGAAATCCTGAGTATGGGTTAGAGCCCTCCTGAAATCCTGAGTATGGGTTAGAACCTTCCTGAAATCCTGAGCCTGGGTTAGAGCCTTCCTGAAATCCTGAGCCTGGGTCAGAGCCTTCCTGAAATCCTGAGCATGGGTCAGAACCTTCCTGAAATCCTGAGCATGGGTTAAAACCTTCCTGAAATCCTGAGCATGGGTTAGAACCTTCCTGAAATCCTGAGCCTGGGTCAGAGCCTTCCTGAAATCCTGAGCCTGGGTTAGAACCTTCCTGAAACTCCTGAGCCTGGGTCAGAGCCCTCCTGAAATCCTGAGCATGGGTTAGAACCTTCCTGAAATCCTGAGCATGGGTCAGAGCCCTCCTGAAATCCTGAGCCTGGGTTAAAAGCTTCCTGAAATCCTGAGCCTGGGTTAAAACCTTCCTGAAACTCCTGAGGCTGGGTCAGAGCCTTCCTGAAATCCTGAGCATGGGTTAGAGCCTTCCTGAAATCCTGAGCATGGGTTAAAACCTTCCTGAAATCCTGATCCTGGGCCAGAACCCTCCTGAACCTCCTCCTGCCTGACCCTGGGCCAGGGCCCTGTCCTGCTCTCCCTGAGCATCCCTAATTCCCTGCTTTGCTGAGTTGGGTGGGGTCCCACAGCCATGTGGCTGGAAAACAATCTCTAATTCAAGTCCAGCCCTCCCGTGTGTGTGTCCTGCATGGTTCAGCTGGGAACACTTTCCATTTTCCCTCCTCCTTTGCATCTTTCCTCCTTATTTCCTCAGCTCAGTATTAGGGATAATCTTCCCAAGTGTTCAAAGCACTTTTTGTGCATTTTCTTGCACAGGTCCTGGTAACAGCAGCAGTGGTTTGTGGAATACAATAGATAAGGAGGGTTGATCTTCAATTTAAATGGTTTTTAAGGGGATGTTTTAAAATACCCATTAAATGGGAATAATGAGCTTGGAATACAATTCCTCCTTTTAGCCAATATTCCCTGGAGCAGTTCTCAGCTTTGAGCTGAGGATTTGCTGAGTTTACCTTGGAAAATTTCCCATCAGTGTGGCCTTATCAAAAGCACAGGAGGAATAATTTTGGGAAGATCCATGACTTTGTGCAGCTGAATCTTCTCAAAGACCTTCTGCTTGGCCTGCAATGAAGTAAATCTTAAAAATAAATAAAACAAATATTAAATAATACAGCAGTGCTCATCTGAACCTCCTGAAGTGTTCACTCCCTCATAAACAAACCAAAGAGATTATTTGTTGCACCTGCAGCAGGTAATTTAATATTTCCTCCAAAAATTCACTTGGTTTTGGTTGTGCCATGAATCTGCTGGGTCTAACAAAACCTGCTGCTCAGAGCAGTTCCCCCCTCAGCAGACACTGGATTTATCATGTTTATTCCATACATGTGTGATAAATCCAGTGCTGGCTCTAGGTTAGCTGGAATAGTCATAAATATGATTTTTGGAGATCAGGTTTAGATTTACCATCGTGCCTTGTTCAGAGCTTTAATGGAACTGGAAGGATTTTACCTTGATTTATGCAGCTGTGGAGGCCTTGGCTGACAGTTAAATGGCCACAATAAATTAGTCCTGAGGGGGAAGCAGATTCCAAACCTGGCAGTAGGAAAAAGTTCATTGCCCCTGCAGCAAGGAAAAAAAAAATCTTAAAAATTATTGGGGAATCAAAGACTCTTAAGAATCTCTGTGGATCAGAGGAAGGTGGATCTGTTTGGGAACAAACTCTGGGAAGAAATTGGAATTGGCTTCCCATCTTCCCAAAAGATTCCAGTCCTTGTGGCCTGTCCCCTCCGTGGCTGATTCCCTGCTGGGGATGCTGAAGGTCAGACCTCACCTGGGATAGCTCTGCTTTTGGGGCATTGAAATCCATGAAAAGTCACTTCATTTTTTAAAGTTTCTCTTTCACTGGCAGTGGGAGGGGCAGGTCTGGTTTCCTCTGGGTGTAAATTCAGTTCTGATGGGGAGGAGAAGCTCCAGGTAAAATCCTGCTGAAATCTGGGATCTGACCAAGGCACCCTAAGATTTCAGGCCAGAACTGTGATTTAGGAAACTTGTTCCCCACAGGATCTCTCTGTTCCCAGGGTGATGTTGAGCATGGCCTGCAGGAGGAGAGAGGAGTCCCCCTGAATCTCCATGCTCAGAAATCCTCTGACAGATTTTCTGTCCTGGGTGCCAAACCCTGCCCTTTCCCACCAGGAACTGTTTCACTTCAGTCCCACTCTTACCGTGCTCCAGGCACTGAAACAGAAGGTGGGAATTCTGAGAATTCCAGATGTGTGGGAGGCATGGCTGCCCCACTGCTCAGCTTGTCCCTCCTGGGCTTCCTTCACCTGGAAAGTGCTTTGCTCATCCTGTGGCAGTCCTGGTCCTCCAGGAGACAGGAATATCAGGAATATCCCCTGTGGCTCCTGGAGCTGGGTGCAGCAGGTGGTGGGCACTGCATTGCAAGGCAGCACAGGGAGCTCTCAGCTCTCCTTTTCCTTGGGGAAAAAAGGAGGAAAAAGGATCTTCCCCTTCCTTGGACCAGCTCCTTAGAAATTTGCCCAGCTCAGAGATGTAGAATCACAAAATACCCTGAGCTGGAAATGAGCCACAGAGGTCATGATTAATAATTAATCAGGCTGTTACCAGATCCTGAATTCCCATCCAGTTTCCTGCATGGCAGCTCCAGGTGTCAGTGGCTGAGGAGTGCAGCTCCCTCAGCTCTGCTTTTGTGGAATGTTTTAATTGCAGCCCAGCTGCCAGGGGCTCCTGGAGCTCTCCCATCCCTGGCACAGTGCTGCAGTGCCATTGCCCTGGGCTTCCCCCTGCTCACCCTGTGTGAGCAGGGGCTTGGTTCCAGCCAGGGAAATCCGTGCAGGCTCCTCCTGCACCAGCAGAGGGATCCCCAGCCCTGCAGGAAAGGCAGAAATCAAATCCTCTGCCACGTGCTGAGCCACATCCTGAAAAGCTGCAGCCAGGGAAACAGCACTGGAAGGTTTAAGTCTGTTCCTGTCAGAGCTTCTCTTTGTGGGATGAAGCATCACCTGTGCCCATATTCCTGTTTTTGGGTAGCACAGGTCTCTTAATGTGCCTGCAGATATTTCAGCCATTTGTGAAAGCACAGCAGTTTAAAATCTTTCTTGGTTTTAATTTCTATTTACCTGTGTTCAATAGTGATTTGTGTTTTTATCTCTGTATTTTTAATACTTTTATATCTATTCCCCACCCCCAGCACACTTTTTTTATCTCAGTCCTTGCCAGGGCAGCAGGAGAGGTGGAAAAAACCTGAGGATGGAGGGAAAGGCAATGGAAACAGCAAAAAAGCTAAAATTTGGTAGTGTTGGGATTGGTCTGGTTCAGGCAGTTTGGACACAGATGGAGGAGCAGAAGTTGTTTTGCTCTGTCAGAAAGTCACAGTCACTGATGAGTAGAGGCAGATTCAGAATATCCTGATTTAGGAGGGATCAGAGTCCTGTAGCTGTTCCCAGCCCAACCCAGCAGCCACAGATGCTTGGGCACATCCCCACGTGAATTCCTTGGAGAGCAGCTCACTCAGCTGAGTCAGGGATCACAGAATGGGATCTCTGGGGCTGGAAAAGCCCCACCTGTGAGTGATGGACCAGCCCAGAGTGCTGAGTGCCATGTCCAGGAATTCCTTGGACTCCTCCAGGGATGGGGATTCCAAACCTCCCTGGGCAGCTCCAGGGCCTGAACATCATCACACAGGATCATCAGGGTTGGGGAAGCCTTCCAAGGTCTTGGACTGTGACCAGTCTCCACCAGAGCACTGAGTGCCACATGTTCATTGCTCTGGCAGCTCCAGGGATGGGGAGTCCAAACCACCCTGGGCAGTTCCAATGCCTGAATACACAGTGAGAAATCCTGCCTGAAAATCCCAGCTAGAAATTCTTCTTAGAAATCCCGCCTCAAAATCCTGCTTAGCTGGATGTCAGACCCCCCACATGATGGAGCAGGACTCAGGGATCCAGTGTCAATCCCTGTGTCCCACAATCCCCATCCATGCCTTGTTCCCTTATCCCCATCCTTGCCCTGTCCCCTTTATCCTTATCCCCATCCATCCCTCCTTCCCTGTTCCTCACCCCATCCATACCCTGTTCCTGCCCTGTTCATCACCCCATCCATGTCCTGTTCCATTCCCTGTTCCTTACCCCATCCATGTCCTGTTCCATTCCCTGTTCCCTGTTCCTTACCCCATCCATGCCCTGTTCATGCCCTGTTCATCACCCCATCCATGCCCTGTTCCATGCCCTGTTCCTCACTCACCCCATCCATTCCCTGTTCATGCTCTGTTCCATTCCCTGTTCCTCACCCCTCTGCCCTGTGCCTGTTCCCTGTTCCTCACCCCATCCATTCCCTGTTCCATGCCCTGTTCATGCCCTGTTCCTCACCCCTTACCCTGTTCCATTCCCTGTTCCTCACCCCCTGCCCTGTCCCTGTTCCCTGCTCCTCTCCCCTCTCCCTGTCCCTGTTCCCTGCCCCTCACCCCTCTCCTTGTTCCCTGCCCCTCACCCCTCTCCTTGTTCCCTGTCCCTCACCCCTCTCCCTGTTCCCTGCCCCTCTCCCCTCTCCCTGTCCCTGTTCCCTGCTCCTCACCCCCATCCATGCCCCTGTCCCTGTTCCCTGCCCCTCTCCCCTCTCCCTCTCCCTGTTCCCTGCCCCTCACCCCTGCCCTGTCCCTGTTCCCTGTCCCTCACCCCCTGTCCCTGTTCCCTGCCCCTCTCCCCTCTCCCTGTCCCTGTTCCCTGCCCCTCACCCCCATCCATGCCCTCTCCCTGTTCCCTGCCCCTCTCCCTCTCCCTCTCCTGTTCCCTGCTCCTCTCCCCTCTCCCTGTTCCATTCCCTGCCCCTCCCCTCTCCCTGTCCCTGTTCCCTGCCCCTCACCCCGTCCCTGTCCTGTCCCCAGGCGGGCTGACCAACGGCAGCGGCCGCTACATCTCTGCGGCGCCGGGGGCGGAGGCCAAGTACCGCAGCGCCAGCAGCGCCTCCAGCCTGTTCAGCCCCAGCAGCACGCTGTTCCCGTCGTCGCGCCTGCGCTACGGCATGTCGGACGTCATGCCCTCGGGCCGCAGCCGCCTGCTCGAGGACTTCCGCAACAACCGCTACCCCAACCTGCAGCTGCGCGAGATCGCCGGCCACATCATGGAGTTCTCGCAGGACCAGCACGGCTCCAGGTGTGCGCCCGGCCGGGCTGCGCGGGGCGCTGGGGCTGTGTGCTGGGGCTGTGCTGCTGTTCTGTGCTTGTGCGCTGGGGCTGTGTGCTGGGGCTGTGTTCTATGGTTGTGCGCTGGGGCTGTGTGCTGGGGTTGTGTGCTGGGGCTGTGTTCTATGGCTGTGTGCTGGGGCTGTGTGCTGGGGCTGTGTGCTGGGGCTGTGTGCTGGGGCTGTGTGCTGGGGCTGTGCGCTGGGGCTGTGTGCTGGGGTTGTGTTCTATGGCTGTGCTGGGGCTGTGTGCTGGGGCTGTGTTCTATGGCTGTGTGCTGGGGCTGTGTGCTGGGGTTGTGCGCTGGGGCTGTGCGCTGGGGCTGTGTGCTGGGGCTGTGTGCTGGGGTTGTGTTCTATGGTTGTGTTCTATGGTTGTGTTCCGTGCTGCTGTTCTGTGCTTGTGCGCTGGGACTGTGCACTGGGGCTGTGTTCTATGGTTGTGTTCTATGTTTCTGTTCTGGGGTTGTGTTCTATGGTTGTGCTCTGGGGTCGTGTGCTGGGGTTGTGCGCTGGGGTTGTGTTCTGGGGTTGTGTCCTGGGTTTGTGTTCTGTGTTCTGTGCTTGTGTTCTGGGGTTGTGTGCTGCAGTTGCATTTTGTGGTTGTATTTTGCAGTTAGTCTTGTTGGTTGCATTTTGTAGTTGGGTTTTCATGGTTCTGTTTCGTGGTTCTGTTCTGCAGTTGCATTTTGTGGTTGGGTTTTGCAGTTTTCATGGTTGTGTTTTGTATCACTTCCCAAAGCTGAGGCAGAGCAAGAAATAAGTGGGAAAAGCCAGGCCAGTGCCACAGTCAGAGCCCCCCAGGGTTGTCCAGTCCAGCTCCTGGCCCTGCCCAGACCCCCAGCAGTCCCTGTGCATGCCTGGAGTGCTGCCCAAGGCTGAGGTCGGGAGCTGGCAGCAGGAATTCTGCTCCCAGAGGAGCTCTCCTGCTCTGCTCTGCTCTCTCATCCCCTGGCTCAGCTCAGTTCATTTGAACAGCACGAGGCCATCCCCCATTGCTCCACTGAGATCTGCTTTGCTTGGAGCAAGGATTCCAACGTGGCCATGGGCCTCCTGTCTGTGACCACCCCCAGCTTTCAGATGGCTGATAAAACATCTGGGTTTGCAAGAACTTTGTGAGGTGTGGATCACTAAAATATCAGTATGGATATTTAACTTGTAATAGGACACTCAGGTTAATGAAAGTGCTTCATCTTCACTTGATAGGATTTTTCATGGTGGTTTGTGGAGCACAGGGGCGATTTGGGCAGGAGCTGCATGAACGGATGTGCCCATGGCCTCACTCCCAGGGCTGTTTTTCAGGTTCATTCAGCTGAAACTGGAGCGTGCCACCCCGGCAGAGCGTCAGCTGGTGTTCAACGAGATCCTGCAGGCAGCCTACCAGCTCATGGTGGATGTCTTTGGGAATTACGTCATCCAGAAGTTCTTTGAGGTGAGTCTGCCCTGCCCTGCAGCTCCTCTGGGGTTCCTGCTGTGCTCAGGTGTTGGGTGAGCCTGGAAAACCCTGCCCTGAGGCTGAAATCCTGGATAGCTGTCAGCACTGCTGTTGGGTCTTTCCTGCTGGGCTGACTGAGGGGTGGGACTCAGATTCACCTGAAAAGTAACACTTGGAGAAGCAAAATGTGTCAGGGTAGACAGCAGGGCATGCAGAAGATATAAATGTGCTGTGGGAAGTGGAAGGGGGTTGGAATGAGCTGAGCCTTAAGGTCCTTCCAGCCCAAAGCACTCTGGGGTTCTGTGAGGTGCAGATCCAGCAGAACTTGCCCAGGATGCTGTGCTGAGCTCTCAGTGCTCCTGGATTTAGGGACCAGGGAGAAACCTCCCCAGTGACAGCAGCTGCTGGAAAAGGGTTGTGTCCCTTCACCCCTCTCTGTGGACACTGGTCTGGTCCTTCACCAGATGTTCCTGGTGCTTCTGCCCAGTAATTGGGAATCAGACCTGGGCTGGAGGGACCCACCAGGATCCAATCCAAGCCCTGGCCCTGCCCAGACACCCCAGCAGGGCCACCCTGAGGCGTTGTCCCAGCACTCCTGGAGCTGTGCCAGCTCACCCCTTGGCCGTGGGGGTGTGCAGCCCTGCTGTCCCCAGGGTGGGAGGGCAGTGCCCTGGCAGGCAGGCTGTGCCTGCAGTGACTGTTGCTTGCCCCAGTTTGGCAGCCTGGAGCAGAAGCTGGCGCTGGCCGAGCGCATCCGCGGGCACGTGCTGTCGCTGGCGCTGCAGATGTACGGCTGCAGGGTGATCCAGAAGGCCCTGGAGTTCATCCCCCCAGACCAGCAGGTAATTGTAAGTTTCAATTTTAACTTTCTTCTCGATGTTTGACGTTCTGAGCTGTCCCCTCCTGTCCCTCCTGTGCCTGCTGTTCCCCTGGTTTGGTGCCTGGCATGTCTGTGGTGTTGTGAGTCCTTGTTGTCATTGTCACCTCCTTGTTCCCCTTCCCTGGCCACGGGGCTGCTGCTCTGTGAATTCCCTGCAAGCAGGGAAAACTGAGAGTGGGGGTGAATTAAAAGAGACTTTTAAATCCCTTGAAGGAAGAGTTTTGCCTTTAATATTCAGTGAGCTGTTGCTATGTGGGTCAGCATCCTGCTCTCCTGCAGGGAGATGGATGAGGAGCTCCTCGTTCTGGCTTGGAGAGATGTGGCTGATAGCCCCACTCAGAGCTCATTAATAAACCCTTCCTCAAGGGTGTTAGGAACAATGAATTGAGATGAAAAATATGCTGGGCAGGCTGGCTCATGAAGGGTTGGGAATGGTTGTAACAGGAATCTCAATGTAGGGTATGAAATTAAAAATATGGAAGAGGCTTTAGGAGGGGTCTTTCCCTTTAGGCTGAGCCTGAGCCAAGTGTGTCAGCAGGGCAGTGCCTGGGCTCCAGCACTGCTGCTCCAAGGGTTTGCTGTCTCCTCCAGAGTGGCTGTTTTGAGTACTCAGTGCTCCCAGAATTCCTGGGTTTGATTCAGTTACAAAACTGAACTCACCCAGATCTTGTCAGAGCATTAAAATGCCCCAAAGTGTCATTTCATTTGTGAGTGGGGCTTCCACCCTGCACATGGGGTACAGCAGTCATGTCTAAACTTCATGAATTCCTTAATTATCACCTGTGTAAAATCTCAGCAAGTTCTGAGCCCGGAGCTGACCCTGTTTTAGTGACAGGTGACCCTGATACCCAAAGACTTTGTGAACTTTGTGCATTTTAGATTTGCTTCTCTTTGAGGGGAGCAGAGAGGAAAATGGGGGCTACACAGGAAAGCTGGGAGCTCAGTTAGGATTTCTTTAATTTGGATTCTTGGAGGAGGATGCTCATCAAGAAGGAGGGCTTCATCTTCCTAGAATCCCAGGATGGTTTGGGATGGAATGGAGCTCCAAGAAGGGGAATTCATCTTCCTAGAATCCCAGGATGGTTTGGGATGGAATGGAGCCCCAAGATGGGGGGATTCATCTTCCTAGAATTCCAGGATGGTTTGGGATGGAATTTGGAGCTCCAAGAAGGGGGGATTCATCTTCCTAGAATCCAGGATGGTTTGGGCTGGAATGGAGCTCCAAGCTCCTGCTCCAGGGACTCTCCCACACACCAGGGATGTCAGACTGGGATTTTCCCCTCTGGCTCTGTGTCCTCATCTCCCAGCCATTGGAGCAGCCCTGATCCTGTGGCATCCCTGGCAGGCCAGCAGTGGCAGCTGTGCCCCTGGCAGCTGGGATGCTGGTGGTGCTTTCTGTTTGTCTCTGTGCCCTGTAGAACGAGATGGTTCGGGAGCTGGACGGGCACGTGCTCAAGTGCGTCAAGGACCAGAACGGGAACCACGTGGTGCAGAAGTGCATCGAGTGTGTGCAGCCTCAGTCCCTGCAGTTCATCATCGATGCCTTCAAGGGGCAGGTGAGGCCCTGCCCAGCTCCTGCTGCCTGCTGGGAGCAGCCTCAGGCTGCCTGGAACTGCAGCTCCTGGGAATTTGCACGGTTGGTGCAGCCACGTGGGAGAGTCCAGAAACTCCTTGGTCACGTCCCTGTTCTCATTTCTGGGCAGATCTGTCAGACTAAAACCTCCTTGCACAAGTCTGTTCTCCTGGAATATTGAGTATTTCTGGGTGATGAGGGAAAACAAGGCTCTCCCTAATCCATCTGAGGGTGGTGAGGTACCTTAGTCATGCCTAAACTTCATTAATTCCTTAATTATCACTTCACTTGTGTAAATCCCAGCAAGTTCTGAGCCCAGAGCTGATCCCCATTTAGTGACAGGTGACCCTGATAACCCAAAGAGTTTGTGAACTCTGTGCATTTTAGATTTGTTTCTCTTTGCGGGGAGCAGAGAGGAAAATGGGGGATGGACAGGAAAACAAAGTTTCATCACAATCCCTGTCTGTGCAGGTGGTTTAAAGGAATGCTGAATGCTGATCCCCAAGGGCCTCAGAGCAGGGAGAAAACAGGAGTTTCATCTAGAAATGGGCAATTGTCCTTGACTCTCTTCCTTTTTTGCTTTTTTGTTGGTGTCCTCTCCTGAATTGATGTCCTGGGTCGCAGTTGTGTTTGGCTTTACTCTGCCTGCCTGAGCTCCCAGTACAAAAGTTTTTTGGGTGTTCTCCACCTCAATTTGATTGGTGTTGCAGGGGCAATTTGAAGTTTTGCCCCAGGGATGTGAGGACAGCCAGGGGTTGTTCCAGCAGGACCTGGGAAAGTGGGGATTTGGTTGCTTGGCTCAAAAACAAGCAGGATTCTGGCTGGAAACTTGCTCCTGGTTAGAGTTTAGGCTTGGATTTTCCACTGCCAGTTTGGGAAGGCAGAAACACCTCTGGGAGCTCAGCTGATGGTGCTGACATTTCCTTGACCAGTTGTCCCAGTTTTATCTGAACCTTCACATGGCAGATGAAGCTTAGCACCTGCAGATGGTTTTTCTGCAGTTAATTGCACTCCAAGCCCTGTTTCCCTGCAGCGTTTACTCACCAGTTATTAAAAATGTGTGACTGTTGATTTAAACTTCAGTGCTTGGATTTGCTGCTGTTGTTAAATCAAAGCAACCAAACGGGACTTTGTGCTTCAGACAGAAAAGGGAGCAGCAATAACAAAGTGTGTCATGTTCTCACCCACAGATCTGCTAATCCATTAGAAATGAGAAAGACTCTTTGTTGTCACTTCTCCTAAGCACTGTTAAGGCTTTTAAACAAATCCAAGCAGTTGAGGAAAATCCTTTGCTGGGCATTTTTAACTTTCCTGGCTCATAGCATTTCTTAAATAGCTCAAAATTTGTGCTGTTGGGTAGACAACGTGCTGGAATCATTTGGGAAGAATAACCAAGCTTCCAGCAATGCTTGGTTGTCCAGGTTGTTTCTTTTTTGATGAATCAAGAGGTTTTGCCATTTGTTTTTCATGGATGGGGAAGCTGAGGCTTCCTCAGGTGGGGATGGGATGTGCCTGGGATGTCCCCATGGGTGTTTCCAGCTGCAGCTGGAGCTGCATTCCCTGCAGGAATCCTGGCAGGTTTTTGGGGTTCCCAGGGACTAAGGGAATGTTGCTGCCTGTTTTATTTGCCCTGGAATTATTTGGGAAGAACAGCCAAGCTTCCAGCAATTCTTGCTTGTTCCAGGGTTTGTTTTGGGTTTTTTTTTTTATGATCCAAGAAGTTTTACCATTTGTTCTTCATGGATGGGATGTGCCTGGGATGCCAGTGGGTACTTCCAGCTGCAGCTGGAGCTGCATTCCCTGCAGGAATGCAGGCAGGTTTTGGGTCCCAGGGACTGAGGGAGTGTTGCTGCCTGTTGTTTGTCCTGTGCAGGTGTTTGCTCTGTCCACGCACCCGTACGGCTGCCGGGTGATCCAGAGGATCCTGGAGCACTGCCTGCCCGAGCAGACCCTGCCCATCCTGGAGGAGCTCCACCAGCACACAGAGCAGCTGGTGCAGGTCAGTGGGCAGGGGCTGCAGTGTCCCAGTCACTGCTGAGTGCTGGGAAGCTCCTGCAGAGCCCCTGTGGGAGCATTCCCACCTGGAAAGGTGTCCTGGTTTGGAGGACAGGTGTCTGCCAAGAAAGGCAGGAGCTTCTCCTTGAAATGGAGAATCTAAACCCCCTCCCTCCAAATTATAATTTTGAAATGAAGGGGCTTTCAGACAATGATATGGGAATAGGAATAACAGTTCTTTACTAGGAAAATTAAAATAGAAATTCAGAATTACAAAGAACAATCCCAAAGCACTGCCAGAGCCAGAATCCAAGCTGACACCCGTCAGTCAGTCAGGGTGTTGGCAGCAGTCCCATTCAATGGTGGCTGCATCCTCCTGCAGTGGCAGATGTGGTTCAGCTGGAGCAGTGCTCCTGGAGAAGGTGCAGTTTTCCTCTGAAGCTCCAGGGATGATGTGGAAGGGTCTGGTTTTCCTCTGGAATCCAGTGAAAGAAGGTTCCTTGGTGTCCAAAATCTCACTTTTTATCTGGGTAGGAAATGTTTGTCTCCTCCCCCTGGGTGGAGCATCTCCCAGTGGGATGATGTAATTTTATCAGCCATGCACTGGGACTCACTGGCCATGAACAGGAGATATCTCCTGGAGGGAGGATGGGCTGTGGGAAAGATAAAGATGATTGCCCAGCTGGTTTTTAACAATGGCCCATTAACAGGAGATATTCCCACAGAGATAAGGATCACTGCCACACCCAGTTTTTAACAATGGACCATTAACAGGAGACATCTCCCACAGCAATAGGAATCACTGCCACACCCAGTTTTTAACAATGGCCCATTAACAGGAGATATCTCCTGGAGGGAGGATGGGCTGTGGAAAGATAAAGATGATTGCCCAGCTGGTTTTAACATGGCCCATTAGCAGAGAATAGGTGCCAGGAGATCAGGGTCACTGCCCCACCCGGCTACAGCAGATGGGGACAGAATTCACATTTCTGGCCATATCAACCCAACACAAAAGGGATGGAAATGAGCACAGCAGGCAGGATTTCCATCAGCATCCCCAGCACAGTCAGTTTGCTGGGAGTGTTTGTGTCCATCTGTGCCCTTTGTGAGCCCTGCCGTGTTCCCCAGGACCAGTATGGGAATTATGTCATCCAGCACGTCCTGGAGCACGGCCGGCCCGAGGACAAGAGCAAGATCGTGGCAGAGATCAGGGGCAACGTGCTGGTCTTGAGTCAACATAAATTTGCCAGGTAGGAATCTCTTCCTTACCTGGAGCATAGACACATCCCAGAGCTGCAGGAGAGTTAGGGGTGGGTGTAGGGGAGGTGAAAATGACTTTATTTCATAAAGAAGTGTATTTATAACAGTCACAAACTGGGCTGTGTCAGCCAGGTGAGTCTGTCGTGGGGGAGGATGGAGGTGTGGAAGAGCAGCTCTGATCCAGGCTCCTGAATTGAACCAGGAATTCCTGTGTGCTTTGGTTTATCTCATCTGTTTTCATGGGGTTTAAGTTGGATAATAAGAACATTCCCTGCTCTGGGATGCTGTGTCCAGCCATGGGGGATTTGGGAAATGAGTGCAGCAGCAATCCATCCCAGTTTTCCCAGAGGAATTTCCACTCACAGCATCATTCCCAGCTTTTTGCTGGGTCCCTTTTGAGTCACACAAAGTTCCAAGGGGAGCTGCAGCATTCCCAGGTGCTGCAGAGCCACACGTGGGTGGAGCAGGATCCAGGATCTGTGGAGTCAGGACAAAGCAGAGCTCCCCACGTGTGTGAACCCCTGCTGGATGTGCTTCCAGCCCCTGCAGCATGAAGCCTGGGCTCTTCAAAGGCTCAGAATTCCCCCTTCCTCTGATGAGAATACTCATGGACACCAGGGAGGTGGAACATTAATGAGAATTAGGAGAGTTTGGTCTTCAGGTTGTTATTTCAGGTTCTTCCTCCCTGCCTTGCCTGGCTCTTTTTTCCCAAAGTTCTCTCCAGCTGGAGCATTAATTAGTGGAGGTCCCTGAGCTGAGCAGAGCTGCTGGGCAATGCTGTGAGTCAGGCAGGGCTGGGGGATGAGCTCAGTCCCCTTTCATGTACCCTACTTCTGCCTCTCCAGAGAGCTCAGGCTGCTCATTCATGTATTCAGGAATTTGGGAAATCCTCTGCTTGGCTGAGATTTCTCATTCCTGAACGAGCATTTCCATGTTGTTCTGACTGTGGATGTCCATTCCCACCTTGTTCCAGTGTGGAGAAAACCAAAACAGCAGCTTGGCTTCTCTGTTGTGAGAGTGGTCACTGACCTGGATTGGTCCCGTTCCCAAATTCCCAGTCAGATCCCAAATCCTGTTTGGTATTGCTCAGCTGTGCCAGCACAAATCCCCTGTCCTTGTAGCAGCACGTGAGATCTTCATAGGGCAGGGTGAAAAGCTCTGAGAGATATTCCCTGTACAGTTCCCTGCTGCATTCCCAGTCCCCATTCCCAGTTCCCATTCCTGGTTCCCATTCCCTGCTTCATTCCCAGTTCCCACTCCCAGTTCCATTCCCAGTTCCCAGTTCCTTGCCCCATTCCCCAGTTCCCCATTCCCAGTTCCCATTCCCCATCCCCATTCCCCATTCCCATCCCCAGTTCCCATCCCCAGTTCTCATTCCCAGTTCCCATTCCCATCCCCATATCCCCATATCCCCATATCCCCATATCCCCATATCCCCATCCCCGTTTCCCATTCCCGTCCCCAGTTCCCATTCCCCAGTTCCCACCCCATTCCCATCCCCATTCCCAGTTCCCCATTCCCATTCCCCATTCCCCATTCCCCATTCCCCAGTTCCCACCCCATTCCCATCCCCATTCCCAGTTCCCATCCCCATTCCCATCCCCATTCCCATCCCCATTCCCAGTTCCCATCCCCATTCCCATCCCCATTCCCATCCCCATTCCCATTTCCCATTCCCATCCCCATCCCCATTCCTCATTCCCCATCCCCATCCCCATCCCCATCCCCATCCCCATCCCCATCCCCATCCCCATCCCCATTCCCCATTCCCCATTCCCCATCCCCATTCCCCATTCCCCAGTTCCCCATCCCCATTCCCCAGTTCCCCATCCCCATTCCCCATCCCCATCCCCATTCCCATTCCCCATTCCCCATTCCCCATTCCCCATCCCCATTCCCCATTCCCATCCCCATCCCCATTCCCCATTCCCCATTCCCCATTCCCCATCCCCATTTCCCCATTTCCCCAGTTCCCATTTCCCCAGTTCCCCATTCCCCCAGTTCCCCATTTCCCCAGTTCCCCATCCCCATCCCCATCCCCATTCCCAGTTCCCCATTCCCCATCCCCATCCCCATTCCCCATTCCCCATTCCCCATTCCCCACTCCCATTCCCCATCCCCAGTCCCCCAGTTCCCCAGTTCCCCATCCCCATCCCCATTCCCCATCCCCATCCCCAGTTCCCCATTCCCACTCCCATTCCCCATCCCCAGTTCCCCATTCCCCATCCCCATCCCCATCCCCAGTTCCCCAGTTCCCAGTTCCCCATTCCCCATCCCCAGTTCCCCATTCCCATTCCCCATCCCCATCCCCATCCCCATCCCCATCCCATCCCCATCCCCATCCCCATTCCCCATTCCCATTCCCCAGTTCCCCATCCCCAGTTCCCGTCCCCATCCCCATTCCCATCCCCATCCCCAGTTCCCCATTCCCATCCCCAGTTCCCCATCCCCATTTCCCCAGTTCCCAGTTCCCCATCCCCAGTTCCCCATTCCCCATTCCCCATTCCCCATCCCCATCCCCATCCCCATCCCCATCCCCATTCCCCATTCCCATTCCCCATTCCCATTCCCAGTTCCCCATTTCCCCAGTTCCCCATCCCCATCCCCATTCCCCATCCCCATTCCCCTTCCCCATCCCCATCCCCATTCCCAGTTCCCCATTCCCATTCCCCATCCCCATTCCCCATTCCCCATTTCCCCATTCCCCATTTCCCCATTCCCAGTCCCCATTCCCATCCCATCCCATCCCATCCCGCCGCTGACGCGCGGCCCTTGCAGTAACGTGGTGGAGAAGTGTGTGACGCACGCGTCGCGCACGGAGCGCGCCATGCTGATCGACGAGGTGTGCACCATGAACGACGGCCCCCACAGTGCCTTATACACCATGATGAAGGACCAGTACGCCAACTACGTGGTGCAGAAGATGATCGACGTGGCAGAGCCCGCCCAGAGGAAGATCGTCATGCACAAGGTGATGGGGACAGCTGGCACTGGCATGGGCATGGGCATGGGCACTGCAGCTGGCACTGCAACTGGTACTGGAACTGCCACTGCAGCTGGCACTGCAACTGGTACTGTGACTGCAGCTGCCACTGCAACTGGTACTGCCACTGCACGGGCACAGGCACTGGCACTGGCACGGGCGCTGCAACTGCCACTGCAGCTGGCACTGCAACTGGTACTGCAGCTGGTACTGTGACTGCAGCTGCCACTGCAACTGGCACTGCCACTGCAGCTGGCACTGCAACTGGTACTGAACTGCCACTGCAGCTGGCACTGCAACTGGTACTGTGACTGCAGCTGCCACTGCAACTGGTACTGCCACTGCACGGGCACTGCCACTGCACGGGCACGGGCACTGCCACTGGCACGGGCACTGCAACTGCCACTGCAGCTGGCACTGCAACTGGTACTGCAACTGGTACTGCCACTGCACGGGGCATGGGCACTGGAACTGCCACTGCCACTGGCACGGGCACTGCCACTGCCACTGCCGCTGGCACTGCAGCTGGCACTGCAACTGGTACTGCAACTGGTACTGCCACTGCACGGCACGGGCACTGCAACTGCCACTGCAGCTAGCACTGCAACTGCAATTGTCACTGCCACTGCAGCTGGTACTACAACTGGCACTGCAACTGCAACTGCCACTGCAACTGGCACTGCCACTGCAGCTGGCACTGCCACTGCACGGGCACGGGCACTGGAACTGCCACTGCACGGGCACTGCAACTGGTACTGCAACTGGCACTGCCACTGCAGCTGGCACTGCCACTGCACGGGCACGGGCACTGGAACTGCCACTGCCGCTGGCATGGGCACTGGAACTGGCACGGGCACTGCCACTGCAGTTGCCACTGCCACTGCCACTGGCACGGGCACTGGAACTGGCACGGGCACTGCCACTGCAGTTGCCACTGCCACTGCCACTGGCACGGGCACTGCAACTGCCACTGCCACTGCCACTGCAGCTGGCACTGCCACTGCCACTGCACGGGCACTGGAACTGGCACTGCCACTGCCACTGCCATTGGCACGCTGGCGTGGGGGGAAATGGGCTGAGGGTGGAGCTGTGGCAGACAGGGTTGGAGTGTTCCAGTAGCTGGAAGGTGGGAATTACAGAACGGTTTGGGGTAGGAAGGACCTCAGAACTCATCCAGTGCCACCCCAGGGACACTCCCACTGTCCCAGGCTGCTCCAGACCTGCCCTTGGGCACTGCCAGGGATCCGGGGCAGCCACAGCTGCTCTGGGAATCCATCCCAGGGAACAATTCCTGCCCAGGATCCCCCCTGTCTCTGTCTGAGTGGAGCCATTCCCCCTCGTGTCACTCCAGTCCTTGGTCACAGTCCTCTCCAGCCCCTGCAGGGACACAGAGCTGTCACTGGGGTCACTGCAGCTGCTGCTGGCAGGGCCCGTGTCCCAGTGACCCAGTTCTGCACCGAGCAGGCGCTGCAGAGCTGCCAGAGCTGGGCTGGGCTGGGCTGGGGCTGAGCTGGGCTGGGCTGGGCTGGGTTAGGCTGGGCTGGGCTGGGCTGGGCTGGGATGGGATGGGATGGGATGGGATGGGATGGGATGGGATGGGATGGGATGGGATGGGATGGGGATGGGATGGGATGGGATGGGATGGGGATGGGATGGGGATGGATGGGATGGGATGGGATGGGATGGGATGGGATGGGCTGGGCTGGGATGGGATGGGATGGGCTGGGCTGGGATGGGCTGGGATGGGCTGGGATGGGCTGGGCTGGGCTGGGCTGGGCTGGGCTGAGCTGGGATGGGCTGAGCTGGGTTGGGCTGGGCTGGGATGGGATGGGATGGATGGGCTGGGCCGGGCCGGGTGGGCTGGGCTGGGCCGGGCTGGGCTGAGCTGGGCTGGGCTTAACTGGGCTGGGCTGGACTGAACTGGGCTGGGCCGGGCTGGGCTGGGCTGGGCTGGGCTGGGCTGGGTTTGGCTGAGCTGGGCTGAGCTGGTTGGGCTCCTGAGCCACCCGGGGCTGGGGCTGGGTCCCTGTGTCCCCATCCCTGTCCCTCTGTGTCCCTGTGGGCTGTGCCCTCTGCCTGTGTCCCTCTGTGTCCCCTGCCTGTGTCCCTTGGGCTCTGTCCCTGTGCCAGTGTCCCCTGCCTTTGTCCCTCTGTATCCCTGTGACTGTCCCAGTGTCCCTGCTGGATCTGTCCCATGCCTGTGTCCCTCTGTCCCTGTGTGTGTGTCCCTCTGCCTGTGTCCCTGTCTGTGTGTCTCTGTGTGTCCCTGTGTGTCCCTGTGTCCCTGTGTCTGTGTCCGTGTGTCCCTGTGTCTGTGTCCCTGTGTCCCTGTGTCCGTGTGTCCCTGTGTGTGTGTGTCTGTGTGTGTCCCTGTGTCCCTGTGTCCCTCTGCCTGTCCCTGTGTCCCCGTGTCCCTGTGTCCCCGTGTGTCTGTCCCTGTGTCCCTGTGTCCCCATGCCTGTGTCTCCCATCCCTGTGTCCCCGTGTGTGTCCCCTGCCTGTGGCTGCCAGCCCCTGCTGTCCCTCCCTCCGTGTCCCCCTGCCTGGTGTCCCCGTGCAGGTGCCACCTCTGTGCCCACAGCCACAATCGAGTTCTGCTCCTCCCTTTAATGGTGTGACCCTCCCCGGGGCCCGGGGTCCCTGAGGCTGGAGGAGCCCCAGGCCAGGGCTCAGCCTGTGCCACCCCAGCTGTCCCCACCCTGAGTGCCCTCCAGGGATGGGGACCCAAACCCCCTTTCCATGGAAAAAAATCCTCCTGATGTCCTAAACGTCCATGGTGTAGCCTGACCCTGCAGTGTGTGAGTGCACAGCCATCCCAGCAGCTCCTGTTTATCCAGAACTGAGACATCTGGAGTGAAATTGCACTGCTGCCATCCCCAGGGCCCTGTGCCTGCTGCTCCAAGGGCAGGGAGCTCTGCAAACACAGAATATCTTCATTTTCTGCTTCTAAAGGTCACATTTGCAGGGCTTTGGAGTGGCAGTGGATGGAGAATAACAGGCTTTAAATGGGGGTCGGGACTGAGGGGATTTTAATTTTCCTCAGTGACATTTTTTGGGGTTGCTTGATGAAAAACCCCAGGTACAGCCAGAGAAATGAGATCCTGACTGACCCAGGCCTGGAAAAGCCAAGATTTATTTATTTTGAATAATGTCAGGTATTCAAATGCCAATGAAGCATTTTTATTATTATATTGAAGCATCCTTGACTAAACCAGACTGATTTTTGTGTAAGAAATGGGAATTTGTGAGGGAGCTGCTTGGATTCAACACAAACAGCTGGAATAACCCTCAGGGATGTTCATTTAAGTTTAGGAGCCACTCAGAGTCATTCCTTTTAACCCCAAATCTGTTTTAGTCCACAAGAAATGCTAAAGGTAATTAAACAAAGATATCTGGCACGGGATGCACCAAATTTATCTGTGACAGAAGGGCCCTGGATTTGTTAATCCATAACAGAGAGTTGTGTTTTAAAAAAAAACAAAACAAAACCAAATTATTGTTCCTGACATCCCTTACTTTCTTTTTCCCGTGGAGCAAAGCCTTTGGAATAAAATGCAAATCAGATTATCAGTGAGGCTGTCAAAAATAGCTCAGGGCTGACAGCTAAATGGGCCTGAGTGAATGTGATTTCAGCTGTGATCCCAGGCAGCAGAGATGGAGCCAGGAGAGGCTGGGATGGGGAAAATGGGATTTATTTAAATTCTAAAAAATCCAAAAATGGTCAGGGATAGGATGTGGCCACCCTGGAGCAGTGTGGGATGGTCAGGGATGGGATGTGGCTGCCCTGGAGCAGTTTGGGATGGTCAGGGATGGGATGTGGCCGTGCTGGAGCAGTGTGGGATGGTCAGGGATGGGATGTGGCTGCTCTGGAGCAGTGTGGGATGGTCAGGATGGGATGTGGCTGCTCTGGAGCAGTGTGGGATGGTCAGGGATGGGATGTGGCTGCTCTGGAGCAGTGTGGGATGGTCAGGGATGGGATGTGGCTGCTCTGGAGCAGTGTGGGATGGTCAGGGATGGGATGTGGCTGCTCTGGAGCAGTGTGGGATGGTCAGGGATGGGATGTGGCCATGCTGGAGCAGTGTGGGATGGTCAGGGATGGGATGTGGCTGTGCTGGAGCAGTTTGGGATGGTCAGGGATGGGATGTGGCCGTGCTGGAGCAGTGTGGGATGGTCAGGGATGGGATGTGGTGCCCTGGAGCAGTGTGGGATGGTCAGGGATGGGATGTGGCTGCTCTGGAGCAGTGTGGGATGGTCAGGGATGGGATGTGGCTGCTCTGGAGCAGTGTGGGATGGTCAGGGATGGGATGTGGCTGCTCTGGAGCAGTGTGGGATGGTCAGGGATGGGATGTGGCCATGCTGGAGCAGTGTGGGATGGTCAGGGATGGGATGTGGCCGTGCTGGAGCAGTGTGGGATGGTCAGGGATGGGATGTGGCCGTGCTGGAGCAGTGTGGGATGGTCAGGGATGGGATGTGGCTGCCCTGGAGCAGTGTGGGATGGTCAGGGATGGGATGTGGCTGTGCTGGAGCAGTGTGGGATGGTCAGGGATGGGATGTGGCCGTGCTGGAGCAGTGTGGGATGGTCAGGGATGGGATGTGGCTGCTCTGGAGCAGGGAATGCTGGACATGCAGGGGCTGTTCCTACTTGGGGAGGAGAAAATGGTAAAATGGAATCCTGGAGAAGCCTTAAATCCCCTCCAGTGCCACCGTGCCATGGCAGGGACACCTCCCACTGTCCCAGAGTCCAGCCTGGCCTTGGGCACTGCCAGGGATCCAGGGCAGCCACAGCTGTTCTGGGAATCCATCCCAGGGAGCAATTCCTGCCAGGATCCCCCCAGCCCTGCCCAGGCCGAGAATTCCCTGAGTGCAGAGCCCCAGTGCTGCCCTGTGCAATCCCAGTGGGAGCTGGGAGCCCTGCTGGGCTGGTGCCCCTGGGCTCTGTGGGGTGTCACCCAGCTCGGGGTGTCACCCAGCCCAGGGCTGGCTGTCACCTCTCTCAGGGTGTGGCTGTCACCCTCCCAGCTCAGGGGCTGTGTCCCAGCTCAGGGGTGGCTGTCACCCCTCCCAGCTCGGGGGTGTCTCAGGGCTGTCCCCAGCTCAGGGGTGTCTCTGGGGTGCCCCCCAGCTCAGGGGTGTCTCTAGGGTGTGACCCCAGCTCAGGGGTATCTCAGGGGGTGTCTCTGGGTGCCCCATCTCAGGGGGTGTCTCAGGCGCCTAGCTCACGGCTGTCCCCAGCTCAGGGGGTGTCTCTGGGGGTGTCTCAGGGGTGCCCCATCTCGGGGGGTGTCTCAGGGGGTGTCTCAGGGCTCTCTGGGCTGTCCCCATCTCAGGGGGTGTCTCAGGGCGCCCTGCTCACGGCTGTCCCCATCTCAGGGGTGTCTCAGGGCTGTCCCCAGCTCAGGGGGTGTCTCTGGGGTGTGACCCAGCTCGGGGGTGTCTCTGGGGGTGTCCCTGGGTGCCCCACCTCGGGGCTCCCAGGGTGCCCTGCTCACGGCTGTCCCCAGCTCAGGGGGGTGTCTCGGGGCTCTCTGGGGGTGTGACCCAGCTCAGGGGTGTCTCTGGGTGCCCCACCTGGGGCTCTCAGGGCGCCCCGCTCACGGCTGTCCCCAGCTTGGGGGGTGTCAGGGCTCTCTGGGGTGTGACCAAGCTCAGGGGTGTCTCAGGGCTGTCCCCATCTCAGGGGGCTCAGGCGCCCTGCTCACGGCTGTCCCCATCTCGGGGTGTCTCAGGGGGTGTCTCAGGGCTCTGTGGGTGCCCCACCTGGGAGGCTCCCGGGGCGCCCCGCTCACGGCTGTCCCCAGCTCAGGGGTGTCTCGGGCTGTCCCTATCTCGGGGGTGTCTCAGGGGTGTCCCTGGGTGCCCCATCTCAGGGGTGTCTCAGAGCGCCCGGCTCACGGCTGTCCCCAGCTCGGGGGGTGTCTAGGTGCCCCAGCTCGGGGGTGTCTGTGGGTGCCCCACCTCGAGGGTGTCTCGGGCGCCCGCTCACGGCTGTCCCCATCTCAGGGGTGTCTGTGGGGTGCCCCATCTCGGGGGTGTCTCAGGGCTCTGTGGGTGCCCCACCTCGGGGCTCCCAGGGCGCCCCGCTCACGGCTGTCCCCAGCTTGGGGGGTGTCAGGGCTCTCTGGGGTGTGACCCAGCTCAGGGGGTGTGTCAGGGCTCTGTGGGTGCCCCAGCTCGGGGCGCCCTGCTCATGGCTGTCCCCATCTCAGGGGGTGTCTCGGGGCTCTCTGGGCTGTCCCCATCTCAGGGGGTGTCTCAGGGCTGTCCCCATCTCAGGGGGTCTCAGGGCTGTCCCCATCTCGGGGGTGTCTCAGGGGTGTCTCAGGGCTCTCTGGGCTGTCCCCATCTCGGGGGTGTCTCGGGGCTCTCAGGGCTGTCCCCAGCTCGGGGTGTCTCTGGGGTGTCTCTGGGCTGTCCCCATCTCAGGGGTGTCTCAGGGGCGCCCCGCTCACGGCTGTCCCCAGCTCAGGGGGGTGTCTGTGGGGTGCCCCAGCTCGGGGGTGTCTCGGGGCTCTCTGGGGTGTGACCCAGCTCAGGGGGTGTCTCAGGGCTCTGTGGGTGCCCCACCTCGGGGCTCCCGGGGCGCCCCGCTCACGGCTGTCCCCGCAGATCCGGCCGCACATCGCCACGCTGCGCAAGTACACGTACGGCAAGCACATCCTGGCCAAGCTGGAGAAGTACTACATGAAGAACGGGGTGGACCTGGGGCCCCTCTGCGGGCCCCCCAACGGCATCATCTGAGCAGGACCCCCGGTCCCTGCAGCAACACAAACCAAAACCCACCGGAAACAACCCCGAGAGAAGCAGAAAAAAAACAAAAAAAACAACAAAACAGAGAAGCCTTTGTAAATTTCTTTAATTTTATTATGCATAACATGTACTAATTATTTTTTTTAATTAACTAATTGCCCTGCTGTTTTACTGGTGTATAGAATTCTTGTACATAGGTCTCAGATGTACATGGAAGGCCACATTTTTGTTCACTGTTGTATCTATATTCCAAATGTGGAGACTTTCAGGGTGGTTGGTTTGAAGACAACAAACAAACATAACAGGGAAAAAAAAAAAACCCGTTTTTAATTCATCATTTTTTTGCAAATACCTTTCTTGGGGTTTTTTTTTTAAATCCTCCTTTTAGCCCAAAAATCAACGAGAAGTTGGGATTTTAGTTCAGTGACACCACTGGTAAAAATACTGAAAAGAGAAAAATTGAGGTTGCTGAAGTTTGGTTTTAAACAAAGACACCAAAATTCCATTTTTGGGACTTTTTAACGGCTTTATTTCTATTTTATTTGTGACTCTGACAATGCTGAAGGAGGGAGCTTAGCTGGCATTTTGAGAAAACACCAAGATGATTTTAAAGTGGAGGATTGTTGGGATTTTTTAAGCCCACTCCTGTGTTCACCTGGAGAGACACAATTTGATTATTTAGCATGAGGAAAAACAAAAAAAATCCAACTCGGCTTTGGTCTTGCTTCTATAAATATATAGTGTATACTTGGTGTAGACTTTACATATATAAAAATTTGTAGTATTTTCTTGTTTTGATGTCTGATCTGTATCTATAATGTACCCTAGTAGTGGAACATACTTCTGACTGTACAATTGTACATTTGTAAACCTCTGTAATGTAAATGTGGAGAAGTTTGAATCGACATAAAACCCGTTTTTTGGTAAGAAAACAGGAAAAAAAAAAGAATTTAGCAAAACCTGTGCATTTCAGTGTATATTCACACCTTTTATGGTCGTAGCATATAGTGTTGTATATTGTAAATTGTAATTTCAACCAGAAGTAAATTTTTTCTTTTGAAGGAAATGTTCTCTTTATACAGCCTAGTTAATGTTTAAAAAGAAAAAAGGAAGAAAAATAAACTGCTTGGTTTTCTTTGTCACCTAGTTGGACGGTAGAGATCCTTTCTAAATGTTCTACAGACCTGATTCAGTTCCAAATAGTGTTTTTTTGAATCTTACAAAGTAATGTTTTGCTTCTTTTGTGACAGTAAGAAACAAAAAGTGCAAAAGTACAGCCCCCCCCTAGTTTTCCTTACAATCAGAGCCCCTTTTCACCTTGTAAAGTGTGAATCACCTCCCCCTTTTTTGTACAGAAGATGAACTGTATTTTGCATTTTGTCTACTTGTAAGTGAATGTAACATACTGTCAATTTTCCTCGTTTGAATATAGAATTGTAACACTACACGGTGTACATTTACAGAGCCTTGTGTATATTTCCAATGAACTTTTTTGCAAGCACACTTGTAACCATATGTGTATAATTAACAAACCTGTGTATGCTTCTGCCTGGGCGACTATTTTTTGTAACTCTTGTGTAGATTGTCTCTAAACAACGTGTGATCTTTATTTTGAAAAATACAGAACTTTGGAATCTGGCCCCGGGTTTTGTGGAATCGTTTGTTGGAGTTTGGAGCTCCCAGGAGGCAGGAAGGGCAGGAGCTGTGGATTTCCATGGAAAAATTGGAGTTTGGAACTGCAGGCACAGGGAAGGGCAGGAGCTGTGGATTTCCATGGAAAAATTGGAGTTTGGAGCTGCAGGCACAGGGAAGGGCAGGAGCTGTGGATTTCCATGGAAAAATTGGAATTTGGAGCTTCAATCCGGGGGCAGGACACAGGGAAGAACTGGAGCTGTGATTTTAATGGAATTCTGAATTGGAATTTGGAGTTTCAGACACAGGGAAGGGCTGGAGCTGTGGATTTCCATGGAAAAATTGGAATTTTGAGCTGCAGGCACAGGGAAGGGCTGGAGCTGTGGATTTCCATGGAAAAATTGGAATTTTGGAGCTGCAGGCACAGGGAAGGGCAGGAGCTGTGGATTTCCATGGAAAAATTGGAGTTTGGAGCTGCAGGCACAGGGAAGGGCTGGAGCTGTGGATTTCCATGGAAAAATTGGAATTTTGAGCTGCAGGCACAGGGAAGGGCTGGAGCTGTGCTATAAATGAATGTTCAGTGAAAAAATGTGTTTTTCATGGGATGTTCAGTGAAAAAGTGAATTTTTCATGGAATGTTCAGTTGGAGTTTGGAGCTCCAGTGCAAGGGCAGGACACAGGGAAGGGCTGGAGTTGTGATTTTCATGGAATAATTGGAATTTGGAGTTTCAGACACAGGGAAGGGCTGAGCTTTTCATGGAATGTTCATTTGGAGTTTTTAGCTTCAATCCAGGGGCAGGACTCAGGGAAGGGCTGGAGCTGTAATTTTCATGGAATAATTGGAGTTTGGAGCTTCAGTTCAGGGGCAGGACACAGGGAAGGGGCTGGAGCCGTGATTTTAATGGAATAATTGGAATTTGGAGTTTCAGACACAGGGAAGAACTGGAGCTGTGATTTTAATGGAATTCTGAACTGGAATTTGGAGTTTCAGACACAGGGAAGGGCTGGAGTTGTGATTTTCATGGAATAATTGGAATTTGGAGCTTCAGACACGGAAGGGCTGTGCTCTTCAGGGAATGTTCAGTTGGAGTTTGGAGCTTCAGGAGCAGGACACAGGGAAGGGCTGGAGCTGTGATTTTCATGGAATAATTGGAATTTGAAGCTTCAGTTCAGGGGCAGGAAATGGGGTAGGGGCTGGAGCTGGGATTTTCATGGAATAATTGGAATTTGGAGCTTCAACCCAGGAGCAGGACGTGGGCAGGGGCTGGAGCTGTGCTGGAGGGCTGGGATGGGGACAGGGATATTTTTAATGGATTTGTTGCTGTTTTTTGTGAGTGACGTGCTGAAGGAGGGAGCTGAGCTGACGTTTCCTTGGGGGGAGAAAACACCCAGAGCTGATTTTAGACTTGGGCATTGGGATCCATCCTGAACAGGCTCCCCAGGGATTGGGATGGGGAATTCTGAGATCCCACCTGAGCTGCCCCAGCCCTGGAACCTCTGAACGAGGATGTGGAGCTGCTGGAGAGATCCCAGAGGAGCCCAGGGAGCTGCTGCAGGGCTGGAGCCAGGCTGGGAGAGCTGGGGGTGACACCTGGAGAGGAGAAGCTCCAGCAGAGCTCAGAGCCCCTGGCAGGGCCTGGAGGGGCTCCAGGAGAGCTGCAGAGGGACTGGGGACAAGGCAGGAGGGACAGGACACAGGGAATGGCTCCCACTGCCAGAGGGCAGGGCTGGGGGATCCTGGCAGGAATTGTTCCCTGGTGTTCTCCCTGTGGTTCCTTTTCATCCTCCCACCCCTCGGAGCTGATGGTTCCACCCCCACTCACCCCCTGCTGCCCCTGTGGTGTTCTGGTCTCCCTTATTCCCCTACAGGGAAGCTCCACCTCCCCATTTCTTCCCTTGTGTGAACAGAACCCCAAAATCAGCCTCTCCTTCCCACCGGGGCCTTCCCTGTCCCTCTGCTGCATTTAAAACCCTTTTCCAGGGGGGACATTTGGGGAATGCTGATGGACCTGGGGACGTGTGGAGGCAGAGTCACGAGTGGCCGGGTGATGGAGGGCAACAAAATGCCCATTTCACAGGAAGTGGCTGATTCTGGCTCTGCATGTGGAGAGGGTGCCCTGGACATTTCCCTCGCCCCAGTCCCACCCCTCAGCAGGGCCAGCAGCCCTGGACCCCAGACTGGGATTGATCTGGGACCCCAGACTGGGATTGATCTGGGACCCACACTGGGAATTGGGATTGATTTGGAACCCTGCACTGGGATTAATCTGTTCCCACACTGGGACTGGTCTGGGAACTCACACTGGGATTGTTCTGGGACCCCATACTGGGAATTGGGATTGATCTGGGACCCCCACCCTGGGGTTGGTCTGGGAATCCCACACTGGGATTTAGGATTGATCTGGGACCCCCCCATTGGAACTGATCTGGAACCCCACACTGGGGTTTATCTGGGAACCTCACACTGGGAATTGGGATTGATCTGGGACCCCCATACTGGGATTGATCTGGGAATCCAACACTGGGATTTAGGGTTGATCTGGGACCCCTCCAGTGGAACTGAACTGGAACCCCACACTGGGGTTGATGTGGGACTCACCCTGGGGTTGATTTTTTCCCACTCCTGCTGGTGTTCAATTCAGCAGGAGATTTGGGGTTTGACGCCGTTTCTACCCAGGGTTTGGGGCCCCGTGTGCCACCAGGGCACTCGTCCTTCGGGGTTTGAGCTCTGAACTCTTCACCTCCTCCTTTATCTGGTGGTGCCTGTGGAGCTCAGCCAGCGCTTTACAACGGGTATAAATCTATTTTTTAATGTTTAATTCAGCACTGAGCGTTCAAGTCAGGCTGGAGAGGAAGGGGAGCCCAGACTCTGTGTGTGCTCCCCCAGACCCCGCGGGTCCGGGCTCAGCCCTGGGCACCCTCCCCAGCCCGAGGTGTTTGGTTTTGGGATCGGCTCTGGGTGCCCTCCCCAGCCCGAGGTGCTCGGCCATGGGCTGGGCTGTCACCCAGAGCTCGTGGCGGGTGACAGAGGGGACACGGCCCGGGAGGAGCTCGGGTGCCCAGAGCTGGCCCTGCTTCTGTCCCTCCTGAGCGGCTGCAGAAGGGACCTGTTACCTCAGCCGGGATCTGCTGTGACACCGCTTGTCCCTTCGAGGCGACACGAGGGGACACGAGGGGACACGACGGGACCGGAGGGGACACGAGGGGACACGAGGGGACCGGAGCTGCCGCTGCCACCGCGGCCGCAGCGAGACAAGGACCCGGTGGCAGCGCCCTGCGCCCCCCCAGCCCCTCCCGTGGGCTCCGGCAAACCTCGGCACCCTCCAGGGGCCACCCCTGGGTGCCACCCCTCGGCGGGGACCCGCGGCGACCCTGCGGCCCCGGCCCGGTCCCTGCAGCGGTGGCGGCGGCCACGGCGGGGCGGTGCAGCCCCAGCGACGGACCGGGCCCGGGCGGCGAGCGGGACCCCGAGAGGGGAGAGCAGCCCCTGGGGACAGCACCGGGACCGGGACCCCGAGAGGGGACAGCATCCCCTGGGGACAGCACCGGGACCGAGACCGGGACACCGAGAGGGGACAGCATCCCCTGGGGACAGCGCAGGGACCGGGACCCCGAGAGGGGACAGCACACCCTGGGGACAGCACCGAGCCCCTTCCCGGGCGCGTTCTGAGGGGAAATGGGGTTCAGGAGAACCCGAGTCTGGTTTTGGCTCCTTCACAGGAAAGGGGGAATTCCTCGGGTGGGAATGGCTCCTTCCCATCCCAACCCTCTGCTCCCAGCTCGCCACGGCCGCAGCACCCCCAGAGCCCCTCGGGGTGACCGGACCCCCAAATTCAGAGCAGAGCCGCTCCAGGGACACCGGCGGGTGTGCGCCGGTCACGGGCACGGCCCCGCTCCGGTCCTGACGTCATCCCGGGGAAACTGAGGCTGGTTCAGCCCTGGGATGCCCCAAGGTCTTCCCCTCCCATCCATCCCTGAGAACCCCCAAGTGTCCCAAACACCACTTGGGCTCCCCCATCTAATCCTGGCTGCCCCCAGACCCTCCTCTCTGCCCCTGGATGTCCCCAGTCTGCCCCAGCTCCCCCACACATGGCCCAGGCTGCCCCAGATCGCCCCGGTGCCCTCCTGTACCCATTCCACTGTGCCCCATCCGCCCCGGTCCCTTCCATCTGCCCCAGATCCCCCATGCGCCCCCAGTTCTCCCCTCACCAGCCCCAGGGTTCCCCAGCCTGCCCCAGACCCCCCCATCTGCCCCCATGGTCCCCCTCATCTACCCCACGTCACCTCATCTATCCCCGGGACCCCCACCCCGCCCTAGACACCCCCGCATGTCCCCTGTGCTCCTCCCCATCTACCCCAGGGTCTCCCGATTTTCCCTGGTCCCCACCTCCGTCCCCAGGATCCCCCAGCCTGCCCCAGACCCCTCCCATACACCCAGGTCCCCTCCCACCCACCCCCGGTCCCCTCATCTGTCCCAGACCCCCCAGTGTGTCTCAGGTCCCCCATTGTGCCCAAGACTCCCCCTATATGTCCCAGGGTTCCCCCATCCGTCCCCGAGCTCCCCGCATCCACCCCGGGGTTCCCGAGCCTCCCCAGTCCAGCCCCGCCGGTGCCCCCGGCTCCTCCCCGTGCCGTGCCGTGCCGTGCCGTGCCGTGCCGTGCCGTGCCGTGCCGTGCCGTGCCGGGCGGGGCGGGGGCGGCGCGGGGGCGCGGCGGGCCGGAGGGCGGCGCGGCGGCGGCGGCGGCCCCGCACCCAGAGCCCGCATTCCACCGCCCGCCTCCCGCGGGCGGCGGCAACAAAGGCCCTTCCCCGCCCCCGCCGCCGCCTCCCGCCGCCGCCGGCAGCGTCCTTGCGGCAGGAAGATGCCCGGGGAGGTGCGCCGCCGGCGCCCCGGGGCTGCGGAGCCTCCCGCTGCTGCTGCTGCTGCTGCTCAGCGCCCGCGCCGCGCTGGTGAGTGCGGGGACACGGCGGGGACACGGCCCGGGGACGCCGGACCGCGGGGGCGGCGGGGACCGGCACCGGGCGGGGGTGAGGGGAGGGGGCGGCAGCGGCACCGGGGGGCGGCGGGGACCAGCACCGGGGACCGGCACCGGCACCGGGAGGGTCAGCGAGAACCGCCACCGGCACCGGGAGGGTCACCGGGCACCGGTAACTGGAACCGGCACCGGGAGGGGTCAGCGAGAACCGGCACCGGCACCGGGAGGGGTCAGCGAGAACCTCCACCGGCACCGGGAGGGGTCACCGGGCACCGGAACCGGCAGCGGGCGGCACCGGCCCCGCGGAGGAGCTGCCGCGGGCAGGGTAGGACCGGCCCCGGCACCGCGCGTGGATCGGCACCGGGGGGCACCGCAGCGGGCTGGGGGCGTGGGGCCGGCGGCGGTACCGGGAGGGGACAGGCAGCGGTACCGGGAGGATCAGCAGCGGTACCGGGAGGGACAGGCGGCGGTACCGGGAGGGACAGGCAGCGGTACCGGGAGGGACAGGCAGCGGTACCGGGAGGGACAGGCAGCGGTACCGGGAGGGGACAGGCGGCGGTACCGGGAGGGACAGGCAGCGGTACCGGGAGGGACAGGCAGCGGTACCGGGGGATCAGCAGCGGTACCGGGAGGGACAGGCAGCGGTACCGGGAGGGGATCAGCAGCGGTACCGGGAGGGACAGGCAGCGGTACCGGGGGGATCAGCAGCGGTACCGGGTGGACAGGCAGCGGTACCGGGAGGGGATCAGCAGCGGTACCGGGGGCACAAGCGGCGGTACCAGGCGGGGACAGGCAGCGGTACCGGGGCACAAGCGGCGGTACCGGGGCATAAGCGGCGGTACCGGGTGGGGACAGGCAGCGGTACCGGGAGGGACAGGCAGCGGTACCGGGAGGGGACAGGCAGCGGTACCGGGAGGATCAGCAGCGGTACCGGGAGGGATCAGCAGCGGTACCGGGGGCACAAGCGGCGGTACCGGGGGCACAAGCGGCGGTACCGGGGAAACCGGCACCGTTCGGGCTCCGGCAGCGGCAGCCCCGGGCAGCGGCCCCGCCTGCGGGGGCTCCGGCCCTCCGCCCTCTGGGGGTCCCCCGCTCCGCACCCTGCCCCGCGCCGGCCCCTCGAGCCCCCTGAGCCCCCGGCGCTGCCCCCTCCTGCCAGCCCCGGGCGGAGCCGTGGGAGGGGGCTGCGGGCAGCCGCCGCTTGAAGGTCGTGGGGAAACGCGCCCTAAAACCCCCTGAGGGGCGAGCGAGGAACCCCCGCGCCGCCGCTCGGGGCCAGCGGGAACTCGCCCCCCATCCCTCCCCCCATCCTTCCCCTCTGCCCCCCTCCCCTCCCCTCCTGCACCCCAGCCCCGGTGGGGAGGGGGCGGCAGCTGCAGCCGGGGCTGCGCGGGCAGCGCCCGCCTTTCCCCGCCCGTGCGGCCGCGGGAGGGGCTGGGGATGCTCGCGGCGCTCCGGAGCTGCTGCTCCGCCCGGGAGAAGGTCCCGGGGATCCCGGGGGCCGGGGGCTCCCTGCCCAGAGCCGGGCGGGGCAGTTTGGGGCGCTGCTTTTCGGGGGGTGCTCCCGCCCCGCAGCCCGGCTGGGGAGGCTGGTGGGGAGGAAGGCTGCTCCCCCTCCTCCTCTCCTTAGGAGGGGAAGAAGCCCCAGGGCCTGGCTGCTGCACGGAGCCGCCCGGAGCTCATCCCCTCCTCCCGGGTCTGTTTCGGGGTGCCCCAGGCCGGCTCCCCCATTCCTGCCCCCATTTCTCCCAGCCCTGTCCCTCCGGAGCTGAGACACAACTTCAGCGACCCTGAGGGGCCCTGAGACTCCTCCAACGCCTCTGGCGGATCCGAGGGCGCTTTTCTGAGCCCAAAATTCCCCCGCCGCGGATCTGGGGGAGTCTCTGCTCCGCTGGGAGCCCCCCCGTGCCCGCGGGGCTGAGCTGTGCCCGAGCCCCGGGGCCGGCTCTGGGCGTGCTCACCCTCCCCAGAGCAGCTTTTCCCTTCCCCTTGTGCGGAGTTGCAGCTGCTGGTTGCTGGGTGAGGTTGTTGGCGTTTCCTGGGGAGATTTAGGCCGTTCAGGAGCGGCTGCGGGGCTGTTCAGCGCCGGGCTGAGGTGATGGGATGCGGGATGGGATGTGGGATGCGGGATGGGGTGTGGGATGGGGTGTGGGATGGGGTGTGGGATGGGGTGTGGGATGGGGTGTGGGATGGGGTGTGGGATGGGATGTGGGACGGTCACAGGGCTGGAGGAGCTGCTGCCTCGCCCGGATGGGATCAAGGCCTCTCCTCTCCCCGTCTCTTCCCTGGAGCTTTTCAGTCCTTCCTTCCCCTTGGACGGACTCAGCTCCTGCCCCGGGTCCCCGGGAGGGCAGCAGTGACCTGGCACAGCTCTGGCACAGCTCTGGCACGGCTCTGGCACAGCTCTGGCACAGCTCTGGCACGGCTCTGGCACGGCTCTGGCACGGCTCTGGCGGTGGGAGGGGATGGAACGGGGGCTCCTGTCCCCTGGTGCCACATCCTGAGCCCTGCCGGGAACTTTCCTGGAGCAGCGCCCCGAAGAGCTCCCGGCTGCCCTGAGGAGCGCGGACAGGCGAAGTCCAGCCTGGCGGGCACCGCCCGTGAGCCGCGGGACGGGTCCCTGTGCAGAGGGACGAGGGACGGGGATGGGGACGGGGATGGGGACAGGGATGGGGACAGGGAAGGGGACAAGGACAGGGATGGGGACAGGGACGGGGATGGGGACAGGGACAGGGATGGGGATAGGGACAGGGACGGGGACAAGGACAGGGATAGGGACAGGGCCAGGGATGGGGACGGGGACAGGGACGGGGATGGGGACAGGGATGGGGACAGGGACGGGGACAAGGATAGGGACAGGGCCAGGGATGGGGATGGGGACAGGGATGGGGACAGGGATGGGGACTGGGACAGGGAGGGGACGGGGATGGGGACGGGGATGGGGACAGGGACGGGGATGGGGACGGGGACAGGATGGGGCCAGGGCCCTGGCGTGGCTGGAGCCTCGCTGGCTGTGACCCCTCCCCGGACTCGACGCCTCCCTTTGATCTCCTGCTGCCCGTGACCCCTCTCGCCGGGCTCTGCGATGGGTCCCTTGGGATCAGCGCCTGTAACCCTTTGTGCGCCGGCGTGGGAAAGCCGGGGGCAGGGGCCGGCGGGACCCTCCCTGGCCGAGGGGTTTTCCCAACAGGTTTGGGTGTGGCTGTGATTTCCCAAGGCTCGCGAGCTCGTCCCTGGTGCTGCCTCATCCCTTCGGAGCTGGCTGTGGGCGCGGGGGCGCGGGGGGCGCGGAGGGCAGGCAGACCCAGCTCCCACCAGCCATGGGCGGGCAGGGATGGGCCCAGCGCCCGGCGGGATTCCCGGGCCAGGCTCCTCTCTGCGCTGCTGGCAGGGCTGGCTGCTCCCATCCCGACCACACACAGCCCGGGCAGCCGCTGCTTCCTCCTCCTCCTCCCTCCTCCTCCTCGGGGCAGGCAGCGCGGGCTGTGGCAGCCGAGCGGCATCGGGGGTCGCGGGGGACACCTGGGCGGGGGGGGCAGGACAGGCACCTCCGCTGGCCGTAATTAGCGGCTGATGAGCTTTAATCAGGCCGCGGGGTGTGCAGGGGGCGCGCAGCCAGCCCTGAGCGCCACCCCCGGCTCGGGGTCCCCAGGGTGGGGCTCAGCTTTGTCGTGGCCCAGCTTAGGGATCAGCTCATCACCTTAATTACCGGCAGCGCTGATTGCCCTGACCCGTCCCGGGTCCCTGGGGCGCTGCTGGGGCCGCCGCGTCCCGGCTGCCGGTGCCGGGAACCGGAGATGCTCCGGGCCCAGTCCGGGCTGTGCTTCCCTGAGGAAGGACATCCTCGATTCCTGCTGTCCCTCCGGGCCCTCCCGCGGCTCAGTCCGGCGGGATAATGAGAAAGCAAAGATCCCTCACGGCCCTGCAGCGTTTTGGGGTGAAGCCTGCAGGGATCTGGGGGTTCAGGGCTCACAGGGCTGGGGGTTCACAGGACACCCCCGTCCCGCGATGTTTTCAGCGTTTGCAGCTCCCTGGGTGCAGCCTGGCGCCGGGGCCGTGGGGAGGGTCTCTCTGAGCTTTTGGGGCGCTGTTTTGGTGGAATGGGTTCGCAGGGTGGGTTGGGGCTCCCTGCTGTGAGCTGGGATCGCCCGGGGTTCAGCCCAGCCCGTCTGTGGGACAGCCCAGCTCTCCCCGTGCAGCCGTGCTCAACCCAGCTCCTTCCTCACGGAGAAACTGAGGGAAAAACACCCCAAAACCTCAATAAATAAAGGAATGGCTCCCCAAGGGTCGCAGGGTCCTCCAGCCGCTGTCACCTCCTTCCCCGGCAGTGGAGTCCCCGGCTGTCCCCGGGTGTCCCCGGGCTCCTTTCCCTCGGGAGACGCGCGGCAGCCCCGGGAGACGGCGGCGGGGGCTGGGGAATGCCGGGGACGTGAGCGGGGTACCAACCCTGCGGGCGGGGAGCTCATCTCCTCCGACCCCCCGGTTCATCCTGTCCCGTGTCCCCCCGGCTCTCCGGGGCTGGGGCCGGTCACACCCTCGCCCCCCGCCCGGCTCCGGGCGCAGCTTTGCCGCTGTTCCGCTCCTGGGGGCTCAGCCCCGGCTCTGGGGGCTCTGGGGGAGACCCTGGGGGCTCAGCCCCGGCTCTGGGGGTGCTCTGGGACCCTGTGGGCTCAGCCCCCGCTCTGGGGGTGCTCTGGGACCCTGCGGGCTCAGCCCCGGCTCTGGGGAGCTCCTGGGGCTCAGCCCCGGCTCTGGGGGTGCTCTGGGATCCTGGGGGCTCAGCCCCGGCTCTGGGGGTGCTCGGGGATCCTGGGGGCTCAGCCCCGGCTCTGGGGGTGCTCCTGCGGGCTCAGCCCCCGCTCTGGGGAGCTCCTGGGGCTCAGCCCCGGCTCTGGGGAGCTCCTGGGGCTCAGCCCCGCTCTGGGGGAGACCCTGCGGGCTCAGCTCCGGCTCTTGGGGAGATCCTGCGGGCTCAGCCCCGCTCTGGGGGTGCTCTGGGATCCTGGGGGCTCAGCCCCGGCTCTGGGGAGACCCTACGGGCTCAGCTCCTGCTCTGGGGTGCTCTGGGACCCTGCGGGCTCAGCCCGGCTCTGGGGGGAGATCCTGGGGGCTCAGCCCGGCTCTGGGGTGCTCTGGGATCCTGGGGCTCAGCCCCGGCTCTGGGGAGACCCTGCGGGCTCAGCCCCGGCTCTGGGGGAGATCCTGGGGGCTCAGCCCGGCTCTGGGGGTGCTCTGGGATCCTGCGGGCTCAGCCCCCGCTCTGGGGGTGCTCTGGGACCCTGGGGGCTCAGCCCCGGCTCTGGGGGACACCCTGGGGGCTCAGCCCCGGCTCTGGGGGAGACCCTGGGGGCTCAGCCCCGGCTCTGGGGGGAGACCCTGGGGCTCAGCCCGGCTCTGGGGAGACCCTGCGGGCTCAGCCCCGCTCTGGGGGAGACCCTGGGGGCTCAGCCCCGGCTCTGGGGGAGCTCCTGGGGGCTCAGCCCCGGCTCTGGGGGAGCTCCTGCGGGCTCAGCCGGGCTCTGGGGGTGCTCGGGGATCCTGGGGGCTCAGCCCGGCTCTGGGGGTGCTCGGGGACCCTGCGGGCTCAGCCCCGGCTCTGGGGGTGCTCGCAGATGGGGAGCGGGGATTTGGAGACAGACACCCCAAAGCGTGGCCGGGCTGTCCTGGCCGGGATGCGCTCCGGGCACCTCCAGGCTCTCCCTTCCCTGCTCGTCCTCCCCCCGAGGCTCCCGTGGGTTTCCCCTCGGAGGCAGGGCATGTCCCCGAGCCCCCGGCGGGCAGGGAGGGGCCGGGACCGGCTCGGTGTCCCCTCGGGATCCCCTCCGTGTCCCCTCGGTGTCCCCTCGGTCCCTGCCGGGCTCCGGAGCCGCCGCTCGGCTGTGGGGGAGGAGCGGGGCCTTTCCCGCGTTTTTGCCATTCCCAGTTTCCCACTCGTGTTCTGTGCCATTCCCAGTTTCCCACCCTTGCTTTGTTCCATTCCCAGTTTCCCATTCATGTTTTGTTCCATTCCCAGTTTCCCACCCGAGTTTTGTTCCATTCCCAGTTTCCCATTCATGTTTTGTTCCATTCCCAGTTTCCCACCCCAGTTTCGATCTATCCCAGTCTCCCACCCGTGTTTTTGCCATTCCCAGTTTCCCACCCCAGTTTCGACCCATCCCCAGTCTCCCACCCGAGTTTTTGCCACTCCCAGTCTCCCACCCGAGTTTTGTGCCATTCCCAGTTTCCCACTCATGTTTTGTGCCATTACCAGTTTCCCACCCTAGTTCTGTGCCATTCCCAGTTTCCCACCCCAGTTTTGATCCATTCCCAGTTTCCCACCCCAGTTTTGATCCATCCCAGTTTCCCACCAGTGTTTTTGCCGTTCCCAGTTTCCCACCCTAGTTCTGTGCCATTCCCAGTTTCCCACCCTTGTTCTGTGCCATTCCCAGTTTCCCATTCATGTTTTGTTCCATTCCCAGTTTCCCACCCCAGTTTTGATCCATTCCCAGTTTCCCACCCCAGTTTCGATCTATCCCGTCTCCCACCCGAGTTTTTGCCATTCCCAGTCTCCCACCCGTGTTTGTGCCGCTCCCTCCACGCCCGGGGGACATTCCCCGCGGGGCGTGTCCCGGGTCCGGCCCGGGGGGACGGGGGTGGAACCGGCGGCTCTTTGCGGCCGCTCGTCCCTCCCGTTGATCCGTTTTGCGTTCGGGCCGAGCTGCCCGGCAGAGCTGCAGCGGCTCCGGGGTGGGGCTGCTGAACCCCCGCCGGACAGGGGGACGTGGCCGGACCCACGGGAGGCTCCTGGGGCGCAGCACTGCTCCCCAAACCCGTCTCTGCTCAGGGAGCAGTGGGATGCTCCTCGCGGCTGTGGGAAGGTGAAAGGGGTTTTAGAGCAGGTTCTCCTGAGGATTTTGTTAAAATTGACTTTGAAAAAGTGAATTCTGGGGGGTCCCAAACCTCCCTGTCCCCCCTCAGCATCCCAGAGCTGGGATGGGATAGTGGGATGGGATGGACTGGGATAGGATAATGGGATGGGATGGGGTGATGGGACGGGATGGGATAATGGGATGGGATAATGGGATGGACTGGGCTGGGCTCCCTCTGCCCTGCCCACCGATGCCAGGGCTCTGTTTACAGCTCTGGCCACGACAAAAGCCTCTCCCTCCCTCAGCACAGCTTGGCCACGGCTCAAACTCTTTCTTCCGAGATAAAAATAACAGCAGCAACCTCAGGGCTGCTGCTCCTGCCCCGGCTGCTGGAGAAACGGGGATTGTGTCAGGGAAAAAGGGGGAAAACCTCAACGTGGGGCAGCCTGGGCATGAACCTGGGCTGCAGCCCCACAGTGGGACCTGGAGTGGAGGCTGGAGCCAGGGAAAACTGGGAAAAGCCGGGAAAAGCCTCATCTCCCAGGCAGCACGGAGCACAACTTGTTGGCAAAACACTTTGTTTGCCAGAACCCGCGGTTTTCTGGAGGAGGAGGAGTGGAATGGAGCTGCCTCGGGAGCTGCCTCGGCTTTGGGGGGCGGGGAAGGATGCTCAGGCAGCAAACGTCAAAAATCCAACGCAGGGCTGCGCTTTGGGGCAAGGGAGTGGGAGTTTGGGGCCAAAAGAGAGAGAAAAAAAATCTTATTTGTTTCTCATTTTTGCAAGTTAAGCTGGAAGGGACAGAAAATCGCTGTGTGTCGCTCCCTGAGCGGCTCTCCCTGCAGGGCAGCACGTCTGGGAGCACACAGGGAGCTCTGCTTCCCCAAACTTGAAGTTAATCCACCGTTCCCAGCTGCTCTAAGGCAGGTTTGGGCTCCTCACAACTTTTCCAGGTGCTGGGAACGGCCGTGGTGTCCCTGGGGAGCTTCTCCGTGCACCCAATGAAAATCAAGCAGAAAAAACTGGGATAATGTAATTTCCCCCTGCATTTTGGAGGTTTTTTTGAGGAATGGCATCATCCAGATTTTCCTTTCCCCTCTCCCAGCTCCAGTGGCAGGTGAGGGAGATGTGGGGATCTCCTGCACCAGGACCAGGGTTTGGAGCTGGGGCTGCTCCAGCCCAGTGGAAAATCCCGGAGCTGCCCGGGCTCTGTGCAGGGAATGGGGTTCAGGCAGCTGGAGGTGGCTCTGAGGGTGAGCTCCTTGTGATTTTGGGGTGATTTTGTGCTTTGGTGTCACTGCTGCCTTTGTCACCTCCTCCAGAAATAATCCAGGATTTAATAATTCCGATTTCCTGCCCGGGCCAGGCTGTGGGTGGGGGCTGTGATGAGCACTAATTAAGCTCTAATTAGCCCCCCCAGGGCCGCAGGTCAGTGCCCCCCGTGCTGCCTCTGTCGGGGGATCATTACAAACACCCCGTGCGAACCGGGGGGTCCCGCTGTTAACTGCCCCGGTGTTAACTGCCCCGGTGTTAACTGCCCCGGTGTTAATTGCCCCGCTGTTAATTGCCCCGCTGTTAACTGCCCCGGTGTTAATTGCCCCGGTGTTAATTAGCAGAGCGCTGTGGGGATGCTGGCGGGTGCAGGGCAGGGAACTGGGATGGAATGGGATCCTGGGCGGGGTCCATTGCCCAAGGGGCCTCGTCACCCCCCAGGCTGCTCTGTGATCCCACTGGGACACCCGGGCTCCAAAAATCCCGAAATCCCCGAAGGAATTCCCCGGGCGTGTTTTCCCTGGAGCTGGGAGGAGCCACTTCTCACTCTCCAGTAGAGAACTGGTTCAGGTGGGAGCTGGGGCGGGCTCCCCTGATCCTGGGGTCCCCCCGGGACATTTTCTGCAGCGCTGGGGGCTCCTGGATTTTGGGTTTTGGGTTTTGGGGGTGTTACCAGGGCTGGAGTTGGGGTGGCCCTGCCGGTTCTCCCCCTTTGCCTTTAATTGGGATCAGTTAATTCCTGCTCCTCCATCTCGGGGTTGGGCACTCTGCGTGCCAGGAGCTGGCAGAGTGTCCCCACAATGTCCCCACAATGTCCCCACAATGTCCCCACAGCCACCGGGGGGATGGGGCACTGGAATGGGAGCAGATCCTGGATTTGGAGCATCCTGAGCCCTTTCATTTTCCATGGCAAGAGCTCTTCAACAGCCTGGGAGGAGGAGGAGGAGGAGGAGGGAGGGGATCCATGGGATGTGGCACTGCTGGGAGCAGGGATGGAATTGTCCCTGTGTCCCAGGGACCCCAGCCCTGCTCCCCAGGGACCCCATCCCTGCTCCAGGGACACCATCCCTGTGCCCCAGGGACCCCAGCCCTGCTCCCAGCAGGATGGGAACCCCAGGAAGGCAGGGATTGGGGGGGGGCTGCAGGCAGCAGCAGCTCCAGCTCCTCTCCCCCACCCACCACAGCAGTTTGTGACTTTTTGGGGCTGCCTGCTCAGGGAGGAGCATTCCCACGGGCTCTTCTGTGTAGGCTCTGACCAAGGTTTGGTAAAAATCCTTTATTTTTGTGAGGGTTTTGTGATTTTTTTTTTTTCCCCCGCCAAGGAGTTTTTTGGCTGCTGGTCCCACCAGCCTGGGGTGAGGCTGAGGGTCTGGCTGGGGCCACCCCAGGGGCAAGGCAGTCCCAGGAACCCGAGTGTGGGGATTTTCCTGCTCGTTTTCCTTCTGACCCAGCTCCAGCCAAGGCTGAGTCTGTGATCCCAGTGCTGGATCCCCTGGATGGAAACACTCCCAAGGCCAAGGCAGGGAGTGGGACTGGGATGCAGAGGCAGCTCCAGCCCGTTCCCGTCCCCGGGCTGGGCAGGGGCTGCTGCCTCCCCGTCCCTCTCCCCTCATTCCCTCCCTCCAGCCCGAGTTTTCCCTGCTGGATCTGGCTGAATCAGGATGTGAGGAGCAGGGATGGATGCTGAGGACTGGGAAGGAGGGACCATTTCATCCCTCCTGCTCCACTTTGGATGCTCCAGGGGGTGAATTCCCCATTCCCAGAAAATGCTTTCGGGGCAGTGGGTGCCTGGATTTTTGTGAGGAGCCGCCGAGCAGCAGCTGGGCTGTCCCTGAGCCTCCCAGCCTCATCCCTCTGGCTCTGGGCTCAGGTTTAAAACCCCAGCTCTGCCCCTGGTGAGATTCCCGCATTCCTGCCGGTGGTCAGGGACCAGCAGGGGCAGGGATGTCACCCCAAAACCCATCCCTGCTGCGGCAGGGCCGCATCCCTCCCTCCTCGGTGCAATTCCAGCTGCTCCCAGCACTCCGGCCCGCGGCTATAAATACCTCGGAGCGCAGCGGAGCCCCCGGAGGGCTCGGGCTCTATTTTTAGGCTCCCGCAGCACGGAGCCATATTGCACGGAGGCTGGGCAGTGGGATCTCCTTCTAGGAACTGGGGGAGGAGAGGACAGGAGCAGAGGGGGGTGATGGAGCTTTTCCCCGCGGTCCCACCCCGGGGCTCCGATCCGGGCGTTTCCTCCCCAAACCCCGCAGAAGTTGTTGCCTGAGTGCGGAGGAAAAGGGACATCAAACATTTATAGGCCTTGCGAATCGTCAAGGAAATGTCTGGCTCTGTTAAAATAGCAGCAGCAATTAGAGAAGAAAAAAAAAATAAACTAAAAAGCCAAACTCGGCATCCACAGCTCGTGTGTTGTCCCAGCGCTTCCTGTCCTCAGGCGGGGTCGCAGCTCCGGGTTGGGCTCCCCAAACCCTTCTGAGCCCCCCAAAGCCTTCTGAGCCCCCCAAACCCGACCCCGCGGCTCTCCAAACACACGCAAGCCTCAGTTCCGACCTCAGCTGAGAGGGCAGCGGGGAGTTAATGGGGTTCCTTCTCCTCCTCTCGGGGTTTTTCGGTCGGTGCTTCCTGCCCAGCCCCGGTTGCTGCTAATTAGGGAACCCCCAAATCTGAGTTTCCCCAGCGCCTCCGTGGCTTTTCCCTCGGGGGACGGCGAGGAGGGGGTGGGAGGTGAAGGGAAACAGCCAAATCCTGAGGACTGGGGGAATTTTCTGCTGCTTTGTTTGACCCGGGATCTTCCAGAGGAAGAATCCGCTGTTCCTCCAGCGGGCAGCAGGGCACCAGGGTCGCGCTCAAAGCTCGAGCTCTGCACTTCCCTGCATAAAAATCAGGGCTTTGGTGGTTTTTCATCTTTTTTTTTTTCTCTTTGGCAAAGGTTAGAACCTGAATGCGGGGCAGAGTGAGCTCTGGAGTGAGGAGGAGGTTCAGGATCCAGGATTGGGGATGGATTTGGGCTCTGCCTGCCCCAAGTTTTTGGCAACTGGGGCTTGTCTGGCACAGAATTGGTGCGAAAAAGAGGAAAGGAAATTCCTGGAGGGGAAATCCAGAGAGGAAGAGCTGGAAGGTGCTGGGGGTGACAGCCACAGGGACCTGAAGGGACACATTCCCTGGTCCTGCTGCTGTGCAGGGAAGCGTTTGCCAAGGAAGAGGAGAGCCCAGCTGGTGGGAATGGAGGTGGAGCTGGCTGGATTTGAAAATGAGGGCTCAGTTGTTGTTCCAGGCTCAGGAATTGGCTTTGCTTGCTTTGGGAACAATGCTGCTTCCCAGTGGGATCACCCCAGCCTGGAACCCCCCGGGAAAACCTTCCCACTGTGAATGGAATCAGACCTTTGGGTGCTTCCTTCGCCCCTGGGCTGGGAGACTTCCACGAAAATCTCCCGTTTGTGAGATTTTCCTGCTGGCTCCAGAGCTGCAAGTGCTTTTCCAAGCACGAGGTGGGTCCTGCAGCTCTTGGAGTGGAGAATTGGAGGAAAACCTGGAAGTGCTGGGGATGGTCCCTGCAGGGAGACAATCTGTGCTCCTTGCAGAGCCTGGAGCTCCTCCCTGGAGGAGTCAGCTGGGGCTGGGGTGAGAGGAGCAGCTTCTGCTGGGAGCCATTCCCAGTGGGAATTCTGGTTCCTGTCTCTGTGTGGGATTTTGGGAGCCATTCCCAGTGGGAATTCTGGTACCTGGCCCTGTGTGGGATTTTGGGAGCCGTTCCCATGTGGGAATTCTGGTTCCTGTCTCTGTGTGGGATTTTGGGAGCCATTCCCAGTGGGAATTCTGGTTCCTGTCTCTGTGTGGGATTTTGGGAGCCATTCCCAGTAGGAATTCTGGTACCTGGCCCTGTGTGGGAATGCTGGGAGCCATTCCCAGTGGGAATTCTGGTTCCTGTCTCTGTGTGGGAATGCTGGGAGCCATTCCCAGTGGGAATTCTGGTACCTGGCCCTGTGTGGGATTTTGGGAGCCATTCCCAGTGGGAATTCTGGTTCCTGTCTCTGTGTGGGATTTTGGGAGCCATTCCCAGTGGGAATTCTGGTTCCTGTCTCTGTGTGGGAATACTGGGAGCCATTCCCAGTGGGAATTCTGGTTCCTGTCTCTGTGTGGGAATACTGGGAGGCATTCCCAGTAGGAATTCTGGTTCCTGTCTCTGTGTGGGATTTTGGGAGCCGTTCCCATGTGGGAATTCTGGTTCCTGTCTCTGTGTGGGATTTTGGGAGCCATTCCCATGTGGGAATTCTGGTACCTGGCGCTGTGTGGGAATGCTGGGAGCCATTCCCAGTGGGAATTCTGGTTCCTGTCTCTGTGTGGGATTTTGGGAGCCATTCCCAGTGGGAATTCTGGTACCTGGCCCTGTGTGGGAATACTGGGAGCCATTCCCAGTGGGAATTCTGGTTCCTGTCTCTGTGTGGGATTTTGGGAGCCATTCCCAGTGGGAATTCTGGTTCCAGTCTCTGTGTGGGATTTTGGGAGCCATTCCCAGTGGGAATTCTGGTTCCTGTCTCTGTGTGGGAATGCTGGGAGCCATTCCCAGTGGGAATTCTGGTACCTGGCCCTGTGTGGGAATTCTGGGAGCCATTCCCAGTAGGAATTCTGGTTCCTGTCTCTGTGTGGGATTTTGGGAGCCATTCCCAGTGGGAATTCTGGTTCCTGGCTCTGTGTGGGATTTTGGGAGCCATTCCCAGTGGGAATTCTGGTTCCTGGCTCTGTGTGGGAATACTGGGAGCCATTCCCAGTGGGAATTCTGGTTCCTGGCTCTGTGTGGGAATACTGGGAGCCATTCCCAGTGGGAATTCTGGTACCTGGCCCTGTGTGGGAATACTGGGAGCCATTCCCAGTGGGAATTCTGGTACCTGGCCCTGTGTGGGAATACTGGGAGCCATTCCCATGTGGGAATTCTGGTTCCTGTCTCTGTGTGGGATTTTGGGAGCCATTCCCAGTGGGAATTCTGGTACCTGGCTCTGTGTGGGAATACTGGGAGCCATTCCCAGTGGGAATTCTGGTTCCTGTCTCTGTGTGGGATTTTGGGAGCCATTCCCAGTGGGAATTCTGGTTCCTGTCTCTGTGTGGGATTTTGGGAGCCATTCCCAGTGGGAATTCTGGTTCCTGTCTCTGTGTGGGAATACTGGGAGCCATTCCCAGTGGGAATTCTGGTACCTGGCCCTGTGTGGGAATACTGGGAGCCATTCCCAGTGGGAATTCTGGTTCCTGTCTCTGTGTGGGAATGCTGGGAGCCATTCTCATGTGGGAGTTCTGGTACCTGGCTCTGTGTGGGATTTTGGGAGCCATTCCCAGTGGGAATTCTGGTACTTGGTTCTGTGTAGGGATACTGGAACCATTCCAGGGAAATGCTGGTTCCTGTCTCTGTGTGGGATTTTGGGAGCCATTCCCATGTGGGGATGTTGGTACCTGGCCCTGGGTGGGATTTTGGGACCCATTCCCATGGAAGGATCCTGGTGCCCATTCCCACATGGAGATCCTGGTGTCAATTCCCCTGGAAGGATCCTGGTGCCCATTCCCCTGGAAGGATCCTGCCCCCCTGACATTCCCCTGGAAGGATCCTGGTGCCCATTCCCCTGGAAGGATCCTGCCCCCTGACATTCCCATCCCTGGGACTCTCAGCCCTGTGTCCCCCCAGGGCTGCTGCTCTGTTGGGAACCCCCTCAGGAGGTTTCTCCTCCTCCTTCCCCTCCCTGGCCGAGCAGAACATTTCTGTCCCTCCTTTTTGTCACTTCCTGTGTTCCTTCAGCCACCTGGCACCGACCCAAACCGCTCTGGCTGGGAAAAGAGGCCTCAGGTGCAGCCAAACCAGCTCATCATTTATTTATTCCTCACCTGCTTCCAGGCTGGGTCCCAGAGCTGCTGGAGCTGTGTTTGGTTTCCCCTCTCCAACAATAAATTTTAATTCCCAGCGGGACAGGGGGTGTTGAGCAGCTCGGGCCAAGTGACACAGAGGTGTCAGGAAGGGACATTTCCAGCAGCAGCCTCGGGCTGCTGTGGGGAGAGCAGGAACCTCCTTCCTGCCTGGATACTTGCTGAGGGAAACAACAGGTTGGGGAATCAGCATCGGCATTTCTGCCCTCGGGGCCTGCCTGGTGCTGCCTGGGAGAGGGAACACCCTCAGCAGCGGTGGATTAGGGCTGGATCTGCTTTTCTTTCTTTTTTTTTTGACGTTGTTTTTTTCCCCTTCATGGAAAAAGCCGTGTTCACACGGAGAGCGACCGGTTTGTGCGGCCCTGAAAGGCAGGAGCAGCCCAGGGGCGCGGGAAGCGCTCCTGCCTCTCAGCCCGGCGTGGCGGAAAGGTTTAGGAAATTGAAAATAAAGCGTGGGGAGCGCGCCTGGAGCGCGGGAGTGAATCCCGGGGATGCGCCGAGCCCAGCGCCCCGTCCCGGCGGGATGGGGGCGGGATGGGGGCGGGAGCAGCCGCGCCGCCCCCGGAGCTGCGGGACGGCGGTGGGGACGCGGCGGGACCGGGGAGGGACCGGGAGGCTCCGGGGTTCACCGGGGAGGCTCTGGGGATGGGCCGGGGATGCTCAGGGTTGGACCAGGATGCACCGGGGAGGCACCAGGGGTGACCGGGAAGGCTCCGGGATGACCGGGAATGCTCAGGTTGGACCGGTTGACTGGGCTGACCAGGGAGGCTCGTTGGGGATGCCAGAGACCGGGGATGGACCGGGGATGCCCAGGGTTGGACCAGAATGCACCGGGGAGTCTCCGGGGTGCACCGGGGTGACCGGGGATGCTCAGGTTGGACAGAGATGCACCGGGAAGGCTCCGGGGTGCACCGAGAGTTACCGGAGAGGCTCCGGGGTGCACCGAGGATGGACCGGGGGTGTCCGGGGATGCTCAGGTTGGACCGGGGAGGCTCAGGGTTGGACTGGGGATGCTCCGGGATGCACCGAGGATGAACCGGGGTTGGACCGGGATGAACCGGGGAGGCTCCGGGGTGCACCGGGGTTGTACTGGGGATGACCGGGGATGCTCAGGTTGGACCGGGGAGGCTCAGGGTTGGACTGGGGATGCACCGAGGATGAACCGGGTTGGACCGGGATGCACCGGGAAGGCTCCGGGGTGCACCGAGGGTTACCGGAGAGGCTCCGGGGTGCACCAGGGTTCGACCGGGGAGGCTCAGGTTGGACCGGGATGCTCCGGGGAGGCTCCGGGGCGGCCCCGCGGAGCCGCCGCAGCCGCGGGCGAGCGCAGGGCCCCGCGGGCTGCTGAAAGTAGGTCGTGGCTGTGCCGTCCTACATATGGAAATCGGGGCTATTTCTGGCCGCTCCTGACGGGCTGGGCCGTGTCCCCGCCCCGGGCCCGGGATGCTCCGTGCCGGAGCTGCGCTGTTGTTTCCCGAGGATTCCTGCCCCTGGGGTGGGCGACTCCATCCTGTGCCTCCCACGCCGCTTCCCAGTGCTTGGGGGTTGATTTCTCTTGGAAATCCCTTTGCCAGCTGAGCCCGGGGCGTGTCGGCTCCTCCGTCCACCCCATGCTGGGTCTCCCTCCAAGGCTTTCCCCAAACCCAGCCCTGGGTCGCTCCCATCCCCTCCAGGCTGGGCTCCAGCTGGAAATCTGGATTTGGCAGCATCTGCATCAACCTCGCTTTCCATTTCCATGACAACCGCGAGGAAGGTGGGCAGGACTCCTTCCTGCTGGGCACACAGGAGCAGCAACAGCGGGTGCTGCTGCTGGGGCAAAACCACCTCCCTGCGCGGGACAATCCGAATTAAACCCCAGGAGCAGAGGGAACAGGGCAACGTGGGATTCCCTCAGTTCTGAGTCCTGTCTCTGGGCAGGGGGGCTGGTGTTGATCCAAATCCACCTGTGAGAGTCTCGAGTATAATCCTGATTAATTATGAGTTGTTCTTAGGGGTTCATTAGCTGTGGCACCAGAACAGACCCTGGGGGCTCTCCAGGAATGGGACTGGCCCCGTTTTAGGGGCAGGCAGGTGGGGGCTGGTTCAGGCAGTGACAGCTCTGTCCCTTGCCTGCCACTTAAACACGGCCTGGAAATGTCACCCCCAAATTCCCGGGGTTTAATGTGTTTGTGGGGAGCTGGGAAGGGGCTCAGCTGGAGAAAAGGAGGCTCAGGGCCCTTGTGGCTCTGCACAACTCCCTGCCAGGAGGGGACAGCCCCAGGTCGGGCTCTGGGAACAGACACAGGAGCAGAGGGAATGGCTCAGGCTGGGCAGGGGGGGTTACATCGGGTATCAGGAGAAATTTCCACCTGGAAAACTTAGTCAGGGCCTGGCACAGCTGAGCTGGCAGTGGTGGAGTCCCCATCCCGGAAATATTTAAAGAATGTGGCACTGGGGGCAGGGGTGAGCAGTGACCCCCAGCGCTGGGTCAGTGTTGGACACCTCGGTCTGAGGGGGATTTTCCATCGTCAGTGGCTCCAGAATCCCGTTGGTGCGTGAGCTGGGTGGGCCTGGATGCTCCCTGCACCCTCCAAGTGAGGGAAAAGCTCTTTCCCAGCTCCATGGGCAGAGCTTTCCCAGGGGAATCCAGGGCTGGGGCGATGCCTCTGGGGAATCTCCAAGGAGGGAGAACCTCTGGATTCCCAGGGCAGATTCCCAGGCTGATCCATCCAGAGCAGCTCAGGAAGAACTTTCCCACCTGTGGGATCGCTGGGGTTGGCACAGAACACCCCCAAACCTTAGAGCAGAGGGCACCCCCAGCTCTGTGAGTGCTCCCGCCTGCTCCAGCCCCTTTTCCAGGCTGGAAAATCCCCCTGAGTTGTGCCAAGCTCCTGAGCTCGGGGCTGGGGGAGGCCCCGGGACCCCCTTTCCCCGGGGCTGGGGAAACGGAGGCTCGGGGAGGGGCTGTCCGGGAGGAAGGGTTTGGGGAAAGGGGGATGATTTGTAGGGCTGGAGGATGTTCCCTCTGGGAAATCCGCTCCTGGACCCCTCCCCTCCTTCCCCAGCCCATCCCTGGGGGGCTCAGCCCTCCCCTCACCCCCTTAATGAGCACAATTAAGCCGATCCCAACAGATGAAGAGGCGTTTAAGGAGCCGAGTGAAATGGGAAATGCCCCACGGGTGCTTTCTGCGGTCGGTAAGAGGTTTTTCCCTCCCGCAGCTGCGGTGTCGGGAGCGCGTCCCCTCTCCAAAGCCGCCCCAGCTCCCACGGGGAGCTCCTCGGGGAGCAATCCCGGGTTTTCCTGGGTCTCCTTAGGGGGAAGAGCAGGGCTGGTGTCCCCGCTCGGGCTGGTGTCCCCGCTCGGGCTGGTGTCCCCGCTCGGGTGGTGTCCCCACGGCGGGGGTGGCTCCGTGCCCGCGGCAGGAGGTGACACCGCGGTGGCCCCGGGGCAGGGGGCTCTGCTCCCGAGTCACCGCAGCCTTGGGGCTGCTGGCGCTCCCTGGGCCGTGTCCCCGTGTCCCCAAATCGCGCCGGGCCCGGGGCTGAGCCCGGCTGCTCCCCACGGGAACAGGGAAAGCGCCGGAGGAGCGCGCCCGGTGCGGCCCCGATCTCCAGGGGCGGCTCCAGCTGAAACCTTTCCTTCCACGAACACCATGAGATCATTTTCCTCTCCCCAGCGCACAATGCGCCATTGTCCTGCCTGTTCCACTGGAAATCGAGCCGGGAATGTGAGCCCGAGCGCCCTGATCCCTTCCCAGCGCCGAAGGAGCCGGGATGGGGCTCCCCAAACATCCCAGAGCCGTTTTGGGAAGGGTTTTGCCCTGGGAGAGGCCGAGATCTGCGGGATTCCTGCTGGAATCTGAGGCAGGCAGGGCTGGGAGCGCCGGGCTGGCTGCAAAAACCCGGGAATTGCTCTTTCCTCGCCTTTTCATTGTTCAGCATTGTTCAGCTGCTCGTGTCGGAGCAGCAGCACCGGGAGCGGCTCGGGAGAGCTGGGAGCGCTGGGAAACAAAACCCCCGTGGTTTTATGGAGCTGTGGAACGATGGAATCATGGAGCGGTTCTGGGTTGGAAGGGAGATTTAAACCTCATCCATCGCACCCCTGCCCTGGCAGGGACACCTCCCACTGTCCCAGTGTCCAGCCTTGGGCACTGCCAGGGATCCAGGGCAGCCACAGCTGCTCTGGGAATCCATCCCAGGGAACAATTCCTGCCAGGATCCCCCAGCCCTGCCCTCTGGCAGTGGGAGCCATTCCCTGTGTCCTGTCCCTCCTGCCCTGTCCCCAGTCCCTCTGCAGCTCTCCTGGAGCCCTCCAGGCCCTGCCAGGGGCTCTGAGCTCTGCTGGAGCTTCTCCTCTCCAGGTGTCACCCTCAGCTCTCCCAGAGTGGCTCCAGCCCTGCAGCAGCTCCAGGTCCTTCCCCAAGGTGGGAGTGGGATGTTTCCTGGATTGCTGGGGAAGGGGAGGAGGAGGCTGGAAAGGGTCTCTGGGAGCTCTGGAAACCCAAACTCTGCTCCCAGGGTGCCCCTCTGGGTCCTGTGTGCAGCCCATGGGGCTGGCAGGGGTTCCCTGAGCTCCAGCCAAGGGATGTTTCTGTTCCATGGGGATCTGGCATCAGGGAGAACAAGCCCCATCCCCTCAGCCACCCCCTGCAGCTCCCACGGCTCAACCACAGCCTCGTGTGGCTCCTGCTCCTCCTCCCTCAGCTCCCAGCACATCCCAGGACACAAACCCTCCAAATCCCCAGCTGGGAGCATCCCCCCAGCCAGCACAGATGGGGCCGTGCCACCAGCCCATCTGCTGTCCTGTGCTGGCCACGCCTTGCCAAATCCTCCTGAGCCACCCAGGGCTGGTTTTTGCATCCATCACTTTGGATCCCCACAGTTTTCCACGTTTTTTCCCCTTTTTAGTAATGGGCACCATCCAGGGTGTAATGAGAGCAGCAGGTCCCTGTTGGGGATGAGGAGCTGGAGCATGGATAGACCTGGCCTGGAGCACCAGAGGGAGAATCCTGGTGTGGGAGCCCAGAGTATCCTCTGGCCTCCCTGGGAGGTTTAAGACCCCCCTGGCAGGGTCCTCAAAGACCCCTGAGTGAGACCCTGGTGTCTCAGGGGCTGGATTCAGCTCCTTGGAACAATTTACCAACATTGAGAGAAGAAATGCAAGCTGCAAAAATAAACAGAGTGTAAATTAGACTGTTAGAATGTAGAATTAGCAGATTTCTAGAATGTTTGTGATAAGGGACACGTGGCCAAGATGGAGAATTTGGGGTGTGGATACCTCTTCCTCCTTCTGCTCCGTGCCATCCATGCTGGGTGACATGCTGGCACTGTCAGATTGGATGGGGACAGAGCTGGACCATGTTATAAGACTGAATTGTATTGGAAAATAATTGTAAATCCCCAGTAGGTAATTTAGACTATAAAAGATCAGTCCTGCCTCTCCAGGCAGGTTCTGCCCTGGACGTCTGGCGAGCAGAGCTGTGAGCTGGGCAGAGCAATCCTGAGATGAGGGAGAATAAACAGCCATGGAAACCTCTGAGAACAGCTCCTGCAGCCTCTCATGGAAAGAGCTGGGCTCAAACCCCTGCATGTGCTCAGAGGTGAGCTCAGGGCTGAGGGACACCTCGGGCTGTGACATCCTGGGATCCAGGAATCCATGGAGGGAATGCCCAGGAGGGCCCAGGCCTGGATCCAGCCCTTTCCAGCAGCTCCACCCCTCCTGCCTTGGGGACAGCCTTTAGCCAGGGCTGCTGTGACAGGACAGGGAAAATGGCTTTAAATTCAAATAAGGGAGATTTAGATGAGATCTAGGAGGGAAAATATTTGCACTTAGAGTAGTGGGACACTGGAATAAGATTCTCAGAGCATCTGTGTCTGCCCCTGGATCCCTGGCAGTGTCCCAGGCCAGGCTGGACATTGGGAGCAGCCTGGGACAGCCCCGACCCCTCCCACTGTCCCAATGTCCAGCCTGCCCTTGGGCACTGCCAGGGATCAGGGGCAGCCACAGCCCTCTGGCAATTCCATCCCAGCCCTGCCCACCCTGCCAGGGAACAATTCCTGCCCAGGATCCCCCCAGCCCTGCCCTCTGGCAGTGGGAGCTGTTCCACGAGAGCAGGGGAGCTGTCCCTGCGCTCGGCTGGGATCCCCGGGGAAGGTTGTCTTGGCTGGACACCCGTCCCTGGTGGCTCCTGGTGGCTGCTGGTGGCTGCTGGTGGCTCCGTGTGGCTCTGTCACCCGTCTGGGCTGTGCCATAATTCCCTGTAATCGCCGCAGCCGCTCCGGCCTCACCTGGGGCCGGCGCTCACCGGAGGGTCAGAGCGGGCGGCGGCGGCGCGGCAATCGGATTAGCGGGATAAAGAGAGGGACAGGGACAGGGCGGGCAGGGGACAGGGGACAGGGGACAGGAGGGGCAGGGGACAGAGGGGACAAGGGAGACAGAGGGGACAGGAAGGACAGGAGGGACAGGAGGGACAGGGGACAGGAGGGACAGGGGACAGGAGACAGAGGGGACAGGGGACAGGGGACAGGAAGGACAGGAGGGACAGGAGGACAGGGGACAGGAGGGACAGGGGACAGGGGACAGGAGGGACAGGAGGGACAGAAGGACAGGAGGGACAGGAGCGACAGGGGACAAATTTCCTGTAGGATTTTCCTGTAGGATTTTCCTGTAGAGTTTTCCTGTTGTGTTTTCCTGTTGGCTTTTCCTGGTGGATTTTCCTGTGGGAATATCCTGTAGAATTTTCCTGGAGGATTTTCCTGAAGAGTTTTCCTGTTGTGTTTTCCTGTTGGCTTTTCCTGGTGGATTTTCCTGTGGGAATATCCTGTAGAATTTTCCTGGAGGATTTTCCTGAAGGGTTTTCCTGAAGGGTTTTCCTATAGGGTTTTCTTGGAAGGTGTTCCTGTAGGGTTTTCCTGTACAGTTTTCCTGTTGTGTCTTCCTGTTAACTTTTCCTGATGGATTTTCCTGTAGGAATATCCTGGATGGTTTTCCTGGAGGATTTTCCTGAAGGGTTTTCCTGTTGAGTTTTCCTGTTGGGTTTTCCTGTTGGCTTTTCCTGATGGATTTTCCTGTGGGAATATCCTGGAGGATTTTCCTGAAGAGTTTTCCTGTTGAGTTTTCCTGTTGAGTTTTCCTGTTGGTTTTTCCTGGTGGGTTTTCTTGTAGAGTTTTCCAGTTGGGTTTTCTTTTCCTGATGGATTTTCCTGTAGGGTTTTCCTGTAAGATTTTCCTGTAGGATTTTCCTGTAGAGTTTTCCTGTTGGGTTTTCCTGTTGGTATTTCCTGATGGATTTTCCTGTGGGAATATCCTGAATGGTTTTCCTGGGGGATTTTCCTGTAGGGTTTTCCTGTAGAGTTTTCCTGTAGGATTTTCCTGTAGAGTTTTCCTGTAGGGTTTTCCTGTCGGGTTTTCTGGAGGATTTCAGGACAGGACCCCGTGGATGTTGTGCTGACAGGGATCACCACTCCAAGTGGGATTTGAGGGCACTGGGGCTGCTCCCTGTTCCTGCAGCCAGGCCCTGGCAGAATTTTGGGGCCAGGGAGAGCAGAACCCTCAGCCCTTCCCCAGCATTCCCACCCCAGGCCTTGGGCTGGGAGCCCAAATCCACATTTTGAGCACAGCCCGGCGTGCAAAACCCTTTATTTGGGATAATTGTAGGTGAGCGTAGGGGACAGAAAAAGCACTTTATTTTGGGTAGTTTGAGGTGGGTGCAGGACGAAGCATCTCCTCCACCCCAAAAAGGGGCAGCTCTGTGCCCTGGGGGGTGTCCTGCTGCTGTCCCCGTCCCTCCCAAACCCGGGAATGTCACCACGAGTCCCGCAGATCCGCGATAGGAGCTGCTAAAAATAGGGGATTTCTCCACCGGTGATTCCTGGTGAAACTGGTGAAGAGGGGACACCCAGGACTGGCTCCGTGCCTCAGTTTACAAGGGAGTGGCACCGAGGGTTAGAAATTCCCGGGAAAAGCAGGAATTCCTGTCCCGTTGATCAGACAGGGATCGCTCACCCCCTCCCGTCCCTGCATGTGCCCATCCCACGGGAATTTCACCATTTCTGCCTCTCTGGGTTTTCTTACACCCTAAAAATCGACCAAAGGCAGAGCCCCGAGGTTTCCTGTGCCCATAATTTCACCATTTCGGCCTCTCCAGGTTTTATTACACCCTAAAAATCCACCAAAGGCAGAGCCCCGAGGTTTCCTGTGCCCACCCCACGGGAATTTCAGCATTTCAGTCTCTCCAGGTTTTCTTACACCCTAAAAATCCACCAAAGGCAGAGCCCATCCCACGGGGAATTTCACTATTTTGGTCTCCCCACGTTTTATTACACCCTAAAAATCCGCCAAAGGCAGAGCTCCGAGGTTTCCTGTGCCCATCCCACGGGGAATTTCAGCATTTCAGCCTCTCCAGATTTTCTTACACCCTAAATATCCATCGAAGGCAGAGCCCCGAGGTTTCCTGTGCCCATAATTTCACCATTTCAGCCTCTCCGGGTTTTATTACACCTTTAAAATCCACCAAAGGCAGAGCCCTGAGGTTTCCTGTGCCCATAATTTCACCATTTCAGTCTCTCCAGGTTTTTTTTACACCTTTAAAATCCACCAAGGCAGAGCCCCGAGGTTTCCTGTGCCCATCCTACGGGGAATTTCACCATTTCGGCCTCCCCAGGTAAATCCCGTTGCATCACGCCCTAAACCCCCGGGAGACGCAGATTCCCGGTGCTGGCCGCGCCCTCCCCCCGCTCTGCCGGGGGCTGGGCAGGGCTCTGGGTAATCCCTCCCGGGCACATCCCTAATCCTCGCCCCGAACTGTCCCCGAGCCAGCCCGGCCCCAGCAGGAGGAAACACGCCGGGTTTGGAGAGGCTGGACTGCCGGAGCATCCCCCGAGGAGAGGAAGGGCTGTGTCCCCGCGGGGTGGCAGCCGGTCCTTCCCTGCGGGGACACAATCCAGGGGTGTCCTGGGTGGCACTGGGGCGCCTCCAGGTCGCTCCCAGCCCGTCCCAGTCTGTGTTTTCCACCTGGAATTTGGGGACTGGGCACTGAGGGAGGGCTGGGCTGTGGCACTCGGTGCTTTCCCCATCCCAGGGAGCAGCAGGGGACAGGGAATGGCGACACTCACAGCTCCAGGAGCGTTCAGAGCCCCTCCAGGGATGCTCGGGGGGGATTTTGGGGAGTCTGGGCTGGGCGGTCCGTGGGGGTTCTGTGGTTCCATGAACCCCAGAAGTGTTGCTCAGCACGGATCAGCTCCCCTGGGTGTCCCACTGTCCCCACTGTCCCCAGGGTGACCCAGGCACAGCCCAGCAGCCCAGCAGCCAGCGCTGGGCTCTTCCCTTGCTCACATCCCACAGCTTTTCCAGCAGTGCTCCTGTGGGGTGGCAGCCAGTCCTTCCCTGTGGGGATCCAGGAGCTGCAGGGACACAATCCAGGGGGTGTTCCCACGACGGTGGCACTGGGGCGCCTCCAGGTCGCTCCCAGCCCGTCCCAGTCTGTGTTTTCCACCTGGAATTTGGGGACTGGGCACTGAGGGAGGGCTGGGCTGTGGCACTCGGTGCTTTCCCCATCCCAGGGTTTTGCTGTCTGTCCCCAGGGAGCAGCAGGGGACAGGGAATGGCGACACTCACAGCTCCAGGAGCGTTCAGAGCCCCTCCAGGGAAGCTCGGGGGGGATTTTGGGGAGTCTGGGCTGGGTGGTCCGTGGGGATTCTGTGATTCCATGAACTCCAAAAGTGTTGCTCAGCACGGATCAGCTCCCCTGGGTGTCCCACTGTCCCCAAGGTGACCCAGGCACAGCCCAGCAGCCCCAGCAGCCAGCGCTGGGCTCTTCCCTTGCTCACATCCCACAGCTTTTCCAGCAGTGCTCCTGTGGGGTGGCAGCCAGTCCTTCCCTGTGGGGATCCAGGAGCTGCAGGGACACAATCCGGGGGTGTCCCCACGACGGTGGCACTGGGGCGCCTCCAGGTCGCCTCCCAGCCCGTCCCAGTCTGTGTTTTCCACCTGGAATTTGGGGACTGGGCACTGAGGAGGGCTGGCTGTGGCTCGGTGCTTTCCCCATCCCAGGGAGCAGCAGGGGACAGGGAATGGCGACACTCACAGCTCCAGGAGCGTTCAGAGCCCCTCCAGGGGTGCTCGGGGGGGATTTTGGGGAGTCTGGGCTGGGCGGGCCGTGGGGGTTCTGTGGTTCCATGAACCCCAAAAGTGTTGCTCAGCACGGATCAGCTCCCCTGGGTGTCCCACTGTCCCCACTGTCCCCAAGGTGACCCAGGCACAGCCCAGCAGCCCCTGCAGCCAGCGCTGGGCTCTTCTCTTTGCTCACAAACCACATCCCACAGCTTTTCCTGCTGCTGGGTGGGCTCCCACCATTTATGGGAATATTTTAGGAGAAACCACCACCAGCCCTGCAAACAGCCCAGGAGAAAGAGGCGGGTTTTTAACATAAATTCTGCCTTTTTGCTGATTTTCTGTTCCAAAGAGGCAGCAGCTGGGTGAGCTGGGGCCTGGCTGAGCAGAAATCCGGGTTTTTCCGTGCGGAATTGTGGCAGCAGGAGGATTTGAGGAGGCTGCCAGGGGGAGGCCAGATCTTTTATTAGAGCAACTGATACGGTTGGGGGAAAAAAAGCTCCAAAGCAGATCAGCTTTTGGGCTCACCAGTCCTTATTCAGGTCCTAAATAGAAACAGCTCAGTCAGATCCCCGGGTTTATTTTAATCAATTTTAGATCTGAAAACAAAAAAAAAGAAAAAAAAAAAAAAAAGGAAAGAAAACCAACTGCTGAGCTGAAAGCTTTTTGTCCCCCTTTCTCTGGTGTTTTTTCCTCCTGTTTTTTTGGATTTGTTTTTCTTGTGTGTGGTGCTTGGCAGAGCTGCTGGCTCAGTCACGTCCCCAACACCCCCAGAGACCCCAAATTTGGGCTTCTGTCTCCCCTCCAGGAGAGGTTGTGTGAGGTGGAGGCCAGGACAGCTGGATCCTCTTGTGAAAAACGAGGTTCACTCTCCTGGTAAAAATTGAGCAGTTTTAATAAAGGACAATAGGAAGCAAAGATAATAAAGCAAGGTTTAACCAGCGGGTGCTTGGCACTCAGCCAAGAGCACACTTGCTGTTTTGAAGAAATTTTCCACACATTTCCACACCTCTTCTATTGCATTGGCCGACTGCATATTCATAAACAATTTAATATTTAAACTTTCCCCAAAGTCGTTTCCATGTTCCAGGAACTGTTTAGCACGACTCCTTTTCGGGTTTGCCTTTTTGGAGCACGCTCATTTCTTGGCTGTGGTTTTAATCCCTTCTCATCATCACCTCCAGCCTGGGCTTTGCTCCATTCTTGCTACTGACAGCAGGGGCTGATAGTGCCGGGGTTTTGATAGTCCCGTGGGGCTGTGATAGTGCCAAGGGGCTGTGATAGTCCCAGGGATTTGTGATAGTGCCAGGGGTCTGTGACAGTGTCAGGGGTCTGTGACAATGTCAGGGTCTGTGACAGTGCCAGGGGTCTGTGACAGTGCCAGGGGGCTGTGACAGTGTCAGGGGTCTGTGACAGTCCCAGGGGGCTGTGACAGTGTCAGGGGTCTGTGACAGTGTCAGGGGTCTGTGACAGTGCCAGGGGGCTGTGACAGTGCCAGGGGTCTGTGACAGTGCCAGGGTCTGTGACAATGTCAGGGGTCTGTGACAGTGCCAGGGGCTGTGACAGTCCCAGGGGTCTGTGACAATGTCAGGGATCTGTGGCAATGTCAGGTGTCTGTGACAGTGTCAGGGGTCTGTGACAGTGCCAGGAGTCTGTGACAATGTCAGGGGTCTGTGACAGTCCCAGGGGTCTGTGACAGTGTCAGGGGCTGTGACAGTGTCAGGGGCTGTGACAGTCCCAGGGGGCTGTGACAGTCCCAGGGGCTGTGACAATGTCAGGGATCTGTGACAGTCCCAGGGGTCTGTGACAATGTCAGGGGGCTGTGACAGTCCCAGGAGGCTGTGACAGTCCCAGGGGCTGTGACAGTGCCAGGGGCTGTGACAGTGTCAGGGGGCTGTGATAGTCCCAGGGGCTGTGACAATGTCAGGGGCTGTGACAGTGTCAGGGGCTGTGACCATCCCAGGGTCTGTGACAATGTCAGGGGGCTGTGATAGTCCCAGGGGTCTGTGACAATGTCAGGGGCTGTGACAGTCCCAGGGGCTGTGACAGTCCCAGGGGTCTGTGACAGTGCCAGGGGGCTGTGACAGTGCCAGGGGGCTGTGACAGTGCCAGGGGGCTGTGACAGTCCCAGGGGTCTGTGACAGTGTCAGGGGTCTGTGACAATGTCAGGAGTCTGTGACAGTCCCAGGGGCTGTGACAGTGCCAGGGGTCTGTGACAGTGCCAGGGGGTCTGTGACAGTGTCAGGGGCTGTGACAGTCCCAGGGGTCTGTGACAGTGCCAGGGGTCTGTGACAGTGTCAGGGGTCTGTGACAGTGCCAGGGGTCTGTGACAGTGCCAGGGGTCTGTGACAGTGCCAGGGTCTGTGACAGTGCCAGGGGTCTGTGACAATGTCAGGGGCTGTGACAATGTCCGGGGGTCTGTGACAGTCCCAGGGGCTGTGACAGTGCCAGGGTCTGTGACAGTGCCAGGGGTCTGTGACAGTGTCAGGGCTGTGACAATGTCAGGGGTCTGTGACAGTGCCAGGGGTCTCTGACAATGTCAGGGGGCTGTGACCATCCCAGGGGTCCGTGACAATGTCAGGGGTCTGTGACAGTCCCAGAGGTCTGTGACAGTGCCAGGGGTCTGTGATAGTGCCAGGGGCTGTGACAGTCCCAGGGGGCTGTGACCATCCCAGGGGTCTGTGACAGTCCCGGGGTCTGTGACAGTGCCAGGGGTCTGTGATAATCCCGTGGGTCTGTGACAGTCCCAGAGGTCTGTGACAGTCCCAGGGGTCTGTGACAGTGCCAGGGGCTGTGACAGTGCCAGGGGCTGTGACAGTGCCAGGGGTCTGTGATAGTCCCAGGGGTCTGTGACAGTGCCAGGGGTCTGTGACAGTGCCAGGGGTCTGTGACAGTGCCAGGGGTCTGTGACAGTGCCAGGGGTCTGTGACAGTGCCAGGGGTCTGTGATAGTCCCGGGGGTCTGTGACAATGTCAGGGGTCTGTGACAGTGCCAGGGGTCTGTGACAGTGCCAGGGGTCTGTGACAGTCCCAGGGGTCTGTGACAGTGGGAAGGGAATTCAGGATGATCCCGTTCCAACCCCCTGCCAGGGTCCAGGGCAGCCCCCGCTGCTCTGGCAGTTCCAGCCCAGCCCTGCCCGGGCCGAGCCGAGCTCCTGCTGTGCCCGGGGCGGAATTCCAGGGGCAGGAGAAGGGCAGGAGCCCTCGGGGCTGGAGCGGGGATGGATCCGATGGATCCCTGAGGAGGGTCTGATGGGATGGATCCCTGGGGTGGATCCAAGGGATCCCTGGGGTGGATCACTGAGATGGATCCCTGGGATGGGTCTGATGGGATGGATCCCTGGGATGGGTCTGATGGGATGGATCCTTGGGATGGATCCCTGGGATGAAACCAATGGATCCCTGGGGTGGATCGCTGAGATGGAACCAATGGATCCCTGGGATAGATCTGATGCATCCCTGGGATGGATCCCCAGCATGGATCCCTGGGGTGGATCCCCGGGATGGATCCCCAGGATGGATCCAATGGATCCCTGGGATTGAACCCCGTGGAGGATCCCTGGGAAGGAACCAATGGATCCTTGGGATGGATCCAATTGATCCCTGGGATGGATCTGATGGATCCCTGGGATGGATATGACGAACCACTGGGGTGGATCCCTGGGATGGATCCAGAGGATCCCCAGGTAAGATCCCTGGGGTGGATCCAATGGATCCCTAGGGTGGATCCCTGGGGTGGATCCAATGGATCCCCAGGTAAGATCCCTGGGGTTGATCCAATGGATCCATGGGGTGGATCCAATGGATCCCCATGACAGATCCCTGGGGCTGACCCAATGGATCCCTGGGATTGATCCAATGGATCCCCAGAACAGATCCCTGGGGTGGATCCAATGGATCCCTGGGGTGGATCCCTGGGGATGGATCCAATGGATCCCTGGGGTGGATCCAATGGATCCCCAGGACAGATCCCTGGGGCGGATCCAATGGATCCCTGGGGTGGATCCCTGTGGAGGATCCGTGGGATGATCCTTGGAGAGGGGGGATGGGAGCAGCTCCCTCAGCTCCGCTGCCCTGGGAGAGCCTCGGGACGTGGTTTGTGTGATTTTTTTTTTTTTTGTGGTTTGTTTAGGGTTCTTTTTTTGGTGTTTTGGGGTTGGTTTTTTTGTTTTGTTTTGTTTTGTTTGGGGTTTTTTTTTTGGTTTGTTTGTTTCATTTTGCAGGGCCTTTTTGTTTGTTTTGTGGGGTTTTTAGTGAGTTTTTTGTGGTTTTTTTGAGGGAATTGTTGTTTCATTTTGTTTTTAGTGTTTTTTTGGTGGTTTTGGGGTTTTTTTGTGGTTTTGTCTTTTTTTCACTTGTCTGTTTTTAGGGTTGTTTTTGTTAGTTTTTTATTTTTTGTTTTGTTTGGTCTTTTGCTTTTTTTGTTTCTATTTGTGAGGGGTTTTGCTTGTTTCTATTTATTTTTGGGGGGTTTTGTTTGTTTGTTTCTATTTGTTTTTGTTTGGGGTTTTGTTTCTTTCTATTTGTTTTTGTTTGAGGGTTTTGTTTGTTTCTTTCTGTTTGCTTGTTTCTGTTTGTTTTTATTTGTGAGTTTTGTTTGGTTTTTTGTTTTTTTGTTTTTTGGCGGGTTATTTTTTAGTTTTTTGGTTTTTTTTATTTTTTAACCCCTGTCATCAGCAAACTCAGTGAGCTTCATAAATATTTGATCAAATCCTTCCAGCACCGCCACCATCCCACCCCCCTGACACCAACAGAAAACCTGGAAACTCTTCCCAAAATTCTGCAAATTGTCCTTCCCTCAGTTCTGGGATTGGGAATTTTTTTATTGTCTGGGTAAGCTGAGCCCAGCAGGGCTGGGATCGGAAACCAGAGCTGGGCCAGGCTCAGGTCAGGGTGATTCCAGACTTTTCCTTTCAGCTGAAACCTGAGAACTTCCAGGCAGGATCCCTTGGGAACGACCCCGGGGCTGGGGCTGCGAGAAATAACATAAAAACCAGAAATTAAAAAAAAAAACAAAACCAGAAATAACATAAAAACCAGAAAACACAAAAAAAGGGAAATAACACAAAACAGAAATAACAAAAAACAGAAACAACACAAAAATCAAAATGGGTTTGAGGTGGCAAAAAAATGGTGGGAAAAGTGGTAGAAAAGGGAGAAAAGTGGAAAATGGGGAAAAAAGTGGTGGAAAATGGGAAAAAATGGTGGAAAAGGTGGGAAAAGTGGTGGAAAAGGGGGAAAGTGGTGGGAAATGGCAAAAAAGTTGTGGAAAGGGGAAAAGTGGAGAAAAGAGGGAAAAAGTTGTGAAAAAAGAGGAAGAAGTGGTGGAAAACAGCAAAAATTCGTGGAAAACGGGGAAAATGGTGGAAAGGAGGCAAAAAGTGCTGGAAAAGGGGGAAAAGTGGAAAATGAGCAAGAGATTCTCACTTCCCCTGAATTAAATTTAGGTCAAAAAAAGGGAAAAGGATGGAAAAATATGGATGGAAATGTGGCTGGTTTTGGGGGTTTTTAGTGGCTTTTGTTGTTTGGGGTTTTTTGGTTTTTTTTTTGGGTTTTGAATTTTTGAGTTGTTTTTGTTGGTTTTTGGGGGTTTTTTTGGGTGGTTTTCTCTTAGGTTTTTTTTGGGGTTTTTTTGGGGTTTTTTTGGGGTTTGTTTTTTTTTGGTGGGGATTTTTTTTTGTTGGGTTTTTGGGGTTTTTTGCTGTTTTGGGTTTTTTTTGCTGTTTTGCGTCTCTTTCGTGGGATGTTTTCGGGTTCGGCTGTTTTTGTTCTTGTTCTTGGTTTGTTTGCTTTTAAATTTCTTTTGTGTTCGCATTTACCCCCAGTCTTTGTGCTGAAGGTGAGGTGGGGCCACTCAAGGAGGGTTGATTCCATTTCCAGCTGAACAACCCCAGCTCTGGGTGGAAAAATCCGAGTTTAGGGCTCTTTGTGCACTGAGCAGAAAGAGAAAATTCCATTTTTTCCCTTCATTTGAGCACGGGGGGAGCGTGAAACACCGACAGCCCCTGAGCACCTTTGGAGGGTGGGTTTTGCAGCTGGAAAATGTGGATTAAAGGAATTTTGTGCTGCTGGAACACGGGGAAAACGGGAACTGCAGGCAGGGAGGGACGGGGTTGGGTTTCGGAGGAGAACAAGGGCTCCACTGTCCCAGCATCAAACAGCCCTGAGTGAATTCTTCCCTTTCTCCTGGGCTGGGCTGGCAGGGAAAGCTGAGCCTGGAGAAAGGATTTTTCCATGGAACTCCTGGGTGTTGGTGTTTCCTCGGCTGTTGGAGGGAAAAAATGGGATCTTGTTGGCAAAAATGGGGAAAATTGAAAAAAATGGTGGAAAAGGGAGGAAAGAGTGGTGGGAAATTGAAAAATGGTGGAAAGGAGGCAAAAAATAGTGAAAAGTGGGGCAAAAAGTGGTGGAAAAGGAGAGGGGGAAATGGTGATGGAAAATCGGGAAAATGGTGGAAATGTGATGAAAAGTGGAAAAAGAAAAAAATGCTGGAAACATGAAGGAAATTGTGATAGAAAAGGGGCAGAAAATCGTGGGAGAAGGCGGAAAAAGTGGTGGGAAATTGGAAAAAATTTGTGGGAAATGGGGGGAAATGGTGGAAATGGGAGGGAAATGGTGGAAACGGGAGGGAAATGGTGACAGAAAAGGGGCAAAAATGGTGGGATATGGAAAAAAATGGTGGAAAATTTGGAAAATAGTGGAAAATGGGGAAAAATGGTAGAAAATGGGCAAAATGTTGTGGGGATGTGAGGAAAATTGTGATGGAAAAAGGGGAAAATGTGGTGGAAATGTGGGGGAAAATAATTGAAAAGGGCAAAAAGTGGAAGGGAATGGGAAAAATGGTGGAAAATTGGGAAAATGGTGGAGAAGAGGCAAAAAATGGTGGAAACAAGGAAAATGGTGAATGAAAAGGGGCAAAAAGTGGTCGGAAATGGGGAAAAATGGAGGAAAATGGTGGAAAAAGGGCAAAAATGGTGGAAAAATGGGAAAAGTCAAGAAAACAGCATAAAGTGGTGGAAGTGTGGGGAAAAGTGGTGAGAAATGGGGGGAAATGGCAAAAAAGGGGCAAGAAATAGAGGAAAATTGTGATGGAAAAGGGGTAAAAAAGTGGGTGGAAATGTGGGGCAAAAAGTGGTGGAAATGGGCAAAAAAACCCCGTGGGAAATTGGAAAAAATGGTAGCAAATGGAAAATGGTGGAAAAGGGGCAAAAAATGATGAAAATGCGGAGGAAAGTGGTGAAAAGGGGTAAAAAGTGATGGAAAAGGGGCAGAAAATGGTAGAAATGTCGGGCAAAGTGGTGAAAATGGGCAAAAAAACCTGGTGGAAAATTGGAAAAAATGGTAGCAAATGGAGAATGGTAGAAAAGGGGCAAAAAATGGTGGAAATACCAGGAAATGGTGATGGAAAAAGGATAAAAATTGGTGAAAATGTGGGGGAAAAGTGGTAAAAAGAGGGAAATGTGTTGGAAAAGGGAAATGGTGCAAAAGGGCAAAAAGCGGCAGGAAATGGAAAAAATGTTGGAAAATTGGGAAAATGTTGGAAAAGAGGCAAAAAATTGTGGAAATGCGAGGAAAATGGTGATGGAAGAGGGGCAAAAAGTGGTGGAACAGCGGGGGAAATGGTGGAAAAGGGGCAGAAAATGCTAGAATGTGGGGCAAAGTGGTGAAAAGAGGCAAAAGTGGTGGAAAGGGAGGGGGAAATGTGGAAAAGGGCAGAAAATGGTAGAAATGTGGGTGAAAAGGGGTGGAAAGTGATGGAAAATGGGCAAAAAGTGATGGAGAGGGAGGGGGAAATGTAAAAAAGGGGCAGAAAATGGTAGAAATGTCTGGCAAAGTGGTGAAAATGGGCAAAAAAATCGGTGGGAAATTGGAAAAACTGGTAGCAAATGGAGAATGGTGGAAAAGGGGCAAAAAATGGTGGAAATGCCAGTAAATGGTGATGGAAAAGGGGTAAAAAGTGGTGAAAATGTGGGGGAAAAGTGGTGAAAAGGGGTAAAAAGTGGTGGAAAAGGTGGGGTGAAATGGTGGAAAAGGGGCAGAAAATGGTAGAAATATGGGGGAAATGGTGGAAATGGGCAAAAAACCAGTTGGAAATTGGAAAAAATGGTGGAAATGCCAGGAAATGGTGACGGAAGAGGGCAAAAAGTGGTGGAAATATGGGGGAAATGTGGTGGAAGGGGTAAAAAGGGATGGAAAAGGGGCAGAAAATGGTGGAAATGCCAGGAAATGGTGATGGAAGAGGGGCAAAAAGTGGTGGAAAGGGAGGGGGAAATGGTGGGAAAAAGGCAGAAAATGGTGAAAATGCCAGGAAATGGTGATGGAAGAGGGGCAAAAAGTGGTGGAAAGGGAGGGGGAAATGGTGGAAAAAAGGCAGAAAATGGTGAAAATGTGGGGCAAAGTGGTGAAAAGGGGTGAAAAAGGGGCAAAGCTCCTCCCCGATGAGCAGAGGGAACTCCCCGTCCCTCGGCACTGCCCCGGCGTGACCCGGCTCTGTAATCATCAACCATCTGCTGCCAGATTTGGGCGCTCCCCGGAGCCGCAGCTGTCGCCGAACCGGCTGGATTTGGGCTGAAATTCCAGGGATCCGTCCCGAGGGATCAGCAGCACCTCAGGGATGGAGGAAATCCCCCAGCAGGATAAAATGTTGATTTTCACCTTCCTGCGCTGCACAATTGATATGGGGGTGCATGGAAATATCCTGGAAATGGGAATAATTCATTCAGATCCCCAGAAAAATCCTCTCAGGGATAATTTTGGGATTAATTAAGAGAGGAGGCTGCTCCCCAGCAGGTTGTTCCCCACAGCTGCTCCTCCTAAGGTTCCTTTCTATGGGAAAATAATTTTTTTTTTAATTTTTCTGGGTGTGCAAAACTTCCCATGGAGCTTCTCAGGCCTGGCTGAAAAGCTCTGGAATTTTGGGTGGTTTTATTTCTGGTTTTGAGGTTTTCAGGTGCGAATTTCTGGGGTTTTCTTCCTGCTCAAGAGGGTTGGGGATGAACTTTTTTTTTTTTTAATCTGTCTCTTTGCTGGGAAGAGCTGAGGGGTTCTGGAGCCTGGAATTGTGGAGATGAAAAACAAACATTAAAAATATAGGGAGAATTGGAATAAAAGCCAAAAAAAAAAAAAAAATTAAAATAAATAAAAGAAGCAGGTGCATATCCAACCCCAGGAATATCTGGGGGAAAGGGAAAACAGGGAAACGTGGATGAGATGTGGAAAAAGTGTCCCCAGCACCCGGGGATGGGAGAGGAGCTCATCCCTGTTCCCTGATTATTTGCAGCTCTTTTGCAGGCAGGTAAACTGAGGCACAAAGCAATTTATTTTTCCCCCAGGACGCATAAATTCCAGTAAATTCAATTTATAAAACATCAAACCCTTTTTTTCTAGGCCAAAGTCCCTCCCCATGGCCTGGGTAGGGGCGCAGGAGAGGATTCCCTGAGCAGGGAGGGGTGAGCGTTCCTGGAGGAGCTGGAGGGAAAATCCCAGGGAATGTGGAATCCCAAAATGCCAGCCCGGAGCCCTGGGATTTAATGGGTGCTCATCCTGTGCTCAGCGCTCTGGGGAGGGCAGGAAATAAATGGATCTGCACTAAAAAATTCCCATTTGGGAGCTCGTGGGGGAAGAGGAGTCACGGGAGCTGAGGGAGCTCCGGAATGAGCCCCAGGAGGTGAGAAAAGCCCAGGACGGTTTTGCACGTTGAGCTGCAATAGGATTATGGAGCAGAGCAAATTAAAACAATTCCGTAATGAGGAGGGGGGAATTCCAGCTGGGATGGAGGCTGGGAGAGCTGGGAAGGAAAGAAATGGATGGAGGAGGGTCAGGAATGGAAAAAACAGAGATAGGAATGGGTTGAGCTGGGGCAGGAATGGGTTGAACTGGGGCAGGGATGGGTTGAGCTGGGGCACAGATGGGTTGAGCTGGGGCTGGGATGGATGGAACTGGGGCAGGAATGGATGGAACTGGGGCAGGGATGGATGGAACTGGGGCAGGGATGGATGGAACTGGGGCAGGGATGGATGGAACTGGGGCAGGAATGGATGGAACTGGGGCAGGGATGGATTGAGCTGGGGCAGGAATGGTTTGAGCTGGGGCAGGAATGGTTTGAGCTGGGACAGGGATGGGTTGAGCTGGGGCAGGAATGGATGGAACTGGGGCAGGGATGGATGAAACAGGGCAGGAATGGATGAAACTGGGGCAGGAATGGATGGAACTGGGGCAGGGATGGGTTGAGCTGGGGCAGGGATGGATGGAACTGGGGCAGGGATGGATGGAACTGGGGCAGGGATGGGTTGAGCTGGGGCAGGAATGGGTTGAGCTGGGGCAGGAATGGATGGAGCTGGGGCAGGGATGGATGGAGCTGGGGCAGGGATGGATTGAGCTGGGGCAGGAATGGGTTGAGCTGGGGCAGGAATGGATGGAACTGGGGCAGGGATGGGATGAGCTGGGGCAGGAATGGATGGAAATGGGGCAGGGATGGATGGAATGGGGCAGGGATGGATTGGAGCTGGGCGGGAATCGGGTGGGAAGCGGACAGGCCTGGCCAGGTACAGCAGGGACAGAGCTGGGCCCCACCCCAAGCTCTGCCCATCCCAGCCTGGGATCCAGCTGGATTTGCCCATCCCTGTCTCCCCTGGACTATGGGATGCTCAGGAGGGGGATGGAGGGCACTGGAGGTTTGGGATGTGCTGCTGAGGCAGAGCAAGGGCAGAGCTGGGGGTGCAGGTGCCCCATCCCAAACTCTGCCCATCCCTCACTGGGATCCAGCTGGATTTGTCCCATCCCATCCACTGCAGAATGCTCTCCCTGTGGGGGACACCACTCATTGGGGTGTCTGGGGTCTGCAGAGCCCCCTCTGCCTTGGCTGTTCCTCCTCCAGCCCCCCTCAGACCGGAGGATCCCCCTGCTCCCTCCCCACATCCACCACCAGCCCCATTCCAGCCAGGGCTCCTCCAAACCCTGGGACCCCCCAAAACCCCACAACCACCACCCAGAACCCCCAAATCCCACCTGGGATACCCCAAAATACACCCAATATCCACCAAAATCTACGAAAGCCTTCTCAAAACCCACCTGGGATTTTACAAACCCCACCTGGGACTCCCCAAAATACCCCAAATTCACCCCACGGTCCACACGGACCTCCCAAATCCCACCTGAGATCCTCCAAACCCACCTGGGATGCCCCAAAACCCCACAGGGATGCCCCCAAATCCCTCAAGTCTCCTCTAAGCCCAACCAGACTCCCCAAATCCCGCCTTGGACACCCCAAAATCCCTCCAATTCCCCTCAAATCCCACCAGGGACCCCCAAAATCTCCACCAATTTACTCCCTAAACTCACCTGCTCCCCCCGCCCCCCCAAAACCCCACAAACCCACCCAGAACCCCCAAATCCCACCTGCGGTCCTCCAAACCTGCCTGGGATGCCCCAAAACCCCACAAGGACACCCCCAAATCCCTCTCACTCTCAGCCCACCCAGAACCCCCAAATCCCAGGATGAGGGGAACTTTTGGAGCTAAACACAACATCCCTGGGCTGCCAGGGCTTGGGGGATCCCTGGACTCCCCCTCAGTGCCCTGATCCCCTCCCAGCCAGGCTCTGGCTGTGCTTCCTCACCCCGTGTTCTGCCAGCAGCAGGAGGGGAGGATTTTCTTTGTGGGTTTGTTTTTTTTTCTCCTGCCTTTTCCTGGAGGTGAGGAGTGGAGATGAGGGGCTGGATACGATTTATATCTGGAAATTCCTGATTGCGCCTGCCAGCCCTGGCTGTGGGATATTTACTGTGGAGTGGGGTGGGAACTGGGATCTGAGAGAATTGGGATAAAATCTGTCAGTGGAGGTGGGCTGTTGCTTTTATGATGTTGCTTGGGGTGAAAGAGCAGGAAGGCCTTTGCAGGGTTTAAAGATGTTTATTTCAGCCACGCACGGTTTGGGTTTCAGGGAACAAAGGCCCCGGAGCTCTGAGGGTCCAGGCTGAAGCACATGGGATCAGCAGGGTGGGGAAAGCCCCAGGGACCAATTACTAAATTACACAGGGTGCTAATGGGGTGGGCTAGAGTAAAAGAGCAACAGGGAATTAGGGTGGGAGTGACCTAAGGGTTAACAAACAGTGAGAGGGCTTAGGGAACCGAACAGGGCTTACAATTCTTAGCTGGGAAAACTTATTTTGGATTTCCACAGTGGGCAATCCCCGGGAGGGGAGGGAGAGCTGGAGTTTGAGGAGCTGAGTGTGATCCCGAGCACCTGCACCTGGATTCTGTGTATTCCCTGAGGGATGGTGAAACTCCATGTCCATTTTTGGGATCTGCCTGGCTCCTCTCATTGCCAGCGGAGAATTCCTACAAATCTGGAATAATTGCAGCTCCTCCATCAGCGTTAATCATTATTTTCCTTGCAGAAAATGAGCGGCCAATTAAATCCAAACGCGCTGGGCTTTGGGCAGCTCTTAATTGGGGACTTAATTAATCTGAGGAACAATGAAGGGACACAAAGCAAGGGGCTGGTGCTGGCTGAGCTCATGTCACATTTTGGGAGTGGGATGAGCATCCACACCCCTCTCCCAACATCCACATCCCAAATTCCAGCCCGTGCTCCTGGGCTCTGCCTGGGGAATCTCCATCCCAGCAGCTCTGGTGGTCCTGGATCCCATGGTGGTCTTTTCCCAGGTTCCTGCCCGGAGCAGCTTTCCAGCAGATTTATTTTTAACTCCCAGCCTTGGATCGGGGAGTGGAAATTCAGCGATGTTTTGGAGTGGGAAAAGAATCATGGAGTCTTTTGAACTTCAGAAAAGATGTTTTCATTCCAGCTTTTTGTGCGAGCTCGTATTATTCCAGCTGTTTATAGCATCCCTAAATCACTTGCTGGGATGAGTTATTGAGGTTTTCAGTGTAAAACACCAGAAAAGGACTTTTGGGGGGGTGATTAATTGAAAATATCCCATGGAAAATATTCAAAGAATCAACATTTCCCCCGTGATATATTCTCAGTGTAGAAGTGTTTTCCTGCAGAAAGAATCTTTCGGCTCCTGACGGATTCCTGGCCCTGGCTGTGCCATTCCAAGCTTTCCAAGTGCCCAGAGCCACCATTTCCCTGGGAGGAACAGCCTGGGGTGCTGCTGATCCATTGGTTCCATCCTGGCAGGGCCTCTCTCCTTCCTGTCCTAGTGTCCCTGTGGGGCTTGGACCTGCTGGAATGGGATTGGGGTTCCCAGAGCTTCTCTGGATTTGGGTTTCCCAGAGCTTCTCTGGACTGGGGATTCTCAGATCTTCTCTAGATCTGGATTCCCCAGAGTTTCTCTGGGTTTGGGTTTCCCAGACTTTCTCTAAATCTGGATTCCCCAGAGTTTCTCTGGATTTGGGGTTCTCAGAGTTTCTCTGGGTTTGGGCTTCCCAGAACATCTCTGGATTTGGACTCCCCAGAGTTTCTCTAGATCTGGATTCCCAAGAGTTTCTCTGGATTTGGACTCCCCAGAACTTCTCTGGATTTGGGTTTCCCAGAGTTTCTCTGGATTTGGGCTTCCCAGAACATCTCTGGATCTGGACTCCCCAGAGTTTCTCTAGATCTGGATTCCCAAGAGTTTCTCTAGATCTGGATTCCCCAGAGTTTCTCTGGATTTGGGGTTCTCAGAGTTTCTCTGGATTTGGGATTCCCAGAACATCTCTGGATTTGGACTCCCCAAAGTTTCTCTAGATCTGGATTCCCAAGAGTTTCTCTGGATTTGGACTCCCAGAACTTCTCTGGATTTGGACTCCCCAGAGTTTCTCTAGGTCTGGATTCCCCAGAGTTTCTCTGGATTTGGACTCCCAGAACTTCTCTGGATTTGGGTTTCCCAGAGTTTCTCTGAATTTGGACTCCCCAGAACTTCTCTGGATTTGGGTTTCCCAGAGTTTCTCTGGATTTGGGCTTCCCAGAACTTCTCTGGATTTGGGTTTCCCAGAGTTTCTCTAGATCTGGATTCCCCAGAGTTTCTCTGGATTTGGGGTTCTCAGAGTTTCTCTGGATTTGGGCTTCCCAGAACATCTCTGGATTTGGACTCCCCAGAGTTTCTCTAGATCTGGATTCCCAAGAGTTTCTCTGGATTTGGACTCCCCAGAACTTCTCTGGATTTGGGTTTCCCAGAGTTTCTCTGGATTTGGGCTTCCCAGAACATCTCTGGATTTGGGCTTCCCAGAACATCTCTGGATTTGGGCTTCCCAGAACTTCTCTGGATTTGGACTCCCCAGAGTTTCTCTGGATTTGGGGTTCTCAGAGTTTCTCTGGATTTGGGCTTCCCACAGCTTCTCTGGGGCTGGAATGCAAACAAGTGTGGTGATTTTGGCTTTTTGGCTTTGCTCTTCTTGGAATGGGGTGCAGAGACAAGAACCTGGGCATGGCAGCAGGGGATGGGATTTGTGGGATGGGATTTGTGGGACAGGAAATGGATCCTTGTGTCACCTGCACGGCCCTGTCCTGCTCTCCAGGTGTTCTCACCCTGATTCCATCTCCCTTTCCCTCTTCCTCCGTTGGGATGTGGACCCAGCTGCTTCCCCTTGTCCCTGCTGATGTTCCCCTTCCCCTGCCCTGGCCCCAGCGCTCATCCCAGGTATTCCAGAGGCTGCTGGATGGACACAGATGGAACAAAATCTCCTCCATCCCCAGCTCCCCCTTCCAGGTCTTCTCTCAGCAGGAACCTCCTCATCCCCAAGCACTTGTGGTCCCAGGGGCTGTGGGATGAGAGGGCTCCTCAGGATGCCTGGCTGGAGCTGGGCTGGGCTCCTGGAGCTCCGTGTTTTCCTGGCATTCATCCTCTGGACTTGCTCGTGGGTGCTGCCCGGCTGGGACAGGACTTGTCCACCTGGATTTGTCCCTTCAGCCAGAGCTCCAAACCCGGCTCCCAGCTCCTCGGGAACCGCCACATTCCAGAGCCGGACCCTGATTTCCTCTCTGATTCCCCCAGGGAAAAGCTGCTGAGGTTGTGCCCGCAGCCAGGAGGGCTGGGAGCATCGGGGGCTGGCGTGTCCCTGTCCCCTCCCACCTGCAGCAGATCCCTCCCAGCAGCTGCCGGGGCTAGGACGGTTCTCCAGGAGCCCCTGAGGCAGAATCCAGCTGCTCAGCTAGCCAGGAATGGGATCCCAGGAGCTGTAGAGGTTTCAAAGGGAGCTTTATTTCTTCTACCAGCAAAATCCGGACACATAGCACATCAAGGGGTGTTTATAGGGTTATGGGGGATTGAGATTCTAGCCAGTAAAATTATAAATTGAGAACTATTCAATTACTTTAAGATTTTAAGTGAGAAAAGACCAATCGTCTAGTAAAGACCAATAGAAATCTTAAATGATAACAGGGGTTTCAGTGGGGGGCGGAATATTTCTCATTAAAAAGTTTCATTGTCTCAGGGTAGGAGATCCCAGGGGCCCTTTTCGGGGCCAGTTGTGCCATGCACACCTCCCAGTCAGGGCTGCTGGAGCTGGGGGCGCTGCTCCACCTTCCTCCAAATCCATGGGCGGATGCCTGGAGTTAAATCAGGATTCTCCCCCTGCCTGGAGGTGCCTCCTCTCCCCAGCTCTGACCCCATTTCGCTGACCCCCCCGGGCAGGAGCCCCCATCCCCGGCTCTGACCCCGCCCCGGCTGCAGCGGGATGCGTCGCCATGGAGGAGGCGTTGCCATGGCGACCGTTGCCGTGGCGATGGCGACCGAGCATCCCAGGGAGGGTCCCCGCCCCTCGCGGTGCTCGGGGACGCATCGATCTGATCTCGCAGGTTCCCCTCCTCCCCACTGAGAGCTTTCGCCACGTTTTGGGTTCTGCTTTGGGGCAGGCTGAGGGAGTTCCACGTTCCATGGAGTGGAAATGCCCTAAATAATAAAACAGGGGTTTTAATTCCTGGGGAAGGAATTAAAAGGGAATTCCTTCCTGGGGAAGGAGGGTGTACAGGGAATTTAGGTTCCTGTCCCCCAGGATGTGTTCAGAGGTGAACAAGGGTCTGTAGGAACATCCTTGTGCCACACACGAGGGTGACAGGAGGGTCCCTTCTGTTCCTTGGTTTGCACATCTTCCAAAACCCCAAATCCTCTGTCTCTGCTAAAGCTCTTCCACGGAGTGGAAATGCCCCAAATAATAAAATGCCCTACTCCTCCTGCCTGGGGAAGGAGGGCTGTGCAGGGAATGTAGGAGCTCCAAACCAGGCACTCCCTGCCCCCCAGGGTGTGTTAGAGGTGCAGAGGGCTCTGCAGGACCATCTTTGTACCATGAAGGTGACAGGAGGGTCCTTCTGTGCCCTGCCCAAGCCCCCAAATCCCCTGGAGATCTCCTGGGGGGGCTGAGTGAGACCCTTTACCTTTTATTTATGATTTTCACCTGTAAAATGGTGTCACCCTCACCGACAAGGGGAGAGCAGAGGGAGGGGTGGCCCTGTCCGTGCTGGGTGGGTGGCACGGCCGATGGAGAGGGACTGAGTCCCTCCCTGACCCCCCGCCAGGCCCAGGGCTCCCGGCCCTCCCTGGCTCTCCAGGACTCTCAGTTTGGGGTTCGGGTGGGGTTTGTGCTGCTGGGGCCCCTTGGCTGCCGTTCCCTGCCAGCCCAGCCCGGCTGGAGGGATGGAAGGGGGCAGGGAGTGTCCGGGTGGGAACCATCCCCCGCCGATCGCCCTTTTCAGGTGGTGAGGGATCCTTCGGGATGGGGCGGGCGGTGTGTTTGTTATCCGAGCTCGGTGTCACTGCCGAGGGCCAAACCCTTTGTGTCTGGCGCTTACTGGGGTCACCGAGAGCGCAGTGAGGGGGAATTCAGTGAAACGTGACTTCCCGGCCCGGCCCTGGAGTCTGCTCTTCATCAGGGCTTGTTTTAACAGCAGCAGAGCCGTGACCTTTGGGGAGCCCGGGGGAGGGAGCGGGGCCGTTGTTTGGGCTCTGGGTGATGCCAGAGCCGGGTCCTGACCCGGGCTGCCCCCAGTGACGGCTCGTGGGACGCTGGGGTGTGACAGGAGCAGTTCCCGGGCTGCAGGACAGTCCTGGGCACAGCCAGCAGCTCCCTGGGCGCGCTGAGACCTTCCCCTCCTTACAGCAGTGATGCAGTCCCAGCCCAGCCTCACCCGCCGTGCTCCCGGGTTTAATTTCCCTAATGAAGCAGCGCTGAGCTGGGTGAGGAGCCCCCGCCAGGAGCCATCAGGGACGGAGCTGCTGGCCCTCGGCTGAGCTGGCTATAAACGGCACCCTGGTGCCACCAGGGCGGGGGTGACAGGGGTGACAGAGCCAGCACACTGGGATTTCCTCCCTGCCCCAAGGAATTCTCTGCCTGGCCCAGCTTTGGATTGAGCACTGGAGAGGGGACTCGGAGCACCTGGAATTCTGTGAGTCTCGTCCCAGCCACGGGAGGGGACTGATCCACGGCTCGTGTGCCACCCCCAGCCCTCGGCAGGCACCGAATCCATGCCCTGGAAATCTTTTCTGGCTGGAGCAGCCCCATGGCTCCTGCACGGGGTGGGGACAGTCCCTGCCCCGCCCTGGGGGCTGGGGCTGCAGGGATGGATCCGGCACATCCAAGGGCCCCTCCGGCCGTGGTCTGACCACACGGAGCTGCTGGGGCAGGGACACAGCCAGGGAAGTTTCGTTTTTGGGACAAATCCGGGCAGCTGTGGCTTGGCTGGAGTCTGGGATAGATTGGGAATGGGGTCTGGGATAGATTGGGAATGGGGTCTGGGATAGAGTGGGAATGGGGATGTGATGGATTGGGAATGGGGGCTGTGAGGGATTGGGAATGGGGGCTGGTATGGATTGGGAATGGGGGATGTGATGGATTGGGAATGGGGGATGTGATGGGTTTGGAACAGGGGCTGTGATGATTTTGGAATGGGGGCTGGTAAGGATTGGGAATGGGGGCTGTGATGGGTTTGGAACAGGGGCTGTGATGGATTGGGGATGGGGAATGTGATGGATTGGGAACAGGGGCTGTGATGGATGGGGGGCAGCCCCAGGTCGTGAGGTGGGAGCTGCTGTCCTGAGTGATTTGTGGTTTCCTGGCCTGGCAAAATCTGCCTTCCCTGCCCTCCATCCCAGCCAGACCAGGGGAGCAGCCCCTCATTCCAGGGGAACAGCCCCTCATTCCCGGGGGAGCAGCCCCTCATTCCAGGGAAACAGCCCCTCATTCCCAGGGGAGCAGCCCCTCATTCCAGGGGAGCAGCCCCTCATTCCCAAGGGAGCAGCCCCTCATTCCAGGGAAACAGCCCCTCATTCCCGGGGGAACAGCCCCTCATTCCAGGGGGAGCAGCCCCTCATTCCAGGGGAGCAGCCCCTCATTCCCAGGATTGCAGCCCCTCATTCCCAGGATTGCAGCCCCTCATTCCAGGGGAACAGCCCCTCATTCCCAGGATTGCAGCCCCTCATTCCTCAGGGGGGCGTCATGCACAGCCAGAGGCACACAGAGCATTACTGATCCACGCAGCACTAAATCCAAACAAACCCCGACTGCTCCCGAGATTTATGGCACAAACCTGACCTGAAACCATCGGGGCTGCAGCTGGGAGAGGTTACATCAGTGCCTTGGGAATGGAGGGATGAGGGGGCTTCTTTGGGAGCAGCCACGTCCCAAAGACCCCCACGTGTTCCTGGAGATGGTTCCCAAGGCTTTATGGAGCTTGGCTGGGGCTGTGCTGCAGGTCTGGCCCACCTGTGGGGTTGGCATTGGTTCTGGTTGTGGGGTCGTTCAAGTGTAGGGATGGATGATGGATGGATGATGGATGGATGGATGGATGGATGGATGGATGGATGGATGGATGATGGATGGATGGATGGATGGATGGATGGATGGATGATGGATGGATGGATGGATGATGGATGGATGATGGATGATGGATGGATGGATGGATGGATGGATGATGGATGATGGATGGATGGATGGATGGATGGATGGATGGAT